>OY740799.1:32233062-33598319 GCA_963514005.1 Raja brachyura
CTAAATTAAATCACTCCATGGCTAAAATGAGCAAAATCAATCACTTGTCTATTCACAGACTGAAGATGGACTATTAATGGTTTGATGAAAGCTTCAGATGTATAAGATATTTACACCTGTAATATATTCATAAAACCAAAAATGATGATTTACAAGCATGACAATATGTAAAGATCCCATGAGTGGGACCATTAGGTATGGCCTTTAATGTCCCTCTTAATAGAATGGATAAGCCATTCTAAGATATACACCCATTATTCATCACGAGCAACAGGCAGTCAGAGTTTCAAAAAAAATTCCCTCTACATTTGTACAGCTTCCATTCAATCTGTCGCTCTATATGCCACAGTCACCTAATCTAATGTGCAAACTTTAAAATGTATAGGAATTTGCTTGGCCTGGCTACCAATATGCGGAAAAAATTCCAAACAAATTAAATAAAACTATAACAAAAAGCTTATCAGCTTTATGAAACATGCAAACATAGAAGTTCAGGAATAAAACTGAGGGAGTTACAGGCAATGAAGATGGACAATGGCAACCCTGATCTGGGAAGTTATGCACTGGGGGTTTAGGTTTACTGGATCTGCATTGGTAGATGCAGAGAAAATATGAGTCTCTGTTCTATATTTTGGCTATGGGCTGGTCCATGTCTAAGGTAATCAATATTTAATTTCTATCCTATATTTTCAGCTCATCTGTTGCTAGCACTGTCAACAATTCAATAAAAGCAAGAATATTGACAGACATAGCATTACAGAAAACAAATTGCATGTCCATTCTATTATATGCTCTGCAATCAGCACACAAGAGGGCAGTAAAGTAATGTTTCACAAATCATTCAGAGATGCCCTGTTAATTATTATGGTGAAACTATTGGAAAACTAAAAATAAAACAAAGTACATTACTCAAGGCCTTGCTACGACCATAATTCACGCGAGTAGCCCATTTTATTTTTTTTACATGATGTAACATATTGATAACATATTGAGAACCTAGATAAGATTGAACAAACTTATACTAACTTAAAACTGTATACATCATATTGTATTAAAGGAATTGTAGCCGTCTTTCAGCGGAGAAATAAAATAGCTATGTTTGAGATCCTTAAATTGATCATAATTTAATTACTTAGAAGTTAATTTCATTTGAAAAATACTCTTTAGACTTAAAATGTATGAAAAAAACATAAAGCATATGCCAAATAATTCAGTGTTAAAGAAGGAACTGCAGATGCTGGAAAATCGAGGGTGCACAAAATGCTGGAGAAACTCAGCGGGTGCAGCAGCATCTATGGAGCGAAGGAGATAGGTAACGTTTCGGGCCAAAACCTTTCTTCAGGCTGATGGGGGGTGGGGGGAGGCGGGAGGAAGAAAGGAAAAAGGAGAAGGAGGAGCCCGAGGGCTGAGGGAGAGGTGGGAAGGGGAGGAGACAGCAAGGGTCAACAGAATTGAGAGAATTCAATGTTCATGCCAAGAGGATGCAGACTCCAAGCGGAATATGAGGTGCTGTTCCTCCAATTTGTGGTGTTGCTCACTCTGGCCATGGAGGAGACCCAGGACAGAGAATGGGAGGGGGAGTTGAAGTGCTGAGCCACCGGGAGGTCGGGTTGGTTATTGCGGACCGAGCGGAGGTGTTCGGCGAAACGATCGGCAAGTCCCTTTACCTCCCTCCTCCACTCCTTTCAAGGACCCAAGCAGTCCTTCCAGGTCCGACAGAGGCTCACCTGCACCTCCTCCAACCTCATCTATTGCATCCGCTGCTCTAGATGCCAGCTGATCTATATTGGTGAGACCAAGCGGAGGCTTAGCAAATTTAAATCTGTTTAATTTATCTATTTATTTCTCAGAACGCAGGTGTTCTTGAAGGGCCAGCATTTGTTGCCTATTCCTGTTTGGCTTTATGAACATGGTGTTGAGCAAGCTTCATAAAATGCTGCACTCCTACTGGTGAAGGGTCTCCCACAAAGCAGTGAGGAAGGGAGCTTGAGCATTTAGACCCAGTTCCATTTACCACACTTGGTTCATTGCCTTCTATACCTTGGTGATTCAAGTGTTCATATCGACAATTCTTAGTTGTTGTGTGAGTAACTACTTTTACCCTGTGATGAGGGTTGTACAACAACAAATAATTCAGCAGTAATGAATGGAATGCTTGAAAATCTGATTCACTGCCTTTCTCAATATGTTCAAACAATCCAGTATCATCTCATTTTTAAGAAGGACCTGCAGATGCTGGAAAATCGAAGGTAGACAAAAGTGCTGGAGAAACTCAGGGGGTGCGGTAGCATCTTTAGAGCGAAGGAAATAGGCAACGTTTTTCGGGCTAAAACCTTCTTCAGACCGATGTAGGCGTGGTGGGGGGGGGGGGGGAGGAAAGAAGAAAGGAAGAGGAGAAGTCAGAGGGCTGAGTGAGAGATGAGAAGGGGAGGAGGCAGTGAGGGCAACCTGAAATTGGAGAAGTCAATGTTCATGCCGCTGGGGTATAAACTGCCCAAGCGAAAAATGAGGCGCTGCTCCCCCAATTTCCGGTGTACCTTACTCTGGCCATGGAGGAGGCCCAAGACAGAATGGTTGGATTCAGAATGGGAGGGGGAGTTAAAGTGTTGAGCGACCGGGAGATCAGGTCGGTTATTGCGGACCGAGCAGAGGTGTTCGGCAAAGCGATCGCAAAGCCTACGCTTGGTCTCACCGATGTAGATCAGCTGACATCTAGAGCAGCGGATGCAATAGATGAGGTTGGAGGAGGTGCAGGTGAACCTCTGTCGCACCTGGAATGACTGCTTGGGTCCTTGAATGGAGTTAAGGGTGGAGGTAAAGCGACAAGTGTAGCATTTCTTGCGGTTGCAAGGGAAAGTGCCCGGGGAGGGGGTGGGACCACCCCCCACCACCCCACCCCCCTACCAGACATTGCCTCGACCTCATTCCACTCACCTGCCTTCCTCCGGCCCCAACCCCCATCCTTGCCATGTGTTCACCATCCCCCCTGACCTCCCCTTTCCGACACCGAACAGTCTATCCTCAGCAGAGGCCTCACCTTTGTTCCCCTCCGTCCCCACCTCAATGAGTTCCACGCCTGCCACGATTTGGAGTTCTTCTTCCATCACCTCCGCCTCACAGCGTTCTTCCATGGGAATGAGTCCTCGCCCCCCATTGATGATCCCTTTTCCCCTCCCCAACGGACCCCCTCCTCTTGGACCCCAATCATGGCCATCTTCCGGCTTTAGACCTTTTTATTTTAAACTGCTGGTGGGACATCAACCTCCTCAATTTCTCCACTCCCTGGTCTCAGTCTAACCTCTCCCCCCCTGAACGTTCAGCCATCCACTCACGCCGCAACAACCCAGACTGGGTGATCAAACCTGCCAACAAGGGAAGTGCCGTGGTAGTCTGGCGCGTTGATCTCTACAAGGCTGAGGCCACGCACCAATTTGCAGACACCTCCTCCTAATTGTCCCTGGACCATGACCCCGCAGACAAGCACCAGGCCACTATCTCTAGCACCATCACTGACTTCATCAACTCAGGCTCCCTGCCCCCCCCCCCCCCCAAGCCGCCAACCTCCAACCTGTTCTCCCCCACGCCCTACATCAGTCTTAAGAAGGGTTTTGGCCCGAAATGTTGCCTATTTCCTTCGCTCCATAGATGCTACCGCACCTGCTGAGTTTCTCCAGCACTTTTGTCTACCAGCATCATCTTAACCGCTCAAAGAACCTCCAAAATTACAATAGAATGGAATGGTACAGAGGAAGTCATTTTGCCCCCTATGTCTGTGCTGGCTTGTGGAAAACTATTTAAATTTACTTCTTACTCTAAATCCTTGAATCACCACCACCCCCCCCCCCCCCCCCCCCTTCCCTCCGAATAGTTATTCAATTCCTTTTTTCAAAAATTGTTATTAAATTGGCTGCCAAGCTTCCATTTCAAACAACATGCTTATCGCTGGTGTCCTCTGGTTACCCAGATAATGTAATTCAACAGTGAATTTATACTGCTCCAATAATTAAAACTATACTTTAAAATAAGAATTTTAAACTCTGATCAATGGTAAATTTTAGCTGCAGAGCTTTCCTTCTACAATTTTATTTTTGAATCACATACGTTTTATAGGTTTTGTCTGAGATGCAATTATTGTTCCAGTTTTAGTATTTAACTAGACCAACTGGGACCTGTTGGGTCCCTGTCACACGGGAGGCCTGGTCCCCCAACGCAACTTGTTCCCCAAAGCAATATTGCACCACTAACCCATAGCTCCCACGGGAAGCCTGGTCCCCCAACTCAACCCGTTGCTGAACGTAAGATTGCAGCACTGCCCTGCCTCCCCCAGCATTGGACTTTTAAAAAATTGCAATTGCACTTCCCCAATTGCACCCTACCACTCATGACCTGCCAGGAGCTGGAGTAAGCATTGTATGATGGCAATATTGTTGCAAATGTTGGGTGGAGGACTGTGATATCCTATTCAGGTGACAAGATGGTGGAAGCACAGAGTGTTCCTGTTTTGCAACTTTGGATCGCAGTTTGTTGGAAGCTGGCAGGAAGGATTTTAACAGTAAAAATCTTGTTAAAGTTGGCTATTTTAAAGATTTAAATATCAATAACGTGAAATATAACATAAAATGTGAAGAAACTTGATACAAACGACCACGGGAAAAAGCTGAATAAGATTCTTCAAAAATGTTCA
This sequence comes from Raja brachyura, assembly GCA_963514005.1. The sequence goes on from OY740799.1 coordinate 32,237,747, forward strand.
TGCTATTGTGTACCGTTTTGGCGTAGCTGCTGAGATGAAAGACAGACAGACAAACACGTCGAGACGTTTAACAGTATATAGATGAGCTGACTCAGATTTTGGAATTTAATTCTTCAGGTAAGGCCAATAAGTTAATATGCTTGAGGGACACTTGTTCTCTGAGTTGACAACAAAGCACATGATTCCAATTGTTGGAAGCATGTAATTGCCAGTATCATTTTACCATTTATTTACTTCACTTTACAATGTATTTGTAAAATGAAGTAAATAAATGGTAAAATGATACTGGCAATTAGTTCAACATGAGGAGGAAGTTGTTATAAACTTGTAAATCTCTTGTTCAGATCATGTTTAAGGTGCCGAACAATGACTGCCTCTGCCAATGGTGTGTCTCGTCGTTTTCTTCTTTGTTGTTTTTTGTCTATTGTTAAATGTATGTTTTAATGTTCCGTTAGTTTTGTATTATGTAGGGGGTGGGGGAGTGTGGTTGAAATGGTTTTTATCTCTTTTCTCAATGGAGATGCGACATTTTTCCGTATCGTATCTCCGTCCGCACTGCAGCCTAACATCTCTGGCGGCCTCTTACTGGAGATTGAGTTTGGGAGCTCCTCTATAAGAGCCCGTGGACTTAACTTCGTGGAGCTGGCAGTCCCTTTGCCAGGGATCGTGAGCTCCAACCACGGGAGTCTGCGGACTTAACATCATGGAGCTCGCAGTCCCTGGTTAGGGATCGAATTCGGGAGCTCCAAGCCGCAGGAGCTTTGACTGCCCCGATCGCAAGAGCTTCAATCACCCCGATGTGGGAGCTAAGATCACCAGCTGCGGAACCTTCGATCGCCCCGACTGCAGATGGTTCGACTGCCCCGACCGCAGGAGAAAATGCGGAAAGAAGATAAGACTTTATTGCCTTCCATCACAGTGAGGAATGTGGTGGAACCGCTGTGGTGGATGTTTATGTAAATTTTTATGTAGTTGTGTGTCTTGTTGCTTTTTTTGGTATGACTGTTGGCAAAATCAGATTCTTTGTATGTTGCAAAATATACTTGGCTAATAAATTAATTAAGATTATGATTACGATTCTTTTCAGTTCAGGCCATCAAGATGCAAAGGAAATATTCAAACCTCCCTTCAAAGGACTCATGGATAATCAATAAAGATTGGGCATTTTAGTCCTGACTAAGGGAATATTGTTGGAGAACTATCCTAATTCCATTTAAAAACATTTGGTCTCTTTTCCACACAAACAAAAGTGTTTCATTGTATCTCGGTACACCTGACAATAATAATAAACTAAACTAAATTATGCCTTGGTTACACAAGAGTTCATCTAGATACATTTTAAATGCTGAGCAAGTGGCTGCTTCTAGCCAGACTGTAAACACCCTGCAGGTTAAGCAACTTTTCATCAGATCCTCCCTGCCCTTCTTACTCCTCGCCTTAAATCTATAGCCTGAGATTTTTGATGTGGCCATTATTTGGCAACAATTTACACATTTTCTAACCATCTATGCCCGTCATTATTTTGTGTCCATACATCAGATATCCTCTCATCCTCCTTCACACCAAAGAAAGCAAACCCAGCCTGTCCAGACACAAGAGATGACTGATGCTGGAACCTGGAGCAAAAAACAAACTCAACGGATCAAGCAGCATCTGTGGAGGTAAAGGGATGTTCAACATTTTCAGTTGAGACCCTGCATCAGGACATACCAGCCTATCCATGCTCTCTTCATAATTCAAGCATTCTATCTCTGGTAATAACATGGTAAATCTACTCCGCACTCTCTCCAGTGCATTCACGTCTTTCCTACACTGTGGCAATCAGGACTGCACACAATACTCCAGATGTAATGTAATCAAAGTTTTATGTTGCCCTCTGCATTGGGAGGAACTGCAGTGCCAGTTTAAATCGAAGATAGGCACAAAATTTTGGAGTAACTCAGCAGGACACGCAACATCTCTGGAGAGAAGGAATGGGTGACGTTTCGGGTTGAGACCCTTCTTCGGACTGATGTCACGGGAGTGGGCGGTACATAGATAAGGAAGTGTATAGATACGGAAGTGTAAGGTGTGAAAACTGGACAAAGGGAATGAGGTTCAAAGAAAATGTCGAATAGATCATTGTTAGTTGGGAGAAGTTAACAACAAAGCAACAGAGATAAAACGTAGTCAGAGACAGTAAGACTGGTCAGAGAACTGGGAAGGAGGAAGGGATGGAAAGAGAGGGAAAGTAAGGGTTACTTGAAGTTGTGTTCATACCGAAGTCAGTGTTCATACCATTGTGGTGTCAGCTGCCCAAGTGAAATGTGTGGTGCTGCTCCTCCAATTTGCGCTGGGCCCCACTCTGACGATGCGCAGGACAGATTGGGAATGGGAGGGGGAGGTAAAATGTTGAGAAACCGGGAGATCTGGCCGGTTTAGGCGGACTGAGCGGAGGTATTCAGCAAAATGATCACCGAGCCTGCGCTTGGTCTCGCCGATATACAGGAGTCCACACCTGGAACAGCAGATATAGCAGATGAGGTTGGAGGAGGTGCCAGTGAATCTCTGCCTCACCAGAAAAGACTGAGGCAGAGAAAAGGGGGGAGGTATAGGGACAGGCGTTGCATATCCTGCTGTTGTAGGGGAAAGTACCTGGGTGGGAAGCGACGAGTTTGGGTGGGAAGGGACGAGTGGGCCATGACCTCTGGCTGTCTACTCTCTCTTACAGAATGTCCTGCAGCTGCTCTGAGATGTCGCTGACTTAGGCTCCAGGGAGGCAACATACCATTCAAGAATCCCATTTAGAGTTGCAGAAACCCCTATCTGCTCACCTTACAATCAAATCCCTTATCACTATATGTGCAAGAAGGAACTGCAGATGCTGGTTTAAATCAAAGATACGCCCAAAATGTTGCAGTGACTCAGCGGGGCAGGCAGCATCTCTGGCGAGAAGGAACCAGGAGGATCCAGCATCTTCCCTTATCTTCCCTTATCACAATAGCTCTATTACCAGTTACCGCACTTCTCTGCAGATGAACAAGCCAAAATTTCATTAACAAGGCTTCTTTCCCCCAGGAAGCCATACAACCCCTTGGTGTCCAAATTTATTTATCTTGATAGAGAGGGATGGTCACAGAGGAGCCAATAACCTTATGGCAATCAGCTCACCCATCAACATTTGAAATCGTCTTCCCAGTTGTTTCAATTAGTGCAACATAAATGAATGTGACCATTTTGTGATTTAAACTAATCAAGTCATTGGAAGGAGAGTGTATAAGCACAGCTATGTTCTGTATTATGAAATAAAATGGCTGAAAACATCAGTACAGGAAAACCAAGGAGATATAAAAATGCTAGACTTGGTAAAAGTAGTAAAAAAAAAGTAATGGAGAAAATAATGTCACTTAAAATACTTAAATTTCAGAATGGTTTTCATAGAAATTACCCATCCGTTGATCACAACTTTCCAATGTTCTGTATTCAGGGATTGGGGCGATGGTGCCATAGTGCCAGCAAGGCCCTCAATTGAGATGGGCGGATTTTGGAGGCATGAGGTGGGAACTTGCCGTGATTGACTGGGTGAATCGACTTGCAGGTAAGATGGTGCCTGGCGAATGGGAGGCTTTCAAAAGTGAGATGGCAAAATTATAGGGGCAGCATGTTCCTGTTTGGATGAAGGATAAAATTCACAATGGAAGAAGTCATCGAAGAATAGTTGCAGAGCATTGTTTTTCTGATTAGAGTCAAGGGGATCGACGTGAGTAATGTTGTATCTACATTAACAATTTGAATGGCAATGTAGTTGACTTTGTTAGGAAGTTTACAGATTACACCAAAATTGGTGGTATAGTGGACAATGCGCAAGAATAATTAAAATTAAAACAATTGAGAAGGAAGGCTTAGGAATGGCAAATTGAATTGCGAGGAGTTGCACTTCGGTACGTCAAACCAGGCCAGGATTTGTACAGTATAAATGTTAGAGCCCTGAAGAGTGTTGTGGAACAGACAGATCTGGGAGTACAGATGCATGGCTCCCTGAAAGTGGTGGCTCAGGTGGGTAGGATGGTGAAGAAGGCTTTTTGCATGCTTGCCTTCATTGGGAAGGGTATTGCGTATAAAAATTTGAACATCATGTTACAGGTGTACAAGTATTCAGCAGTATGTTACGTGAACTTGCGGGCTTTAGTTAAAGGAGATACAGGATAGGGTGGGTCTTTGGGACATAGGAGACAGAGGAGGAGCTGTTTTGAGTTGTACAAAAGAAAGAGGAAATGGGTTAAGTTCACAGTCTTTTTCCCAGGGGAGAGGATTATACAACTCCAGGGATTACGCTTATGGTGAGAAGGCAGAGGTTTAAGAAAGAAGTCAGGGTAACTTATTTTTCACCCTCTGGGTAGTTTGAACTGGAATGAGCTGTTGGAGGAAGCTATAGAGGCAGATACAACTTTCAAAAGAGATTTGGACAGATGGAAGGATAGGACGGGTTTATAAGGATATGGCCAAATGCAGGGAACTGGGACGAGCCCAGCATGCCATCTTGGTCAGCATGGACAAGTTGGGCCGAAGGACATATTTCCCTGCTGTGTAGCTCTTTGACTCTATATTTCTGTCACTCGTTATATACAAGGAAGTACAGTAGAAATAAAATAATTCTAGAAATGCCAATTGCATTTTACTCAAATGACTTGCATCAGAAACAGAAAATCAAGGTATTTGACAGATATAAGATGACAAGTTAGAATCTCCACAAACATTGTAACAGGTCGGTCTTGTTTGGCTAATCTAAGTGATTGCGTGAGGAAGTTATTTCCACAATGAGATTGACAGATCCTTGGCTAGGCAGACATTGTGAAATAAGGAAAATTCACATATCCATGGTGATTAAAAGCTTGTGTACTTTATTACATAGATTATGTTGTAATAAAAATAGACAATTTTTTCAAGCCTTTCATTGTATTTGTCATAACAAATATGTAAAGTTCATATGATTCCTTTAAAATAATAACTGAGCCTCAATAACCCTCCAGGATGGATGCAGGATCATTGAATTATCAATGATTTGCCGAGTCAAGTGGTAATATTTTAAAACTTTTAGTTTAGTTTAGAGAAACTGCACGGAAACAGTCCGTTAGGCCCATTGACTCTGTGCTGACCAGTACCTGTACAATAACACTATCCTACACACACTAAAGACCATTTACATTTATACCATGCCAATTAGTTGACAAACTTGTACGTCTTTGTGCACATCACATTGCCCTCTTCAAAACCTCTTTTAACAAATTGTTCAAATAGGATCTCCCACCTACAAAGCCGTGCTGATTACTCCTGATCATGCCCTGATTTCCTTGTGTAGATTAATCTTTTCCCTCAGAATTTTTACCAGTAAATCCCTTACCACTGATGCTAGACTCGCTAATTCCTGCTGCCCTTATTGAATAAAGATAGCACATTTTATATCCTCTGGTCATCTGGCGTCATTAAGGACAGTGAAGGTCTAAGGATCTGTATCAGGGTCTCAGCAATCTCACGCTTTGCCACCTAGGGATATATCCAACTGTTAATGCTCATTAAGATATCTAATATCTCCTTTTTCATTATAGTGTGCTCCATAATATCCCCAGCCATGTCCCTGAAATCTGCAACTATGCTGTCCTTTCCGTTAGTGAATACCAACGTGATGTTTACATTTTTAACTACATCAACAACTTTGCCTCCACACCTTATATTTCGTTATCAAATCCTTATCAGTCACTCCGACAGAAAGAAGTTAACCCTGAGCTAACACTATTTCGCTTTTGTCAGATTCAGCTACAATTAGCCGCTGCCAGACTATTTTGGCAGATCTTATCATCTGATTTTTCACTTGACCTTCCTATAATTTAGGATTTTAATTTCTGTATCATCCTTATCTCTTTGTATAACTACCTGGAAGCATGCAGTGTGTAATTATTATCCCCCAAAAAGTCAATCACAAGCACTTCAACAACTTGACTGATTTAATTTCCTCTGATTATGGCCCCTTTTCTAGTAGGACTAGCTACTAGTTTCAAACTACTATCTACTGGTTTAAAATAGTTTCCCGACACACCTTTAAAAATGTGTACTCCTTCAAGCCTTTCACACTAAAGGGCCTGTCTCAAGGTGCGAGTTGACCCATGAGGTACCCCGTGTGAAAGACTCGTGGTTATGTACGAGACTCCAAGTTTATGAACAAGAGTTTAACCGCGTTCCCGCAGGTATGACTAAGTTTGCCGTTTATGTGATGTTCCAAGTTCCTCTCCCGAGTTACCAAGTTCCTCTCATGGGTTACTCTTGAGCCAACTGTGAATGAAAGCCTGTTTTAAAAGTATCAAATAGAGGAGCTGCACAGAGTATATTCTGATTCAGTATTGAAAGTTATTCAATTTCACAACTTAAAAAAACTAGGCAGGATCTCGGCCCCACACTCACTGCCATTGTGCAGCAAGGAGGAGGTGGTGGCGAAGCAACAGTGTAAACCGAAGACAACTGCATCCTGCGGATTTGAGTTAAAAATAGAATTCAGCGCTGCCGCGTCTATTGATATGACCTACAAAGGGAAAATGTGCACCGTCCAGTGCCAGAGCTAGGCTGGGATCATTCTCTGCTCTCATCTCTCTCTTTCTGTGTGTGCATTAGCAGGGGGAAGAGCAGTCTACCTCGCTGGGGCACAAGACCACTGCCGCCTGCCCCATGCAGCCATCAACTTGTTTGTTCCTTTGGTGCGCCTCATCTGCCCAGCTCCCATCCCAGCGCTGCCCCAGCTCTCTGCCCCTTTTTCTCTTGGAATTGTCGCGTCCGCTGCTGTAACGAGGAGGGGTCCGGCTGGCTGGCTTGGTGGGTGGGTGGGTGAGCAGGTAGGAGGAGTGGGTACAAACCACCGAATCCATTCTCAAACGTCGGGCAGAGCCGTGTAGAACTCACGTTTCTCTTTGCTTCATATACGTGGGAATTCCCTCAGTATGGTCACTCAGCGGGCAGGCAGCATCTCTAGAGAGAAGGGATGGGTGACGGGATGATGTTTAAAATTTAAATCATGGACAAACCATCTTGCCCCAGGCTGCTTTACATTATTTATTGCGATGAGTTGTTTGTGAGGCTGGGACTTCTCTGAGGGTCGCCACGTTATAGTGGAGACATATGCGTGTGCCTTAGATCCTGTAAGCTGCCTCATGGCAGGCAGGTCGAGGGGGAGGTCCCTGACAAAGCGCGGCCCAAGAAGATGACCTCAGTGGAACTGGCCGAGGATGGTGTTTGGCCGGCGGCTGAGAAGGTGGAAAAAGGCTGCAGCAGGGAGAGACTCCCAAACATGGTGGAGCCCATATCATTGGACCCAGGACGGTCAGTGAATGTTGTTCGAAAAGTGTTACCAATCTCTTTTGTTGGAGATGGTCATTGCCTGATAATAGAATTACAGAGTCAAACAGCACAGAACCATCCCTTCACATCCTTTATACCCATCCGCACTAATCGCATTTGCTCAAATTAGGTCCTTATCCTTTCCCTGCCTTGTCTATTTAAATACTTTATAGAATACAGTGCGGAAACAGGCCCTTTAGCCCACCGGTCTGTGCCGACCAACAATCCCTGCACATTAACACCATCCTACCCACACTAGGGACAACTTTTACAAGCCAATTAACCTGCAAACCTGAACATCTTTGGAGTGTGGTAGGAAGCCGAAGATCTTGGAGAAAACCCACGCAGGTCATGGGGAGACATACACACAAATTCATTCACATCAAGATCCTTTTTGTTTTGATGCTCATTTATTGAGCTGATGAAACTGCAATGTTACAGTTCAATCACAATCACTGGAAGCACAGAACACATTGTGAGCTTTCCAAACCTTGCTGCAACAAACAATGTGAAATCAAGAGGGTAATACAGAGAGTGACAGTAATAATTCCAATCAGCACAATCTAAATCAAGACAGGATCAGCCTCCACACAGGGACTTTCCCACAGTCTGTGTCTGCCCATCACCACCACCCCCGTGCCCCTGATGCTTTCTTGTCTACCTGTGTGTGTCAGAGAGATGGCACCAAATGCCCTGGACACCGCTCTATACTGCTGCACCTTTCAACTGTGATGCCCAATTGTTCCCGGTGGGATTTGAGGAAGGGCTCCAGCAGAATGGACGAGGAGGGAAGTCAGGTTAAAGAGGGCGGACTTATCTCTTCTGAGCAGTCCCTGGGCTTCAGTCAAGGGTCAGTGTGTGGGGCAGTGCCCTGGGTTACATCCTTTAGACATCCACCATGGTTCCCCGCTCTCCCCGTCCCTCTCTCAATGTGTGACGGAGAATGGCCGAGAATATCACTGATTTTGTATCCAATCCTGTAAAATGTGAAGAGTTAAAATTGTCATATGTCAGTTTAAAGTTGGAGCTTTACCATCTGAGATGGAGCACTAGGACGCAACAGAAATTTGGAAACGTCATCCCATCACCCATTCGTTCTCTCCAGAGATGCTGCTTATCCCGCTGAGTTAAAGAGTTCCCACGGTAAACTCACGAGTCACTAAGGTAAACGCACGGGCCACTACGTTATTACAACGAGTTTAAATGTTTCCATTTTTAACTTGAACAGTAAATTTAACTTGTGGAAAATATCAAACATGTTTGATTTTTTTCACGAGTTAACAAGTTTCACGGGTACCTGCCGTTAGCGCCACGAGTCGATAAGTTGCTCACGCGAGTTCCGACGTTCCCACTACGTTGATTGTACGTGATCACCACGAATGAAAACTCGGGGTCACTCGTGGGCCAACTCGCACTGTGAGACAGGGGTTTAAGGCAATCCCAGTTAATTTTAGAGACATAGAAATATAGAAAATTGGTGCAGGAGCAGGCCATTAGGCCCTTCGAGGCTGCATCGCCATTCATTGTGAACATGGCTGAACATCCACAATCAGTAACCGTGCCTGCCTTCTCCCCATATCCCTTGATTCCGCTAGTTCCCAGAACTCTATCCAACTCTCTTTTAGGTTTATCCAGTAAATTTCTTCTCTGCTTCATCCAGTATTCACTGTGACAGAATACAACCTTCTGTGGCAGAGAATTCCACAAATTTACAACTCTCTGGGTGAAAACGTTTCTTCTCATCTCAGTTTTAAATGGCCTGCCCTTTATTCTTAGACTGCGGCCCCAGGTTCTGGACTCCCCCAAAATTGGGAACATTTTTCCTGCATCTAGATTGTCCAGTCCTTTTATAATTTTATACGTTTCTATAAGATTCCGTCTCATTCTTCTAAATTCCAGTGAATACAAGCCCAGTCTTTCCAATCTTTCCTCATATGACTGTTCTGCCATTCCGGAGATTAACCTCATGAACCTATGCTGCATTGCCTCAATAGCAAGGATGTTCTTCCTCAAATTAGGAGACGAAAACTGCACACAATACTCCAGATGGGGCCTCACCAGGGCCCTGTAGAACTGCAGAAGGACCTATTTACTCCTATACTCAAATCCCCACGTTGTGAAGGCCAACATGCCATTAGCTTTCTTCACTTCCTACTATACCTGCATGTTTACTTTCAGTGACTGTTGTACAAGGACACCCAGGTCTCATTGCACTTCCCTTTTTCCTAATCTGACACCATTGAGATAGTAATCTGCCTCCGTGTTTTGCCATCAAAGTGGATAACCTCACATTTATCTACGTTATACTGCACCTGTCATGCATCTGCCCACTCGCTCAACCTGTCCAAGGTACCCTGCCACCTCCAAGCATCATCTTCGCAGTTCACACTGGCACCCTGCTTTGTGTCATCTGCAAATGTGCTAACGTTACTTTTAACTCCATCATCTAAACCATTAATATATATTGTAAATAGTTGCGGCCCCAGCACCAAGCCTTGCGGCACTCCATTCGCCACTGCCTGCCATTCTGACAGGGACCCGTTTATTCCTACTCTTTATTTCCTGTCTGCCAACCAATTCTCTATCCATGTCAATACCTTACCCACAATACCATGTGCTCTACTTTCTATTACTTGTCACATCCTCAAAAAATTCCAGACGATTAGTCAAGCAGGATTTCCACTTCATAAATCCATGCTGACTTGGACCAATCCTATTACTGTTATCCAAATGCGCCATTATTACTTTTTTAATAATTGACCCCAGCATCTTCCCCACCACCGATGTCAGGCTAACTGTTCTATAATTCCCCGTTTTCTCTCTCGTTCCTTCCTGAAAAGTGGGATAACATTAGCTACCCTCCAATCCACAGGAACTGATCCTGAATCTCTAGAACATTGGAAAACGATCACCAATACGTCCACAATTTCTAGAGCCACCTCTTTAGTACCCTGGGAGGCAGACCATCAAACCCATGGGATTTATCAGCCTTCAGTCCCATCAGCCTACCCAATACTATTTCTCGCCTACTGCTAATTTATTTCAGTTCCTCTGTCTCCCTAGAACTTCTATCCTCCAGATTGTTTGTGTCTTCTTCAGTGAAGACAGAACCAAAGTACCTGTTCTACTCTTCGGACATTTTCTCTGTTCCCCTTAATAATTTCATCTGTTTCTGCCTCCAAGGGACCCACATTTGTCTTTACTAATTTTTTTCTCTTAACATACCTAAAGAAGCTATTACTATCCTTTATATTCTTGGCCAGCTTACCCTCGTACTTCATATTTTCACCCCGTATTGCCCTTTTTGTTACTTTCTGCTGTCCTTTGAAAGTCTCCCAATCCTCTAGCTTCCCGCTACTCTTTGCTATGTTATACTCCTTTTCTTTTAGTTTTATTCCATCTTTAAATTTCCTTGTCAGCCATGGTTGCCCCTTACTCCCCTTAAAATCTTTCTTCCTCTTTGTAATGAATATTGAGGAAGGTGAAATCTCTCATGACTACAATCCTATTGTTCTTATTCCTCTTTGTGATTTATGGCTTGCTGAGTGTTTGGTAGCCTGTACTTTATAATGCTCCATTTTTATATTCTTAGCTCTATCCACAAAACCTCACTTTAAGAGTCGTCAAAACATCCTTCTTCATCACCGCAATGATGAGCTCCTCATTAACCCCTTCTCTTCACTTCTTCATCTATCTCACCTGATGCTTGTCTACTCTGTAACACTGAGATGCCATCCTTGCCCTTCTTTCTATAATGTCTCTGCAATTGCAACCATATCATGTTTTGATTTGAGTTCAAATGCCTTCTGAGTTATGCCTCTTGCATTAAAACGGATCTAATTTATCATCAAATTCGCCAATGTGTCTTCATATGCCTATGATAGACACATGCATGTTCCTGGTCTGTCTACTGAATTTAGTTTTTCTGCTATATTTCACAGTATCTCCCAGGCTCCAACCATTCACCTTCTCTGTGCACCATTTCATTATCATAGCAGTTTAAATGCTCCCAAACAGCACAACCAACACTCCCTGTAGGGCTGTGGGTTCTGTTCCGGTTCAGGTGCAACCAATCCTACTTTTTACAGGTTCCAAAACTACCAAAAACTGTCCTGGTGATTGAAAAATCTAAAGCCCTATGGGTGATCATTGGTTGGCTCAGACTCAGTGGGCCAAAGGGACTGTTTCCACACTATATCTAAACCTAAACCTTAACCCTACATCCTGCCCTGACCTTTTAGCCGCTCATTCATCTGACCCTTATTGCTTTATTCACTCAGATTTGGCATCAAAATGTAATCGAGAGATACAACTTTTGAAGTCCTGCTCTTCTGACAGACGATCTGCCTACAGACAGGAACTGTCACAGCTGGCTTCCTGGTGCCATCGCTACAATCTGGAGCTCAATGATCTGAGGTCAGTGGGATTGATTGTAGACTTTGGGAAAGCTCCCCCTCATCTCACCCCACTCACCATCAACAACACCGCAGTCACATCTCTGGAGTCTTTTAAGTTCCTGGGAACCATCATCTCCTAGAACCTTAAGTAGGGGGCTACCATCGACTCCATAGTCAAAAAAGCACAACAAAGGATGTACTTCCTGAGGAAGCACAATCTACCACAGGCAATGATGGTCCAATTCTAAACGGCCATCGTAGAGTCTGTCCTCGTCTTCTTCATCATGGTCTGGTTTGGCTCAGCCACCAAGCACAGAGGCTGCAGCGAATCGTCCGATAAGCTGAGAAGGGTATTGGCTGCAACCTTCCCTCCATTGACAAACTGTGCACTGCAAGGGCCAGGAAGTGAGCGGGTAAGATCATCTCTGACCCCTCTCACCCTGGCCTCAAACTCTTTGAATCACTTTCCTCTGGAAGGCGACTCTGGACTGTCAAAACTGCCACAGCCAGATATAAAAACAGATTTTTTCCATGAGTAGTAGCTCAACTCAATAACCAAAAATGTGTAGTCTCCTTTTGCTCTGGTGTTTTACTTAATTCACATGTTTAATCAATAATGTTTTTTTATTAATGTTTAATGTTTTATGTATCATTCTTAATTGTCACTGTATTTTATATCACTTGTGGGCGGAACACAAAGGCTAATTCCTTGTATGTGAATAACTGGCCAATAAACTTATTCATTCATTCATTCTTATTAATTCATTCAACCTAGTGGTCAGATCTCTAAATTTGTGGTGCAGAACCTCCTGCATTTGCCTGTGCCATTAGCACCAATGTAGGCCATGGCCTCTGGCAGTCTACACTCCCTTTCAGAATGTCCTGCAGCTGATCTGAGTTGTCGCTGACTCGGGTTCCAGTGAGGCATTCAATAATCTCATTTCCAGTTGCAGAAACCCCTATCTGCTCACCTTACAATCAAATCCATTCTCACTATATGTGTGGGGATCATGACAGAAGCCTCCTTGTGGCGATCCCCGGAAACGGCGACATGATGCACTCCTAAATACATACATAAAAAACACAAATATAACAGATGTTTGGAGGATCGCTAACCCGGCTGGAAGGGTATACTCATTCTATTCAACAGTACACAAAACGCACTCACATATTGACTATTTTCTTGTGGACACAAAACTAATTCCCTACACAATGAACCCAAAATATCATAACAGCATCATTTCTGACCACTCCCCATTAACTTTTTTTTTAAACTGGAAGGAATGCCTAATAAAAAATAATTTTGGAGGTTTAATCCTCAAATCCAAAATGACCCACAAGGTGGTACATACTTAAAACAACAGATGGAACTTTTTTTCAAGACCAATGACACCTTAGATATTTCATCCATTTTACGAAGGGAATATTTTAAAACATTTATCAGAGGATCTATAATATCAAGCTTTTCAAAATAAAAATAATAAGAATGCACAAATGCAGTTAGAAGAACGAATTGGATAATTGGATATAGATAATGCTAAAGAGCCAACTATAGATAAACATAGTAAAATAACAATACCAAAATTTAAATAAAATAAAATATTATCAGCAAAAGTTATAAGATTATTTCAAATTACAAAACAGGAAAACTTTGGATTCAGTGATAAACCACATAAACCTTTGTCAGCTGAAAAAACGGGAAAAAGATCATACGATTTTAAAGATTAAATCAGATAAAGGGGTAACACTACCTAATGATATTAATAAAAGATTTGCTCAATTTTATCAAAATTTATACACATCTAAAATGTCAGCAGATAGTACTAAAGTTATGGAGTTCTTGGATAACTGTAATCTCCCAAATCTCAACCCGATTGAACAAGAGGAATTAGGGCACAGATCTCAATTAAGGAAATAGAAGAAACAATAAACTTATTGAAGAATGGAAAAACACCTGGACCAGATGGGTTTAGTAATGAATTTTATAAAAGATTTTATGAGATAATTTCTCCATGTTTACATAAAATGTACACATATGCTTTCAAAGAACAAATATTACCAGAAACATTACCGGAATCAACGATTACTTATACTGAAAAAGGATAAAGATTTAGAAGACTCTGGTTCATACAGAGCCATTGCACTGTTAAATACAGATAAAAAAATATTAGCGAACACAGTAGCTAGAAGATTAAGTAAATATGTTAGTAAATTAATAAATGCGGATCAAACGGGGTTTATACCCAAGAGATACTCATGCAATAATCTGAGACGTCTGTTTAATATAATGCATTCATATAAAACTGAAGAAGACTTATCAATTATCTCATTGGACGCAGAAAAAGCTTTCGATCAAGTGAAATGGGACTACATGGTTAAAGTATTGCAAAAATTTCAAATGGGAGATAATTTTATTTCATGGGTAAAACTATTATATGACAGTCCCACTGCTAGAATATTAACTAATAACATGTTGTCTCAGAAATGTCAATTATCCAGGGGCAATAGACAGGGATGCTCATTATCACCCCTGCTGAATGCTCTTGTAATAGAACCACTAGCTGAAAGCATTAGAACACATCCGAACATCCATGGTTATAATACAAAATGCTCAAATAACAAAATATCATTATACGCAGATGATGTACTACTGTACATCACAAAATCACAAATCAGCATACCAAATATATTAAATCTAATAGAGGAATTTGGATCCTTTTGGGGATATAGAATAAACTGGAATAAAAGTGAAATTATGACAAATATAACCTCAAGACTCAACACATCTGCTAAAATTCCCGTTTAAAATCACTACAGAAAAATTTAAATATTTGGGAATCGAAATTAGCAGAAAATATAAATATTTATTTAATGCAAACAATATGCCCTTACTTAACAAATTAAATGCACTGATTAAGTTTTGAAAAACTCTTCTGATGTCTTTAATAGGACGAATAAATGCTATAATATTGATCTTTTTACCACAAATTTTATATCTATTCCAATCAATACCAATATACTTGCCTAAAATGTTTTTTTAAGAAACTGGATTCTGATATTACAAATTTCATATGGGACTATAAATCACATAGAATTCAAAGAAGACATTTGTGCAAACCCAAAGAATTTGGTGGATTAACACTCCCTAATTTTTTGTATTATTATTGGACAGCAAATGTCAAAAATGTGATTCACCTGTTGGACAACTTTGCCCAGCGGGTGATTGGATAGTAATGGAGAGAGAGGATTGTGCCCCTTTTAATATAGGAGCGATCCTTCTCTCACCAACAAAATTGAATAATCCAATATATAGTAAAAATCCAATTATCGATAGTACTATTGGAAATTGGAAACAAATAAAATTAACCCTTAAATTACGAAATTTATCACTTCTTACCCCTATAATCCGTCATCTAAACCTTCTAGTATTGATAACTCATTTACATATTGGGAAAGAAAACTAAATTAAAACGTTCAGAGACATGTATGAATATGGAAATTTCTTATCATTCCAACAACTACAACTTAAATATAACCTGAGAAGTAATCAATATTTTAAATATTTTCAAATTCGTGATTGAAAAAATACACACAAGCATATCAAAATTTGGCTCCAGACCTATTAGACAAAGCAATCAATATAAAGGCAGATTCAACTAATTTAATATCATATTTGTATAATATTATCCTTAATATAGAAATACCATCATCTGATAGAATTAGAAGAGATTGGGATCAAGAACTAGCTATAAAAATCTCGAAAGAGAGTTGGGATAAACACTTGCTATATGTACACAAATGCTCAATCAATGTAAGACATATTTTAATCCAATTAAAAACTTTACATAGACTATATTATTCAAAAACTAAAATAAGTAAATTATTTCCAAATGTCTCCCCAATTTGTGATAAATGTCTATCCCAAGACACAAACATAGCGCATTCCTTTGTTTTTTGCATAAAAATCAAAACATTTTGGAATCAAATCTTTGATATTTTTACAAAATTATTCAAAATAAAATTGAAACCGAATGCAGAACTGATTATTTTTTGGAACAATGGAACAATTTGTTCCAAAAGAGCTTCCTTAATTATGGCTTAATAATGGCAAAAAAACTGATACTTAAATTCTGGAAAAACGCTCCCACACCAACGATAAAAATATGGATTTCAAATATGTCCGAAATGTTACACCTAGAAGATATGAGATTCTTCCTAGCAGGCAAATCAGACCATTTCCAAATGATTTGGTCTCTATTTATCGACTTATTACAAGCATAGGATGCAACACAACTGGTGAGGGGAGTGTAAAGATACAAAGTAGGTACATCCCTTTTATCTTATCTTAGCTTATTTTACTTACTCATATTTTCTGTCTGATATATTTTTTCTTTGTTCTTTTCCTTTGTTTTAATGTTTTTTTTAGTCTTTCTTATGTCTTACACTTCTACAGGTTCTTCCTGAACACCCTTTCATGCACTTAATATCCTATCTAACTCTTTCTATTCTTCTTATTCGTCTTCTTCTTCTTAAAGTATAAAATAAGAAGTGGTACAGGAAATGTATTATGTTATTTTTGGCTTATATCATTACTTCTAATAAAGAAAATTTAAGATCAAGTCAAGTCAGGTTTCTTCGTCACATATACATATATGTGAACTATATGTGTAGGAAGGAACTGCAGATGCTGGTTTAAATTGAAGAGAGACACAAAATGCTGGTGTAACTCAGTGGGACAGGCAGCATCTCTGGAGAGAAGGAACCAGAAGGATCCAGCATTTTTTGTCTATCTTCCCATATCACTATAGCTGTCATAGTCTATTACCAGCAAAATATCACAAGTTTGTTTGCTTCTTTCCCCCAGGAGGCCACACTCCCCTTTGGTGTCCAAAATTATTTATCTCAATAAGAAAGAGATGGTCACAGAGGAGCCAAAAACCTTATGGCAATCAGCTCACCCATCAACATTTGTAAATGTCTTCCTGGTTGTTTCAATTAGTGCAACATAAATGAATGTGACCATTTTGTGATTCAAACAAATCCAGTCATTGGAAGGAGAGTGTATAAGCACAGCTATGTTCTGTATTATGAAATAAAATGGCTGAAACATCAGTACAGGAAAACCAAGGAGATATAACAATGTTAGACATAGTAAAAGTAGTAAAAAAAGTAATGGAGAAAATTATGTCACTTAAAATACTTAAATTTCAGGACAGAATGGTTTTCATAGAAATTACCCATCCGTTGATCACATCTTTCCAAAGTTCTGTATTCAGGGATTGGGGCGATGGTGCCATAGTGCCGGCAAGGCCCTCAATTGAGATGGGCGGATTTTGGAGGCATGAGGTGGGAACTTGCCGTGGTTGACTGGGTGAATCGGCTTGCAGGTAAGATGAAGCCTGGCGAATGGGAGGCTTTCAAAAGTGAGATGGCAAAATTATAGGGGCAGCATGTTCCTGTTCGGGTGAAGGATAAAATTCACAATGGAAGAAGTCATCGAAGAATAGTTGCAGAGCATTGTTTTTCTGATTAGAGTCAAGGGGATCGGCATGAGTAATGTTGTATCTACATTAACAATTTGGATGACAATATAGTTAACTTTGTTAGGAAGTTTGCAGATTACACCAAAATTGGTGGTATAGTGGACAATGAGGAAAAATATCTAAAATTAAAACAATTGAGAAGATAGGCTTAGGAATGGCAAATTGAATTGCGAGGAGTTGCACTTCGGTACGTCAAACCAGGCCAGGATTTGTACAGTATAAATGTTAGAGCCCTGAAGAGTGTTGTGGAACAGACAGATCTGGGAGTACAGATGCATGGCTCCCTGAAAGTGGTGGCACAGTTGGGTAAGGTGGTGAAGAAGGCTTTTTGCATGCTTGTCTTCATTGGGAACGGTATTGCGTATTAAATTGGAACATCATGATACAGCTGTACAAGTTGTTGGAGTTCTAGTTACCCAGCTGGAGGAAATAAGTCATTAAGTTGTAATAGGTGCAAATGATATTAAGCAGTATGTTAGCTAAACCTGCGGGCTTTAGTGTAGGAGAGACAGGATAGGGTGGGACAAAGGAGGCTAAGGTGTGAGCTGTTTGAGTCGTACAAAAGAACGAGGGAATGGGTTAAATTCACACTCTTTGTCCCAGGGTAGATGATTCTACAACTCCAGGGATTAAGCTTCTGGTGACAGGGAAGAGGTTTATGAAATAACTCAGGGTAAATGTTTTCACCCTCTGGGTAGTTTGAACTGGAATGAGCTGTTGGAGGAAGCTATAGAGGCAGATTCAACTTTCAAAAGAGATTTGGACAGATGGAAGGATAGGACGGGTTTATAAGGATATAGACAAATGCAGGGAACTGGGACGAGCCAGCATGCCATCTTGGTCAGCATGGACAAGTTGGGCCGAAGAACATATTTCCCTGTTGTGTAGCTCTTTGACTCTATATTTCTGTCACTCATTATTTACAAGGAAGTACAGTAGAAATAAAATAATTCTAGAAAAGCCAATTGCATTTTACTCGAATGACTTGCATCAGAAACAGAAAATCAAGGTATTTGACAGATATAAGATGACAAGTTAAAATCTCCACAAACATTGTAACAGGTCGGTCTTGTTTGGCTAATCTAAGTGATTGCGTGAGGAAGTTATTTCCACAATGAGATTGACAGATCCTTGGCTAGGCAGACATTGTGAAATAAGGAAAATTCACATATGCATGGTGATTAAAAGCTTGTGTACTTTATTACATAGATTATGTTGCAATAAATATAGCCAATTATTCCAAGGCTTTCATTGTATTTGTCATAACAAATCTGTAAAGTCCATATGATTCCTTTAAAATGATAACTGAGCCTCGATAACCCTCCAGGATGGATGCAGGATCATTGAATTATCAATGATTTGCCGAGTCAAGTGGTAATATTTTAAAACTTTTAGTTTAGTTTAGAGAAACTGCACTGGAACAGTCCCTTAGGCCGATCGAGTCTGTGCTGACCAGCGATTCCTGCACAGTAACACTATCCTACACACACTAAAGACAATCTACAATTATACCATGCCAATTAGCTGACAAACTTGTATGTCTTTGTGCACATCACATTGCCCTCTTCAAAACCTCTTTTAACAAATTGTTCAGATAAGATCTCCCACCTGTAAAGCCGTGGTGATTACTCGTGATCATCTCCTGATTTCCTTGTGTAGATTAACCTTTTCCCTCAGAATTTTTACCAGTAACTCCCTTACCACTGATGATAGACTCGCTTATTCCTGTTGCTCTTATTGAATGAAGATAGCACTTTTGATATCCTCTGGTCATCTGGCATCTTGCTAAAGGACAGTGAAGGTCAATCAGTGCCTCAGCAATCTCCCGCTTGGCCACCTGGGGATTTATCCACCTTTTAATGATCGTTAACATATCTAATACTTCCTTTTTAATTATAGTGTGATCCGGAATATCCCCATCCATTACATTTTTAACCGCATCAACAATCTTTGCCGCCACACCTTATTTTTCTTCATCAAGTCCTTAGCAGTCACTTCCACAGAACAAAGTTAACCCTGAACTAACACTATTTCACAGAAATCTCAATGATTTGCTGAGTCCAGCGGTACTAGTGTAAAACTTATAGTTTAGAGAAACAGCACGGAAACAGTCCCTGAAGCCAATCGGTGCTGACCAGCGATCCCTGCACAGTAACACGATCGTACACATACTAAAGACAATTTACAATTATACCAAGCCAATTAGCTGACACACTTGTATGTCTTTGGAGTGTGGCAGGAAACAGATCCCGGAGAAAACAGATCACAGAGAGAATGTACAAACTATGTACAGACAGCATCTGTAGTCAGGATCAAACCTGTTCTCTGGCGGTGTAAGGCAGCGACTCGATCACTGCGCCACTGTGGCGCCCACATTTATTCAACCACAATGTTTATACGGCATCAGAACAAAACATTAAAGTATTTGCAGTCCTTAACTAAAATCTGAACATATCATGACTAACAAATCAAAGAAACTATGGAATGGTAACTGTAGAACTGAAGATTGAACATGGCGAAAGACAAAACATACTCAATTAACTCTTTCACAGAACAGACAAAGAATACACTGTTGAAAAACAAGCTTCCTTAATTTTGGCTGGCATGGTGGTGCAGCGGTTGATTTGCTGCCTTAAAGTTCCAGAGACCAAGGTTCGATCACGACTATCGGTGCTGTCTGTATGAAGGTTGCACGTTCATGTGATCACGTGGGTTTTCTCTGGATGCTCTGGTTTTCTGTCACACTCCAAAGAGGTAGAGGTTTGTAGGGTAATTGACTTCGGTAAAAACTGTAAATTTACCCTAATGTCCAATGGATATTTATTTATTTATTGTCACATATGCAAATAAACATTACATTTGCAAATAATGCCAGCTGTTTGGTGCCCTTTCATCAAGTTCAAAGTCCCGGCCTGGCCAAGCTTAGTGTGGTAGCCTCCGCCGCTGCTCCACCACTACAGTCCACGTCTGATCCATGTGCTCGGCCACTTAGATCAACCGCAGGCTGTTGCAGGGCCTCTAGCAACCCAGCCCACCATCAAGGTGCTGTACTGTTACCCGCAGCCAATCTGCTTACCGGCCCTCCATTCGACACCTTATACTCTGGGAAGGCAAGCTGGGCCTGCAGGCAGGTTCCAAGTCCGCAGCACTGGTCCTATTGAGCCAAGTCTCCAGGGGTGTCTTCCGCCCACAGCGGGCAATTCCCCAGTCTGCGGCAGGCGAGCTGGGCCTCCATGGCAGTACCGGTCTGCGACGCGGATCATCCGTCCACATCTGGTGAGTCAGGCCTACCGGATGGGGCCTCCATCCATGGCGGGAGAGTACCTAGTCTCCAGCAGGCAAACTTTACGGGGTGAAATTTACAGCTTGAAATTTACAAGTCGTCTTTAAATAGAGGAGGGTGGCCAATGTTGTGCCACTATTCAAGAAGGGCTGCAGGGAAAATACTGTGAACTACAGACGAGTGAGCTTAACGTCTGTTGTTGAAAAGTTACCTGAGGGTATTCGGAGGGATAGGATATACAGGCATTTGAATGGACAAGGCTGATTAGGAATAGTCAGCATGGTTTTGTACGTGGACAGTTGTGTCTCACAAATCTGATTTAATTTTTTGAAGACATGACCAAAAAGGTCAATGAGAGCAAAGTTGTAGATGTTGTATACATAGATTTCAGTAAGGTAAGGTTCTACATGGTAGGCAGTTCTAGAAGGTTAGATCGCAGTGTTCCAAAGAGAGAGCTGAATGGATAGAAAATTGGCTTAATTGAAGGAAGCAGACGGTGATGGTGGAACGTTGCTTCTTGGACTGGAGGCCTGTGACTGGTGGTGCACCTTAGGGTTCGGTGCTGAGCCCGTTACTGTTTGTCATCTACATCTATGATTTGGATGAGAACATATATGTCAAGATTAGCAATGATACAAAAGTGGGTGGTTTTGCAGATAATGAAGATGATTGTGAAAAATTGCAGCAGGATCTTGATCGAGTGGCCAGTGGGCTGAGGAACAGTTGATGGAATTTAATACAGAGAAATGTGAGGTGTTGCATTTTAGGAAGTCTAACATGGGCAGGACCTACACAGTGAATGGCAGGGCTCTGGATAGTGTTGTAGAGCAGTGGGATCTAGGAGTGCTAGTGCATGGTTCCTTGAAGGTCAAGTCGGAGGTAGATAAGGTGGTGAAAAAGGCTTTTGGTACATTGGCCTTCATCAATCAGAGTATTGAGTATAGAAGTTGGGAGGTCATGTTGCAGTTATACAAGACATTGGTGAGACCACATTTAGTATTGTGTTTTGTTCTGGGCACCATGTTATAAGCTGGAAAGGGTACAGAGAAGATTTACAAGGATGTTGCCAGAACTAGAGTGTCTGAGCTATAGGGAGAGGTTGAGTAGGCTTGGATTCTATTCCCTGGGGCACAGGAGGATGAGGGGTGATGGAAGGGCCTGTTTCCACACTGTATCACTAATTTCTCCATGGAAGATATAACACTTTTTCAGTGAAGATCAAAACCCATACACAAAAGTCCAGGTTTGATTTCACCAACTAGTCTTCACAAACAGAATATTTTTGTTGGTAAACCAAGCATTTTAATTTTGTGGGAAGTTTTAGAGTTGTCCATGTTTTCAAAATATTTCAAATTGCAGAGTCGTATACATGGGCACAAATACACAGTGTAGCCTAGCCCTAACATTACAATTTGCATCTGGTCCATTCTAAAATGTTTTAAATTCTGTAAAGTCTAGTCTTAGTGCAACTGCATTCAAATTAATAAAGGCAACATCATGGTTAAGTTTAAACTTCTTATTCAATATTTTGCCAGTGAATACATTTTCTTTTAGCAAGAAAACTGATTAGCCATTAATGCAATATCTAAAAACACCAGCAACAAAGTATGTCTGTCTCCGGATAACATTAGGCATGTTACCCCGTACATGACATATCAGTAATGCACAAGGACAGTTATATTTTTTCTGAAAAGAATTGTTAATTGCATTGTAACTGCAAATTATCAGAATTATAATTCTTTGAGGACACAAAGTGCTGGAGTAGCTCAGCAGGTCAGAAAGCATCGCTGGAGAACATGAACAGGTGTCCTTTCGGTCGAGACACTTCTTCAGAACTTGGAATAGGATAGACATCTGGGCAAACTACCAACTTATATTGGGAAGTCAGCAGTAAATCAACTAGTGTCACAGAGACCTGCATGGAAGTTATCTTGCAATCTCTCTGCTGTAGATTTCCCCTTTATGTGTTATGGGAAGTTCTGAGAAATGCATCAAAGATTTCTCAAAGATAGCAAAGGAGGAAATAAATGGCACAAATATAATTGAAAAAAAGTTGAGACTGATCTACAGAATTTAATTCGAAGTCGCGTGAGTGACTACGTGGAGAAGCCCGC
The DNA here is from genome assembly GCA_963514005.1 of Raja brachyura. Next base: position 32,260,446 of record OY740799.1, read on the forward strand.
CAGCCCGCATGCGCGTCAATTCGTTTAACGCATGGCGCATGACTGGCTGGGAGAAGGGTCGTCTCCTCCAGCGGTAAGTTTAAAAACCTCACAGGTAAGTCTACAACTTACTCTGAGGTGTTTTTGGTATTTTTTCTAAACAGTTCTCTCTAGCGTTATGGAGAAATCTAGGACCAACAAATCCAGATGGGCCGCGGGAAAACTGGCTATGGAAGACCGCGGGAGTGCGGGAAGTCGGCGGCCGTCTGTTTCACCATCAGAGTCGCTGGCAGTTCGCTCAGTGACTTCAGACTTGGTGCCTGCAAAGTGCACTTTGGCAACCCCTAAAGGGGGTAAAGTCAAACAAAAATCTGACAGGCCTGTATTATCTGATGATTCAGGCCAGGAGGATTTCCCTCCCACACCAATGGGTAATATCTTTGGCCGTTTATCTAAAATGGAGCACCTCATGGAGAGGATGCTGACTCACAGCATGCTCCGTGATATGGAGGCATATCCAGGCAGGTCTACTCTAATGCCTGTGGCAGTGCCTGGTACAGGGCTGCTTAGTTCCTCCCACACAAATGAGGGGAGTTTTGGAGGGCATTATATGGCTGACTCTGAGTACGGATGTGTGTCAGAGGAACATGCTGTTATGCATGATATGCGCGAATCGCATACACAAGAGTTGCCCCCTCTTGCATCCAGATTTGCGGTACGTTCGCAAACAGGTGAACCACTTCAGGAAGAACTGGCCTCAAGCATCAGTTATCTTCTTCGTACCAATTATAAGAGCAAACCATGATAGAAACTACTGTGAAGTACCCCACTCCAGCGAATTGTGCAACTCTAAAAGTACCCGTGGTCAACAATTCTATTTGGGGTTATATTGGAGGTGGCATCAAGGCCCAAGAGATGAAGCTCCAGCACATTCTAAAATTACTATCTGCAGGCATCACGGCTTTTGCCAGATCGATAGATGGCGGTCCACTATCGGAAATTCAGCAAGATGCCATGGCACTGATGTGCAACGCACACTTCGAGATGAATTGTTTCTGTAAGAACGCCATCAGGCCTGCATTGAACCCTATGTTTGCGCATCTGTGTAGGGCCAGTAATGTCCAACCACCCAATCTCCTGTTCGGGGAAGACCTGAGTAAGCAGGTGAAGGACTTGCATGATGAATCCAAAGCTGTAGGATTAATTAAAGCATCTCCTATGGGTAAGTCTCCGCTCTTCCGGCGTCAGCACCCCTACGCCTCCACTAGCAATAAGCAGTTTGCTGAAGCTAGTAGCAGCTCTAGATTTGAGCTACCCGGGCATACGTCTTTTTTTAGGCCAAGGCCTGTCCCGGCCATCATGGAAAATGTGTAATCCTCGCGCCCCAGCTGCTCGATTCTCCAAAGCAAGGAGAAGGAAACAGAACCAGTATTAGGGCCCATTGGGCCTGCTGTAACTGTGGAGGTAGGTGGGTCTGGTTCTTTCAGTAATATGGGGTGTGAGGAAGTTACAAGTTAGTGGTATATTAAACTTGTTTTTACATGAATGGCAGTGGATAACGCCAGATTTGTTTATATTGCACAGTATAAATGGGTTCAAAGTTGAATTTTTACCTAACCAAAATTGAATTTCCACCCACACAGCATATGCCAAGTCAGTTGTATATTCATTCCAAACAAGAGGTTTTGGATATACAAGCAGAAATACATACATTCCACAAAAAAGGTGTAATTGAGAAATCAAATTATGTAAAACATCAATACGTCTCTAATATATTCTCTAGGCAAAAGAAAGATGGTGGATGCAGTATCCTCCTTGATTTGACACAACTCAACTCATATGTGCAGTATAGACATTTTAAAATGGAGAATTTCTTTACTGTTAAGCAATTAATTTCTGAGGGATGCTTTATGGCATGCATCAATCTCAAAGATGCATATTATTCAGTTCCAAGTCACAAGGATCACCAGAGATATCTGGAATTTAGCTGGATGGGGCAGCTATGGTAGTTTGAAGCATTACCTAATGGATTAACCTCAGCTCCTAGGTTATTTACCAAACTGCTGAAGCCGGTGCTCGGCCTGCTCAGAGCTCAAGAGCATATTGTTATGGGCTATTTAGATGATATCCTAATCATAGGAAGAACACTACATTTGGCTAAACTGGCTGTTTTAGCCAAAAAGTTAATAATTAAAGAAATTGGGGTTTCTCATCCATCCAGTCAAATACAGGTTGACACCAACAAGGGTTATTGATTATTTAAGGTTTACTATTAACTCTATGGAAATGTCTGTGACCCTGCCCTGGGGAAAGAGATTAGATTTAATAGAAGCCTGTAATAACCTTCTTGTTACGGAGCAGCCAGGTGGCTAGTGTAATTGCCAAAATGGTGGCTGTTTTTCCAGCTGCTCGATTTGGACCTTTGCATTATCAAAATCTGCAGCGTGCAAAAGAGCAAGCACTTAAATCCCATTTAGGTCATTTTAACAGACCTATGCAATTGTCGGCCGAATCTATAACAGAGTTACTATGGTGGACGACCAATATTCAGCATTGCTCTGGCGACATTTTGATTAGTAAACCTTTAATTGTACTACAAACTGATGCAAGTGCACAGGGATGGGGAGCTACTAATACCATCTCTAGTTGCGGCGACAGATAAGATATGCACGAGTTACCATTTATCCATCTATATGGTATCAACTACCTGGAAATGCTGGGGGTGTTCTATGGTTAAAAGGCTTATTGTGGGAAAATGCATGATCTGCATGTTCAACTTCAAATTGATAACACTACAGTGGTGGCATATATTAATCATATGGACGGAATCAAATCAGTATCCTGTGATAGTCTAGCTAATCTCTTTTGGAGCTGGTGTAATAAAAGGAGGATTTGGATCTCAGCTACCTACTTGTCAGGTAGATTTAACATGGTGGCAGACACTAGATCACGTAAATTTAATGTTAACACAGAATGGATGTTAGATCACAAAGTGTTTAATTACATTATTGCTCGATATGGAATGCCTGATATTGATTTGTTTGCATCCAGGCTTAATCACCAGTTGCCAAAATTTGTTGCATGGGAGCCAGACCCAGGGGTGGTAGTTATAGATGCATTTTCATTACACTGGGGAGGAATGTTCTTCTATGCCTTCCCTCCATTTTGCCTCATCAGCCGTTGCTTGCAAAAAATCAAGCAAGACTCCTCTTCAGGTATTTTAGTAATGCCTGACTGGCCTACGCAGCCATGGTTCCCTTTAATGTTAGGAACCATATATGGTTATCAGTAAGCGTAAAAACTTGCTTGTTCATCCCATATCTCGGGAATCTCATCCTCTGCATGACAAAATCAACCTATTGATTTGCAGAGTTTAAGAAGACCTTTTTTGGTGGACGTCATCACGGCAGCTTGGCGGGACAGTACCAAGAAGCAGTACATTTCCTACATTAAACTATGGGAAGTTTTTTGAGTTAATTCAAATATAACTTATAGTACGGCAGATATAGTTGATGTCTTAAAATTTCATTCGATGTTATTTTTTGATGGTAAATTAAGTTACAGTGCTATTAACACTGCTAGAAGTGCTTTATCATCATATTTGCTGCTGGGATCAGGACACCATTCTGTCGGGTCTCACCCTTTGGTATCCAAATTTATGAGGGGTATCTTTAACAAAAACCCTCCCAGGCCCAGATACACAGAAGTATGGGATGTTAATGTAGTGTTAACACTGCTTCACGTTGGGCTCCATCCGCATCTTTACCTTTGGTCCGGCTCACCTATAAAGTAATAATACTCATGTCGCTAGTTTCAGGGCAACATGTCCAGTCATTGCATAAGCTAAGGCTGGATGGGACAGCTATGTATAACAATAAGATAACGTTACATAAATGAGTTAATTAAGCAAAGTAGACCGGGTGTGCTAGGTCTTAAGCTGGAGTTTTTAACATATCCAACTGATCGTAGGTTATGTGTTGTCACATATATTAAACAATATATAAAGGTTACGAAGGACCTTCGAGGCACCGAACTGGCTATGTTCATCAGTCACAGAAAACCACACAAAAGGGTATCGGTGCAGACCATTTCTAGATGGTTGACACATGTATTAGCTTTTGCAGGAGTGGACACTGATGTATTTAAATCTTACTCTACCAGGGCTGCAACAACATCGACAGCAAGATTCATGGAAGTCCGCTGGACCGCATCCTAGCGACAGCAGGATAGTCGAATGAGCGAACTTTTCAAGCTTTTTACAATAAGCCTATTGCCAGGCCTGGTTCGTTTGCTAATACAATTTTGAGTTCTGTTAAATCATTTATTATTTTCCCTGATGTAAGGGAACATTATTATTATTTTAATTAAAAGCATCAACATGTTTAAGTCTATATCATGTTTGAATGTACTATGTTTTCAATCATATTTGGTGAACTGACGCAGTATGTTTGCATGGACTCTAGTTCACGGCATGAAATCACAGAGCTTTGAAATTGTCACGTAGTCACTCACATAACTTCGAAATAAAATAGAAAGATTAAACGAGAACTTACCGTTTGAAGTTTGATCTTTATTTTATGAGAAGTTGCGATGAGGGATTACGTGCCCTCCACTCCCAATCCTATTCCCATGAAGATCATTCGGTAGTTCTAGTTTGTTAATCTTCCTATAGTTTAGGTCAGCGATTGTTATGCAATTTCACACAGCTGCTTTAAAGGTTGACGCGCATGCGGGTTAGCGGGCTTCTTCATGTAATCCCTCATTGCAACTTCTCATAAAATAAAGATCAAACTTCAAACGGTAAGTTCTCGTTTAATCTTTCTATTAAAAAGCTAACATATTCCATCAGAACTTGGTGGAAAGTTGCATTTCTCATAAGCAGGCTGATAAATGGCCTTCCCCCACCAGGAAACCTGCACTGCACCAGCAGACCTACTCATCAAAGGATTTATTAGAGAGAAAAACATGACCTTGGACACAGGACATTTCTGGGAATTGTGTGCTTAGACCAGTACCAATAAAGTGTTTCTAATCAGTGGCACTGTGTCTTGCCTGTAATTGTAAGCATGGCAATCTTGAATGCCCGCAACGAGATGTGATTTGCTGTAGTTGTAGGTGTACTGAACACTGGAAGACTTAAACTAGGTTAATTTAACTAGATTTTTTTTGTTGTTGCTACAGCTTCTGCCCCATGATCTAGAAGTTGGCATTCTCGCTATCTATGACAAGTTCTGACAGGTTGAAATCCAACCCATGCAGTGGGTTCCAAGCATAAAGCTTGTGGCGGTTATGGCTAGTTTCTAGCTAATCCAAAGCTGTTGCCACTTCGCACAGACGCCCATTCAATGGCTCATGTCTTGAAAACAGCACTGATTGGGGGATCCTTCTTGCCGATCGCCAAATATTTAAGTCTATGAGTTTAGGAGAGGACTTCAACTGGAATGTTGAATTACAAAGCTGCAATACAGAAAACACAATCCACTTGCTCTAAACACTTCTGGCAGCTTTTAAATGTACACTTGTTGATATTACATCCAAATTGACATACAGAGATAATGATATGCAAGTTGTGATTGCTTGCATCAAATGCCACTGTGGACCAATTTGAAACCCAATAAAGATAAACCCAATAAAGCCCCATTTTGGATGCATGTGGAGGGTACTGATGGGACAGATAAGAAAATGAGACAAAACGATTGCCAAAATGTGTTGCAAGTCTTCCAACAGCAGGTATATGTGCAGGTGGATGCTGAAGGGCACTGAGAAAATGGTTTTGCAGCCAAATATGTAGCCCCAAATTAAAAACAGGAATGCTGGAAATACTCAGCAATTCTATCAACTGTTGTAAAAAAACAAACAGTGTTAGCATTTCAGATCAAAGTCACTTTCTCTGAGGCAGGATCCAATCAACAGAGAACAGCTTTATTCTCAGAAGGGAATTGGCAGTGAATTTGTAAGTAGGTGAAAAACTGCAAATGGTCGAAGAATGTGCAGATATAGAAAATACTGGCAACGTTCAGCAGATCAGGCAGCATCTATGGGGTGAACAAAGTTAATGTTTCAGGTGAAAGATTTCTGACTTTGTTCGCTGAGATTCATTTACATAGCCATTCACAATTGCCTTTCAAAGGCAGAAAAAATGCATGTTTAATTTGGGACCAGATCACCACAGAAGGTTGAAGATGGATCACAATATTCCAGACTAAATTTTCCCAGTTTCAGGTATGGATCAAAAAACAACTCAAGACCTGAGACCATTAGCTTGGTCAGAGCAAATTCTGAATTAATTTTCCAGATAGCAAAGGTTGTGGTTGTGGATTTATTGAGTCGTAGAGTTGTACACCAAGAAAACAGGCCCTTTGGCCCATCTGTCCGAGTTGACCCAGTTGGCATATGAGGCGAGTCCCATTTGCCTGCATTTGGCCCACATCCCTCTAAACCTTTCCTAATCTGTCCATAATGTCTTTTAAAAGTTGTAATTGTATCCACTTCTATAGCTTCCTTCTGGCTGCTCATTCCAGATAGGAACTACCTTCCAAGTGAAAAAGCTGCCCTCAATGTCCCTCTTAAATCCGACTCCTATCACAAGCCTATACTTCAGGTTAGAATCTTTTCCCCTGGGAAAAAAGACTGTGAGCATTCTCCTTATCTATGCCCCTCATGATTTTGTGTGGTCATCCCGCAACCTTCTATGCTCCAAAGGAAAATGTCCCAGCCTATCCAACCTTTCCCAATAAACTCAATCCCACAAGCCCAGGTAACAGCCTAGTGAATCTCTTTGTTCCCTTTTGACCTCAATGACCTCCTTTCAGTAGCTGGGGTCCAGAATTGCACATAGTGCTCCAAGTCCTGTCACACCAATGACTTGCACATCAGCATTACGATGTGCTCAGTACTCAATACCCTCACTACACTGTCCATCTCAATCACCACTTTTATGGAACCAATCACCTGTAATCCCATATCTGTAGGTTTTTAAGTAACTAGAAAGTAATGTTTTTTAAATTATTTTGTCAGTGAACAGGATGTTTCATGCTCATGTTCCATGCTTATGATAGACGAGGGCATGCAGTGAACAGGTGGCTCGTGATAGATGAGGGCATAGAAACTCTATCATGCCACTCTAAATAAAGTAGAGATATGCAAATAGAAGCATGAAAGTAATTGTTCACATATTTCCTTGTGTCTTACTCAGGAAATTTTGACTCATTATTTTCCATCAAATCATCATCTTAACCTTGCTTCCAGTAAAGCTCCCCAAACCAGTTTCTTTTGAAACCATTCAGTTTATATAGTCCATCATCAAATTGCAATGATTATCTTTTTGAGATCTTCAATCTCCTGCAACATCCTAAAGGGCCTGTCCCACCAGCATGCGATTGCATGCGCCTAGCACGACCAAACGTGGTCGCTTGAGGCTTACGGCCTCGCGTGGCCGGTCCCAATTCGAATCGCAGAAGCGTATGGAGTTGTGCGGGGCTGGTCCCAACATCATACTCACCAATTAGCTGGGCAGGAGGCGGGCCGACTGAATTTGGACATCGCACGACGTCGGTCATCGCGCAACGCCAAGATGCTGCGTACGCCCATCGAGACGACAGAGGAATTTTCTATCCCATGGTAATATTTTGAGGCACATATACCTAATCTTCTGGCCAATATTTATTCTTTGGTTAAAATCACTTAAACTCATTTTGTGGCCATTAAACCACAATGTGAGTGATTTAGTTATGTGCTAATTTGACATTTCACACTATCTACATTACAATAGTGACACAACTTCAAAAGAGCCAAGGAAGTGCCTGAAGCCTTGAAAAAGGTGGCATAAATGCAACGCCATGCATTTATATGAATTAATTTGCTGCGCCAATTTCCTCCTTCATGTTTTCTTCCTTATCCCCATGTTGTCCAATCTCCTACTACTCTTAGGTTTGCATAACCTTGGATGGGACACATGTCTTTCTATGCAAAATGTGTGACTGACCTATTGGACTATGGAAATCCTGGCAATAAGATGTCAAAAGTTAGTTCTCTGGTGGCCAATTGTTGGCAGGGACAAGGATAAAATATTCCTTATACGCCCTGGGGGAACGCTCTTGCATATTATCCTCCCTCAAGAGGATATCTTAAATAAAAATGTTTATACAATGAGGCCCTTCTCATAGAGTCATAGGGAATCACAGTCATATAACGTGGAATAGGCCCTTCAGTCCAACTTGCCCATGCCCAAGATGTTCCATCATTACTGGTCCTATCTTCCTGCATTTGGCTGATATCTCTCTAAAGGGCCTATTCAACTTACGTGACCTTTACAGGCGACTGCCGGCACCCGTGATAGATCGCCAACATTTTCAACATGTTGAAAATTCAGTGGCAACCAGAAAGACGCTACGACTCTTTAGAGACATCTCACGACCATAGGAGACCTGTCACGACCATGCAGGCTGTGAGAGGTCTCCTATCGTCATGAGAGGTCACCCGCGACATGTCGCCAGGGGACTCCTGCATGGTCATGAGAGGTCTCCTATGGTTGTGAGAGGTCTCCAAAGAGTAGTAGCGTCTTTCTGGTCGCTGCTGAATTTTCAACGTTGAATATTTCAGCGACCTATCACGGGTGCCAGCAGTCACCTGTAAAGGACGCGTAAGTGGGACAGGCCCTTAAACCTTTTCTATCCTTGTACCTGGCCAAATATCTTTTAAGTGTTGTTATAGTACCCACCTCAACTAGCACCTCTGGCAGCTCCTTCCATATACCAACCACCCTCTATGTGAAAAATGTGTCCCTCAGACATCTATTAAATCTTTCCCCCCCTCACCTTAAACCTATGTCCTCTGTTTCTTGATTCTACTATTTCGATTAAAAGACTCAGTGCATCCACCCTATTTAATCCCGTCAGGATCTTATACATCTCTATAAAATCACCCTTCATCCTCCTGTGCTCCAAGGAATAAAGTCCTGGTCAGCCCAACTGCTCCCTATAGTTCAGGCCCTCATGTTCTGGCAACATCCTCATAAATCTCCGCACGTTCTCCAGTTTTGTAACTTTCCAAGAGCTGAGTGACTGAACAAAATACTCCAAATATGGCCTCACCACTACCTTGTACAACTATAACATAACATCCCAACTTCTATAGTCAACTGCCTGACTGATGAAGGTCATTGTGAGAAAGCCTTCTTCACCACCCATTCTGACATCAATTTCAAGGAACAATGGACCTGCAACTCCCAAATCCCTCTGCTCTACAACACTCCCCAGCGCCCTGTCATTTATAGTGAAGGTCCTGCCCTGGTTTGGCTTCCCAAAATACAACACCTCAGATACAACCGTATTAAACTCCATTAACCATTCCTCAGCCCTCTTTCCCAACTGATCAAGATCTTGCTGTACTTTTTGATAACCATCTTCGCTATCTACAATACCACCCACTTTAGTGTCATCTGCAAACTTATTAATCATGTCTTGTATATTCTCATCCAAATCATTGATATAAACCACAAACAGCAATGGGCCCAACACTAATCCCTGAGACACACCACTAGTCACAGGCCTCCAGTCCGAAAAACAACCTTTTACCATCACCCTCTGCTTCCTTCCATAAAGCCAATTTCCTATCCACTCAGCTAGCTTTCCTTGGATCCCATGCAATCTAATGTTCCAGAGTAGCCTACCAAGAGAGTCAGGGGGTGGAAGTTAGAGGAGTGGCTACTACTAAGAAGAAGGTGATTGGGAAGCTGAAAGGTCTGGTGGTGGACAAGTCACCTGGACTGGATGGACTTGGTTTATAGTTTACATGATCATGTGTACAGTTTTGGATAATGAATTCCGTTATACTGGATCCCTCGGTACACTGTAGGCCTTGATTGATAATTTTTTATAGTTTTTCCACTTATGTAAGATACTACCTCCTACCATTCTCCAGTCATTTGGGGAGTCAGTAAAATTCAGACCACTCTATCATATTGGTTCCTAGATGTAGGTGGGCCATGGCTTGGTCTAAGTTGGTTAACTTTGGTGTGGTCCATCCTGTTAAAAAGGGGCACAGTGAAGGGTTTAGTTTCATAGGCTTTAATCTGCAACCAATATATTTCACCTCCGTGCCCGGCACCTCAACAGTTACCGTAGTGCCCAGCACCTGAACAGTCAGACTAACAGTCTGGCCTGGTCAAATAACATCACATCAATAGTTAAGAGAGCGCAGCAGCGATTGCATTTTCTGCGCCGGATGGGAAGAGCTCACCTCCCCCATCCCGTCCTCACCACTTTCTACAGGGGCACCAGAGAGAGTATTTTGACCAGCTGTATCTCTGTCTGGTTTGGGGACTGTAAAGCCTCCGACTGGAAGTCCGTGCAGAGAGTGGTGAGGACAGCTGAAAAAATCATCGGGACTTCTCTCCCCTCAAGGTCGGGGATATTGCGACCAAACGTTGCGTGTCTAAGGCCAGCAGTATTATAAAGGACCCCACACATCTCCATCACGGACTGTTCATTCTGCTGCCCTCGGGCAAAAGATATCGTAGCATAAGGAGCAGAACATCAAGGTTCTGCAACAGCTTCTTCCCACGAGCCATCAGACTCCTGAATGCCATGTAATGGGCTGCCACCATTGTCGATTTTATCCTTTTATCCTTTTATCCTTTTATCCATTTTATCCTTCTGTTTATTATCGTGTTGCACGGGGAGCCAAATGCAACGGAATTTCGTTTGGAATTGCATATATCGATGTATTTCTAAATGACAATAAAGTTTGTTTGTATTGATTGATTGTAGTTACAGCATCTCTGTGATTGCATTTCACTCCTTTTCTCCTGTCAGACTCTCGAAAATTGAATGTTGTCATTCTTGTGAAAAACTTTGTAACTCACATTCCATATTTTGTCCGCAGATTATCGTGCAATCCATCATGTTGAACAAGAAGATGACTTATCTCGAGTCAAACGTGAACTTTGGCTTTGATTTCATTATTGCAGATGGTGCTCAGTAACCACAATGTATTTTATTTTCCAAAGTGCTGGGGAATGGGTCTCTGAAGCCTTCTATTCTGAAAGCTCACTTTACTTCTAGCATCCAACACATGCAGATGACGACCAGAAATCTTTTTCTAGACAAACATATTCGATTTCGTGCAGCTGGAACATTGCCCAGACTAGGATTAGTGCCCGAAAACAAACCTGTTTTGGAAGCAGCTTATCGTGTCGCTCTCAGGATAGCGAAAGAAAAGAAACCTCATACAATTGGGGAAGAACTTTTGAAACCGTGTGCCATGGATATGGCTGAACTTGTTTGTAGAAAAGAAGGATGAAAGTTCAGAAAATGTAATTAGCGAACAATACGATTCGGTCTTGTGTTAGAAACATAGAAACATAGAAAATAGGTGCAGGCGGAGGCCATTCGGCCCTTTGAGCCAGCATCGCCATTCATTGCGATCATGGCTGATTGTCCCCAATCAATAACCCGTGCCTGCCATCTCCCCATATCCCTTGATTCCACTAGCCCCTAGAGCTCTATCTAACTCCCTCTTAAATCCATTCAGTGATTTGGCCTCCACTGCCCTCTGTGGCAGGGAATTCCACAAATTCACAATGCTTTGGGTCAAAAAATTTCTTCTCACCTCAGTCTTAAATGGCCTCCTCTTTATTCTAAGACTGTGGCCCCTGGTTCTGGACTTGCCCAACATTGGGAACATTTTTCCTGCATCTAGCTTGTCCAGTCCTTTTATAATTTTATATGTTTCTATAAGATCACCCCATCATCCTTCTAAACTCCAGTGAATACAAGCCTAGTCTTTTCAATCTTTCCTCATATGACAGTCCCGCCATCCCAGGGATCAATCTCGTGAACCTACGCTGCACTGCCTCAATCACAAGGATGTCCTTCCTCAAATTAGGAGACCAAAACTGTACGCAATACTCCAGATGTGGTCTTACCAGAGCCCTATACAACTGCAGAAGATCCTCTGTGCTCCTAGACTGAAATCCTCTTGTTATGAAGGCCAACATTCCATTAGCTTTCTTCACTACCTGCTGCACCTGCACGCCAACTTTCAGTGACCGGTGTACAAGGACACCCAGGTCTCACTGTACCTCCCCCTTACCTAACCTAACCCCATTGAGATAATAATCTGCCCCCTTGCTTTTTCCACCAAAGTGGACAACCCCACATTTATCTATATTATATTGCATCTGCCACGCATCTGCCCACTCACTCAACCTGTCCAGGTCACCCTGCAACCTCCTAACATCCTCTTCACAGTTCACACTGCCACCCAGCTTCGGGCTAGTCCAGCAAGAATCAGTCTCCAGTTGGATGAGTCAACTGACGTGTCGAACTGTTCTCAATTGCTGGTCTTTTGTCCTTACATGCCTGCTGGTCAGTTGAAGGAAGAGTTCTTGATGTGCGAAGATTTGGAGGAGACAACAAAAGCGGTGGATATTCTGGACAAAATGGATAATTTCCTTCAACGGAATGATCTTTCATGGAATGATGTGGGCTCGCTATGCACAGATGAGGCTCCTGCCAAGATCGGTGCCAGGTCCGGTTTACAACACATGTGAAAGAAAACGCACCACACATTGTTTTTCTCCCCACTGTGTATTTCATTGACATGCACTGGCAAGCAGAACCCTTCCGGATTACTTGAGATTTGCTTTGAAGTGTGTCACTGAACCTGTGCATTTTATCAGAGCACAAGCTCTCAGTTATCGCCTTTTTAAACCGTTCTGTGAGCAGGTGGGATCAGAACACACCATCCTCCTCTACCACACTTGGGTGCGATGGCTCTCGAGAGGCCTCGATTTGTCTCAGGTTTTTGAATTGCAGACTGAAATGGAGATTTTTCTTTGAGAACATAAATCCCCTCTGAGTGAACACTTTTGCGATAAGAAATTTATTGGAGTATTAGCTTACTCGTCAGATATTTTAATCAGCTCATTGTTCAAATGTAAGAAAGGAGTGTTATCGTTATTGATACACGGGTTAAAGTGCGGGACTTTAAGGCGAAATTGGATCTGTGGAGCCAGAGGGTTCAGAGCGGCAATCACGCAAATGTTCCCAAATTTGATGATTGGAAGTTGAACAAAAGCGGTGACAATATTCCTGAACTCAACGTTGAAATTTGTCAGCACCTGGTTGCTTTAAAAATCAACTTCAATGTTTATTTTGATGGTACGATGTTTGATAATGTTACCTCTTGGATAACCCATCCCTTTCAGACCAAATTGGGAGACATTAATGATGATGACTTGTATAAAAATTAATTAATTGATCATCAATCTTCAACAACTCTTCGTGACAAATTAACTATTGCAATGGAGACTTCTCGAAGTTTTGGAGTGGATTGACTGAAGGATTTCCTTTGTTGACTAAAGCCCCTGTCCATTGGTCCAAAGCCCCAAGCCATAGTCGCGGCAAGGTCGCCACGAGGTCATAGGAGGTCTTCGTCACTCTCCTTCATGGTCGAGAGTGGGCTCCGCGTAGTCGAGGCTTCAGCTAGGTCGCGGCGTATTTTTCAAAATGTTAAAAATTGACCGCGGCTAAAAATAGGTCGTCGTGGGAAAAATCGATCTTTATTAAGTCGGTCTAGTCAAAGCCATTCGTAGTAGGTCGTGATCCTAGTCGTAGGTAGTCGAAGGTGGTCGAAAGTAGTCGAAGGTAATAGTTCTGGGGTGAAAAAAAGTTCAGTTGAAAAAAAATGTCATTTAAACAGCAGAATGTCCCTCTTTCGCTCCAAGGCATGTTCATTCAATGCTGGAGATTTTTTGGAGGGGAGACTTGTGTTTTAGAGATGGTACCAAAAAGGCAGCAGCTCAGAGGGAGGGCACAACCCTCAAAAAAACCTGCCATGCCGGTGTTGCCCACCCAGAAGGAGGAGTGGCAGGAAGTGATGCCACAGGAGGTGATAGTGCAGGAGTTCCAGCAGAATGCCATCCTGTACGAAAAGGAAAATGAGGGGTACACGGACAGTGACAAGAATGGCATGCTTGCCATCCACTGCCCCACATGTGTGCTTAAAGTTCCATCTTTTGTCAAAGCCCAGCACCACTCTCTTCCAGTCATCTGGTATACTGGGACAGTCCATCACATCATCTCCATTCACCCATTGAGACCTCTTCTTGTGCTTCCTCTTCACCCTTGCTCTTCCCCTTCTGCCTTTCTTAAAAGGCTGCTGAAGCAAAAGGGCTACTGCAAACAGCAGTAGTTGTATTTTTACTAACATCCTCCAAACTAGTTCCTTCCTTGTTTGCATGGTTCAGAATGGTTTAAAAAAAACCTGGGAAGCATTTTATAGTGAGAAAGAAATGCAGACATTACATCATTTTATCAGGTGATCATTTGAGCTGTAGACACTCGTCACTGGTCGTTGTTGGTCTTTGGTGTGGTCCTCTGAGGTGGAAGGGGGTCGTGCTCATTCACGGACCAATTTGCCGGAGACCATCCTCGAGTAAAACGTACATGGTTGAAGCCAGTCTTCAACATAGTCGAAGGAAGTCGAAGGAAGTCTTCTTCATAGTCGAGGGAGATCTTCAACATAGTTGTAGGAGGTCATACACATAGTCATGGAAGGTCGTAGGAGGTCGTAGGTCACTGCAAACTTGATTTATTTTTAAAGTCGCTTAAGGTCGCCAGAGGTCGCGGTGGAGGTCTCATAAGTGAGACAGGCCCTTATGCAAGCTTTCAAAATCATTGCACCATTTGCAACTACTTATCTGTGTGAGGCAGGGTTCTTGACATTGGTGGCCATCAAAATGAAGAACCGATCTCAATTAGCTCCCAAAGACGACATGAGACTTGCTCTTTCAACAACTGCACCAAGAATCGCCAAAATCGTGGGTGATAAGCAAAAACAAAAGTCTCATTGTTTGACGTGTTCTCATTGACTGACTGTGTTTGGTTCTGGTATACGACTACCATCAGCTCATCATTAGTTGTTCATAAATAAGTGAAATAACATTGTTAAGTGCTATTATTATTGTTATTTGAACAAAATAATAATGTTAAAAACAGTATTTTAAAATTTCCCCTTTGTCAGTTGGTTTATTGTGGCAGAAGTGTGAAGTCAAATTAGTGAACAAAACAGGGCGAGGGTAAATTTACTTTTGAAAAGTTGCCTGGGGTAAATGGGACGCAAAAGGTTGGGAACCCCTGCCATAAGTAAAGATCGTGCAATACAGGCACCATCCTGGTGAATCTGCTCTACATTTTCTCCAGCACAATCATATCCTTCCTGTTGCATGTCGATCTGAACTGCACATTATATTCTATGTGCAATCTAACCAGTGTTTTGTAAAGTTACAACATGACCTCCCAACTTTTAAATTCTGGCCTACCTACAAAGGCAAGCATGCCACATGTCTTCTTCACCACATTTCTATCCGTACAGCTATTTTCATGGAGCAGTGAACTTGAACCCACTCTGTTCAATTATATTTTTTGTACCCTACCATTTACTGGCTATGTCCTATCTCCATTTCACTACCCATCACCTTGCACATGTCAGGATTAAATCCCATCTGCCAATGTGCAGTCCAACTTTCCATCTGACCTATATATTGCTAGAGAAATAGTCAATATTCCTTGCAATCCACAACCTCACCAAGTCTGTGTCTTCCGCAAGCTTACAACAAAGTTCCCAGCACCAGTCCCTGTAGTCACCACACCACAGCTCGTTGTCTTCATAGGACCAATTCTCTTATTCTTACACTCACTAGAATGTGGAACTGAACAGTAATCCAGAAATTAGAACCTTGAACGTTCTGCTCTTTAATCTATCGCACAGCCGTCTAAATTTGTTTTGCAGAAACTCATCTATTTTTTACCCTGACATAATGAGTACCAATGTGGATCATGACATCTAGCTGTTCATCCTCAGACCTGGAAGGCAAGGTCCAAGGGTAAATAGCCAAAGGGAGGTAAAACACCCTTTATAAATCTCATTTGCTGCCACAGAAATTACTCACATTACATCAAATCCACTACAGTTCTCCAAGTCTTTTACACCACTTCTCTGCAGTAGAACCAGCCAACGTGTCACTGACCAGGTTGTTGGTTCTTTCCCCTGGAAGGTCAACTCCCAGTAGTGCCCAATATTATTTATATCTTTGGGAAGGGAATGGTGACAGAGGACACCTGCACCACCTGCTTGTGCTCATTGCTCTGCTGGGTGGACACCCATCACTCTTCTGACTGCACAATAATTCAGTAATTTAGGTTAGTGTTGCACAAAAAGCTGATACTACCCATAATTTAGAATCATGTGAATGGAAACAATATCTATACGTACAACTTTGTTCTTAATTATGAACTAAAATGGCTTAAACAGCACTACAGGAAAATCAAAAGTATAGAAAACAAATTACTGGATTAAACATACTGGTAAAAGTAGAAAAAAATCAAAAGAAGTGGAAAAAAACATACTAGATTAAACATATGTAAAAGTAGAAAAAAGTAATGGAAAAATGTCATTTAAATAACTAGATCTCAGAACATGATAATTTCCATGGAAATTACCTATCTGGTAATCAAAACTTTCCAAAGCTCTCAATTTAGGTATTTGGCTTCAGCTTGCGAAAATGTTCCTGTCACTCAGTTATTTATAAAGGTGACAGAATTCAGATCCAGATAATTGCACATTGCAAACAACATTTTAATCCTCAGACAGCCAGTCAAATCAGTGGCAGACACTGGACACTTGTATAGGAATAAGACAATATGGGAGAGTCACCACTAAATTATGTTACAGGTCAGTCCTGTTTGACTGTCTTGGCTGAAATGTTTGAGAATTCAAACAATTGGCATCAAGGGTGCTTGGCAGACTGGCAGACTGGCAGGGTGTATGCCTGGCAGACTGTTTTTGTTTAGATTCCTCCTTAAATCCTTGTCCCACGGCGCGAGTCCACCCACGAGTTATCCAGAGTTAAAAACAAATCAAACTCGTGGTAATCACGTAGGGTACTCATGGGTACTCTTAACTCGGCAGCTGGACAGAGAAAAAAAAGGTGAGTAAAAAAACATTCGCCAAGTCTGCCTGTCAGGAATGATCCCCTGATGCTGGAGACACCTGTGGGAATCTCACCTTGGCCTTTGGAATAGAGCGACCAACAAGCAATATTTCCAGATTTCCAAGAGCAGGTCACTTCCCTTATTTATGTGCCTTTCACATTACTGCTTCAGAGGTTTGATGCATTATGTGGGGCGGGGGGGGTGGGGGGGGGGGGGGGAGTTGGGGGAGTGAATGTATTTCTGTTTGAATGTGTAGGAAGGAACTGCAGATGGTGATTTACACTGAAGACAGGCACAAAAAGCTGGAGTAGCTCAACGGGTCATGCAGCATCGCTGAAAAAAAGAGTCTCGACCCGAAGCGTCGCCTATTCCTTTTCTCCGGAGATGCCGTCTGACCCGCTGAGTTACTCCAGCTTTTTGTGTCCATCTCTTGTTTGAATAAGATTATTTGAAAATGAAATGATCCACACCAGCTCTTAAAAATAAATTGCCTTTATGTGAAAAATAAACCAATTGCAAAACTTTGCCAATACGAAGGGGGATATTCTTTGGGGTCATTCGCTACCATCCGCAGTCACAGATAAAATAGTGGAGGCTATGATAACGTGGCCAATGATACAGGTGTGAGGCGAGATCCCCGAAATACAGTTTTGCCGAGCGATGAATAAACATGGGTGAGAAATGTACTAACCGTCAGCCTATATATTAAAAAAATCCCAAAACTCAGGTTCAGTGAGTTTTAAAAAGTACATTAGACAAGAAACCTTTACAAATAGCGAAGCTTCACGTATGACAGCGCACATACCTGGTGAAAATGTCCCAAAGGGCGGAAACAGGCCCATCGGCCCACTGAGCCAGCCGTCAAACATTCATTTATCTCAATCTAATTTCAGCAGTGACATTTCAGCAGTGACACACGCTGCTCCAGGGACCCGGGATTTTTTTTTTTTTCTTTAACTCGGGATAACTCGTGGGTGGACTCACACCGTGGGACAGGGCTATTAGTTTTCTTCTTGCTCTGGAGATTTCATGATTTGGAGGAACAAGATAAACAAAAAAAAGAGAGAGACCCTTCAAGAGTTCAACAGAGTTCAAGATACATTTAATGTCATATGCACCAATTGGTACAGTGAGATTTGATTTACCATACACCCATACGAATAAAAAGAACACAATACACAATAGAATTTAATACACAATACACAATACACAATGAACATCCCCGCATTGCACAATCAACGTTTCCCACTTTGAGGGAAGGCAATAAAGTTCAGTCCCGTTCCTCTTTGGACCCACTGCGTTTGCCGCAATGGCGGCCCGATGTTTCAGGCCCTCTTGCCGGGATGATCGGAGGTCTGGCATCGGAACAGAGAAGTTTCTCAGCGGTTTGGAGTTCCGAATTGGCCACTTCCTACCGGAGACTGCGGCTCCCGAAATCCACAGGCCGACCTGTGCGGAGATTCAATGCTGGCGACCCTGGCAAGGATCCCAGGCTCTGCGATGTTAAAGTCAGTGCCATCCGCGGCTGGAAGCTCCGCAAACCACAGCTCCATGATGTAATCACCAGGCCCAACACTCCAGAGCTCCACACGGCAATCCCCGGTAAGGCATCGCCCACTTTGGGCTGGAGAGCAGAGTCTGGGGAGCTGTGGGTGAGTCACGCCACTATGAAAAAGAGCACACAGCATTCCCACATTTCTCTTCCTAAACACCATTCTACACATTTAAACTGTTGACACGACACCCCCATCTTTAGTTCCCTATTCCTACAATATGCGTCCTTTTTTCTCTTTATCCAACTCTTGATACCAATGGACATCTAGGCATCTCTATATTTGTTACCATTGACTTTCACCTTTACAGGAATATGTTGGCCCTTTGAATACTTCCACAGTGCAAATGAAGATATACCTGGAAATTAGATTCACCTAAAGACCCATTCCCAAACGAGGTGCAGCAATGTTAATTCCCTTATTGGACAATCCAGTATTAATTGTCCTACACTGCTTCACTCATCTCCTTTCAGTAACTTAAAGTGCCCCTCCTGGAGAGATATTGCTTCACATTCTCATCCAATCTCTCTACTACGTTTGGTGCTCATGATGTGACCTCTATAGATCGAACGCATTCTATGTGAAAGTCTTGCTGAGCACCTGCTCTCTTTGTTGAGCACCTTCTCCGAGAGTTTGATATATTTTCATATGTCTGAGGACGTCCAGAACCTCCTTGACCTTATTTTCCGAAACGTCCTCAAGACATCTCCATTAACTAACATTAATATTCATTGTGGACTTTGCTCATATCCTGGGGCTCCACATAAAGATGACTAGCTTGGTTTCTGAACGGCACCGTTCTCTCTCTCTATTTACCTACCTTCCATTAATTAATTTATAAAATATTGTTGGATTCACTTTAATCTAATTTGCCGCTTTTTACCCGTCTAATTTCCTTCTTAAGCATGCTCCGCCATCATTGAAACTCCTCCCTCATCCCTTAATCCTCCACTTGATCCTGTTACCTGTATGCGACCCGTGTTTACTTTTTCCGGACCAGAGGTTCAATTTCTCATCTTTGATAGATTCTTTACTCACACGTGCCTTCCTCTTCATTCTAACAGGACATGCTTACCTTGAATTCTCGCTCTCATACTTTTAAAAGCATCTAATTTTCTGGATGTCCGTTTGCTTGCCATCAAAGTTGGCCTCAACCCATTGTAGAACCTTATATTACATACTAGTCCTATCCTAATCCAAAATTATTTTAAAGCTAACATAACTCAGGTCACTGGTCCCAAAAGGCCCATCCTCAACACTTCATTCAATTAGTTTAGTTTAATGTAGATATACAGTGTGGAAGCAAGGCCTTCGGCTCACCGAGTGCACACTGACCAACCATCGCCCAAACACTAGTTCTATGTTATCCCAGTTTCTACATTCTACACATTCTACACACCGGGGGCAATTTTACGGAAGCCGATTAACTTACAAATCTGCATGTCTTTAGCATGTGGGAGGATACCAAAGCACCTGGAGAAAACCCACACGGTCACCGACAAACCCGCTATGTACATTCTATGTGCTTCCATGAGTTTGATTTTTTTTTTAAAGCCCTGACCCACTGTACGAGTTCATTCATGAGCTCTCCCAAGTTTAAAAAAAAAAAAAAACGCGTGTAGAATGTACATAGAGGGTACGTCGGAGCTCGGGGATGACTCTTAGCGGCTCATAACGCTAACGGCAGGTACTCGGGAAACGCGGTAAGTTCAGGAAGACTCGTGAAGATTTTTCAACATGTTGAAAAATGTCCATGAGAGCCCCGAGTACCTACGAGCGGCCATTACCGTAAATCTCCAAGTTCGAATGAGGACAAACTCGGAACTCTTGAATGAACTTGTACAGTGGGACAGGGCTTTAACTCTGTTTCCCTTCCCACAGATTCTGCCTGACTAGTTGAAGATTCCTAGCATTTTCTGTTTTAGAAAATACATAGCAGCTCGTATGAGTAACGGTAGGTATTCGGGAAATCCGGTAAACTCGTGATGTTTTTTCAACACTGTGAAAAATGTTCACGAGTAAAAAAATACTCGTGATGAAAAAGAATTTTTCTTTTTACTCGTACGAGCCTCTACGTGACATCCAGAAACTCCTATGGACCCGCTAAGGATATTCTCTGAGTTTGAATCAGGGGAAACTCGGGAGAACTCTTGAATTACCTCGTACAGTGGGACAGGCCCTTTACCGCATGGAAATAAGCACTTTGACCCACTTGCCCCTCCAGACCAAGATGCCCTATCTACACGTTCCACGTGCCCTCATCCCTCTCAAGCCTTCCAATCCATATACCTCTCCAGATGTAATTTAAATGTTGTTCTAGTACCTGCCTCAACTATCTCCTCTGGCAGCGCAATCCATATACCAACTGTTACTCTGTATGGAAAACGTTGCCCCCTCACATTCCGATTAAAACTCCTCTCTCACCTAAAACCCATGTCCTCTGGTTCTTTATTCCCCTACTCTTGGTAAAACATTCTGTAAATTCAACCTATCCATTGTCTTCATGATCATATGCATCTCTATATGATCACCCTTGAGCCTCCAAGGAATAAACTCCTAGCCTGCCCAGGTTCTCCCTTTTGCTCCCCCCTCAAGTTCTGGCAACATCCTCAAATCTTCTCTGAACTCAGCTTAACAACATCCTTCTTATAGCAGGGTAATCAAAACTCAATAAAATATTCCAAATGCGGCCCCACCAATGTCTTGTAAAACTTTAACATAACATCCCAGCCTCTATACTCAATACCCTGATGATGAAGACAAATGTACCGAAAGTGTTTTTGATCACCCTATCTACCTGTGATGTGCCTTTCAAAGAACTATGTGCCTTCACTCCTAAATCCCTTTGCTCTGTAATACGATCCAAGACCCTGCCAGTCACTATGAAGATCCTGTCCTTGTTTGACTTCCCAAAATACAACACCTCATATTTATTTACATCAAACTTCATTAACCATTCCTCAGCACAGGTTTCCAACAGATCAAGATCCTTCTGTCATTTTTGATAACCATTTTCACTATCTATGCTTCCGGCCACTTTAGTATCATCTACAAATTCTAAAAAATCCCAGGATGTTGCCTGGGATGGTACTGTTCAGTTATGAGGGAAGACTGATGAAGCTGGAGCAGAAGATGGTTAGGGAGACCATAACTGAGGTATATCAAATTATGAGTGATGTAGTTAGAGTGGATCTCACTAAACCATCCTCCATATCAGAGAGAGATAAAACTAGAGGACATAGGTTTAAGAAGAGGAATGGATTCAGAGGGGACATGAAGATGATCTTCTTCATCCAGTGAGTGATAAGTACTTTGGCTGCACTGCCTTAGAGAGTGATTAAAGCTGGATTGCATTTAAATGTCACGATGAACACTTGAATTGTTGAGGCGAAGGCATGGACCGGGTGCTGAGTGATGGGGTGAATATGGGAGGGTGCCCATCGGCCGACGTACAATTATTTGATTCATGAAGATCCACCCTCCACCATGGTGTCTCACCATTAGTCTCACTACAGTTCCTATAGTTTCTATGGAGAGTTGAGTAGGCAAAGAGAAACATAGAAATAGCCAATTTGACCTTTCACCCCTGCTCCACCATTCAACATGGTTATGACTCATCATTCACTTTAGTACCCTGTACACATACTCTTCGATCATATAGAACATGGTGCAGTACAATGTAGGAATGGGCATAGTTAAACTGCTTGTGCATAGCCCTCTATTCTGTGAACTTCCATGTGCTTATCTAAAAGCCTTTTAAACATGACTATCATATGTGCCTCCACCACAAGCCCTGCCAATGCATTCCAGGCCCCCACAATCCTCTGTGTAAAAAAACTTGCCCCATATATCTCTATTAAATTTTCCACCTCTAACCTTATAGCTATGTCCTCTAGTGTTGTGCCTGGAATAATGGTTCTGTCCACCATATCTATGCCTCCCATAATGTTATATCATCATCGGCGTTCACTTGAAACGAGTATGACTGTCCTCTCCTCTCCACAGGGTCGTCTACTTGTGGGTCTGCAGATGTCTATAGAGGCAGATCCGCGATCCACACACCTTGGGTGCAACATGGGCAGTGGAGACTGGCGGTGGTTGGTAGTCATCGTGCCCCCTTCTCTCTCTCCTTACGGTGCTGTCGCTTTGTCTCTGCGGCAAGACATAGTTCCATTTCGTGACGTGCAGCTCCTTCCTGCACGGATTTCCTCCAGGAGCGCCTGTCCAGTGCAATGTGCTCCCAGTTGCTCGATGTGATGTGGAATTTCTTCAGACTGTTCTTGATGTTGTCCTTGAAGCATTTATTTTGCCCGCCGGGGGCTCGCCGACCTTCTTTCAATTGAGAGTACAGGATTTGTTTAAGGAGACGTGCGTTGAACATGTGGATGACATGGCCAGTCCATCGAGGTTGGTGCTGCATTATTGTGGTGGTGATGCTGGTCATGTTGTCTTCCTCCAAAACGCTGATGTTGGTGCATTTGTCTTCCCAGCTGATCCTCAGAATCTTTCATAAGGATCATTGAAGGTATTGTTCCAGGGCTCTCAGGTGCCTGCTGAAGGTGGTCCATGACTTGGCTCCATACAACAGGATGGAGAGGACAACGGCTCTGTATACCAGCAGTTTGTTTGAGCCTTTAGGCCAAAGTCTCTTATCCTAATTCTTAGGAATGGTTGACCTCAGTTGATGCCAGCTTTTGAGGAACGAATGCTGCCAAGGTCGGGGAAGTGGTCAACGTTTTAAAGAGTAGTTTTGTCCACTTTTATAGTGGGCTGGGTAGACAGCTGGTTGGGTGGAGGTTGATGTAGGACTTGGGGCTTATTAATATTTAAGGCTAGACCCATGGCTCTGTATGCCTTGGCAAAGGCATTCAGGATGTCCTGGAGATCTTCTGTAGAGTGTGCTGCAATAGCGCAGTCATCCGCTTTCCCCCAGTCTAGTTTCAGTCAAAACTAGACTGAGTCAAGCACTTGCGCAATTAATCTTTTATTTGACAAAACACAATTACAGTTCCCACTACTATACCTAACCACCGCAGGTTCGATCCTCGTATCTGCCTGGCGAAGCCCTCTTTAGCCTCGTTCAAGCGGAGACACTCCAGAAGGTCATGCAGTCCCAAGCGTTTTCCCAGAAGATCAACACAGGACCTCATGGGAGTGGCCTTTTATAGGACCCTGAACCTCTCAGGGCCGAACCACATGGGGATGGTCTCTTTACAGTCCAATAACAGATATTGATTAACCCAGTACACGATAGACATTTCCCCAACCCAATAATACAGCGACTAATACAATGTATTCAAATGGAGCTTCTGAAAGGAAGCAAACATCGCAACATGTGCCTTGATATTCAAGAAGCCCAGACAAGGCTCAATACTTAATCTAATCAACATTTAGCAAAGTAAAGCTTTGCAACATTATTTACAATCTGTATGTCTGGTTTGCATTCATCCAATCCATTCTATGCAATTTGCACCTAATTGTCAGGATCAGCAGATGTTCCATTCTATTCCTGCAGCTCCTATCTAGGCTCTAGACAAACTCCGGAGACCAAAACTGTACACAATATTCCAGATGTGGTCTTACCAGAGCCCTATACAATTGCAGAAGAATCTCTCTACTCCTATACTGAAATCCTCTTGTTATGAAGGCCAACATTCCATTAGCTTTCTTCACTGCCTGCTGCACCTGCACGCCAACTTTCAGTGACCCGTGTACCAGGACACCCAGGTCTCACTGTACCTCCCCCTTACCTAACCTAACCCCATTGAGATGATATTCTGCCCCCTTGTTTTTGCCACCAAAGTGGATAACCTCACATTTATCTATATTATACTGCATCTGCCATGCATCTGCCCACTCACTCAACCTGTCCAGTTCACCCTGCAACCTCCTAACATCCTCTTCACAGTTCACACTGCCACCCAGCTTTGTGTCATCCACAAACTTGCTAGTGTTGCTCCAAATTCCCTCTTTCAAATCATTAATATATATGGTAAACAGCTGCGGCCCCAACACCGAGCCTTGCGGCACTCCACTCGCCAGGGCCTGCCATTCTGAAAAGGACCCGTTCACTCCTACTCTTTGCTTCCTGTCTGCCAACCAATTTTCTATCCACATCAACACCCTACCCCCAATACCATGTGCTCTAATTTTAGTCACCAGTCTCCCATGCGGGACCATATCAAAGGCTTTATGAAAGTCTAGATACACTACATCCACTGGCTCCCCTTCATCCATTTTACTTGTCACATCCTCAAAAAATTCCAGAAGAATAGTTAAGCATGATTTTCCTAAGAGCTATATCTAACTCTCTCTTGAAAACATCCAATCAATGGCCTCCACTGCCATCTGTTGCAAGAATTCCACAGATTCACAACTCTCTGGCTGAAAATGTTTTGCATCATCTCAGTCCCAAATGGCCTATCCCTTATTCTTAAATGGTAACCCCCTGGTTCTGAACTCCCCCAACATCGGGGAAATGTTTCCTGCATTTAGACGGTCAAATCCCTTAATAATTTTATATGTTTCTATAAGATTACCTCTCATCCTTCTAAATTCCAGTGAATATAAGCCCAGTCGATCCATTCTTTCATCATATGTCAGTCCCGCCATGTTAGGAATTAACCTGGTGAACCTATGCTGCAATGCCTCAATAGCATGAATATCCTTCCTCAAAATGTACACAATAGTCCAAGTGCGGTCTCACCAGGGCCCTGTACAAATGCAGTAGGACCTCCTTGCTCCTATATTCAAATCCTCTCGCTATGAAGGCCAACATGCCATTAGCTTTCTTCACTGCCTGCTTTACCTGCATGCTTACTTTCAGTGACTGGAGTACAAGAACACCCAAGTCTCGTTGCACCTCCCGTTTTCCTAATCTGACACCATTCAGATAATATTATTTTGAACATACATGTAAACATCCTTGGGATTTTTCATGATCTGATTCGCTAATGACACCACATGGCTTCTTCTTGACCTTTTAAACGCCCACTTGAGTTCTTTCCTACTCGCTTTATATTCCTTATCAGATATTAACTTCTTAAATCTGACATACGCTTCCTTTCTCATCCTGACTAAGTTTGCAACCTCCTCGGTCATCCACAGTTCCCTTACCTTGCCGCCCTTATCCCTCCTCATTCCTAGAACATGCTGATCCGGCACTTTCATCAGCTGACCTTTAAATGTCTCCCATCTGTCATCCATGGACTTACCCATTGTCAACTGCACCCAATCTTGACAAAATGCTAAAAGATTTTAACAATTATCTAGCTACGACACTTGATAAAGTTGAACCTCTCAAGATTAAAAGGCTACTGGGGAGACTTTAAACTAGATCGGTTGGGGGGAGGGACTCAAATAGAGAAAGCAAGTAGACCATGTGTGAGGCAGGAGGCAGAGAAGGGAAGCAGTCAGATGCAACACGTAGAGGGGAAAGAAAAAAAAAAATATTAAACAGAGAATAAGAGGTGGTGGGTTTCTTAAATGTGTGAGCAGAGAGACAGAGGGGTGTAAAATGAGGATAGAAGCAATAGGTAGCAAGGTGAAAAGTGGCAGGCAGACAAAACCCAGGGCAAAAATCAAAAAGGGTCACCTTTCAACAAAATTGTGAAAGGGTCAAGAGCGTGGTAAAAACAAGCCTGAAGGCTTTGTGTCTCAATGCAAGGAGCATTTGTAATAAGGTGGATGAGTTGAATGTGCAGATAGCTATTAATGATTATGATATAGTTGGGATCACGGAGACATGGCTCCAGGGTGACCAAGGATGGGAGCTGAACATCCAGGGATATTCAATATTCAGGAGGGATAGACAGAGAGGAAAAGGAGGTGGGGTAGCGTTGCTGGTTAGAGAGGAGATTAACGCAATAGAAAGGAAGGACATTAGCTTGGAGGATGTGGAATCGATATGGGTGGAGCTGCAAAACACTAAGGGGCAGAAAACGCTAGTGGGTGTTGTGTACAGGCCACCTAACAGTAGTAGTGGAGTTGGGGATGGCATCAAACAGGAAATTAGAAATGCGTGCAACAAATGTAAAACCGTTATAATGGGTGACTTCAATCTACATATAGATTGGGCGAATCAAATTGGCAGGGGTGCTGAGGAAGAGGATTTCTTGGAATGTATGCGGGATAGTTTTCTAAACCAACATGTAGAGGAACCAACGAGAGAGCAGGCTATTCTAGACTGGGTATTGAGTAATGAGGAAGGGTTAGTTAGCAGCTTTGTTGTGCATGGACCCTTGGGCACGAGTGACCATAATATGGTTGAGTTCTTCATTAGGATGGAGAGTGATATTGTTAATTCAGAAACACGGGTCCTGAACTTAAAGAAAGGTAACTTTGAGGGTATGAGACGTGAATTGGCCAAGATAGACTGGCAATTGATTCTTGAAGTGTTTACGGTGGATATGCAATGGAAGGCATTTAAAGACTGCATGGATGAACTACAACAATTGTTCATCCCAGTAAGGCAAAAGAATAAATCAGGGAAGGTAGTGCATTCGTGGATAACAAGGGAAATCAGGGATAGTATCAAAGCAAAAGATGAAGCGTACAAATTAGCCAGAGAAAACAGCCTACCAGAGGACGGAGAAATTCAGGGTCCAACAGAGGAGGACAAAGGGCTTAATTAGGAAAAGGAAAATGAATTATGAAAGAAAACTGGCAGGAAACATAAAAACTGACTGCAAACGTTTTTATCGATATGTGAAGCGAAAAAGATTAGTTAAAACAAATGTAGGTCCCTTGCAGTCAGAAACAGGTGAATTGATCATGGGGAACCAGGACATGGCAGACCAATTGAATAACTACTTTGGTTCTGTCTTCACTAAGGAATACATAAATAATTTGCCGGAAATAGCAGGGGATCGCGGGTCAAATGAGATGGAGGAACTGAGTAAAATCCAGGTTAGCTGGAAAGTGGTGTTAGGTAAATTGAATGGATTAAAGGCCGATATATCCCCAGGCCCAGATAGGCTGCATCCCAGGGTACTTAAGGAAGTAGCCCCAGAAATAGTGGATGCCTTAGTGATAATTTTTCAAAACTCTTTAGATTCTGGAGTAGTTCCTGAGGATTGGAGGGTAGCTAATGTAACCCCACTTTCTTTAAAAAGGAGGGAGAGAGAAAATGGGGAATTACAGACCAGTTAGTCTAACGTCGGTAGTGGGGAAACTGCTAGAGTCAGTTATTAAAGATGGAATAGCAGCGCATTTGGAAAGTGGTGAAATCATTGGACGAAGTCAGCATGGATTTACGAAAGGTAAATCATGTCTGACGAATCTTATTGAATTGTTTGAGGATGAAACTAGTAGAGTGGATAAGGGAGAAGCAGTGGATGTGTTATATCCTGACTTTCAGAAGGCTTTCGACAAGGTCACACACAAGAGATTAGTATACAAATTTAAAGCACACGGTATTGGCGGTTCAGTATTGATGTGGATAGAGAACTGGCTGGCAGACAGGAAGCAAAGAGTAGGAGTGAACAGGTCCTTTTCAGGATGGCAGGCAGTGACTAGTGGGGTGCCGCAAGGCTCAGTGCTGGGACCCCAGCTATTTACAATATATATTAATGATTTGGACGAGGGAATTAAATGCAACATCTCGAAGTTTGCGGATGACACAAAGCTGGGGGGTAGTGTTAGCTGTGACGAGGATGCTAGGAGGCTGCAAGGTGACTTGGATAGGCTGGGTGAGTGGGCAAATGCATGGCTGATGCAGTATAATGTGGATAAATGTGAGGTTATCCACTTTGGTGGCAAAAACAGGAAAGTAGACTATTATTTGAATGGTGACCGATTAGGAAAAGGGGAGATGCAACGAGACCTGGGTGTCATGGTACACCAGTCATTGAAAGTAGGCATGCAGGTGCAGCAGGCTGTGAAGAAAGCGAATGGTATGTTGGCATTAATAGCAAAAGGATTTGAGTACAAGAGCAGGGAGGTTCTACTGCAGTTGTACAGGGTCTTGGTGAGGCCACACCTGGAGTATTGCATACAGTTTTGGTCTCCTAATCTGAGGAAAGACATTCTTGCCATCCTCTATGGCAAGAATGTCTTTCCTCAGATTAGGAGACCAAAGGAGTACAGAGAAGGTTCACCAGACTGATTCCTGGGATGGCAGGACTTCCATATGAAGAAAGACTGGATAGACTCGGCTTGTACTCGCTGGAATTTAGAAGATTGAGGGGGGTCTCATAGAGACTTACAACATTCTTAAGGGGTTGGGCAGGCTAGATGCAGGAAGATTGTTCCAGATGTTGGGGAAGTCCAGGACAAGGGGTCACTGTATAAGGATAAGGGGGAAGTCTTTTAGGACCGAGATGAGAAAATCATTTTTCACACAGAGAGTGGTGAATCTCTGGAATTCTCTGCAACAGAAGGTAATTGAGGCCAGTTCGTTGGCTATATTTAAGAGGGAGTTAGATGTGGCCCTTGTGGCTAAAGGGATCAGGGGGTATGGAGAGAAGGCAGGTACAGGATACTGACTTGGATGATCAGCCATGTTCATATTGAATGGCGGTGCAGGCTCGAAGGGCCGAATGGCCTACTCCTGCACCTATTTTCTAGGTTTCTATGTTT
Source organism: Raja brachyura (assembly GCA_963514005.1). The sequence continues at coordinate 32,289,553 of OY740799.1, forward strand.
CTATGAAAGTAAGGGTTAAAACATTTCCATGGTTAAGTAACTCTGTTCATACGTTTAAAAAATCATGTGGAGTAATCAAAAGAAAGTGGTGAAAAACAGGTCTGGATGTACATCTTGGCATCTATAAAGAATCCATTGCTACATAATAATGCTGTACGATCTGCAAGAATGACCCATTTTTCTCATATTATTGCAGAAAGTGGCGGAAATAGTAAAATTTTGTTCTCCACCATTGACAGACTAGTAGTCTGTCAACCTCTGCTTCAACCTCTGATTTTTTAAGCCAAGCTTCGGCTGAAAAAAGTTTTTCAGCAGAATTGCTATACAAATAAAGTTATCATTATTATTATTATTATTATTATTATTATTATTATTATTATTATTATTATTATTATTATTATTATTATTATTATCATCTATCTTCATTAGCTCCTGCCTAATGACATTGTAATTTCCACACCCCTATTGAGTTTCTTCCCCCAACCAAAGATCCTATAGCAAGCAAGATGGATCAGTCGATGAAAAGAAGTTGTACAGTCATGGGCAGATTCATGGGTAATTTTTGGCCCCATTTCCGTAACTGGCTTCCGTCTCCAAACCAAAGATCCCATAGGATACCAGTGTGGAGACGGAAGCCGGTTACGGAAACATCGTAAAAATATAAGTTATTTGGGAAAAATCTTCTCATTTTCAGAATTATAATTCATTAACACAAACTGTTCCCCTGCAACGTTGATTACACAACGAGTTGGGTCGGGTCAGGTTACGGAAATGGATGGAAAAAAGGCCCACGTTCCCCTCCGTTGCGTACAACACGTCAGCCCATTGCATTTAGAAGCAGTGGTCTATCTTGCTCCACTATAGGATCTTTGCCCCCAACATCCAGATCTGTAACTATTCAAAGAAATCTTAAAACTTATGCAGCAGTCATCACTATCTGGAAAATACTCTTCCACCGTAACACCAGTCACCTGGCCAGGCTGCTTTCCCATAGAAGGTCCATTATGGTCCTTCCTAGAGTTGGACGATCCACATACTGTTTATGGAAACCTTCTTGGATGCACTAATATATTCTGCCCCATCTAAGCTCGTGACCTGAGTAAGTCCCAGTCAATATTGGAGAAGTTAAAGTCATAGAAACATAGAAACATAGAAATTAGGTGCAGGAGTAGGCCATTCGGCCCTTCGAGCCTGCACCGCCATTCAATATGATCATGGCTGATCATCCAACTCAGTATCCCGTACCTGCCTTCTCTCCATACCCTCTGATCCCCTTAGCCACAAGGGCCACATCTAACTCCCTCTTAAATATAGCCAATGAACTGGACTCAACTACCCTCTGTGGCAGAGAGTTCCAGAGACCCACCACTCTCTGTGTGAAAAAATTCCTTCTCATCTCGGTCCTAAAGAATTTCCTCCTTATCCTTAAGCTGTAACCCCTTGTCCTGGACCTCCCCAACATCGGGAACAATCTTCCTACATCTAGCCTGTCCAACCCCTTAAGAATCTTGTAAGTTTCGATAAGATCCCCTCTCAATCTCCTAAATTCTAGAGAGTATAAACCGAGTCTATGCAGTCTTTGTTCATAAGACAGTCCTGACATCCCAGGAAGTAGTCTGGTGAACCTTCGCTGCACTCCCTCTATGGCAATAATGTCCTTCCTCAGATTTGGAGACCAGAACTGTATGCAATACTCCAGGTGTGGCCTCACCAAGACCCTATACAACTGAAGTAGAACCTCCCTGCTCCTATACTCAAATCCTTTTGGTATGAAAGCTAACATACCATTTGCTTTCTTCACTGCCTGCTGTACCTGCATGCCTACTTTCAATGACTGGTGTACCATGACACCCAGGTCGCGCTGCATCTCCCCTTTTCCTAATCGGCCTCCATTTAGATAATAGTCTGTTTTCCTATTTTTGCCACCAAAGTGGATAACCTCACATTTATCCACATTATACTGCATCTGCCAAACATTTGCCCACTCACCCAGCCTATCCAAGTCACCTTGCAGTCTCCTAGCATCCTCCTCACAGCTAACACTGCCCCCCAGCTTAGTGTCATCCGCAAACTTGGAGATATTGCCTTCAATTCCCTCATCCAGATCATTTATGTATATTGTAAATAGCTGGGTCGCTGTACTTTTCCAGCACTCAAACCAGCTCCTGGTATTGACCAACACAACACAATCTCCTTCCTATGACTTTATTGTGTGAATCTGATGGACCTCCTCTGAAAATAGCACACAACTCTTCTGATCATTGTACAATGTATTATCAAAGTGTCTATATTCAGATAAAAGAACTGAATATCTAATTTGCTGATGACTTGAAATCAAGTGGGGTTGTGAGGAGGATGTTAAGAGAGTTCAAGGTGATTTTGATAAATTGAGTGGGCAATTACACGGTAGATAACTATGTAGTATTTTACTTCGAGAGTGAAAACAGAAATAGAGGAGTTTTAAATGGTGAGAGTTTAGGAAATGCCAATGTACACTGGGATCTATGTGTCCTTGTAGAGCAGTCATTGAAAGCAAAAGTGTAGGTATAGCAAAGATAGGCACAAAATGCTGGAGTAACTCAGCAGGACAGGCAGCCTCTCTGGATCGAAGGAATGAGTGACATTTCGGGAAAGGACTGGATCCGAAACATCACCCATCCAGAGATGCTGCCTGTCCCGCTGAGTTACTCCATCATTATGTGTCTATCTTCGGTGTAAACCAGCATCTGCGGTTCCTTGCTACACATGGAGAAGGTATAGCAAACAGTTAAAAGGCAAATTATATGTTGGCCTTCATTATAACAGGAGCAATCATTGTACAGGACCTTGGTGAGACTACAGCAGGAATCTTGTGTGGAGTTTTTGGTGTCCTTACTTAAGAAAGGACAGAGAGTGAGTGCAGCAAAGGTTCCCCAGACGAACTTCTGGGATATCAGGGATGTCATACGAGGAGAGATTGTGTCAATTTGGCTTGGGTTTACTAAAGTTTCGAAGAATTAGAGGGGTTTTTATTGATATGTATAAAACTGCCATGGCTGGTTGCAGGAAAAATGTGTCCCCTAGCTGTGTGGTCCAGTTCAAGGAGTTCATACTGAGACTACGGTGTAAGGCATTTAGGACTGAAATAGGGAGAAGGTTCTGCACTCAGAGGATAATTAATTTATAAAACTATCGCTGCAGAAGGCAGTCGAGGTCAAGTTGCTGACCATATTTGGACATACAAAAGGTATAAAGGGGTATAGGAAGAGAGTAAGAATATGGTATTGAGTTAGAGAATCAGCCATGTTCACATTGAGTGAGAGAGCAAGCTTGTAGGTCCAAATCCCCTATTGGCACTCCCATTTTTTGCATTTAAATGCTTCCAGTGCCACATTTAAAATTATTGGAGTCTGCTCTTTCTTATGTTAAGACATTCTTGAAAGATTCCCAGGCAGAATGTACCTTAATTACAAAATACCAGCTAACATCTGCTGCAGTCATAATGCACCAATCCATTAAGAGGTGAAGGTTGGGTTCAGACTGTAGGTTTTCATAAGTAAAGCTATCTTGTGCTGACATTAGACCCGTTGTCGAGTCAATGAAAAATGAAGATTTCAGTTTTGTGCTGTAATCGTCTCAATGGAGAGGTGGCACAAATTGCAGGTGGTAAATATAAAACAGCCAACAGTACCTCGTTGCCCATTTCTTGTTATCCAAATTTATCCACCACATATACACATTCTTACTGTCAGAGGGCATTAGCTAGATCCTAAGGAGGAACATTATGCGGTTTTGGAAGCATAGGTTGACAGATAAATGCAACAATTCGAAACTAAATTGAGCTATATGATCTATGTTAGGAAAGCACTGGTTATTATACAAAGTAGAAGACATATTTATAGAATATTAACTATTCCAGGGAAAGTTGTTTCTCGGTTATGTTCTTTAGGACAGCACCTAGAATCTGTGTTTAGATGTGGGAAGCAATATTTTACTAATTAATCTAACTTGAAAGCAATTTCTTCCTGGTTCCTGAAGGTGTGTACATATCAGGTTTACATTAAATCAACATTTATGACCTGGCAACGTTTCATGGAACTGTGAAGAATAATTCATGTTTATGTAAGTTTAAATATTTTTTTAACCCAGTGGAGTTTTGTTCAAACAAAGTTGTGGTTATCAGCACATTAATCGTCAAACTGTTAAACTCGGAGCCAATATCCACATTTAAGAACAATGCATCATGCAATTATGCAAATTCCTTTTGATTCATTATGCCTCTTTTTTTGGGTGTCATATAATGCTATCTAGAATGATTTAAAAATCAGTCTCAAAGCAGCAGGAATGGATTCTGAGCAGCTAAATGTAATATTCTAAATAAATCTGCAAATGCAATGTGCTGGATTTGTAAGGAACGCTATGTAAATGATGATAGACACAAAAAGCTGGAGTAACTCAGCAGAGCAGGCAGCATCTCTGGAGAGAAGGAATGGGTGATATTTCGCGTCAAGACCCTTCAGACTGGTTAGGGATAAGGGAAACGACAGATATAGACGCTGATGTGGAGAGATAAAGAGCAATGAATGAAAGATGTCCAACTCCTCAGATTACAGAAGGAGGCAAGAATACAAGGTTGTTGTAGAGGGTGACCTAGGTCATAAATGTTGATTTAATGTAAACCTGATATGTACACACCTTCTGGAACCAGGAAGAAATTGCTTTCAAGTTAGATTAATTAGTAAAATATTGCTTCCCACATCTAAACCTAGGTCACCCTCTATAACAACCTTGTATTCTTGCCTCCTTCTGTAATCTGAGGAGTTGGACATCTTTCATTCATTGCTCTTTATCTCTCCACATCAGCGTCTATATCTCTCGTTTCCCTTATCCCTAACCAGTCTGAAGGGTCTTGACGCGAAATATCACCCATTCCTTCTCTCCAGAGATGCTGCCTGCTCTGCTGAGTTACTCCAGCTTTTTGTGTCTATCATCATGCTGTCCTAAAGAACATAACCGAGAAACAACTTTCCCTGGAATAGTTAATATTCTATAAATATGTCTTCTACTTTGATTAATAACCAGTGTTTTCCTAACATAGATCATATAGCTCAATTTAGTTTCGAATTGTTGCATTTATCTGTCAACCTATGCTTCCAAAACCGCATAATGTTCCTCCTTAGGATCTAGCTAATGCCCTCTGACAGTAAGAATGTGTATATGTGGTGGATAAATTTGGATAACAAGAAATGGGCAACGAGGTACTGTTGGCTGTTTTATATTTACCACCGGCAATTTGTGCCACCTCTCCATTGAGACGATTACAGCACAAAACTGAAATCTTCATTTTTCATTGACTCGACAACGGGTCTAATGTCAGCACCAGATAGCTTTACTTATGAAAACCTACAGTCTGAACCCAACCTTCACCTCTTAATGGATTGGTGCATTATGACTGCAGCAGATGTTAGCTGGTATTTTGTAATTAAGGTACATTCTGCCTGGGAATCTTTCAAGAATGTCTTAACATAAGAAAGAGCAGACTCCAATAATTTTAAACATGGCACTGGAAGCATTTAAATGCAAAAAATGGGAGTGCCAATAGGGGATTTGGACCTACAAGTTTGCTCTCTCACTCAATGTGAACATGGCTGATTCTCTAACTCAATACCATACTCTTACTCTCTTCCTATACCCCTTTATACCTTTTGTATGTCCAAATATGGTCAGCAACTTGACCTCGACTGCCTTCTGCAGCGATAGTTTTATAAATTAATTATCCTCTGAGTGCAGAACCTTCTCCCTATTTCAGTCCTAAATGCCTTACACCGTAGTCTCAGTATGAACTCCTTGAACTGGACCACACAGCTAGGGGACACATTTTTCCTGCAACCAGCCATGGCAGTTTTATACATATCAATAAAAATCCCTCTAATTCTTCGAAACTTTAGTAAACCCAAGCCAAATTGACACAATCTCTCCTCGTATGACATCTCTGATATCCCAGAAGTTCGTCTGGGGAACCTTTGCTGCACTCACTCTCTGTCCTTTCTTAAGTAAGGACACCAAAAACTCCACACAAGATTCCTGCTGTAGTCTCACCAAGGTCCTGTACAATGATTGCTCCTGTTATAATGAAGGCCAACATATAATTTGCCTTTTAACTGTTTGCTATACCTTCTCCATGTGTAGCAAGGAACCGCAGATGCTGGTTTACACCGAAGATAGACACATAATGATGGAGTAACTCAGCGGGACAGGCAGCATCTCTGGATGGGTGATGTTTCGGATCCAGTCCTTTCCCGAAATGTCACTCATTCCTTCAATCCAGAGCGGCTGCCTGTCCTGCTGAGTTACTCCAGCATTTTGTGCCTATCTTTGCTATACCTACATTTTTGCTTTCAATGACTGCTCTACAAGGACACGTAGATCCCAGTGTACATTGGCATTTCCTAAACTATCACCATTTAAAACTCCTCTATTTCTGTTTTCACTCTCGAAGTAAAATACTACATAGTTATCTACCATGTAATTGCCCACTCAATATATCAAAATCACCTTGAACTCTCTTAACATCCTCCTCACAACCCCACTTGATTTCAAGTCATCAGCAAATTAGATATTCAGTTCTTTTATCTGAATATAGACACTTTGATAATACATTGTACAATGATCAGAAGAGTTGTGTGCTATTTTCAGAGGAGGTCCATCAGATTCACACAATAAAGTCAGAGGAAGGAGATTGTGTTGTGTTGGTCAATACCAGGAGCTGGTTTGAGTGCTGGAAAAGTACAACGACCTCTCAAGAATGATTAAGATCAATAACAGTGTAAGCCCTTTTAATAGAGCATCCCCATGCCATTTTCTAATGCTTCCTGTTCGTTACCGAGGCACTGAATCCTGCTGACATTTTTTTTTACAATCAATTAATTTCTATTTACCAATCGTATGCACATCATAAATTATTTTTTAACTTCCCAAGTTCAGTGCACAGATGAGTAAAAGGCTCTATAACATGAGCACATTTAAACAGGGAGCAAAGGAACACCCTTATTGGTGCACCTGACAGCACAATATGAAGCACTTGTACTTTGAAATCTGCTTATGTGTGAATACCAAAAACTCCTAGGTGGAAACCTCATTTTACTCCTGCAATAAGTGTGGAGAGGGAATTTGCAGATGCATGGAACTGTTTCACACAAAATACAAAAAAGCTCACCTCCACAACAAGACAATTACCATAGTAATTGAAGACAAAGGTGACCTATTCTTGGCTGTAGTATCATGTTTACATCAATCCTTCCAAGATATTCCTCATTGAAGACAAAAAAAATGTTGAGAGACTGTAATTTTGAGAACTTCTATTAACTTCCTGCTTGTAAGATTACACTCCAATTGATTGGCAAGATATTTAAAAATCTCTACTCAGTCTTTTTGCATCTACAATTATTGATCTTGCTCATTTTAGATGGGCTTATAATGTCCATTGAAGAAACGATGATCAGAAGCAACATTACATGATTCAGTCCTCAGATGCAAATAACGTGGTTGGTAGTTTGTTATTTTTGGAAATTATACTTTGTCATTGTAGATTAATGATATGAATGCCAGAGATAATTCATAATATTTGAGGAGGAAGAAACAAACATATATCTATGTGCAGGTGTTTGGTATTTGGCATATTATAAATGATTTATGCTTCTCACAAATCCAGTTCATAACAATGAATTCATGTGAATGCAAATCAAATACCTATTTAAAGGCTTCACAAAGTACATACAGAAGTGATATTTTTAAAGTAATGAGGAAATCATTTAGGATGATAAGCAACTAATAGAACAGTATATGTAACTAAATCAAACACCACTACAGTTCATTTATTGACCCTACTTTGCTTCAAAGTTTTTTCAATATACGTTTATCAAAATGCACCCCTTTGACTTGTATAGAGTTAGAGAGTCATAGTGTTGTACAACACAGAAACTGGCACTTCAGCCCTTCTTAATGATAAAACCAGGTTGGCATATTGGGTTAATCCCATTTGCTAGCATTTGGTCCATATCCCTCTAGCTCCTACCTATCAATATATCTGACCAAGTGTCTTTTAAAAGCTGTAATTGTCATTTGTATTAGCTCTCTCGTATAATCTAACCTTCCAGAGCAGCCTAACATGCTGAGCCCAATTAAAGGCCTTGCTGATGTCCATATGGATTATGTCTATGGCTCTGATCTCATCAACGTTCTTGGCTACTTCTACAAATTCCAATTGATGGTGGGAAGAGCATATGAACTCCACAATGAGAGCATCCCAGATTAGGTCAGAATTAAGAACAGGTTTATAGTGCTGTGAAGCAGCAGCACTACTAGCTGTGCCACCGTGCCATCCTTAAGTTGGACATATCAGGAAGTCCAGCAGAGGAGCACCAAGCTGCTGCAATTTCTTAGCACTTAAATTGGTGACTATTTCTGCATAACTTGTATTAAAATAGTACCTCCATCATTTCAATGGAGAACAACTGTGAAGAACCAAGCTCAATTATTTTTCTTTATTACACATAACCATAGGGGAAAAGAAAGGAGAAAGGAAGAGGAGAAGCCCAATGGCTGAGGGAGAGCTGAGAAGGGGAGGAGACAGCAAGGGCTACCGGAAATTGGAGAAGTTAATGTTTATGCCGCTAGGGTGCAAACTGCCTAAGAGGGGCTGCTCCTCCAATTTCTGGTGGTGCTCACCCTGGCCATGGAGGAGGCCCAGGACAGAAAGGTCGGATTCAGAATGGGAAGGGGAGTTGAAGTGCTGAGCCACTGGGAGATCAGGTTGGTTAATGGGGACCGAGCAGAGGTGTACGGCGAAATGATCACCAAGCCTATGCTTGGTCTCACCGATGTAGATCAGCTGACATTTAGAGCAGCGGGTGCAATAGATGAGGTTGGAGGAGATGTAGGTGAACCTCTGTCGCACCTGGAATGGGGAGAGAGAGCAGTGTTACAGGGTATGGAAGAGACCCTGCTGAGAGCCTCATCTATAGTAAGGGAGGGGATCCCCCGTTCCCTGAAGAATGAGGACATTTCCGATGCGCTGGTGTGGAACATCTCATCCTGGGAGCAGATGCGGCGTAGACGGAGGAATTGGGAGTAGGGGATGGAGTCCTTACAGGAAGCAGGGTGGGATGAAGTGTAGTCTAGATAGCCATGGGAATCAGCGGGTTTATAGTGGATGTCGGTCAGAAGTCTATCACCTGAGATGGAGATAGTGAGGTCAAGAAATGGTCGGGAAGTGTCGGAAATGGTCCAGGTGTATTTGAGTGCCGGGTGGAAGTTAATGGTGAAGTTGATGAAGTCAGTGAGTTGTGTGTTGATGCAGGGGGTAGCACCAATGCAATCGTTGACGTAGCGGCGGTAGAGGTCGGGGATGGGGCCCTGGTATGCCTCGAACAACGATTGTTCGACATACCCTACAAAGAGGCAGGCATAGCTAGGGCCCATGCGCATGCCCATAGCTACACCTTGTATTTGGAGGAAGTGGGAGGAGTCAAACGAGAAGTTATTGAGGGTAAGGACAAACTCCGCTAGGCGGAGGAGAGTATCAGTGGACGGGTATAGGTTGGTTCTCCGGTTGAGGAAGAACTGGAGGGCTTTGAGACCATCCTGGTGGGGGATGGAGGTGTAGAGTGACTGGATGTCCATGGTGAAGATGTGGGGAAGGGGGCCTAGAGAATGGAATGCCCGGAGACGACGGAGAGTGTCTGAGGTGTCTTGAACATAGGTACGGAGGGATTTAACCAGGGGGGATAGGATGGAGTCGAGGTATGTGGAAATAAATTCGGTAGGGCATGAACAGGCAGAGACAATGGGTCTACCAGGACAGTCAGGTTTGTGGATTTTGGGGAGAAGGTAAAATCGGGCCGTGCGGGGCTGGAGAACAATGAAGTTGGAAGCTCGGGGTGGGGGGGGGGGGGGGGGGGGGGTGGTTTGGGAGCCGGAGTTGATGAAGTCAGTGATGGTGACAATAATTTGGGGAACAATAAGGCTGTGGATGGCAAATCGGCATCATTGACAGTCTGGGAGTTGATGGGCTGGTGTTCGTCCGTGGGCTCATGGTCAAGGGATAGATGAGAGGAAGTGTCTGAGATCTGACACCTGTGCCACACATATCCATTAAACTTTCCCTGTCTCACCTTACCAAGCTAGTGTTGGACATTTTCACCCTGGGGAAAAAGGCCCGGATTGACTATCCTATCGATGCCTCTCATAATTTTATATGCAGTAAACCCTCGTTTTAACAGACCTCTTTATAACGGATTTTGGATATAGCGGACCAAATCTGTTGTAGGCAGAGGGTACACAAAAGGCTGGAGAAACTCAGCGGGTGCAGCAGCATCTAAGGAGCGAAGGAGATAGGCGACGTTTCGGGTCGAGACCCTTCTTCAGACAGAGTTTGTAGGCATAGTTTGTTGGTTTATGGAATGACCACTAGGTGGATCGAGCAAATGGTGTTTTTGAATCATCTCAGCTTAGTTTAGTTTAGACATACAGTGTGGAAACACCAAGTCCGTGCCGATCAGTGATCACCCATCCACGAGTTCTATCCTACACGCCAGGAACAATTCACAGAATGTAGGATAGAACTATCACAGTGGTTCTCTTTCCTCACATTGAAAAGATAAAGACATTGTGACAGCGTGGCTTTCCCCCAATTGCCCTCCCCACCCCCCACCTCAGGGTGGGATGAAGTGTAGTCTAGATAGCCATGGGAATCAGCGGGTTTATAATGGATGTCGGTCAGAAGTCTATCACCTGCGATGGAGATAGTGAGGTCAAGAAATGGTCGGGAAGTGTCGGAAATGGTCCAGGGGTATTTGAGTGCCGGATGGAAGTTAGTGGTGAAGTTGATGAAGTCAGTGAGTTGTGTGTTGATGCAGGGGGTAGCACCAATGCAATCGTTGATGTTGCGGCGGTAGAGGTCGGGGATGGGGGCCTAGAGAATGGAATGCCCGGAGACGACGGGCATTCCATTTCCCCCAATTGCCCTCCCCACCCCCCACCACAAAGACGTGCAGGCCAACAGCCTAACTGGCCTCCGTGAACCGTCAGCAGAGCCACTGCCCCACAGCACAAGAGACACAGTCCCGACCACACACCCACAGGCGCCCTGACACACCAGCTCCACCCCACACACTAGGGACAACTCAGTGTGTAGGATAGAACCAGTGCACCGGAGCACCTGGAGGAAACCCACACGGCCACAGGGAGCCACAGGGAAGATTCTTCTTATTTTTAGTTAATACACTTGTGTGACCACAGTTAGTGAGCCAATGGATTACTCACACATTTTTCCTTGTTCCTTGTTGTGTCTTATCACCATGTATGCCAATTCAATTTTCTGATCTATAAATCCTTTATATCTGATCTAGCACAACCCCCACCCCACCCTCCCTAACCATACACTGTCTTGTAAGGGATGCCAATTACATATAGTTTTAGCACTTTTAATATTATCCAAACATTGTACAAGGAAATTACTAATTCACAAATGCCTCATTGCTATTTATTGCTGCCTATCCCAAGCCATACATCATAACTCAAATTGGTGCACTATTCAGTGTATTTGAATATTGCATTAGATTTATAAACCATCCCCCTCCTTCCTCCCCCACCAGTTGGACCTCATTCTCATGTTTGCCATTCCTCTTTTGATTTGAGACACTAATGACTGCCCTGACAATGCATTCCACCAGGATAGTTGTGCCAGCAAAAAATTCCAAAGTGCCAGAGCTGTATAAATTAAAACCGCAGCATTTAACATCTTTGTTCAGAAAATTCCCCGAATCATTTAGAGAAATATCAGTTCCTTAAGCTCACAATTATAGTTCTTCATATCTTACTTGTTAATTTATATTGAAGGTTCTTAACCTACCTCAGTAAAACGTCATCCAGTTTTAAGTGTTGTTGGCTACTACATAGATCAACTGCAACTAATTCATTTCCTTCACAGCCAAGACTTCCTTAAGCCATGAAGAGACATCTTTAAAACTGGTTCCTGTCAGGCAATGTAGTTTGTGGGACTCCAAAGTATTGTTTCAAAGATCAATGACTATCCCATCACATTGTATATTAATGATTTGGACGAGGGGATTGAAGGCTTTGTGGCCAAGATAGGGCATGGTACAAAAATAGGTGGAAGGGCAGGTAGTATAGAGAAAGCAGAAGGATTTGGACAGGTAGGGATAGTGAGCAGAGAATTGGCAGATAGAATATAATGTAGCAAAGTGTGGAGTCATGCATTTTGGTAGTAAGAATAAAGGCGTAAAGGCGTAAACTATTTTCTAAGTGGGGAGAGAATAGAGAAATCTGAATGCAAAGGAACCTGGTAGTGCTGGTGCAGGATTCCCAAAAAGTTAATCTACAAGTCTAATCAGTAGTAAAGAAAGCAAACTCAATGTTAACATTTATTTCAAGAGGGCTTGTATACAAAAGCAGGGATGTAATGTTGAGGCTCTATAAATAGTTGGTAAGGCAGCATTTTGAATATTGTAAGCACTTTTGGGCACCATATCTGAGGAAGGATGTGCTAGCTCTGGAGAGGCTCAACAGGAGGTTTACAAAATGATCCCGGGCCTGTACTCGCTGGAGTTTAGAAGAATGAGCGGTCAGAGCGGGGACCTCATTGAAACATACAGAATAGTGAAAAGCTTGGATAGAGTGGATGTGGAGAGGATGTTTCCACTCGTGGGAGAGTCTAGGACTAGAGGCCATAGTCTCAGTATTAAAGGACAATCTTTTAGGAAGGAGATGAGGAGAAATCTCTTTAGTCAGAGGGTGGTGAATCTGAGGAATTCTTTGCCACAGAAGGCTGTGGAGACCAAGTCAGTGTTTTTTTTAAGGCAGAGATAGATAGATTCTTGATTAGTACAGGTGTCAGAGGTTATGGAAGAACGCAAGAGAATGGTGTTAGGAGGGAGAGTTAGATCAGCCATGATTGAATGGTGGAGTACACTTGATGGGCTGAATGGCTGAATTCTACTTCTATCACCTATAACCTTATGACCTTACTCTGTGTAGGAAGGAACTGAAGATGCTGGCGCCGAAGATAAACATAATTGCAGGAGTAACTCAATGGGACAGGCAGCATCTCTGGAGAAAAGCAATGGGTAACCTTTCGGGACTGAAGAAGGATCTCGACGAGAAACGTCACCCATTCCTGCTCTCCAGACATATTGGTTGTCCCGCTGAGTTACTCCAGCATTTTGTCTCTATCCCATTACTCTACTGTTCCTTAGGATATACCTCAACATTCACTATCTTGCAGTGAGGTTATTGATCTTCCTACAGTCAATGTTCTCAAAGTAACAAATTGTTGTGAAAAAGTCAAAGAATAAAGTTCCTCTATTACTGCTTTCTGAAATATGATCAAATATTCCTGTGCCTTACCACTGATCAAGTCTAAACTATTACCTAACGCAAAGGATTATAACCTATTCTAGATCAAAAATATTCAATTATCTATTGCCTCCCTGATCTAGTCGAATGTGTGCAGCTTTCACTATAGCTCAACAAATTGAAGCTGAAATTCTTCACAATAAAAGCACATACCACAGAATTAATTGCATGCAATTTTATCAGTTTAACTCCTCATTAACTAGTTACTAGTTACTAGTGCGGAGGCGGAAGCAGGTTACGGAAACATCCTCGTAAAAATAAAAGTTCCTTGTTAAAAATCTTCTCCCTATTTTCAGAATTATAATTTATTAACACGAACTGTTCCCCTGCAACACTGATTACACTGCGAGTTGGGTCGGGTTGGGTCGGGTTACGGAAATGGATGAAAAAAAGGCCCACGTTCCGCTCCGTTGTGTACTACACGTCAGCCCATTGCATTTAGAAGGAATGGTCTATCTTGCTTGCTATAGGATCTTTGGGCACCAGAGACCCAGGTACTATCCTGACTACAGGTACTGTGTCTGTATGAAGTTTTTACGTTCTCCCTGTAACCACCTCAGTTCAGTTTCTGTTTATTGTCACGTGTACCGAGGTACAGTGTAAAGCTTTTGTTGCGTGCTAACCAGTCAGCGGAAAGACAATACTTGATTACAATCAAGCCATTCACAATGTACAGTTGATACTTGATAAGGGAATAACGTTTAGTGCAAAATAAAGCCAGAAAATTTAACCAAAGATAGTCCGAGTGTCACCAATGAGGTAGATAGTAGTTCGAGACTGCTCTCTAGTTGCACCTGGGTTTTCTCCTGGTGCTCCAGTTTCCTCCCCCATTCTAAGGACATACAGGTTTGTAGGTTAGTTGACTTCTGTAAATTGTAAATTGTCCCTAGTGTGTAGGATAGTGTTAGTGTAAGGGTGATTACTGGTCAACGTAAACTCGGTGAACTGAAGGGCCAGTTTCCGTGCTTTATCTCTAAGGTCTAAAGGTCAAAGGTTGGGGGAAGATATAAAATTAATGGCATGACCCTTAACAGCATTGATGTGCAGAGGGATCATCAAAACCAAATCCTTAACTCCCTGAAAGTGGCAACACAAGCAGTTAGAGTGATAAAGAAAGGCAGGAACTCATGATGCAGCTTTATAAGACATTGATTAAGCCATATGTGGAATAATGTGTGCAGTTCTGTATGCCCCATTACAGGGTGAATCCAGAGACTTTGGAAGACATGCAAATGAGGTTTACCGGAACGTTGCCTGGCTTAGGGGATATTAGCTACAGGGAGACGTTGGACAGACTTGGATTGTTTTCTCTGGAATGGTGCACATTGCGGGGAGACTAGATAGAAGTATACAAAATTATGAGAGGCATCGATAAGGTAAACAGTCAGAACCTTTCTCCCAAGATGGAAAGTTAAATACAAGATAGAATAGCTTTAAGATGACAGTGGCAATGTTTAAAAGAAATCTATGGAGCAAGGTGTTTCTTCTACACACACACACACACACACACACACACACACACACACACACACACACACACACACACACACACACACACACACACACACACACACACACACACACACACACACACACACACACACACACACACACACACACACACACACACACACACACACACACACACACACACACACACACACACACACACACACACACACACACAGGGCGGTGGCTGCCTGGAACTTGCTACCAATGGTTGAGGCAGCTGTGATAGTGGTATATAAGAAACTTTTGGACAAGTCTTTGGGCAGTGGGCAGGTGCTATAGACCTGCACAGGAAGGCAGACGCTCCCGCCCCACGAGTCTCGGGCAGATGGGGCTCATCAGCCTGGGAAGGCAGTCCATCTAGGAGAGGGAAAACTCTGATTTAAAACCTGCACTGCCTTGTGGCCATATCCAGTCATGGAAAAGGCTCCTGGAGTAAACCTCAAGAAAATCCGGAGTCTGAGTCTCTAAAGCAGTTCATCGTTGTCGACAACCTCGCTCTGACAGCTCCTGCGATGGCGCTGGTGCCAAACTGTAAAAGCCCTGCTGCTCCTTTGGATCGATCAGCGACGTGGAGAGGGGGGACGTTCTGCATGGGTAACAGCCTGTCCTCCATATGACATCGCCCAGGCTTGCATTCGACAAACTAGGATGCATCACCCATGGTCAGACATGACTGAGGGGGGGCTACTACTAAAGGACCAATCTATGGCTATACAAGGACTGGAGGGATATGGGTTATGTGCAGCTAGATAAGAGATGATCTTGGCATCATGTTCAGCATAGACATGGGCTGAAGCTTTTGCTTTTGCTGTCTTACATTGTTACTGTTTAAAACCTTAATGTTGATGTGACAAAATTAACTTGGCTCTCCGCTGGCATATTAGCTCAACAAGAGGCACAGCCTAGTTAAATGAGCCACACAATATACGTTGTGCTGGGTTTTCCTTGAGGCTGCAGCAGGTACAGATCTGCATTCTGTAACTGAAACCAATCTTGTTGAAATGCAAAAACAGCAAAACACAGAAGAGCACTATTTGTACAGCTTCTGACCACAACCATGGAGGCTTTGGTTGCAGAGAAAGCAAGGAGAGAAATCCTGTTACCCTGATGTGCACACAGTAGAAAGAGATAACTATGGCAATTAGTGTCAGTTGGTGCTAATCTCAGATATTGCTCAATACACATCCATCCCTTACTACAAACAGTGTAGGAAGCAGGAGCGGAAGGAGCGGTCCTCATTAGGACCGAAATGAGGAAAACATTCTTTACACAGAGAGTGGTGAGTCTCTGGAATTCTCTGCCACAGAAGGTAGTTGAGGCCAGTTCATTGGCTATATTTAAGAGGGCGTTAGATGTGGCACTTGTGGCTAAAGGGATCAGGGGGTATGGAGAGAAGGCAGGTACGGGATACTGAGTTGGATGATCAGCCATGATCACATTGAATGGCGGTGCAGGCTCGAAGGGCCGAATGGCCTACTCCTGCACCTATTTTCTATATTTCTATGTTTCTATGGAAATCCCAGGGGGGGTCAGGTGGGATCCAGATTATAAAACCCGGTGAAATCTCCGCTTTCCGCGAGACAATGGGGGTGGGACTGATGATCGAGGGCGCCGATTGGATGAGAGAAACGTCTGTCAGCAGGCAATGGGGGGGGGCATGATGATTCAGCGAGGTGATTGGAGGAGGGAGACGTCGGTTAAAGGCAGAAGTAGGGGGGTGGGACTGAGGATAGAGCACAATGATTGGAGGAGGGAGACGTCTTCGTGGAGCAAAGATCATTGAGCGGAGCTTGAATTGCATGCCCAGGTCATAGGGTCACAAGCGAAAAACACTCTCGGCAGCCCTGGACACAGACCTGTGCCTCAAAATCGATCCCGGGTCTCCGGCACTGCAATCGCTGCCGAACCACCACCCATCCCCACCCCGTCCCCACCCATTTGAGCCAGCGCAGCGAAGCAGCACTAAGTCCAGTTCAACTCTGCCTGTTAACCCACCAGCCCTACCTGGACTTACGGGAATGACGGCAGTGCAGAGAAGCAGCGCCAGCTCCATGGATCCGGACTGGTGGCCCGTCAGTCCAGGCAGGGTTGTAGGTTAACCCGGCGAGACAGGCAGAGATCAGCTGGATTTAGCGCTGCTTCTCCGCGTTGGCCGTAAGCCTGGGCCGTTGTTCATGTGTCCAGGTAGGGCTGGTAGGCTAACAGGCAAAGTTGAGCTGGATTTAGCGCTGCTTCTCTGCGCTGGCTGAGGGCCTGGGGGCATCGCGTCCGTCTGATTTTAAGATTATTTATAACTCCAAACATTAAGATAGACACAAAGTGCTGCAGTAACTCAGATGGTCAGGCAGCTTCTCTGGAGTTAAAGGATGGGTGATATTTTGGGTCGGAACGTACGTACACGTGTGTGTGTGTGTGTGTGTGTGTGTGTGTGTGTGTGTGTGTGTGTGTGTGTGTGTGTGTGTTGTAAACCAAAAATAGACACAAAAAGCTGTAGTATCTCAGCAGATCAGGCAGCATCTCCGGGGAAAAGGAATAAGTGACGTTTCAGGTCAAGAAAAGCCTCGACCCAAAATGTCACCTATTCCTTTTTTCCAGAGATGCTGCCGAACCCGCTGAGTTACTGCAGCTTTTTGTGCCCATTCTTACTGTAAACAATCAATTACCACTTAAATCTTACATCAGTGTCAAAAACATAATGTTCCACGTATTTCACACGTAGCACATGAATTTAAAACATTGAAACTGCTATAAATTTGCATGTATTACTTTACGTTCCACCATTTTACCATCAAAGCTTCACTACAACCCTAGCCTGATACTTTACTGTTCAGAGAGTTGCAACTGGGCGGGGCATTGCGAGCAAAACGCAAAGAAGGTGAATAATTAGGATCATCTATTTGATACAGAGATCTTATTGTTCAACATGTTGGAACAAAATTCAATCCATATTCATCAACATAATGGAAAATATTCCAACCTAGATATTTCAGGAAGTAGAAAAAAAGTGGATAAAAAATTTTGGATACAAAAATCTAAATAAATAAAAGCAAATAAAAGCCATTGAACTCATGCCTGCTTCCCCCAAAATATGATCAAGTCTGAGCTCTGAGCTTTTACTTAAGATAGACACAAAAAGCTAGAGTAACTGTTGTGGCAGCCTCGCCAACAGTCTGTGTGTCCTTTCTACTGTTTTTATTATTTTAAGTATGTTCTAAAGGTTTGTTTCAATGTTTCTTGGTTTGTTTATATGGGGAGTGGGGGGGGGGGGGGGGGGGAATAGGAGGAAACATTTTTCAGTCACTTACCTCGATGGAGACGCGATTGGTGTGGTCTTTCCTCGAGACCGGCTCGGATTTTCAAGCCACACGTGCGGCACGGACTTACCATCCTTTGCCGAGGGATGCCCGATGAAGAGCGCCGACCACGGGGCCTGTGGACTTTAACACCATGAATCCCGTGGTCTCTGGTAAGAAGTGGCCGACTTGGGAGCTCCATGCCATGGAATGTTCCAATCCGTCCCAACGGCAGAGTTTCGATCATCCTGACAAGAGGCCTTGGACATTGGACCGTCGGCAAAGGCAAGTATGGAGGGTTCAAGGCCCCGACCACAGTTGAACAAAGAGAAAGTTAACTTTATTGCCTTCCATCACAGTGAGGAATGTTCATTCCACTGTGGTGGATGTTTATGTTAAGTTTATTTTATGTGTGTATTGTGTTCTTTTCACTTATTATGGCTGTATGGTGACTCCAATTTCACTGTACCTTGGTTGGTTAAGTAACAATAAACGCAAACTTGAACTTGGACAGGCAGCATCTCTGGAGAGAAGGAATGGGTGACGTTTCGGGTCGAGACCCTTCTTCGTGCAAACCTCTCGTCGCTTTTACTTAAGCTTTTACTTAATTGATATTTCCTTGCAGTAACCTCATATTCCATTATTCCCTTAATAACCCAAAATCTATTGGTCCATGTCTTAAATTCACTTAGAGTCATCACAGCTTTCATGATTAGAGGTTTCAAAAAACTCCCCCCTCTGAATGAAGAAATTTCATTACATCTCAACCCTGAATGGACGGCACGGTGGCGCAGCGGTAGAGTTGCAGACTTCCAGCACTTTCAGTGTCAGAGACCCGGGTTTGATCCCGACTACAGGTGTTATCTGTACGGTGTTTGAACGTTCTCCCTGTGACTCCATGGGTTTTCTCGGAGATGTTTGGTTTCCTCCCACACTCCAAAGGCATACAAGTTTGTAGATTAATTGGCCTGGTATAAAATGTATAAATGTAGATTGTCCCTAATGTGTGTAGGATAGTGTTAATATGCGGGGATAGCTGGTTGGCGTGGACTCGGTGGGCCTCAGGGCTTGTTACTGCACTGCATCTCTAAACTAAACTATACTAACCTAAAAAATAACTAAACTAAACTCCTTATTTGGAGATAGTGACCCCAATCCTTGACATCACATATAGGGAACATCATCTATCAAATCCAGCCCTATTTCAATAAAATCTCTCTTTTTTTGTGCATTTCTCCTTGGAGGGCAAACCGATCATCACAAGGTAATAAGAGCTTTTTGTGAAATAGTTCTGCAAGTGTTAGAGAAACAAATAAATTAAATTGCAAATTAAATCTATTATTTCAGCGAATTCCATACATTGAGTCATAGAATTATAACATGTATACAGACCCTTTAGTCGAACTCGCCCAAGCCAACCTATATCCTTCTAGATCTTTCCCATCAATGAACCTGTCCAAATGTTTTTAAACATTGCAATTGTATCCACCTGTACAGCTTCCTCTGGCAGTTTGTTCCATATACCCACCACCCTGGCAGGGGCGGAAATAACTATAAAAACATGGGGGGGGGGGACACAATTTGAGGGGTCACAATTTCCTGGTGGCCGCGCGCACACGCATGCATGCAAGGCTTTGGCCGTGGGCCTGTAGACGGTAACATCGGAAGCTGACAGAGTCATTCGATGTTGTTTATTTCGATTTTCGGAATGCCTTTAATAAGGTGCCACACGGAAGATGATAGCCCATCGTATCAAAGGGCACATGGATAGCAGGTTGGCAGGATGGCAGAACACAAAGAGTGGCAATAAAGGCGGCTTTTTCTGGTTGGCTGACTAGCGGAGTTCTGCAGGGGTCGGTGCTGGGGCTGCTGCTCTTTACGTTGTATCTTAATGATTCGCACGAGGGGATTGAAAGCTTCATGGCCAAGTTTGCGGATTATACGAAAATAGGTGGAGGGGCAGATAGTTGTAGAGAAAGCAGGGACTCTGCAGAAGGACC
The DNA here is from genome assembly GCA_963514005.1 of Raja brachyura. The sequence goes on from OY740799.1 coordinate 32,309,771, forward strand.
TGGATAGAGTGAATGCGGAGAGGATGTATCCACTATTGGGAGAGTTTATGACTAGAGGTCACAGCCTCAGAATTAAAGGACGTTCGTTTAGGAAGTTTTCTCAGACGATGGTGAATCCATGGAATTCTTTGCCACAGAAGGCTGTGGAGGTGAAGTCAATGGATATTTTTAAGGTAGATTCTTGAATAGTACAGGTTTCAAAGGTTATGGGGAAAAGGCAGGAGAATGAGATTAGGAGGGATAGATAGATCAGCCATGATTGAATGGCGAAGTAGACTTGATGGGCTGAATGGCCTAACTCTACTCATATCACTGATGATCTTATGACCTAAACAATAATTGTGTGTTGGGGGTGATAAAGAATCTAATCAGACTAAGAAACTTTAGGTAGTAAAAAGCAAAGAGCTGGTGTGTACATGTGTGCATGCATGCGAGTATGTACATACCTATATTCATAGTCTGAAGAAGGGTCTCAACTCGAAACATCACCTATTCCTTCGCTCCATAGATGCTGCCTCACCACCTGAGTTTCTCCAGCATTTTTATCTACCTTTGACTTTTCCAGCATCTGCAGTTCCTTCTTAAATATATTCATATACGTGTTGCTTTGTTTCATGTAGTACTTACCATTGCCTTCAGTGCACCAGTACAGCATTTGGTCAGAGAAATGAATGTTTGAAGAGAAAGACCTGAAAACCCATGGTCTCTAAATAGCTATCACCCCCATTTGTGAGATCAGGCACCGGAAAAATATTGCTAAGGTTGACTGCAAAATCATTCATATCAATTAGCAGGATAATAGAACGAACATCAATATCCTCTCCCACGATAACGTCCCGAGCATAATTACATTCAACTGGCTCCTTTCGATCGAGACAAAGTGCGGGAGTAACTAAGTGAGGAGAAAAAGGAGAAACAACACATCTCCTCTGATTACTGGAAACCTCTGGCATCACTCTTGAAGGCGAGAAGGAAAAGCTACAAAGCCACCAGTTTGTGCATTAGCAGCACAAGGAAATGTACGGGAAGTGATGGAAGAAGCACAGCCTTCCCCAATTACACACCCAGCTCTGTCCTGCTTATTCTATGATCAAATCAAAGCATCTCATTCATCACCTCAAAACCCAAGGACCTTAATCATCCTCAATCCGGATCAATTGCCAAAGTAGAAATGTATTTAGAAGTACTGTCAATATTAACTCTTGTGGTTAAGATATTTTCTGCTGTAACAGCAACATAGCCTCCTCCTGCCCCCTTGTGGCACATGGCTGCTCTAGCAGGCCTTCTGGCACCATTGATTTAATTCACCGGTTTGTCTACATCTTTCCCTAAGCCTGCTGTTAGAAAAATAAAAAATAAAGTCTTTTTTCAAAATGGTGAGGGTTTGAATGCAACATAGAATAGTACATCACAGGAACAGGCCGTTTGGCCCACAATGGTTTATGCCAAATATGATGCCTAGCTGAACTGAACTAATCTGCCTGCAAGTGATCTATTTCCTTCCGTTCTCTGCAAATCAACGTGCCTTTCTATTAAACCTATTAATTGCCATTATCGTATCTGCCTCCACTACCAACTCTCATAGTGTATTCCAGGCTCCCACCACCCTCTGTGCAAAAAACCCTGCTCTGCACATCTCCATTATATTGTCCTCCTTATGACTATGCCCTCTAGTGTTGCACATTTCCGCCCTGGGAAAAAGATTCTGATCATCTGCCCTGTTTCTGCTTCTCATGATTTTATATACTTCTATGAAGTCTCCTCTCAACTTCAGACGTCCCAAGGAAAACAATCCAAGCCTATCCAATCTTTCCATGTAGCTGACACCCTCTAATCCTGGCAACATTCTGGTAAACCTCCTCTTCACCCTCTCCAAAGCTTCCATTTATTTCCTGTAATGAGATGACCTGAACTGCATGCAATACTCCAAATGCAGCCTAACCAAAATCCTATTGAGCTGCATCAAGACTTCCTGACTCTTATATTCCACGCCCCTTGCAATGGAGGTAGGCATACCATATAACTGCTTCACCACCATATCTACTTATGATTTATGAACTTGTATTCCATGATCTCTCTGCACATCAATGCTGTTAATGGTATTGCCACTAATGGTATACTCTCTCATTACATTCAACCTCCCAAAGTCCGACACTTCACACTTGATCGGGTAAACTCCATTTGCCCATTTTTCTGCCCATTTCTGCTGCTGTTCGATATCCCACTGTATTGGGAAATGCAACAATGTGACGGGTGATGGGGTGGAAGGTAAGGAATAGGGGATTCTGTCTCTAGTCACAAGGAGACACAAGTGAGGGCCTCAACTATGATGGGAGAGGAGAACCCCGTTCCCTAAAGAATGTGGCCATCTCGGATGTTCTAGTGTGGAACACCTCATCTTGGGCGCAGATGTGGCGTAGACAGAGGAATTGGGAGTAGGGGATAGAGTCTTTACAGGAAGCAGTGTGGGAAGAAGTGTAGTCTAGATAGTTGTGGGACTCAGTGGGTTTGAAATAGACATCAATCAACAGTCTGTTTCCTGTGCTGGAGACTGTGAGAACAAGAAAGCGGAGGGAGGTGTCGGAGATGTGCCAAGTGCGTTTGAGTGAGGATGAAAATTGGTGGTGAAGTTGATGAAGTCCATGAGTTCTGCATGGGTGCAGGAGGTAGCACCGATGCAGTCATCAATGTCATGGAGATAGAGTTTGGGGATAGGGCCAGTGTACGCCTGCAACAGGGAGGCAGGCATAGCTGGGGCCCATGCAGGTGCCCATAGCAGTGCCTTGGACTTGGAAGAAGTCAAAGGAGAAGTTGTTGAGGTTGAGGACCAGTTCCACTAGGAGGAGTAGAGTGTTACTAGAGGGAAATTGGATGGTTCTGTGGCCGAGGAAGAAACAGAGGGTTTTAAGGCCTTCCTTCAATTCAATTCAATTCAATCTTTAATTGTCATTGTGCAGTGTACAGTACAGAGACAACGAAATACAGTTAGCATCTCCCCAGAAGAGCAAACTTAGAATAATGAACGGTAAAATATATATATGTACAAACTGTATCAGTAGTGCAATTATACTGGGTGAAGGAGTGTCCGGGGGGGTGACTGGCAATCACCGAGGTGCAGAGTTAAGTATTGTAACAGCCGCAGGGAAGAAGCTGTTCCTGAACCTGCTGGTCTGGCAATGGAGGGACCTGTAGCGCCTCCCGGATGGGAGGAGGGTAAACAGTCTGTGGCTGGGGTGAGACCAGTCCTTGACGATGCTGCGCGCCCTTCGCAGACATCGCTTGCTCTGGACAGACTCAATGGAGGGGAATGAGGAACCGGTGATGCGTTGGGCAGTTTTCACCACCCTCTGCAGTGCTTTCTGGTCAGAGACAGAGTAGTTGCCATACCATACTGTGATACAGTTGGTAAGGATGCTCTCGATGGTGCAGTGGTAGAAGTTCACCAGAATCTGAGGAGGCAGATGGATCTTCTTTAGTCTCCTCATGAAGAAGAGACGCTGGTGAGCTTTCTTGATCAGTGTTGAGGTATTGTGGGTCCAAAAGAGGTCATCAGAGATGTTGACCCCCAGAAACCTGAAACTGGAAACACGTTCCACCTCCGTCCCGTTAATATGGATGGGGGTGTGCGTGCAGCCCCTAGACCTTCTATAGTCCACAATGAGCTCCTTGGTCTTCTTGGAGTTAAGGGCCAGGTTGTTGTCAGCGCACCATGCTGCTAGGAGCTGAACCTCCTCCCTATAGGCCGACTCATCATTGTCGCTGATGAGGCCAATCACCGTTGTATCATCTGCATACTTGATGATGGTGTTAGAACCATGTACAGGTGTGCAGTCGTAGGTGAAGAGGGAGTAGAGGAGGGGGCTCAGTACACAGCCCTGTGGGATGCCGGTGTTCAGGGTGAGGGTTGAAGAGGTGTGGTTGGCCAACCTAACAGACTGTGGTCTGTTAGTCAAGAAGTCCAGTATCCAGTTGCAGAGGGAGGGGTTGATGCCCAGGTCGATGAGTTTGGTGATCAGTTTTGAGGGGATAATGGTGTTAAATGCTGAGCTAAAGTCAATGAACAGCATTCTCACGTAGGTGTCTCTGTTGTCAATGTGGGAGTGGGCGGAGTGAAGTGCAGTGGAGATGGCATCCTCCATACTCCTATTCTTGCGGTAGGCGAACAGATAGGGGTCCAGTGTGGAAGGTAGGCAACCTTTGAGGTGTGCCAGAACCAGCCTCTCGAAGCACTTGATGATGATGGGAGTAAGTTCAACTGGGCGGAAGTCGTTGAGGCTCGCTGCAGTGGAATGTTTTGGCACCGGCACGATGGAGATGGTTTTAAGGCACGTGGGGACAACTGCTTGGGCAAGTGAAGCTGTCAGTCCAGATGTCTGTCAGCTGCGCAGCACAGGTCCTGGGGACGCGCCCGGGGATGCCGTCAGGGCCAGCAGCCTTACGTGCATTAATCCTACCCAGTGCTAGATACACGTCGTAGGGGTGAGTGTGAGGGGCTGGTGATCAGCAGGGAGCATAGCCTGGTGGGGTACGGAGGTGTAGAGTGACTGAACATCCATAGTAAAGATGAGGGAGTGGGGGCTCGGAAAGCCGAAGTCATTATAGAGACAAAGGGTATGTGAGGTCTTGGACATAGGTCGGGAGAGATTGGACCAGGAGGATAGGATGGAGTCGAGGTACATGGAAATCATTTCCATGAGACAGGAGCAGGCAGAAACAATTGGTCTACCAGGGCAGTTGTGTTTGAGGATTTGGGGGAAAAGGTAAAAACGGGCTGTGCGGGGATGGGAAACGATAAGCTGGAGGCTGTGGAAGGCAGACAGCCAGAAGTGATGAAATCAGTAATGGGTTTTGAGATCCTCTGACCTTATCCTTTCGAGGAGGAGTCGAGGAGTGTCAGTGGAATCGGAGAGCAGCTTTTTAAATTGAAGTTCTGAAATGAGTGGTGTGCCTTGGGAATCAATTCAATCAATCTTTTATTGTTTGTCATCTTTTGGAAGAGAATATAGGTGGCATGATAGGTAAATGTGCTGATGACACCAAAATTAGTGGTATAGTGGACAATGAAAATGATTGTCTAAGATTACACCAGGATCTGGATCAAATGGGAAAATGGACTATGGAATGGTTGGTAAAATTTAACTCAGACAAGTGAAAACATTCATTTTTGGAAGTTAAACCATATGTGTACAAACACAATGAATAGAAGGAGCCTGTGCGAGGCCCAGGAATACAGATATATAATTCCCTGAAAGTGGATACAGGTAGAGAGAGTGATGAACAAGATATTTGGTAAGCTTGCCTTTGTTGACCAAGGCATTGAGTACAGGAGTTGGGATACCATGTTACAAGTTGCTGGTTTCAGCACATCTGGGTTATTGGGTACATTTCTAGTCACAATGCAACGGATATGATTAAACTAGAGAGGGTGCAGAAAAGATTCACAGGAATGTTGCATGGACTTGTAGGGCTTTAATTCCAAGGAGAAATTGGATAGGTAGAACTATTTTACCTGGAGCACAGGAGACTGAAGGATAACCATGTAGAAGCTTGTAAAATTGTATGGGGCATAGATAGATAGCCACAGCCTTTTTATTTTTACGGTGAGAGGTATCAAAAATCAGAGAGATACATTTAAGGTAAGAGGGGAAAGGTTTAACAGGGATCTGAGGGGCAATTTTTTCACACAGAAGGGGTGGGTGTTTGGAGAAGGTGGTCGAGGAAGGTACAATTCCAACATCTAAAAGGCATTTGTACGGACATGTGAATAGAAAAGGTTCAGAAAGAAATGGGTCAAATACAGTCATTTTTTGTAGAAATATATGAATTATGTTACAAGTAAAGATTTCATTTATTCAATTTGGAGAATATAAAGGTTCTCATTTGAGAATGAGGGACAGTAGGGAGAAACAATAATAAGTAAGTAATTTAAAAAATATATATTTTTATTAGAAGTAATGTACAATAGTATAAACCAAAAGTAACATAATACATTTCATGTACCACTTCTTGTTTTAAAATTTAATAATAGAAAAGTAACAGAAGGAAAAGAAAAATAGAAAGTAAGATAAGATAGTGATAGAGATCGAGTGAAAGAGGGACCCCATAAAGATGTAAAATGTGAGAAAGAGAAAAAGAAAAAAAAAGAAAATATAAAGAAAATAAAATAAAAGGGATGTACCTGCTTCATATCTTTACACACACCTCACCCGGTCCTGAAATAGTTTATTTCCAGAGTTATGTTGCACCATATGCTTGTAATAAGTCGATAAAGGGAAGTCTTTAAGAATTGGTCTGATTTGCCTGCCAGGACGAATCTCATGTCTTCAAGGTGTAACATTTCAGACATATCTGAAATCCACATTTTTAGCGTTGGTGTGGGTGCATTTTTCCAGAATTTAAGTATAAGTTTTTTTGCCGTTATTAAGCCATAGTTAAGCTCAAAGCTGACTTCCATTGTTCCAAAAAGAAAGGAAGAGGCAGTGACAGTAGCTATGTGGGAGACATAGGAAGGAGGAGGGGAGACTCAAATGTGGTTGTTCTGTTGGCCCCAGAATAGCCGACAAGAGATAAAGTAAAGGATATATAGACAGCCTATAGAAAAATACCAAAGCAACGGGGTTGTCATAGTGGGGGAGTCTTACTTCCCCAATATTGACTGCCACCTACTCAGTGCAAAAGGCTTAGATGGGGCAGCTTTTTAATGGGAGTATTCAAAAGGACTTTCCTAAAACAGCATGTAGATAGTCCAACTCGAAGAGAGGCTATAACTGAATCTGGTATTGGGCTCCAAGACTGCTGCTATGTGTTTCAATGAAAGAGAAGTTTGGGAACAGTGATTACAACTCCATAGTTTTAAGATTGTTTTGAACATGGATAACTCTGGACTTTGGACGAAGGTATTAAATCGGAGTAAGAGAGATGACAACATTATTTGGCAGGCGATGGGGAGGAAAAATTGGGAGTATTTATTGTCGGGTAATTCCACATCTGACATAAGGATGGCAAGGGAAGGAAATTTTGGATGATCAAAGGGATAGTAAAAAGGCTTAAAGGGGTCATGAAATGCCTTGGGCAAGTTGGATTTTATTTTTAAAGTTCTAAGATTTTTTATGCATACTTGAAAATCAAGAGGGTAAGGTAACCAGGGAGAAGGTAGAACTGCTCAAGGATAATGGAAGGAATTTGTACTTGGAGTCAGATAATACAGGTGAGGCACTAAATGAATACTTAGCATCTGTATTCACAAAGGAGTGCATGGAGGACTGTGAGATCAGTGCGGAGATTACTATTAACGCACGGGCAATTTGAGATCAAGGAGTGGGTGGTGTTAAGTGTATTAAGGTAGATAAATCCCAAGGGCCTGATGGGATCTATCTCAAGTTATTAAGAAGAGCATGAGAGGAGATTGCACGAACCTTGATGAAGAAGTTTGCATTTTCTCCACGTATAAGCAAGGTCCCAGAAGACTGGAGAGTGGCCAATTTCGTTGTAGAAGGATCAAAATTGTACAATTTTGTCCAAGGAATGACAGTCCAATGAGCCTCACACCACTGGTAGGAAAGCAATTGGAGAGGATTCTTCGGGATAGGATTTACTACCATTTGGAAGGGAATGGGCTAATTTTGGATCTGTACCCGAAGGTGATGTCTTACTAAGTTGAGTGAGTTTTTTGAGGAGGTGATAAAGGTGATCGATAAGGGCAGGGGTCGTATATTGATAACATCGATATTAGTGGGGCATTTGATAAAGTTCCCAATGGTAGGCTACCAAGAAGTTTAAGATGCATCAGTGTCATAGCGACTTGATCATATGGATTCAAAACTGGCATACTCATAAAAAAGAGCATTGTTGCAGCATTGTTATTCTAGCTGGAGACCTGTGACCAGTGGGACTCTGCAACAATCTGTGCTGGGATCTCTGTTGTTTATGATATATATAAATGACTTGGACATAAACATTATCTTCCATCCGGCAAACCTCCTGCACCCATGCAGAACTCATTGACTTCATCCATTTCACCACTAACTTCCATCCGGCAAGCTGCATTGGTGCTACCTCCTGCACCCTTTCAGAACTTGCTGGCTTCATCCATTTCACCACTAACTTCCACCTGGCAAACAACAGTTAATCCTCCGACATTTTCACCACCTCCAACAAGATCCCACCACTGGCCACATTTTCCCATCTCCTCCCCTTTCGGCTTTCCAGAGACTGCTCCCTCCATGACTCCCTGGTCAATCTGTCCCTTCCCACCCAAAGCACCATCTCCCGTGGTACTTTCCTTTGCAACCGCAGGAAATGCTACACTTGTCGCTTTACTGCCCCCCTTGACTCCACCCAAGGACCCAAGCAGACTTTCCAGGTGAGGCAGAGGGTTCACCTGCTCCTCCTCCAACCTCATCTATTGCATCCGCTGCTCTAGGTGTCAGCTGCTCTACATCAGTGAGACCAAGCATAGGCTTGGCGATCGCTTCACCCAACACCTCCGCTTGGTTCGCACTAACCAACCTGATCTCCCGTTGGCCCAGCACTTCAACTCCCCCTCCCATGCCGAATCCGACCTTTCTGTCCTGGGCCTCCTCCATGGCCAGAGTGAGTCCCACCACAAATTGGAGGAGCAGCACCTCATATTTCACTTGGGCAGTTTACACCTCAGCGGACCTCTCCAAATTCAGGTAGTCCTTGCTTTCTCCCTTCCCTTCCCAGGTTTCCCACAGCCTTCTGTCTCCGCCTCTTCTTTTCTTCTTCCCGACCTCCCCCCCCCCCACATCAGTCTGAAGAAGGGCCTCGACCTAAAGCGTCACCTATTCCTTAGCTCGATAGATGCTGCCTCACCCGCTGAGTTTCTCCAGCATTTTTGTCTACCTTGGACATAAACAGAGATGGGTTAGTTGGTACATTTTCAGTCAACATCCAAATTGATGGAGTTGCAGTTAGTGTGGAAGGTTGTCAAACTATACAGCATGATATAGATCAACTACAGAAATGGGCGGAGAAATGACAGTTGTAGTTTAATCTAGGCATGTGCGAACTGTTACACTTGTGAGATCGAATGTAAAGGGTATGCTGTTGATAGCAAAATCCTTAATAGCATTCATGTGCAGAGGGATCTTGTTGTTCAGGACCATAGGTCTCTGAAAGAGGCCACACATGTTGATAGACGCGTACTCCTCACCTCAGTGCCTCAAACCTTTTATGCATTCACTGCATTGCTTCAGAAACTTGATCCCATACCCATCTATAACGAAATCAGTAGCCCTCAATCAACCCAAGCCAGAGGAGTGAAAATAGCAGTGGCAGCAACAGCATGTTATGTCCCCTACCCATACTGTCCACATCCAGGTCAAAAGGTAATAATTCTTTACCTCTGACTTGTGCTAAGCTGCTCCTGGCCCCACCTGCCCCACCTGTACCAATGGCTGACAGGTGTGCAAAATGTTTTAATTGGACCATAATTATTTAAAGTGTGATTAAAACCATTATTTTAAAAATATTTAAATTGCACGATGAAGGACTTGACATCTCTACAATCTTGTAATGCTTTCAATGCAATGACTTATAATGCAAAATAAAGTGTGTTTGGTTAAGTGTAAACTTGCTGTTTTGTATGTCTGTTTCTTTTTGTAGCCAGAAGACATTTTATTCAGCACAGGTAATTTTTGTTAGCCCTTTATTGGTGCTTTACATTTATAAATTAATGACACCAGCCGAATTCCCTTTGTCAGTTTGTGGAGTCATCAATATTTTACTTTTATGGGCCTGTCCCACTTAGGCGATTTTTCAGGCGACTGGAATGGCGACTGTCAGAGTGGAACACACCCACACACATCGCTTCCTTCAACAGCCCGTTATGCAGGCAGTGGACAGGACAAGTGGGGGGAGCGCTGTCTGAGTGAAATTCACACGGTGCAAAGCCAAGGTGATACAGACGCGATGAACAGGAAGGTTGGCGCTGTAATTAAGACGGCTAAAGCACAGTGTATGCTAAGTCCTTTAAGAGAGGGGGGGAGAAGGAGGGAGAAGGAGTGGAGAAACTTTTAAGAATCCAGAAATACACAACTGCGAAGCTCGACATTTAACATTACCGGACGGGAACTACTGCTTACGTTTCTTTTCCCAATGAGCCAATGAAATTCACCAGTCAGCACCGGCAACATGTTGAAAAATTCACGGCGACCATAATTGAGGCCGCGACTAGTTCCCAGAATGCGGGAAACCCTCACGACCATGAAGGCGACTCCCTGACAACCACCCGCGAACATGTGGCGACCATGTAGCGACTGCATAGTCTCCTGCAGTCACCTAAAAATTTGCCACTTAGGCGACATTTTAGGCGACTGCAGGAAACTATGCAGTCGCCACTTGGTCGCCATATGTTCGCGGGTGTTTGCTGGGGAGTCGCAGCCTCATTATGGTCGCTGTGAATTTTTCAACATGTTGAATAATTAGCGGCGACTAGAATGAAGCCGCCATGGAGAGTAGCGAGAATTCACGTGCCATAGGTGGGTCCCCAGGGGGTCCTAGTGTGTTGCCAGGAGATCGAGAGTTCTCTTAGGTTCTCGTACGATGTAGCTGGTGCTGACCGGTGAATTTCGTTGGCTCATTGAGAAAAAAAACTTAAGCAGTAGTTTTCAGAACCAAGAATAACCGACCGGTAATGTTAATGTCCGCCGAGCTTCACAGCCGTGTATCTCTGGCTTCTTAAAAGTTGTCTCCACTCCTTCTCCCCCCCTCTTTTAAAGGACTTACCATATACTGTGCTTTTTAGCTTCTTAATTACAGCTTCCTATTCACCACGGTGTGTGTTTGTATCACATTGGATTGCATCGTGTGAATTTCACTCACACAGCTTTGTCCCCGCTTGCCCTGTCCCCACCTGCATAATGGGCTGTTGGAGGAAGCGATGTGTTTGTCTGTGTTCCACTCTGACAGTTGCCGTTCCAGTTGCCAGTTTTTCAGGCGACTGCCGGCTACTTGACAGTCACCAGCAGTCGCCTGAAAAATTGCCTAAGTGGGAATTTATTTAAAATAAATTACTTTCTATTTTAATTTAAAGCAGCTAGTTTAAATCCACACTGTTTGTAGCAGTAATAACTTTGCCATGGCCTATCACTATAAATTGTTATTGGCTTGAAAAAGGCTAACATGGATTTATTGGTACTCTAGAATTAATGGGCTATCCACCTATTTCAATCATTGTTTGACATTTAGAACATCCTGAGATCATATGAACTCAAATTAATCATACAGAAGATTAAGAGACACATGGATATGCTGGAAATGGAGGGCCATGGATCATGTGCAGCAAAATTAGATTAGTTTATCGAGGCATCATGTTCGGCACAGTCATTGTGGGCCGATGGGTGTATTAGTACCGATACTGCATTCAGAAAGTATTCAGACCCCTTCACCTTTTCCACATTTTGTTACATTACAGCCTTATTTTAAAACTGATTAATTTTATTTACTTTATCATCAATCTACACACAATACCCCAGAATGCAGAAGCGAAAACAGGTGTTTGGAAAGTTGTGCAAAGAAATAACTGAAATATCACGTTTACATTTTGTTCTTTTTTTCTGAGTTTTTGATATTATTTATTATGATTAAATATTCAGCAGCAAGTAAGAATTTCATTGTGTTAGCTGGGACATATGACAATAAAACTCTCTTTACTCTTCGCTCTTGAGCATTCAGACTCTTAGCAATGATACTCAAAATTGAGCTTAGGTTCATCCTGTTTCCATTGATTTACCTTGAGATGTTTCTACAACTTGATTGGAGTCCACCAGTGGTAAATTAAATTGATTGGACATGACTTGGAAAGGCACACCCCTGTCTATATAAGGTCCCAGAGTTGACAGTGCATGTCAGAGCAAAAACCAAAGCATGAAGACAAAGGAATTGTCCGTAGACCTCTGAGACAGGATTGTGTCGAGACACAGATCTGGGGAAGGGTATAAAACAATTTCTGCAGCATTACAGGTCCCGAAGAGCACAGTGGCCTCTGTCATTTTTAAATGGAACCACCATGACTCTTCATAGAGCTGGCCGCCCGGCCAAACTGAGCAATCAGGGGAGAAGGGCCTTGGTCAGGGAGGTGACCAGAACCCAATGGTCACTCTGACAGAGCTCCAGAGTTCCTGTGTGGAGATGGAAGAAACTTCCAGAAGGACAACTATATCTGCAGCACTCCACCAATAAGGCCTTTATGGTAGAGTGGCCAGACGGAAGCCACTCCTCAGTAAAAGGCACATGACAGCCCGCTTGGAGTTTGCCAAAAGGCATGAGAAACACCATTCTCTGGTCTGATGAAAACAAGATTGAACCATTTGGCCTGAACGCCAAACGTCACGTCTGGAGGAAACCAGGCACCGCTCATCACCTGGCCAACCATACCTATGGTGAAGCATGGTGGTGGCAGCATCATGCTGTGGGGATGTTTTTCAGTGGCAGGAACTGGGAGACTAGTCAGGATTGAGGGAAAGATGAACGGAGAAAAATACAGAGAGATCCTTGATGAAAACCTGCTCCAGAACGTTCGGGACCTCAGACTGTGCGGAGGTTCACCTTCCAACAGGACAACGACCCTAAGCACACAGACATGACGATGCAGGAGTGGCTTTGTGATAAGTCTGTGAACGTCCTTGAGTGGCCCAGCCAGAGCCCGGACCTGAACCCGATCGAACATCTCTGGAGGGACCTGAAAATAGCTGTGCATCGACGTTCCCCATCCAACCTGACAGAGCTTGAGAAGATTTACAGAGAAGAATTGGATAAATTACCCAAATACAGGTGTGCCAAGCTTGTAGCATTGTACCCAAGAAGACTTGAGGCTGTAATCACTGCCAAAGGTGCCTCAACAAAGAGTAAAGGGTCTGAATACTTATGCAAATGTGATATTTCACGTATTTCTTTTAAATTACTACGCAAACATTTCTAAACACCTGTTTTCGCTTTTTTATTATGGTGTATTGTGTGTAGATTGATGATAAAAAAACAAATTTAATTCATTTTAGAATAAGGCTGTAACATATCAGTGAAGGAGTCTGAATACTTTCTGAACGCACTGTATGATTTCTATGTCCCATGATTTCTCCTTCTATACCTCTATCTGGAAATCCCCATTTAGGTATTTAATATCTGTATCGTTTATGAAAGGTTTACAAATATAAATATTTTAATGAGAACCACAAGCCTTCTTTAATTCACAAGTTGATTTTATTATTCATGAAAGCCCATTAGGTTTGCAACAAAATGGATAGATTCTCCAAATACAACAGCACTATTTTGCTTGAAATTAGATTTTCAGTAAAGATCAATAAGCATGTGATTTAAAATTAAGTTAGTAACTTTACCGTGAAAGCAATTTTCTTAAACATTGAATTTTATTTTGTTTCAAATTAAGCAGCAAAATAAATCTATTCTCAGCATTAATCAGCTTTGCATTCTTTGCACGTACATGATTTGATGAAAATATATGTAAAGGTTTTTCGTACAGCGCCACACTGAAGTTCTATTTTCCTTAGTTCTTGCTCTTTTTCATGACAGCATGTACATATGTGCTTCATACTGCCTGTGATAATATCATACCTGGAATATTACATAAACACTGATTAAAAAGGGAAGTATCATAAACAATAGATCATTTTAGCCATATCATTTATATTGGTTTGAAGTGACATTTACTTAATTGTTTGAAGAAGGGTCTTGACCCAAAACGTCGCTTATTTCCTTCGCTCCATAAATGCTGCCTCACCCGCTCAGTTTCTCCAACATTTTTGTCTACCTTTACTTATTTGCTTTGTTAATTATGTGAATGGTTGAAATATAACTTCAAATGAAGCCAAAATGCAATGATTGAAGAGAGCAGCCTTCAAGGGTAAACCTATGAAACCTTAATGATGTTGCCATTCCTTCTCTTTGTCTGATGTTTTTACTACTAAAACCAATTATCACCTACAGATATAAACATAACTGACTTTTTTTTAGCTTTTCCACACTTTAAATTATGCAGAACTCTGTAGGATAACATACTTATTATAGACAAAAGCATAGGACACAAAGTACTGGAGCAACTCTGAGGACCAGGCAGCACTACAGGATATGCACAGGTGATGTTGCGGGTCAGGGCCCTTCTTCATGCAAAACCATGGTCTCTCATCACCCCTATCCTTGTAAATCAACACAATACCATCTATTTATCTAGTATATAACATTTACATTTCAGTGTTACGCAGCACGAAAACGGGCTATTCCGCCCAACCTATCCAGTCCCTGAATCAGTCCCGTTAATCTGGAACTGGAGGAACTTATTTTGTCTACAACCCAACAGCATAAGCACAAAAACTTCACACCCCCCACACCCACTTTTGCTAGGTTTTCCAATAGGAATAATTCCACCATCCTATTGTGCTTGGTGGAGAAGAGAGGAACAACTAAGATTTGTTAAACAGGTTTAGATTTAATGAGTGGATTAGGCCATAGGATAAGTATTAAAACTTAAGAAAAGTTCACAAATCAGTCTAATTAGGTATTAAATCCTGAGTCTCATTGCTTATTTTCTTAATCTTTGTCAAACTTGGTTGCTGGTTCAGTTTGATTTATGGCATTTTACGTTTGAACAATGCAAACATTTTGAAGGGATTTCAAAGCCAACTGTGCACTAGGTAAGAGTATTAGGTAAAATGGTATGGTTTGACCTCCCCAGAATATTCAACAGGTTCTTATTCATACACAAAGGAACAAGCAAAACTCTTTAATGAATAAAACAATTATAATCTCGGTGCACTGAAATGTGAATTGTACATGGGGGAGACTCATTAATTAAATTATCTGCAAAGGTTCCATTAATTAGTATGAGTTGCGATATCATTTTACAATTGTATTAAATTGTTGGTTAGGCCACACTAGGAGCATTATGTGCAGTTCTAGACAACACACTATAGGACTTGAGTTATTAAGAGATGTTGGGTCGGGAAGGTCTGTTTTTTTTGGAATGAAGAAGGCTGAGAGGTAACATGATAGAGTTATATATAATTAATTGTAGTTTAGTATCTGGAATGCCAGTGAACGTAGTGGAGGCAGGAATAGAACACCATTTAAGAGACATATTGACAGCAAATTGAATGAGGGATATGTGAAATATTGCAAGCAAGGAGGTTTAGTATGGATAGGCATGGTGTTCAGCATTGATATTATGTGATGTTTGCAATTTACCAATAGTTAAGATGCATTTATTCACGAAATGCTTTGAGAAATTAATCTAAATAAAGTATTTTTACAACTCTATTGAATATCTTATAAGAATCAATAAGGAAAGGAAATGCTCAGAAAAGAGCATGTTCTTGATGTTCCCTTTGATGTGCAATAGGAATAGGAACTGATAAGCAAGGCAGGATAGCAGCAGCTGTTGTTGAAGTTGCCAAAGGCAGGAGGATCCGTGGTCACCACACCTCCATCAAAACTTCCAGTGCTGTGCTCTCTCACCAGGTAACAGACCAACGGATGTGTAGAAACTAACCGCAGATTCTGGTTTACACCGAAGATAGATGCAAAGTGCTGGAGTAAATCAGCAGGACAGGCAGCATCTCCAGAGAAAAAGGATGGGTGACGTTTCAGTCTGTAGAAGGGTTCTGACCCAAAAACACACCCATCCTTTTTCTCCAGAGATGCAGCCTGACCCTCTGAGTTACTCCAGCACTTTGTGCCTATCTACACCGTCAATGGAGTCCGTTAATGGAGCCCATGTGCCTTGTTGTGAAAAAAACTGTATTGGGTCAGCACTTGAGTACTCATCAATAGTTCAAATTACTAGAATTAAGATTTAATGTCTATTTTCACCTATTCATCAAAACAACATATCAGTTTCCACCTTCAGTATGTGCATCAATATAATTTATTATGTGACTCCTTGGCATTAGTTAAATTAGAAATGTTAATACAAAAAACTTACTCTGATGATCCTGGGCAAAGTCCTTGGCATTTTCTAAGTTCAATATCAACTGTTTGACAGGATTCGTTTTTAACTGTTTTTGTGTAAGTGATCGGTTTACACGTTGATACTGTAAAAAGTAAAATAATTGTAAAATAAATAATTATTGCAACATATTTGAAAATTAAACAGAAAACGTGTATGGCATTTTCTAAATCGACAAGATTTGCCTTGCCTCAACCTCTCTCCTGTTCAGTGGTATGCAACAAGTTACATATTTTGCACAAGGCACCTAATACAGTCGTTGTGCACTGATTGAGGCCCTTCAGCACAACCCGTCCATACTCAGCAAGGTTGTCCATCTAGGCTAGTCCCATTTGCCCATGTTTGGATCGCATCCCTCTAAGCCTTTCCTGTCCATGTGCTTGTCAAAATGTCTTATAAATGATGTTATTGTACCTGCCTCAACTTTTTTTTTGACAGCTCTTCAATATATCTCATCATCTGTGTGAAACAGGTGCCCCTATGAAATCTTTCCTATCTCACCTTAAACCTGTGTTCTTTAGTTCCAGATTCCCCTATCCTGGAAAAAAAAAAGGCTCTGTGCATTTGCCAAATTTATTCCTCTCATGATTTTTTTTGACACACCTCTACAAAAACATCCTTCAGCCTCCATCGCCAGAAGCAAAAAAAGTCTAGCCTCCCCAACCTCTAGCTAAAACTCAAACCAAAAGCCTTCTTCACCACCCGACCTACTCGCAATGCCACTTTCAGGGAACTATGTACTTGTACTTTCTTTGTTTTGTTTTAGTGATACAGCACGGAAACAGGCCCTTCAACCCACCGGGCCCATGCTGACCTGTGATCCCCACACCTTAACACTATCCTACACCCACTAGGGACAATTTTTACATTTACCAAGCCAATTAACCTACAAACCTGTATGTCTTTGGTGTGTGGGAGGAAACCGAAGATCTCGGAGAAAGCCCTCACAGGTCACGGGGAGAACGTGTAAACTCCACACAGACAGCACACATAGTCGGGATCAAATCCGGGTCTCAGACGCTGCATTCGCTGTAAGGCAGCAACTCTACCGCTGCGCCATCGTGACCAGCCAAACTCTAGATATCTCTTCCTACCATTCATCATTCAACTAGCCCCACTGTGAAGGTCCTGCCCTGATTTGACTTATCAAATGCAACACTACTTATGCTTATCTGAATTAAGCTGAATTATTATGTGCAGTTCTGCAGTATTGTCCCATTACTGTAAGGATGTGGAGCTTTTGAAGAGGGTGCTGAAGAGGTTAACCAAAATGCTGCCAGGATTAGGGGGAATATAAGATGCAAGGAGAAGTTGGACAAATTTGGATTGTTTTCACTGGAGCATCGGTGACTGAGGGGAGAGCTGACAGAAGTGTATCAAATTATGAGAGGCAGAGATAAGGTAGATAGTGGGAACCTTTTCCCTAGCATAGAAATATCAAAGACCAGGGGACATAACTTTAGGATGATGGGGCAAACTTTAAAGGAGATGTGCGGGGGCAAGATTTTTATAATATAGAGTGTTGGGTGCCTGGAACACAGTGCCAGTGGAGTGGTGCAAGAAAATACGATAGTGACATTTGAGAGGCAGTAGATAGGGTTAGATAGGGTAACAGGGATATGCAGGGAATAGAGTGATATGGATTATGTGCAAGCAAAGGAAACTGGTTTAACTTTGGATCATGTTCAGCACATACATGAACAGGCCCTTTGTCTGACAACGTCTGTGCAGAACATGATGCCATGAACATCACTTATCGACCCACACACAACCCATATCCCTCCATTCCCTGCATATCCAAATACCTACCCAAAAGTATTTTAAATGCCACTAACATATCTGCTTCAACCACCAATCCTGGCAGTGCACTCCAGGCATTCAGCATTATCTGTGTAAAGCAACTTGCCCCATAAACCTCCTTTACATGTTGTCCCTCTCACCTTAAAGCTAGGCCCTCCAGTATTTGATTTTTCCATTCCTGAAAAAAGACTGACTGTTTATCCTGTCCTATCTATGCCTCTCAAAATTTTATATACTTATATCATATCTGCCCACAACCTTCCATGTTCCAGAGAAAACAATCCATGTTTGTCCAACCTCTCCCAGTAGCTAATACCCCCTAATCCAGGCAATATTCTGCAAAACCCTCCCTGCCTCCATTCCAAGACCTCCATGGCCTCTCTGTAATGGAATGACCAGAACTGCACACAATACTCCAAAAGTGTCCGAACCAACGTCGTAAAAATCTGCATCATGACATTGTACCCCAAAGGGCTTGTTTGTGTGCTGTACTCTTCTATGTTCCATGAAAACTCCATGAGCCATTCTTCTGCCCATTTGCCAAAATCCCACTTAAATTCTCCAGAACATAGAACAGAGGAGATGCACATAAGAGATCCCTCTATGACTGCAGGGGGGGAAACCTGAAATTAATTGAATCTAAAGAGCAGGAAGTGATTACAACTTTGAAGGGTCCAGCCACAAACATGATCCTATATTTGAGGTTGCAAGATGTCTTAAATATCAGTGGTGATCAAGTTGCTGAAGCATACTCTATGTTGACAATACCGAATGCAAGAAACACAGCAAGATAGGGCGACAAGCCCTTCTCTGCCTCTTTCCACATCAGTAGCTGCCTGTTTTGTATCTCACGTCTAAGGTTCATCTTCATGGCTTCCACAAGAGATGTGTTAGATGTGGACAAATACACATTGGAAGGAAGTTTTTATACAGTGCAGTCATGGACAATGTAAAGGAAGCTCAGTCTTACACGTGGAGCAGTGAAGCTGCGGAGAGCTGATGAGCAGCCCGACAAAATATAATTGAACCCTTCCAAATGGTGTAGCTTGTAATAACAAATTGCTGATTGTTCTGCAATAAACTGGGTTTTTAAAGGTCTTGTAAATTGAAAAACCCCCTTGAAATGATGTATGGGCAATGTATGACGTTGAAATGGCATAATGGAATTTTACATGAGAACTATATTTCTTGTGCTGATTAAGGGTCAGGTATGGGGTGGCCTGCCAGGCACAGAGGCTGAATATGGGGGGAAATTCTACTTTTCCCTCAGCTCACAATCGTTTCAACAGTACAGCACACTTTCAGTGCTGTGAGAATGGATTTTTCTGGCATTGATATCTCTAATTATGCAGATAATGTTTTGCTCAGATATTTGTTTATTATTGTCACATGAACTGAGATGAAGTGAAAGACTTTGTGTGCATGCTATTGAGTTAAATCATACTATACATGGGTATAAGGGTACAATCAAGCCATATTTAAGTAGAACAGGTAGTTTCAAAGAGAAAAACATTCAGAGTGTAGAACATGGTGTTACGGCATTTAGCAGCGCAACCAATGCAATTTCAAGTGCAATTTTTCACATTTCCCTATTTCAACCAAAGCTTGCACTTTGGACTACACCCATCCTCTCAATCACCCATTCACACCCTTCCCAAATGTTGTTCTAAATATTCCCATGTTCTGAAGGTTTCAGAACTGATCCATTTGAGAAAGGATCTATAGTAAACTGCAACTGTGATAGCAGTCCAAGCATGTATGTGAATCTTTACTTGAAGTTACAGAATGCCGCAAGTATCACCTTAAGCATGATTCTCGTAACTAATCGCAGTTTTCCACTCTTCTTCTCTAGGCATCCAATTCACTGATATGTGATGAGCCACTAATACCATTTGCTAACTTTAACCTTTCCCTTTTGTCCTTTTATCTTTGTTTTCTTCCATTTGGTTTTGCTGTATATTTGACTATATTGGAATATATCATTGAAGTAAGTTATGAATATCAAGCTATCTCTTTTCTATCTTGTTTGCAGCAGGTGCCCAATTTTACAACATACTAGATTTTCTAAAATTAGGGGCAGTTAAGCACTTTCCCGTCTTCAAACAATATACTTTTAGTAGATAACAATTAGATCAATTGAAACACACACTTACCTGCTGCAGGACATGAATAGCAGCATTTATAATCATCCCACTCCTTTTCAGACTAACAAAAAAAAAACGTCATTAGGTACATTATTTATTTTCTCTTTCTTTCACTTCCTCTGCCACCCCTTTCGTACTTCCATTACATTGTATGATGTGCTTAACAGAGGGCATCAAAGCCCACCCTGCTCTAAAAAACTACAACCATGTTCAATTTTTGAAACAAGTCACTGAATTTTATGGGTTCATGTTAAACTAACAAGAGTCAGATTCATACGGGACAGAAACAGGCCTATTGCCCATCATGTCCATGCTAACTATCATCAAATACCCATTTGTAATATTCCTATTTACCAGTACTTAGTCCACAGCCTTCCAATCTTTGGCTATTTGACTGCTCATCCAAATATTTGTTAAATGTTGTGAAAGTCCCTGCTTCTCCTGTAATGCATTTCAGATTTCAACCATCCTCTAGGTGAAATTAAAAAATCATACGGTCTCCTGTAACCCTCTTGCTTCTCATCGTTTGCCTAAGCTCTCTGGTTTTAGTCATCTTCACTATGGGAAAAAAAATCGTACTTTTTATACTTAACTTAATAATCTCAAATTGTACCATGACCTTCTTGGTCTTATATTCTACGCCCTGTGAAAGACAGCAATCTGCATGCATTCTTCAACATCTTATATACGTGCTGCCATCTGCAGGTGTCCATGGGCTAATGCAGCAAAGCCCCTCTTTTCCACAATAGTCCTACCACTCATGGTATACGTGCTATTCTTATTAAACTTCACAAAATACATCACCTTGCACTTATCAGGTTTAAATTCTGTCGACCATTGCTTTGCCCAATATATCAGCTGATCAATATTGTTATATAACTTGAAACTAATCTTATTTCTTTTAACAAATCATTTTTTAATGTTAACTGCAACCTTATAATTAGACCTCCAACATTCATATCAAAATTATGAATGTTTATGGCAAACAGTGAGATTTACAGCACTGCTCCCCATGGTACACCAGTGTTCACATACTTCCAGTCATAAAAACATCTCTCTCCACCAGCATATTTTGTTTCCTATTACCAAGCCAGCTGTTTCCTATTACGAATCCCAAGGGGACATCACCTTTTTCAGTACTTAATACCTGCCCTATGGTTCCTTGGGATACTTGGATTTGTTCTCCCCATCTTTCAGATTCTGCCTGAACTCTAAACTATTCTACTTTTAAAGGCTCCCACTTGCCACATGTAGATTTACCCATTGGTAGCTGCTCTCACTCCATGTTTTCCTAGGTGTTGCCCTATGATGTTGAAAAAAAAAAGTCCTCCAATTCCCGATCTTAATTTCAGCACCACCCTTATTTCTTTCGATAACTATATATGAACTGTCCCCAGAATGCCCACACACACATCATTTCCAATCCTGTCCATTCTCCAATAGGCATTTCTAGATACTAGCTCAAAAGTTCCCACATTTTTAAAATTCAGTCTCCTAGCCTTTCATGCCATGGTGATCCCAGTTTATATCAGAAAAGTTGAAATCCACTACTACCAAACTCTTATTTCTCTTGCATCTTTATGTGCTTTGCCTACTTATCTACTTCACTATTCCCTGCTGAATGCTTGAAGGCCTATCATATACACTTAGCAATGCGATCACCTATTTATATTTCTGAGCTCCATTCATAGGGCCTCATTTGAAGTGCCTATATGAACATCCTTACTCATTACTGCAGTGATAGTCTATGTAAACAATATTGCATGCACCTTCCACTTTTGCTTCCACCCCTTTTTAATCCTGAAGCTTCTAGACTCTGGTACAGTAAGCTGCCAATGCTGCTCTTTCAATCAGGTCTCTGTGATGCAACAATATTATATTCCCATGGGCTGATCACAAATTTAATCAACACCCAATCCAACCATTCTGACTTGTATTCTGTTCCACTAATGCAGTACAACAATATTGTAGCTTTTACAATACAAACCTCAGAACAGTTCTCGAGTTTGCCACATTTTATTTCATGAATCACTTGTGAATCATTTTGACACGTGTAATGTGTACAATTGTCATTGGGATCTGGTCCTTCCTAGAAATGAAAAATACTTTAAAATAATTTTTCTTTCGAAATGTCAACATTCTAAAATAAAATAGAATTTATACCATATAGGACTTCGCAATTAAAGCATAAAATAGATAATGTGTTGGGCTAAATTTTGCAAAAAATTAACTTAAAGTAGGTGGGTCTCGGACTGGGTTAGTGGCAGGCGGTGACAGAACCAGCATGTGGGACAAAGCGCCATGCCCAGATCCTAGCTAATCTAGTTGCTGCAGATGCATTGGTTCAATTATTCAATATTATGACATGTACTAAGGTGCAGTTAAATTCTTTTTTTGCACAATCCTAGATTAAGTACAAAGGGTATAGAAATAGCCCACTGAGACCATTTGCAAGTCGCCAGGTTGGTGCCATTTTCAGTCTAGGCTGTAGCTGGCCATAAAGGCCCGTTGCAGCAAATGCCCGGCCACCCTTCAGCCTTTATGCTCCAGGGGGTGCCCCCTGCAGCCGTCCTTAAGTGCTTGGAAAGTAAGACTCCAGTTCCTCTTACCAGCCCTTTGTTTTTGCTTCTGCCACCCTCGACAACTCCCTCCACCCTCCTCTCCTGTCCTCGGGACAAAAAGCAATGGCCTGGCTGGGCAGCTTCCCTCTTCGGGCCTGGCTGCTGCCCTCTTCAGGTTTCCCTGTTCAGGCAGGTGTCCCAGTTCTACGGCAGGTGCTGCGCGCAGCCTGACGGTATTGATAGAAATGCCCACTATACTGCGAAAACTCTCTCTAACATCATACAGTGTGGAAACAAGCCCTTCGACCCAACTTGCCCACACTGGCCAACATGTCTCAACTACACTAATCCCACCTGCCTGCGCTTGGTCCATATCCTCCAAACCTGGACTATCTATGTACCTGTCTAACTGAGTGCCAACCTGTCCATACAGAGAGCATTGTAAGAGGGTGTCCAATGCACTAGCATTGGAAAAATGTAACAATGTAAATCTGGGCATTCATAAGGAGGTAGAAGGCATCAGTGACAGCAGAACTTTATTCAACCACAATCTATAACTTCACTCCCAGCTTATCTATCAATGTATGATTACTATCAAACTAGGATTACAACCTTTGTTCATTGAGAAGTGTTGAAAAGGCATACCAAATGATGAGGGAGCAGCAATTGAAGAAATAGCACAGAATATACATGCAATGCAGCAAAAACATATACACAATAAAACATAACTAAGGCATCCTACAACATAGATTTTTCATTCAAAGCTCTATGGTCCTGGCCTGTAGATATGAATTGTGGTGGATAATTAATAGGACATGGGAAAAAATACCAAGAACAATGATTAGTTCTAGGTCATGGCTGTTACATTTGAAATTAAATTCAGATCAAAATCCCAGGTAGATGGTCCATCTTTGCATTTCTGAGAGGTTCACATCCTCGCAGATGCCAGATATCAGTCAATTTGATTTGCTTAAAATTTGCTATCAAGAATTGACCCAGCACTATAAACAGGAAAAACAGATTGACAAAAATCCCATGGGAGTAACAGTTTATTCCCCAGAAGTAACAGCATCCCTATCCAAGTTTTACAGAGTTACACTCCCATCTAGAAGAGATATTCCCCGATTGTTTAAAAAGCTCTAAAGGAACACGGAATATCTTAATTATTTATATCTTCATGATGTTGCCCCAGACTGTGCAGAAGGCTTTGCCCACATTTAATAAAATTGCTACAAATGAGAGTCAATCAGAATATTTTCTAAAAATGCACCATGCAGAAAATCTTAATTAATCAGTTTGCATGTTAACTTACCACACATGAAGGTGTTGTAGTTGCAGGAGTTGTACCTTAAGAATAAAGGAACACATTTGTACAATGAAACTAGAAATTCACAAACCTTGGTTGCCACCATAAAACAAAATGCCAAAAGAACTGAATGACCAATCCAAGACAAAGGAGATTGTGATTAACTTTGGGACACACCTCAGGGTACATTCATGGTGTCTAGGTAGTGATGGTTGACAGCTTCAAATTTCTTGGTTCAGTTGCAGTGGTGATGGCAAGTAAGTTGGTGCAACGCTCCTCCTGCATAATGTGGGAAGTCATGGAGACTGACGGTGCCCCTGATGACTAAACCTGTGGAAATTGTGTCCAGGTGCAGCTGCAACTGGAATAGCAGCTGGATGACCTCAGGCCCATCCAAGAGAATGATAACTTCTTGGACAAGATGCACAGTGAGCTTATCACACCCAAAGGCCAGTCAGGGAGAAGGTGGGTGACCATGAGGAAGTAGACATGGAGTGCAGGTGACCCCTGGGGCCCTCCCCCTTCAAAACAGGTGCACCCTTTTGGGTGCTCTGGGGAGTGACATGTTAGCAAAAATAATCAGAAAAGCATCTCATCCATTGTCGTTTCAAAAAGGTGTCCCACTGTAAGCCCTGTGCTACAATTGTTTACTCTTTTACACATGCTTTAACACTCTATTTTATCGTGCACAATCACACCTCTGTATGAAGAGGTTGTACCTCCATTACACCCTATTGTAATGACAACCTGCTGTTGTACATTTACCACATGTTTTCCATCTCTAACAAATGTACCATCTCCACCCTCTCCCCTTTGCCTCACCTGGACACGCACCAATTTCGCCTCTCCCCCTCCCGTGGTAAAGAAGGTATATGGTATGCTTCCCCTCATTGGTCGAGGCATTGAGGAAATGAGTACAAAAGTCATGATGCAGCTGATTGTCCAAATACAGAGGATGTGGAGGCTTTCGAAAGTATACAGAGGAGCTTTACCAGAATGATGCCTGGATTAGAGGCTATGAACTATAAGGAGAGTTTGAACAGACTTAGATGGTATTTAAGAGGCATTTGGATAGGCACATGGATTTGTAGGGAATGGAGGGATATGGATTATGTAGAGGTCGAGAAGAGTTGGTCTCGGCATCATGTTCAGCACAGACAGAGTGGGCCCTAGGGCCTCTTTATGTGCCATACTGTTCTATGTTGTACGTTCGTCCATGGCGACCAAGAAGTCCCATCTACGCGAGTCCCATTTGTCAGCACTGGTAGTGTACTACAAGATCGTGGTTATTGCAGCAGAAAAAGTTATGCCTTTCCCTTTAGTGGGATTTGTCCCGACAGAGCAGAGAAAGTATAACACATGATAATAATGATAAATGAGTTAGATATGTAATCTAATATTTCATTTGTTACCATGTTCATTTGTAATCATGATAATTTTTAGTTTAGTTCAGAGATACAATGTGGAAACAGGTCCTTCAGCCCACTGAGTCCATTGAATTTAAACAATGGGCACGTAGCAAAGAAGGAACACCTGACACATACATTGCAATATTCAAGCAAGGAACTTGGAAATTATGAACTAAATAAACCTAGTAAATTGTAATTACCAATTATGATGGTGAAAGCATATCAGGAAGCATCAGGATTTAGGGGATTCCAACATATTTCCAAAATCTATCAGCATGCTCCTTTCAGCATAGAGGAAAATGGAAAACTTCTGTGCTTGGCACAGCAGAGAAGAAATCACATCAGGCAGAAAGACAACCCATACTTTTTACATTTCTGGAAATTAGTCTGCTTCTCAATTGTGCAAGTCTCTTTTTCTTTTAGAGATACAGCATGAAAACTGGCCCTTCGGCCCACTGGGTCTGCGCTGACCAGCGATCCCCGCATATTAACACTATCCTACACCCATAGGGACTATTTATACATTTACCAAGCAAATGAACTGACAAACCTGTACACCTTTGGAGTGTGGGAGGAAACCAAAGATCTTGGAGAAAACCCACATGGGCATGGGGAGAACGTACAAACTCCGTACAAACAGCACACCGTAGACGGAATCAAACCTGGGTCTCCAGTGCTGCATTCGCTGTAAGGCAACAACTATACCGCTACGCCACTGTGCCGTCTTTGCATCAGCCCTTAGGTCCTTTAGCCATCCACTAGCACTCTCTTTTAACTTGCACAATCACACTCCCCTTCATGAAGTCATACATCATTTACACACTGTTGCTCGACAAATCCCTGCTGTTCCTCATTTTGTATTTGTTCCACATCACCAAAACTGTAATCTCCAAATATTCTCTAGCTCGATGCAAAGACTTTGAGGTAAAATTGATCAATGACCCATGAAACTAATTGAAGCATGCTGGCCATGTCTTGCATAGGAAGGAATTGCAGATGCTGGTTTACACCGAATATAGGCACAACATTTTGGAGTAACTCTGCAAGACAGGCAGCATCTCTGGATAGACGGAATGGATGATGTTTTGGGTCAAGATCCTTCTTCAGACTGAGTCAGGGGAGAGGGGAATGAGAGATATGGAAGGGTAAGGTGTGAAAATGAGAGATCAAAGGGGACAAGGAAACTGTAAAATAGATCATTGTGACTAATTATCATCCTGCACTCAAATTCACTTAGGCCATCTCCGATATCTCCCTACCGCTTCTTGATCTCACCATCTCCAGCACAGGAGATAGACTATCAAAGGACATTATTATCAACCAACAGACTCCCACAGCTATCTACACTTCTTCCCACCCTGCCTCCTGCAAAGACGCTTTCCCCGACTCCCAATTCCTCTGCCTGTGCTGCAACTGCGCCCATGATGAATTGTTCCATACCAAGACATCCAAGATGTCCTCATTCTTTATGGAACAGGTTTTCCCCTCTTTCTTCACAGATGAGGCCCTCACATGGGTCTCCTCGGTACCCCGCAGCTCCATTCTTGCTCCTCTGTTTTCACTGAAGAAAAAGACAGGAGGACGGAGGATCTTGGGGCAGTCAATGGAACTGTCTTGATAGTCAGTATTATGGGCGAAGAGGTGCTGAAGGTACTATCGTGTATGAAGGTAGACAAATTTCCGAGGACATTGTGGGAACCTGGAGAGGAAATTGCGGGAGCCGTGCATGAAATTTCTGAGTCATCTTTAAATACAGGTGAGGGGCGGGAAGACTGGAGATTGGCAAATGTTGGTAAATTCAAGAAGGGCTGCAGGGAAAATGCTGGGAACTACATGCTAGTGAGCTTGACATCTGCATTTGGAAAGTTACTCGTGAGTATTCTGAGGGATAGGATATACATGTATTTAGATGGACAAGGGCTGATTAGACATGGTTTTACACATGGAGGTTATGCCTCACAAATCTGATTCAGTTTTTTGACGATCTGACCAAAAAGGTTGAAGAGGGCAGAGCTGTAGATGTTGTATGTATGGAGTTCAGCAAAGCATTGCACAAGGTTCCACATGGGAGATTGCTCGGAAGGTTAGATCACATAGGATCGAAGGAGACAGCGGAATGGATAGAAATTGGCTTAATGGAAGAAAGCAGAGGGTGATGGTCAAAAGTTGCTTCTTAGACTGGAGGCCTGTGACTAGTGTGCCGCAGGGTTCAGTGCTGGGCGCGTTACTGTTTGTCCATCTGTATCAATGTATTGGAAGAGAATGTACATGGTAGACTAGCAAGTTTGCAGATGATACAAACTTGGGATGGCAGATAGTGAAGATGGTTATGAAAATTTGCAGCAAGATCTTGAGTAGTTGGCCAGATGGGCAGAGGAATGGTTATTGGAATATAATACACAGACATATGAGGTGTTGTACATTGGGAAGTCTGACATGGGCATGGCCCACACTGTGAATGGTAGAGTTTTGAGGAGTGTTATAAAGCCGAGGGATCTAAGGGCGCAGGAACATTCCTTTAAAGTGGTCATAGCTGATAAGGAGATCAAAAAGTATTTTTGTGCATTGGCCTTTTGTGCATTGGCCTATGAGGTTAGAAGTTGAGAGTTTATGTTGCAGTTAGATAAGACATTGGTGAGGCAGCATTTAGAGTATTGTGTTCAGTTCTGGGCACCATGTTCCAGGAAAGATGTTGTCAAGCTGGAAAGGGTGCAGAGAAGATTTACGAGGATGTTGCCATGACCCGAGGGACTGAGCTATAGGGAGAAGTTGAGTAGGCAGGGACTCTATGACTTGTAACGCAGGAGGATGAGGCGTGATATCACAGTGGTGTATAAAATAATGAAAGGAATAGATCAGGTAGTCTCTTGCCCAGAGTAGGGGAAATCAAAGACCAGAGGACATAGGCTTAATGTGAAAGGGAAAAGATTTAATAGGAATCTGAGGGGTAACTTTTTCACACAAAGGGTGGTGGGTGTATGGAATGAGCTGCCAGAAGCAGGTCGTTGAGATGGGGACTATTGCAACGTTTAAGAAACAGATAAATAGATACATGGACAGGACAGGTTTGTATGGATGTTAGCCAAATGGAGGTGGGAGAGGCAAGTGTAGTTCGAACATGTTGGCCTGTGTGGGCAAGTTGGCCTAAATAGACGGTTTCAATTCTGAATGACTCTATCACTCTATGCCTCTATTAGCAACATCCTTTTCAAGTGCAATGTTTTGATATTTGTCATCAATGCACTCATCTATGCTATCAATTGATACTCCTATGTTATCACAGCATAATTTCTATCATTATAAACCACACTTTCAGTCAATGGTATCTTCACCAATGGGCATGTTCCGTAGGAGGCATGCTTTGATACATATATTTCATTTTTTTATAAGCAACCTGGAAATTATTACTTCCATATACTAAACCAGCACATTGAAAGGTTGGCTTTACATACAAGATAAACTTGACATGAACTGTGAATTACAGCTAGTGGTTGGGGCAGGAAGTGCTTTGAAGAACAAAGAGTATCAGGAACCATTTATTATTCAAAGGAATTCAAGAATGACATTGATCTAATTTTGCTTACCTAGTCAGGACATGGCCAGTATTTCCAATTTAATTTCTCAATTACTATTTAGTTGCTGACTTTCATAGAATTTCAGCAGACACATACATTTCAATATTCAATGAACCTAGTACCTACAGTACCTGCAGTATGACCTCAATACACCTATACCATGATATCCGGTACTTAAGACAAATTTGGGAAGTTCTGCTACTTACGAGTCAGAGTTGTTCCTGGGGCTAGAGTGGTGCCAGTCTCTGAAGTTGTAGATGCCCTAGCGGTGGCTAGTGGATATCAAGAAGCAAAAATTATTCACAGGAAATCCAACATATTTCCTCAAACTGTCAGCATGATCTGTTCTTTCAAAACATACGTGAATTAAATTAATACGCACATGAGGCCACAGAGAAAAGATCGCGAAAAGCGAGAAGTCAGTTGATACTTATGACATTTTCGGTAAATGAATCTGTTTTTCAATTTTGTAAGCCCATCACATCAGCTATTTGCACTCTGCATCAGGTTGTAACTGTTCCTTTACATTCCATTGCAGTGACAATTCCTGCTGCACCAAACCTACAACAGACTCCACATCTCCAAATGTGGCATCACCAACTTTTGCCCATTACCCTGAATGCCTGTAACCTAAGACATTATCTTTGGCACTCAGGCAAAAGATGCTGGACGGCGACCTCAGAAATGTCCATGTACTTCATTTTATATCCATGATCTCTATTTTATAACCTCGTCAGAATTTGCTCAGCATTTGACATTTGTTTTCAAAATCACTAATGTATTGCTGAATGTCTAAGAATTTGGTGAGGAAATACATATATCACGTCGTGTTCACCCGGGTTGAAGTATTTGCTGCAGTTGTACTAATGCCCGTTCCTTCAGTGGGAATTTTGCCCCACAGATCAAATAGAATAAGAAATGATAATAATTAAAATTGAGTGAGAGACTGTTATTTTTGTATGCATGATAATCATAACAGGTCTCAATTAAATGTACAATATTCTCAAGTGAGGACGAATGGAGCGAATTAATCCATCATTTTTCCTGTTGCGGTGTTCACACTTTTTATCGCAATGCTTTGGGCCTGTTATGACTGACCTGGGGCTGAATGTGCACACAAGCGAATTTGTCGTTTCACCATCAACAACATCCGTCTCAAGAGCAGAGATGCTGTTAATGATATTTGTCATCAATTTCCTGATTAATGCCATCAATTGACACTGTTCAGTTAGAAGACTGCATCATTTCACACATTGTAAACACACTCTCAGTGAATGGTGTTTTAACGAATGGGCTATTTTCAAAGGAGGCATGCTTGATGTATATATATTTCATTATTCTGATTTGCATCCTAGAAATTATTAGCTGAATACACTTACATCAGCACATTGAAAGGTTGGCTTTACATACAAGATAAACTTATCATGAACGGTGACTTACAAATGGTGGTTGGGCCAGGAGGTGTAGTGGTTCCCGTCACTGAAGTTGTACTTGGTGCTGTGATGAAGAAAGTATATCAGGAAGCATTAAGTATTCAAAGAATTTCAAAAAAAACTATCGGCATGGTCCTTCCAACATGGAGGAAAAGGAAGAGTGTCTGTGCATGATGCAGCAGAGAAGATTCAGTAAGGCTGAAAGACAACCCATACCTTTAAAATTTCAGGAAATGAGCATGCTTCTCGATTGTGTAAGTCCTTTGCAACAGCCCTTGGCTTCATTAACCATCCACTAGCATTCTCTATTATCTTGCACAATCAACCCAGTCTCTGATGAAGTCGCAAATCCTTTATACCCTGTAGTTGTGACAATCCCTCCACATTTTGCATATGTTCCATGTCTCTAAATGTGTCATCTTCATCTATTCATCATCATGTTGAAAACAATTTGATCTAAACCTTGATCAATGGCTCTTGGACAAAGCATGCTGGTCAGTCAATTCAGAAATGACATTGATCTCATTTTGCTTACCTAGTCAGAACATGCCAGTATTCCTAATTTAATTTCCTATTTAATTGCAGACACAAATGTTCCAATACTCAGCCATGAACATAGATCTCATGACCTCAATACGCCTACACCTTTACATCAATTGCTTGGTTTTACACTTGAGACAAACTTGGGAAGATCTGCTACTTACAAGTCGGGGATGTGCTTGGAGCTGGAGTGCTGCCGGTCCCTGCAGTTGTAGATGGCCCAGCGGTGGCGAGAGGATACCAAGGAGCAAATATTATTGAAAGGAAATTCAACCCTATTCCTCAAACTTTCAGCATGATCTTTCCTTTCAACATATATAAGAACTAAATTAATACTCACACTATGCCGCAGATAAAAGATTGCGACAAACAAGTAGCCTTTTTATGTGTCATATCAGTAAATTAATCTGTTTTTCAATTGTGTAAGCTCATCGCAGCACCTTTACCCACCCACTGCCTCATCCTTGTATTTTGCACATTCACCCCTTGCATCACATTGCCACTCTTCCTTTAAATTACATTGTAGTGACAATTCCTGCTACACTACACTTACCACAGATTCCACGTCTCCAAATGAGGCATCACCAACTTTTGACCATTACACTGAATGCCAGTAACCTGAAACATAAGCTATGCCACCTGGGCAAAAGATGCTCGACAGCCACCTCAGAAATGTGCATGTACTCCATTTTCTAACCTCGTCAGAGTTTACTCAGTATATGTCACCTGTTTTCAAAATCACAAATCTATTGCTGGTTGTCAAACAATTTAATCTGGAAATACATATATCACATTGTGTTCTCTCGGGATATGCTTTT
The DNA here is from genome assembly GCA_963514005.1 of Raja brachyura. The sequence continues at coordinate 32,341,336 of OY740799.1, forward strand.
TGCTGCAGTTGTAGTAACGCCTGTTCCTCAGTTGGGTTGTGCCCCACATTTCAAATAGTAAAAGAAATGATAATAATTATAATTGAGTGCGAGACTGTCATTTTTGTGTGCTTGATAATCATAACATGGTCTCAATGAAATATACAATAATCTCAAGTGAGCACGAGTGGACCGAATGAATCCACAATTTTTTCTGTTGCTGTGTTCACACTTTTTATCGCAATGCTTTGGGCCTGTTATGACTGATCTGCGGCTGAATGGGCATACAAGCCAATTTGTCGTTTCACCATTAACAACATCCGTCTCGAGCGGAGATGCTGTTAATGATATTTGTCATAAATTTCCTGATTAATGCCATCCTTTGACACTTTTCTGTTAGAAGACTGCGTCATTTCACACATTGTAAACACACTTTCAGTGAATGGTGTTTTAACCAATGGGCTGTTTTCAAAGGAGGCATGCTTGATGTATATATATTTAATTATTCTCATTTGCATCCTAGAAATTATTACCTGAATACACCTTAAACAGCACATTGAAAAGTTGGCTTTACAAACAAGATAAACTTATCATGAACTCAGACTCACAGGTGGTTGGGCCAGGAGGTGTAGTGGTTCCCGTCACTGAAGTTGTACTTGGTGCTGTGATGAAGAAAGGATATCAGGAAGCATTAATTATTCAAAGAATTCAACACATTTCAAAAAAAACTATCGGCATGGTCCTTCCAACATGGAGGAAAAGGAAGAGTGTCTGTGCTTGGTGCAGCAGAGAAGATTCTGTAAGGCTGAAAGACAACCCATACTTTTACCATTTCAGGAAATGAGTATGCTTCGCGATTGTGTAAGTCCTTTCCAACAGCCCTTGGCTTCATTAACCATCCACTAGCATTCTATTTTATCTTGCACAATCAACCCAGTCTCTGATGAAGTCGCAACTCCTTTATAACCTGTAGTCGTGACAATCCCTCTACATTTTGCATTTGTTCCATGTCTCTAAATGTGTGATCTTCATCTATTCATCATCATGTTGAAAAGAATTTGATCTAAAACTTGATCAATGGCTCTTGGGCAAAGCATGCTGGTTAGTCAATTCAGAAATGATATTGATCTCATTTTGCTTACCTAGTCAGAACATGCCCAGTATTCCAATTTAATTTCCTATTTCATTGCAGACACAAATATTCCAATCTTCAGCAATGAACATAGATCCCATGACCTCAATACACCTACACCTTTACATCAATTACTTGATTTTACATTTGAGACAAACTTGGGAAGATCTGCTACTTACAAGTCGGGGATGTGCTTGGGGCTGGAGTGCTGCCGGTCCCTGCAGTTGTAGATGGCCCAGCGGTGGCTATAGGATACCAAGGAGCACATATTATTGAAAGGAAATTCAACCCTATTCCTCAAACTTTCAGCATGATCTTTCCTTTCAACATATATAAAAATTAAATTAATACTCACACGATGCTGCAGATAAAAGATTGCGACAAGCAAGCAGTCAGTTTTTCTGTCGTATCAGTAAATGTATCTGTGTTTCAATTATGTAAGCTCATTGCAACACCTTTACCTACCCACTGCCTCTTCCTTGGCATTTTGCACATTCCCCCTTTGCATCACATTGACACTCTTCCTTTAAATTCCATTGTTGTGACAATTCCAGCTACACTACATTTGCCACAGATTCCACATCTCCAACTGAGGCATCACCAACTTTCGCCCATTACCTTGAATGCCTCTAACCTGAAACATAAGCTTTGGCACTTGGGCAAAAGATGCTGGACAGCCTCCTCAGAAATGTCCATGTACTTCATTTTCTAACCTCGTCCGAATTTGCACAGTATTTGACATTTGTTTTCAAAATCATGAATGTATTGCTAATGATAATAATTAAAATTGAGCGAGAGACTGTCGTTTTTGTATGCATGATAATCATAACATGGTCTCAATGAAATATACAATAATCTCAAGTGAGCACGAGTGGAGTGAATGAATCTATAATTTTTTTCTGTTGCTGTGTTCACACTTTTTATCGCAACGACTTGGGCCTGTTTTGACTGACCAGGGGCTGAATGGGCACTCAAGCCAATTTGTACTTTCACAATTAACCACATCCGTCTCAAGAGCGGAGACTCTGTTAATGATATTTGTCATCAATTTCCTGATTAATGCCATCCTTTGACACTGTTCTGTTAGAAGACTGCATCATTTCACACATTGCAAACACACTTTCAGTGAATGATGTTTTAACCAATGGGTTGTTTTCAAAGGAGGCATGCTTGATGTATATATATTTCATTATTCTGATTTGTATCCTAGAAATTATTACCTGAATACAACTTAACCAGCACATTGAAGAAGTTGGCTTTACATACAAGATAAACTTATCATGAACTCAGACTCACAGGTGGTTGGGCCAGGAGTTGTAGGGGTCCCCGTTACTGAAGTTGTACTTGGTGCTGTAATGAAGAAAGGATATCAGGAAGCATTAATTACTCAAAGGAATTCAACACATTTCAAAAAACACTATCGGCATGGTCCTTTCAACATGGAGGAAAAGGAAGAGTGTCTGTGCTTGGCGCAGCAGACAAAAGATTATGTTAGGCTGAAAGACAACCCATACTTTTATAATTTTAGGAAATGAGCCTGCTTCTCGAATGTGTAAGTCTTTTGCAACAGCCCTTGGCCCCCTTAACCATCCACCAGCACTTTTATCTTGTTGAAAATAATTATATCATGTTGAAAATAATTTGATCTAAAACTTGATGGATGGCTCTTGGGCAAAGCATGCTGGCTAGTCAATTCAGAAATGACATTTATCTCATTTTGCTTACCGAGTCAGAACACAGATCCCATGACCTCAATACACCTACACCTTTACATCAATTACTTGGTTTCACACTTGAAACAAACTTGGGAAGATTTGCTACTTACAAGTCGGGGATGTGCTTGGGGCTGGAGTGCTGCCGGTCCCTGCAGTTGTAGACGGCCCAACGGTGGCTAGAGGATACCAAGGAGCAAATATTATTGAAAGGAAATTCAACCCTATTCCTCAAACTTTCAGCATGATCTTTCCTAGTCAGTTTATCTTTCATATCAGTAAATGAATCTGTTTTTCAATTGTGTAAGCTCATCGCAGCACCTTTACCCACCCACTGCCTCTTCCTTGTATTTTGCACATTCACCCTCTGCATCAGGATGCCACTCTTCCTTTGTATTCCATTGTAGTGACAATTCTCCAACTTTAGCCCATTTCCCTGAATGCCTGTAACCTGAAACATAAGCTTTGGCACTTGGGCAAAAGATGCTGGACAGCCACCTCAGAAATGTCCATGTAATCCATTTTCTAACCTTGTCAGAATTTGCTCAGTATTGACATTTCCTTTCAAAATCACGAATGTTTTGGTGGATGTCAAAGAATTTGATCTGGAAATACATATATATCTCATTGGACCCGCGATCCCCTGCTATTACCAGCAGATTATTTATGTCTTCCTTAGTGAAGACAGAACCAAAGTAGTTATTCAATTGGTCTGCCATGTCCTTGTTCTTCCCGAGCTTACCGCGTTTCCCGAGTACCTGCCGTTAGCATTACGAGCCGCTAAGAGACGTCCCCGAGCTCCGACGTACCCACGACATTCATTCTCCGTGCTTGCCATGAGTTTGATTTTTTTTTTAAACTCGGGAGAGCTCTTGAATGAACTCGTACAGAGGGACAGGGCCTTAAATGGGCTCTCAAACCAATTTGTAGTTTCACCATTAAGAACTGTTCTGTTAGAAGACTGCATCATTTCACACATTGCAAACCACCCTTGCAGTGAATGGGGTTTTTACCAATGGGCTGTTTTCAAAGGAGGCATGCTTGATGTATATATCTTTCATTATTCTGATTTGCATCCTAGAAATTATTACCTGAATACACTGACACCAGCACATTGAAAGGTTGGCTTTACACAAAAGATAAACTTATCATGAACAGTGACTTACAGATGGTGGTTGGGCCAGGAGGTGAAGTGGTTCCCGTCACTGAAGTTGTACTAGGTGCTGTATTGAAGAAAGGATATCAGGAAGCATTAATTATTCAATCGAATTCAACACATTTAAAAAAAAACTATCGGCATGGTCCTTCCAAAATGGAGGAAAAGGAAGAGTGTCTGTGCATGATGCAGCAGAGAAGATTCTGTAAGGCTGAAGGACAACCCATACTTTTACAATTTCAGGAAATGAGCATGCTTCTCGATTGTGTAAGTCCTTTCCAAAAGCCCTTGGCTTCATTAACCATCCACTAGCATTCTATTTTATCTTGCACAATCAACCCAGTCTCTGATGAAATCGCAACTCCTTTATACCCTGTAGTTGCGACAATCCCACCACATTTTGCATATGTTCCATGTGCTGCCGGTCCCTGCAGTTGTAGTTGGCCCAGCGGTGGCCAGAGGATACCAATGAGCAAAAATTATTGAAAGGAAATTCAACCCTATTCATCAAACTTTCAGCATGATCTTTCCTTTCAACACATATGAAAATTAAAATAATACTCACACGATGCCGCAGAGAAAAGATTGCGACAAGCAAGTAGTCAGTTTATCTGTCATATCAGTAAATTAATCTGTTTTGCAATTATGTAAGCTCATCGCAACACCTTTACCCACCCACTGCCTCGTCCTTGCATTTTCCACATTAACCCTCTGCATCACATTGCCACTCTTCCTTTAAATTCCATTGAAGTGACAATTCCTGCTACACCACACTTGCCATAGATTCCACATCTCCAAATGTGTCATCACCAACTTTTGACCATTACCCTGAATGCCAGTAACCTGAAACATAAGCTATGGCACCTGGGCAAAAGATGCTCGACAGCCACCTCAGAAATGTGCATGTACTCCATTTTCTAACCTCGTCAGAATTTGCTCAGTATATGTCACTTGTTTTCAAAATCACAAATCTATTGCTGGATGTCAAAGAATTTGATCTGGAAATACATATATCACATTATGTTCTCTCGGGATATGCTTTTTGCTGCAGTTGAAGTAATGCCTGTTCCTCAGTTGGGTTGTGCCCCACATATCAAATAGTAAAATAAATGATAATAATTATAATTGAGTGAGAGACTGCATGATAATCATAAAATGGTCTCAATGAAATATACAATAATCTCAAGTGAGGACGAGTGGAGCGAATTAATCCATCATTTTCCCTATTGCTGTGTTCACACTTTTTATCGCAATGCTTTGGGCCTGTTATGACTGACCTGGGGCTGAATGGGCACACAAGCGAATTTGTTGTTTCACCATTAACAACATCCGTCTCAAGAGCGGAGATGCTGTTAATGATATTTGGCATCAATTTCTTGGTTAATGCCATTAATTGACAATGTTCTGTTAAAAGACTGCGTCATTTCACACATGGTAAACCACACTTTCAGCGAATGGTGTGTTAACCAATGGGCTGGTTTCAAAGGAAGCATGCTTGATGTATATATATTTCATTATTCTGATTTGCATCCTAAAAATTATTACCTGAATACACCTTAGCCAGTATATTGAAAAGTTGGCTTTACGTACAAGATAAACTTATCATGAACTCAGACTCACAGGTGGTTCGTCCAGGAGGTGTAGTGGTTCCTGTCACGGAAGTTGTACTTGGTGCTGTGATGAAGAAGTGATATCAGGAAGCATTCATTATTCAAAGGAAATACACATTTAAAAAAAAAACTATCAGCATGGTCCTTTCAACATGGAGGAAAAGGAAGAGTATCTGTGATTGGCGCAGCAGACAAAAGATTGTGTTAGGCTGAAAGACAACCCATACTTTCATAATTTCAGGAAATGAGCCTGCTTCTCGATTGTGTTAGTCCTTTGCAACAGCCCTTGGCGCCATTAACCATCCACCAGCACTCTCTTTTATCTTGCACAATCAACCCAGTCTCTGATTAAGTTGCAACTGATTTATACCCTGTAGTTGTGACAATCCCTCCACATTTTGCATATGTTCCATGTCTCCAAATGTGTCATCTTCATCTATTCATCATCATGTTGATAAGAATTTAATCTAAAACTAGATCAATGGCTCTTGGGCAAAGCATGCTGGTTAGTCAATTCAGAAATGACGTTGATCTCATTTTGCTTACCTAGTCAGAACATGCCCAGTATTCCCAGTTTAATTTTCTATTTCATTGCAGACACAAATATTCCAATATTCAGCAATGAACATAGATCCCATGACCTCAATACACCTATACTTTTACATCAATTACTTGGTTTTAAACTTGAGACACACTTGGGAAGATCTGCTACTTACAAGTCTGGGGCGTGCTTGGGGCTGGTGTGCTGCCGGTTCCTGCAGTTGTAGTTGGCCCAGCGGTGGCTAGAGGACACCAATGAGCAAAAATTATTGAAAGGAAATTCATCCCTATTCATCAAACTTTCAGCATGATCTTTCCTTTCAACATATATGAAAATTAAAATAATACTCACACGATGCCGCAGAGAAAAGATTGCGACAAGCAAGTAGTCAGTTTATCTGTCATATCAGTAAATTAATCTGTTTTTCAATTATGTAAGCTCATCGCAACACCTATACCCACCCACTGCCTCTTCCTTGCATTTTGCACATTCACCCTCTGCATCACATTGCCACTCTTCCTTTAAATTCCATTGAAGTGACAATTCCTGCTGCACCACACTTGCCACAGATTCCACATCACGAAATGTGTCATCACCAACTTTTGACCATTACCCTGAATGCCAGTAACCTGAAACATAAGCTATGGCACCTGGGCAAAAGATGCTCGACAGCCACCTCAGAAATGTGCATGTACTCCATTTTCTAACCTCGTCAGAATTTGCTCAGTATATGTCACTTGCTTTCAAAATCACAAATCTATTGCTGGATGTCAAAGAATTTGATCTGGAAATACATATATCACATTGTGTTGTCTCGGGATATGCTTTTTGCTGCAGTTGAAGTAATGCCTGTTCCTCAGTTGGGTTGTGCCCCACATATCAAATAGTAAAATAAATGATAATAATTATAATTGAGTGAGAGACTGCATGATAATCATAAAATGGTCTCAATGAAATATACAATAGTCTCAAGTGAGGACGAGTGGAGCGAATTAATCCATCATTTTCCCTATTGCTGTGTTCACACTTTTTATCGCAATGCTTTGGGCCTGTTATGACTGACCTGGGGCTGAATGGGCACACAAGCGAATTTGTCGTTTCACCATTAACAACATCCGTCTCAAGAGCGGAGATGCTGTTAATGATATTTGTCATCAATTTCTTGGTTAATGCCATTAATTGACAATGTTCTGTTAAAAGACTGCGTCATTTCACACATGGTAAACCACACTTTCAGCGAATGGTGTGTTAACCAATGGGCTGGTTTCAAAGGAAGCATGCTTGATGTATATATATTTCATTATTCTGATTTGCATCCTAAAAATTATTACCTGAATACACCTTAGCCAGTATATTGAAAAGTTGGCTTTACATACAAGATAAACTTATCATGAACTCAGACTCACAGGTGGTTGGTCCAGGAGGTGTAGTGGTTCCTGTCACTGAAGTTGTACTTGGTGCTGTGATGAAGAAGGGATATCAGGAAGCATTAATTATTCAAAGGAATTACACATTTCAAAAAAAAACTATCAGCATGGTCCTTTCAACATGGAGGAAAAGGAAGAGTGTCTGTGATTGGCGCACCAGACAAAATATTATGTTAGGCTGAAAGACAACCCATACTTTTATAATTTCAGGAAATGAGCCTGCTTCTTGATTGTGTTAGTCCTTTGCAACAGCCCTTGGCGCCATTAACCATCCACCAGCACTCCCTTTTATCTTGCACAAGCAACCCAGTCTCTGATTAAGTTGCAACTGATTTATACCCTGTAGTTGTGACAATCCCTCCACAGTTTGCATATGTTCCATGCCTCTAAATGTGTCATCTTCATCTATTTCATTTTGGAGTCATGTGAGTGACTTCGTGAAGAGCCCGCCGGCGCGCATGCCCGACATATCGTCGTACCGCGTTGCTGCGACGGCTGGCGGTGGAGCGCGCTCCTCGCCAGCCCTTCATAAGGGGACACGGAGGTAAGTATCCTACCTTTAGTTGGTGGTCCTTGTTGTTGGTTCTGTCTTGCAGCAAGGACATGGATGGGAGTTCCAAGGGCCGGAGGACGTCAGGACGAGTTCGCCGGTCAACAGTTTCGGGGCCTTTACCATCGGCAGGCCGGGACTCAGGCGGCTATGTGGGTAAGCCCTATGATTACAGGTCCAGATCCGCCAGCACAACACAGCTCGGAGGAGTTCGACAAGGAGGAGTGTGGTGTGCCGCCAGAGCAGGGGGACCCTGCCATGGCAGTCAGGTCGTCAGCGGGCTCGCTGGCGACCTCGAGCTGAGTGCGTGCGGCTGCACGGCCCGTTCCACTCAGCCCTCCGAGTAGGGGAAGGGCAGCAGCCCAGAAGCCTAACCCTGCCAGGGCTAAGGCATTGCCTGACACGGAGGAGCGGTCAGGTTCCAGGGCGAGACCCGGGGCGGCTGTGAGGTCCAGCCGGCCCACCCCGACTCTCGACGCCGGGACGGGTCGGTTGAGTCGGGTCTCGTCACGGTCGCCGAGCCCCCCATGGATGGGTGGGCGAGACCATGCGTCGGCAAAGTCCACGATGTGGGCAGCCGGCAAGCCTGCGCGGGCTTCAGGCAGCCATGCTTCGGCTGGTGCCGACACCACGCCGCAAGTGCCCTTAGTGGCAGCGGCTTCAGCTCCCGCTAAACGGAGGCGGTTGAACACGCCCGCGCGGGAATCGCGCAGTTTCGCCTCGGCGGCTGTTAGCGACAACTACCGGCACCGGCTGGGCCTCGATGAGGTGCGGGCCGATGATAGGAGCCCGGTTTTCTTTTCAGAGCCGGAGGACTCCAACCACCTGAGTGTTCAGGGTGAAGGGCGTATTGACCGTATGGAGCGGCTGCTGGAGCTCCTGCTTCAACGTCAACTACAGCAGGGCAGCAACAGGCACAGGGCGTCGTCACCAGCCTCTACCATCAGCCTGGAGCAGCAGGAGGAGGAGGTTGTGGTGGATTCCATACCACCTCCGTTGGAGGTGCCAGCGGAGGATCTTCTGGATGTGGCGACCAAATTTGCGGCCCCACATTCATCTGGACTTCCTTTAAACGCAAAGCTGGCAGCCACTGTGGACTTTCTTAACAACCAGCAACTACAGGAAGAAGTCCTCATTCAGGCAATGAGCCGTCACAAGGCTCCATCCAATTGCAACTCCCTCAACGTGCCTGTGGTCAATACGCCGATATGGGGCAACATCAGTGCGGCTATCCGTCAACAAGAGGTAAAATTGCAGCGGATCCTGAAGCTCCTCACGGCCGGTATTACCGCCTTTGCGCGGTCGGTGGACGGGGACGAACTGAATTTGGACCAGGAAGATGCTCTGGCCCTCCTGTGCGCGACCCAGCACGAAATCAACGGGTTTCGCAAAAACAGCATCCGCCCAGCGCTCAACCCGAAGTTTGCAGGATTGTGCAAACCACCGCCGCCGCCGCCGCCCCGTCAACTCTTTGGGGAGGACCTCTCGAAGAGAGTCAAAGAGCTTGACGAACAAGCCAAAGCGGTGGGGATCATGCGCTCTCAGAGTGCCCCCACACCGTCAGGCTCAAAAGCTCCATACATTCGCTCACGAGGGTCTGCTAGTACCTCGACGAGGACCCACCCTCAAGCTCCACAACGACAGCAACATCAGACCCAGCACCAGGGGTCTTTTTTAGGACAGGGTCGGCAGAGACCCTGGTGGAAAACGAAGACGCCGCGCCCTCAAGCCAACCCAGCACCTCCACGTCCACCCACACGTGTCAAGGACCGCCGGTAACCACGGGGGTGAGGGGGTCTGGTTCTCTCTTTTCTCTTTGTTTAACTTCACATGTTGGTGGTCGCCTTCGGCTGTTTTTGGGTGCATGGGGTAATTTTACTGGTGACGAGTATGTGTTGCAGAATATTCAGGGGCATAAAATTGAGTTTATTAATGGCGACATTTCTCCATCCCAGCACATGCCCGGTCGAACGTTTAAATTATCTGCTGCAGAACAGGCAGCAGGCTACAAGGAAATTTTAAGGCTTGAACAGAAGGGAGTGATTGAGAAAGCGGTGCATGAGCCAGTTGAATTTGTTTCGAATATATTCACCAGACCTAAGAAGGATGGAGGTTGTCGTGTCATTATTGATCTAACCCGTTTGAATACTTTTGTAACATATACTCATTTTAAAATGGATACGTTTGAAACAGCCAAATCATTGATTTCTCATGGTTGCTTTATGGCATGCATCGATTGAAAGACGCATACTATTCAGTATCCATCCAGAAATACGACAGGAGGTTTTTGAAATTCATCTGGATGGGGCAACTCTGGCAGTACAAGGCTTTGCCTAATGGGCTCACCACAGCCCCTAGATTGTTCACTAAATTAGTGAAACCAATTATGGCTTATTTGAGACAGCGACATCATATAGTTATGGCCTATTTAGATGATATCTTAATTGTGGGCCACACCCTGGAATTGGCTGAACAGGGAGTTGCAGCTGCTGTCAATATATTTCAACAATTAGGGTTTATTGTCTATCCAGAGAAATCAAAGTTCTGCCCTGCCCAGGTGATTAATTACCTAGGGTTCACGGTGAACTCTATGAGCATGAGGGTTACCATACCAATTAACAAGATTGAGGAGGTACCCAGGTGTGTCAAGGTTTAATCCGCACCAATATACCATCGATTCGGCATACAGCTACAGTAATTGGTAAGCTTGTAGCTTTGTTTCCGGCAGCGCGATATGGACCTTTGCATTATCAGAGTTTGCAAAGAGCTAAAATTGCTGCGTTAAAACAGGACGCTGGTCATTATGATCGATCAATGCAGCTGCCGTCCGAAGCGATCAATGTGTTGCAATGGTGGGTGTACCACATTAGCAGCTCATTCAAGCCTATCAGGGAGGCTAATCCGGTGGTATATTTGCAGACTGATGCAAGCTCCAATGGCTGGGGAGCTACGGATAATTGCTCTAGTTGTGGGGGCAGATGGGACACCCTTGAGTCAACGATGTTGTTGACTCAAGGGATTAACTATTTGGAGTTGCTGGCAGCATTCCACGGACTTCGTGCGTATTGTTCCAAGCTTGTTGGAGCACATGTCCGTCTCCAAATAGACAACACCACAGCAGTGGCATACTTAAACCATATGGGTGGTACCAGGTCAGTTTCGTGTGACAAATTGGCTAACTCAATTTGGCTCTGGTGTGTTCAAAGAGACATTTGGATTTCAGCTACCTATTTGCCAGGTGAGCTTAATACTGTGGCGGACACCAGGTCACGCAGATTTAATGACAATATTGAATGGATGTTGCATCCTGAGATTTTTGCTAAAGTCACAGCCAAATTTGGTAAACCGGACATTGACCTTTTTGCGTCACGGTTGAACCATCAGGTACCAACCTACGTTTCATGGGAACCAGATCCTGGGGCTATAGCGCTAGATGCATTCTCGCTGGACTGGGGGAATTGGTTTTTCTATGCATTCCCCCCGTTTTGCCTCATCAGTTGGGTATTGCGTAAGATTCAAGCAGATGCTGCCAAGGGCATCCTTATTATACCCGACTGGCCCACACAGCCTTGGTATCCGGTGGTCTTTGACATGCTCAACGAACCTTGGGTCCTTTTGAAGGGTTGCCCACAATTGGTTACTCACCCTGTCTCAGGGGAGCCACATCCCTGCCATGGCTATTTAAATTTGTTGGCTTGCAGGTTCTGAACAGGCCGTTAGTCCAATACGGCCTCTCAGCTCGGACCATGGATACCATCGGGGCGTCGTGTCGAGAGTCAACAAGGCGAAGATACCGCTCGCATATTAAGAAGTGGGAAGCCTCCTGCAGCCGCTCTCGCATCACGTACGATGACGTGACAATAACCGACGTCCTGGAATTCCTCGCGGGGTTGCACCATGATGAACACTTAAGTTACAGTGCCATCAACAGCGCCAGAAGTGCGCTCTCATTCTACCTCAATATTGAGGTAGGATCCAACAGGCTAGTGTCCAGACTCATGCGGGGTATATTCAATATGAATCCGCCTACACCACGCTATAATATCACCTGGGATGTCAGGGACGTATTAAACCTGCTCAGGACGTGGTCTCCCATGGAAGGGCTCCAACTGGACAAACTCACCATGAAGCTGGTGATGTTACTAGCGCTGACTTCAGCTCAGAGGGTACAGACACTACACAAACTTTGTGTCGACAGAATGACATCTACCCCTACAGAAGTAGTCTTTTTCATTTACGAGCTACTAAAGCAGCATAGACCTGGGTGCACAGGGCTGCAGCTGAAGTTCCCGGCATACCCCGCAGATGCTAGGCTGTGTTTAGCCTCACATATCCGCCACTATGTCAAGCTGACGGCACGCATCAGAGGAATGGAGAGATACATGCTGGTCACTCATAGAGACCTCATCATCGAGTGACAGTCCAGACGATATCCAGGTGGCTTCGAGTCGTCTTGGGTAAGTCAGGTATCGACACTAATGTGTTCAAGTCTCATTCCACCAGGGCTGCATCGACGTCAGCGGCGAGGATTATGGAGGTGCCTATGGACCAAATTCTCGCCACAGCAGGATGGGCTAATGAAGCTGTGTTCCAGCGTTTTTATAACAAGCCTGTTGCTGCTCCTCTACAGTTCGCAGAAGCCGTGCTGAATGCAGGTCAAGAACGTGGAGATGTCCCCGCATGAGGGGTTTTTGATTTGTTATTCATAAATATGCTCTTGTTTTGCAGTATGAACTATTGAGCAAGTTTGTTCCTCCCATCCATCCCTGGTAGTGGTGTGTCAGCATGGACGTGGTCCAGGGCGTGTAATCACAGAAGCTATGAAGTCTTCACGAAGTCACTCACGTGACTCCGAAATGAAATAGTAAGATTGAACGAGAACTTACCAGTTCGAAGGTTGATCTTTATTTTATGAGGAGTCGAAGTGAGGGATTTCGTGCCCTCCTCGCCCAACCCTCAATCACCTTCATCTGGTAATCTTAGTCACTTCAATCTTACTATGCAAAGTCATTTCTATTGTTGGTTTCTGTGATTCCACGCCGCTACTTTGAAGTATGTCGGGCATGCGCGCCGGCGGGCTTTTCACGAAATCCCTCACTTCGACTCCTCATAAAATAAAGATCAACCTTAGAACTGGTAAGTTCTCGTTCAATCTTACTATTCATCATCATGTTGATAAGAATTTGATCTAAAACTAGATCAATGGCTCTTGGGCAAAGCATGCTGGTTAGTCAATTCAGAAATGACGTTGATCTCATTTTGCTTACCTAGTCAGAACATGCCCAGTATTCCCAGTTTAATTTCCTATTTCATTGCATACACAAATATTCCAATATTCAGCAATGAACATAGATCCCATGACCTCAATACACCTATACTTTTACATCAATTACTTGGTTTTAAACTTGAGACACACTTGGGAAGATCTGCTACTTACAAGTCTGGGGCGTGCTTGGGGCTGGTGTGCTGCCGGTCCCTGCAGTTGTAGTTGGCCCAGCGGTGGCTAGAGGATACCAATGAGCAAAAATTATTGAAAGGAAATTCAACCGTATTCATCAAACTTTCAGCATGATCTTTCCTTTCAACATATATGAAAATTAAAATAATACTCACACGATGCCGCAGAGAAAAGATTGCGACAAGCAAGTAGTCAGTTTATCTGTCATATCAGTAAATTAATCTGTTTTGCAATTATGTAAGCTCATCGCAACACCTTTACCCACCCACTGCCTCTTCCTTGCATTTTGCACATTCACCCTCTGCATCACATTGCCACTCTTCCTTTAAATTCCAATGAAGTGACAATTCCTGCTACACCACACTTGCCACAGATTCCACATCTCCAAATGTGTCATCACCAGCTTTTGACCATTACCCTGAATGCCAGTAACCTGAAACATAAGCTATGGCACCTGGGCAAAAGATGCTCGACAGCCACCACAGAAATGTGCATGTTCTCCATTTTCTAACCTCGTCAGAATTTGCTCAGTATAAGTCACTTGTTTTCAAAATCACAAATCTATTGCTGGATGTCAAAGAATTTGATCTGGAAATACATATATCACATTGTGTTCTCTCGGGATATGCTTTTTGCTGCAGTTGAAGTAATGCCTGTTCCTCAGTTGGGTTGTGCCCCACATGTCAAATAGTAAAATAAATGATAATAATTATAATTGAGTGAAAGACTGCATGATAATCATAAAATGGTCTCAATGAAATATACAATAATCTCAAGTGAGGACGAGTGGAGCGAATTAATCCATCATTTTCCCTATTGCTGTGATCACACTTTTTATCGCAATGCTTTGCGCCTGTTATGACTGACCTGGGGCTGAATGGGCACACAAGCGAATTTGTCGTTTCACCATTAACAACATCCGTCTCAAGAGCGGAGATGCTGTTAATGATATTTGTCATCAATTTCTTGGTTAATGCCATTAATTGACAATGTTCTGTTAAAAGACTGCGTCATTTCACACATGGTAGTCCACACTTTCAGCGAATGGTGTGTTAACCAATGGGCTGGTTTCAAAGGAAGCATGCTTGATGTATATATATTTCATTATTCTGATTTGCATCCTAAAAATTATTACCTGAATACACCTTAGCCAGTATATTGAAAAGTTGGCTTTACACACAAGATAAACTTATCATGAACTCAGACTCACAGGTGGTTGGTCCAGGAGGTGTAGTGGTTCCTGTCACTGAAGTTGTACTTGGTGCTGTGATGAAGAAGGGATATCAGGAAGTATTAATTATTCAAAGGAATTACACATTTCAAAAAAAAACTATCAGCATGGTCCTTTCAACATGGTGGAAAAGGAAGAGTGTCTGTGATTGGCGCAGCAGACAAAAGATTATGTTAGGCTGAAAGACAACCCATACTTTTATAATTTCAGGAAATGAGCCTGCTTCTCGATTGTGTTTGTCCTTTGCAACAGCCCTTGGCGCCATTAACCATCCACTAGCAATCTATTTTATCTTGCACAATCAACCCAGTCTCTGATTAAGTTGCAACTGATTTATACCCTGTAGTTGTGACAATCCCTCCACATTTTGCATATGTTCCATGTCTCTAAATGTGTCATCTTCATCTATTCATCATCATGTTGATAAGAATTTGATCTAAAACTAGACCAATGGCTCTTGGGCAAAGCATGCTGGTTAGTCAATTCAGAAATGCCGTTGATCTCATTTCGCTTACCTGGTCAGAACATGCCCAGTATTCCCAGTTTAATTTTCTATTTCATTGCATACACAAATATTCCGATATTCAGCAATGAACATAGATCCCATGACCTCAATACACCTATACTTTTACATCAATTACTTGGTGTTAAACTTGAGACACACTTGGGAAGATCTGCTACTTACAAGTCGGGGGCGTGCTTGGGGCTGGTGTGCTGCCGGTCCCTGGAGTTGTAGTTGGCCCAGCGGTGGCTAGAGGATACCAATGAGCAAAAATTATTGAAAGGAAATTCAACCCTATTCTTCAAACTTTCAGCATGATCTTTCCTTTCAACATATATGAAAATTAAAATAATACTCACACGATTCCGCAGAGAAAAGATTGCGACAAGCAAGTAGTCAGTTTATCTGTCATATCAGTAAATTAATCTGTTTTGCAATTATGTAAGCTCATCGCAACACCTTTACCCACCCACTGCCTCTACCTTGCATTTTGCACATTCACCCTCTGCATCACATTGCCACTCTTCCTTTAAATTCCATTGAAGTGACAATTCCTGCTACACCACACTTGCCACAGATTCCACATCTCTAAATGTGTCATCACCAACTTTTGACCATTACCCTGAATGCCAGTAACCTGAAACATAAGCTATGGCACCTGGGCAAAAGATGCTTGACAGCCACCTCAGAAATGTGCATGTACTCCATTTTCTAACCTCGTCAGAATTTGCTCAGTATATGTCACTTGTTTTCAAAATCACAAATCTATTGCTGGATGTCAAAGAATTTGATCTGGAAATACATATATCACATTGTGTTCTCTCGGGATATGCTTTTTGCTGCAGTTGAAGTAATGCCTGTTCCTCAGTTGGGTTGTGCCCCACATATCAAATAGTAAAATAAATGATAATAATTATAATTGAGTGAGAGACTGCATGATAATCATAAAATGGTCTCAATGAAATATACAATAATCTCAAGTGTGGACGAGTGGAGCGAAGTAATCCATCATTTTCCCTATTGCTGTGTTCACACATTTTATGGCAATGCTTTGGGCCTGTTATGACAGCCCTGGGGCAGAATGGGCACACAAGCGAACTTGTCGTTTCACCATCAACAACATCCGTCTCAAGAGCGGAGATGCTGTTAATGATATTTGTCATCAATTTCTTGGTTAATGCCATTAATTGACAATGTTCTGTTAAAAGACTGCGTCATTTCACACATGGTAAACCACACTTTCAGCGAATGGTGTGTTAAACAATGGGCTGGTTTCAAAGGAAGCATGCTTGATGTATATATATTTCATTATTCTGATTTGCATCCAAAAAATATTACCTGAATACACCTTAGCCAGTATATTGAAAAGTTGGCTTTACATACAAGATAAACTTATCATGAACTCAGACTCACAGGTGGTTGGTCCAGGAGGTGTAGTGGTTCCTGTCACTGAAGTTGTACTTGGTGCTGTGATGAAGAAGGGATATCAGGAAGTATTAATTATTCAATGGAATTACACATTTCAAAAAAAAACTATCAGCATGGTCCTTTCAACATGGTGGAAAAGGAAGAGTGTCTGTGATTGGCGCAGCAGACAAAAGATCATGTTAGGCTGAAAGACAACCCATACTTTTATAATTTCAGGAAATGAGCCTGCTTCTCGATTGTGTTAGTCCTTTGCAACAGCCCTTGGCGCCATTAACCATCCACTAGCAATCTCTTTTATCTTGCACAATCAACCCAGTCTCTGACAAAGTTGCAACTGATTTATACCCTGTAGTTGTGACATTCCCTCCACATTTTGCATATGTTCCATGTCTCTAAATGTGTCATCTTCATCTATTCATCATCATGTTGATAAGAATTTGATCTAAAACTAGACCAATGGCTCTTGGGCAAAGCATGCTGGTTAGTCAATTCAGAAATGCCGTTGATCTCATTTCGCTTACCTGGTCAGAACATGCCCAGTATTCCCAGTTTAATTTTCTATTTCATTGCATACACAAATATTCCAATATTCAGCAATGAACATAGATCCCATGACCTCAATACACCTATACTTTTACATCAATTACTTGGTTTTAAACTTGAGACACACGTGGGAAGATCTGCTACTTACAAGTCTGGGGCGTGCTTGGGGCTGGTGTGCTGCCGGTCCCTGGAGTTGTAGTTGGCCCAGCGGTGGCTAGAGGATACCAATGAGCAAAAATTATTGAAAGGAAATTCAACCCTATTCTTCAAACTTTCAGCATGATCTTTCCTTTCAACATATATGAAAATTAAAATAATACTCACACGATTCCGCAGAGAAAAGATTGCGACAAGCAAGTAGTCAGTTTATCTGTCATATCAGTAAATTAATCTGTTTTGCAATTATGTAAGCTCATCGCAACACCTTTACCCACCCACTGCCTCTTCCTTGCATTTTGCACATTCACCCTCTGCATCACATTGCCACTCTTCCTTTAAATTCCATTGAAGTGACAATTCCTGCTACACCACACTTGCCACAGATTCCACATCTCTAAATGTGTCATCACCAACTTTTGACCATTACCCTGAATGCCAGTAACCTGAAACATAAGCTATGGCACCTGGGCAAAAGATGCTCGACAGCCACCTCAGAAATGTGCATGTACTCCATTTTCTAACCTCGTCAGAATTTGCTCAGTATATGTCACTTGTTTTCAAAATCACAAATCTATTGCTGGATGTCAAAGAATTTGATCTGGAAATACATATATCACATTGTGTTCTCTCGGGATATGCTTTTTGCTGCAGTTGAAGTAATGCCTGTTCCTCAGTTGGGTTGTGCCCCACATATCAAATAGTAAAATAAATGATAATAATTATAATTGAGTGAGAGACTGCATGATAATCATAAAATGGTCTCAATGAAATATACAATAATCTCAAGTGTGGACGAGTGGAGCGAAGTAATCCATCATTTTCCCTATTGCTGTGTTCACACATTTTATGGCAATGCTTTGGGCCTGTTATGACAGCCCTGGGGCAGAATGGGCACACAAGCGAACTTGTCGTTTCACCATTAACAACATCCGTCTCAAGAGCGGAGATGCTGTTAATGATATTTGTCATCAATTTCTTGGTTAATGCCATTAATTGACAATGTTCTGTTAAAAGACTGCGTCATTTCACACATGGTAAACCACACTTTCAGCGAATGGTGTGTTAAACAATGGGCTGGTTTCAAAGGAAGCATGCTTGATGTATATATATTTCATTATTCTGATTTGCATCCTAAAAATTATTACCTGAATACACCTTAGCCAGTATATTGAAAAGTTGGCTTTACACACAAGATAAACTTATCATGAACTCAGACTCACAGGTGGTTGGTCCAGGAGGTGTAGTGGTTCCTGTCACTGAAGTTGTACTTGGTGCTGTGATGAAGAAGGGATATCAGGAAGTATTAATTATTCAATGGAATTACACATTTCAAAAAAAAACTATCAGCATGGTCCTTTCAACATGGTGGAAAAGGAAGAGTGTCTGTGATTGGCGCAGCAGACAAAAGATCATGTTAGGCTGAAAGACAACCCATACTTTTATAATTTCAGGAAATGAGCCTGCTTCTCGATTGTCTTAGTCCTTTGCAACAGCCCTTGGCGCCATTAACCATCCACTAGCAATCTCTTTTATCTTGCACAATCAACTCAGTCTCTGATTAAGTTGCAACTGATTTATACCCTGTAGTTGTGACATTCCCTCATTTTGCATATGTTCCATGTCTCTAAATGTGTCATCTTCATCTATTCATCATCATGTTGATAAGAATTTGATCTAAAACTAGACCAATGGCTCTTGGGCAAAGCATGCTGGTTAGTCAATTCAGAAATGCCGTTGATCTCATTTCGCTTACCTGGTCAGAACATGCCCAGTATTCCCAGTTTAATTTTCTATTTCATTGCATACACAAATATTCCAATATTCAGCAATGAACATAGATCCCATGACCTCAATACACCTATACTTTTACACCAATTACTTGGTTTTAAACTTGAGACACACTTGGGAAGATCTGCTACTTACAAGTCGGGGGCGTGCTTGGGGCTGGTGTGCTGCCGGTCCCTGGAGTTGTAGTTGGCCCAGCGGTGGCTAGAGGATACCAATGAGAAAAAATTATTGAAAGGAAATTCAACCCTATTCTTCAAACTTTCAGCATGATCTTTCCTTTCAACATATATGAAAATTAAAATAATACTCACACGATTCCGCAGAGAAAAGATTGCGACAAGCAAGTAGTCAGTTTATCTGTCATATCAGTAAATTAATCTGTTTTGCAATTATGTAAGCTCATCGCAACACCTTTACCCACCCACTGCCTCTTCCTTGCATTTTGCACATTCACCCTCTGCATCACATTGCCACTCTTCCTTTAAATTCCATTGAAGTGACAATTCCTGCTACACCACACTTGCCACAGATTCCACATCTCTAAATGTGTCATCACCAACTTTTGACCATTACCCTGAATGCCAGTAACCTGAAACATAAGCTATGGCACCTGGGCAAAAGATGCT
Source organism: Raja brachyura (assembly GCA_963514005.1). The sequence goes on from OY740799.1 coordinate 32,361,178, forward strand.
CGACAGCCACCTCAGAAATGTGCATGTACTCCATTTTCTAACCTCGTCAGAATTTGCTCAGTATATGTCACTTGTTTTCAAAATCACAAATCTATTGCTGGATGTCAAAGAATTTGATCTGGAAATACATATATCACATTGTGTTCTCTCGGGATATGCTTTTTGCTGCAGTTGAAGTAATGCCTGTTCCTCAGTTGGGTTGTGCCCCACATATCAAATAGTAAAATAAATGATAATAATTATAATTGAGTGAGAGACTGCATGATAATCATAAAATGGTCTCAATGAAATATACAATAATCTCAAGTGTGGACGAGTGGAGCGAATTAATCCATCATTTTCCCTATTGCTGTGTTCACACATTTTATGGCAATGCTTTGGGCCTGTTATGACAGCCCTGGGGCAGAATGGGCACACAAGCGAACTTGTCGTTTCACCATTAACAACATCCGTCTCAAGAGCGGAGATGCTGTTAATGATATTTGTCATCAATTTCTTGGTTAATGCCATTAATTGACAATGTTCTGTTAAAAGACTGCGTCATTTCACACATGGTAAACCACACTTTCAGCGAATGGTGTGTTAAACAATGGGCTGGTTTCAAAGGAAGCATGCTTGATGTATATATATTTCATTATTCTGATTTGCATCCTAAAAATTATTACCTGAATACACCTTAGCCAGTATATTGAAAAGTTGGCTTTACATACAAGATAAACTTATCATGAACTCAGACTCACAGGTGGTTGGTCCAGGAGGTGTAGTGGTTCCTGTCACTGAAGTTGTACTTGGTGCTGTGATGAAGAAGGGATATCAGGAAGCATTAATTATTCAAAGGAATTACACATTTCAAAAAAAAACTATCAGCATGGTCCTTTCAACATGGAGGAAAAGGAAGAGTGTCTGTGATTGGCCCAGCAGACAAAAGATTGTGTTAGGCTGAAAGACAACCCATACTTTTATAATTTCAGGAAATGAGCCTGCTTCTCGATTGTGTTAGTCCTTTGCAACAGCCCTTGGCGCCATTAACCATCCTCCAGCACTCTCTTTTATCTTGCACAATCAACCCAGTCTCTGATTAAGTTGCAACTGATTTATACCCTGCAGTTGTGACAATCCCTCCACATTTTGCATGTGTTCCATGTCTCTAAATGTGTCATCTTCATCTATTCATCATCATGTTGATAAGAATTTGATCTAAAACTAGATCAATGGCTCTTGGCAAAGCATGCTGGTTAGTCAATTCAGAAATGACGTTGATCTCATTATGCTTACCTAGTCAGAACATACCCAGTATTCCCAGTTTAATTTCCTATTTCATTGCATACACAAATATTCCAATATTCAGCAATGAACATAGATCCCATGACCTCAATACACCTATACTTTTACATTAATTACTTGGTTTTAAGCTTGAGACACACTTGGGAAGATCTGCTACTTACAAGTCTGGGGCGTGCTTGGGGCTGGTGTGCTGCCGGTCCCTGCAGTTGTAGTTGGCCCAGCGGTGGCTAGAGGATACCAATGAGCAAAAATTATTGAAAGGAAATTCAACCCTATTCATCAAACTTTCAGCATGATCTTTCCTTTCAACATATATGAAAATTAAAATAATACTCACATGATGCCGCAGAGAAAAGATTGCGACAAGCAAGTAGTCAGTTTATCTGTCATATCAGTAAATTAATCTGTTTTGCAATTATGCAAGCTCATCGCAACACCTTTACCCACCCACGGCCTCTTCCTTGCATTTTGCACATTCACCCTCTGCATCACATTGCCACTCTTCCTTTAAATTCCATTGAAGTGACAATTCCTGCTACACCACACTTGCCACAGATTCCACATCTCCAAAGGTGTCATCACCAACTTTTGACCATTACCCTGAATGCCAGTAACCTGAAACATAAGCTATGGCACCTGGGCAAAAGATGCTCGACAGCCACCTCAGAAATGTGCATGTACTCCATTTTCTAACCTCGTCAGAATTTGCTCAGTATAAGTCACTTGTTTTCAAAATCACAAATCTATTGCTGGATGTCAAAGAATTTGATCTGGAAATACATATATCACATTGTGTTCTCTCGGGATATGCTTTTTGCTGCAGTTGAAGTAATGCCTGTTCCTCAGTTGGGTTGTGCCCCACATATCAAATAGTAAAATAAATGATAAGAATTATAATTGAGTGAGAGACTGCATGATAATCATAAAATGGTCTCAATGAAATATACAATAATCTCAAGTGTGGACGAGTGGAGCGAATTAATCCATCATTTTCCCTATTGCTGTGTTCACACTTTTTATCGCAATGCTTTGCACCTGTTATGACTGACCTGGGGCTGAATGGGCACACAAGCGAATTTGTCGTTTCACCATTAACAACATCCGTCTCAAGAGCGGAGATGCTGTTAATGATATTTGTCATCAATTTCTTGGTTAATGCCATTAATTGACAATGTTCTGTTAAAAGACTGCGTCATTTCACACATGGTAAACCACACTTTCAGCGAATGGTGTGTTAAACAATGGGCTGGTTTCAAAGGAAGCATGCTTGATGTATATATATTTCATTATTCTAATTTGCATCCTAAAAATTATTACCTGAATACACCTTAGCCAGTATATTGAAAAGTTGGCTTTACATACAAGATAAACTTATCATGAACTCAGACTCACAGGTGGTTGGTCCAGGAGGTGTAGTGGTTCCTGTCACTGAAGTTGTACTTGGTGCTGTGATGAAGAAGGGATATCAGGAAGTATTAATTATTCAAAGGAATTACACATTTCAAAAAAAAACTATCAGCATGGTCCTTTCAACATGGTGGAAAAGGAAGAGTGTCTGTGATTGGCGCAGCAGACAAAAGATTATGTTAGGCTGAAAGACAACCCATACTTTTATAATTTCAGGAAATGAGCCTGCTTCTCGATTGTGTTTGTCCTTTGCAACAGCCCTTGGCGCCATTAACCATCCACTAGCAATCTATTTTATCTTGCACAATCAACCCAGTCTCTGATTAAGTTGCAACTGATTTATACCCTGTAGTTGTGACAATCCCTCCACATTTTGCATATGTTCCATGTCTCTAAATGTGTCATCTTCATCTATTCATCATCATGTTGATAAGAATTTGATCTAAAACTAGACCAATGGCTCTTGGGCAAAGCATGCTGGTTAGTCAATTCAGAAATGCCGTTGATCTCATTTCGCTTACCTGGTCAGAACATGCCCAGTATTCCCAGTTTAATTTTCTATTTCATTGCATACACAAATATTCCAATATTCAGCAATGAACATAGATCCCATGACCTCAATACACCTATACTTTTACATCAATTACTTGGTTTTAAACTTGAGACACACTTGGGAAGATCTGCTACTTACAAGACGGGGGCGTGCTTGGGGCTGGTGTGCTGCCGGTCCCTGGAGTTGTAGTTGGCCCAGCGGTGGCTAGAGGATACCAATGAGCAAAAATTATTGAAAGGAAATTCAACCCTATTCTTCAAACTTTCAGCATGATCTTTCCTTTCAACATATATGAAAATTAAAATAATACTCACACGATTCCGCAGAGAAAAGATTGCGACAAGCAAGTAGTCAGTTTATCTGTCATATCAGTAAATTAATCTGTTTTGCAATTATGTAAGCTCATCGCAACACCTTTACCCACCCACTGCCTCTTCCTTGCATTTTGCACATTCACCCTCTGCATCACATTGCCACTCTTCCTTTAAATTCCATTGAAGTGACAATTCCTGCTACACCACACTTGCCACAGATTCCACATCTCTAAATGTGTCATCACCAACTTTTGACCATTACCCTGAATGCCAGTAACCTGAAACATAAGCTATGGCACCTGGGCAAAAGATGCTCGACAGCCACCTCAGAAATGTGCATGTACTCCATTTTCTAACCTCGTCAGAATTTGCTCAGTATATGTCACTTGTTTTCAAAATCACAAATCTATTGCTGGATGTCAAAGAATTTGATCTGGAAATACATATATCACATTGTGTTCTCTCGGGATATGCTTTTTGCTGCAGTTGAAGTAATGCCTGTTCCTCAGTTGGGTTGTGCCCCACATATCAAATAGTAAAATAAATGATAATAATTATAATTGAGTGAGAGACTGCATGATAATCATAAAATGGTCTCAATGAAATATACAATAATCTCAAGTGTGGACGAGTGGAGCGAATTAATCCATCATTTTCCCTATTGCTGTGTTCACACATTTTATGGCAATGCTTTGGGCCTGTTATGACAGCCCTGGGGCAGAATGGGCACACAAGCGAACTTGTCGTTTCACCATTAACAACATCCGTCTCAAGAGCGGAGATGCTGTTAATGATATTTGTCATCAATTTCTTGGTTAATGCCATTAATTGACAATGTTCTGTTAAAAGACTGCGTCATTTCACACATGGTAAACCACACTTTCAGCGAATGGTGTGTTAAACAATGGGCTGGTTTCAAAGGAAGCATGCTTGATGTATATATATTTCATTATTCTGATTTGCATCCTAAAAATTATTACCTGAATACACCTTAGTCAGTATATTGAAAAGTTGGCTTTACATACAAGATAAACTTATCATGAACTCAGACTCACAGGTGGTTGGTCCAGGAGGTGTAGTGGTTCCTGTCACTGAAGTTGTACTTGGTGCTGTGATGAAGAAGGGATATCAGGAAGCATTAATTATTCAAAGGAATTACACATTTCAAAAAAAAACTATCAGCATGGTCCTTTCAACATGGAGGAAAAGGAAGAGTGTCTGTGATTGGCCCAGCAGACAAAAGATTGTGTTAGGCTGAAAGACAACCCATACTTTTATAATTTCAGGAAATGAGCCTGCTTCTCGATTGTGTTAGTCCTTTGCAACAGCCCTTGGCGCCATTAACCATCCTTCAGCACTCTCTTTTATCTTGCACAATCAACCCAGTCTCTGATTAAGTTGCAACTGATTTATACCCTGCAGTTGTGACAATCCCTCCACATTTTGCATATGTTCCATGTCTCTAAATGTGTCATCTTCATCTATTCATCATCATGTTGATAAGAATTTGATCTAAAACTAGATCAATGGCTCTTGGGCAAAGCATGCTGGTTAGTCAATTCAGAAATGACGTTGATCTCATTATGCTTACCTAGTCAGAACATGCCCAGTATTCCCAGTTTAATTTTCTATTTCATTGCATACACAAATATTCCAATATTCAGCAATGAACATAGATCCCATGACCTCAATACACCTATACTTTTACATTAATTACTTGGTTTTAAGCTTCAGACACACTTGGGAAGATCTGCTACTTACAAGTCTGGGGCGTGCTTGGGGCTGGCGTGCTGCCGGTCCCTGCAGTTGTAGTTGGCCCAGCGGTGGCTAGAGGATACCAATGAGCAAAAATTATTGAAAGGAAATTCAACCCTATTCATCAAACTTTCAGCATGATCTTTCCTTTCAACATATATGAAAATTAAAATAATACTCACACGATGCCGCAGAGAAAAGATTGCGACAAGCAAGTAGTCAGTTTATCTGTCATATCAGTAAATTAATCTGTTTTGCAATTATGTAAGCTCATCGCAACACCTTTACCCACCCACTGCCTCTTCCTTGCATTTTGCACATTCACCCTCTGCATCACATTGCCACTCTTCCTTTAAATTCCATTGAAGTGACAATTCCTGCTACACCACACTTGCCACAGATTCCACATCTCTAAATGTGTCATCACCAACTTTTGACCATTACCCTGAATGCCAGTAACCTGAAACATAAGCTATGGCACCTGGGCAAAAGATGCTCGACAGCCACCTCAGAAATGTGCATGTACTCCATTTTCTAACCTCGTCAGAATTTGCTCAGTATATGTCACTTGTTTTCAAAATCACAAATCTATTGCTGGATGTCAAAGAATTTGATCTGGAAATACATATATCACATTGTGTTCTCTCGGGATATGCTTTTTGCTGCAGTTGAAGTAATGCCTGTTCCTCAGTTGGGTTGTGCCCCACATATCAAATAGTAAAATAAATGATAATAATTATAATTGAGTGAGAGACTGCATGATAATCATAAAATGGTCTCAATGAAATATACAATAATCTCAAGTGTGGACGAGTGGAGCGAATTAATCCATCATTTTCCCTATTGCTGTGTTCACACATTTTATGGCAATGCTTTGGGCCTGTTATGACAGCCCTGGGGCAGAATGGGCACACAAGCGAACTTGTCGTTTCACCATTAACAACATCCGTCTCAAGAGCGGAGATGCTGTTAATGATATTTGTCATCAATTTCTTGGTTAATGCCATTAATTGACAATGTTCTGTTAAAAGACTGCGTCATTTCACACATGGTAAACCACACTTTCAGCGAATGGTGTGTTAAACAATGGGCTGGTTTCAAAGGAAGCATGCTTGATGTATATATATTTCATTATTCTGATTTGCATCCTAAAAATTATTACCTGAATACACCTTAGCCAGTATATTGAAAAGTTGGCTTTACATACAAGATAAACTTATCATGAACTCAGACTCACAGGTGGTTGGTCCAGGAGGTGTAGTGGTTCCTGTCACTGAAGTTGTACTTGGTGCTGTGATGAAGAAGGGATATCAGGAAGCATTAATTATTCAAAGGAATTACACATTTCAAAAAAAAACTATCAGCATGGTCCTTTCAACATGGAGGAAAAGGAAGAGTGTCTGTGATTGGCCCAGCAGACAAAAGATTGTGTTAGGCTGAAAGACAACCCATACTTTTATAATTTCAGGAAATGAGCCTGCTTCTCGATTGTGTTAGTCCTTTGCAACAGCCCTTGGCGCCATTAACCATCCTTCAGCACTCTCTTTTATCTTGCACAATCAACCCAGTCTCTGATTAAGTTGCAACTGATTTATACCCTGCAGTTGTGACAATCCCTCCACATTTTGCATATGTTCCATGTCTCTAAATGTGTCATCTTCATCTATTCATCATCATGTTGATAAGAATTTGATCTAAAACTAGATCAATGGCTCTTGGCAAAGCATGCTGGTTAGTCAATTCAGAAATGACGTTGATCTCATTATGCTTACCTAGTCAGAACATACCCAGTATTCCCAGTTTAATTTCCTATTTCATTGCATACACAAATATTCCAATATTCAGCAATGAACATAGATCCCATGACCTCAATACACCTATACTTTTACATTAATTACTTGGTTTTAAGCTTGAGACACACTTGGGAAGATCTGCTACTTACAAGTCTGGGGCGTGCTTGGGGCTGGTGTGCTGCCGGTCCCTGCAGTTGTAGTTGGCCCAGCGGTGGCTAGAGGATACCAATGAGCAAAAATTATTGAAAGGAAATTCAACCCTATTCATCAAACTTTCAGCATGATCTTTCCTTTCAACATATATGAAAATTAAAATAATACTCACATGATGCCGCAGAGAAAAGATTGCGACAAGCAAGTAGTCAGTTTATTTGTCATATCAGTAAATTAATCTGTTTTGCAATTATGCAACCTCATCGCAACACCTTTACCCACCCACGGCCTCTTCCTTGCATTTTGCACATTCACCCTCTGCATCACATTGCCACTCTTCCTTTAAATTCCATTGAAGTGACAATTCCTGCTACACCACACTTGCCACAGATTCCACATCTCCAAAGGTGTCATCACCAACTTTTGACCATTACCCTGAATGCCAGTAACCTGAAACATAAGCTATGGCACCTGGGCAAAAGATGCTCGACAGCCACCTCAGAAATGTGCATGTACTCCATTTTCTAACCTCGTCAGAATTTGCTCAGTATAAGTCACTTGTTTTCAAAATCACAAATCTATTGCTGGATGTCAAAGAATTTGATCTGGAAATACATATATCACATTGTGTTCTCTCGGGATATGCTTTTTGCTGCAGTTGAAGTAATGCCTGTTCCTCAGTTGGGTTGTGCCCCACATATCAAATAGTAAAATAAATGATAAGAATTATAATTGAGTGAGAGACTGCATGATAATCATAAAATGGTCTCAATGAAATATACAATAATCTCAAGTGTGGACGAGTGGAGCGAATTAATCCATCATTTTCCCTATTGCTGTGTTCACACTTTTTATCGCAATGCTTTGCACCTGTTATGACTGACCTGGGGCTGAATGGGCACACAAGCGAATTTGTCGTTTCACCATTAACAACATCCGTCTCAAGAGCGGAGATGCTGTTAATGATATTTGTCATCAATTTCTTGGTTAATGCCATTAATTGACAATGTTCTGTTAAAAGACTGCGTCATTTCACACATGGTAAACCACACTTTCAGCGAATGGTGTGTTAAACAATGGGCTGGTTTCAAAGGAAGCATGCTTGATGTATATATATTTCATTATTCTAATTTGCATCCTAAAAATTATTACCTGAATACACCTTAGCCAGTATATTGAAAAGTTGGCTTTACATACAAGATAAACTTATCATGAACTCAGACTCACAGGTGGTTGGTCCAGGAGGTGTAGTGGTTCCTGTCACTGAAGTTGTACTTGGTGCTGTGATGAAGAAGGGATATCAGGAAGTATTAATTATTCAAAGGAATTACACATTTCAAAAAAAAACTATCAGCATGGTCCTTTCAACATGGTGGAAAAGGAAGAGTGTCTGTGATTGGCGCAGCAGACAAAAGATTATGTTAGGCTGAAAGACAACCCATACTTTTATAATTTCAGGAAATGAGCCTGCTTCTCGATTGTGTTTGTCCTTTGCAACAGCCCTTGGCGCCATTAACCATCCACTAGCAATCTATTTTATCTTGCACAATCAACCCAGTCTCTGATTAAGTTGCAACTGATTTATACCCTGTAGTTGTGACAATCCCTCCACATTTTGCATATGTTCCATGTCTCTAAATGTGTCATCTTCATCTATTCATCATCATGTTGATAAGAATTTGATCTAAAACTAGACCAATGGCTCTTGGGCAAAGCATGCTGGTTAGTCAATTCAGAAATGCCGTTGATCTCATTTCGCTTACCTGGTCAGAACATGCCCAGTATTCCCAGTTTAATTTTCTATTTCATTGCATACACAAATATTCCAATATTCAGCAATGAACATAGATCCCATGACCTCAATACACCTATACTTTTACATCAATTACTTGGTTTTAAACTTGAGACACACTTGGGAAGATCTGCTACTTACAAGACGGGGGCGTGCTTGGGGCTGGTGTGCTGCCGGTCCCTGGAGTTGTAGTTGGCCCAGCGGTGGCTAGAGGATACCAATGAGCAAAAATTATTGAAAGGAAATTCAACCCTATTCTTCAAACTTTCAGCATGATCTTTCCTTTCAACATATATGAAAATTAAAATAATACTCACACGATTCCGCAGAGAAAAGATTGCGACAAGCAAGTAGTCAGTTTATCTGTCATATCAGTAAATTAATCTGTTTTGCAATTATGTAAGCTCATCGCAACACCTTTACCCACCCACTGCCTCTTCCTTGCATTTTGCACATTCACCCTCTGCATCACATTGCCACTCTTCCTTTAAATTCCATTGAAGTGACAATTCCTGCTACACCACACTTGCCACAGATTCCACATCTCTAAATGTGTCATCACCAACTTTTGACCATTACCCTGAATGCCAGTAACCTGAAACATAAGCTATGGCACCTGGGCAAAAGATGCTCGACAGCCACCTCAGAAATGTGCATGTACTCCATTTTCTAACCTCGTCAGAATTTGCTCAGTATATGTCACTTGTTTTCAAAATCACAAATCTATTGCTGGATGTCAAAGAATTTGATCTGGAAATACATATATCACATTGTGTTCTCTCGGGATATGCTTTTTGCTGCAGTTGAAGTAATGCCTGTTCCTCAGTTGGGTTGTGCCCCACATATCAAATAGTAAAATAAATGATAATAATTATAATTGAGTGAGAGACTGCATGATAATCATAAAATGGTCTCAATGAAATATACAATAATCTCAAGTGTGGACGAGTGGAGCGAATTAATCCATCATTTTCCCTATTGCTGTGTTCACACATTTTATGGCAATGCTTTGGGCCTGTTATGACAGCCCTGGGGCAGAATGGGCACACAAGCGAACTTGTCGTTTCACCATTAACAACATCCGTCTCAAGAGCGGAGATGCTGTTAATGATATTTGTCATCAATTTCTTGGTTAATGCCATTAATTGACAATGTTCTGTTAAAAGACTGCGTCATTTCACACATGGTAAACCACACTTTCAGCGAATGGTGTGTTAAACAATGGGCTGGTTTCAAAGGAAGCATGCTTGATGTATATATATTTCATTATTCTGATTTGCATCCTAAAAATTATTACCTGAATACACCTTAGTCAGTATATTGAAAAGTTGGCTTTACATACAAGATAAACTTATCATGAACTCAGACTCACAGGTGGTTGGTCCAGGAGGTGTAGTGGTTCCTGTCACTGAAGTTGTACTTGGTGCTGTGATGAAGAAGGGATATCAGGAAGCATTAATTATTCAAAGGAATTACACATTTCAAAAAAAAACTATCAGCATGGTCCTTTCAACATGGAGGAAAAGGAAGAGTGTCTGTGATTGGCCCAGCAGACAAAAGATTGTGTTAGGCTGAAAGACAACCCATACTTTTATAATTTCAGGAAATGAGCCTGCTTCTCGATTGTGTTAGTCCTTTGCAACAGCCCTTGGCGCCATTAACCATCCTCCAGCACTCTCTTTTATCTTGCACAATCAACCCAGTCTCTGATGAAGTTGCAACTGATTTATACCCTGCAGTTGTGACAATCCCTCCACATTTTGCATATGTTCCATGTCTCTAAATGTGTCATCTTCATCTATTCATCATCATGTTGATAAGAATTTGATCTAAAACTAGATCAATGGCTCTTGGGCAAAGCATGCTGGTTAGTCAATTCAGAAATGACGTTGATCTCATTATGCTTACCTAGTCAGAACATACCCAGTATTCCCAGTTTAATTTCCTATTTCATTGCATACACAAATATTCCAATATTCAGCAATGAACATAGATCCCATGACCTCAATACACCTATACTTTTACATTAATTACTTGGTTTTAAACTTGAGACACACTTGGGAAGATCTGCTACTTACAAGTCTGGGGCGTGCTTGGGGCTGGTGTGCTGCCGGTCCCTGCAGTTGTAGTTGGCCCAGCGGTGGCTAGAGGATACCAATGAGCAAAAATTATTGAAAGGAAATTCAACCCTATTCATCAAACTTTCAGCATGAGCTTTCCTTTCAACATATATGAAAATTAAAATAATACTCACATGATGCCGCAGAGAAAAGATTGCGACAAGCAAGTAGTCAATTTATCTGTCATATCAGTAAATTAATCTGTTTGTCAATTATGTAAGCTCATCGCAACACCTTTACCCACCCACGGCCTCTTCCTTGCATTTTGCACATTCACCCTCTGCATCACATTGCCACTCTTCCTTTAAATTCCATTGAAGTGACAATTCCTGCTACACCACACTTGCCACAGATTCCACATCTCCAAATGTGTCATCACCAACTTTTGACCATTACCCTGAATGCCAGTAACCTGAAACATAAGCTATGGCACCTGGGCAAAAGATGCTCGACAGCCACCTCAGAAATGTGCATGTACTCCATTTTCTAACCTCGTCAGAATTTGCTCAGTATATGTCACTTGTTTTCAAAATCACAAATCTATTGCTGGATGTCAAAGAATTTGATCTGGAAATACATATATCACATTGTGTTCTCTCGGGATATGCTTTTTGCTGCAGTTGAAGTAATGCCTGTTCCTCAGTTGGGTTGTGCCCCACATATCAAATAGTAAAATAAATGATAATAATTATAATTGAGTGAGAGACTGCATGATAATCATAAAATGGTCTCAATGAAATATACAATAATCTCAAGTGTGGACGAGTGGAGCGAATTAATCCATCATTTTCCCTATTGCTGTGTTCACACTTTTTATCGCAATGCTTTGCACCTGTTATGACTGACCTGGGGCTGAATGGGCACACAAGCGAATTTGTCGTTTCACCATTAACAACATCCGTCTCAAGAGCGGAGATGCTGTTAATGATATTTGTCATCAATTTCTTGGTTAATGCCAGTAATTGACAATGTTCTGTTAAAAGACTGCGTCATTTCACACATGATAGTCCACACTTTCAGCGAATGGTGTGTTAACCAATGGGCTGGTTTCAAAGGAAGCATGCTTGATGTATATATATTTCATTATTCTGATTTGCATCCTAAAAATTATTACCTCAATACACCTTAGCCAGTATATTGAAAAGTTGGCTTTACACACAAGATAAACTTATCATGAACTCAGACTCACAGGTGGTTGGTCCAGGAGGTGTAGTGGTTCCTGTCACTGAAGTTGTACTTGGTGCTGTGATGAAGAAGGGATATCAGGAAGTATTAATTATTCAAAGGAATTACACATTTCAAAAAAAAACTATCAGCATGGTCCTTTCAACATGGAGGAAAAGGAAGAGTGTCTGTGATTGGCCCAGCAGACAAAAGATTGTGTTAGGCTGAAAGACAACCCATACTTTTATAATTTCAGGAAATGAGCCTGCTTCTCGATTGTGTTAGTCCTTTGCAACAGCCCTTGGCGCCATTAACCATCCTCCAGCACTCTCTTTTATCTTGCACAATCAACCCAGTCTCTGATGAAGTTGCAACTGATTTATACCCTGCAGTTGTGACAATCCCTCCACATTTTGCATATGTTCCATGTCTCTAAATGTGTCATCTTCATCTATTCATCATCATGTTGATAAGAATTTGATCTAAAACTAGATCAATGGCTCTTGGGCAAAGCATGCTGGTTAGTCAATTCAGAAATGACGTTGATCTCATTATGCTTACCTAGTCAGAACATACCCAGTATTCCCAGTTTAATTTCCTATTTCATTGCATACACAAATATTCCAATATTCAGCAATGAACATAGATCCCATGACCTCAATACACCTATACTTTTACATTAATTACTTGGTTTTAAACTTGAGACACACTTGGGAAGATCTGCTACTTACAAGTCTGGGGCGTGCTTGGGGCTGGTGTGCTGCCGGTCCCTGCAGTTGTAGTTGGCCCAGCGGTGGCTAGAGGATACCAATGAGCAAAAATTATTGAAAGGAAATTCAACCCTATTCATCAAACTTTCAGCATGAGCTTTCCTTTCAACATATATGAAAATTAAAATAATACTCACATGATGCCGCAGAGAAAAGATTGCGACAAGCAAGTAGTCAATTTATCTGTCATATCAGTAAATTAATCTGTTTGTCAATTATGTAAGCTCATCGCAACACCTTTACCCACCCACGGCCTCTTCCTTGCATTTTGCACATTCACCCTCTGCATCACATTGCCACTCTTCCTTTAAATTCCATTGAAGTGACAATTCCTGCTACACCACACTTGCCACAGATTCCACATCTCCAAATGTGTCATCACCAACTTTTGACCATTACCCTGAATGCCAGTAACCTGAAACATAAGCTATGGCACCTGGGCAAAAGATGCTCGACAGCCACCTCAGAAATGTGCATGTACTCCATTTTCTAACCTCGTCAGAATTTGCTCAGTATATGTCACTTGTTTTCAAAATCACAAATCTATTGCTGGATGTCAAAGAATTTGATCTGGAAATACATATATCACATTGTGTTCTCTCGGGATATGCTTTTTGCTGCAGTTGAAGTAATGCCTGTTCCTCAGTTGGGTTGTGCCCCACATATCAAATAGTAAAATAAATGATAATAATTATAATTGAGTGAGAGACTGCATGATAATCATAAAATGGTCTCAATGAAATATACAATAATCTCAAGTGTGGACGAGTGGAGCGAATTAATCCATCATTTTCCCTATTGCTGTGTTCACACTTTTTATCGCAATGCTTTGCACCTGTTATGACTGACCTGGGGCTGAATGGGCACACAAGCGAATTTGTCGTTTCACCATTAACAACATCCGTCTCAAGAGCGGAGATGCTGTTAATGATATTTGTCATCAATTTCTTGGTTAATGCCAGTAATTGACAATGTTCTGTTAAAAGACTGCGTCATTTCACACATGATAGTCCACACTTTCAGCGAATGGTGTGTTAACCAATGGGCTGGTTTCAAAGGAAGCATGCTTGATGTATATATATTTCATTATTCTGATTTGCATCCTAAAAATTATTACCTCAATACACCTTAGCCAGTATATTGAAAAGTTGGCTTTACACACAAGATAAACTTATCATGAACTCAGACTCACAGGTGGTTGGTCCAGGAGGTGTAGTGGTTCCTGTCACTGAAGTTGTACTTGGTGCTGTGATGAAGAAGGGATATCAGGAAGTATTAATTATTCAAAGGAATTACACATTTCAAAAAAAAACTATCAGCATGGTCCTTTCAACATGGTGGAAAAGGAAGAGTGTCTGTGATTGGCGCAGCAGACAAAAGATTATGTTAGGCTGAAAGACAACCCATACTTTTATAATTTCAGGAAATGAGCCTGCTTCTCGATTGTGTTTGTCCTTTGCAACAGCCCTTGGCGCCATTAACCATCCACTAGCAATCTATTTTATCTTGCACAATCAACCCAGTCTCTGATTAAGTTGCAACTGATTTATACCCTGTAGTTGTGACAATCCCTCCACATTTTGCATATGTTCCATGTCTCTAAATGTGTCATCTTCATCTATTCATCATCATGTTGATAAGAATTTGATCTAAAACTAGACCAATGGCTCTTGGGCAAAGCATGCTGGTTAGTCAATTCAGAAATGACGTTGATCTCATTATGCTTACCTAGTCAGAACATACCCAGTATTCCCAGTTTAATTTCCTATTTCATTGCATACACAAATATTCCAATATTCAGCAATGAACATAGATCCCATGACCTCAATACACCTATACTTTTACATTAATTACTTGGTTTTAAACTTGAGACACACTTGGGAAGATCTGCTACTTACAAGTCTGGGGCGTGCTTGGGGCTGGTGTGCTGCCGGTCCCTGCAGTTGTAGTTGGCCCAGCGGTGGCCAGAGGATACCAATGAGCAAAAATTATTGAAAGGAAATTCAACCCTATTCATCAAACTTTCAGCATGAGCTTTCCTTTCAACATATATGAAAATTAAAATAATACTAATATGATGCCGCAGAGAAAAGATTGCGACAAGCAAGTAGTCAATTGATCTGTCATATCAGTAAATTAATCTGTTTGTCAATTATGTAAGCTCATCGCAACACCTTTACCCACCCACTGCCTCTTCCTTGCATTTTGCACATTCACCCTCTGCATCACATTGCCACTCTTCCTTTAAATTCCATTGAAGTGACAATTCCTGCTACACCACACTTGCCACAGATTCCACATCTCCAAATGTGTCATCACCAACTTTTGACCATTACCCTGAATGCCAGTAACCTGAAACATAAGCTATGGCACCTGGGCAAAAGATGCTCGACAGCCACCTCAGAAATGTGCATGTACTCCATTTTCTAACCTCGTCAGAATTTGCTCAGTATATGTCACTTGTTTTCAAAATCACAAATCTATTGCTGGATGTCAAATAATTTGATCTGGAAATACATATATCACATTGTGTTCTCTCGGGATATGTTTTTGCTGCAGTTCAAGTAATGCCTGTTCTGCTGTTGGGTTGTGCCACAAATATCAAATGGTAAAATAAATGATAATAATTATAATTGAGTGAGAGACTGCATGATAATCATAAAATGGTCTCAATGAAATATACAATAATCTCAAGTGAGGACGAGTGGAGCGAATTAATCCATCATTTTCCCTATTGCTGTGTTCACACTTTTTATGGCAATGCTTTGGGCCTGTTTTCACTGACCTGGGGCTGAATGGGCACACAAGCGAATTTGTCGTTTCACCATTAACAACATCCGTCTCAAGAGCGGAGATGCTGTTAATGATATTTGTCATCAATTTCTTGGTTAATGCCATTAATTGACAATGTTCTGTTAAAAGACTGCGTCATTTCACACATGTTAAACCACACTTTCAGCGAATGGTGTGTCAACCAATGGGCTGGTTTGAAAGGAAGCATGCGTGATGTATATATATTTCATTATTCTGATTTGCATCCTAAAAATTATTACCTGAATACACCTTAGCCAGTATATTGAAAAGTTGGCTTTACATACAAGATAAACTTATCATGAACTCAGACTCACAGGTGGTTGGTCCAGGAAGTGTAGTGGTTCCTGTCACTGAAGTTGTACTTGGTGCTGTGATGAAGAAGGGATATCAGGAAGCATTAATTATTCAAAGGAATTACACATTTCAAAAAAAACTGTCAGCATGGTCCTTTCAACATGGAGGAAAAGCAAGAGTGTCTGTGATTGGCGCAGCAGACAAAAGATTATGTTAGGCTGAAAGACAACCCATACTTTTATAATTTCAGGAAATGAGCCTGCTTCTCGATTGTGTTTGTCCTTTGCAACAGCCCTTGGCGCCATTAACCATCGACTAGCAATCTCTTTGATCTTGCACAATCAACCCAGTCTCTGATTAAGTTGCAACTGATTTATACCCTGTAGTTGTGACAATCCCTCCACATTTTGCATATGTTCCATGTCTCTAAATGTGTCATCTTCATCTATTCATCATCATGTTGATAAGAATTTGATCTAAAACTAGACCAATGGCTCTTGGGCAAAGCATGCTGGTTAGTCAATTCAGAAATGCCGTTGATCTCATTTCGCTTACCTGGTCAGAACATGCCCAGTATTCCCAGTTTAATTTTCTATTTCATTGCATACACAAATATTCCAATATTCAGCAATGAACATAGATCCCATGACCTCAATACACCTATACTTTTACATCAATTACTTGGTTTTAAACTTGAGACACACTTAGGAAGATCTGCTACTTACAAGTCTGGGGCGTGCTTGGGGCTGGTGTGCTGCCGGTCCCTGGAGTTGTAGTTGGCCCAGCGGTGGCTAGAGGATACCAATGAGCAAAAATTATTGAAAGGAAATTCAACCCTATTCTTCAAACTTTCAGCATGATCTTTCCTTTCAACATATATGAAAATTAAAATAATACTCACACGATGCCGCAGAGAAAAGATTGCGACAAGCAAGTAGTCAGTTTATCTGTCATATCAGTAAATTAATCTGTTTTTCAATTATGTAAGTTCATCGCAACACCTTTACCCACCCACTGCCTCTTCCTTGCATTTTGCACATTCACCCTCTGCATCACATTGCCACTCTTCCTTTAAATTCCATTGAAGTGACAATTCCTGCTACACCACACTTGCCACAGATTCCACATCTCCAAATGTGTCATCACCAACTTTTGACCATTACCCTGAATGCCAGTAACCTGAAACATGAGCTATGGCACCTGGGCAAAAGATGCTCGACAGCCACCTCAGAAATGTGCATGTACTCCATTTTCTAACCTCGTCAGAATTTGCTCAGTATATGTCACTTGCTTTCAAAATCACAAATCTATTGCTGGATGTCAAAGAATTTGATCTGGAAATACATATACCACATTGTGTTCTCTCGGGATATGCTTTTTGCTGCAGTTGAAGTAATGCCTGTTCATCAGTTGGGTTGTGCCCCACATATCAAATAGTAAAATAAATGATAATAATCATAATTGAGTGAGAGACTGCATGATAATCATAAAATGGTCTCAATGAAATATACAATAATCTCAAGTGAGGACGAGTGGAGCGAATTAATCCATCATTTTCCCTATTGCTGTGTTCACACTTTTTATCGCAATGCTTTGGGCCTGTTATGACTGACCTGGGGCTGAATGGGCACACAAGCGAATTTGTCGTTTCACCATTAACAACATCCGTCTCAAGAGCGGAGATGCTGTTAATGATATTTGTCATCAATTTCTTGGTTAATGCCATTAATTGACAATGTTCTGTTAAAAGACTGCGTCATTTCACACATGGTAAACCACACTTTCAGCAAATGGTGTGTTAACTAATGGGCTGGTTTCAAAGGAAGCATGCTTGATGTATATATATTTCATTATTCTGATTTGCATCCTAAAAATTATTACCTGAATACACCTTAGCCAGTATATTGAAAAGTTGGCTTTACATACAAGATAAACTTATCATGAACTCAGACTCACAGGTGGTTGGTCCAGGAGGTGTAGTGGTTCCTGTCACTGAAGTTGTACTTGGTGCTGTGATGAAGAAGGGATATTAGGAAGCATTAATTATTCAAAGGAATTACACATTTCAAAAAAAACTGTCAGCATGGTCCTTTCAACATGGAGGAAAAGGAAGAGTGTCTGTGATTGGCGCAGCAGACAAAAGATTATGTTAGGCTGAAAGACAACCCATACTTTTATAATTTCAGGAAATGAGCCTGCTTCTCGATTGTGTTAGTCCATTGCAACAGCCCTTGGCGCCATTAACCATCCACCAGCACTCTCTTTTATCTTGCACAATCAACCCAGTCTCTGATTAAGTTGCAACTGATTTATACCCTGTAGTTGTGACAATCCCTCCACATTTTGCATATGTTCCATGTCTCTAAATGTGTCATCTTCATCTATTCATCATCATGTTGATAAGAATTTGATCTAAAACTAGATCAATGGCTCTTGGGCAATGCATGCTGGTTAGTCAATTCAGAAATGACGTTGATCTCATTTTGCTTACCTAGTCAGAACATGCCCAGTATTCCCAGTTTAATTTCCTATTTCATTGCAGACACAAATATTCCAATATTCAGCAATGAACATAGATCCCATGACCTCAATACACCTATACTTTTACATCAATTACTTGGTTTTAAACTTGAGACACACTTGGGAAGATCTGCTACTTAAAAGTCTGGGGCGTGCTTAGGGCTGATGTGCTGCCGGTCCCTGCAGTTGTAGTTGGCCCAGAGGTGGCTAGAGGACACCAATGAGCAAAAATTATTGAAAGGAAATTCAACCCTATTCATCAAACTTTCAGCATGATCTTTCCTTTCAACAAATATGAAAATTAAAATAATACTCACACGATGCCGCAGAGAAAACATTGCGACAAGCAAGTAGTCAGTTTATCTGTCATATCAGTAAATTAATCTGTTTTTCAATTATGTAAGCTCATCGCAACACCTTTACCCACCCACTGCCTCTTCCTTGCATTTTGCACATTCACCCTCTGCATCACATTGCCACTCTTCCTTTAAATTCCATTGAAGTGACAATTCCTGCTACACCACACTTGCCACAGATTCCACATCTCCAAATGTGTCATCACCAACTTTTGACCATTACCCTGAATGCCAGTAACCTGAAACATGAGCTATGGCACCTGTGCAAAAGATGCTCGACAGCCACCTCAGAAATGTGCATGTACTCCATTTTCTAACCTCGTCAGAATTTGCTCAGTATTTGTCACTTGCTTTCAAAATCACAAATCTATTGCTGGATGTCAAAGAATTTGATCTCGAAATACATATATCACATTGTGTTCTCTCGGGATATGCTTTTTGCTGCAGTTGATGTAATGCCTGTTCCTCAGTTGGGTTGTGCCCCACATATCAAATAGTAAAATAAATGATAATAATTATAATTGAGTGAGAGACTGCATGATAATCATAAAATGGTCTCAATGAAATATACAATAATCTCATGTGAGGACGAGTGGAGCGAATTAATCCATCATTTTCCCTATTGCTGTGTTCACACTTTTTATCGCAATGCTTTGGGCCTGTTATGACTGACCTGGGGCTGAATGGGCACACAAGCGAATTTGTCGTTTCACCACTAACAACATCCGTCTCAAGAGCGGAGATGCTGTTAATGATATTTGGAATCAATTTCATGGTTAATGCCATTAATTGACAATGTTCTGTTAAAAGACTGCGTCATTTCACACATGATAGTCCACACTTTCAGCGAATGGTGTGTTAACCAATGGGCTGGTTTCAAAGGAAGCATGCTTGATGTATATATATTTCATTATTCTGATTTGCATGCTAAAAATTATTACCTGAATACACCTTAGCCAGTATATTGAAAAGTTGGCTTTACATACAAGATAAACTTATCATGAACTCAGACTCACAGGTGGTTGGTCCAGGAGGTGTAGTGGTTCCTGTCACTGAAGTTGTACTTGGTGCTGTGACGAAGAAGAGATTTCAGGAAGTATTAATTATTCAAAGGAATTACACATTTAAAAAAAAAACTATCAGCATGGTCCTTTCAACATGGTGGAAAAGGAAGAGTGTCTGTGATTGGCGCAGCAGACAAAAGATTATGTTAGGCTGAAAGACAACCCATACTTTTATAATTTCAGGAAATGAGCCTGCTTCTCGATTGTGTTTGTCCTTTGCAACAGCCCTTGGCGCCATTAACCATCCACTAGCAATCTCTTTTATCTTGCACAATCAACCCAGTCTCTGATTAAGTTGCAACTGATTTATACCCTGTAGTTGGGACAATCCCCCCACATTTTGCATATGTTCCATGTCTCTAAATGTGTCATCTTCATTTATTCATCATCATGTTGATAAGAATTTGATCTAAAACTAGACCAATGGCTCTTGGGCAAAGCATGCTGGTTAGTCAATTCAGAAATGCCGTTGATCTCATTTCGCTTACCTGGTCAGAACATGCCCAGTATTCCCAGTTTAATTTTCTATTTCATTGCATACACAAATATTCCAATATTCAGCAATGAACATAGATCCCATGACCTCAATACACCTATACTTTTACATCAATTACTTGGTTTTAAACTTGAGACACACTTGGGAAGATCTACTACTTACAAGTCTGGGGCGTGCTTGGGGCTGGTGTGCTGCCGGTCCCTGGAGTTGTAGTTGGCCCAGCAGTGGCTAGAGGATACCAATGAGCAAAAATTATTGAAAGGAAATTCAACCCTATTCATCAAACTTTCAGCATGATCTTTCCTTTCAACCTATATGAAAATTAAAATAATACTCACACGATGCCGCAGAGAAAAGATTGCGACAAGCAAGTCGTGAGTTTATCTGTCATATCAGTAAATTAATCTGTTTTGCAATTATGTAAGCTCATCGCAACACCTTTACCCACCCACTGCCTCTTCCTTGCATTTTGCACATTCACCCTCTGCATCACATTGCCACTCTTCCTTTAAATTCCATTGAAGTGACAATTCCTGCTACACCACACTTGCCACAGATTCCACATCTCCAAATGTGTCATCACCAACTTTTGACCATTACCCTGAATGCCAGTAACCTGAAACATAAGCTATGGCACCTGGGCAAAAGATGCTCGACAGCCACCTCAGAAATGTGCATGTACTCCATTTTCTAACCTCGTCAGAATTTGCTCAGTATATGTCACTTGTTTTCAAAATCACAAATCTATTGCTGGATGTCAAAGAATTTGATCTGGAAATACATATATCACATTGTGTTCTCTCGGGATATGCTTTTTGCTGCAGTTGAAGTAATGCCTGTTCCTCAGTTGGGTTGTGCCCCACATATCAAATAGTAAAATAAATGATAATAATTATAATTGAGTGAGAGACTGCATGATAATCATAAAATGGTCTCAATGAAATATACAATAATCTCAAGTGAGGACGAGTGGAGCGAATTAATCCATCATTTTCCCTATTGCTGTGTTCACATTTTTTATGGCAATGCTTTGCGCCTGTTATGACTGACCTGGGGCTGAATGGGCACACAAGCGAATTTGTCGTTTCACCATTAACAACATCCGTCTCAAGAGCGGAGATGCTGTTAATGATATTTGTCATCAATTTCTTGGTTAATGCCATTAATTGACAATGTTCTGTTAAAAGACTGCGTCATTTCACACATGGTAGTCCACACTTTCAGCGAATGGTGTGTTAACCAATGGGCTGGTTTCAAAGGAAGCATGCTTGATGTATATATATTTCATTATTCTCATTTGCATCCTAAAAATTATTACCTGAATACACCTTAGCCAGTATATTGAAAAGTTGGCTTTACACACAAGATAAACTTATCATGAACTCAGACTCACAGGTGGTTGGTCCAGGAGGTGTAGTGGTTCCTGTCACTGAAGTTGTACTTGGTGCTGTGATGAAGAAGGGATATCAGGAAGTATTAATTATTCAAAGGAATTACACATTTCAAAAAAAAAACTATCAGCATGGTCCTTTCAACATGGCGGAAAAGGAAGAGTGTCTGTGATTGGCGCAGCAGACAAAAGATTATGTTAGGCTGAAAGACAACCCATACTTTTATAATTTCAGGAAATGAGCCTGCTTCTCGATTGTGTTTGTCCTTTGCAACAGCCCTTGGCGCCATTAACCATCCACTAGCAATCTATTTTATCTTGCACAATCAACCCAGTCTCTGATTAAGTTGCAACTGATTTATACCCTGTAGTTGTGACAATCCCTCCACATTTTGCATATGTTCCATGTCTCTAAATGTGTCATCTTCATCTATTCATCATCATGTTGATAAGAATTTGATCTAAAACTAGACCAATGGCTCTTGGGCAAAGCATGCTGGTTAGTCAATTCAGAAATGACGTTGATCTCATTATGCTTACCTAGTCAGAACATACCCAGTATTCCCAGTTTAATTTCCTATTTCATTGCATACACAAATATTCCAATATTCAGCAATGAACATAGATCCCATGACCTCAATACACCTATACTTTTACATTAATTACTTGGTTTTAAACTTGAGACACACTTGGGAAGATCTGCTACTTACAAGTCTGGGGCGTGCTTGGGGCTGGTGTGCTGCCGGTCCCTGCAGTTGTAGTTGGCCCAGCGGTGGCTAGAGGATACCAATGAGCAAAAATTATTGAAAGGAAATTCAACCCTATTCATCAAACTTTCAGCATGAGCTTTCCTTTCAACATATATGAAAATTAAAATAATACTAACATGATGCCGCAGAGAAAAGATTGCGACAAGCAAGTAGTCAATTGATCTGTCATATCAGTAAATTAATCTGTTTGTCAATTATGTAAGCTCATCGCAACACCTTTACCCACCCACTGCCTCTTCCTTGCATTTTGCACATTCACCCTCTGCATCACATTGCCACTCTTCCTTTAAATTCCATTGAAGTGACAATTCCTGCTACACCACACTTGCCACAGATTCCACATCTCCAAATGTGTCATCACCAACTTTTGACCATTACCCTGAATGCCAGTAACCTGAAACATAAGCTATGGCACCTGGGCAAAAGATGCTCGACAGCCACCTCAGAAATGTGCATGTACTCCATTTTCTAACCTCGTCAGAATTTGCTCAGTATATGTCACTTGTTTTCAAAATCACAAATCTATTGCTGGATGTCAAATAATTTGATCTGGAAATACATATATCACCTTGTGTTCTCTCGGGATATGTTTTTGCTGCAGTTCAAGTAATGCCTGTTCTGCTGTTGGGTTGTGCCACACATATCAAATGGTAAAATAAATGATAATAATTATAATTGAGTGAGAGACTGCATGATAATCATAAAATGGTCTCAATGAAATATACAATAATCTCAAGTGAGGACGAGTGGAGCGAATTAATCCATCATTTTCCCTATTGCTGTGTTCACACTTTTTATGTCAATGCTTTGGGCCTGTTATGACTGACCTGGGGCTGAATGTGCACACAAGCGAATTTGTCGTTTCACCATTAACAACATCCGTCTCAAGAGCGGAGATGCTGTTAATGATATTTGTCATCAATTTCTTGGTTAATGCCATTAATTGACAATGTTCTGTTAAAAGACTGCGTCATTTCACACATGGTAAACCACACTTTCAGCGAATGGTGCGTTAACCAATGGGCTGGTTTCCAAGGAAGCATGCTTGATGTATATATATTTCATTATTCTGATTTGCATCCTAAAAATTATTACCTGAATGCACCTTAGCCAGTATATTGAAAAGTTGGCTTTACATACAAGATAAACTTATAATGAACTCAGACTCACAGGTGGTTGGTCCAGGAGGTGTATTGGTTCCTGTCACTGAAGTTGTACTTGGTGCTGTGATGAAGAAGGGATATCAGGAAGCTTTAATTATTCAAAGGAATTACACATTTCAAAAAAAAACTATCAGCATGGTCCTTTCAACATGGAGGAAAAGGAAGAGTGTCTGTGATTGGCGCAGCAGACAAAAGATTATGTTAGGCTGAAAGAAAACCCATACTTTTATAATTTCAGGAAATGAGCCTGCTTCTCGATTGTGTTAGTCCTTTGCAACAGCCCTTGGCGCCATTAACCATCCACCAGCACTCTCTTTTATCTTGCACAATCAACCCAGTCTCTGATTAAGTTGCAACTGATTTATACCCTGTAGTTGGGACAATCCCTCCACATTTTGCATATGTTCCATGTCTCTAAATGTGCCATCTTCATCTATTCATCATCATGTTGATAAGAATTTGATCTAAAACTAGATCAATGGCTCTTGGGCAAAGCATGCTGGTTAGTCAATTCAGAAATGACGTTGATCTCATTTTGCTTACCTAGTCAGAACATGCCCAGTG
This sequence comes from Raja brachyura, assembly GCA_963514005.1. Next base: position 32,385,714 of record OY740799.1, read on the forward strand.
TTCCCAGTTTAATTTCCTATTTCATTGCAGACACAAATATTCCAATATTCAGCAATGAACATAGATCCCATGACCTCAATACACCTATACTTTTACATCAATTACTTGGTTTTAAACTTGAGACACACTTGGGAAGATCTGCTACTTACAAGTCTGGGGCGTGCTTGGGGCTGGTGTGCTGCCGGTCCCTGCAGTTGTAGTTGGCCCAGCGGTGGCTAGAGGATACCAATGAGCAAAAATTATTGAAAGGAAATTCAACCCTATTCATCAAACTTTCAGCATGATCTTTCCTTTCAACATATATGAAAATAAAAATAATACTCACACGATGCCGCAGAGAAAAGATTGCGACAAGCAAGTCGTCAGTTTATCTGTCATATCAGTAAATTAATCTGTTTTGCAATTATGTAAGCTCATCGCAACACCTTTACCCACCCACTGCCTCTTCCTTGCATTTTGCACATTCACCCTCTGCATCACATTGTCACTCTTCCTTTAAATTCCATTGAAGTGACAATTCCTGCTACACCACACTTGCCACAGATTCCACATCTCCAAATGTGTCATCACCAACTTTTGACCATTACCCTGAATGCCAGTAACCTGAAACATAAGCTATGGCAACTGGGCAAAAGATGCTCGACAGCCACCTCTGAAATGTGCATGTACTCCATTTTCTAACCTCATCAGAATTTGCTCAGTATATGTCACTTGTTTTCAAAATCACAAATCTATTGCTGGATGTCAAAGAATTTGATCTGGAAATACATATATCACATTGTGTTCTCTCGGGATATGCTTTTTGCTGCAGTTGAAGTAATGCCTGTTACTCAGTTGGGTTGTGCCCCACATATCAAATAGTAAAATAAATGATAATAATTATAATTGAGTGAGAGACTGCATGATAATCATAAAATGGTCTCAATGAAATATACAATAATCTCAAGTGAGGACGAGTGGAGCGAATTAATCCATCATTTTCCCTATTGCTGTGTTCACACTTTTTATGGCAATGCTTTGGGCCTGTTTTCACTGACCTGGGGCTGAATGGGCACACAAGCGAATTTGTCATTTCACCATCAACAACATCCGTCTCAAGAGCGGAGATGCTGTTAATGATATTTGTCATCAATTTCTTGGTTAATGCCATTAATTGACAATGTTCTGTTAAAAGACTGCGTCATTTCACACATGGTAAACCACACTTTCAGCGAATGGTGTGTCAACCAATGGGCTGGTTTCAAAGGAAGCATGCGTGATGTATATATATTTCATTATTCTGATTTGCATCCTAAAAATTATTACCTGAATACACCTTAGCCAGTATATTGAAAAGTTGGCTTTACATACAAGATAAACTTATCATGAACTCAGACTCACAGGTGGTTGGTCCAGGAAGTGTAGTGGTTCCTGTCACTGAAGTTGTACTTGGTGCTGTGATGAAGAAGGGATATCAGGAAGCATTACTTATTCAAAGGAATTACACATTTAAAAAAAAAACTATCAGCATGGTCCTTTCAACATGGAGGAAAAGGAAGAGTGTCTGTGATTGGCGCAGCAGACAAAAGATTATGTTAGGCTGAAAGACAACCCATACTTTTATAATTTCAGGAAATGAGCCTGCTTCTCGATTGTGTTTGTCCTTTGCAACAGCCCTTGGCGCCATTAACCATCCACTAGCAATCTCTTTTATCTTGCACAATCAACCCAGTCTCTGATTAAGTTGCAACTGATTTATACCCTGTAGTTGTGACAATCCCTCCACATTTTGCATATGTTCCATGTCTCTAAATGTGTCATCTTCATCTATTCATCATCATGTTGATAAGAACTTGATCTAAAACTAGACCAATGGCTCTTGGGCAAAGCATGCTGGTTAGTCAATTCAGAAATGCCGTTGATCTCATTTCGCTTACCTGGTCAGAACATGCCCAGTATTCCCAGTTTAATTTTCTATTTCATTGCATACACAAATATTCCAATATTCAGCAATGAACATAGATCCCATGACCTCAATACACCTATACTTTTACATCAATTACTTGGTTTTAAACTTGAGACACACTTAGGAAGATCTGCTACTTACAAGTCTGGGGCGTGCTTGGGGCTGGTGTGCTGCCGGTCCCTGGAGTTGTAGTTGGCCCAGCGGTGGCTAGAGGATACCAATGAGCAAAAATTATTGAAAGGAAATTCAACCCTATTCTTCAAACTTTCAGCATGATCTTTCCTTTCAACATATATGAAAATTAAAATAATACTCACACGATGCCGCAGAGAAAAGATTGCGACAAGCAAGTAGTCAGTTTATCTGTCATATCAGTAAATTAATCTGTTTTGCAATTATGTCAGCTCATCGCAACACCTTTACCCACCCACTGCCTCTTCCTTGCATTTTGCACATTCACCCTCTGCATCACATTGCCACTCTTCCTTTAAATTCCATTGAAGTGACAATTCCTGCTACACCACACTTGCCACAGATTCCACATCTCCAAATGTGTCATCACCAACGTTTGACCATTACCCTGAATGCCAGTAACCTGAAACATGAGCTATGGCACCTGGGCAAAAGATGCTCGACAGCCACCTCAGAAATGTGCATGTACTCCATTTTCAAACCTCGTCAGAATTTGCTCAGTATATGTCACTTGCTTTCAAAATCACAAATCTATTGCTGGATGTCAAAGAATTTGATCTGGAAATACATATATCACATTGTGTTCTCTCGGGATATGCTTTTTGCTGCAGTTGAAGTAATGCCTGTTCATCAGTTGGGTTGTGCCCCACATATCAAATAGTAAAATAAATGATAATAATCATAATTGAGTGAGAGACTGCATGATAATCATAAAATGGTCTCAATGAAATATACAATAATCTCAAGTGAGGACGAGTGGAGCGAATTAATCCATCATTTTCCCTATTGCTGTGTTCACACTTTTGATCGCAATGCTTTGGGCCTGTTTTGACTGACCTGGGGCTGAATGGGCACACAAGCGAATTTGTCGTTTCACCATTAACAACATCCGTCTCAAGAGCGGAGATGCTGTTAATGATATTTGTCATCAATTTCTTGGTTAATGCCATTAATTGACAATGTTCTGTTAAAAGACTGCGTCATTTCACACATGGTAAACCACACTTTCAGCAAATGGTGTGTTAACTAATGGGCTGGTTTCAAAGGAAGCATGCTTGATGTATATATATTTCATTATTCTGATTTGCATCCTAAAAATTATTACCTGAATACACCTTAGCCAGTATATTGAAAAGTTGGCTTTACATACAAGATAAACTTATCATGAACTCAGACTCACAGGTGGTTGGTCCAGGAGGTGTAGTGGTTCCTGTCACTGAAGTTGTACTTGGTGCTGTGATGAAGAAGGGATTTCAGGAAGTATTAATTATTCAAAGGAATTACACATTTAAAAAAAAAACTATCAGCATGGTCCTTTCAACATGGAGGAAAAGGAAGAGTGTCTGTGATTGGCGCAGCAGACAAAAGATTATGTTAGGCTGAAAGACAACCCATACTTTTATAATTTCAGGAAATGAGCCTGCTTCTCGATTGTGTTTGTCCTTTGCAACAGCCCTTGGCGCCATTAACCATCCACTAGCAATCTCTTTTATCTTGCACAATCAACCCAGTCTCTGATTAAGTTGCAACTGATTTATACCCTGTAGTTGTGACAATCCCTCCACATTTTGCATATGTTCCATGTCTCTAAATGTGTCATCTTCATCTATTCATCATCATGTTGATAAGAACTTGATCTAAAACTAGACCAATGGCTCTTGGGCAAAGCATGCTGGTTAGTCAATTCAGAAATGCCGTTGATCTCATTTCGCTTACCTGGTCAGAACATGCCCAGTATTCCCAGTTTAATTTTCTATTTCATTGCATACACAAATATTCCAATATTCAGCAATGAACATAGATCCCATGACCTCAATACACCTATACTTTTACATCAATTACTTGGTTTTAAACTTGAGACACACTTAGGAAGATCTGCTACTTACAAGTCTGGGGCGTGCTTGGGGCTGGTGTGCTGCCGGTCCCTGGAGTTGTAGTTGGCCCAGCGGTGGCTAGAGGATACCAATGAGCAAAAATTATTGAAAGGAAATTCAACCCTATTCTTCAAACTTTCAGCATGATCTTTCCTTTCAACATATATGAAAATTAAAATAATACTCACACGATGCCGCAGAGAAAAGATTGCGACAAGCAAGTAGTCAGTTTATCTGTCATATCAGTAAATTAATCTGTTTTGCAATTATGTCAGCTCATCGCAACACCTTTACCCACCCACTGCCTCTTCCTTGCATTTTGCACATTCACCCTCTGCATCACATTGCCACTCTTCCTTTAAATTCCATTGAAGTGACAATTCCTGCTACACCACACTTGCCACAGATTCCACATCTCCAAATGTGTCATCACCAACGTTTGACCATTACCCTGAATGCCAGTAACCTGAAACATGAGCTATGGCACCTGGGCAAAAGATGCTCGACAGCCACCTCAGAAATGTGCATGTACTCCATTTTCAAACCTCGTCAGAATTTGCTCAGTATATGTCACTTGCTTTCAAAATCACAAATCTATTGCTGGATGTCAAAGAATTTGATCTGGAAATACATATATCACATTGTGTTCTCTCGGGATATGCTTTTTGCTGCAGTTGAAGTAATGCCTGTTCATCAGTTGGGTTGTGCCCCACATATCAAATAGTAAAATAAATGATAATAATCATAATTGAGTGAGAGACTGCATGATAATCATAAAATGGTCTCAATGAAATATACAATAATCTCAAGTGAGGACGAGTGGAGCGAATTAATCCATCATTTTCCCTATTGCTGTGTTAACACTTTTTATCGCAATGCTTTGGGCCTGTTTTGACTGACCTGGGGCTGAATGGGCACACAAGCGAATTTGTCGTTTCACCATTAACAACATCCGTCTCAAGAGCGGAGATGCTGTTAATGATATTTGTCATCAATTTCTTGGTTAATGCCATTAATTGACAATGTTCTGTTAAAAGACTGCGTCATTTCACACATGGTAAACCACACTTTCAGCAAATGGTGTGTTAACTAATGGGCTGGTTTCAAAGGAAGCATGCTTGATGTATATATATTTCATTATTCTGATTTGCATCCTAAAAATTATTACCTGAATACACCTTAGCCAGTATATTGAAAAGTTGGCTTTACATACAAGATAAACTTATCATGAACTCAGACTCACAGGTGGTTGGTCCAGGAGGTGTAGTGGTTCCTGTCACTGAAGTTGTACTTGGTGCTGTGATGAAGAAGGGATTTCAGGAAGTATTAATTATTCAAAGGAATTACACATTTAAAAAAAAAACTATCAGCATGGTCCTTTCAACATGGAGGAAAAGGAAGAGTGTCTGTGATTGGCGCAGCAGACAAAAGATCATGTTAGGCTGAAAGACAACCCATACTTTTATAATTTCAGGAAATGAGCCTGCTTCTCGATTGTGTTTGTCCTTTGCAACAGCCCTTGGCGCCATTAACCATCCACTAGCAATCTCTTTTATCTTGCACAATCAACCCAGTCTCTGATTAAGTTGCAACTGATTTATACCCTGTAGTTGGGACAATCCCTCCACATTTTGCATATGTTCCATGTCTCTAAATGTGTCATCTTCATCTATTCATCATCATGTTGATAAGAATTTGATCTAAAACTAGACCAATGGCTCTTGGGCAAAGCATGCTGGTTAGTCAATTCAGAAATGCCGTTGATCTCATTTCGCTTACCTGGTCAGAACATGCCCAGTATTCCCAGTTTAATTTTCTATTTCATTGCATACACAAATATTCCAATATTCAGCAATGAACATAGATCCCATGACCTCAATACACCTATACTTTTACATCAATTACTTGGTTTTAAACTTGAGACACACTTGGGAAGATCTACTACTTACAAGTCTGGGGCGTGCTTGGGGCTGGTGTGCTGCCGGTCCCTGGAGTTGTAGTTGGCCCAGCAGTGGCTAGAGGATACCAATGAGCAAAAATTATTGAAAGGAAATTCAACCCTATTCATCAAACTTTCAGCATGATCTTTCCTTTCAACATATATGAAAATTAAAATAATACTCACACGATGCCGCAGAGAAAAGATTGCGACAAGCAAGTCGTCAGTTTATCTGTCATATCAGTAAATTAATCTGTTTTGCAATTATGTAAGCTCATCGCAACACCTTTACCCACCCACTGCCTCTTCCTTGCATTTTGCACATTCACCCTCTGCATCACATTGCCACTCTTCCTTTAAATTCCATTGAAGTGACAATTCCTGCTACACCACACTTGCCACAGATTCCACATCTCTAAATGTGTCATCACCAACTTTTGACCATTACCCTGAATGCCAGTAACCTGAAACATAAGCTATGGCACCTGGGCAAAAGACGCTCGACAGCCACCTCAGAAATGTGCATGTACTCCATTTTCTCACCTCGTCAGAATTTGCTCAGTATATGTCACTTGTTTTCAAAATCACAAATCTATTGCTGGATGTCAAAGAATTTGATCTGGAAATACATATATCACATTGTGTTCTCTCGGGATATGCTTTTTGCTGCAGTTGAAGTAATGCCTGTTCCTCAGTTGGGTTGTGCCCCACATATCAAATAGTAAAATAAATGATAATAATTATAATTGAGTGAGAGACTGCATGATAATCATAAAATGGTCTCAATGAAATATACAATAATCTCAAGTGAGGACGAGTGGAGCGAATTAATCCATCATTTTCCCTATTGCTGTGTTCACACTTTTTATGGCAATGCTTTGCGCCTGTTATGACTGACCTGGGGCTGAATGGGCACACAAGCGAATTTGTCGTTTCACCATTAACAACATCCGTCTCAAGAGCGGAGATGCTGTTAATGATATTTGTCATCAATTTCTTGGTTAATGCCATTAATTGACAATGTTCTGTTAAAAGACTGCGTCATTTCACACATGGTAGTCCACACTTTCAGCGAATGGTGTGTTAACCAATGGGCTGGTTTCAAAGGAAGCATGCTTGATGTATATATATTTCATTATTCTGATTTGCATCCTAAAAATTATTACCTGAATACACCTTAGCCAGTATATTGAAAAGTTGGCTTTACATACAAGATAAACTTATCATGAACTCAGACTCACAGGTGGTTGGTCCAGGAGGTGTCGTGGGTCCTGTCACTGAAGTTGTACTTGGTGCTGTGATGAAGAAGGGATATCAGGAAGCTTTAATTATTCAAAGGAATTACACATTACAAAAAAAAACTATCAGCATGGTCCTTTCAACATGGAGGAAAAGGAAGAGTGTCTGTGATTGGCGCAGCAGTCAAAAGATTATGTTAGGCTGAAAGACAACCCATACTTTTATAATTTCAGGAAATGAGCCTGCTTCTCGATTGTGTTAGTCCTTTGCAACAGCCCTTGGCGCCATTAACCATCCACCAGCAGTCTATTTTATCTTGCACAATCAACCCAGTCTCTGATTAAGTTGCAACTGATTTATACCCTGTAGTTGTGACAATCCCTCCACATTTTACATATGTTCCATGTCTCTAAATGTGCCATCTTCATCTATTCATCATCATGTTGATAAGAATTTGATCTAAAACTAGATCAATGGCTCTTGGGCAAAGCATGCTGGTTAGTCAATTCAGAAATGACGTTGATCTCATTATGCTTACCTAGTCAGAACATGCCCAGTATTCCCAGTTTAATTTCCTGTTTCATTGCATACACAAATATTCCAATATTCAGCAATGAACATAGATCCCATGACCTCAATACACCTATACTTTTACATTAATTACTTGGTTTTAAACTTGAGACACACTTGGGAAGATCTGCTACTTACAAGTCTGGGGCGTGCTTGGGGCTGGTGTGCTGCCGGTCCCTGCAGTTGTAGTTGGCCCAGCGGTGGATAGAGGATACCAATGAGCAAAAATTATTGAAAGGAAATTCAACCCTATTCATCAAACTTTCAGCATGATCTTTCCTTTCAACATATATGAAAATTAAAATAATACTCACATGATGCCGCAGAGAAAAGATTGCGACAAGCAAGTAGTCAATTTATCTGTCATATCAGTAAATTAATCTGTTTGTCAATTATGTAAGCTCATTGCAACACCTTTACCCACCCACGGCCTCTTCCTTGCATTTTGCACATTCACCCTCTGCATCACATCGCCACTCTTCCTTTAAATTCCATTGAAGTGACAATTCCTGCTACACCACACTTGCCACAGATTCCACATCTCCAAATGTGTCATCACCAACTTTTGACCATTACCCTGAATGCCAGTAACCTGAAACATAAGCTATGGCACCTGGGCAAAAGATGCTCGACAGCCACCTCAGAAATGTGCATGTACTCCATTTTCTAACCTCGTCAGAATTTGCTCAGTATATGTCACTTGTTTTCAAAATCACAAATCTATTGCTGGATGTCAAAGAATTTGATCTGGAAATACATATATCACATTGTGTTCTCTCGGGATATGCTTTTTGCTGCAGTTGAAGTAATGCCTGTTCCTCAGTTGGGTTGTGCCCCACATATCAAATAGTAAAATAAATGATAATAATTATAATTGAGTGAGAGACTGCATGATAATCATAAAATGGTCTCAATGAAATATACAATAATCTCAAGTGTGGACGAGTGGAGCGAATTAATCCATCATTTTCCCTATTGCTGTGTTCACACTTTTTATCGCAATGCTTTGCGCCTGTTATGACTGACCTGGGGCTGAATGGGCACACAAGCGAATTTGTCGTTTCACCATTAACAACATCCGTCTCAAGAGCGGAGATGCTGTTAATGATATTTGTCATCAATTTCTTGGTTAATGCCATTAATTGACAATGTTCTGTTAAAAGACTGCGTCATTTCACACATGGTAGTCCACACTTTCAGCGAATGGTGTGTTAACCAATGGGCTGGTTTCAAAGCAAGCATGCTTGATGTATATATATTTCATTATTCTCATTTGCATCCTAAAAATTATTACCTGAATACACCTTAGCCAGTATATTGAAAAGTTGGCTTTACACACAAGATAAACTTATCATGAACTCAGACTCACAGGTGGTTGGTCCAGGAGGTGTAGTGGTTCCTGTCACTGAAGTTGTACTTGGTGCTGTGATGAAGAAGGGATATCAGGAAGTATTAATTATTCAAAGGAATTACACATTTCAAAAAAAAACTATCAGCATGGTCCTTTCAACATGGTGGAAAAGGAAGAGTGTCTGTGATTGGCGCAGCAGACAAAAGATTATGTTAGGCTGAAAGACAACCCATACTTTTATAATTTCAGGAAATGAGCCTGCTTCTCGATTGTGTTCGTCCTTTGCAACAGCCCTTGGCGCCATTAACCATCCACCAGCACTCTCTTTTATCTTGCACAATCAACCCAGTCTCTGATTAAGTTGCAACTGATTTATACCCTGTAGTTGTGACAATCCCTCCACATTTTGCATATGTTCCATGTCTCTAAATGTGTCATCTTCATCTATTCATCATCATGTTGATAAGAATTTGATCTAAAACTAGATCAATGGCTCTTGGGCAAAGCATGCTGGTTAGTCAATTCAGAAATGCCGTTGATCTCATTATGCTTACCCAGTCAGAACATACCCAGTATTCCCAGTTTAATTTCCTATTTCATTGCATACACAAATATTCCAATATTCAGCAATGAACATAGATCCCATGACCTCAATACACCTATACTTTTACATCAATTACTTGGTTTTAAACTTGAGACACACTTGGGAAGATCTGCTACTTACAAGTCTGGGGCGTGCTTGGGGCTGGTGTGCTGCCGGTCCCTGGAGTTGTAGTTGGCCCAGCAGTGGCTAGAGGATACCAATGAGCAAAAATTATTGAAAGGAAATTCAACCCTATTCATCAAACTTTCAGCATGATCTTTCCTTTCAACATATATGAAAATTAAAATAATACTCACACGATGCCGCAGAGAAAAGATTGCGACAAGCAAGTCGTCAGTTTATCTGTCATATCAGTAAATTAATCTGTTTTGCAATTATGTAAGCTCATCGCAACACCTTTACCCACCCACTGCCTCTTCCTTGCATTTTGCACATCCACCCTCTGCATCACATTGCCACTCTTCCTTTAAATTCCATTGAAGTGACAATTCCTGCTACACCACACTTGCCACAGATTCCACATCTCCAAATGTGTCATCACCAACTTTTGACCATTACCCTGAATGCCAGTAACCTGAAACATAAGCTATGGCACCTGGGCAAAAGATGCTCGACAGCCACCTCAGAAATGTGCATGTACTCCATTTTCTAACCTCGTCAGAATTTGCTCAGTATATGTCACTTGCTTTCAAAATCACAAATCTATTGCTGGATGTCAAAGAATTTGATCTGGAAATACATATATCACATTGTGTTCTCTCGGGATATGCTTTTTGCTGCAGTTGAAGTAATGCCTGTTCCTCAGTTGGGTTGTGCCCCACATATCAAATAGTAAAATAAATGATAATAATTATAATTGAGTGAGAGACTGCATGATAATCATAAAATGGTCTCAATTAAATATACAATAATCTCAAGTGAGGACGAGTGGAGCGAATTAATCCATCATTTTCCCTATTGCTGTGTTCACACTTTTTATCGCAATGCTTTGCGCCTGTTTTGACTGACCTGGGGCTGAATGGGCAAACAAGCAAATTTGTTGTTTCACCATTAACAACATCCGTCTCAAGAGCGGAGATGCTGTTAATGATATTTGTCATCAATTTCTTGGTTAATGCCATTAATTGACAATGTTCTGTTAAAAGACTGCGTCATTTCACACATGGTAAACCACACTTTCAGCAAATGGTGTGTTAACTAATGGGCTGGTTTCAAAGGAAGCATGCTTGATGTATATATATTTCATTATTCTGATTTGCATCCTAAAAATTATTACCTGAATACACCTTAGCCAGTATATTGAAAAGTTGGCTTTACATACAAGATAAACTTATCATGAACTCAGACTCACAGGTGGTTGGTCCAGGAGGTGTAGTGGTTCCTGTCACGGAAGTTGTACTTGGTGCTGTGATGAAGAAGGGATATCAGGAAGCATTAATTATTCAAAGGAATTACACATTTCAAAAAAAAACTATCAGCATGGTCCTTTCAACATGGAGGAAAAGGAAGAGTGTCTGTGATTGGCGCAGCAGTCAAAAGATTATGTTAGGCTGAAAGACAACCCATACTTTTATAATTTCAGGAAATGAGCCTGCTTCTCGATTGTGTTTGTCCTTTGCAACTGCCCTTGGCGCCATTAACCATCCACCAGCACTCTCTTTTATCTTGCACAATCAACCCAGTCTCTGATTAAGTTGCAACTGATTTATACCCTGTAGTTGTGACAATCCCTCCACATTTTGCATATATTCCATGTCTCTAAATGTGTCATCTTCATCTATTCATCATCATGTTGATAAGAATTTGATCTAAAACTAGATCAATGGCTCTTGGGCAAAGCATGCTGGTTAGTCAATTCAGAAATGACGTTGATCTCATTTTGCTTACCTAGTCAGAACAAGCCCAGTATTCCCAGTTTAATTTCCTATTTCATTGCATACACAAATATTCCAATATTCAGCAATGAACATAGATCCAATGACCTCAATACACCTATACTTTTACATAAATTATTTGGTTTTAAACTTGAGACACACTTGGGAAGATCTGCTACTTACAAGTCTGGGGCGTGCTTGGGGCTGGTGTGCTGCCGGTCCCTGCAGTTGTAGTTGGCCCAGCGGTGGCTAGAGGATAGCAATGAGCAAAAATTATTGAAAGGAAATTCAACGCTATTCATCAAACTTTCAGCATGATCTTTCCTTTCAACATACATGAAAATTAAAATAATACTCACATGATGCTGCAGAGAAAAGATTGCGACAAGCAAGTGGTCAGTTTATCTGTCATATCAGTAAATTAATCTGTTTTGCAATTATGTAAGCTCATCGCAACACCTTTACCCACCCACTGCCTCTTCCTTGCATTTTGCACATTCACCCTCTGCATCACATTGCCACTCTTCCTTTAAATTCCATTGAAGTGACAATTCCTGCTACACCACACTTGCCACAGATTCGACATCTCCAAATGTGTCATCACCAACTTTTGACCATTACCCTGAATGCCAGTAACCTGAAACATAAGCTATGGCACCTGGGCAAAAGATGCTCGACAGCCACCTCAGAAATGTGCATGTACTCCATTTTCTAACCTCGTCAGAATTTGCTCAGTATATGTCACTTGTTTTCAAAATCACAAATCTATTGCTGGATGTCAAAGAATTTGATCTGGAAATACATATATCACATTGTGTTCTCTCGGGATATGCTTTTTAATGCAGTTGAAGTAATGCCTGTTCCTCAGTTGGGTTGTGCCCCACATATCAAATAGTAAAATAAATGATAATAATTATAATTGAGTGAGAGACTGCATGATAATCATAAAATGGTCTCAATGAAATATACAATAATCTCAAGTGTGGACGAGTGGAGCGAATTAATCCATCATTTTCCCTATTGCTGTGTTCACACTTTTTATCGCAATGCTTTGCGCCTGTTATGACTGACCTGGGGCTGAATGGGCACACAAGCGAATTTGTCGTTTCACCATTAACAACATCCGTCTCAAGAGCGGAGATGCTGTTAATGATATTTGTCATCAATTTCTTGGTTAATGCCATTAATTGACAATGTTCTGTTAAAAGACTGCGTCATTTCACACATGGTAGTCCACACTTTCAGCGAATGGTGTGTTAACCAATGGGCTGGTTTCAAAGCAAGCATGCTTGATGTATATATATTTCATTATTCTCATTTGCATCCTAAAAATTATTACCTGAATACACCTTAGCCAGTATATTGAAAAGTTGGCTTTACACACAAGATAAACTTATCATGAACTCAGACTCACAGGTGGTTGGTCCAGGAGGTGTAGTGGTTCCTGTCACTGAAGTTGTACTTGGTGCTGTGATGAAGAAGGGATATCAGGAAGTATTAATTATTCAAAGGAATTACACATTTCAAAAAAAAACTATCAGCATGGTCCTTTCAACATGGAGGAAAAGGAAGAGTGTCTGTGATTGGCCCAGCAGACAAAAGATTGTGTTAGGCTGAAAGACAACCCATACTTTTATAATTTCAGGAAATGAGCCTGCTTCTCGATTGTGTTAGTCCTTTGCAACAGCCCTTGGTGCCATTAACCATCCTCCAGCACTCTCTTTTATCTTGCACAATCAACCCAGTCTCTGATTAAGTTGCAACTGATTTATACCCTGTAGTTGTGACAATCCCTCCACATTTTGCATATGTTCCATGTCTCTAAATGTGTCATCTTCATCTATTCATCATCATGTTGATAAGAATTTGATCTAAAACTAGATCAATGGCTCTTGGGCAAAGCATGCTGGTTAGTCAATTCAGAAATGACGTTGATCTCATTATGCTTACCCAGTCAGAACATACCCAGTATTCCCAGTTTAATTTCCTATTTCATTGCATACACAAATATTCCAATATTCAGCAATGAACATAGATCCCATGACCTCAATACACCTATACTTTTACATCAATTACTTGGTTTTAAACTTGAGACACACTTGGTAAGATCTGCTACTTACAAGTCTGGGGCGTGCTTGGGGCTGGTGTGCTGCCGGTCCCTGCAGTTGTAGTTGGCCCAGCAGTGGCTAGAGGATACCAATGAGCAAAAATTATTGAAAGGAAATTCAACCCTATTCATCAAACTTTCAGCATGAGCTTTCCTTTCAACATATATGAAAATTAAAATAATACTCACATGATGCCGCAGAGAAAAGATTGCGACAAGCAAGTAGTCAATTTATCTGTCATATCAGTAAATTAATCTGTTTGTCAATTATGTAAGCTCATCGTAACACCTTTACCCACCCACTGCCTCTTCCTTGCATTTTGCACATTCACCCTCTGCATCACATTGCCACTCTTCCTTTAAATTCCATTGAAGTGACAATTCCTGCTACACCACACTTGCCACAGATTCCACATCTCCAAATGTGTCATCACCAACTTTTGACCATTACCCTGAATGCCAGTAACCTGAAACATAAGCTATGGCACCTGGGCAAAAGATGCTCGACAGCCACCTCAGAAATGTGCATGTACTCCATTTTCTAACCTCGTCAGAATTTGCTCAGTATATGTCACTTGTTTTCAAAATCACAAATCTATTGCTGGATGTCAAAGAATTTGATCTGGAAATACATATATCACATTGTGTTCTCTCGGGATATGCTTTTTGCTGCAGTTGAAGTAATGCCTGTTCCTCAGTTGGGTTGTGCCCCACATATCAAATAGTAAAATAAATGATAATAATTATAATTGAGTGAGAGACTGCATGATAATCATAAAATGGTCTCAATTAAATATACAATAATCTCAAGTGAGGACGAGTGGAGCGAATTAATCCATCATTTTCCCTATTGCTGTGTTCACACTTTTTATCGCAATGCTTTGCACCTGTTTTGACTGACCTGGGGCTGAATGGGCAAACAAGCAAATTTGTTGTTTCACCATTAACAACATCCGTCTCAAGAGCGGAGATGCTGTTAATGATATTTGTCATCAATTTCTTGGTTAATGCCATTAATTGACAATGTTCTGTTAAAAGACTGCGTCATTTCACACATGGTAGTCCACACTTTCAGCGAATGGTGTGTCAACCAATGGGCTGGTTTCAAAGGAAGCATGCTTGATGTATATATATTTCATTATTCTGATTTGCATCCTAAAAATTATTACCTGAATACACCTTAGCCAGTATATTGAAAAGTTGGCTTTACATACAAGATAAACTTATCATGAACTCAGACTCACAGGTGGTTGGTCCAGGAGGTGTAGTGGTTCCTGTCACGGAAGTTGTACTTGGTGCTGTGATGAAGAAGGGATATCAGGAAGCATTAATTATTCAAAGGAATTACACATTTCAAAAAAAAACTATCAGCATGGTCCTTTCAACATGGAGGAAAAGGAAGAGTGTCTGTGATTGGCGCAGCAGACAAAAGATTATGTTAGGCTGAAAGACAACCCATACTTTTATAATTTCAGGAAATGAGCCTGCTTCTCGATTGTGTTTGTCCTTTGCAACTGCCCTTGGCGCCATTAACCATCCACCAGCACTCTCTTTTATCTTGCACAATCAACCCAGTCTCTGATTAAGTTGCAACTGATTTATACCCTGTAGTTGTGACAATCCCTCCACATTTTGCATATATTCCATGTCTCTAAATGTGTCATCTTCATCTATTCATCATCATGTTGATAAGAATTTGATCTAAAACTAGATCAATGGCTCTTGGGCAAAGCATGCTGGTTAGTCAATTCAGAAATGACGTTGATCTCATTTTGCTTACCTAGTCAGAACAAGCCCAGTATTCCCAGTTTAATTTCCTATTTCATTGCATACACAAATATTCCAATATTCAGCAATGAACATAGATCCAATGACCTCAATACACCTATACTTTTACATAAATTATTTGGTTTTAAACTTGAGACACACTTGGGAAGATCTGCTACTTACAAGTCTGGGGCGTGCTTGGGGCTGGTGTGCTGCCGGTCCCTGCAGTTGTAGTTGGCCCAGCGGTGGCTAGAGGATAGCAATGAGCAAAAATTATTGAAAGGAAATTCAACGCTATTCATCAAACTTTCAGCATGATCTTTCCTTTCAACATACATGAAAATTAAAATAATACTCACATGATGCTGCAGAGAAAAGATTGCGACAAGCAAGTGGTCAGTTTATCTGTCATATCAGTAAATTAATCTGTTTTGCAATTATGTAAGCTCATCGCAACACCTTTACCCACCCACTGCCTCTTCCTTGCATTTTGCACATTCACCCTCTGCATCACATTGCCACTCTTCCTTTAAATTCCATTGAAGTGACAATTCCTGCTACACCACACTTGCCACAGATTCGACATCTCCAAATGTGTCATCACCAACTTTTGACCATTACCCTGAATGCCAGTAACCTGAAACATAAGCTATGGCACCTGGGCAAAAGATGCTCGACAGCCACCTCAGAAATGTGCATGTACTCCATTTTCTAACCTCGTCAGAATTTGCTCAGTATATGTCACTTGTTTTCAAAATCACAAATCTATTGCTGGATGTCAAAGAATTTGATCTGGAAATACATATATCACATTGTGTTCTCTCGGGATATGCTTTTTGCTGCAGTTGAAGTAATGCCTGTTCCTCAGTTGGGTTGTGCCCCACATATCAAATAGTAAAATAAATGATAATAATTATAATTGAGTGAGAGACTGCATGATAATCATAAAATGGTCTCAATGAAATATACAATAATCTCAAGTGTGGACGAGTGGAGCGAATTAATCCATCATTTTCCCTATTGCTGTGTTCACACTTTTTATCGCAATGCTTTGCGCCTGTTATGACTGACCTGGGGCTGAATGGGCACACAAGCGAATTTGTCGTTTCACCATTAACAACATCCGTCTCAAGAGCGGAGATGCTGTTAATGATATTTGTCATCAATTTCTTGGTTAATGCCATTAATTGACAATGTTCTGTTAAAAGACTGCGTCATTTCACACATGGTAGTCCACACTTTCAGCGAATGGTGTGTTAACCAATGGGCTGGTTTCAAAGCAAGCATGCTTGATGTATATATATTTCATTATTCTCATTTGCATCCTAAAAATTATTACCTGAATACACCTTAGCCAGTATATTGAAAAGTTGGCTTTACACACAAGATAAACTTATCATGAACTCAGACTCACAGGTGGTTGGTCCAGGAGGTGTAGTGGTTCCTGTCACTGAAGTTGTACTTGGTGCTGTGATGAAGAAGGGATATCAGGAAGTATTAATTATTCAAAGGAATTACACATTTCAAAAAAAAACTATCAGCATGGTCCTTTCAACATGGAGGAAAAGGAAGAGTGTCTGTGATTGGCCCAGCAGACAAAAGATTGTGTTAGGCTGAAAGACAACCCATACTTTTATAATTTCAGGAAATGAGCCTGCTTCTCGATTGTGTTAGTCCTTTGCAACAGCCCTTGGTGCCATTAACCATCCTCCAGCACTCTCTTTTATCTTGCACAATCAACCCAGTCTCTGATTAAGTTGCAACTGATTTATACCCTGTAGTTGTGACAATCCCTCCACATTTTGCATATGTTCCATGTCTCTAAATGTGTCATCTTCATCTATTCATCATCATGTTGATAAGAATTTGATCTAAAACTAGATCAATGGCTCTTGGGCAAAGCATGCTGGTTAGTCAATTCAGAAATGACGTTGATCTCATTATGCTTACCCAGTCAGAACATACCCAGTATTCCCAGTTTAATTTCCTATTTCATTGCATACACAAATATTCCAATATTCAGCAATGAACATAGATCCCATGACCTCAATACACCTATACTTTTACATCAATTACTTGGTTTTAAACTTGAGACACACTTGGGAAGATCTGCTACTTACAAGTCTGGGGCGTGCTTGGGGCTGGTGTGCTGCCGGTCCCTGCAGTTGTAGTTGGCCCAGCAGTGGCTAGAGGATACCAATGAGCAAAAATTATTGAAAGGAAATTCAACCCTATTCATCAAACTTTCAGCATGAGCTTTCCTTTCAACATATATGAAAATTAAAATAATACTCACATGATGCCGCAGAGAAAAGATTGCGACAAGCAAGTAGTCAATTTATCTGTCATATCAGTAAATTAATCTGTTTGTCAATTATGTAAGCTCATCGTAACACCTTTACCCACCCACTGCCTCTTCCTTGCATTTTGCACATTCACCCTCTGCATCACATTGCCACTCTTCCTTTAAATTCCATTGAAGTGACAATTCCTGCTACACCACACTTGCCACAGATTCCACATCTCCAAATGTGTCATCACCAACTTTTGACCATTACCCTGAATGCCAGTAACCTGAAACATAAGCTATGGCACCTGGGCAAAAGATGCTCGACAGCCACCTCAGAAATGTGCATGTACTCCATTTTCTAACCTCGTCAGAATTTGCTCAGTATATGTCACTTGTTTTCAAAATCACAAATCTATTGCTGGATGTCAAAGAATTTGATCTGGAAATACATATATCACATTGTGTTCTCTCGGGATATGCTTTTTGCTGCAGTTGAAGTAATGCCTGTTCCTCAGTTGGGTTGTGCCCCACATATCAAATAGTAAAATAAATGATAATAATTATAATTGAGTGAGAGACTGCATGATAATCATAAAATGGTCTCAATGAAATATACAATAATCTCAAGTGAGGACGAGTGGAGCGAATTAATCCATCATTTTCCCTATTGCTGTGTTCACACTTTTTATCGCAATGCTTTGCGCCTGTTTTGACTGACCTGGGGCTGAATGGGCAAACAAGCAAATTTGTTGTTTCACCATTAACAACATCCGTCTCAAGAGCGGAGATGCTGTTAATGATATTTGTCATCAATTTCTTGGTTAATGCCATTAATTGACAATGTTCTGTTAAAAGACTGCGTCATTTCACACATGGTAGTCCACACTTTCAGCGAATGGTGTGTCAACCAATGGGCTGGTTTCAAAGGAAGCATGCTTGATGTATATATATTTCATTATTCTGATTTGCATCCTAAAAATTATTACCTGAATACACCTTAGCCAGTATATTGAAAAGTTGGCTTTACATACAAGATAAACTTATCATGAACTCAGACTCACAGGTGGTTGGTCCAGGAGGTGTAGTGGTTCCTGTCACGGAAGTTGTACTTGGTGCTGTGATGAAGAAGGGATATCAGGAAGCATTAATTATTCAAAGGAATTACACATTTCAAAAAAAAACTATCAGCATGGTCCTTTCAACATGGAGGAAAAGGAAGAGTGTCTGTGATTGGCGCAGCAGACAAAAGATTATGTTAGGCTGAAAGACAACCCATACTTTTATAATTTCAGGAAATGAGCCTGCTTCTCGATTGTGTTTGTCCTTTGCAACCGCCCTTGGCGCCATTAACCATCCACCAGCACTCTCTTTTATCTTGCACAATCAACCCAGTCTCTGATTAAGTTGCAACTGATTTATACCCTGTAGTTGTGACAATCCCTCCACATTTTGCATATATTCCATGTCTCTAAATGTGTCATCTTCATCTATTCATCATCATGTTGATAAGAATTTGATCTAAAACTAGATCAATGGCTCTTGGGCAAAGCATGCTGGTTAGTCAATTCAGAAATGACGTTGATCTCATTTTGCTTACCTAGTCAGAACAAGCCCAGTATTCCCAGTTTAATTTCCTATTTCATTGCATACACAAATATTCCAATATTCAGCAATGAACATAGATCCAATGACCTCAATACACCTATACTTTTACATAAATTATTTGGTTTTAAACTTGAGACACACTTGGGAAGATCTGCTACTTACAAGTCTGGGGCGTGCTTGGGGCTGGTGTGCTGCCGGTCCCTGCAGTTGTAGTTGGCCCAGCGGTGGCTAGAGGATAGCAATGAGCAAAAATTATTGAAAGGAAATTCAACGCTATTCATCAAACTTTCAGCATGATCTTTCCTTTCAACATACATGAGAATTAAAATAATACTCACATGATGCTGCAGAGAAAAGATTGCGACAAGCAAGTGGTCAGTTTATCTGTCATATCAGTAAATTAATCTGTTTTGCAATTATGTAAGCTCATCGCAACACCTTTACCCACCCACTGCCTCTTCCTTGCATTTTGCACATTCACCCTCTGCATCACATTGCCACTCTTCCTTTAAATTCCATTGAAGTGACAATTCCTGCTACACCACACTTGCCACAGATTCCACATCTCCAAATGTGTCATCACCAACTTTTGGCCATTACACTGAATGCTAGTAACCTGAAACATAAGCTATGGCACCTGGGCAAAAGATGCTCCACAGCCACCTCATAAATGTGCATGTACTCCATTTTCTAACCTCGTCAGAATTTGCTCAGTATATGTAACGTTTTCAAAATCACAAATCTGTTGCTGGATGTCAAAGAATTTGATCTGGAAATACATATATCACATTGTGTTCTCTCGGGATATGCTTTTTGCTGCAGTTGAAGTAATGCCTGTTCTTCAGTTGGGTTGTGCCCCACATATCAAATGGTAAAATAAATGATAATAATTATAATTGAGTGAGAGACTGCATGATAATCATAAAATGGTCTCAATGAAATATACAATAATCTCAAGTGAGGACGAGTGGAGCGAATTAATCCATCATTTTCCCTATTGCTGTGTTCACACTTTTTATGGCAATGCTTTGGGCCTGTTATGACTGACCTGGGGCTGAATGTGCACACAAGCGAATTTGTCGTTTCACCATCAACAACATCCGTCTCAAGAGCAGAGATGCTGTTAATGATATTTGTCATCAATTTCTTGGTTAATGCCATTAATTGACAATGTTCTGTTAAAAGACTGCGTCATTTCACACATGGTAAACCACACTTTCAGCGAATGGTGTGTTAACCAATGGGCTGGTTTCAAAGGAAGCATGCTTGATGTATATATATTTCATTATTCTGATTTGCATCCTAAAAATTATTACCTGAATACACCTTAGCCAGTATATTGAAAAGTTGGCTTTACATACAAGATAAACTTATCATGAACTCAGACTCACAGGTGGTTGGTCCAGGAGGTGTAGTGGTTCCTGTCACTGAAGTTGTACTTGGTGCTGTGATGAAGAAGGGATATCAGGAAGCATTAATTATTCAAAGGAATTACACATTTCAAAAAAAAACTATCAGCATGGTCCTTTCAACATGGAGGAAAAGGAAGAGTGTCTGTGATTGGCCCAGCAGACAAAAGATTGTGTTAGGCTGAAAGACAACCCATACTTTTATAATTTCAGGAAATGAGCCTGCTTCTCGATTGTGTTAGTCCTTTGCAACAGCCCTTGGCGCCATTAACCATCCTCCAGCACTCTCTTTTATCTTGCACAATCAACGCAGTCTCTGATTAAGTTGCAACTGATTTATACCCTGTAGTTGTGACAATCCCTCCACATTTTGCATATGTTCCATGTCTTTAAATGTGTCATCTTCATCTATTCATCATCATGTTGATAAGAATTTGATCTAAAACTAGATCAATGGCTCTTGGGCAAAGCATGCTGGTTAGTCAATTCAGAAATGACGTTGATCTCATTCTGCTTAACTCGTCAGAACATACCCAGTATTCCCAGTTTAATTTCCTGTTTCATTGCATACACAAATATTCCAATATTCAGCAATGAACATAGATCCCATGACCTCAATACACCTATACTTTTACATTAATTACTTGGTTTTAAACTTGAGACACACTTGGGAAGATCTGCTACTTACAAGTCTGGGGCGTGCTTGGGGCTGGTGTGCTTCCGGTCCCTGCAGTTGTAGTTGGCCCAGCGGTGGCTAGAGGATACCAATGAGCAAAAATTATTGAAAGGAAATTCAACCCTATTCATCAAACTTTCAGCATGATCTTTCCTTTCAACATATATGAAAATTAAAATAATACTAACATGATGCCACAGAGAAAAGATTGCGACAAGCAAGTAGTCAATTTATCTGTCATATCAGTAAATTAATCTGTTTGTCCATTATGTAA
This sequence comes from Raja brachyura, assembly GCA_963514005.1. The sequence goes on from OY740799.1 coordinate 32,407,430, forward strand.
GCTCATCGCAACACCTTTACCCACCCACTGCCTCTTCCTTGCATTTTGCACATTCACCCTCTGCATCACATTGCCACTCTTCCTTTAAATTCCATTGAAGTGACAATTCCTGCTACACCACACTTGCCACAGATTCCACATCTCCAAATGTGTCATCACCAACTTTTGACCATTACCCTGAATGCTAGTAACCTGAAACATAAGCTATGGCACCTGGGCAAAAGATGCTCCACAGCCACCTCATAAATGTGCATGTACTCCATTTTCTAACCTCGTCAGAATTTGCTCAGTATATGTCACTTGCTTTCAAAATCACAAATCTATTGCTGGATGTCAAAGAATTTGATCTGGAAATACATATATCACATTGTGTTCTCTCGGGATATGCTTTTTGCTGCAGTTGAAGTAATGCCTGTTCCTCAGTTGGGTTGTGCCCCACATATCAAATAGTAAAATAAATGATAATAATTATAATTGAGTGAGAGACTGCATGATAATCATAAAATGGTCTCAATGAAATATACAATAATCTCAAGTGAGGACGAGTGGAGCGAATTAATCCATCATTTTCCCTATTGCTGTGTTCACACTTTTTATCGCAATGCTTTGGGCCTGTTATGACTGACCTGGGGCTGAATGGGCACACAAGCGAATTTGTCGTTTCACCATTAACAACATCCGTCTCAAGAGCGGAGATGCTGTTAATGATATTTGTCATCAATTTCTTGGTTAATGCCATTAATTGACAATGTTCTGTTAAAAGACTGCGTCATTTCACACATGGTAGTCCACACTTTCAGCGAATGGTGTGTCAACCAATGGGCTGGTTTCAAAGGAAGCATGCTTGATGTATATATATTTCATTATTCTGATTTGCATCCTAAAAATTATTACCTGAATACACCTTAGCCAGTATATTGAAAAGTTGGCTTTACATACAAGATAAACTTATCATGAACTCAGACTCACAGGTGGTTGGTCCAGGAGGTGTAGTGGTTCCTGTCACGGAAGTTGCACTTGGTGCTGTGATGAAGAAGGGATATCAGGAAGCATTAATTATTCAAAGGAATTACACATTTCAAAAAAAAACTATCAGCATGGTCCTTTCAACATGGAGGAAAAGGAAGAGTGTCTGTGATTGGCGCAGCAGACAAAAGATTATGTTAGGCTGAAAGACAACCCATACTTTTATAATTTCAGGAAATGAGCCTGCTTCTCGATTGTGTTTGTCCTTTGCAACTGCCCTTGGCGCCATTAACCATCCACCAGCACTCTCTTTTATCTTGCACAATCAACCCAGTCTCTGATTAAGTTGCAACTGATTTATACCCTGTAGTTGTGACAATCCCTCCACATTTTGCATATATTCCATGTCTCTAAATGTGTCATCTTCATCTATTCATCATCATGTTGATAAGAATTTGATCTAAAACTAGATCAATGGCTCTTGGGCAAAGCATGCTGGTTAGTCAATTCAGAAATGACGTTGATCTCATTTTGCTTACCTAGTCAGAACAAGCCCAGTATTCCCAGTTTAATTTCCTATTTCATTGCATACACAAATATTCCAATATTCAGCAATGAACATAGATCCAATGACCTCAATACACCTATACTTTTACATAAATTATTTGGTTTTAAACTTGAGACACACTTGGGAAGATCTGCTACTTACAAGTCTGGGGCGTGCTTGGGGCTGGTGTGCTGCCGGTCCCTGCAGTTGTAGTTGGCCCAGCGGTGGCTAGAGGATAGCAATGAGCAAAAATTATTGAAAGGAAATTCAACCCTATTCATCAAACTTTCAGCATGATCTTTCCTTTCAACATACATGAAAATTAAAATAATACTCACATGATGCTGCAGAGAAAAGATTGCGACAAGCAAGTGGTCAGTTTATCTGTCATATCAGTAAATTAATCTGTTTTGCAATTATGTAAGCTCATCGCAACACCTTTACCCACCCACTGCCTCTTCCTTGCATTTTGCACATTCACCCTCTGCATCACATTGCCACTCTTCCTTTAAATTCCATTGAAGTGACAATTCCTGCTACACCACACTTGCCACAGATTCCACATCTCCAAATGTGTCATCACCAACTTTTGACCATTACACTGAATGCTAGTAACCTGAAACATAAGCTATGGCACCTGGGCAAAAGATGCTCCACAGCCACCTCATAAATGTGCATGTACTCCATTTTCTAACCTCGTCAGAATTTGCTCAGTATATGTAACGTTTTCAAAATCACAAATCTGTTGCTGGATGTCAAAGAATTTGATCTGGAAATACATATATCACATTGTGTTCTCTCGGGATATGCTTTTTGCTGCAGTTGAAGTAATGCCTGTTCTTCAGTTGGGTTGTGCCCCACATATCAAATGGTAAAATAAATGATAATAATTATAATTGAGTGAGAGACTGCATGATAATCATAAAATGGTCTCAATGAAATATACAATAATCTCAAGTGAGGACGAGAGGAGCGAATTAATCCATCATTTTCCCTATTGCTGTGTTCACACTTTTTATGGCAATGCTTTGGGCCTGTTATGACTGACCTGGGGCTGAATGTGCACACAAGCGAATTTGTCGTTTCACCATTAACAACATCCGTCTCAAGAGCGGAGATGCTGTTAATGATATTTGTCATCAATTTCTTGGTTAATGGCATTAATTGACAATGTTCTGTTAAAAGACTGCATCATTTCACACATGGTAAACCACACTTTCAGCGAATGGTGCGTTAACCAATGGGCTGGTTTCAAAGGAAGCATGCTTGATGTATATATATTTCATTATTCTGATTTGCATCCTAAAAATTATTACCTGAATACACCTTAGCCAGTATATTGAAAAGTTGGCTTTACATACAAGATAAACTTATCATGAACTCAGACTCACAGGTGGTTGGTCCAGGAGGTGTAGTGGTTCCTGTCACGGAAGTTGTACTTGGTGCTGTGATGAAGAAGTGATATCAGGAAGCATTAATTATTCAAAGGAATTACACATTTCAAAAAAAAACTATCAGCATGGTCCTTTCAACATGGAGGAAAAGGAAGAGTGTCTGTGATTGGCGCAGCAGACAAAAGATTATGTTAGGCTGAAAGACAACCCATACTTTTATAATTTCAGGAAATGAGCCTGCTTCTCGATTGTGTTTGTCCTTTGCAACAGCCCTTGGCGCCATTAACCATCCACCAGCACTCTCTTTTGTCTTGCACAATCAACCCAGTCTCTGATTAAGTTGCAACTGATTTATACCCTGTAGTTGTGACAATCCCTCCACATTTTGCATATATTCCATGTCTCTAAATGTGTCATCTTCATCTATTCATCATCATGTTGATAAGAATTTGATCTAAAACTAGATCAATGGCTCTTGGGCAAAGCATGCTGGTTAGTCAATTCAGAAATGACGTTGATCTCATTTTGCTTACCTAGTCAGAACAAGCCCAGTATTCCCAGTTTAATTTCCTATTTCATTGCATACACAAATATTCCAATATTCAGCAATGAACATAGATCCCATGACCTCAATACACCTATACTTTTACATAAATTATTTGGTTTTAAACTTGAGACACACTTGGGAAGATCTGCTACTTACAAGTCTGGGGCGTGCTTGGGGCTGGTGTGCTGCCGGTCCCTGCAGTTGTAGTTGGCCCAGCGGTGGCTGGAGGATAGCAATGAGCAAAAATTATTGAAAGGAAATTCAACCCTATTCATCAAACTTTCAGCATGATCTTTCCTTTCAACTTACATGAAAATTAAAATAATACTCCCATGATGCTGCAGAGAAAAGATTGCGACAAGCAAGTAGTCACTTTATCTGTCATATCAGTAAATTAATCTGTTTTGCAATTATGTAAGCTCATCGCAACACCTTTACCCACCCACTGCCTCTTCCTTGCATTTCGCACATTCACCCTCTGCATCACATTGCCACTCTTCCTTTAAATTCCAATGAAGTGACAATTCCTGCTACACCACACTTGCCACAGATTCCACATCTCCAAATGTGTCATCACCAACTTTTGACCATTACCCTGAATGCTAGTAACCTGAAACATAAGCTATGGCACCTGGGCAAAAGATGCTCGACAGCCACCTCAGAAATGTGCATGTACTCCATTTTCTAACCTCGTCAGAATTTGCTCAGAAAATGTCACTTTTTTTCAAAATCACAAATCTATTGCTGGATGTCAAAGAATTTGATCTGGAAATACATATATCACATTGTGTTCTCTCGGGATATGCTTTATGCTGCAGTTGAAGTAATTCCTGTTCCTCTGTTGGGTTGTGCCCCACATATCAAATAGTAAAATAAATGATAATAATTATAATTGAGTGAGAGACTGCATGATAATCATAAAATGGTCTCAATGAAATATACAATAATCTCAAGTGAGGACGAGTGGAGCGAATTAATCCATCATTTTCCCTATTGCTGTGTTCACACTTTTTATCGCAATGCTTTGGGCCTGTTATGACTGACCTGGGGCTGAATGGGCACACAAGCGAATTTGTCGTTTCACCATTAACAACATCCGTCTCAAGAGCGGAGATGCTGTTAATGATATTTGTCATCAATTTCTTGGTTAATGCCATTAATTGACAATGTTCTGTTAAAAGACTGCGTCATTTCACACATGGTAAACCACACTTTCAGCGAATGGTGTGTTAACCAATGGGCTGGTTTCAAAGGAAGCATGCTTGATGTATATATATTTCATTATTCTATTTGCATCCTAAAAATTATTACCTGAATACACCTTAGCCAGTATATTGAAAAGTTGGCTTTACATACAAGATAAACCTATCATGAACTCAGACTCACAGGTGGTTGGTCCAGGAGGTGTAGTGGTTCCTGTCACTGAAGTTGTACTTGGTGCTGTGATGAAGAAGTGATATCAGGAAGCATTAATTATTCAAAGGAATTACACATTTCAAAAAAAAACTATCAGCATGCTCCTTTCAACATGGAGGAAAAGGAAGAGTGTCTGTGATTGGCGCAGCAGACAAAAGATTATGTTAGGCTGAAAGACAACCCATACTTTTATAATTTCAGGAAATGAGCCTGCTTCTCGATTGTGTTAGTCCTTTGCAACAGCCCTTGGCGCCATTAACCATCCACCAGCACTCTCTTTTATCTTGCACAATCAACCCAGTCTCTGATTAAGTTGCAACTGATTTATACCCTGTAGTTGTGACAATCCCTCCACATTTTGCATGTGTTCCATGTCTCTTAATGTGTCATATTCATCTATTCATCATCATGTTGATAAGAATTTGATCTAAAACTAGATCAATGGCTCTTGGGCAAAGCATGCTGGTTAGTCAATTCAGAAATGACGTTGATCTCATTTTGCTTACCTAGTCAGAACATGCCCAGTATTCCCAGTTTAATTTCCTATTTCATTGCATACACAAATATTCCAATATTCAGCAATGAACATAGATCCCATGACCTCAATACACCTATACTTTTACATCAATTACTTGGTTTTAAACTTGAGACACACTTGGGAAGATCTGCTACTTACAAGTCTGGGGCGTGCTTGGGGCTGCTGTGCTGCCGGTCCCTGCAGTTGTAGTTGGCCCAGCGGTGGCTAGAGGACACCAATGAGCAAAAATTATTGAAAGGAAATTCAACCCTATTCATCAAACTTTCAGCATGATCTTTCCTTTCAACATATATGAAAATTAAAATAATACTCACACGATGCCGCAGAGAAAAGATTGCGACATGCAAGTAGTCAGTTTATCTGTCATATCAGTAAATTCATCTGTTTTGCAATTATGTAAGCTCATCGCAACACCTTTACCCACCCACTGCCTCTTCCTTGCATTTCGCACATTCACCCTCTGCATCACATTGCCACTCTTCCTTTAAATTCCAATGAAGTGACAATTCCTGCTACACCACACTTGCCACAGATTCCACATCTCCAAATGTGTCATCACCAACTTTTGACCATTACCCTGAATGCTAGTAACCTGAAACATAAGCTATGGCACCTGGGCAAAAGATGCTCGACAGCCACCTCAGAAATGTGCATGTACTCCATTTTCTAACCTCGTCAGAATTTGCTCAGAAAATGTCACTTTTTTTCAAAATCACAAATCTATTGCTGGATGTCAAAGAATTTGATCTGGAAATACATATATCACATTGTGTTCTCTAGGGATATGCTTTATGCTGCAGTTGAAGTAATGCCTGTTCCTCAGTTGGGTTGTGCCCCACATATCAAATAGTAAAATAAATGATAATAATTATAATTGAGTGAGAGACTGCATGATAATCATAAAATGGTCTCAATGAAATATACAATAATCTCAAGTGAGGACGAGTGGAGCGAATTAATCCATCATTTTCCCTATTGCTGTGTTCACACTTTTTATCGCAATGCTTTGGGCCTGTTATGACTGACCTGGGGCTGAATGGGCACACAAGCGAATTTGTCGTTTCACCATTAACAACATCCGTCTCAAGAGCGGAGATGCTGTTAATGATATTTGTCATCAATTTCTTGGTTAATGCCATTAATTGACAATGTTCTGTTAAAAGACTGCGTCATTTCACACATGGTAAACCACACTTTCAGCGAATGGTGTGTTAACCAATGGGCTGGTTTCAAAGGAAGCATGCTTGATGTATATATATTTCATTATTCTGATTTGCATCCTAAAAATTATTACCTGAATACACCTTAGCCAGTATATTGAAAAGTTGGCTTTACATACAAGATAAACTTATCATGAACTCAGACTCACAGGTGGTTGGTCCAGGAGGTGTAGTGGTTCCTGTCACTGAAGTTGTACTTGGTGCTGTGATGAAGAAGTGATATCAGGAAGCATTAATTATTCAAAGGAATTACACATTTCAAAAAAAAACTATCAGCATGCTCCTTTCAACATGGAGGAAAAGGAAGAGTGTCTGTGATTGGCGCAGCAGACAAAAGATTATGTTAGGCTGAAAGACAACCCGTACTTTTATAATTTCAGGAAATGAGCCTGCTTCTCGATTGTGTTAGTCCTTTGCAACAGCCCTTGGCGCCATTAACCATCCACCAGCACTCTCTTTTATCTTGCACAATCAACCCAGTCTCTGATTAAGTTGCAACTGATTTATACCCTGTAGTTGTGACAATCCCTCCACATTTTGCATATGTTCCATGTCTCTAAATGTGTCATCTTCATCTATTCATCATCATGTTGATAAGAATTTGATCTAAAACTAGATCAATGGCTCTTGGGCAAAGCATGCTGGTTAGTCAATTCAGAAATGACGTTGATCTCATTTTGCTTACCTAGTCAGAACATGCCCAGTATTCCCAGTTTAATTTCCTATTTCATTGCATACACAAATATTCCAATATTCAGCAATGAACATAGATCCCATGACCTCAATACACCTATACTTTTACATCAATTACTTGGTTTTAAACTTGAGACACACTTGGGAAGATCTGCTACTTACAAGTCTGGGGCGTGCTTGGGGCTGCTGTGCTGCCGGTCCCTGCAGTTGTAGTTGGCCCAGCGGTGGCTAGAGGACACCAATGAGCAAAAATTATTGAAAGGAAATTCAACCCTATTCATCAAACTTTCAGCATGATCTTTCCTTTCAACATATATGAAAATTAAAATAATACTCACACGATGCCGCAGAGAAAAGATTGCGACATGCAAGTAGTCAGTTTATCTGTCATATCAGTAAATTCATCTGTTTTGCAATTATGTAAGCTCATCGCAACACCTTTACCCACCCACTGCCTCTTCCTTGCATTTCGCACATTCACCCTCTGCATCACATTGCCACTCTTCCTTTAAATTCCAATGAAGTGACAATTCCTGCTACACCACACTTGCCACAGATTCCACATCTCCAAATGTGTCATCACCAACTTTTGACCATTACCCTGAATGCTAGTAACCTGAAACATAAGCTATGGCACCTGGGCAAAAGATGCTCAACAGCCACCTCAGAAATGTGCATGTACTCCATTTTCTAACCTCGTCAGAATTTGCTCAGAAAATGTCACTTTTTTTCAAAATCACAAATCTATTGCTGGATGTCAAAGAATTTGATCTGGAAATACATATATCACATTGTGTTCTCTCGGGATATGCTTTATGCTGCAGTTGAAGTAATGCCTGTTCCTCAGTTGGGTTGTGCCCCACATATCAAATAGTAAAATAAATGATAATAATTATAATTGAGTGAGAGACTGCATGATAATCATAAAATGGTCTCAATGAAATATACAATAATCTCAAGTGAGGACGAGTGGAGCGAATTAATCCATCATTTTCCCTATTGCTGTGTTCACACTTTTTATCGCAATGCTTTGGGCCTGTTATGACTGACCTGGGGCTGAATGGGCACACAAGCGAATTTGTCGTTTCACCATTAACAACATCCGTCTCAAGAGCGGAGATGCTGTTAATGATATTTGTCATCAATTTCTTGGTTAATGCCATTAATTGACAATGTTCTGTTAAAAGACTGCGTCATTTCACACATGGTAAACCACACTTTCAGCGAATGGTGTGTTAACCAATGGGCTGGTTTCAAAGGAAGCATGCTTGATGTATATATATTTCATTATTCTGATTTGCATCCTAAAAATTATTACCTGAATACACCTTAGCCAGTATATTGAAAAGTTGGCTTTACATACAAGATAAACTTATCATGAACTCAGACTCACAGGTGGTTGGTCCAGGAGGTGTAGTGGTTCCTGTCACTGAAGTTGTACTTGGTGCTGTGATGAAGAAGTGATATCAGGAAGCATTAATTATTCAAAGGAATTACACATTTCAAAAAAAAACTATCAGCATGCTCCTTTCAACATGGAGGAAAAGGAAGAGTGTCTGTGATTGGCGCAGCAGACAAAAGATTATGTTAGGCTGAAAGACAACCCATACTTTTATAATTTCAGGAAATGAGCCTGCTTCTCGATTGTGTTAGTCCTTTGCAACAGCCCTTGGCGCCATTAACCATCCACCAGCACTCTCTTTTATCTTGCACAATCAACCCAGTCTCTGATTAAGTTGCAACTGATTTATACCCTGTAGTTGTGACAATCCCTCCACATTTTGCATATGTTCCATGTCTCTAAATGTGTCATCTTCATCTATTCATCATCATGTTGATAAGAATTTGATCTAAAACTAGATCAATGGCTCTTGGGCAAAGCATGCTGGTTAGTCAATTCAGAAATGACGTTGATCTCATTTTGCTTACCTAGTCAGAACATGCCCAGTATTCCCAGTTTAATTTCCTATTTCATTGCATACACAAATATTTCAATATTCAGCAATGAACATAGATCCCATGACCTCAATACACCTATACTTTTACATCAATTACTTGGTTTTAAACTTGAGACACACTTGGGAAGATCTGCTACTTACAAGTCTGGGGCGTGCTTGGGGCTGCTGTGCTGCCGGTCCCTGCAGTTGTAGTTGGCCCAGCGGTGGCTAGAGGACACCAATGAGCAAAAATTATTGAAAGGAAATTCAACCCTATTCATCAAACTTTCAGCATGATCTTTCCTTTCAACATATATGAAAATTAAAATAATACTCACACGATGCCGCAGAGAAAAGATTGCGACATGCAAGTAGTCAGTTTATCTGTCATATCAGTAAATTAATCTGTTTTGCAATTATGTAAGCTCATCGCAACACCTTTACCCACCCACTGCCTCTTCCTTGCATTTCGCACATTCACCCTCTGCATCACATTTCCACTCTTCCTTTAAATTCCAATGAAGTGACAATTCCTGCTACACCACACTTGCCACAGATTCCACATCTCCAAATGTGTCATCACCAACTTTTGACCATTACCCTGAATGCTAGTAACCTGAAACATAAGCTATGGCACCTGGGCAAAAGATGCTCGACAGCCAATTAATGCTCGACAGCGAATTAATCCATCATTTTCCCTATTGCTGTGTTCACACTTTTTATCGCAATGCTTTGGGCCTGTTATGACTGACCTGGGGCTGAATGGGCACACAAGCCAATTTGTCGTTTCACCATTAACAACATCCGTCTCAAGAGCGGAGATGCTGTTAATGATATTTGTCATCAATTTCTTGGTTAATGCCATTAATTGACAATGTTCTGTTAAAAGACTGCGTCATTTCACACATGGTAAACCACACTTTCAGCGAATGGTGTGTTAACCAATGGGCTGGTTTCAAAGGAAGCATGCTTGATGTATATATATTTCATTATTCTGATTTGCATCCTAAAAATTATTACCTGAATACACCTTAGCCAGTATATTGAAAAGTTGGCTTTACATACAAGATAAACTTATCATGAACTCAGACTCACAGGTGGTTGGTCCAGGAGGTGTAGTGGTTCCTGTCACTGAAGTTGTACTTGGTGCTGTGATGAAGAAGTGATATCAGGAAGCATTAATTATTCAAAGGAATTACACATTTCAAAAAAAAACTATCAGCATGGTCCTTTCAACATGGAGGAAAAGGAAGAGTGTCTGTGATTGGCGCAGCAGACAAAAGATTATGTTAGGCTGAAAGACAACCCATACTTTTATAATTTCAGGAAATGAGCCTGCTTCTCGATTGTGTTAGTCCTTTGCAACAGCCCTTGGCGCCATTAACCATCCACCAGCACTCTCTTTTATCTTGCACAATCAACCCAGTCTCTGATTAAGTTGCAACTGATTTATACCCTGTAGTTGTGACAATCCCTCCACATTTTGCATATGTTCCATGTCTCTAAATGTGTCATCTTCATCTATTCATCATCATGTTGATAAGAATTTGATCTAAAACTAGATCAATGGCTCTTGGGCAAAGCATGCTGGTTAGTCAATTCAGATATGACGTTGATCTCATTTTGCTTACCTAGTCAGAACATGCCCAGTATTCCCAGTTTAATTTCCTATTTCATTGCATACACAAATATTCCAATATTCAGCAATGAACATAGATCCCATGACCTCAATACACCTATACTTTTACATCAATTACTTGGTTTTAAACTTGAGACACACTTGGGAAGATCTGCTACTTACAAGTCTGGGGCGTGCTTGGGGCTGCTGTGCTGCCGGTCCCTGCAGTTGTAGTTGGCCCAGCGGTGGCTAGAGGACACCAATGAGCAAAAATTATTGAAAGGAAATTCAACCCTATTCATCAAACTTTCAGCATGATCTTTCCTTTCAACATATATGAAAATTAAAATAATACTCACACGATGCCGCAGAGAAAAGATTGCGACATGCAAGTAGTCAGTTCATCTGTCATATCAGTAAATTAATCTGTTTTGCAATTATGTAAGCTCATCGCAACACCTTTACCCACCCACTGCCTCTTCCTTGCATTTTGCACATTCACCCTCTGCATCACATTGCCACTCTTCCTTTAAATTCCAATGAAGTGACAATTCCTGCTACACCACACTTGCCACAGATTCCACATCTCCAAATGTGTCATCACCAACTTTTGACCATTACCCTGAATGCTAGTAACCTGAAACATAAGCTATGGCACCTGGGCAAAAGATGCTCCACAGCCACCTCATAAATGTGCATGTACTCCATTTTCTAACCTCGTCAGAATTTGCTCAGAAAATGTCACTTGCTTTCAAAATCACAAATCTATTGCTGGATGTCAAAGAATTTGATCTGGAAATACATATATCACATTGTGTTCTCTCGGGATATGCTTTTTGCTGCAGTTGAAGTAATGCCTGTTCCTCAGTTGGGTTGTGCCCCACATATCAAATAGTAAAATAAATGATAATAATTATAATTGAGTGAGAGCCTGCATGATAATCATAAAATGGTCTCAATGAAATATACAATAATCTCAAGTGAGGACGAGTGGAGCGAATTAATCCATCATTTTCCCTATTGCTGTGTTCACACTTTATATGGCAATGCTTTGGGCCTGTTATGACTAACCTGGGGCTGAATGGGCACACAAGCGAATTTGTCGTTTCACCATTAACAACATCCGTCTCAAGAGCGGAGATGCTGTTAATGATATTTGTCATCAATTTCTTGGTTAATGCCATTAATTGACAATGTTCTGTTAAAAGACTGCGTCATTTCACACATGGTAAACCACACTTTCAGCGAATGGTGTGTTAACCAATGGGCTGGTTTCAAAGGAAGCATGCTTGATGTATATATATTTCATTATTCTGATTTGCATCCTAAAAATTATTACCTGAATGCACCTTAGCCAGTATATTGAAAAGTTGGCTTTACATACAAGATAAACTTATCATGAACTCAGACTCACAGGTGGTTCGTCCAGGGGGTGTAGTGGTTCCTGTCACTGAAGTTGTACTTGGTGCTGTGATGAAGAAGTGATATCAGGAAGCATTAATTATTCAAAGGAATTACACATTTCAAAAAAAAACTATCAGCATGGTCCTTTCAACATGGAGGAAAAGGAAGAGTGTCTGTGATTGGCGCAGCAGACAAAAGATTATGTTAGGCTGAAAGACAACCCATACTTTTAAAATTTCAGGAAATGAGCCTGCTTCTCAATTGTGTCAGTTCTTTACAAAAGCCCTTGGCGCCATTAACCATCCACCAGCACTCTCTTTTATCTTGCACAATCAACCCAGTCTCTGATTAAGTTGCAACTGATTTCTACCCTGTAGTTGTGACAATCCCTCCACATTTTGCATATGTTCCATCTCTCTAAATGTGTCATCTTCATCTATTCATCATCATGTTGATAAGAATTTGATCTAAAACTAGATCAATGGCTCTTGGGCAAAGCATGCTGGTTAGTCAATTCAGAAATGACGTTGATCTCATTTTGCTTACCTAGTCAGAACATACCCAGTATTCCCAGTTTAATTTCCTATTTCATTGCATACACAAATATTCCAATATTCAGCAATGAACATAGATCCCATGACCTCAATACACCTATACTTTTACATCAATTACTTGGTTTTAAACTTGAGACACACTTGGGAAGATCTGCTACTTACAAGTCTGGGGCGTGCTTGGGGCTGCTGTGCTGCCGGTCCCTGCAGTTGTAGTTGGCCCAGCGGTGGCTAGAGGACACCAATGAGCAAAAATTATTGAAAGGAAATTCAGCCCTATTCATCAAACATTCAGCATGATCTTTCCTTTCAACATATATGAAAATTAAAATAATACTCACACGATGCCGCAGAGAAAAGATTGCGACATGCAAGTAGTCAGTTTATCTGTCATATCAGTAAATTAATCTGTTTTGCAATTATGTAAGCTCATCGCAACACCTTTACCCACCCACTGCCTCTTCCTTGCATTTCGCACATTCACCCTCTGCATCACATTGCCACTCTTCCTTTAAATCCCATTGAAGTGACAATTCCTGCTGCACCACACTTGCCACAGATTCCACATCTCCAAATGTGTCATCACCAACTTTTGACCATTACCCTGAATGCTAGTAACCTGAAACATAAGCTATGGCACCTGGGCAAAAGATGCTCGACAGCCACCTCAGAAATGTGCATGTACTCCATTTTCTAACCTCGTCAGAATTTGCTCAGAAAAAGTCACTTGCTTTCAAAATCACAAATCTATTGCTGGATGTCAAAGAATTTGATCTGGAAATACATATATCACATTGTGTTCTCTCGGGATATGCTTTTTGCTGCAGTTGAAGTAATGCCTGTTCCTCAGTTGGGTTGTGCCCCACATATCAAATAGTAAAATAAATGATAATAATTATAATTGAGTGAGAGACTGCATGATAATCATAAAATGGTCTCAATGAAATATACAATAATCTCAAGTGAGGACGAGTGGAGCGAATTAATCCATCATTTTCCCTATTGCTGTGTTCACACTTTTTATGGCAATGCTTTCGGCCTGTTATGACTGACCTGGGGCTGAATGTGCACACAAGCGAATTTGTCGTTTCACCATTAACAACATCCGTCTCAAGAGCGGAGATGCTGTTAATGATATTTGTCATCAATTTCTTGGTTAATGCCATTAATTGACAATGTTCTGTTAAAAGACTGCGTCATTTCACACATGGTAAACCACACTTTCAGCGAATGGTGTGTTAACCAATGGGCTGGTTTCAAAGGAAGCATGCTTGATGTATATATATTTCATTATTCTGATTTGCATGCTAAAAATTATTACCTGAATACACCTTAGCCAGTATATTGAAAAGTTGGCTTTACATACAAGATAAACTTATCATGAACTCAGACTCACAGGTGGTTGGTCCAGGAGGTGTAGTGGTTCCTGTCACTGAAGTTGTACTTGGTGCTGTGATGAAGAAGTGATATCAGGAAGCATTAATTATTCAAAGGAATTACACATTTCAAAAAAAAACTATCAGCATTGTCCTTTCAACATGGAGGAAAAGGAAGAGTGTCTGTGAATGGCGCAGCAGACAAAAGATTATGTTAGGCTGAAAGACAACCCATACTTTTATAATTTCAGGAAATGAGCCTGCTTCTCGATTGTGTTAGTCCTTTGCAACAGCCCTTGGCGCCATTAACCATCCACCAGCACTCTCTTTTATCTTGCACAATGAACCCAGTCTCTGATTAAGTTGCAACTGATTTATACCCTGTAGTTGTGACAATCCCTCCACATTTTGCATATGTTCCATGTCTCTAAATGTGTCATCTTCATCTATTCATCATCATGTTGATAAGAATTTGATCTAAAACTAGATCAATGGCTCATGGGCAAAGCATGCTGGTTAGTCAATTCAGAAATGACGTTGATCTCATTTTGCTTACCTAGTCAGAACATGCCCAGTATTCCCAGTTTAATTTCCTATTTCATTGCATACACAAATATTCCAATATTCAGCAATGAACATAGATCCCATTACCTCAATACACCTATACTTTTACATCAATTACTTGGTTTTAAACTTGAGACACACTTGGGAAGATCTGCTACTTACAAGTCTGGGGCGTGCTTGGGGCTGGTGTGCTGCCGGTCCCTGCAGTTGTAGTTGGCCCAGCGGTGGCTAGAAGACACCAATGAGCAAAAATTATTGAAAGGAAATTCAACCCTATTCATCAAACTATCAGCATGATCTTTCCTTTCAACATATATGAAAATTAAAATAATACTCACACGATGCCGCAGAGAAAAGATTGCGACAAGCAAGTAGTCAGTTTATCTGTCATATCAGTAAATTCATCTGTTTTGCAATTATGTAAGCTCATCGCAACACCTTTACCCACCCACTGCCTCTTCCTTGCATTTCGCACATTCACCCTCTGCATCACATTGCCACTCTTCCTTTAAATCCCATTGAAGTGACAATTCCTGCTGCACCACACTTGCCACAGATTCCACATCTCCAAATGTGTCATCACCAACTTTTGACCATTACCCTGAATGCTAGTAACCTGAAACATAAGCTATGGCAGCTGGGCAAAAGATGCTCGACAGCCACCTCAGAAATGTGCATGTACTCCATTTTCTAACCTCGTCAGAATTTGCTCAGAAAAAGTCACTTGCTTTCAAAATCACAAATCTATTGCTGGATGTCAAAGAATTTGATCTGGAAATACATATATCACATTGTGTTCTCTCGGGATATGCTTTTTGCTGCAGTTGAAGTAATGCCTGTTCCTCAGTTGGGTTGTGCCCCACATATCAAATAGTAAAATAAATGATAATAATTATAATTGAGTGAGAGACTGCATGATAATCATAAAATGGTCTCAATGAAATATACAATAATCTCGTGAGGACGAGTGGAGCGAATTAATCCATCATTTTCCCTATTGCTGTGTTCACACTTTTTATGGCAATGCTTTCGGCCTGTTATGACTGACCTGGGGCTGAATGTGCACACAAGCGAATTTGTCGTTTCACCATTAACAACATCCGTCTCAAGAGCGGAGATGCTGTTAATGATATTTGTCATCAATTTCTTGGTTAATGCCATTAATTGACAATGTTCTGTTAAAAGACTGCGTCATTTCACACATGGTAAACCACACTTTCAGCGAATGGTGTGTTAACCAATGGGCTGGTTTCAAAGGAAGCATGCTTGATGTATATATATTTCATTATTCTGATTTGCATGCTAAAAATTATTACCTGAATACACCTTAGCCAGTATATTGAAAAGTTGGCTTTACATACAAGATAAACTTATCATGAACTCAGACTCACAGGTGGTTGGTCCAGGAGGTGTAGTGGTTCCTGTCACTGAAGTTGTACTTGGTGCTGTGATGAAGAAGTGATATCAGGAAGCATTAATTATTCAAAGGAATTACACATTTCAAAAAAAAACTATCAGCATTGTCCTTTCAACATGGAGGAAAAGGAAGAGTGTCTGTGAATGGCGCAGCAGACAAAAGATTATGTTAGGCTGAAAGACAACCCATACTTTTATAATTTCAGGAAATGAGCCTGCTTCTCGATTGTGTTAGTCCTTTGCAACAGCCCTTGGCGCCATTAACCATCCACCAGCACTCTCTTTTATCTTGCACAATGAACCCAGTCTCTGATTAAGTTGCAACTGATTTATACCCTGTAGTTGTGACAATCCCTCCACATTTTGCATATGTTCCATGTCTCTAAATGTGTCATCTTCATCTATTCATCATCATGTTGATAAGAATTTGATCTAAAACTAGATCAATGGCTCATGGGCAAAGCATGCTGGTTAGTCAATTCAGAAATGACGTTGATCTCATTTTGCTTACCTAGTCAGAACATGCCCAGTATTCCCAGTTTAATTTCCTATTTCATTGCATACACAAATATTCCAATATTCAGCAATGAACATAGATCCCATTACCTCAATACACCTATACTTTTACATCAATTACTTGGTTTTAAACTTGAGACACACTTGGGAAGATCTGCTACTTACAAGTCTGGGGCGTGCTTGGGGCTGGTGTGCTGCCGGTCCCTGCAGTTGTAGTTGGCCCAGCGGTGGCTAGAAGACACCAATGAGCAAAAATTATTGAAAGGAAATTCAACCCTATTCATCAAACTATCAGCATGATCTTTCCTTTCAACATATATGAAAATTAAAATAATACTCACACGATGCCGCAGAGAAAAGATTGCGACAAGCAAGTAGTCAGTTTATCTGTCATATCAGTAAATTCATCTGTTTTGCAATTATGTAAGCTCATCGCAACACCTTTACCCACCCACTGCCTCTTCCTTGCATTTCGCACATTCACCCTCTGCATCACATTGCCACTCTTCCTTTAAATTCCATTGAAGTGACAATTCCTGCTACACCACACTTGCCACAGATTCCACATCTCCAAATGTGTCATCACCAACTTTTGACCATTACCCTGAATGCCAGTAACCGGAAACATAAGCTATGGCACCTGGGCAAAAGATGCTCGACAGCCACCTCAGAAATGTGCATGTACTCCATTTTCTAACCTCGTCAGAATTTGCTCAGTATATGTCACTTGCTTTCAAAATCACAAATCTATTGCTGGATGTCAAAGAATTTGATCTGGAAATACATATATCACATTGTGTTCTCTCGGGATATGCTTTTTGCTGCAGTTGAAGTAATGCCTGTTCCTCAGTTGGGTTGTGCCCCACATATCAAATAGTAAAATAAATGATAATAATTATAATTGAGTGAGAGACTGCATGATAATCATAAAATGGTCTCAATGAAATATACAATAATCTCGTGAGGACGAGTGGAGCGAATTAATCCATCATTTTCCCTATTGCTGTGTTCACACTTTTTATGGCAATGCTTTGGGCCTGTTATGACTGACCTGGGGCAGAATGGGCACACAAGCGAATTTGTCGTTTCACCATTAACAACATCCGTCTCAAGAGCGGAGATGCTGTTAATGATATTTGTCATCAATTTCTTGGTTAATGCCATTAATTGACAATGTTCTGTTAAAAGACTGCGTCATTTCACACATGGTAAACCACACTTTCAGCGAATGGTGTGTTAACCAATGGGCTGGTTTCAAAGGAAGCATGCTTGATGTATATATATTTCATTATTCTGATTTGCATCCTAAAAATTATTACCTGAATACACCTTAGCCAGTATATTGAAAAGTTGGCTTTACATACAAGATAAACTTATCATGAACTCAGACTCACAGGTGGTTGGTCCAGGAGGTGTAGTGGTTCCTGTCACTGAAGTTGTACTTGGTGCTGTGATGAAGAAGTGATATCAGGAAGCATTAATTATTCAAAGGAATTACACATTTCAAAAAAAAACTATCAGCATGCTCCTTTCAACATGGAGGAAAAGGAAGAGTGTCTGTGATTGGCGCAGCAGACAAAAGATTATGTTAGGCTGAAAGACAACCCATACTTTTATAATTTCAGGAAATGAGCCTGCTTCTCGATTGTGTTAGTCCTTTGCAACAGCCCTTGGCGCCATTAACCATCCACCAGCACTCTCTTTTATCTTGCACAATCAACCCAGTCTCTGATTAAGTTGCAACTGATTTATACCCTGTAGTTGTGACAATCCCTCCACATTTTGCATATGTTCCATGTCTCTAAATGTGTCATCTTCATCTATTCATCATCATGTTGATAAGAATTTGATCTAAAACTAGATCAATGGCTCTTGGGCAAAGCATGCTGGTTAGTCAATTCAGAAATGACGTTGATCTCATTTTGCTTACCTAGTCAGAACATGCCCAGTATTCCCAGTTTAATTTCCTATTTCATTGCATACACAAATATTCCAATATTCAGCAATGAACATAGATCCCATGACCTCAATACACCTATACTTTTACATCAATTACTTGGTTTTAAACTTGAGACACACTTGGGAAGATCTGCTACTTACAAGTCTGGGGCGTGCTTGGGGCTGCTGTGCTGCCGGTCCCTGCAGTTGTAGTTGGCCCAGCGGTGGCTAGAGGACACCAATGAGCAAAAATTATTGAAAGGAAATTCAACCCTATTCATCAAACTTTCAGCATGATCTTTCCTTTCAACATATATGAAAATTAAAATAATACTCACACAATGCCGCAGAGAAAAGATTGCGACATGCAAGTAGTCAGTTTATCTGTCATATCAGTAAATTCATCTGTTTTGCAATTATGTAAGCTCATCGCAACACCTTTACCCACCCACTGCCTCTTCCTTGCATTTCGCACATTCACCCTCTGCATCACATTGCCACTCTTCCTTTAAATTCCAATGAAGTGACAATTCCTGCTACACCACACTTGCCACAGATTCCACATCTCCAAATGTGTCATCACCAACTTTTGACCATTACCCTGAATGCTAGTAACCTGAAACATAAGCTATGGCACCTGGGCAAAAGATGCTCGACAGCCACCTCAGAAATGTGCATGTACTCCATTTTCTAACCTCGTCAGAATTTGCTCAGAAAATGTCACTTTTTTTCAAAATCACAAATCTATTGCTGGATGTCAAAGAATTTGATCTGGAAATACATATATCACATTGTGTTCTCTAGGGATATGCTTTATGCTGCAGTTGAAGTAATGCCTGTTCCTCAGTTGGGTTGTGCCCCACATATCAAATAGTAAAATAAATGATAATAATTATAATTGAGTGAGAGACTGCATGATAATCATAAAATGGTCTCAATGAAATATACAATAATCTCAAGTGAGGACGAGTGGAGCGAATTAATCCATCATTTTCCCTATTGCTGTGTTCACACTTTTTATCGCAATGCTTTGGGCCTGTTATGACTGACCTGGGGCTGAATGGGCACACAAGCGAATTTGTCGTTTCACCATTAACAACATCCGTCTCAAGAGCGGAGATGCTGTTAATGATATTTGTCATCAATTTCTTGGTTAATGCCATTAATTGACAATGTTCTGTTAAAAGACTGCGTCATTTCACACATGGTAAACCACACTTTCAGCGAATGGTGTGTTAACCAATGGGCTGGTTTCAAAGGAAGCATGCTTGATGTATATATATTTCATTATTCTGATTTGCATCCTAAAAATTATTACCTGAATACACCTTAGCCAGTATATTGAAAAGTTGGCTTTACATACAAGATAAACTTATCATGAACTCAGACTCACAGGTGGTTGGTCCAGGAGGTGTAGTGGTTCCTGTCACTGAAGTTGTACTTGGTGCTGTGATGAAGAAGTGATATCAGGAAGCATTAATTATTCAAAGGAATTACACATTTCAAAAAAAAACTATCAGCATGCTCCTTTCAACATGGAGGAAAAGGAAGAGTGTCTGTGATTGGCGCAGCAGACAAAAGATTATGTTAGGCTGAAAGACAACCCATACTTTTATAATTTCAGGAAATGAGCCTGCTTCTCGATTGTGTTAGTCCTTTGCAACAGCCCTTGGCGCCATTAACCATCCACCAGCACTCTCTTTTATCTTGCACAATCAACCCAGTCTCTGATTAAGTTGCAACTGATTTATACCCTGTAGTTGTGACAATCCCTCCACATTTTGTATATGTTCCATGTCTCTAAATGTGTCATCTTCATCTATTCATCATCATGTTGATAAGAATTTGATCTAAAACTAGATCAATGGCTCTTGGGCAAAGCATGCTGGTTAGTCAATTCAGAAATGACGTTGATCTCATTTTGCTTACCTAGTCAGAACATGCCCAGTATTCCCAGTTTAATTTCCTATTTCATTGCATACACAAATATTCCAATATTCAGCAATGAACATAGATCCCATGACCTCAATACACCTATACTTTTACATCAATTACTTGGTTTTAAACTTGAGACACACTTGGGAAGATCTGCTACTTACAAGTCTGGGGCGTGCTTGGGGCTGCTGTGCTGCCGGTCCCTGCAGTTGTAGTTGGCCCAGCGGTGGCTAGAGGACACCAATGAGCAAAAATTATTGAAAGGAAATTCAACCCTATTCATCAAACTTTCAGCATGATCTTTCCTTTCAACATATATGAAAATTAAAATAATACTCACACGATGCCGCAGAGAAAAGATTGCGACATGCAAGTAGTCAGTTTATCTGTCATATCAGTAAATTAATCTGTTTTGCAATTATGTAAGCTCATCGCAACACCTTTACCCACCCACTGCCTCTTCCTTGCATTTCGCACATTCACCCTCTGCATCACATTTCCACTCTTCCTTTAAATTCCAATGAAGTGACAATTCCTGCTACACCACACTTGCCACAGATTCCACATCTCCAAATGTGTCATCGCCAACTTTTGACCATTACCCTGAATGCTAGTAACCTGAAACATAAGCTATGGCACCTGGGCAAAAGATGCTCGACAGCCACCTCAGAAATGTGCATGTACTCCATTTTCTAACCTCGTCAGAATTTGCTCAGAAAATGTCACTTTTTTTCAAAATCACAAATCTATTGCTGGATGTCAAAGGATTTGATCTGGAAATACATATATCACATTGTGTTCTCTCGGGATATGCTTTATGCTGCAGTTGAAGTAATTCCTGTTCCTCAGTTGGGTTGTGCCCCACATATCAAATAGTAAAATAAATGATAATAATTATAATTGAGTGAGAGACTGCATGATAATCATAAAATGGTCTCAATGAAATATACAATAATCTCAAGTGAGGACGAGTGGAGCGAATTAATCCATCATTTTCCCTATTGCTGTGTTCACACTTTTTATCGCAATGCTTTGGGCCTGTTATGACTGACCTGGGGCTGAATGGGCACACAAGCCAATTTGTCGTTTCACCATTAACAACATCCGTCTCAAGAGCGGAGATGCTGTTAATGATATTTGTCATCAATTTCTTGGTTAATGCCATTAATTGACAATGTTCTGTTAAAAGACTGCGTCATTTCACACATGGTAAACCACACTTTCAGCGAATGGTGTGTTAACCAATGGGCTGGTTTCAAAGGAAGCATGCTTGATGTATATATATTTCATTATTCTGATTTGCATGCTAAAAATTATTACCTGAATACACCTTAGCCAGTATATTGAAAAGTTGGCTTTACATACAAGATAAACTTATCATGAACTCAGACTCACAGGTGGTTGGTCCAGGAGGTGTAGTGGTTCCTGTCACTGAAGTTGTACTTGGTGCTGTGATGAAGAAGTGATATCAGGAAGCATTAATTATTCAAAGGAATTACACATTTCAAAAAAAAACTATCAGCATGCTCCTTTCAACATGGAAGAAAAGGAAGAGTGTCTGTGATTGGCGCAGCAGACAAAAGATTATGTTAGGCTGAAAGACAACCCATACTTTTATAATTTCAGGAAATGAGCCTGCTTCTCGATTGTGTTAGTCCTTTGCAACAGCCCTTGGCGCCATTAACCATCCACCAGCACTCTCTTTTATCTTGCACAATCAACCCAGTCTCTGATTAAGTTGCAACTGATTTATACCCTGTAGTTGTGACAATCCCTCCACATTTTGCATATGTTCCATGTCTCTAAATGTGTCATCTTCATCTATTCATCATCATGTTGATAAGAATTTGATCTAAAACTAGATCAATGGCTCTTGGGCAAAGCATGCTGGTTAGTCAATTCAGATATGACGTTGATCTCATTTTGCTTACCTAGTCAGAACATGCCCAGTATTCCCAGTTTAATTTCCTATTTCATTGCATACACAAATATTCCAATATTCAGCAATGAACATAGATCCCATGACCTCAATACACCTATACTTTTACATCAATTACTTGGTTTTAAACTTGAGACACACTTGGGAAGATCTGCTACTTACAAGTCTGGGGCGTGCTTGGGGCTGCTGTGCTGCCGGTCCCTGCAGTTGTAGTTGGCCCAGCGGTGGCTAGAGGACACCAATGAGCAAAAATTATTGAAAGGAAATTCAACCCTATTCATCAAACTTTCAGCATGATCTTTCCTTTCAACATATATGAAAATTAAAATAATACTCACACGATGCCGCAGAGAAAAGATTGCGACATGCAAGTAGTCAGTTCATCTGTCATATCAGTAAATTAATCTGTTTTGCAATTATGTAAGCTCATCGCAACACCTTTACCCACCCACTGCCTCTTCCTTGCATTTTGCACATTCACCCTCTGCATCACATTGCCACTCTTCCTTTAAATTCCAATGAAGTGACAATTCCTGCTACACCACACTTGCCACAGATTCCACATCTTCAAATGTGTCATCACCAACTTTTGACCATTACCCTGAATGCTAGTAACCTGAAACATAAGCTATGGCACCTGGGCAAAAGATGCTCCACAGCCACCTCATAAATGTGCATGTACTCCATTTTCTAACCTCGTCAGAATTTGCTCAGAAAATGTCACTTGCTTTCAAAATCACAAATCTATTGCTGGATGTCAAAGAATTTGATCTGGAAATACATATATCACATTGTGTTCTCTCGGGATATGCTTTTTGCTGCAGTTGAAGTAATGCCTGTTCCTCAGTTGGGTTGTGCCCCACATATCAAATAGTAAAATAAATGATAATAATTATAATTGAGTGAGAGACTGCATGATAATCATAAAATGGTCTCAATGAAATATACAATAATCTCAAGTGAGGACGAGTGGAGCGAATTAATCCATCATTTTCCCTATTGCTGTGTTCACACTTTTTATGGCAATGCTTTGGGCCTGTTATGACTGACCTGGGGCTGAATGGGCACACAAGCGAATTTGTCGTTTCACCATTAACAACATCCGTCTCAAGAGCGGAGATGCTGTTAATGATATTTGTCATCAATTTCTTGGTTAATGCCATTAAT
The DNA here is from genome assembly GCA_963514005.1 of Raja brachyura. Next base: position 32,431,112 of record OY740799.1, read on the forward strand.
TGACAATGTTCTGTTAAAAGACTGCGTCATTTCACACATGGTAAACCACACTTTCAGCGAATGGTGTGTTAACCAATGGGCTGGTTTCAAAGGAAGCATGCTTGATGTATATATATTTCATTATTCTGATTTGCATGCTAAAAATTATTACCTGAATACACCTTAGCCAGTATATTGAAAAGTTGGCTTTACATACAAGATAAACTTATCATGAACTCAGACTCACAGGTGGTTGGTCCAGGAGGTGTAGTGGTTCCTGTCACTGAAGTTGTACTTGGTGCTGTGATGAAGAAGTGATATCAGGAAGCATTAATTATTCAAAGGAATTACACATTTCAAAAAAAAACTATCAGCATTGTCCTTTCAACATGGAGGAAAAGGAAGAGTGTCTGTGAATGGCGCAGCAGACAAAAGATTATGTTAGGCTGAAAGACAACCCATACTTTTATAATTTCAGGAAATGAGCCTGCTTCTCGATTGTGTTAGTCCTTTGCAACAGCCCTTGGCGCCATTAACCATCCACCAGCACTCTCTTTTATCTTGCACAATGAACCCAGTCTCTGATTAAGTTGCAACTGATTTATACCCTGTAGTTGTGACAATCCCTCCACATTTTGCATATGTTCCATGTCTCTAAATGTGTCATCTTCATCTATTCATCATCATGTTGATAAGAATTTGATCTAAAACTAGATCAATGGCTCATGGGCAAAGCATGCTGGTTAGTCAATTCAGAAATGACGTTGATCTCATTTTGCTTACCTAGTCAGAACATGCCCAGTATTCCCAGTTTAATTTCCTATTTCATTGCATACACAAATATTCCAATATTCAGCAATGAACATAGATCCCATTACCTCAATACACCTATACTTTTACATCAATTACTTGGTTTTAAACTTGAGACACACTTGGGAAGATCTGCTACTTACAAGTCTGGGGCGTGCTTGGGGCTGGTGTGCTGCCGGTCCCTGCAGTTGTAGTTGGCCCAGCGGTGGCTAGAAGACACCAATGAGCAAAAATTATTGAAAGGAAATTCAACCCTATTCATCAAACTATCAGCATGATCTTTCCTTTCAACATATATGAAAATTAAAATAATACTCACACGATGCCGCAGAGAAAAGATTGCGACAAGCAAGTAGTCAGTTTATCTGTCATATCAGTAAATTAATCTGTTTTGCAATTATGTAAGCTCATCGCAACACCTTTACCCACCCACTGCCTCTTCCTTGCATTTTGCACATTCACCCTCTGCATCACATTGCCACTCTTCCTTTAAATTCCATTGAAGTGACAATTCCTGCTACACCACACTTGCCACAGATTCCACATCTCCAAATGTGTCATCACCAACTTTTGACCATTACCCTGAATGCCAGTAACCGGAAACATAAGCTATGGCACCTGGGCAAAAGATGCTCGACAGCCACCTCAGAAATGTGCATGTACTCCATTTTCTAACCTCGTCAGAATTTGCTCAGTATATGTCACTTGCTTTCAAAATCACAAATCTATTGCTGGATGTCAAAGAATTTGATCTGGAAATACATATATCACATTGTGTTCTCTCGGGATATGCTTTTTGCTGCAGTTGAAGTAATGCCTGTTCCTCAGTTGGGTTGTGCCCCACATATCAAATAGTAAAATAAATGATAATAATTATAATTGAGTGAGAGACTGCATGATAATCATAAAATGGTCTCAATGAAATATACAATAATCTCAAGTGAGGACGAGTGGAGCGAATTAATCCATCATTTTCCCTATTGCTGTGTTCACACTTTTTATGGCAATGCTTTGGGCCTGTTATGACTGACCTGGGGCAGAATGGGCACACAAGCGAATTTGTCGTTTCACCATTAACAACATCCGTCTCAAGAGCGGAGATGCTGTTAATGATATTTGTCATCAATTTCTTGGTTAATGCCATTAATTGACAATGTTCTGTTAAAAGACTGCGTCATTTCACACATGGTAGTCCACACTTTCAGCGAATGGTGTGTTAACCAATGGGCTGGTTTCAAAGGAAGCATGCTTGATGTATATATATTTCATTATTCTGATTTGCATCCTAAAAATTATTACCTGAATGCACCTTAGCCAGTATATTGAAAACTTGGCTTTACATACAAGATAAACTTATCATGAACTCAGACTCACAGGTGGTTGGTCCAGGGGGTGTAGTGGTTCCTGTCACTGAAGTTGTACTTGGTGCTGTGATGAAGAAGTGATATCAGGAAGCATTAATTATTCAAAGGAATTACACATTTCAAAAAAAAACTATCAGCATGGTCCTTTCAACATGGAGGAAAAGGAAGAGTGTCTGTGATTGGCGCAGCAGACAAAAGATTATGTTAGGCTGAAAGACAACCCATACTTTTAAAATTTCAGGAAATGAGCCTGCTTCTCAATTGTGTCAGTTCTTTGCAACAGCCCTTGGCGCCATTAACCATCCACCAGCACTCTCTTTTATCTTGCACAATCAACCCAGTCTCTGATTAAGTTGCAACTGATTTCTACCCTGTAGTTGTGGCAATCCCTCCACATTTTGCATATGTTCCATGTCTCTAAATGTGTCATCTTCATCTATTCATCATCATGTTGATAAGAATTTGATCTAAAACTAGATCAATGGCTCTTGGGCAAAGCATGCTGGTTAGTCAATTCAGAAATGACGTTGATCTCATTTTGCTTACCTAGTCAGAACATACCCAGTATTCCCAGTTTAATTTCCTATTTCATTGCATACACAAATATTCCAATATTCAGCAATGAACATAGATCCCATGACCTCAATACACCTATACTTTTACATCAATTACTTGGTTTTAAACTTGAGACACACTTGGGAAGATCTGCTACTTACAAGTCTGGGGCGTGCTTGGGGCTGCTGTGCTGCCGGTCCCTGCAGTTGTAGTTGGCCCAGCGGTGGCTAGAGGACACCAATGAGCAAAAATTATTGAAAGGAAATTCAACCCTATTCATCAAACTTTCAGCATGATCTTTCCTTTCAACATACATGAAAATTAAAATAATACTCACATGATGCTGCAGAGAAAAGATTGCGACAAGCAAGTAGTCAGTTTATCTGTCATATCAGTAAATTAATCTGTTTTGCAATTATGTAAGCTCATCGCAACACCTTTACCCACCCACTGCCTCTTCCTTGCATTTTGCACATTCACCCTCTGCATCACATTGCCACTCTTCCTTTAAATTCCATTGAAGTGACAATTCCTGCTACACCACACTTGCCACAGATTCCACATCTCCAAATGTGTCATCACCAACTTTTGACCATTACCCTGAATGCCAGTAACCGGAAATATAAGCTATGGTACCTGGGCAAAAGATGCTCGACAGCCACCTCAGAAATGTGCATGTACTCCATTTTCTAACCTCGTCAGAATTTGCTCAGTATATGTCACTTTTTTTCAAAATCACAAATCTATTGCTGGATGTCAAAGAATTTGATCTGGAAATACATATATCACATTGTGTTCTCTCGGGATATGCTTTATGCTGCAGTTGAAGTAATTCCTGTTCCTCAGTTGGGTTGTGCCCCACATATCAAATAGTAAAATAAATGATAATAATCATAATTGAGTGAGAGACTGCATGATAATCATAAAATGGTCTCAATGAAATATACAATAATCTCAAGTGAGGACGAGTGGAGCGAATTAATCCATCATTTTCCCTATTGCTGTGTTCACACTTTTTATCGCAATGCTTTGGGCCTGTTATGACTGACCTGGGGCTGAATGGGCACACAAGCGAATTTGTCGTTTCACCATTAACAACATCCGTCTCAAGAGCGGAGATGCTGTTAATGATATTTGTCATCAATTTCTTGGTTAATGCCATTAATTGACAATGTTCTGTTAAAAGACTGCGTCATTTCACACATGGTAAACCACACTTTCAGCAAATGGTGTGTTAACTAATGGGCTGGTTTCAAAGGAAGCATGCTTGATGTATATATATTTCATTATTCTGATTTGCATCCTAAAAATTATTACCTGAATACACCTTAGCCAGTATATTGAAAAGTTGGCTTTACATACAAGACAAACTTATCATGAACTCAGACTCACAGGTGGTTGGTCCAGGAGGTGTAGTGGTTCCTGTCACTGAAGTTGTACTTGGTGCTGTGATGAAGAAGTGATATCAGGAAGCATTAATTATTCAAAGGAATTACACATTTCAAAAAAAAACTATCAGCATGCTCCTTTCAACATGGAGGAAAAGGAAGAGTGTCTGTGATTGGCGCAGCAGACAAAAGATTATGTTAGGCTGAAAGACAACCCATACTTTTATAATTTCAGGAAATGAGCCTGCTTCTCGATTGTGTTAGTCCTTTGCAACAGCCCTTGGCGCCATTAACCATCCACTAGCAATCTCTTTTATCTTGCACAGTCAACCCAGTCTCTGATTAAGTTGCAACTGATTTATACCCTGTGGTTGTGACAATCCCTCCACATTTTGCATATGTTCCATGTCTCTAAATGTGTCATCTTCATCTATTCATCATCATGTTGATAAGAATTTGATCTAAAACTAGACCAATGGCTCTTGGGCAAAGCATGCTGGTTAGTCAATTCAGAAATGCCGTTGATCTCATTTCGCTTACCTGGTCAGAACATGCCCAGTATTCCCAGTTTAATTTTCTATTTCATTGCATACACAAATATTCCAATATTCAGCAATGAACATAGATCCCATGACCTCAATACACCTATACTTTTACATCAATTACTTGGTTTTAAACTTGAGACACACTTGGGAAGATCTGCTACTTACAAGTCTGGGGCGTGCTTGGGGCTGGTGTGCTGCCGGTCCCTGCAGTTGTAGTTGGCCCAGCGGTGGCTAGAGGATACCAATGAGCAAAAATTATTGAAAGGAAATTCAACCCTATTCATCAAACATTCAGCATGATCTTTCCTTTCAACATATATGAAAATTAAAATAATACTCACACGATGCCGCAGAGAAAAGATTGCGACAAGCAAGTCGTCAGTTTATCTGTCATATCAGTAAATTAATCTGTTTTGCAATTATGTAAGCTCATCGCAACACCTTTAACCACCCACTGCCTCTTCCTTGCATTTTGCACATTCACCCTCTGCATCACATTGCCACTCTTCCTTTAAATTCCATTGAAGTGACAATTCCTGTTACACCACACTTGCCACAGATTCCACATCTCTAAATGTGTCATCACCAACTTTTGACCATTACCCTGAATGCCAGTAACCTGAAACATAAGCTATGGCACCTGGGCAAAAGATGCTCGACTGCATCCTCAGAAATGTGCATGTACTCCATTTTCTAACCTCGTCAGAATTTGCTCAGTATATGTCACTTGTTTTCAAAATCACAAATCTATTGCTGGATGTCAAAGAATTTGATCTGGAAATACATATATCACATTGTGTTCTCTCGGGATATGCTTTATGCTGCAGTTGAAGTAATTCCTGTTCCTCAGTTGGGTTGTGCCCCACATATCAAATAGTAAAATAAATGATAATAATCATAATTGAGTGAGAGACTGCATGATAATCATAAAATGGTCTCAATGAAATATACAATAATCTCAAGTGAGGACGAGTGGAGCGAATTAATCCATCATTTTCCCTATTGCTGTGTTCACAATTTTTATCGCAATGCTTTGGGCCTGTTATGACTGACCTGGGGCTGAATGGGCACACAAGCGAATTTGTCGTTTCACCATTAACAACATCCGTCTCAAGAGCGGAGATGCTGTTAATGATATTTGTCATCAATTTCTTGGTTAATGCCATTAATTGACAATGTTCTGTTAAAAGACTGCGTCATTTCACACATGGTAAACCACACTTTCAGCAAATGGTGTGTTAACTAATGGGCTGGTTTCAAAGGAAGCATGCTTGATGTATATATATTTCATTATTCTGATTTGCATCCTAAAAATTATTACCTGAATACACCTTAGCCAGTATATTGAAAAGTTGGCTTTACATACAAGACAAACTTATCATGAACTCAGACTCACAGGTGGTTGGTCCAGGAGGTGTAGTGGTTCCTGTCACTGAAGTTGTACTTGGTGCTGTGATGAAGAAGTGATATCAGGAAGCATTAATTATTCAAAGGAATTACACATTTCAAAAAAAAACTATCAGCATGCTCCTTTCAACATGGAGGAAAAGGAAGAGTGTCTGTGATTGGCGCAGCAGACAAAAGATTATGTTAGGCTGAAAGACAACCCATACTTTTATAATTTCAGGAAATGAGCCTGCTTCTCGATTGTGTTAGTCCTTTGCAACAGCCCTTGGCGCCATTAACCATCCACTAGCAATCTCTTTTATCTTGCACAGTCAACCCAGTCTCTGATTAAGTTGCAACTGATTTATACCCTGTGGTTGTGACAATCCCTCCACATTTTGCATATGTTCCATGTCTCTAAATGTGTCATCTTCATCTATTCATCATCATGTTGATAAGAATTTGATCTAAAACTAGACCAATGGCTCTTGGGCAAAGCATGCTGGTTAGTCAATTCAGAAATGCCGTTGATCTCATTTCGCTTACCTGGTCAGAACATGCCCAGTATTCCCAGTTTAATTTTCTATTTCATTGCATACACAAATATTCCAATATTCAGCAATGAACATAGATCCCATGACCTCAATACACCTATACTTTTACATCAATTACTTGGTTTTAAACTTGAGACACACTTGGGAAGATCTGCTACTTACAAGTCTGGGGCGTGCTTGGGGCTGGTGTGCTGCCGGTCCCTGCAGTTGTAGTTGGCCCAGCGGTGGCTAGAGGATACCAATGAGCAAAAATTATTGAAAGGAAATTCAACCCTATTCATCAAACATTCAGCATGATCTTTCCTTTCAACATATATGAAAATTAAAATAATACTCACACGATGCCGCAGAGAAAAGATTGCGACAAGCAAGTCGTCAGTTTATCTGTCATATCAGTAAATTAATCTGTTTTGCAATTATGTAAGCTCATCGCAACACCTTTAACCACCCACTGCCTCTTCCTTGCATTTTGCACATTCACCCTCTGCATCACATTGCCACTCTTCCTTTAAATTCCATTGAAGTGACAATTCCTGCTACACCACACTTGCCACAGATTCCACATCTCTAAATGTGTCATCACCAACTTTTGACCATTACCCTGAATGCCAGTAACCTGAAACATAAGCTATGGCACCTGGGCAAAAGATGCTCGACTGCCACCTCAGAAATGTGCATGTACTCCATTTTCTAACCTCGTCAGAATTTGCTCAGTATATGTCACTTGTTTTCAAAATCACAAATCTATTGCTGGATGTCAAAGAATTTGATCTGGAAATACATATATCACATTGTGTTCTCTCGGGATATGCTTTTTGCTGCAGTTGAAGTAATGCCTGTTCCTCAGTTGGGTTGTGCCCCACATATCAAATAGTAAAATAAATGATAATAATTATAATTGAGTGAGAGACTGCATGATAATCATAAAATGGTCTCAATGAAATATACAATAATCTCAAGTGAGGACGAGTGGAGCGAATTAATCCATCATTTTCCCTATTGCTGTGTTCACACTTTTTATCGCAATGCTTTGCGCCTGTTATGACTGACCTGGGGCTGAATGGGCACACAAGCGAATTTGTCGTTTCACCATTAACAACATCCGCCTCAAGAGCGGAGATGCTGTTAATGATATTTGTCATCAATTTCTTGGTTAATGCCATTAATTGACAATGTTCTGTTAAAAGACTGCGTCATTTCACACATGGTAGACCACACTTTCAGCGAATGGTGTGTTAACCAATGGGCTGGTTTCAAAGGAAGCATGCTTGATGTATATATATTTCATTATTCTGATTTGCATCCTAAAAATTATTACCTGAATACACCTTAGCCAGTATATTGAAAAGTTGGCTTTACATACAATATAAACTTATCATGAACTCAGACTCACAGGTGGTTGGGCCAGGAGGTGTAGTGGTTCCTGTCACTGAAGTTGTACTTGGTGCTGTGATGAAGAAGGGATATCAGGAAGTATTAATTATTCAAAGGAATTACACATTTCAAAAAAAAACTATCAGCATGGTCCTTTCAACATGGTGGAAAAGGAAGAGTGTCTGTGATTGGCGCAGCAGACAAAAGATTATGTTAGGCTGAAAGACAACCCATACTTTTATAATTTCAGGAAATGAGCCTGCTTCTCGATTGTGTTTGTCCTTTGCAACAGCCCTTGGCGCCATTAACGATCCACTAGCAATCTCTTTTATCTTGCACAATCAACCCAGTCTCTGATTAAGTTGCAACTGATTTATACCCTGTAGTTGTGACAATCCCTCCACATTTTGCATATGTTCCATGTCTCTAAATGTGTCATCTTCATCTATTCATCATCATGTTGATAAGAATTTGATCTAAAACTAGACCAATGGCTCTTGGGCAAAGCATGCTGGTTAGTCAATTCAGAAATGCCGTTGATCTCATTTCGCTTACCTGGTCAGAACATGCCCAGTATTCCCAGTTTAATTTCCTATTTCATTGCATACACAAATATTCCAATATTCAGCAATGAACATAGATCCCATGACCTCAATACACCTATACTTTTACATCAATTACTTGGTTTTAAACTTGAGACACACTTGGGAAGATCTGCTACTTACAAGTCTGGGGCGTGCTTGGGGCTGCTGTGCTGCCGGTCCCTGCAGTTGTAGTTGGCCCAGCGGTGGCTAGAGGACACCAATGAGCAAAAATTATTGAAAGGAAATTCAACCCTATTCATCAAACTTTCAGCATGATCTTTCCTTTCAACATACATGAAAATTAAAATAATACTCACATGATGCTGCAGAGAAAAGATTGCGACAAGCAAGTAGTCAGTTTATCTGTCATATCAGTAAATTAATCTGTTTTGCAATTATGTAAGCTCATCGCAACACCTTTACCCACCCACTGCCTCTTCCTTGCATTTTGCACATTCACCCTCTGCATCACATTGTCACTCTTCCTTTAAATTCCATTGAAGTGACAATTCCTGCTACACCACACTTGCCACAGATTCCACATCTCCAAATGTGTCATCACCAACTTTTGACCATTACCCTGAATGCCAGTAACCGGAAATATAAGCTATGGTACCTGGGCAAAAGATGCTCGACAGCCACCTCAGAAATGTGCATGTACTCCATTTTCTAACCTCGTCAGAATTTGCTCAGTATATGTCACTTTTTTTCAAAATCACAAATCTATTGCTGGATGTCAAAGAATTTGATCTGGAAATACATATATCACATTGTGTTCTCTCGGGATATGCTTTATGCTGCAGTTGAAGTAATTCCTGTTCCTCAGTTGGGTTGTGCCCCACATATCAAATAGTAAAATAAATGATAATAATCATAATTGAGTGAGAGACTGCATGATAATCATAAAATGGTCTCAATGAAATATACAATAATCTCAAGTGAGGACGAGTGGAGCGAATTAATCCATCATTTTCCCTATTGCTGTGTTCACAATTTTTATCGCAATGCTTTGGGCCTGTTATGACTGACCTGGGGCTGAATGGGCACACAAGCGAATTTGTCGTTTCACCATTAACAACATCCGTCTCAAGAGCGGAGATGCTGTTAATGATATTTGTCATCAATTTCTTGGTTAATGCCATTAATTGACAATGTTCTGTTAAAAGACTGCGTCATTTCACACATGGTAAACCACACTTTCAGCAAATGGTGTGTTAACTAATGGGCTGGTTTCAAAGGAAGCATGCTTGATGTATATATATTTCATTATTCTGATTTGCATCCTAAAAATTATTACCTGAATACACCTTAGCCAGTATATTGAAAAGTTGGCTTTACATACAAGACAAACTTATCATGAACTCAGACTCACAGGTGGTTGGTCCAGGAGGTGTAGTGGTTCCTGTCACTGAAGTTGTACTTGGTGCTGTGATGAAGAAGGGATATTAGGAAGCATTAATTATTCAAAGGAATTACACATTTCAAAAAAAACTGTCAGCATGGTCCTTTCAACATGGAGGAAAAGGAAGAGTGTCTGTGATTGGCACAGCAGACAAAAGATTATGTTAGGCTGAAAGACAACCCATACTTTTATAATTTCAGGAAATGAGCCTGCTTCTCGATTGTGTTAGTCCTTTGCAACAGCCCTTGGCGCCATTAACCATCCACTAGCAATCTCTTTTATCTTGCACAGTCAACCCAGTCTCTGATTAAGTTGCAACTGATTTATACCCTGTGGTTGTGACAATCCCTCCACATTTTGCATATGTTCCATGTCTCTAAATGTGTCATCTTCATCTATTCATCATCATGTTGATAAGAATTTGATCTAAAACTAGACCAATGGCTCTTGGGCAAAGCATGCTGGTTAGTCAATTCAGAAATGCCGTTGATCTCATTTCGCTTACCTGGTCAGAACATGCCCAGTATTCCCAGTTTAATTTTCTATTTCATTGCATACACAAATATTCCAATATTCAGCAATGAACATAGATCCCATGACCTCAATACACCTATACTTTTACATCAATTACTTGGTTTTAAACTTGAGACACACTTGGGAAGATCTGCTACTTACAAGTCTGGGGCGTGCTTGGGGCTGGTGTGCTGCCGGTCCCTGCAGTTGTAGTTGGCCCAGCGGTGGCTAGAGGATACCAATGAGCAAAAATTATTGAAAGGAAATTCAACCCTATTCATCAAACATTCAGCATGATCTTTCCTTTCAACATATATGAAAATTAAAATAATACTCACACGATGCCGCAGAGAAAAGATTGCGACAAGCAAGTCGTCAGTTTATCTGTCATATCAGTAAATTAATCTGTTTTGCAATTATGTAAGCTCATCGCAACACCTTTAACCACCCACTGCCTCTTCCTTGCATTTTGCACATTCACCCTCTGCATCACATTGCCACTCTTCCTTTAAATTCCATTGAAGTGACAATTCCTGCTACACCACACTTGCCACAGATTCCACATCTCCAAATGTGTCATCACCAACTTTTGACCATTACCCTGAATGCCAGTAACCGGAAAAATAAGCTATGGTACCTGGGCAAAAGATGCTCGACAGCCACCTCAGAAATGTGCATGTACTCCATTTTCTAACCTCGTCAGAATTTGCTCAGTATATGTCACTTTTTTTCAAAATCACAAATCTATTGCTGGATGTCAAAGAATTTGATCTGGAAATACATATATCACATTGTGTTCTCTCGGGATATGCTTTATGCTGCAGTTGAAGTAATTCCTGTTCCTCAGTTGGGTTGTGCCCCACATATCAAATAGTAAAATAAATGATAATAATCATAATTGAGTGAGAGACTGCATGATAATCATAAAATGGTCTCAATGAAATATACAATAATCTCAAGTGAGGACGAGTGGAGCGAATTAATCCATCATTTTCCCTATTGCTGTGTTCACACTTTTTATCGCAATGCTTTGGGCCTGTTATGACTGACCTGGGGCTGAATGGGCACACAAGCGAATTTGTCGTTTCACCATTAACAACATCCGTCTCAAGAGCGGAGATGCTGTTAATGATATTTGTCATCAATTTCTTGGTTAATGCCATTAATTGACAATGTTCTGTTAAAAGACTGCGTCATTTCACACATGGTAAACCACACTTTCAGCAAATGGTGTGTTAACTAATGGGCTGGTTTCAAAGGAAGCATGCTTGATGTATATATATTTCATTATTCTGATTTGCATCCTAAAAATTATTACCTGAATACACCTTAGCCAGTATATTGAAAAGTTGGCTTTACATACAAGACAAACTTATCATGAACTCAGACTCACAGGTGGTTGGTCCAGGAGGTGTAGTGGTTCCTGTCACTGAAGTTGTACTTGGTGCTGTGATGAAGAAGTGATATCAGGAAGCATTAATTATTCAAAGGAATTACACATTTCAAAAAAAAACTATCAGCATGCTCCTTTCAACATGGAGGAAAAGGAAGAGTGTCTGTGATTGGCGCAGCAGACAAAAGATTATGTTAGGCTGAAAGACAACCCATACTTTTATAATTTCAGGAAATGAGCCTGCTTCTCGATTGTGTTAGTCCTTTGCAACAGCCCTTGGCGCCATTAACCATCCACTAGCAATCTCTTTTATCTTGCACAGTCAACCCAGTCTCTGATTAAGTTGCAACTGATTTATACCCTGTGGTTGTGACAATCCCTCCACATTTTGCATATGTTCCATGTCTCTAAATGTGTCATCTTCATCTATTCATCATCATGTTGATAAGAATTTGATCTAAAACTAGACCAATGGCTCTTGGGCAAAGCATGCTGGTTAGTCAATTCAGAAATGCCGTTGATCTCATTTCGCTTACCTGGTCAGAACATGCCCAGTATTCCCAGTTTAATTTTCTATTTCATTGCATACACAAATATTCCAATATTCAGCAATGAACATAGATCCCATGACCTCAATACACCTATACTTTTACATCAATTACTTGGTTTTAAACTTGAGACACACTTGGGAAGATCTGCTACTTACAAGTCTGGGGCGTGCTTGGGGCTGGTGTGCTGCCGGTCCCTGCAGTTGTAGTTGGCCCAGCGGTGGCTAGAGGATACCAATGAGCAAAAATTATTGAAAGGAAATTCAACCCTATTCATCAAACATTCAGCATGATCTTTCCTTTCAACATATATGAAAATTAAAATAATACTCACACGATGCCGCAGAGAAAAGATTGCGACAAGCAAGTCGTCAGTTTATCTGTCATATCAGTAAATTAATCTGTTTTGCAATTATGTAAGCTCATCGCAACACCTTTAACCACCCACTGCCTCTTCCTTGCATTTTGCACATTCACCCTCTGCATCACATTGCCACTCTTCCTTTAAATTCCATTGAAGTGACAATTCCTGCTACACCACACTTGCCACAGATTCCACATCTCCAAATGTGTCATCACCAACTTTTGACCATTACCCTGAATGCCAGTAACCTGAAACATAAGCTATGGCACCTGGGCAAAAGATGCTCGACAGCCACCTCAGAAATGTGCATGTACTCCATTTTCTAACCTCGTCAGAATTTGCTCAGTATATGTCACTTTTTTTCAAAATCACAAATCTATTGCTGGATGTCAAAGAATTTGATCTGGAAATACATATATCACATTGTGTTCTCTCGGGATATGCTTTATGCTGCAGTTGAAGTAATTCCTGTTCCTCAGTTGGGTTGTGCCCCACATATCAAATAGTAAAATAAATGATAATAATCATAATTGAGTGAGAGACTGCATGATAATCATAAAATGGTCTCAATGAAATATACAATAATCTCAAGTGAGGACGAGTGGAGCGAATTAATCCATCATTTTCCCTATTGCTGTGTTCACAATTTTTATCGCAATGCTTTGGGCCTGTTATGACTGACCTGGGGCTGAATGGGCACACAAGCGAATTTGTCGTTTCACCATTAACAACATCCGTCTCAAGAGCGGAGATGCTGTTAATGATATTTGTCATCAATTTCTTGGTTAATGCCATTAATTGACAATGTTCTGTTAAAAGACTGCGTCATTTCACACATGGTAAACCACACTTTCAGCAAATGGTGTGTTAACTAATGGGCTGGTTTCAAAGGAAGCATGCTTGATGTATATATATTTCATTATTCTGATTTGCATCCTAAAAATTATTACCTGAATACACCTTAGCCAGTATATTGAAAAGTTGGCTTTACATACAAGACAAACTTATCATGAACTCAGACTCACAGGTGGTTGGTCCAGGAGGTGTAGTGGTTCCTGTCACTGAAGTTGTACTTGGTGCTGTGATGAAGAAGGGATATTAGGAAGCATTAATTATTCAAAGGAATTACACATTTCAAAAAAAACTGTCAGCATGGTCCTTTCAACATGGAGGAAAAGGAAGAGTGTCTGTGATTGGCACAGCAGACAAAAGATTATGTTAGGCTGAAAGACAACCCATACTTTTATAATTTCAGGAAATGAGCCTGCTTCTCGATTGTGTTAGTCCTTTGCAACAGCCCTTGGCGCCATTAACCATCCACTAGCAATCTCTTTTATCTTGCACAGTCAACCCAGTCTCTGATTAAGTTGCAACTGATTTATACCCTGTGGTTGTGACAATCCCTCCACATTTTGCATATGTTCCATGTCTCTAAATGTGTCATCTTCATCTATTCATCATCATGTTGATAAGAATTTGATCTAAAACTAGACCAATGGCTCTTGGGCAAAGCATGCTGGTTAGTCAATTCAGAAATGCCGTTGATCTCATTTCGCTTACCTGGTCAGAACATGCCCAGTATTCCCAGTTTAATTTTCTATTTCATTGCATACACAAATATTCCAATATTCAGCAATGAACATAGATCCCATGACCTCAATACACCTATACTTTTACATCAATTACTTGGTTTTAAACTTGAGACACACTTGGGAAGATCTGCTACTTACAAGTCTGGGGCGTGCTTGGGGCTGGTGTGCTGCCGGTCCCTGCAGTTGTAGTTGGCCCAGCGGTGGCTAGAGGATACCAATGAGCAAAAATTATTGAAAGGAAATTCAACCCTATTCATCAAACATTCAGCATGATCTTTCCTTTCAACATATATGAAAATTAAAATAATACTCACACGATGCCGCAGAGAAAAGATTGCGACAAGCAAGTCGTCAGTTTATCTGTCATATCAGTAAATTAATCTGTTTTGCAATTATGTAAGCTCATCGCAACACCTTTAACCACCCACTGCCTCTTCCTTGCATTTTGCACATTCACCCTCTGCATCACATTGCCACTCTTCCTTTAAATTCCATTGAAGTGACAATTCCTGTTACACCACACTTGCCACAGATTCCACATCTCTAAATGTGTCATCACCAACTTTTGACCATTACCCTGAATGCCAGTAACCTGAAACATAAGCTATGGCACCTGGGCAAAAGATGCTCGACTGCATCCTCAGAAATGTGCATGTACTCCATTTTCTAACCTCGTCAGAATTTGCTCAGTATATGTCACTTGTTTTCAAAATCACAAATCTATTGCTGGATGTCAAAGAATTTGATCTGGAAATACATATATCACATTGTGTTCTCTCGGGATATGCTTTATGCTGCAGTTGAAGTAATTCCTGTTCCTCAGTTGGGTTGTGCCCCACATATCAAATAGTAAAATAAATGATAATAATCATAATTGAGTGAGAGACTGCATGATAATCATAAAATGGTCTCAATGAAATATACAATAATCTCAAGTGAGGACGAGTGGAGCGAATTAATCCATCATTTTCCCTATTGCTGTGTTCACAATTTTTATCGCAATGCTTTGGGCCTGTTATGACTGACCTGGGGCTGAATGGGCACACAAGCGAATTTGTCGTTTCACCATTAACAACATCCGTCTCAAGAGCGGAGATGCTGTTAATGATATTTGTCATCAATTTCTTGGTTAATGCCATTAATTGACAATGTTCTGTTAAAAGACTGCGTCATTTCACACATGGTAAACCACACTTTCAGCAAATGGTGTGTTAACTAATGGGCTGGTTTCAAAGGAAGCATGCTTGATGTATATATATTTCATTATTCTGATTTGCATCCTAAAAATTATTACCTGAATACACCTTAGCCAGTATATTGAAAAGTTGGCTTTACATACAAGACAAACTTATCATGAACTCAGACTCACAGGTGGTTGGTCCAGGAGGTGTAGTGGTTCCTGTCACTGAAGTTGTACTTGGTGCTGTGATGAAGAAGTGATATCAGGAAGCATTAATTATTCAAAGGAATTACACATTTCAAAAAAAAACTATCAGCATGCTCCTTTCAACATGGAGGAAAAGGAAGAGTGTCTGTGATTGGCGCAGCAGACAAAAGATTATGTTAGGCTGAAAGACAACCCATACTTTTATAATTTCAGGAAATGAGCCTGCTTCTCGATTGTGTTAGTCCTTTGCAACAGCCCTTGGCGCCATTAACCATCCACTAGCAATCTCTTTTATCTTGCACAGTCAACCCAGTCTCTGATTAAGTTGCAACTGATTTATACCCTGTGGTTGTGACAATCCCTCCACATTTTGCATATGTTCCATGTCTCTAAATGTGTCATCTTCATCTATTCATCATCATGTTGATAAGAATTTGATCTAAAACTAGACCAATGGCTCTTGGGCAAAGCATGCTGGTTAGTCAATTCAGAAATGCCGTTGATCTCATTTCGCTTACCTGGTCAGAACATGCCCAGTATTCCCAGTTTAATTTTCTATTTCATTGCATACACAAATATTCCAATATTCAGCAATGAACATAGATCACATGACCTCAATACACCTATACTTTTACATTAATTACTTGGTTTTAAACTTGAGACACACTTGGGAAGATCTGCTACTTACAAGTCTGGGGCGTGCTTGGGGCTGGTGTGCTTCCGGTCCCTGCAGTTGTCGTTGGCCCAGCGGTGGCTAGAGGATACCAATGAGCAAAAATTATTGAAAGGAAATTCAACCCTATTCATCAAACTTTCAGCATGAGCTTTCCTTTCAACATATATGAAAATTAAAATAATACTAACATGATGCCGCAGAGAAAAGATTGCAACAAGCAAGTAGTCAATTTATCTGTCATATCAGTAAATTAATCTGTTTGTCAATTATGTAAGCTCATCGTAACACCTTTACCCACCCACTGCCTCTTCCTTGCATTTTGCACATTCACCCTCTGCATCACATTGCCACTCTTCCTTTAAATTCCATTGAAGTGACAATTCCTGCTACACCACACTTGCCACAGATTCCACATCTCCAAATGTGTCATCACCAACTTTTGACCATTACCCTGAATGCCAGTAACCTGAAACATAAGCTATGGCACCTGGGCAAAAGATGCTCGACTGCCACCTCAGAAATGTGCATGTACTCCATTTTCTAACCTCGTCAGAATTTGCTCAGTATATGTCACTTGTTTTCAAAATCACAAATCTATTGCTGGATGTCAAAGAATTTGATCTGGAAATACATATATCACATTGTGTTCTCTCGGGATATGCTTTTTGCTGCAGTTGAAGTAATGCCTGTTCCTCAGTTGGGTTGTGCCCCACATATCAAATAGTAAAATAAATGATAATAATTATAATTGAGTGAGAGACTGCATGATAATCATAAAATGGTCTCAATGAAATATACAATAATCTCAAGTGAGGACGAGTGGAGCGAATTAATCCATCATTTTCCCTATTGCTGTGTTCACACTTTTTATGGCAATGCTTTGGGCCTGTTTTGACTGACCTGGGGCTGAATGGGCACACAAGCGAATTTGTCGTTTCACCATTAACAACATCCGTCTCAAGAGCAGAGATGCTGTTAATGATATTTGTCATCAATTTCTTGGTTAATGCCATTAATTGACAATGTTCTGTTAAAAGACTGCGTCATTTCACACATGGTAAACCACACTTTCAGCGAATGGTGTGTTAACCAATGGGCTGGTTTCAAAGGAAGCATGCTTGATGTATATATATTTCATTATTCTGATTTGCATCCTAAAAATTATTACCTGAATACACCTTAGCCAGTATATTGAAAAGTTGGCTTTACATACAAGATAAACTTATCATGAACTCAGACTCACAGGTGGTTGGTCCAGGAGGTGTAGTGGTTCCTGTCACTGAAGTTGTACTTGGTGCTGTGATGAAGAAGGGATATCAGGAAGCATTAATTATTCAAAGGAATTACACATTTCAAAAAAAAACTATCAGCATGGTCCTTTCAACATGGAGGAAAAGGAAGAGTGTCTGTGATTGGCCCAGCAGACAAAAGATTGTGTTAGGCTGAAAGACAACGCATACTTTTATAATTTCAGGAAATGAGCCTGCTTCTCGATTGTGTTTGTCCTTTGCAACAGCCCTTGGCGCCATTAACCATCCACCAGCACTCTCTTTTATCTTGCACAATCAACCCAGTCTCTGATTAAGTTGCAACTGATTTATACCCTGTAGTTGTGACAATCCCTCCACATTTTGCATATATTCCATTTCTCTAAATGTGTCATCTTCATCTATTCATCATCATGTTGATAAGAATTTGATCTAAAACTAGATCAATGGCTCTTGGGCAAAGCATGCTGGTTAGTCAATTCAGAAATGACGTTGATCTCATTTTGCTTACCGAGTCAGAACAAGCCCAGTATTCCCAGTTTAATTTCCTATTTCATTGCATACACAAATGTTCCAATATTCAGCAATGAATATAGATCCCATGACCTCAATACACCTATACTTTTACATAAATTATTTGGTTTTAAACTTGAGACACACTTGGGAAGATCTGCTACTTACAAGTCTGGGGCGTGCTTGGGGCTGCTGTGCTGCCGGTCCCTGCAGTTGTAGTTGGCCCAGCGGTGGCTAGAGGATAGCAATGAGCAAAAATTATTGAAAGGAAATTCAACCCTATTCATCAAACTTTCAGCATGATCTTTCCTTTCAACATACATGAAAATTAAAATAATACTCACATGATGCTGCAGAGAAAAGATTGCGACAAGCAAGTAGTCAGTTTATCTGTCATATCAGTAAATTAATCTGTTTTGCAATTATGTAAGCTCATCGCAACACCTTTACCCACCCACTGCCTCTTCCTTGCATTTTGCACATTCACCCTCTGCATCACATTGCCACTCTTCCTTTAAATTCCATTGAAGTGACAATTCCTGCTACACCACACTTGCCACAGATTCCACATCTCCAAATGTGTCATCACCAACTTTTGACCACTACCCTGAATGCCAGTAACCTGAAACATAAGCTATGGCACCTGGGCAAAAGATGCTCGACAGCCACCTCAGAAATGTGCATGTACTCCATTTTCTAACCTCGTCAGAATTTGCTCAGTATATGTCACTTGTTTTCAAAATCACAAATCTATTGCTGGATGTCAAAGAATTTGATCTGGAAATACATATATCACATTGTGTTCTCTCGGGATATGCTTTTTTCTGCAGTTGAAGTAATGCCTGTTCCTCAGTTGGGTTGTGCCCCACATATCAAATAGTAAAATAAATGATAATAATTATAATTGAGTGAGAGACTGCATGATAATCATAAAATGGTCTCAATGAAATATACAATAATCTCAAGTGAGGACGAGTGGAGCGAATTAATCCATCATTTTCCCTATTGCTGTGTTCACACTTTTTATCGCAATGCTTTGCGCCTGTTATGACTGACCTGGGGCTGAATGGGCACACAAGCGAATTTGTCGTTTCACCATTAACAACATCCGTCTCAAGAGCGGAGATGCTGTTAATGATATTTGTCATCAATTTCTTGGTTAATGCCATTAATTGACAATGTTCTGTTAAAAGACTGCGTCATTTCACACATGGTAGTCCACACTTTCAGCGAATGGTGTGTTAACCAATGGGCTGGTTTCAAAGGAAGCATGCTTGATGTATATATATTTCATTATTCTGATTTGCATCCTAAAAATTATTACCTGAATACACCTTAGCCAGTATATTGAAAAGTTGGCTTTACATACAAGATAAACTTATCATGAACTCAGACTCACAGGTGGTTGGGCCAGGAGGTGTAGTGGTTCCTGTCACTGAAGTTGTACTTGGTGCTGTGATGAAGAAGGGATATCAGGAAGTATTAATTATTCAAAGGAATTACACATTTCAAAAAAAAACTATCAGCATGGTCCTTTCAACATGGTGGAAAAGGAAGAGTGTCTGTGATTGGCGCAGCAGACAAAAGATTATGTTAGGCTGCAAGACAACCCATACTTTTATAATTTCAGGAAATGAGCCTGCTTCTCGATTGTGTTTGTCCTTTGCAACAGCCCTTGGCGCCATTAACGATCCACTAGCAATCTCTTTTATCTTGCACAATCAACCCAGTCTCTGATTAAGTTGCAACTGATTTATACCCTGTAGTTGTGACAATCCCTCCACATTTTGCATATGTTCCATGTCTCTAAATGTGTCATCTTCATCTATTCATCATCATGTTGATAAGAATTTGATCTAAAACTAGATCAATGGCTCTTGGGCAAAGCATGCTGGTTAGTCAATTCAGAAATGACGTTGATCTCATTTTGCTTACCGAGTCAGAACAAGCCCAGTATTCCCAGTTTAATTTCCTATTTCATTGCATACACAAATATTCCAATATTCAGCAATGAACATAGATCCCATGACCTCAATACACCTATACTTTTACATAAATTATTTGGTTTTAAACTTGAGACACACTTGGGAAGATCTGCCACTTACAAGTCTGGGGCGTGCTTGGGGCTGGTGTGCTGCCGGTCCCTGCAGTTGTAGTTGGCCCAGCGGTGGCTAGAGGATAGCAATGAGCAAAAATTATTGAAAGGAAATTCAACCCTATTCTTCAAACTTTCAGCATGATCTTTCCTTTCAACATACATGAAAATTAAAATAATACTCACATGATGCTGCAGAGAAAAGATTGCGACAAGCAAGTAGTCAGTTTATCTGTCATATCAGTAAATTAATCTGTTTTGCAATTATGTAAGCTCATCGCAACACCTTTACCCACCCACTGCCTCTTCCTTGCATTTTGCACATTCACCCTCTGCATCACATTGCCACTCTTCCTTTAAATTCCATTGAAGTGACAATTCCTGCTACACCACACTTGCCACAGATTCCACATCTCCAAATGTGTCATCACCAACTTTTGACCACTACCCTGAATGCCAGTAACCTGAAACATAAGCTATGGCACCTGGGCAAAAGATGCTCGACAGCCACCTCATAAATGTGCATGTACTCCATTTTCTAACCTCGTCAGAATTTGCTCAGTATATGTAACGTTTTCAAAATCACAAATCTGTTGCTGGATGTCAAAGAATTTGATCTGGAAATACATATATCACATTGTGTTCTCTCGGGATATGCTTTTTGCTGCAGTTGAAGTAATGCCTGTTCTTCAGTTGGGTTGTGCCCCACATATCAAATGGTAAAATAAATGATAATAATTATAATTGAGTGAGAGACTGCATGATAATCATAAAATGGTCTCAATGAAATATACAATAATCTCAAGTGAGGACGAGTGGAGCGAATTAATCCATCATTTTCCCTATTGCTGTGTTCACACTTTTTATGGCAATGCTTTGGGCCTGTTATGACTGACCTGGGGCTGAATGTGCACACAAGCGAATTTGTCGTTTCACCATTAACAACATCCGTCTCAAGAGCGGAGATGCTGTTAATGATATTTGTCATCAATTTCTTGGTTAATGCCATTAATTGACAATGTTCTGTTAAAAGACTGCGTCATTTCACACATGGTAAACCACACTTTCAGCGAATGGTGCGTTAACCAATGGGCTGGTTTCAAAGGAAGCATGCTTGATGTATATATATTTCATTATTCTGATTTGCATCCTAAAAATTATTACCTGAATACACCTTAGCCAGTATATTGAAAAGTTGGCTTTACATACAAGATAAACTTATCATGAACTCAGACTCACAGGTGGTTGGTCCAGGAGGTGTAGTGGGTCCTGTCACTGAAGTTGTACTTGGTGCTGTGATGAAGAAGGGATATCAGGAAGCTTTAATTATTCAAAGGAATTACACATTTCAAAAAAAAACTATCAGCATGGTCCTTTCAACATGGAGGAAAAGGAAGAGTGTCTGTGATTGGCGCAACAGTCAAAAGATTATGTTAGGCTGAAAGACAACCCATACTTTTATAATTTCAGGAAATGAGCCTGCTTCTCAATTGTGTTAGTCCTTTGCAACAGCCCTTGGCGCCATTAACCATCCACCAGCACTCTCTTTTATCTTGCACAATCAACCCAGTCTCTGATTAAGTTGCAACTGATTTATACCCTGTAGTTGTGACAATCCCTCCACATTTTGCATATATTCCATGTCTCTAAATGTGTCATCTTCATCTATTCATCATCATGTTGATAAGAATTTGATCTAAAACTAGATCAATGGCTCTTGGGCAAAGCATGCTGGTTAGTCAATTCAGAAATGACGTTGATCTCATTTTGCTTACCGAGTCAGAACAAGCCCAGTATTCCCAGTTTAATTTCCTATTTCATTGCATACACAAATATTCCAATATTCAGCAATGAACATAGATCCCATGACCTCAATACACCTATACTTTTACATAAATTATTTGGTTTTAAACTTGAGACACACTTGGGAAGATCTGCTACTTACAAGTCTGGGGCGTGCTTGGGGCTGGTGTGCTGCCGGTCCCTGCAGTTGTAGTTGGCCCAGCGGTGGCTAGAGGATAGCAATGAGCAAAAATTATTGAAAGGAAATTCAACCCTATTCATCCAACTTTCAGCATGATCTTTCCTTTCAACATACATGAAAATTAAAATAATACTCACATGATGCTGCAGAGAAAAGATTGCGACAAGCAAGTAGTCAGTTTATCTGTCATATCAGTAAATTAATCTGTTTTGCAATTATGTAAGCTCATCGCAACACCTTTACCCACCCACTGCCTCTTCCTTGCATTTTGCACATTCACCCTCTGCATCACATTGCCACTCTTCCTTTAAATTCCATTGAAGTGACAATTCCTGCTACACCATACTTGCCACAGATTCCACATCTCCAAATGTGTCATCACCAACTTTTGACCACTACCCTGAATGCCAGTAACCTGAAACATAAGCTATGGCACCTGGGCAAAAGATGCTCGACAGCCACCTCATAAATGTGCATGTACTCCATTTTCTAACCTCGTCAGAATTTGCTCAGTATATGTAACGTTTTCAAAATCACAAATCTGTTGCGGGATGTCAAAGAATTTGATCTGGAAATACATATATCACATTGTGTTCTCTCGGGATATGCTTTTTGCTGCAGTTGAAGTAATGCCTGTTCTTCAGTTGGGTTGTGCCCCACATATCAAATGGTAAAATAAATGATAATAATTATAATTGAGTGAGAGACTGCATGATAATCATAAAATGGTCTCAATGAAATATACAATAATCTCAAGTGAGGACGAGTGGAGCGAATTAATCCATCATTTTCCCTATTGCTGTGTCCACACTTTTTATGGCAATGCTTTGGGCCTGTTATGACTGACCAGGGGCTGAATGTGCACACAAGCGAATTTGTCGTTTCACCATTAACAACATCCGTCTCAAGAGCGGAGATGCTGTTAATGATCTTTGTCATCAATTTCTTGGTTAATGCCATTAATTGACAATGTTCTGTTAAAAGACTGCGTCATTTCACACATGGTAAACCACACTTTCAGCGAATGGTGCATTAACCAATGGGCTGGTTTCAAAGGAAGCATGCTTGATGTATATATATTTCATTATTCTGATTTGCATCCTAAAAATTATTACCTGAATACACCTTAGCCAGTATATTGAAAAGTTGGCTTTACATACAAGATAAACTTATAATGAACTCCGACTCACAGGTGGTTGGTCCAGGAGGTGTAGTGGGTCCTGTCACTGAAGTTGTACTTGGTGCTGTGATGAAGAAGGGATATCAGGAAGCTTTAATTATTCAAAGGAATTACACATTTCAAAAAAAAACTATCAGCATGGTCCTTTCAACATGGAGGAAAAGGAAGCGTGTCTGTGATTGGCGCAGCAGTCAAAAGATTATGTTAGGCTGAAAGACAACCCATACTTTTATAATTTCAGGAAATGAGCCTGCTTCTCGATTGAGTTAGTCCTTTGCAACAGCCCTTGGCGCCATTAACCATCCACCAGCGCTCTCTTTTATCTTGCACAATCAACCCAGTCTCTGATTAAGTTGCAACTGATTTATACCCTGTAGTTGTGACAATCCCTCCACATTTTGCATATATTCCATGTCTCTAAATGTCTCATCTTCATCTATTCATCATCATGTTGATAAGAATTTGATCTAAAACTAGATCAATGGCTCTTGGGCAAAGCATGCTGGTTAGTCAATTCAGAAATGACGTTGATCTCATTTTGCTTACCGAGTCAGAACAAGCCCAGTATTCCCAGTTTAATTTCCTATTTCATTGCATACACAAATATTCCAATATTCAGCAATGAACATAGATCCCATGACCTCAATACACCTATACTTTTACATAAATTATTTGGTTTTAAACTTGAGACACACTTGGGAAGATCTGCCACTTACAAGTCTGGGGCGTGCTTGGGGCTGGTGTGCTGCCGGTCCCTGCAGTTGTAGTTGGCCCAGCGGTGGCCAGAGGATAGCAATGAGCAAAAATTATTGAAAGGAAATTCAACCCTATTCTTCAAACTTTCAGCATGATCTTTCCTTTCAACATACATGAAAATTAAAATAATACTCACATGATGCTGCAGAGAAAAGATTGCGACAAGCAAGTAGTCAGTTTATCTGTCATATCAGTAAATTAATCTGTTTTGCAATTATGTAAGCTCATCGCAACACCTTTACCCACCCACTGCCTCTTCCTTGCATTTTGCACATTCACCCTCTGCATCACATTGCCACTCTTCCTTTAAATTCCATTGAAGTGACAATTCCTGCTACACCACACTTGCCACAGATTCCACATCTCCAAATGTGTCATCACCAACTTTTGACCATTACCCTGAATGCCAGTAACCTGAAACATAAGCTATGGCACCTGGGCAAAAGATGCTCGACAGCCACCTCATAAATGTGCATGTACTCCATTTTCTAACCTCGTCAGAATTTGCTCAGTATATGTAACGTTTTCAAAATCACAAATCTGTTGCTGGATGTCAAAGAATTTGATCTGGAAATACATATATCACATTGTGTTCTCTCGGGATATGCTTTTTGCTGCAGTTGAAGTAATGCCTGTTCTTCAGTTGGGTTGTGCCCCACATATCAAATGGTAAAATAAATGATAATAATTATAATTGAGTGAGAGACTGCATGATAATCATAAAATGGTCTCAATGAAATATACAATAATCTCAAGTGAGGACGAGTGGAGCGAATTAATCCATCATTTTCCCTATTGCTGTGTTCACACTTTTTATGGCAATGCTTTGGGCCTGTTATGACTGACCTGGGGCTGAATGTGCACACAAGCGAATTTGTCGTTTCACCATTAACAACATCCGTCTCAAGAGCGGAGATGCTGTTAATGATATTTGTCATCAATTTCTTGGTTAATGCCATTAATTGACAATGTTCTGTTAAAAGACTGCGTCATTTCACACATGGTAAACCACACTTTCAGCGAATGGTGCATTAACCAATGGGCTGGTTTCAAAGGAAGCATGCTTGATGTATATATATTTCATTATTCTGATTTGCATCCTAAAAATTATTACCTGAATACACCTTAGCCAGTATATTGAAAAGTTGGCTTTACATACAAGATAAACTTATAATGAACTCCGACTCACAGGTGGTTGGTCCAGGAGGTGTAGTGGGTCCTGTCACTGAAGTTGTACTTGGTGCTGTGATGAAGAAGGGATATCAGGAAGCTTTAATTATTCAAAGGAATTACACATTTCAAAAAAAAACTATCAGCATGGTCCTTTCAACATGGAGGAAAAGGAAGAGTGTCTGTGATTGGCGCAGCAGTCAAAAGATTATGTTAGGCTGAAAGACAACCCATACTTTTATAATTTCAGGAAATGAGCCTGCTTCTCGATTGTGTTAGTCCTTTGCAACAGCCCTTGGCGCCATTAACCATCCACCAGCACTCTCTTTTATCTTGCACAATCAACCCAGTCTCTGATTAAGTTGCAACTGATTTATACCCTGTAGTTGTGACAATCCCTCCACATTTTGCATATATTCCATGTCTCTAAATGTGTCATCTTCATCTATTCATCATCATGTTGATAAGAATTTGATCTAAAACTAGATCAATGGCTCTTGGGCAAAGCATGCTGGTTAGTCAATTCAGAAATGACGTTGATCTCATTTTGCTCACCTAGTCAGAACAAGCCCAGTATTCCCAGTTTAACTTCCTATTTCATTGCATACACAAATATTCCAATATTCAGCAATAAACATAGATCCCATGACCTCAATACACCTATACTTTTACATAAATTATTTGGTTTTAAACTTGAGACACACTTGGGAAGATCTGCTACTTACAAGTCTGGGGCGTGCTTGGGGCTGGTGTGCTGCCGGTCCCTGCAGTTGTTGTTGGCCCAGCGGTGGCTAGAGGATAGCAATGAGCAAAAATTATTGAAAGGAAATTCAACCCTATTCATCAAACTTTCAGCATGATCTTTCCTTTCAACATACATGAAAATTAAAATAATACTCACATGATGCTGCAGAGAAAAGATTGCGACAAGCAAGTAGTCAGTTTATCTGTCATATCAGTAAATTAATCTGTTTTGCAATTATGTAAGCTCATCGCAACACCTTTACCCACCCACTGCCTCTTCCTTGCATTTTGCACATTCACCCTCTGCATCACATTGCCACTCTTCCTTTAAATTCCATTGAAGTGACAATTCCTGCTACACCACACTTGCCACAGATTCCACATCTCCAAATGTGTCATCACCAACTTTTGACCATTACCCTGAATGCCAGTAACCTGAAACATAAGCTATGGCACCTGGGCAAAAGATGCTCCACAGCCACCTCATAAATGTGCATGTACTCCATTTTCTAACCTCGTCAGAATTTGCTCAGTATATGTAACGTTTTCAAAATCACAAATCTGTTGCTGGATGTCAAAGAATTTGATCTGGAAATACATATATCACATTGTGTTCTCTCGGGATATGCTTTTTGCTGCAGTTGAAGTAATGCCTGTTCTTCAGTTGGGTTGTGCCCCACATATCAAATGGTAAAATAAATGATAATAATTATAATTGAGTGAGAGACTGCACGATAATCATAAAATGGTCTCAATGAAATATACAATAATCTCAAGTGAGGACGAGTGGAGCGAATTAATCCATCATTTTCCCTATTGCTGTGTTCACACTTTTTATGGCAATGCTTTGGGCCTGTTATGACTGACCTGGGGCTGAATGTGCACACAAGCGAATTTGTCGTTTCACCATTAACAACATCCGTCTCAAGAGCGGAGAAATTTGTCATCAATTTCTTGGTTAATGCCATTAATTGACAATGTTCTGTTAAAAGACTGCGTCATTTCACACATGGTAAACCACACTTTCAGCGAATGGTGCGTTAACCAATGGGCTGGTTTCAAAGGAAGCATGCTTGATGTATATATATTTCATTATTCTGATTTGCATCCTAAAAATTATTACCTGAATACACCTTAGCCAGTATATTGAAAAGTTGGCTTTACATACAAGATAAACTTATCATGAACTCAGACTCACAGGTGGTTGGTCCAGGAGGTGTAGTGGGTCCTGTCACTGAAGTTGTACTTGGTGCTGTGATGAAGAAGGGATATCAGGAAGCTTTAATTATTCAAAGGAATTACACATTTCAAAAAAAAACTATCAGCATGGTCCTTTCAACATGGAGGAAAAGGAAGAGTGTCTGTGATTGGCGCAGCAGTCAAAAGATTATGTTAGGCTGAAAGACAACCCATACTTTTATAATTTCGGGAAATGAGCCTGCTTCTCGATTGTGTTAGTCCTTTGCAACAGCCCTTGGCGCCATTAACCATCCACCAGCACTCTCTTTTATCTTGCACAATCAACCCAGTCTCTGATTAAGTTGCAACTGATTTATACCCTGTAGTTGTGACAATCCCTCCACATTTTGCATATGTTCCATGTCTCTAAATGTGCCATCTTCATCTATTCATCATCATGTTGATAAGAATTTGATCTAAAACTAGATCAATGGCTCTTGGGCAAAGCATGCTGGTTAGTCAATTCAGAAATGACGTTGATCTCATTTTGCTTACCTAGTCAGAACATGCCCAGTATTCCCAGTTTAATTTCCTATTTCATTGCAGACACAAATATTCCAATATTCAGCAATGAACATAGATCCCATGACCTCAATACACCTATACTTTTACATCAATTACTTGGTTTTAAACTTGAGACACACTTGGGAAGATCTGCTACTTACAAGTCTGGGGCGTGCTTGGGGCTGCTGTGCTGCCGGTCCCTGCAGTTGTAGTTGGCCCAGCGGTGGCTAGAGGATACCAATGAGCAAAAATTATTGAAAGGAAATTCAACCCTATTCATCAAACTTTCAGCATGATCTTTCCTTTCAACATATATGAAAATTAAAATAATACTCACATGATGCCGCAGAGAAAAGATTGCGACAAGCAAGTAGTCAATTTATCTGTCATATCAGTAAATTAATCTGTTTGTCAATTATGTAAGCTCATCGCAACACCTTTACCCACCCACTGCCTCTTCCTTGCATTTTGCACATTCACCCTCTGCATCACATTGCCACTCTTCCTTTAAATTCCATTGAAGTGACAATTCCTGCTACACCACACTTGCCACAGATTCCACATCTCCAAATGTGTCATCACCAACTTTTGACCATTATCCTGAATGCCAGTAACCTGAAACATGAGCTATGGCACCTGGGCAAAAGATGCTCGACAGCCACCTCAGAAATGTGCATGTACTCCATTTTCTCACCTCGTCAGAATTTGCTCAGTATATGTAACGTTTTCAAAATCACAAATCCATTGCTGGATGTCAAAGAATTTGATCTGGAAATACATATATCACATTGTGTTCTCTCGGGATATGCTTTTTGCTGCAGTTGAAGTAATGCCTGTTCTTCAGTTGGGTTGTGCCCCACATATCAAATGGTAAAATAAATGATAATAATTATAATTGAGTGAGAGACTGCATGATAATCATAAAATGGTCTCAATGAAATATACAATAATCTCAAGTGAGGACGAGTGGAGCGAATTAATCCATCATTTTCCCTATTGCTGTGTTCACACTTTTTATGGCAATGCTTTGGGCCTGTTATGACTGACCTGGGGCTGAATGTGCACACAAGCGAATTTGTCGTTTCACCATTAACAACATCCGTCTCAAGAGCGGAGATGCTGTTAATGATATTTGTCATCAATTTCTTGGTTAATGCCATTAATTGACAATGTTCTGTTAAAAGACTGCGTCATTTCACACATGGTAAACCACACTTTCAGCGAATGGTGCGTTAACCAATGGGCTGGTTTCAAAGGAAGCATGCTTGATGTATATATATTTCATTATTCTGATTTGCATCCTAAAAATTATTACCTGAATACACCTTAGCCAGTATATTGAAAAGTTGGCTTTACATACAAGATAAACTTATCATCAACTCAGACTCACAGGTGGTTGGTCCAGGAGGTGTAGTGGGTCCTGTCACTGAAGTTGTACTTGGTGCTGTGATGAAGAAGGGATATCAGGAAGCTTTAATTATTCAAAGGAATTACACATTTCAAAAAAAAACTATCAGCATGGTCCTTTCAACATGGAGGAAAAGGAAGAGTGTCTGTGATTGGCGCAGCAGTCAAAAGATTATGTTAGGCTGAAAGACAACCCATACTTTTATAATTTCAGGAAATGAGCCTGCTTCTCGATTGTGTTAGTCCTTTGCAACAGCCCTTGGCGCCATTAACCATCCACCAGCACTCTCTTTTATCTTGCACAATCAACCCAGTCTCTGATTAAGTTGCAACTGATTTATACCCTGTAGTTGTGACAATCCCTCCACATTTTGCATATATTCCATGTCTCTAAATGTGTCATCTTCATCTATTCATCATCATGTTGATAAGAATTTGATCTAAAACTAGATCAATGGCTCTTGGGCAAAGCATGCTGGTTAGTCAATTCAGAAATGACGTTGATCTCATTTTGCTTACCTAGTCAGAACAAGCCCAGTATTCCCAGTTTAATTTCCTATTTCATTGCATACACAAATATTCCAATATTCAGCAATGAACATAGATCCCATGACCTCAATACACCTATACTTTTACATAAATTATTTGGTTTTAAACTTGAGACACACTTGGGAAGATCTGCTACTTACAAGTCTGGGGCGTGCTTGGGGCTGGTGTGCTGCCGGTCCCTGCAGTTGTAGTTGGCCCAGCGGTGGCTAGAGGATAGCAATGAGCAAAAATTATTGAAAGGAAATTCAACCCTATTCATCAAACTTTCAGCATGATCTTTCCTTTCAACATACATGAAAATTAAAATAATACTCACATGATGCTGCAGAGAAAAGATTGCGACAAGCAAGTAGTCAGTTTATCTGTCATATCAGTAAATTAATCTGTTTTGCAATTATGTAAGCTCATCGCAACACCTTTACTCACCCACTGCCTCTTCCTTGCATTTTGCACATTCACCCTCTGCATCACATTGCCACTCTTCCTTTAAATTCCATTGAAGTGACAATTCCTGCTACACCACACTTGCCACAGATTCCACATCTCCAAATGTGTCATCACCAACTTTTGACCATTACCCTGAATGCCAGTAACCTGAAACATAAGCTATGGCACCTGGGCAAAAGATGCTCCACAGCCACCTCATAAATGTGCATGTACTCCATTTTCTAACCTCGTCAGAATTTGCTCAGTATATGTAACGTTTTCAAAATCACAAATCTGTTGCTGGATGTCAAAGAATTTGATCTGGAAATACATATATCACATTGTGTTCTCTCGGGATATGCTTTTTGCTGCAGTTGAAGTAATGCCTGTTCTTCAGTTGGGTTGTGCCCCACATATCAAATGGTAAAATAAATGATAATAATTATAATTGAGTGAGAGACTGCATGATAATCATAAAATGGTCTCAATGAAATATACAATAATCTCAAGTGAGGACGAGTGGAGCGAATTAATCCATCATTTTCCCTATTGCTGTGTTCACACTTTTTATGGCAATGCTTTGGGCCTGTTATGACTGACCTGGGGCTGAATGTGCACACAAGCGAATTTGTCGTTTCACCATTAACAACATCCGTCTCAAGAGCGGAGAAATTTGTCATCAATTTCTTGGTTAATGCCATTAATTGACAATGTTCTGTTAAAAGACTGCGTCATTTCACACATGGTAAACCACACTTTCAGCGAATGGTGCGTTAACCAATGGGCTGGTTTCAAAGGAAGCATGCTTGATGTATATATATTTCATTATTCTGATTTGCATCCTAAAAATTATTACCTGAATACACCTTAGCCAGTATATTGAAAAGTTGGCTTTACATACAAGATAAACTTATAATGAACTCAGACTCACAGGTGGTTGGTCCAGGAGGTGTAGTGGGTCCTGTCACTGAAGTTGTACTTGGTGCTGTGATGAAGAAGGGATATCAGGAAGCTTTAATTATTCAAAGGAATTACACATTTCAAAAAAAAACTATCAGCATGGTCCTTTCAACATGGAGGAAAAGGAAGAGTGTCTGTGATTGGCGCAGCAGTCAAAAGATTATGTTAGGCTGAAAGACAACCCATACTTTTATAATTTCGGGAAATGAGCCTGCTTCTCGATTGTGTTAGTCCTTTGCAACAGCCCTTGGCGCCATTAACCATCCACCAGCACTCTCTTTTATCTTGCACAATCAACCCAGTCTCTGATTAAGTTGCAACTGATTTATACCCTGTAGTTGTGACAATCCCTCCACATTTTGCATATGTTCCATGTCTCTAAATGTGCCATCTTCATCTATTCATCATCATGTTGATAAGAATTTGATCTAAAACTAGATCAATGGCTCTTGGGCAAAGCATGCTGGTTAGTCAATTCAGAAATGACGTTGATCTCATTTTGCTTACCTAGTCAGAACATGCCCAGTATTCCCAGTTTAATTTCCTATTTCATTGCAGACACAAATATTCCAATATTCAGCAATGAACATAGATCCCATGACCTCAATACACCTATACTTTTACATCAATTACTTGGTTTTAAACTTGAGACACACTTGGGAAGATCTGCTACTTACAAGTCTGGGGCGTGCTTGGGGCTGCTGTGCTGCCGGTCCCTGCAGTTGTAGTTGGCCCAGCGGTGGCTAGAGGATACCAATGAGCAAAAATTATTGAAAGGAAATTCAACCCTATTCATCAAACTTTCAGCATGATCTTTCCTTTCAACATATATGAAAATTAAAATAATACTCACATGATGCCGCAGAGAAAAGATTGCGACAAGCAAGTAGTCAATTTATCTGTCATATCAGTAAATTAATCTGTTTGTCAATTATGTAAGCTCATCGCAACACCTTTACCCACCCACTGCCTCTTCCTTGCATTTTGCACATTCACCCTCTGCATCACATTGCCACTCTTCCTTTAAATTCCATTGAAGTGACAATTCCTGCTACACCACACTTGCCACAGATTCCACATCTCCAAATGTGTCATCACCAACTTTTGACCATTATCCTGAATGCCAGTAACCTGAAACATGAGCTATGGCACCTGGGCAAAAGATGCTCGACAGCCACCTCAGAAATGTGCATGTACTCCATTTTCTCACCTCGTCAGAATTTGCTCAGTATATGTAACGTTTTCAAAATCACAAATCCATTGCTGGATGTCAAAGAATTTGATCTGGAAATACATATATCACATTGTGTTCTCTCGGGATATGCTTTTTGCTGCAGTTGAAGTAATGCCTGTTCTTCAGTTGGGTTGTGCCCCACATATCAAATGGTAAAATAAATGATAATAATTATAATTGAGTGAGAGACTGCATGATAATCATAAAATGGTCTCAATGAAATATACAATAATCTCAAGTGAGGACGAGTGGAGCGAATTAATCCATCATTTTCCCTATTGCTGTGTTCACACTTTTTATGGCAATGCTTTGGGCCTGTTATGACTGACCTGGGGCTGAATGTGCACACAAGCGAATTTGTCGTTTCACCATTAACAACATCCGTCTCAAGAGCGGAGATGCTGTTAATGATATTTGTCATCAATTTCTTGGTTAATGCCATTAATTGACAATGTTCTGTTAAAAGACTGCGTCATTTCACACATGGTAAACCACACTTTCAGCGAATGGTGCGTTAACCAATGGGCTGGTTTCAAAGGAAGCATGCTTGATGTATATATATTTCATTATTCTGATTTGCATCCTAAAAATTATTACCTGAATACACCTTAGCCAGTATATTGAAAAGTTGGCTTTACATACAAGATAAACTTATCATGAACTCAGACTCACAGGTGGTTGGTCCAGGAGGTGTAGTGGGTCCTGTCACTGAAGTTGTACTTGGTGCTGTGATGAAGAAGGGATATCAGGAAGCTTTAATTATTCAAAGGAATTACACATTTCAAAAAAAAACTATCAGCATGGTCCTTTCAACATGGAGGAAAAGGAAGAGTGTCTGTGATTGGCGCAGCAGTCAAAAGATTATGTTAGGCTGAAAGACAACCCATACTTTTATAATTTCAGGAAATGAGCCTGCTTCTCGATTGTGTTAGTCCTTTGCAACAGCCCTTGGCGCCATTAACCATCCACCAGCACTCTCTTTTATCTTGCACAATCAACCCAGTCTCTGATTAAGTTGCAACTGATTTATACCCTGTAGTTGTGACAATCCCTCCACATTTTGCATATATTCCATGTCTCTAAATGTGTCATCTTCATCTATTCATCATCATGTTGATAAGAATTTGATCTAAAACTAGATCAATGGCTCTTGGGCAAAGCATGCTGGTTAGTCAATTCAGAAATGACGTTGATCTCATTTTGCTTACCGAGTCAGAACAAGCCCAGTATTCCCAGTTTAATTTCCTATTTCATTGCATACACAAATATTCCAATATTCAGCAATGAACATAGATCCCATGACCTCAATACACCTATACTTTTACATAAATTATTTGGTTTTAAACTTGAGACACACTTGGGAAGATCTGCTACTTACAAGTCTGGGGCGTGCTTGGGGCTGGTGTGCTGCCGGTCCCTGCAGTTGTAGTTGGCCCAGCGGTGGCTAGAGGATAGCAATGAGCAAAAATTATTGAAAGGAAATTCAACCCTATTCATCAAACTTTCAGCATGATCTTTCCTTTCAACATACATGAAAATTAAAATAATACTCACATGATGCTGCAGAGAAAAGATTGCGACAAGCAAGTAGTCAGTTTATCTGTCATATCAGTAAATTAATCTGTTTTGCAATTATGTAAGCTCATCGCAACACCTTTACTCACCCACTGCCTCTTCCTTGCATTTTGCACATTCACCCTCTGCATCACATTGCCACTCTTCCTTTAAATTCCATTGAAGTGACAATTCCTGCTACACCACACTTGCCACAGATTCCACATCTCCAAATGTGTCATCACCAACTTTTGACCATTACCCTGAATGCCAGTAACCTGAAACATAAGCTATGGCACCTGGGCAAAAGATGCTCGACAGCCACCTCATAAATGTGCATGTACTCCATTTTCTAACCTCGTCAGAATTTGCTCAGTATATGTAACGTTTTCAAAATCACAAATCTGTTGCTGGATGTCAAAGAATTTGATCTGGAAATACATATATCACATTGTGTTCTCTCGGGATATGCTTTTTGCTGCAGTTGAAGTAATGCCTGTTCTTCAGTTGGGTTGTGCCCCACATATCAAATGGTAAAATAAATGATAATAATTATAATTGAGTGAGAGACTGCATGATAATCATAAAATGGTCTCAATGAAATATACAATAATCTCAAGTGAGGACGAGTGGAGCGAATTAATCCATCATTTTCCCTATTGCTGTGTTCACACTTTTTATGGCAATGCTTTGGGCCTGTTATGACTGACCTGGGGCTGAATGTGCACACAAGCAAATTTGTCGTTTCACCATTAACAACATCCGTCTCAAGAGCGGAGTTGCTGTTAATGATATTTGTCATCAATTTCTTGGTTAATGCCATTAATTGACAATGTTCTGTTAAAAGACTGCGTCATTTCACACATGGTAAACCACACTTTCAGCGAATGGTGCGTTAACCAATGGGCTGGTTTCAAAGGAAGCATGCTTGATGTATATATATTTCATTATTCTGATTTGCATCCTAAAAATTATTACCTGAATACACCTTAGCCAGTATATTGAAAAGTTGGCTTTACATACAAGATAAACTTATAATGAACTCCGACTCACAGGTGGTTGGTCCAGGAGGTGTAGTGGGTCCTGTCACTGAAGTTGTACTTGGTGCTGTGATGAAGAAGGGATATCAGGAAGCTTTAATTATTCAAAGGAATTACACATTTCAAAAAAAAACTATCAGCATGGTCCTTTCAACATGGAGGAAAAGGAAGAGTGTCTGTGATTGGCGCAGCAGTCAAAAGATTATGTTAGGCTGAAAGACAACCCATACTTTTATAATTTCAGGAAATGAGCCTGCTTCTCGATTGTGTTAGTCCTTTGCAACAGCCCTTGGCGCCATTAACCATCCACCAGCACTCTCTTTTATCTTGCACAATCAACCCAGTCTCTGATTAAGTTGCAACTGATTTATACCCTGTAGTTGTGACAATCCCTCCACATTTTGCATATATTCCATGTCTCTAAATGTGTCATCTTCATCTATTCATCATCATGTTGATAAGAATTTGATCTAAAACTAGATCAATGGCTCTTGGGCAAAGCATGCTGGTTAGTCAATTCAGAAATGACGTTGATCTCATTTTGCTCACCTAGTCAGAACAAGCCCAGTATTCCCAGTTTAATTTCCTATTTCATTGCATACACAAATATTCCAATATTCAGCAATAAACATAGATCCCATGACCTCAATACACCTATACTTTTACATAAATTATTTGGTTTTAAACTTGAGACACACTTGGGAAGATCTGCTACTTACAAGTCTGGGGCGTGCTTGGGGCTGGTGTGCTGCCGGTCCCTGCAGTTGTTGTTGGCCCAGCGGTGGCTAGAGGATAGCAATGAGCAAAAATTATTGAAAGGAAATTCAACCCTATTCATCAAACTTTCAGCATGATCTTTCCTTTCAACATACATGAAAATTAAAATAATACTCACATGATGCTGCAGAGAAAAGATTGCGACAAGCAAGTAGTCAGTTTATCTGTCATATCAGTAAATTAATCTGTTTTGCAATTATGTAAGCTCATCGCAACACCTTTACCCACCCACTGCCTCTTCCTTGCATTTTGCACATTCACCCTCTGCATCACATTGCCACTCTTCCTTTAAATTCCATTGAAGTGACAATTCCTGCTACACCACACTTGCCACAGATTCCACATCTCCAAATGTGTCATCACCAACTTTTGACCATTACCCTGAATGCCAGTAACCTGAAACATAAGCTATGGCACCTGGGCAAAAGATGCTCCACAGCCACCTCATAAATGTGCATGTACTCCATTTTCTAACCTCGTCAGAATTTGCTCAGTATATGTAACGTTTTCAAAATCACAAATCTGTTGCTGGATGTCAAAGAATTTGATCTGGAAATACATATATCACATTGTGTTCTCTCGGGATATGCTTTTTGCTGCAGTTGAAGTAATGCCTGTTCTTCAGTTGGGTTGTGCCCCACATATCAAATGGTAAAATAAATGATAATAATTATAATTGAGTGAGAGACTGCATGATAATCATAAAATGGTCTCAATGAAATATACAATAATCTCAAGTGAGGACGAGTGGAGCGAATTAATCCATCATTTTCCCTATTGCTGTGTTCACACTTTTTATGGCAATGCTTTGGGCCTGTTATGACTGACCTGGGGCTGAATGTGCACACAAGCGAATTTGTCGTTTCACCATTAACAACATCCGTCTCAAGAGCGGAGATGCTGTTAATGATATTTGTCATCAATTTCTTGGTTAATGCCATTAATTGACAATGTTCTGTTAAAAGACTGCGTCATTTCACACATGGTAAACCACACTTTCAGCGAATGGTGCGTTAACCAATGGGCTGGTTTCAAAGGAAGCATGCTTGATGTATATATATTTCATTATTCTGATTTGCATCCTAAAAATTATTACCTGAATACACCTTAGCCAGTATATTGAAAAGTTGGCTTTACATACAAGATAAACTTATCATGAACTCAGACTCACAGGTGGTTGGTCCAGGAGGTGTAGTGGGTCCTGTCACTGAAGTTGTACTTGGTGCTGTGATGAAGAAGGGATATCAGGAAGCTTTAATTATTCAAAGGAATTACACATTTCAAAAAAAAACTATCAGCATGGTCCTTTCAACATGGAGGAAAAGGAAGAGTGTCTGTGATTGGCGCAGCAGTCAAAAGATTATGTTAGGCTGAAAGACAACCCATACTTTTATAATTTCAGGAAATGAGCCTGCTTCTCGATTGTGTTAGTCCTTTGCAACAGCCCTTGGCGCCATTAACCATCCACCAGCACTCTCTTTTATCTTGCACAATCAACCCAGTCTCTGATTAAGTTGCAACTGATTTATACCCTGTAGTTGTGACAATCCCTCCACATTTTGCATATATTCCATGTCTCTAAATGTGTCATCTTCATCTATTCATCATCATGTTGATAAGAATTTGATCTAAAACTAGATCAATGGCTCTTGGGCAAAGCATGCTGGTTAGTCAATTCAGAAATGACGTTGATCTCATTTTGCTTACCGAGTCAGAACAAGCCCAGTATTCCCAGTTTAATTTCCTATTTCATTGCATACACAAATATTCCAATATTCAGCAATGAACATAGATCCCATGACCTCAATACACCTATACTTTTACATAAATTATTTGGTTTTAAACTTGAGACACACTTGGGAAGATCTGCTACTTACAAGTCTGGGGCGTGCTTGGGGCTGGTGTGCTGCCGGTCCCTGCAGTTGTAGTTGGCCTAGCGGTGGCTAGAGGATAGCAATGAGCAAAAATTATTGAAAGGAAATTCAACCCTATTCATCAAACTTTCAGCACGATCTTTCCTTTCAACATACATGAAAATTAAAATAATACTCACATGATGCTGCAGAGAAAAGATTGCGACAAGCAAGTAGTCAGTTTATCTGTCATATCAGTAAATTAATCTGTTTTGTAATTATGTAAGCTCATCGCAACACCTTTACTCACCCACTGCCTCTTCCTTGCATTTTGCACATTCACCCTCTGCATCACATTGCCACTCTTCCTTTAAATTCCATTGAAGTGACAATTCCTGCTACACCACACTTGCCACAGATTCCACATCTCCAAATGTGTCATCACCAACTTTTGACCACTACCCTGAATGCCAGTAACCTGAAACATAAGCTATGGTACCTGGGCAAAAGATGCTCGACAGCCACCTCATAAATGTGCATGTACTCCATTTTCTAACCTCGTCAGAATTTGCTCAGTATATGTAACGTTTTCAAAATCACAAATCTGTTGCTGGATGTCAAAGAATTTGATCTGGAAATACATATATCACATTGTGTTCTCTCGGGATATGCTTTTTGCTGCAGTTGAAGTAATGCCTGTTCTTCAGTTGGGTTGTGCCCCACATATCAAATGGTAAAATAAATGATAATAATTATAATTGAGTGAGAGACTGCATGATAATCATAAAATGGTCTCAATGAAATATACAATAATCTCAAGTGAGGACGAGTGGAGCGAATTAATCCATCATTTTCCCTATTGCTGTGTTCACACTTTTTATGGCAATGCTTTGGGCCTGTTATGACTGACCTGGGGCTGAATGTGCACACAAGCGAATTTGTCGTTTCACCATTAACAACATCCGTCTCAAGAGCGGAGAAATTTGTCATCAATTTCTTGGTTAATGCCATTAATTGACAATGTTCTGTTAAAAGACTGCGTCATTTCACACATGGTAAACCACACTTTCAGCGAATGGTGCGTTAACCAATGGGCTGGTTTCAAAGGAAGCATGCTTGATGTATATATATTTCATTATTCTGATTTGCATCCTAAAAATTATTACCTGAATACACCTTAGCCAGTATATTGAAAAGTTGGCTTTACATACAAGATAAACTTATAATGAACTCAGACTCACAGGTGGTTGGTCCAGGAGGTGTAGTGGGTCCTGTCACTGAAGTTGTACTTGGTGCTGTGATGAAGAAGGGATATCAGGAAGCTTTAATTATTCAAAGGAATTACACATTTGAAAAAAAAACTATCAGCATGGTCCTTTCAACATGGAGGAAAAGGAAGAGTGTCTGTGATTGGCGCAGCAGTCAAAAGATTATGTTAGGCTGAAAGACAACCCATACTTTTATAATTTCGGGAAATGAGCCTGCTTCTCGATTGTGTTAGTCCTTTGCAACAGCCCTTGGCGCCATTAACCATCCACCAGCACTCTCTTTTATCTTGCACAATCAACCCAGTCTCTGATTAAGTTGCAACTGATTTATACCCTGTAGTTGTGACAATCCCTCCACATTTTGCATATGTTCCATGTCTCTAAATGTGCCATCTTCATCTATTCATCATCATGTTGATAAGAATTTGATCTAAAACTAGATCA
The DNA here is from genome assembly GCA_963514005.1 of Raja brachyura. The sequence goes on from OY740799.1 coordinate 32,470,491, forward strand.
ATGGCTCTTGGGCAAAGCATGCTGGTTAGTCAATTCAGAAATGACGTTGATCTCATTTTGCTTACCTAGTCAGAACATGCCCAGTATTCCCAGTTTAATTTCCTATTTCATTGCAGACACAAATATTCCAATATTCAGCAATGAACATAGATCCCATGACCTCAATACACCTATACTTTTACATCAATTACTTGGTTTTAAACTTGAGACACACTTGGGAAGATCTGCTACTTACAAGTCTGGGGCGTGCTTGGGGCTGCTGTGCTGCCGGTCCCTGCAGTTGTAGTTGGCCCAGCGGTGGCTAGAGGATACCAATGAGCAAAAATTATTGAAAGGAAATTCAACCCTATTCATCAAACTTTCAGCATGATCTTTCCTTTCAACATATATGAAAATTAAAATAATACTCACATGATGCCGCAGAGAAAAGATTGCGACAAGCAAGTAGTCAATTTATCTGTCATATCAGTAAATTAATCTGTTTGTCAATTATGTAAGCTCATCGCAACACCTTTACCCACCCACTGCCTCTTCCTTGCATTTTGCACATTCACCCTCTGCATCACATTGCCACTCTTCCTTTAAATTCCATTGAAGTGACAATTCCTGCTACACCACACTTGCCACAGATTCCACATCTCCAAATGTGTCATCACCAACTTTTGACCATTATCCTGAATGCCAGTAACCTGAAACATGAGCTATGGCACCTGGGCAAAAGATGCTCGACAGCCACCTCAGAAATGTGCATGTACTCCATTTTCTCACCTCGTCAGAATTTGCTCAGTATATGTAACGTTTTCAAAATCACAAATCCATTGCTGGATGTCAAAGAATTTGATCTGGAAATACATATATCACATTGTGTTCTCTCGGGATATGCTTTTTGCTGCAGTTGAAGTAATGCCTGTTCTTCAGTTGGGTTGTGCCCCACATATCAAATGGTAAAATAAATGATAATAATTATAATTGAGTGAGAGACTGCATGATAATCATAAAATGGTCTCAATGAAATATACAATAATCTCAAGTGAGGACGAGTGGAGCGAATTAATCCATCATTTTCCCTATTGCTGTGTTCACACTTTTTATGGCAATGCTTTGGGCCTGTTATGACTGACCTGGGGCTGAATGTGCACACAAGCGAATTTGTCGTTTCACCATTAACAACATCCGTCTCAAGAGCGGAGATGCTGTTAATGATATTTGTCATCAATTTCTTGGTTAATGCCATTAATTGACAATGTTCTGTTAAAAGACTGCGTCATTTCACACATGGTAAACCACACTTTCAGCGAATGGTGCGTTAACCAATGGGCTGGTTTCAAAGGAAGCATGCTTGATGTATATATATTTCATTATTCTGATTTGCATCCTAAAAATTATTACCTGAATACACCTTAGCCAGTATATTGAAAAGTTGGCTTTACATACAAGATAAACTTATCATGAACTCAGACTCACAGGTGGTTGGTCCAGGAGGTGTAGTGGGTCCTGTCACTGAAGTTGTACTTGGTGCTGTGATGAAGAAGGGATATCAGGAAGCTTTAATTATTCAAAGGAATTACACATTTCAAAAAAAAACTATCAGCATGGTCCTTTCAACATGGAGGAAAAGGAAGAGTGTCTGTGATTGGCGCAGCAGTCAAAAGATTATGTTAGGCTGAAAGACAACCCATACTTTTATAATTTCAGGAAATGAGCCTGCTTCTCGATTGTGTTAGTCCTTTGCAACAGCCCTTGGCGCCATTAACCATCCACCAGCACTCTCTTTTATCTTGCACAATCAACCCAGTCTCTGATTAAGTTGCAACTGATTTATACCCTGTAGTTGTGACAATCCCTCCACATTTTGCATATATTCCATGTCTCTAAATGTGTCATCTTCATCTATTCATCATCATGTTGATAAGAATTTGATCTAAAACTAGATCAATGGCTCTTGGGCAAAGCATGCTGGTTAGTCAATTCAGAAATGACGTTGATCTCATTTTGCTCACCTAGTCAGAACAAGCCCAGTATTCCCAGTTTAATTTCCTATTTCATTGCATACACAAATATTCCAATATTCAGCAATAAACATAGATCCCATGACCTCAATACACCTATACTTTTACATAAATTATTTGGTTTTAAACTTGAGACACACTTGGGAAGATCTGCTACTTACAAGTCTGGGGCGTGCTTGGGGCTGCTGTGCTGCCGGTCCCTGCAGTTGTTGTTGGCCCAGCGGTGGCTAGAGGATAGCAATGAGCAAAAATTATTGAAAGGAAATTCAACCCTATTCATCAAACTTTCAGCATGATCTTTCCTTTCAACATACATGAAAATTAAAATAATACTCACATGATGCTGCAGAGAAAAGATTGCGACAAGCAAGTAGTCAGTTTATCTGTCATATCAGTAAATTAATCTGTTTTGCAATTATGTAAGCTCATCGCAACACCTTTACCCACCCACTGCCTCTTCCTTGCATTTTGCACATTCACCCTCTGCATCACATTGCCACTCTTCCTTTAAATTCCATTGAAGTGACAATTCCTGCTACACCACACTTGCCACAGATTCCACATCTCCAAATGTGTCATCACCAACTTTTGACCATTACCCTGAATGCCAGTAACCTGAAACATAAGCTATGGCACCTGGGCAAAAGATGCTCCACAGCCACCTCATAAATGTGCATGTACTCCATTTTCTAACCTCGTCAGAATTTGCTCAGTATATGTAACGTTTTCAAAATCACAAATCTGTTGCTGGATGTCAAAGAATTTGATCTGGAAATACATATATCACATTGTGTTCTCTCGGGATATGCTTTTTGCTGCAGTTGAAGTAATGCCTGTTCTTCAGTTGGGTTGTGCCCCACATATCAAATGGTAAAATAAATGATAATAATTATAATTGAGTGAGAGACTGCATGATAATCATAAAATGGTCTCAATGAAATATACAATAATCTCAAGTGAGGACGAGTGGAGCGAATTAATCCATCATTTTCCCTATTGCTGTGTTCACACTTTTTATGGCAATGCTTTGGGCCTGTTATGACTGACCTGGGGCTGAATGTGCACACAAGCGAACTTGTCGTTTCACCATTAACAACATCCGTCTCAAGAGCGGAGAAATTTGTCATCAATTTCTTGGTTAATGCCATTAATTGACAATGTTCTGTTAAAAGACTGCGTCATTTCACACATGGTAAACCACACTTTCAGCGAATGGTGCATTAACCAATGGGCTGGTTTCAAAGGAAGCATGCTTGATGTATATATATTTCATTATTCTGATTTGCATCCTAAAAATTATTACCTGAATACACCTTAGCCAGTATATTGAAAAGTTGGCTTTACATACAAGATAAACTTATAATGAACTCAGACTCACAGGTGGTTGGTCCAGGAGGTGTAGTGGGTCCTGTCACTGAAGTTGTACTTGGTGCTGTGATGAAGAAGGGATATCAGGAAGCTTTAATTATTCAAAGGAATTACACATTTCAAAAAAAAACTATCAGCATGGTCCTTTCAACATGGAGGAAAAGGAAGAGTGTCTGTGATTGGCGCAGCAGTCAAAAGATTATGTTAGGCTGAAAGACAACCCATACTTTTATAATTTCAGGAAATGAGCCTGCTTCTCGATTGTGTTAGTCCTTTGCAACAGCCCTTGGCGCCATTAACCATCCACCAGCACTCTCTTTTATCTTGCACAATCAACCCAGTCTCTGATTAAGTTGCAACTGATTTATACCCTGTAGTTGTGACAATCCCTCCACATTTTGCATATGTTCCATGTCTCTAAATGTGCCATCTTCATCTATTCATCATCATGTTGATAAGAATTTGATCTAAAACTAGATCAATGGCTCTTGGGCAAAGCATGCTGGTTAGTCAATTCAGAAATGACGTTGATCTCATTTTGCTCACCTAGTCAGAACAAGCCCAGTATTCCCAGTTTAATTTCCTATTTCATTGCATACACAAATATTCCAATATTCAGCAATAAACATAGATCCCATGACCTCAATACACCTATACTTTTACATAAATTATTTGGTTTTAAACTTGAGACACACTTGGGAAGATCTGCTACTTACAAGTCTGGGGCGTGCTTGGGGCTGGTGTGCTGCCGGTCCCTGCAGTTGTTGTTGGCCCAGCGGTGGCTAGAGGATAGCAATGAGCAAAAATTATTGAAAGGAAATTCAACCCTATTCATCAAACTTTCAGCATGATCTTTCCTTTCAACATACATGAAAATTAAAATAATACTCACATGATGCTGCAGAGAAAAGATTGCGACAAGCAAGTAGTCAGTTTATCTGTCATATCAGTAAATTAATCTGTTTTGCAATTATGTAAGCTCATCGCAACACCTTTACCCACCCACTGCCTCTTCCTTGCATTTTGCACATTCACCCTCTGCATCACATTGCCACTCTTCCTTTAAATTCCATTGAAGTGACAATTCCTGCTACACCACACTTGCCACAGATTCCACATCTCCAAATGTGTCATCACCAACTTTTGACCATTACCCTGAATGCCAGTAACCTGAAACATAAGCTATGGCACCTGGGCAAAAGATGCTCCACAGCCACCTCATAAATGTGCATGTACTCCATTTTCTAACCTCGTCAGAATTTGCTCAGTATATGTAACGTTTTCAAAATCACAAATCTGTTGCTGGATGTCAAAGAATTTGATCTGGAAATACATATATCACATTGTGTTCTCTCGGGATATGCTTTTTGCTGCAGTTGAAGTAATGCCTGTTCTTCAGTTGGGTTGTGCCCCACATATCAAATGGTAAAATAAATGATAATAATTATAATTGAGTGAGAGACTGCATGATAATCATAAAATGGTCTCAATGAAATATACAATAATCTCAAGTGAGGACGAGTGGAGCGAATTAATCCATCATTTTCCCTATTGCTGTGTTCACACTTTTTATGGCAATGCTTTGGGCCTGTTATGACTGACCTGGGGCTGAATGTGCACACAAGCGAACTTGTCGTTTCACCATTAACAACATCCGTCTCAAGAGCGGAGAAATTTGTCATCAATTTCTTGGTTAATGCCATTAATTGACAATGTTCTGTTAAAAGACTGCGTCATTTCACACATGGTAAACCACACTTTCAGCGAATGGTGCATTAACCAATGGGCTGGTTTCAAAGGAAGCATGCTTGATGTATATATATTTCATTATTCTGATTTGCATCCTAAAAATTATTACCTGAATACACCTTAGCCAGTATATTGAAAAGTTGGCTTTACATACAAGATAAACTTATAATGAACTCAGACTCACAGGTGGTTGGTCCAGGAGGTGTAGTGGGTCCTGTCACTGAAGTTGTACTTGGTGCTGTGATGAAGAAGGGATATCAGGAAGCTTTAATTATTCAAAGGAATTACACATTTCAAAAAAAAACTATCAGCATGGTCCTTTCAACATGGAGGAAAAGGAAGAGTGTCTGTGATTGGCGCAGCAGTCAAAAGATTATGTTAGGCTGAAAGACAACCCATACTTTTATAATTTCAGGAAATGAGCCTGCTTCTCGATTGTGTTAGTCCTTTGCAACAGCCCTTGGCGCCATTAACCATCCACCAGCACTCTCTTTTATCTTGCACAATCAACCCAGTCTCTGATTAAGTTGCAACTGATTTATACCCTGTAGTTGTGACAATCCCTCCACATTTTGCATATATTCCATGTCTCTAAATGTGTCATCTTCATCTATTCATCATCATGTTGATAAGAATTTGATCTAAAACTAGATCAATGGCTCTTGGGCAAAGCATGCTGGTTAGTCAATTCAGAAATGACGTTGATCTCATTTTGCTCACCTAGTCAGAACAAGCCCAGTATTCCCAGTTTAATTTCCTATTTCATTGCATACACAAATATTCCAATATTCAGCAATAAACATAGATCCCATGACCTCAATACACCTATACTTTTACATAAATTATTTGGTTTTAAACTTGAGACACACTTGGGAAGATCTGCTACTTACAAGTCTGGGGCGTGCTTGGGGCTGGTGTGCTGCCGGTCCCTGCAGTTGTTGTTGGCCCAGCGGTGGCTAGAGGATAGCAATGAGCAAAAATTATTGAAAGGAAATTCAACCCTATTCATCAAACTTTCAGCATGATCTTTCCTTTCAACATACATGAAAATTAAAATAATACTCACATGATGCTGCAGAGAAAAGATTGCGACAAGCAAGTAGTCAGTTTATCTGTCATATCAGTAAATTAATCTGTTTTGCAATTATGTAAGCTCATCGCAACACCTTTACCCACCCACTGCCTCTTCCTTGCATTTTGCACATTCACCCTCTGCATCACATTGCCACTCTTCCTTTAAATTCCATTGAAGTGACAATTCCTGCTACACCACACTTGCCACAGATTCCACATCTCCAAATGTGTCATCACCAACTTTTGACCATTACCCTGAATGCCAGTAACCTGAAACATAAGCTATGGCACCTGGGCAAAAGATGCTCCACAGCCACCTCATAAATGTGCATGTACTCCATTTTCTAACCTCGTCAGAATTTGCTCAGTATATGTAACGTTTTCAAAATCACAAATCTGTTGCTGGATGTCAAAGAATTTGATCTGGAAATACATATATCACATTGTGTTCTCTCGGGATATGCTTTTTGCTGCAGTTGAAGTAATGCCTGTTCTTCAGTTGGGTTGTGCCCCACATATCAAATGGTAAAATAAATGATAATAATTATAATTGAGTGAGAGACTGCATGATAATCATAAAATGGTCTCAATGAAATATACAATAATCTCAAGTGAGGACGAGTGGAGCGAATTAATCCATCATTTTCCCTATTGCTGTGTTCACACTTTTTATGGCAATGCTTTGGGCCTGTTATGACTGACCTGGGGCTGAATGTGCACACAAGCGAACTTGTCGTTTCACCATTAACAACATCCGTCTCAAGAGCGGAGAAATTTGTCATCAATTTCTTGGTTAATGCCATTAATTGACAATGTTCTGTTAAAAGACTGCGTCATTTCACACATGGTAAACCACACTTTCAGCGAATGGTGCGTTAACCAATGGGCTGGTTTCAAAGGAAGCATGCTTGATGTATATATATTTCATTATTCTGATTTGCATCCTAAAAATTATTACCTGAATACACCTTAGCCAGTATATTGAAAAGTTGGCTTTACATACAAGATAAACTTATAATGAACTCAGACTCACAGGTGGTTGGTCCAGGAGGTGTAGTGGGTCCTGTCACTGAAGTTGTACTTGGTGCTGTGATGAAGAAGGGATATCAGGAAGCTTTAATTATTCAAAGGAATTACACATTTGAAAAAAAAACTATCAGCATGGTCCTTTCAACATGGAGGAAAAGGAAGAGTGTCTGTGATTGGCGCAGCAGTCAAAAGATTATGTTAGGCTGAAAGACAACCCATACTTTTATAATTTCGGGAAATGAGCCTGCTTCTCGATTGTGTTAGTCCTTTGCAACAGCCCTTGGCGCCATTAACCATCCACCAGCACTCTCTTTTATCTTGCACAATCAACCCAGTCTCTGATTAAGTTGCAACTGATTTATACCCTGTAGTTGTGACAATCCCTCCACATTTTGCATATGTTCCATGTCTCTAAATGTGCCATCTTCATCTATTCATCATCATGTTGATAAGAATTTGATCTAAAACTAGATCAATGGCTCTTGGGCAAAGCATGCTGGTTAGTCAATTCAGAAATGACGTTGATCTCATTTTGCTTACCTAGTCAGAACATGCCCAGTATTCCCAGTTTAATTTCCTATTTCATTGCAGACACAAATATTCCAATATTCAGCAATGAACATAGATCCCATGACCTCAATACACCTATACTTTTACATCAATTACTTGGTTTTAAACTTGAGACACACTTGGGAAGATCTGCTACTTACAAGTCTGGGGCGTGCTTGGGGCTGCTGTGCTGCCGGTCCCTGCAGTTGTAGTTGGCCCAGCGGTGGCTAGAGGATACCAATGAGCAAAAATTATTGAAAGGAAATTCAACCCTATTCATCAAACTTTCAGCATGATCTTTCCTTTCAACATATATGAAAATTAAAATAATACTCACATGATGCCGCAGAGAAAAGATTGCGACAAGCAAGTAGTCAATTTATCTGTCATATCAGTAAATTAATCTGTTTGTCAATTATGTAAGCTCATCGCAACACCTTTACCCACCCACTGCCTCTTCCTTGCATTTTGCACATTCACCCTCTGCATCACATTGCCACTCTTCCTTTAAATTCCATTGAAGTGACAATTCCTGCTACACCACACTTGCCACAGATTCCACATCTCCAAATGTGTCATCACCAACTTTTGACCATTATCCTGAATGCCAGTAACCTGAAACATGAGCTATGGCACCTGGGCAAAAGATGCTCGACAGCCACCTCAGAAATGTGCATGTACTCCATTTTCTCACCTCGTCAGAATTTGCTCAGTATATGTAACGTTTTCAAAATCACAAATCCATTGCTGGATGTCAAAGAATTTGATCTGGAAATACATATATCACATTGTGTTCTCTCGGGATATGCTTTTTGCTGCAGTTGAAGTAATGCCTGTTCTTCAGTTGGGTTGTGCCCCACATATCAAATGGTAAAATAAATGATAATAATTAGAATTGAGTGAGAGACTGCATGATAATCATAAAATGGTCTCAATGAAATATACAATAATCTCAAGTGAGGACGAGTGGAGCGAATTAATCCATCATTTTCCCTATTGCTGTGTTCACACTTTTTATGGCAATGCTTTGGGCCTGTTATGACTGACCTGGGGCTGAATGTGCACACAAGCGAATTTGTCGTTTCACCATTAACAACATCCGTCTCAAGAGCGGAGATGCTGTTAATGATATTTGTCATCAATTTCTTGGTTAATGCCATTAATTGACAATGTTCTGTTAAAAGACTGCGTCATTTCACACATGGTAAACCACACTTTCAGCGAATGGTGCGTTAACCAATGGGCTGGTTTCAAAGGAAGCATGCTTGATGTATATATATTTCATTATTCTGATTTGCATCCTAAAAATTATTACCTGAATACACCTTAGCCAGTATATTGAAAAGTTGGCTTTACATACAAGATAAACTTATCATGAACTCAGACTCACAGGTGGTTGGTCCAGGAGGTGTAGTGGGTCCTGTCACTGAAGTTGTACTTGGTGCTGTGATGAAGAAGGGATATCAGGAAGCTTTAATTATTCAAAGGAATTACACATTTCAAAAAAAAACTATCAGCATGGTCCTTTCAACATGGAGGAAAAGGAAGAGTGTCTGTGATTGGCGCAGCAGTCAAAAGATTATGTTAGGCTGAAAGACAACCCATACTTTTATAATTTCAGGAAATGAGCCTGCTTCTCGATTGTGTTAGTCCTTTGCAACAGCCCTTGGCGCCATTAACCATCCACCAGCACTCTCTTTTATCTTGCACAATCAACCCAGTCTCTGATTAAGTTGCAACTGATTTATACCCTGTAGTTGTGACAATCCCTCCACATTTTGCATATATTCCATGTCTCTAAATGTGTCATCTTCATCTATTCATCATCATGTTGATAAGAATTTGATCTAAAACTAGATCAATGGCTCTTGGGCAAAGCATGCTGGTTAGTCAATTCAGAAATGACGTTGATCTCATTTTGCTTACCGAGTCAGAACAAGCCCAGTATTCCCAGTTTAATTTCCTATTTCATTGCATACACAAATATTCCAATATTCAGCAATGAACATAGATCCCATGACCTCAATACACCTATACTTTTACATAAATTATTTGGTTTTAAACTTGAGACACACTTGGGAAGATCTGCTACTTACAAGTCTGGGGCGTGCTTGGGGCTGGTGTGCTGCCGGTCCCTGCAGTTGTAGTTGGCCCAGCGGTGGCTAGAGGATAGCAATGAGCAAAAATTATTGAAAGGAAATTCAACCCTATTCATCAAACTTTCAGCACGATCTTTCCTTTCAACATACATGAAAATTAAAATAATACTCACATGATGCTGCAGAGAAAAGATTGCGACAAGCAAGTAGTCAGTTTATCTGTCATATCAGTAAATTAATCTGTTTTGTAATTATGTAAGCTCATCGCAACACCTTTACTCACCCACTGCCTCTTCCTTGCATTTTGCACATTCACCCTCTGCATCACATTGCCACTCTTCCTTTAAATTCCATTGAAGTGACAATTCCTGCTACACCACACTTGCCACAGATTCCACATCTCCAAATGTGTCATCACCAACTTTTGACCACTACCCTGAATGCCAGTAACCTGAAACATAAGCTATGGTACCTGGGCAAAAGATGCTCGACAGCCACCTCATAAATGTGCATGTACTCCATTTTCTAACCTCGTCAGAATTTGCTCAGTATATGTAACGTTTTCAAAATCACAAATCTGTTGCTGGATGTCAAAGAATTTGATCTGGAAATACATATATCACATTGTGTTCTCTCGGGATATGCTTTTTGCTGCAGTTGAAGTAATGCCTGTTCTTCAGTTGGGTTGTGCCCCACATATCAAATGGTAAAATAAATGATAATAATTATAATTGAGTGAGAGACTGCATGATAATCATAAAATGGTCTCAATGAAATATACAATAATCTCAAGTGAGGACGAGTGGAGCGAATTAATCCATCATTTTCCCTATTGCTGTGTTCACACTTTTTATGGCAATGCTTTGGGCCTGTTATGACTGACCTGGGGCTGAATGTGCACACAAGCAAATTTGTCGTTTCACCATTAACAACATCCGTCTCAAGAGCGGAGATGCTGTTAATGATATTTGTCATCAATTTCTTGGTTAATGCCATTAATTGACAATGTTCTGTTAAAAGACTGCGTCATTTCACACATGGTAAACCACACTTTCAGCGAATGGTGCGTTAACCAATGGGCTGGTTTCAAAGGAAGCATGCTTGATGTATATATATTTCATTATTCTGATTTGCATCCTAAAAATTATTACCTGAATACACCTTAGCCAGTATATTGAAAAGTTGGCTTTACATACAAGATAAACTTATAATGAACTCAGACTCACAGGTGGTTGGTCCAGGAGGTGTAGTGGGTCCTGTCACTGAAGTTGTACTTGGTGCTGTGATGAAGAAGGGATATCAGGAAGCTTTAATTATTCAAAGGAATTACACATTTCAAAAAAAAACTATCAGCATGGTCCTTTCAACATGGAGGAAAAGGAAGAGTGTCTGTGATTGGCGCAGCAGTCAAAAGATTATGTTAGGCTGAAAGACAACCCATACTTTTATAATTTCAGGAAATGAGCCTGCTTCTCGATTGTGTTAGTCCTTTGCAACAGCCCTTGGCGCCATTAACCATCCACCAGCACTCTCTTTTATCTTGCACAATCAACCCAGTCTCTGATTAAGTTGCAACTGATTTATACCCTGTAGTTGTGACAATCCCTCCACATTTTGCATATGTTCCATGTCTCTAAATGTGCCATCTTCATCTATTCATCATCATGTTGATAAGAATTTGATCTAAAACTAGATCAATGGCTCTTGGGCAAAGCATGCTGGTTAGTCAATTCAGAAATGACGTTGATCTCATTTTGCTTACCTAGTCAGAACATGCCCAGTATTCCCAGTTAATTTCCTATTTCATTGCAGACACAAATATTCCAATATTCAGCAATGAACATAGATCCCATGACCTCAATACACCTATACTTTTACATCAATTACTTGGTTTTAAACTTGAGACACACTTGGGAAGATCTGCTACTTACAAGTCTGGGGCGTGCTTGGGGCTGCTGTGCTGCCGGTCCCTGCAGTTGTAGTTGGCCCAGCGGTGGCTAGAGGATACCAATGAGCAAAAATTATTGAAAGGAAATTCAACCCTATTCATCAAACTTTCAGCATGATCTTTCCTTTCAACATACATGAAAATTAAAATAATACTCACATGATGCTGCAGAGAAAAGATTGCGACAAGCAAGTAGTCAGTTTATCTGTCATATCAGTAAATTAATCTGTTTTGCAATTATGTAAGCTCATCGCAACACCTTTACCCACCCACTGCCTCTTCCTTGCATTTTGCACATTCACCCTCTGCATCACATTGCCACTCTTCCTTTAAATTCCATTGAAGTGACAATTCCTGCTACACCATACTTGCCACAGATTCCACATCTCCAAATGTGTCATCACCAACTTTTGACCACTACCCTGAATGCCAGTAACCTGAAACATAAGCTATGGCACCTGGGCAAAAGATGCTCGACAGCCACCTCATAAATGTGCATGTACTCCATTTTCTAACCTCGTCAGAATTTGCTCAGTATATGTAACGTTTTCAAAATCACAAATCTGTTGCTGGATGTCAAAGAATTTGATCTGGAAATACATATATCACATTGTGTTCTCTCGGGATATGCTTTTTGCTGCAGTTGAAGTAATGCCTGTTCTTCAGTTGGGTTGTGCCCCACATATCAAATGGTAAAATAAATGATAATAATTAGAATTGAGTGAGAGACTGCATGATAATCATAAAATGGTCTCAATGAAATATACAATAATCTCAAGTGAGGACGAGTGGAGCGAATTAATCCATCATTTTCCCTATTGCTGTGTTCACACTTTTTATCGCAATGCTTTGGGCCTGTTATGACTGACCTGGGGCTGAATGTGCACACAAGCGAATTTGTCGTTTCACCATAAACAACATCCGTCTCAAGAGCGGAGGTGCTGTTAATGATATTTGTCATCAATTTCTTGGTTAATGCCATTAATTGACAATGTTCTGTTAAAAGACTGCGTCATTTCACACATGGTAGTCCACACTTTCAGCGAATGGTGTGTCAACCAATGGGCTGGTTTCAAAGGAAGCATGCTTGATGTATATATATTTCATTATTCTGATTTGCATCCTAAAAATTATTACCTGAATACACCTTAGCCAGTATATTGAAAAGTTGGCTTTACATACAAGATAAACTTATCATGAACTCAGACTCACAGGTGGTTGGTCCTGGAGGTGTAGTGGTTCCTGTCACGGAAGTTGTACTTGGTGCTGTGATGAAGAAGGGATATCAGGAAGCATTAATTATTCAAAGGAATTACACATTTCAAAAAAAAACTATCAGCATGGTCCTTTCAACATGGAGGAAAAGGAAGAGTGTCTGTGATTGGCGCAGCAGTCAAAAGATTATGTTAGGCTGAAAGACAACCCATACTTTTATAATTTCAGGAAATAAGCCTGCTTCTCGATTGTGTTTGTCCTTTGCAACAGCCCTTGGCGCCATTAACCATCCACCAGCACTCTCTTTTATCTTGCACAATCAACCCAGTCTCTGATTAAGTTGCAACTGATTTATACCCTGTAGTTGTGACAATCCCTCCCCATTTTGCATATATTCCATGTCTCTAAATGTGTCATCTTCATCTATTCATCATCATGTTGATAAGAATTTGATCTAAAACTAGATCAATGGCTCTTGGGCAAAGCATGCTGGTTAGTCAATTCAGAAATGACGTTGATCTCATTTTGCTTACCGAGTCAGAACAAGCCCAGTATTCCCAGTTTAATTTCCTATTTCATTGCATACACAAATATTCCAATATTCAGCAATGAACATAGATCCCATGACCTCAATACACCTATACTTTTACATAAATTATTTGGTTTTAAACTTGAGACACACTTGGGAAGATCTGCCACTTACAAGTCTGGGGCGTGCTTGGGGCTGGTATGCTGCCGGTCCCTGCAGTTGTAGTTGGCCCAGCGGTGGCCAGAGGATAGCAATGAGCAAAAATTATTGAAAGGAAATTCAACCCTATTCTTCAAACTTTCAGCATGATCTTTCCTTTCAACATACATGAAAATTAAAATAATACTCACATGATGCTGCAGAGAAAAGATTGCGACAAGCAAGTAGTCAGTTTATCTGTCATATCAGTAAATTAATCTGTTTTGCAATTATGTAAGCTCATCGCAACACCTTTACCCACCCACTGCCTCTTCCTTGCATTTTGCACATTCACCCTCTGCATCACATTGCCACTCTTCCTTTAAATTCCATTGAAGTGACAATTGCTGCTACACCACACTTGCCACAGATTCCACATCTCCAAATGTGTCATCACCAACTTTTGACCACTACCCTGAATGCCAGTAACCTGAAACATAAGCTATGGCACCTGGGCAAAAGATGCTCGACAGCCACCTCATAAATGTGCATGTACTCCATTTTCTAACCTCGTCAGAATTTGCTCAGTATATGTAACGTTTTCAAAATCACAAATCTGTTGCTGGATGTCAAAGAATTTGATCTGGAAATACATATATCACATTGTGTTCTCTCGGGATATGCTTTTTGCTGCAGTTGAAGTAATGCCTGTTCTTCAGTTGGGTTGTGCCCCACATATCAAATGGTAAAATAAATGATAATAATTATAATTGAGTGAGAGACTGCATGATAATCATAAAATGGTCTCAATGAAATATACAATAATCTCAAGTGAGGACGAGTGGAGCGAATTAATCCATCATTTTCCCTATTGCTGTGTTCACACTTTTTATGGCAATGCTTTGGGCCTGTTATGACTGACCTGGGGCTGAATGTGCACACAAGCGAATTTGTCGTTTCACCATTAACAACATCCGTCTCAAGAGCGGAGATGCTGTTAATGATATTTGTCATCAATTTCTTGGTTAATGCCATTAATTGACAATGTTCTGTTAAAAGACTGCGTCATTTCACACATGGTAAACCACACTTTCAGCGAATGGTGCGTTAACCAATGGGCTGGTTTCAAAGGAAGCATGCTTGATGTATATATATTTCATTATTCTGATTTGCATCCTAAAAATTATTACCTGAATACACCTTAGCCAGTATATTGAAAAGTTGGCTTTACATACAAGATAAACTTATCATGAACTCAGACTCACAGGTGGTTGGTCCAGGAGGTGTAGTGGGTCCTGTCACTGAAGTTGTACTTGGTGCTGTGATGAAGAAGGGATATCAGGAAGCTTTAATTATTCAAAGGAATTACACATTTCAAAAAAAAACTATCAGCATGGTCCTTTCAACATGGAGGAAAAGGAAGAGTGTCTGTGATTGGCGCAGCAGTCAAAAGATTATGTTAGGCTGAAAGACAACCCATACTTTTATAATTTCAGGAAATGAGCCTGCTTCTCGATTGTGTTAGTCCTTTGCAACAGCCCTTGGCGCCATTAACCATCCACCAGCACTCTCTTTTATCTTGCACAATCAACCCAGTCTCTGATTAAGTTGCAACTGATTTATACCCTGTAGTTGTGACAATCCCTCCACATTTTGCATATATTCCATGTCTCTAAATGTGTCATCTTCATCTATTCATCATCATGTTGATAAGAATTTGATCTAAAACTAGATCAATGGCTCTTGGGCAAAGCATGCTGGTTAGTCAATTCAGAAATGACGTTGATCTCATTTTGCTTACCGAGTCAGAACAAGCCCAGTATTCCCAGTTTAATTTCCTATTTCATTGCATACACAAATATTCCAATATTCAGCAATGAACATAGATCCCATGACCTCAATACACCTATACTTTTACATAAATTATTTGGTTTTAAACTTGAGACACACTTGGGAAGATCTGCTACTTACAAGTCTGGGGCGTGCTTGGGGCTGGTGTGCTGCCGGTCCCTGCAGTTGTAGTTGGCCCAGCGGTGGCTAGAGGATAGCAATGAGCAAAAATTATTGAAAGGAAATTCAACCCTATTCTTCAAACTTTCAGCATGATCTTTCCTTTCAACATACATGAAAATTAAAATAATACTCACATGATGCTGCAGAGAAAAGATTGCGACAAGCAAGTAGTCAGTTTATCTGTCATATCAGTAAATTAATCTGTTTTGCAATTATGTAAGCTCATCGCAACACCTTTACTCACCCACTGCCTCTTCCTTGCATTTTGCACATTCACCCTCTGCATCACATTGCCACTCTTCCTTTAAATTCCATTGAAGTGACAATTCCTGCTACACCACACTTGCCACAGATTCCACATCTCCAAATGTGTCATCACCAACTTTTGACCACTACCCTGAATGCCAGTAACCTGAAACATAATCTATGGCACCTGGGCAAAAGATGCTCGACAGCCACCTCATAAATGTGCATGTACTCCATTTTCTAACCTCGTCAGAATTTGCTCAGTATATGTAACGTTTTCAAAATCACAAATCTGTTGCTGGATGTCAAAGAATTTGATCTGGAAATACATATATCACATTGTGTTCTCTCGGGATATGCTTTTTGCTGCAGTTGAAGTAATGCCTGTTCTTCAGTTGGGTTGTGCCCCACATATCAAATGGTAAAATAAATGATAATAATTATAATTGAGTGAGAGACTGCATGATAATCATAAAATGGTCTCAATGAAATATACAATAATCTCAAGTGAGGACGAGTGGAGCGAATTAATCCATCATTTTCCCTATTGCTGTGTTCACACTTTTTATGGCAATGCTTTGGGCCTGTTATGACTGACCTGGGGCTGAATGTGCACACAAGCGAATTTGTCGTTTCACCATTAACAACATCCGTCTCAAGAGCGGAGATGCTGTTAATGATATTTGTCATCAATTTCTTGGTTAATGCCATTAATTGACAATGTTCTGTTAAAAGACTGCGTCATTTCACACATGGTAAACCACACTTTCAGCGAATGGTGCGTTAACCAATGGGCTGGTTTCAAAGGAAGCATGCTTGATGTATATATATTTCATTATTCTGATTTGCATCCTAAAAATTATTACCTGAATACACCTTAGCCAGTATATTGAAAAGTTGGCTTTACATACAAGATAAACTTATCATGAACTCAGACTCACAGGTGGTTGGTCCAGGAGGTGTAGTGGGTCCTGTCACTGAAGTTGTACTTGGTGCTGTGATGAAGAAGGGATATCAGGAAGCTTTAATTATTCAAAGGAATTACACATTTCAAAAAAAAACTATCAGTATGGTCCTTTCAACATGGAGGAAAAGGAAGAGTGTCTGTGATTGGCGCAGCAGTCAAAAGATTATGTTAGGCTGAAAGACAACCCATACTTTTATAATTTCAGGAAATGAGCCTGCTTCTCGATTGTGTTAGTCCTTTGCAACAGCCCTTGGCGCCATTAACCATCCACCAGCACTCTCTTTTATCTTGCACAATCAACCCAGTCTCTGATTAAGTTGCAACTGATTTATACCCTGTAGTTGTGACAATCCCTCCACATTTTGCATATATTCCATGTCTCTAAATGTGTCATCTTCATCTATTCATCATCATGTTGATAAGAATTTGATCTAAAACTAGATCAATGGCTCTTGGGCAAAGCATGCTGGTTAGTCAATTCAGAAATGACGTTGATCTCATTTTGCTTACCGAGTCAGAACAAGCCCAGTATTCCCAGTTTAATTTCCTATTTCATTGCATACACAAATATTCCAATATTCAGCAATGAACATAGATCCCATGACCTCAATACACCTATACTTTTACATAAATTATTTGGTTTTAAACTTGAGACACACTTGGGAAGATCTGCTACTTACAGGTCTGGGGCGTGCTTGGGGCTGGTGTGCTGCCGGTCCCTGCAGTTGTAGTTGGCCCAGCGGTGGCTAGAGGATAGCAATGAGCAAAAATTATTGAAAGGAAATTCAACCCTATTCATCAAACTTTCAGCATGATCTTTCCTTTCAACATACATGAAAATTAAAATAATACTCACATGATGCTGCAGAGAAAAGATTGCGACAAGCAAGTAGTCAGTTTATCTGTCATATCAGTAAATTAATCTGTTTTGCAATTATGTAAGCTCATCGCAACACCTTTACCCACCCACTGCCTCTTCCTTGCATTTTGCACATTCACCCTCTGCATCACATTGCCACTCTTCCTTTAAATTCCATTGAAGTGACAATTCCTGCTACACCACACTTGCCACAGATTCCACATCTCCAAATGTGTCATCACCAACTTTTGACCACTACCCTGAATGCCAGTAACCTGAAACATAAGCTATGGCACCTGGGCAAAAGATGCTCGACAGCCACCTCATAAATGTGCATGTACTCCATTTTCTAACCTCGTCAGAATTTGCTCAGTATATGTAACGTTTTCAAAATCACAAATCTGTTGCTGGATGTCAAAGAATTTGATCTGGAAATACATATATCACATTGTGTTCTCTCGGGATATGCTTTTTGCTGCAGTTGAAGTAATGCCTGTTCTTCAGTTGGGTTGTGCCCCACATATCAAATGGTAAAATAAATGATAATAATTAGAATTGAGTGAGAGACTGCATGATAATCTTAAAATGGTCTCAATGAAATATACAATAATCTCAAGTGAGGACGAGTGGAGCGAATTAATCCATCATTTTCCCTATTGCTGTGTTCACACTTTTTATGGCAATGCTTTGGGCCTGTTATGACTGACCTGGGGCTGAATGTGCACACAAGCGAATTTGTCGTTTCACCATTAACAACATCCGTCTCAAGAGCGGAGATGCTGTTAATGATATTTGTCATCAATTTCTTGGTTAATGCCATTAATTGACAATGTTCTGTTAAAAGACTGCGTCATTTCACACATGGTAAACCACACTTTCAGCGAATGGTGCGTTAACCAATGGGCTGGTTTCAAAGGAAGCATGCTTGATGTATATATATTTCATTATTCTGATTTGCATCCTAAAAATTATTACCTGAATACACCTTAGCCAGTATATTGAAAAGTTGGCTTTACATACAAGATAAACTTATCATGAACTCAGACTCACAGGTGGTTGGTCCAGGAGGTGTAGTGGGACCTGTCACTGAAGTTGTACTTGGTGCTGTGATGAAGAAGGGATATCAGGAAGCTTTAATTATTCAAAGGAATTACACATTTCAAAAAAAAACTATCAGCATGGTCCTTTCAACATGGAGGAAAAGGAAGAGTGTCTGTGATTGGCGCAGCAGTCAAAAGATTATGTTAGGCTGAAAGACAACCCATACTTTTATAATTTCAGGAAATGAGCCTGCTTCTCGATTGTGTTAGTCCTTTGCAACAGCCCTTGGCGCCATTAACCATCCACCAGCACTCTCTTTTATCTTGCACAATCAACCCAGTCTCTGATTAAGTTGCAACTGATTTATACCCTGTAGTTGTGACAATCCCTCCACATTTTGCATATATTCCATGTCTCTAAATGTGTCATCTTCATCTATTCATCATCATGTTGATAAGAATTTGATCTAAAACTAGATCAATGGCTCTTGGGCAAAGCATGCTGGTTAGTCAATTCAGAAATGACGTTGATCTCATTTTGCTTACCGAGTCAGAACAAGCCCAGTATTCCCAGTTTAATTTCCTATTTCATTGCATACACAAATATTCCAATATTCAGCAATGAACATAGATCCCATGACCTCAATACACCTATACTTTTACATAAATTATTTGGTTTTAAACTTGAGACACACTTGGGAAGATCTGCTACTTACAAGTCTGGGGCGTGCTTGGGGCTGGTGTGCTGCCGGTCCCTGCAGTTGTAGTTGGCCCAGCGGTGGCTAGAGGATAGCAATGAGCAAAAATTATTGAAAGGAAATTCAACCCTATTCATCAAACTTTCAGCATGATCTTTCCTTTCAACATACATGAAAATTAAAATAATACTCACATGATGCTGCAGAGAAAAGATTGCGACAAGCAAGTAGTCAGTTTATCTGTCATATCAGTAAATTAATCTGTTTTGCAATTATGTAAGCTCATCGCAACACCTTTACCCACCCACTGCCTCTTCCTTGCATTTTGCACATTCACCCTCTGCATCACATTGCCACTCTTCCTTTAAATTCCATTGAAGTGACAATTCCTGCTACACCACACTTGCCACAGATTCCACATCTCCAAATGTGTCATCACCAACTTTTGACCATTACCCTGAATGCCAGTAACCTGAAACATAAGCTATGGCACCTGGGCAAAAGATGCTCCACAGCCACCTCATAAATGTGCATGTACTCCATTTTCTAACCTCGTCAGAATTTGCTCAGTATATGTAACGTTTTCAAAATCACAAATCTGTTGCTGGATGTCAAAGAATTTGATCTGGAAATACATATATCACATTGTGTTCTCTCGGGATATGCTTTTTGCTGCAGTTGAAGTAATGCCTGTTCTTCAGTTGGGTTGTGCCCCACATATCAAATGGTAAAATAAATGATAATAATTATAATTGAGTGAGAGAGTGCATGATAATCATAAAATGGTCTCAATGAAATATACAATAATCTCAAGTGAGGACGAGTGGAGCGAATTAATCCATCATTTTCCCTATTGCAGTGTTCACACTTTTTATGGCAATGCTTTGGGCCTGTTATGACTGACCTGGGGCTGAATGTGCACACAAGCGAATTTGTCGTTTCACCATTAACAACATCCGTCTCAAGAGCGGAGATGCTGTTAATGATATTTGTCATCAATTTCTTGGTTAATGCCATTAATTGACAATGTTCTGTTAAAAGACTGCGTCATTTCATGGTAAACCACACTTTCAGCGAATGGTGCGTTAACCAATGGGCTGGTTTCAAAGGAAGCATGCTTGATGTATATATATTTCATTATTCTGATTTGCATCCTAAAAATTATTACCTGAATACACCTTAGCCAGTATATTGAAAAGTTGGCTTTACATACAAGATAAACTTATAATGAACTCAGACTCACAGGTGGTTGGTCCAGGAGGTGTAGTGGGTCCTGTCACTGAAGTTGCACTTGGTGCTGTGATGAAGAAGGGATATCAGGAAGCTTTAATTATTCAAAGGAATTACACATTTCAAAAAAAAACTATCAGCATGGTCCTTTCAACATGGAGGAAAAGGAAGAGTGTCTGTGATTGGCGCAGCAGTCAAAAGATTATGTAAGGCTGAAAGACAACCCATACTTTTATAATTTCAGGAAATGAGCCTGCTTCTCGATTGTGTTAGTCCTTTGCAACAGCCCTTGGCGCCATTAACCATCCACCAGCACTCTCTTTTATCTTGCACAATCAACCCAGTCTCTGATTAAGTTGCAACTGATTTATACCCTGTAGTTGTGACAATCCCTCCACATTTTGCATATGTTCCATGTCTCTAAATGTGCCATCTTCATCTATTCATCATCATGTTGATAAGAATTTGATCTAAAACTAGATCAATGGCTCTTGGGCAAAGCATGCTGGTTAGTCAATTCAGAAATGACGTTGATCTCATTTTGCTTACCGAGTCAGAACAAGCCCAGTATTCCCAGTTTAATTTCCTATTTCATTGCATACACAAATATTCCAATATTCAGCAATGAACATAGATCCCATGACCTCAATACACCTATACTTTTACATAAATTATTTGGTTTTAAACTTGAGACACACTTGGGAAGATCTGCTACTTACAAGTCTGGGGCGTGCTTGGGGCTGGTGTGCTGCCGGTCCCTGCAGTTGTAGTTGGCCCAGCGGTGGCTAGAGGATAGCAATGAGCAAAAATTATTGAAAGGAAATTCAACCCTATTCATCAAACTTTCAGCATGATCTTTCCTTTCAACATACATGAAAATTAAAATAATACTCACATGATGCTGCAGAGAAAAGATTGCGACAAGCAAGTAGTCAGTTTATCTGTCATATCAGTAAATTAATCTGTTTTGCAATTATGTAAGCTCATCGCAACACCTTTACCCACCCACTGCCTCTTCCTTGCATTTTGCACATTCACCCTCTGCATCACATTGCCACTCTTCCTTTAAATTCCATTGAAGTGACAATTCCTGCTACACCACACTTGCCACAGATTCCACATCTCCAAATGTGTCATCACCAACTTTTGACCATTACCCTGAATGCCAGTAACCTGAAACATAAGCTATGGCACCTGGGCAAAAGATGCTCCACAGCCACCTCATAAATGTGCATGTACTCCATTTTCTAACCTCGTCAGAATTTGCTCAGTATATGTAACGTTTTCAAAATCACAAATCTGTTGCTGGATGTCAAAGAATTTGATCTGGAAATACATATATCACATTGTGTTCTCTCGGGATATGCTTTTTGCTGCAGTTGAAGTAATGCCTGTTCTTCAGTTGGGTTGTGCCCCACATATCAAATGGTAAAATAAATGATAATAATTATAATTGAGTGAGAGACTGCATGATAATCATAAAATGGTCTCAATGAAATATACAATAATCTCAAGTGAGGACGAGTGGAGCGAATTAATCCATCATTTTCCCTATTGCAGTGTTCACACTTTTTATGGCAATGCTTTGGGCCTGTTATGACTGACCTGGGGCTGAATGTGCACACAAGCGAATTTGTCGTTTCACCATTAACAACATCCGTCTCAAGAGCGGAGATGCTGTTAATGATATTTGTCATCAATTTCTTGGTTAATGCCATTAATTGACAATGTTCTGTTAAAAGACTGCGTCATTTCATGGTAAACCACACTTTCAGCGAATGGTGCGTTAACCAATGGGCTGGTTTCAAAGGAAGCATGCTTGATGTATATATATTTCATTATTCTGATTTGCATCCTAAAAATTATTACCTGAATACACCTTAGCCAGTATATTGAAAAGTTGGCTTTACATACAAGATAAACTTATAATGAACTCAGACTCACAGGTGGTTGGTCCAGGAGGTGTAGTGGGTCCTGTCACTGAAGTTGTACTTGGTGCTGTGATGAAGAAGGGATATCAGGAAGCTTTAATTATTCAAAGGAATTACACATTTCAAAAAAAAACTATCAGCATGGTCCTTTCAACATGGAGGAAAAGGAAGAGTGTCTGTGATTGGCGCAGCAGTCAAAAGATTATGTTAGGCTGAAAGACAACCCATACTTTTATAATTTCAGGAAATGAGCCTGCTTCTCGATTGTGTTAGTCCTTTGCAACAGCCCTTGGCGCCATTAACCATCCACCAGCACTCTCTTTTATCTTGCACAATCAACCCAGTCTCTGATTAAGTTGCAACTGATTAATACCCTGTAGTTGTGACAATCCCTCCACATTTTGCATATGTTCCATGTCTCTAAATGTGCCATCTTCATCTATTCATCATCATGTTGATAAGAATTTGATCTAAAACTAGATCAATGGCTCTTGGGCAACGCATGCTGGTTAGTCAATTCAGAAATGACGTTGATCTCATTTTGCTTACCTAGTCAGAACATGCCCAGTATTCCCAGTTTAATTTCCTATTTCATTGCAGACACAAATATTCCAATATTCAGCAATGAACATAGATCCCATGACCTCAATACACCTATACTTTTACATCAATTACTTGGTTTTAAACTTGAGACACACTTGGGAAGATCTGCTACTTACAAGTCTGGGGCGTGCTTGGGGCTGCTGTGCTGCCGGTCCCTGCAGTTGTAGTTGGCCCAGCGGTGGCTAGAGGATACCAATGAGCAAAAATTATTGAAAGGAAATTCAACCCTATTCATCAAACTTTCAGCATGATCTTTCCTTTCAACATATATGAAAATTAAAATAATACTCACATGATGCCGCAGAGAAAAGATTGCGACAAGCAAGTAGTCAATTTATCTGTCATATCAGTAAATTAATCTATTTGTCAATTATGTAAGCTCATCGCAACACCTTTACCCACCCACTGCCTCTTCCTTGCATTTTGCACATTCACCCTCTGCATCACATTGCCACTCTTCCTTTAAATTCCATTGAAGTGACAATTCCTGCTACACCACACTTGCCACAGATTCCACATCTCCAAATGTGTCATCACCAACTTTTGACCATTATCCTGAATGCCAGTAACCTGAAACATGAGCTATGGCACCTGGGCAAAAGATGCTCGACAGCCACCTCAGAAATGTGCATGTACTCCATTTTCTAACCTCGTCAGAATTTGCTCAGTATATGTCACTTGCTTTCAAAATCACAAATCTATTGCTGGATGTCAAAGAATTTGATCTGGAAATACATATATCACATTGTGTTCTCTCGGGATATGCTTTTTGCTGCAGTTGAAGTAATGCCTGTTCATCAGTTGGGTTGTGCCCCACATATCAAATAGTAAAATAAATGATAATAATTATAATTGAGTGAGAGACTGCATGATAATCATAAAATGGTCTCAATGAAATATACAATAATCTCAAGTGAGGACGAGTGGAGCGAATTAATCCATCATTTTCCCTATTGCTGTGTTCACACTTTTTATCGCAATGCTTTGCGCCTGTTTTGACTGACCTGGGGCTGAATGGGCACACAAGCAAATTTGTCGTTTCACCATAAACAACATCCGTCTCAAGAGCGGAGGTGCTGTTAATGATATTTGTCATCAATTTCTTGGTTAATGCCATTAATTGACAATGTTCTGTTAAAAGACTGCGTCATTTCACACATGGTAGTCCACACTTTCAGCGAATGGTGTGTCAACCAATGGGCTGGTTTCAAAGGAAGCATGCTTGATGTATATATATTTCATTATTCTGATTTGCATCCTAAAAATTATTACCTGAATACACCTTAGCCAGTATATTGAAAAGTTGGCTTTACATACAAGATAAACTTATCATGAACTCAGACTCACAGGTGGTTGGTCCAGGAGGTGTAGTGGTTCCTGTCACGGAAGTTGTACTTGGTGCTGTGATGAAGAAGGGATATCAGGAAGCATTAATTATTCAAAGGAATTACACATTTCAAAAAAAAACTATCAGCATGGTCCTTTCAACATGGAGGAAAAGGAAGAGTGTCTGTGATTGGCGCAGCAGACAAAAGATTATGTTAGGCTGAAAGACAACCCATACTTTTATAATTTCAGGAAATGAGCCTGCTTCTCGATTGTGTTTGTCCTTTGCAACAGCCCTTGGCGCCACTAACCATCCACCAGCACTCTCTTTTATCTTGCACAATCAACCCAGTCTCTGATTAAGTTGCAACTGATTTATACCCTGTAGTTGTGACAATCCCTCCACATTTTGCATATATTCCATGTCTCTAAATGTGTCATCTTCATCTATTCATCATCATGTTGATAAGAATTTGATCTAAAACTAGATCAATGGCTCTTGGGCAAAGCATGCTGGTTAGTCAATTCAGAAATGACGTTGATCTCATTTTGCTTACCGAGTCAGAACAAGCCCAGTATTCCCAGTTTAATTTCCTATTTCATTGCATACACAAATATTCCAATATTCAGCAATGAACATAGATCCCATGACCTCAATACACCTATACTTTTACATAAATTATTTGGTTTTAAACTTGAGAAGATCTGCTACTTACAAGTCTGGGGCGTGCTTGGGGCTGGTGTGCTGCCGGTCCCTGCAGTTGTGGTTGGCCCAGCGGTGGCTAGAGGATACCAATGAGCAAAAATTATTGAAAGAAAATTCAACCCTATTCATCAAACTTTCAGCATGATCTTTCCTTTCAACATATATGAAAATTAAAATAATACTCACACGATGCCGCAGAGAAAAGATTGCGACAAGCAAGTAGTCAGTTTATCTGTCATATCAGTAAATTAATCTGTTTTGCAATTATGTAAGCTCATCGCAACACCTTTACCCACCCACTGCCTCTTCCTTGCATTTTGCACATTCACCCTCTGCATCACATTGCCACTCTTCCTTTAAATTCCATTGAAGTGACAATTCCTGCTACACCACACTTGCCACAGATTCCACATCTCCAAATGTGTCATCACCAACTTTTGACAATTACCCTGAATGCCAGTAACCGGAAACATAAGCTATGGCACCTGGGCAAAAGATGCTCGACAGCCACCTCAGAAATGTGCATGTACTCCATTTTCTAACCTCGTCAGAATTTGCTCAGTATATGTCACTTGCTTTCAAAATCACAAATCTATTGCTGGATGTCAAAGAATTTGATCTGGAAATACATATATCACATTGTGTTCTCTCGGGATATGCTTTTTGCTGCAGTTGAAGTAATGCCTGTTCCTCAGTTGGGTTGTGCAACACATATCATATAGTAAAATAAATGAAAATAATTATAATTGAGTGAGAGACTGCATGATAATCATAAAATGGTCTCAATGAAATATACAATAATCTCAAGTGAGGACGAGTGGAGTGAATTAATCCATCATTTTCCCTATTGCTGTGTTCGCACTTTTTATGGCAATGCTTTGGGCCTGTTATGACTGACCTGGGGCAGAATGGGCACACAAGCGAATTTGTCGTTTCACCATTAACAACATCCGTCTCAAGAGCGGAGATACTGTTAATGATATTTGTCATCAATTTCTTGGTTAATGCCATTAATTGACAATGTTCTGTTAAAAGACTGCGTCATTTCACACATGGTAAACCACACTTTCAGCGAATGGTGTGTTAACCAATGGGCTGGTTTCAAAGGAAGCATGCTTGATGTATATATATTTCATTATTCTGATTTGCATCCTAAAAATTATTACCTGAATACACCTTAGCCAGTATATTGAAAAGTTGGCTTTACATACAAGATAAACTTATCATGAACTCAGACTCACAGGTGGTTGGTCCAGGAGGTGTAGTGGTTCCTGTCACTGAAGTTGTACTTGGTGCTGTGATGAAGAAGTGATATCAGGAAGCATTAATTATTCAAAGGAATTACACATTTCAAAAAAAAACTATCAGCATGGTCCTTTAAACATGGAGGAAAAGGAAGAGTGTCTGTGATTGGCGCAGCAGTCAAAAGATTATGTTAGGCTGAAAGACAACCCATACATTTATAATTTCAGGAAATGAGCCTGCTTCTCGATTGTGTTAGTCCTTTGCAACAGCCCTTGGCGCCATTAACCATCCACCAGCACTCTCTTTTATCTTGCACAATCAACCCAGTCTCTGATTAAGTTGCAACTGATTTATACCCTGTAGTTGTGACAATCCCTCCACATTTTGCATATGTTCCATGTCTCTAAATGTGTCATCTTCATCTATTCATCATCATGTTGATAAGAATTTGATCTAAAACTAGATCAATGGCTCTTGGACAAAGCATGCTGGTTAGTCAATTCAGAAATGACGTTGATCTCATTTTGCTTACCTAGTCAGAACATACCCAGTATTCCCAGTTTAATTTCCTATTTCATTGCATACACAAATATTCCAATATTCAGCAATGAACATAGATCCCATGACCTCAATACACCTATACTTTTACATCAATTACTTGGTTTTAAACTTGAGACACACTTGGGAAGATCTGCTACTTACAAGTCTGGGGCGTGCTTGGGGCTGGTGTGCTGCCGGTCCCTGCAGTTGTAGTTGGCCCAGCGGTGGCTAGAGGACACCAAGGAGCAAAAATTATTCAAAGGAAATTCAACCCAATTCATCAAACTTTCAGCATGATCTTTCCTTTCAACATGCATGAAAATTAAAATAATACTCACACGATGCCGCAGAGAAAAGATTGTGACAAGCAAGTAGTCAGTTTATCTGTCATATCAGTAAATTAATCTGTTTTTCAATTATGTAAGCTCATCGCAACACCTTTACCCACCCACTGCCTCTTCCTTGCATTTTGCACATTCACCCTCTGCATCACATTGCCACTCTTCCTTTAAATTCCATTGAAGTGACAATTCCTGCTACACCACACTTGCCACAGATTCCACATCTCCAAATGTGTCATCACCAACTTTTGACCATTACCCTGAATGCCAGTAACCTGAAACATAAGCTATGGCATCTGGGCAAAAGATGCTCGACAGCCACCTCAGAAATGTGCATGTACTCCATTTTCTAACCTCGTCAGAATTTGCTCAGTATATGTCACTTTTATCTTGCACAATCAACCCAGTCTCTGATTAAGTTGCAACTGATTTCTACCCTGTAGTTGTGACAATCCCTCCACATTTTGCATATGTTCCATGTCTCTAAATGTGTCATCTTCATCTATTCATCATCATGTTGATAAGAATTTGATCTTGGTTTTAAACTTGAGACACACTTGGGAAGATCTGCTACTTACAAGTCTGGGGCGTGCTTGGGGCTGGTGTGCTGCCGGTCCCTGCAGTTGTCGTTGGCCCAGCGGTGGCTAGAGGATACCAATGAGCAAAAATTATTGAAAGGAAATTCAACCCTATTCATCAAACTTTCAGCATGATCTTTCCTTTCAACATATATGAAAATTAAAATAATACTCACACGATGCCGCAGAGAAAAGATTGCGACAAGCAAGTAGTCAGTTTATCTGTCATATCAGTAAATTAATCTGTTTTGCAATTATGTAAGCTCATCGCAACACCTTTACCCACCCACTGCCTCTTCCTTCCATTTTGCACATTCACCCTCTGCATCACATTGCCACTCTTCCTTTAAATTCCATTGAAGTGACAATTCCTGCTACACCATACTTGCCACAGATTCCACATCTCCAAATGTGTCATCACCAACTTTTGACCATTACCCTGAATGCCAGTAACCTGAAACATAAGCTATGGCACCTGGGCAGAAGATGCTCGACAGCCACCTCAGAAATGTACATGTACTCCATTTTCTAACCTCGTCAGAATTTGCTCAGTATATGTCACTTGTTTTCAAAATCACAAATCTATTGCTGGATGTCAAAGAATTTGATCTGGAAGTACATATATCACATTGTGTTCTCTCGGGATATGCTTTTTGCTGCAGTTGAAGTAATGCCTGTTCCTCAGTTGGGTTGTGCCCCACATATCAAATAGTAAAATAAGTGATAATAATTATAATTGAGTGAGGGACTGCATGATAAACATAAAATGGTCTCAATGAAATATACAATAATCTCAAGTGAGGACGAGTGGAGCGAATTAATCCATCATTTTCCCTATTGCTGTGTTCACACTTTTTATGGCAATGCTTTGGGCCTGTTTTGACTGACCTGGGGCTGAATGGGCACACAAGCGAATTTGTCGTTTCACCATTAACAACATCCGTCTCAAGAGCAGAGATGCTGTTAATGATATTTGTCATCAATTTCTTGGTTAATGCCATTAATTGACAATGTTCTGTTTAAAGACTGCGTCATTTCACACATGGTAAACCACACTTTCAGCGAATGGTGTGTTAACCAATGGGCTGGTTTCAAAGGAAGCATGCTTGATGTATATATATTTCATTATTCTGATTTGCATCCTAAAAATTATTACCTGAATACACCTTAGCCAGTATATTGAAAAGTTGGCTTTACATACAAGATAAACTTATCATGAACTCAGACTCACAGGTGGTTGGTCCAGGAGGTGTAGTGGTTCCTGTCACTGAAGTTGTACTTGGTGCTGTGATGAAGAAGGGATATCAGGAAGCATTAATTATTCAAAGGAATTACACATTTCAAAAAAAACTGTCAGCATGGTCCTTTCAACATGGAGGAAAAGGAAGAGTGTCTGTGATTGGCGCAGCAGACAAAAGATTATGTTAGGCTGAAAGACAACCCATACTTTGATAATTTCAGGAAATGAGCCTGCTTCTCGATTGTGTTAGTCCTTTGCAACAGCCCTTGGCGCCATTAACCATCCACCAGCACTCTCTTTTATCTTGCACAATCAACCCAGTCTCTGATTAAGTTGCAACTGATTTATACCCTGTAGTTGTGACAATCCCCCCACATTTTGCATATGTTCCATGTCTCTAAATGTGTCATCTTCATCTATTCATCATCATGTTGATAAGAATTTGATCTAAAACTAGATCAATGGCTCTTGGGCAAAGCATGCTGGTTAGTCAATTCAGAAATGACGTTGATCTCATTTTGCTTACCTAGTCAGAACATGCCCAGTATTCCCAGTTTAATTTCCTATTTCATTGCATACACAAATATTCCAATATTCAGCAACGAACATAGATCCCATGACCTCAATACACCTATACTTTTACATCAATTACTTGGTTTTAAACTTGAGACACACTTGGGAAGATCTGCTACTTACAAGTCTGGGGCGTGCTTGGGGCTGCTGTGCTGCCGGTCCCGGCAGTTGTAGTTGGCCCAGCGGTGGCTAGAGGACACCAATGAGCAAAAATTATTGAAAGGAAATTCAACCCTATTCATCAAACTTTCAGCATGATCTTTCCTTTCAACATATATGAAAATTAAAATAATACTCACACGATGCCGCAGAGAAAAGATTGCGACATGCAAGTAGTCAGTTTATCTGTCATATCAGTAAATTAATCTGTTTTGCAATTATGTAAGCTCATCGCAACACCTTTACCCACCCACTGCCTCTTCCTTGCATTTTGCACATTCACCCTCTGCATCACATTGCCACTCTTCCTTTAAATTCCATTGAAGTGACAATTCCTGCTACACCACACTTGCCACAGATTCCACATCTCCAAATGTGTCATCACCAACTTTTGACCATTACCCTGAATGCCAGTAACCTGAAACATAAGCTATGGCACCTGGGCAAAAGATGCTCCACAGCCACCTCATAAATGTGCATGTACTCCATTTTCTAACCTCGTCAGAATTTGCTCAGTATATGTAACGTTTTCAAAATCACAAATCTGTTGCTGGATGTCAAAGAATTTGATCTGGAAATACATATATCACATTGTGTTCTCTCGGGATATGCTTTTTGCTGCAGTTGAAGTAATGCCTGTTCTTCAGTTGGGTTGTGCCCCACATATCAAATGGTAAAATAAATGATAATAATTATAATTGAGTGAGAGACTGCATGATAATCATAAAATGGTCTCAATGAAATATACAATAATCTCAAGTGAGGACGAGTGGAGCGAATTAATCCATCATTTTCCCTATTGCTGTGTTCACACTTTTTATGGAAATGCTTTGGGCCTGTTATGACTGACCTGGGGCTGAATGTGCACACAAGCGAATTTGTCGTTTCACCATTAACAACATCCGTCTCAAGAGCGGAGATGCTGTTATTGATATTTGTCATCAATTTCTTGGTTAATGCCATTAATTGACAATGTTCTGTTAAAAGACTGCGTCATTTCACACATGGTAAACCACACTTTCAGCGAATGGTGCGTTAACCAATGGGCTGGTTTCAAAGGAAGCATGCTTGATGTATATATATTTCATTATTCTGATTTGCATCCTAAAAATTATTACCTGAATACACCTTAGCCAGTATATTGAAAAGTTGGCTTTACATACAAGATAAACTTATAATGAACTCAGACTCACAGGTGGTTGGTCCAGGAGGTGTAGTGGGTCCTGTCACTGAAGTTGTACTTGGTGCTGTGATGAAGAAGGGATATCAGGAAGCTTTAATTATTCAAAGGAATTACACATTTCAAAAAAAAACTATCAGCATGGTCCTTTCAACATGGAGGAAAAGGAAGAGTGTCTGTGATTGGCGCAGCAGTCAAAAGATTATGTTAGGCTGAAAGACAACCCATACTTTTATAATTTCAGGAAATGAGCCGGCTTCTCGATTGTGTTAGTCCTTTGCAACAGCCCTTGGCGCCATTAACCATCCACCAGCACTCTCTTTTATCTTGCACAATCAACCCAGTCTCTGATTAAGTTGCAACTGATTTATACCCTGTAGTTGTGACAATCCCTCCACATTTTGCATATGTTCCATGTCTCTAAATGTGCCATCTTCATCTTTTCATCATCATGTTGATAAGAATTTGATCTAAAACTAGATCAATGGCTCTTGGGCAAAGCATGCTGGTTAGTCAATTCAGAAATGACGTTGATCTCATTTTGCTTACCTAGTCAGAACATGCCCAGTATTCCCAGTTTAATTTCCTATTTCATTGCAGACACAAATATTCCAATATTCAGCAATGAACATAGATCCCATGACCTCAATACACCTATACTTTTACATCAATTACTTGGTTTTAAACTTGAGACACACTTGGGAAGATCTGCTACTTACAAGTCTGGGGCGTGCTTGGGGCTGCTGTGCTGCCGGTCCCTGCAGTTGTAGTTGGCCCAGCGGTGGCTAGAGGATACCAATGAGCAAAAATTATTGAAAGGAAATTCAACCCTATTCATCAAACTTTCAGCATGATCTTTCCTTTCAACATATATGAAAATTAAAATAATACTCACATGATGCCGCAGAGAAAAGATTGCGACAAGCAAGTGGTCAATTTATCTGTCATATCAGTAAATTAATCTGTTTGTCAATTATGTAAGCTCATCGCAACACCTTTACCCACCCACTGCCTCTTCCTTGCATTTTGCACATTCACCCTCTGCATCACATTGCCACTCTTCCTTTAAATTCCATTGAAGTGACAATTCCTGCTACACCACACTTGCCACAGATTCCACATCTCCAAATGTGTCATCACCAACTTTTGACCATTATCCTGAATGCCAGTAACCTGAAACATGAGCTATGGCACCTGGGCAAAAGATGCTCGACAGCCACCTCAGAAATGTGCATGTACTCCATTTTCTAACCTCGTCAGAATTTGCTCAGTATATGTCACTTGCTTTCAAAATCACAAATCTATTGCTGGATGTCAAAGAATTTGATCTGGAAATACATATATCACATTGTGTTCTCTCGGGATATGCTTTTTGCTGCAGTTGAAGTAATGCCTGTTCCTCAGTTGGGTTGTGCCCCACATATCAAATAGTAAAATAAATGATAATAATTATAATTGAGTGAGAGACTGCATGATAATCATAAAATGGTCTCAATGAAATATACAATAATCTCAAGTGAGGACGAGTGGAGCGAATTAATCCATCATTTTCCCTATTGCTGTGTTCACACTTTTTATCGCAATGCTTTGCGCCTGTTTTGACTGACCTGGGGCTGAATGGGCACACAAGCAAATTTGTCGTTTCACCATAAACAACATCCGTCTCAAGAGCGGAGGTGCTGTTAATGATATTTGTCATCAATTTCTTGGTTAATGCCATTAATTGACAATGTTCTGTTAAAAGACTGCGTCATTTCACACATGGTAGTCCACACTTTCAGCGAATGGTGTGTCAACCAATGGGCTGGTTTCAAAGGAAGCATGCTTGATTTATATATATTTCATTATTCTGATTTGCATCCTAAAAATTATTACCTGAATACACCTTAGCCAGTATATTGAAAAGTTGGCTTTACATACAAGATAAACTTATAATGAACTCAGACTCACAGGTGGTTGGTCCAGGAGGTGTAGTGGGTCCTGTCACTGAAGTTGTACTTGGTGCTGTGATGAAGAAGGGATATCAGGAAGCTTTAATTATTCAAAGGAATTACACATTTCAAAAAAAAACTATCAGCATGGTCCTTTCAACATGGAGGAAAAGGAAGAGTGTCTGTGATTGGCGCAGCAGTCAAAAGATTATGTTAGGCTGAAAGACAACCCATACTTTTATAATTTCAGGAAATGAGCCGGCTTCTCGATTGTGTTAGTCCTTTGCAACAGCCCTTGGCGCCATTAACCATCCACCAGCACTCTCTTTTATCTTGCACAATCAACCCAGTCTCTGATTAAGTTGCAACTGATTTATACCCTGTAGTTGTGACAATCCCTCCACATTTTGCATATGTTCCATGTCTCTAAATGTGCCATCTTCATCTTTTCATCATCATGTTGATAAGAATTTGATCTAAAACTAGATCAATGGCTCTTGGGCAAAGCATGCTGGTTAGTCAATTCAGAAATGACGTTGATCTCATTTTGCTTACCTAGTCAGAACATGCCCAGTATTCCCAGTTTAATTTCCTATTTCATTGCAGACACAAATATTCCAATATTCAGCAATGAACATAGATCCCATGACCTCAATACACCTATACTTTTACATCAATTACTTGGTTTTAAACTTGAGACACACTTGGGAAGATCTGCTACTTACAAGTCTGGGGCGTGCTTGGGGCTGCTGTGCTGCCGGTCCCTGCAGTTGTAGTTGGCCCAGCGGTGGCTAGAGGATACCAATGAGCAAAAATTATTGAAAGGAAATTCAACCCTATTCATCAAACTTTCAGCATGATCTTTCCTTTCAACATATATGAAAATTAAAATAATACTCACATGATGCCGCAGAGAAAAGATTGCGACAAGCAAGTGGTCAATTTATCTGTCATATCAGTAAATTAATCTGTTTGTCAATTATGTAAGCTCATCGCAACACCTTTACCCACCCACTGCCTCTTCCTTGCATTTTGCACATTCACCCTCTGCATCACATTGCCACTCTTCCTTTAAATTCCATTGAAGTGACAATTCCTGCTACACCACACTTGCCACAGATTCCACATCTCCAAATGTGTCATCACCAACTTTTGACCATTATCCTGAATGCCAGTAACCTGAAACATGAGCTATGGCACCTGGGCAAAAGATGCTCGACAGCCACCTCAGAAATGTGCATGTACTCCATTTTCTAACCTCGTCAGAATTTGCTCAGTATATGTCACTTGCTTTCAAAATCACAAATCTATTGCTGGATGTCAAAGAATTTGATCTGGAAATACATATATCACATTGTGTTCTCTCGGGATATGCTTTTTGCTGCAGTTGAAGTAATGCCTGTTCCTCAGTTGGGTTGTGCCCCACATATCAAATAGTAAAATAAATGATAATAATTATAATTGAGTGAGAGACTGCATGATAATCATAAAATGGTCTCAATGAAATATACAATAATCTCAAGTGAGGACGAGTGGAGCGAATTAATCCATCATTTTCCCTATTGCTGTGTTCACACTTTTTATCGCAATGCTTTGCGCCTGTTTTGACTGACCTGGGGCTGAATGGGCACACAAGCAAATTTGTCGTTTCACCATAAACAACATCCGTCTCAAGAGCGGAGGTGCTGTTAATGATATTTGTCATCAATTTCTTGGTTAATGCCATTAATTGACAATGTTCTGTTAAAAGACTGCGTCATTTCACACATGGTAGTCCACACTTTCAGCGAATGGTGTGTCAACCAATGGGCTGGTTTCAAAGGAAGCATGCTTGATGTATATATATTTCATTATTCTGATTTGCATCCTAAAAATTATTACCTGAATACACCTTAGCCAGTATATTGAAAAGTTGGCTTTACATACAAGATAAACTTATCATGAACTCAGACTCACAGGTGGTTGGTCCAGGAGGTGTAGTGGTTCCTGTCACGGAAGTTGTACTTGGTGCTGTGATGAAGAAGGGATATCAGGAAGCATTAATTATTCAAAGGAATTACACATTTCAAAAAAAAACTATCAGCATGGTCCTTTCAACATGGAGGAAAAGGAAGAGTGTCTGTGATTGGCGCAGCAGACAAAAGATTATGTTAGGCTGAAAGACAACCCATACTTTGATAATTTCAGGAAATGAGCCTGCTTCTCGATTGTGTTAGTCCTTTGCAACAGCCCTTGGCGCCATTAACCATCCACCAGCACTCTCTTTTATCTTGCACAATCAACCCAGTCTCTGATTAAGTTGCAACTGATTTATACCCTGTAGTTGTGACAATCCCCCCACATTTTGCATATGTTCCATGTCTCTAAATGTGTCATCTTCATCTATTCATCATCATGTTGATAAGAATTTGATCTAAAACTAGATCAATGGCTCTTGGGCAAAGCATGCTGGTTAGTCAATTCAGAAATGACGTTGATCTCATTTTGCTTACCTAGTCAGAACATGCCCAGTATTCCCAGTTTAATTTCCTATTTCATTGCATACACAAATATTCCAATATTCAGCAACGAACATAGATCCCATGACCTCAATACACCTATACTTTTACATCAATTACTTGGTTTTAAACTTGAGACACACTTGGGAAGATCTGCTACTTACAAGTCTGGGGCGTGCTTGGGGCTGCTGTGCTGCCGGTCCCTGCAGTTGTAGTTGGCCCAGCGGTGGCTAGAGGACACCAATGAGCAAAAATTATTGAAAGGAAATTCAACCCTATTCATCAAACTTTCAGCATGATCTTTCCTTTCAACATATATGAAAATTAAAATAATACTCACACGATGCCGCAGAGAAAAGATTGCGACATGCAAGTAGTCAGTTTATCTGTCATATCAGTAAATTAATCTGTTTTGCAATTATGTAAGCTCATCGCAACACCTTTACCCACCCACTGCCTCTTCCTTGCATTTTGCACATTCACCCTCTGCATCACATTGCCACTCTTCCTTTAAATTCCATTGAAGTGACAATTCCTGCTACACCACACTTGCCACAGATTCCACATCTCCAAATGTGTCATCACCAACTTTTGACCATTACCCTGAATGCCAGTAACCTGAAACATAAGCTATGGCATCTGGGCAAAAGATGCTCCACAGCCACCTCATAAATGTGCATGTACTCCATTTTCTAACCTCGTCAGAATTTGCTCAGTATATGTAACGTTTTCAAAATCACAAATCTGTTGCTGGATGTCAAAGAATTTGATCTGGAAATACATATATCACATTGTGTTCTCTCGGGATATGCTTTTTGCTGCAGTTGAAGTAATGCCTGTTCTTCAGTTGGGTTGTGCCCCACATATCAAATGGTAAAATAAATGATAATAATTATAATTGAGTGAGAGACTGCATGATAATCATAAAATGGTCTCAATGAAATATACAATAATCTCAAGTGAGGACGAGTGGAGCGAATTAATCCATCATTTTCCCTATTGCTGTGTTCACACTTTTTATGGAAATGCTTTGGGCCTGTTATGACTGACCTGGGGCTGAATGGGCACACAAGCGAATTTGTCGTTTCACCATTAACAACATCCGTCTCAAGAGCGGAGATGCTGTTAATGATATTTGTCATCAATTTCTTGGTTAATGCCATTAATTGACAATGTTCTGTTAAAAGACTGCGTCATTTCACACATGGTAAACCACACTTTCAGCGAATGGTGTGTTAACCAATGGGCTGGTTTCAAAGGAAGCATGCTTGATGTATATTTATTTCATTATTCTGATTTGCATCCTAAAAATTATTACCTGAATACACCTTAGCCAGTATATTGAAAAGTTGGCTTTACATACAAGATAAACTTATCATGAACTCAGACTCACAGGTGGTTGGTCCAGGAGGTGTAGTGGTTCCTGTCACTGAAGTTGTACTTGGTGCTGTGATGAAGAAGTGATATCAGGAAGCATTAATTATTCAAAGGAATTACACATTTCAAAAAAAAACTATCAGCATGGTCCTTTAAACATGGAGGAAAAGGAAGAGTGTCTGTGATTGGCGCAGCAGACAAAAGATTATGTTAGGCTGAAAGACAACCCATACATTTATAATTTCAGGAAATGAGCCTGCTTCTCGATTGTGTTAGTCCTTTGCAACAGCCCTTGGCGCCATTAACCATCCACCAGCACTCTCTTTTATCTTGCACAATCAACCCAGTCTCTGATTAAGTTGCAACTGATTTATACCCTGTAGTTGTGACAATCCCTCCACATTTTGCATATGTTCCATGTCTCTAAATGTGTCATCTTCATCTATTCATCATCATGTTGATAAGAATTTGATCTAAAACTAGATCAATGGCTCTTGGACAAAGCATGCTGGTTAGTCAATTCAGAAATGACGTTGATCTCATTTTGCTTACCTAGTCAGAACATGCCCAGTATTCCCAGTTTAATTTCCTATTTCATTGCATACACAAATATTCCAATATTCAGCAATGAACATAGATCCCATGACCTCAATACACCTATACTTTTACATCAATTACTTGGTTTTAAACTTGAGACACACTTGGGAAGATCTGCTACTTACAAGTCTGGGGCGTGCTTGGGGCTGGTGTGCTGCCGGTCCCTGCAGTTGTAGTTGGCCCAGCGGTGGCTAGAGGACACCAAGGAGCAAAAATTATTCAAAGGAAATTCAACCCAATTCATCAAACTTTCAGCATGATCTTTCCTTTCAACATACATGAAAATTAAAATAATACTCACACGATGCCGCAGAGAAAAGATTGTGACAAGCAAGTAGTCAGTTTATCTGTCATATCAGTAAATTAATCTGTTTTTCAATTATGTAAGCTCATCGCAACACCTTTACCCACCCACTGCCTCTTCCTTGCATTTTGCACATTCACCCTCTGCATCACATTGCCACTCTTCCTTTAAATTCCATTGAAGTGACAATTCCTGCTACACCACACTTGCCACAGATTCCACATCTCCAAATGTGTCATCACCAACTTTTGACCATTACCCTGAATGCCAGTAACCTGAAACATAAGCTATGGCACCTGGGCAAAAGATGCTCGACAGCCACCTCAGAAATGTGCATGTACTCCATTTTCTAACCTCGTCAGAATTTGCTCAGTATATGTCACTTTTATCTTGCACAATCAACCCAGTCTCTGATTAAGTTGCAACTGATTTCTACCCTGTAGTTGTGACAATCCCTCCACATTTTGCATATGTTCCATGTCTCTAAATGTGTCATCTTCATCTATTCATCATCATGTTGATAAGAATTTGATCTTGGTTTTAAACTTGAGACACACTTGGGAAGATCTGCTACTTACAAGTCTGGGGCGTGCTTGGGGCTGGTGTGCTGCCGGTCCCTGCAGTTGTCGTTGGCCCAGCGGTGGCTAGAGGATACCAATGAGCAAAAATTATTGAAAGGAAATTCAACCCTATTCATCAAACTTTCAGCATGATCTTTCCTTTCAACATATATGAAAATTAAAATAATACTCACACGATGCCGCAGAGAAAAGATTGCGACAAGCAAGTAGTCAGTTTATCTGTCATATCAGTAAATTAATCTGTTTTGCAATTATGTAAGCTCATCGCAACACCTTTACCCACCCACTGCCTCTTCCTTCCATTTTGCACATTCACCCTCTGCATCACATTGCCACTCTTCCTTTAAATTCCATTGAAGTGACAATTCCTGCTACACCATACTTGCCACAGATTCCACATCTCCAAATGTGTCATCACCAACTTTTGACCATTACCCTAAATGCCAGTAACCTGAAACATAAGCTATGGCACCTGGGCAGAAGATGCTCGACAGCCACCTCAGAAATGTACATGTGCTCCATTTTCTAACCTCGTCAGAATTTGCTCAGTATATGTCACTTGTTTTCAAAATCACAAATCTATTGCTGGATGTCAAAGAATTTGATCTGGAAGTACATATATCACATTGTGTTCTCTCGGGATATGCTTTTTGCTGCAGTTGAAGTAATGCCTGTTCCTCAGTTGGGTTGTGCCCCACATATCAAATAGTAAAATAAGTGATAATAATTATAATTGAGTGAGGGACTGCATGATAAACATAAAATGGTCTCAATGAAATATACAATAATCTCAAGTGAGGACGAGTGGAGCGAATTAATCCATCATTTTCCCTATTGCTGTGTTCACACTTTTTATGGCAATGCTTTGGGCCTGTTTTGACTGACCTGGGGCTGAATGGGCACACAAGCGAATTTGTCGTTTCACCATTAACAACATCCGTCTCAAGAGCAGAGATGCTGTTAATGATATTTGTCATCAATTTCTTGGTTAATGCCATTAATTGACAATGTTCTGTTTAAAGACTGCGTCATTTCACACATGGTAAACCACACTTTCAGCGAATGGTGTGTTAACCAATGGGCTGGTTTCAAAGGAAGCATGCTTGATGTATATATATTTCATTATTCTGATTTGCATCCTAAAAATTATTACCTGAATACACCTTAGCCAGTATATTGAAAAGTTGGCTTTACATACAAGATAAACTTATCATGAACTCAGACTCACAGGTGGTTGGTCCAGGAGGTGTAGTGGGTCCTGTCACTGAAGTTGTACTTGGTGCTGTGATGAAGAAGGGATATCAGGAAGCTTTAATTATTCAAAGGAATTACACATTTCAAAAAAAAACTATCAGCATGGTCCTTTCAACATGGAGGAAAAGGAAGAGTGTCTGTGATTGGCGCAGCAGACAAAAGATCATGTTAGGCTGAAAGACAACCCATACTTTGATAATTTCAGGAAATGAGCCTGCTTCTCGATTGTGTTAGTCCTTTGCAACAGCCCTTGGCGCCATTAACCATCCACCAGCACTCTCTTTTATCTTGCACAATCAACCCAGTCTCTGATTAAGTTGCAACTGATTTATACCCTGTAGTTGTGACAATCCCTCCACATTTTGCATATGTTCCATGTCTCTAAATGTGCCATCTTCATCTATTCATCATCATGTTGATAAGAATTTGATCTAAAACTAGATCAATGGCTCTTGGGCAAAGCATGCTGGTTAGTCAATTCAGAAATGACGTTGATCTCATTTTGCTTACCTAGTCAGAACATGCCCAGTATTCCCAGTTTAATTTCCTATTTCATTGCAGACACAAATATTCCAATATTCAGCAATGAACATAGATCCCATGACCTCAATACACCTATACTTTTACATCAATTACTTGGTTTTAAACTTGAGACACACTTGGGAAGATCTGCTACTTACAAGTCTGGGGCGTGCTTGGGGCTGCTGTGCTGCCGGTCCCTGCAGTTGTAGTTGGCCCAGCGGTGGCTAGAGGATACCAATGAGCAAAAATTATTGAAAGGAAATTCAACCCTATTCATCAAACTTTCAGCATGATCTTTCCTTTCAACATATATGAAAATTAAAATAATACTCACATGATGCCGCAGAGAAAAGATTGCGACAAGCAAGTGGTCAATTTATCTGTCATATCAGTAAATTAATCTGTTTGTCAATTATGTAAGCTCATCGCAACACCTTTACCCACCCACTGCCTCTTCCTTGCATTTTGCACATTCACCCTCTGCATCACATTGCCACTCTTCCTTTAAATTCCATTGAAGTGACAATTCCTGCTACACCACACTTGCCACAGATTCCACATCTCCAAATGTGTCATCACCAACTTTTGACCATTATCCTGAATGCCAGTAACCTGAAACATGAGCTATGGCACCTGGGCAAAAGATGCTCGACAGCCACCTCAGAAATGTGCATGTACTCCATTTTCTAACCTCGTCAGAATTTGCTCAGTATATGTCACTTGCTTTCAAAATCACAAATCTATTGCTGGATGTCAAAGAATTTGATCTGGAAATACATATATCACATTGTGTTCTCTCGGGATATGCTTTTTGCTGCAGTTGAAGTAATGCCTGTTCCTCAGTTGGGTTGTGCCCCACATATCAAATAGTAAAATAAATGATAATAATTATAATTGAGTGAGAGACTGCATGATAATCATAAAATGGTCTCAATGAAATATACAATAATCTCAAGTGAGGACGAGTGGAGCGAATTAATCCATCATTTTCCCTATTGCTGTGTTCACACTTTTTATCGCAATGCTTTGCGCCTGTTTTGACTGACCTGGGGCTGAATGGGCACACAAGCGAATTTGTCGTTTCACCATAAACAACATCCGTCTCAAGAGCGGAGGTGCTGTTAATGATATTTGTCATCAATTTCTTGGTTAATGCCATTAATTGACAATGTTCTGTTAAAAGACTGCGTCATTTCACACATGGTAGTCCACACTTTCAGCGAATGGTGTGTCAACCAATGGGCTGGTTTCAAAGGAAGCATGCTTGATTTATATATATTTCATTATTCTGATTTGCATCCTAAAAATTATTACCTGAATACACCTTAGCCAGTATATTGAAAAGTTGGCTTTACATACAAGATAAACTTATAATGAACTCAGACTCACAGGTGGTTGGTCCAGGAGGTGTAGTGGGTCCTGTCACTGAAGTTGTACTTGGTGCTGTGATGAAGAAGGGATATCAGGAAGCTTTAATTATTCAAAGGAATTACACATTTCAAAAAAAAACTATCAGCATGGTCCTTTCAACATGGAGGAAAAGGAAGAGTGTCTGTGATTGGCGCAGCAGTCAAAAGATTATGTTAGGCTGAAAGACAACCCATACTTTTATAATTTCAGGAAATGAGCCTGCTTCTCGA
Source organism: Raja brachyura (assembly GCA_963514005.1). The sequence continues at coordinate 32,512,377 of OY740799.1, forward strand.
TTGTGTTAGTCCTTTGCAACAGCCCTTGGCGCCATTAACCATCCACCAGCACTCTCTTTTATCTTGCACAATCAACCCAGTCTCTGATTAAGTTGCAACTGATTTATACCCTGTAGTTGTGACAATCCCTCCACATTTTGCATATGTTCCATGTCTCTAAATGTGTCATCTTCATCTATTCATCATCATGTTGATAAGAATTTGATCTAAAAGTAGATCAATGGCTCTTGGGCAAAGCATGCTGGTTAGTCAATTCAGAAATGAAGTTGATCTCATTTTGCTTACCTAGTCAGAACATGCCCAGTATTCCCAGTTTAATTTCCTATTTCATTGCAGACACAAATATTCCAATATTCAGCAATGAACATAGATCCCATGACCTCAATACACCTATACTTTTACATCAATTACTTGGTTTTAAACTTGAGACACACTTGGGAAGATCTGCTACTTACAAGTCTGGGGCGTGCTTGGGGCTGCTGTGCTGCCGGTCCCTGCAGTTGTAGTTGGCCCAGCGGTGGCTAGAGGATACCAATGAGCAAAAATTATTGAAAGGAAATTCAACCCTATTCATCAAACTTTCAGCATGATCTTTCCTTTCAACATATATGAAAATTAAAATAATACTCACATGATGCCGCAGAGAAAAGATTGCGACAAGCAAGTGGTCAATTTATCTGTCATATCAGTAAATTAATCTGTTTGTCAATTATGTAAGCTCATCGCAACACCTTTACCCACCCACTGCCTCTTCCTTGCATTTTGCACATTCACCCTCTGCATCACATTGCCACTCTTCCTTTAAATTCCATTGAAGTGACAATTCCTGCTACACCACACTTGCCACAGATTCCACATCTCCAAATGTGTCATCACCAACTTTTGACCATTATCCTGAATGCCAGTAACCTGAAACATGAGCTATGGCACCTGGGCAAAAGATGCTCGACAGCCACCTCAGAAATGTGCATGTACTCCATTTTCTAACCTCGTCAGAATTTGCTCAGTATATGTCACTTGCTTTCAAAATCACAAATCTATTGCTGGATGTCAAAAATTTGATCTGGAAATACATATATCACATTGTGTTCTCTCGGGATATGCTTTTTGCTGCAGTTGAAGTAATGCCTGTTCCTCAGTTGGGTTGTGCCCCACATATCAAATAGTAAAATAAATGATAATAATTATAATTGAGTGAGAGACTGCATGATAATCATAAAATGGTCTCAATGAAATATACAATAATCTCAAGTGAGGACGAGTGGAGCGAATTAATCCATCATTTTCCCTATTGCTGTGTTCACACTTTTTATCGCAATGCTTTGCGCCTGTTTTGACTGACCTGGGGCTGAATGGGCACACAAGCGAATTTGTCGTTTCACCATAAACAACATCCGTCTCAAGAGCGGAGGTGCTGTTAATGATATTTGTCATCAATTTCTTGGTTAATGCCATTAATTGACAATGTTCTGTTAAAAGACTGCGTCATTTCACACATGGTAGTCCACACTTTCAGCGAATGGTGTGTCAACCAATGGGCTGGTTTCAAAGGAAGCATGCTTGATGTATATATATTTCATTATTCTGATTTGCATCCTAAAAATTATTACCTGAATACACCTTAGCCAGTATATTGAAAAGTTGGCTTTACATACAAGATAAACTTATCATGAACTCAGACTCACAGGTGGTTGGTCCAGGAGGTGTAGTGGTTCCTGTCACGGAAGTTGTACTTGGTGCTGTGATGAAGAAGGGATATCAGGAAGCATTAATTATTCAAAGGAATTACACATTTCAAAAAAAAACTATCAGCATGGTCCTTTCAACATGGAGGAAAAGGAAGAGTGTCTGTGATTGGCGCAGCAGACAAAAGATTATGTTAGGCTGAAAGACAACCCATACTTTGATAATTTCAGGAAATGAGCCTGCTTCTCGATTGTGTTAGTCCTTTGCAACAGCCCTTGGCGCCATTAACCATCCACCAGCACTCTCTTTTATCTTGCACAATCAACCCAGTCTCTGATTAAGTTGCAACTGATTTATACCCTGTAGTTGTGACAATCCCCCCACATTTTGCATATGTTCCATGTCTCTAAATGTGTCATCTTCATCTATTCATCATCATGTTGATAAGAATTTGATCTAAAACTAGATCAATGGCTCTTGGGCAAAGCATGCTGGTTAGTCAATTCAGAAATGACGTTGATCTCATTTTGCTTACCTAGTCAGAACATGCCCAGTATTCCCAGTTTAATTTCCTATTTCATTGCAGACACAAATATTCCAATATTCAGCAATGAACATAGATCCCATGACCTCAATACACCTATACTTTTACATCAATTACTTGGTTTTAAACTTGAGACACACTTGGGAAGATCTGCTACTTACAAGTCTGGGGCGTGCTTGGGGCTGCTGTGCTGCCGGTCCCTGCAGTTGTAGTTGGCCCAGCGGTGGCTAGAGGATACCAATGAGCAAAAATTATTGAAAGGAAATTCAACCCTATTCATCAAACTTTCAGCATGATCTTTCCTTTCAACATATATGAAAATTAAAATAATACTCACATGATGCCGCAGAGAAAAGATTGCGACAAGCAAGTGGTCAATTTATCTGTCATATCAGTAAATTAATCTGTTTGTCAATTATGTAAGCTCATCGCAACACCTTTACCCACCCACTGCCTCTTCCTTGCATTTTGCACATTCACCCTCTGCATCACATTGCCACTCTTCCTTTAAATTCCATTGAAGTGACAATTCCTGCTACACCACACTTGCCACAGATTCCACATCTCCAAATGTGTCATCACCAACTTTTGACCATTATCCTGAATGCCAGTAACCTGAAACATGAGCTATGGCACCTGGGCAAAAGATGCTCGACAGCCACCTCAGAAATGTGCATGTACTCCATTTTCTAACCTCGTCAGAATTTGCTCAGTATATGTCACTTGCTTTCAAAATCACAAATCTATTGCTGGATGTCAAAGAATTTGATCTGGAAATACATATATCACATTGTGTTCTCTCGGGATATGCTTTTTGCTGCAGTTGAAGTAATGCCTGTTCCTCAGTTGGGTTGTGCCCCACATATCAAATAGTAAAATAAATGATAATAATTATAATTGAGTGAGAGACTGCATGATAATCATAAAATGGTCTCAATGAAATATACAATAATCTCAAGTGAGGACGAGTGGAGCGAATTAATCCATCATTTTCCCTATTGCTGTGTTCACACTTTTTATCGCAATGCTTTGCGCCTGTTTTGACTGACCTGGGGCTGAATGGGCGCACAAGCGAATTTGTCGTTTCACCATAAACAACATCCGTCTCAAGAGCGGAGGTGCTGTTAATGATATTTGTCATCAATTTCTTGGTTAATGCCATTAATTGACAATGTTCTGTTAAAAGACTGCGTCATTTCACACATGGTAGTCCACACTTTCAGCGAATGGTGTGTCAACCAATGGGCTGGTTTCAAAGGAAGCATGCTTGATGTATATATATTTCATTATTCTGATTTGCATCCTAAAAATTATTACCTGAATACACCTTAGCCAGTATATTGAAAAGTTGGCTTTACATACAAGATAAACTTATCATGAACTCAGACTCACAGGTGGTTGGTCCAGGAGGTGTAGTGGTTCCTGTCACGGAAGTTGTACTTGGTGCTGTGATGAAGAAGGGATATCAGGAAGCATTAATTATTCAAAGGAATTACACATTTCAAAAAAAAACTATCAGCATGGTCCTTTCAACATGGAGGAAAAGGAAGAGTGTCTGTGATTGGCGCAGCAGACAAAAGATTATGTTAGGCTGAAAGACAACCCATACTTTGATAATTTCAGGAAATGAGCCTGCTTCTCGATTGTGTTAGTCCTTTGCAACAGCCCTTGGCGCCATTAACCATCCACCAGCACTCTCTTTTATCTTGCACAATCAACCCAGTCTCTGATTAAGTTGCAACTGATTTATACCCTGTAGTTGTGACAATCCCCCCACATTTTGCATATGTTCCATGTCTCTAAATGTGTCATCTTCATCTATTCATCATCATGTTGATAAGAATTTGATCTAAAACTAGATCAATGGCTCTTGGGCAAAGCATGCTGGTTAGTCAATTCAGAAATGACGTTGATCTCATTTTGCTTACCTAGTCAGAACATGCCCAGTATTCCCAGTTTAATTTCCTATTTCATTGCATACACAAATATTCCAATATTCAGCAACGAACATAGATCCCATGACCTCAATACACCTATACTTTTACATCAATTACTTGGTTTTAAACTTGAGACACACTTGGGAAGATCTGCTACTTACAAGTCTGGGGCGTGCTTGGGGCTGCTGTGCTGCCGGTCCCTGCAGTTGTAGTTGGCAAAGCGGTGGCTAGAGGACACCAATGAGCAAAAATTATTGAAAGGAAATTCAACCCTATTCATCAAACTTTCAGCATGATCTTTCATTTCAACATATATGAAAATTAAAATAATACTCACACGATGCCGCAGAGAAAAGATTGCGACATGCAAGTAGTCAGTTTATCTGTCATATCAGTAAATTAATCTGTTTTGCAATTATGTAAGCTCATCGCAACACCTTTACCCACCCACTGCCTCTTCCTTGCATTTTGCACATTCACCCTCTGCATCACATTGCCACTCTTCCTTTAAATTCCATTGAAGTGACAATTCCTGCTACACCACACTTGCCACAGATTCCACATCTCCAAATGTGTCATCACCAACTTTTGACCATTACCCTGAATGCCAGTAACCTGAAACATAAGCTATGGCACCTGGGCAAAAGATGCTCCACAGCCACCTCATAAATGTGCATGTACTCCATTTTCTAACCTCGTCAGAATTTGCTCAGTATATGTAACGTTTTCAAAATCACAAATCTGTTGCTGGATGTCAAAGAATTTGATCTGGAAATACATATATCACATTGTGTTCTCTCGGGATATGCTTTTTGCTGCAGTTGAAGTAATGCCTGTTCTTCAGTTGGGTTGTGCCCCACATATCAAATGGTAAAATAAATGATAATAATTATAATTGAGTGAGAGACTGCATGATAATCATAAAATGGTCTCAATGAAATATACAATAATCTCAAGTGAGGACGAGTGGAGCGAATTAATCCATCATTTTCCCTATTGCTGTGTTCACACTTTTTATGGAAATGCTTTGGGCCTGTTATGACTGACCTGGGGCTGAATGTGCACACAAGCGAATTTGTCGTTTCACCATTAACAACATCCGTCTCAAGAGCGGAGATGCTGTTAATGATATTTGTCATCAATTTCTTGGTTAATGCCATTAATTGACAATGTTCTGTTAAAAGACTGCGTCATTTCACACATGGTAAACCACACTTTCAGCGAATGGTGCGTTAACCAATGGGCTGGTTTCAAAGGAAGCATGCTTGATGTATATATATTTCATTATTCTGATTTGCATCCTAAAAATTATTACCTGAATACACCTTAGCCAGTATATTGAAAAGTTGGCTTTACATACAAGATAAACTTATAATGAACTCAGACTCACAGGTGGTTGGTCCAGGAGGTGTAGTGGGTCCTGTCACGGAAGTTGTACTTGGTGCTGTGATGAAGAAGGGATATCAGGAAGCATTAATTATTCAAAGGAATTACACATTTAAAAAAAAAACTATCAGCATGGTCCTTTCAACATGGAGGAAAAGGAAGAGTGTCTGTGATTGGCGCAGCAGACAAAAGATTATGTTAGGCTGAAAGACAACCCATACTTTGATAATTTCAGGAAATGAGCCTGCTTCTCGATTGTGTTAGTCCTTTGCAACAGCCCTTGGCGCCATTAACCATCCACCAGCACTCTCTTTTATATTGCACAATCAACCCAGTCTCTGATTAAGTTGCAACTGATTTATACCCTGTAGTTGTGACAATCCCCCCACATTTTGCATATGTTCCATGTCTCTAAATGTGCCATCTTCATCTATTCATCATCATGTTGATAAGAATTTGATCTAAAACTAGATCAATGGCTCTTGGGCAAAGCATGCTGGTTAGTCAATTCAGAAATGACGTTGATCTCATTTTGCTTACCTAGTCAGAACATGCCCAGTATTCCCAGTTTAATTTCCTATTTCATTGCAGACACAAATATTCCAATATTCAGCAATGAACATAGATCCCATGACCTCAATACACCTATACTTTTACATCAATTACTTGGTTTTAAACTTGAGACACACTTGGGAAGATCTGCTACTTACAAGTCTGGGGCGTGCTTGGGGCTGCTGTGCTGCCGGTCCCTGCAGTTGTAGTTGGCCCAGCGGTGGCTAGAGGATACCAATGAGCAAAAATTATTGAAAGGAAATTCAACCCTATTCATCAAACTTTCAGCATGATCTTTCCTTTCAACATATATGAAAATTAAAATAATACTCACATGATGCCGCAGAGAAAAGATTGCGACAAGCAAGTAGTCAATTTATCTGTCATATCAGTAAATTAATCTGTTTGTCAATTATGTAAGCTCATCGCAACACCTTTACCCACCCACTGCCTCTTCCTTGCATTTTGCACATTCACCCTCTGCATCACATTGCCACTCTTCCTTTAAATTCCATTGAAGTGACAATTCCTGCTACACCACACTTGCCACAGATTCCACATCTCCAAATGTGTCATCACCAACTTTTGACCATTATCCTGAATGCCAGTAACCTGAAACATGAGCTATGGCACCTGGGCAAAAGATGCTCGACAGCCACCTCAGAAATGTGCATGTACTCCATTTTCTAACCTCGTCAGAATTTGCTCAGTATATGTCACTTGCGTTCAAAATCACAAATCTATTGCTGGATGTCAAAGAATTTGATCTGGAAATACATATATCACATTGTGTTCTCTCGGGATATGCTTTTTGCTGCAGTTGAAGTAATGCCTGTTCCTCAGTTGGGTTGTGCCCCACATATCAAATAGTAAAATAAATGATAATAATTATAATTGAGTGAGAGACTGCATGATAATCATAAAATGGTCTCAATGAAATATACAATAATCTCAAGTGAGGACGAGTGGAGCGAATTAATCCATCATTTTCCCTATTGCTGTGTTCACACTTTTTATCGCAATGCTTTGCGCCTGTTTTGACTGACCTGGGGCTGAATGGGCACACAAGCAAATTTGTCGTTTCACCATAAACAACATCCGTCTCAAGAGCGGAGGTGCTGTTAATGATATTTGTCATCAATTTCTTGGTTAATGCCATTTATTGACAATGTTCTGTTAAAAGACTGCGTCATTTCACACATGGTAGTCCACACTTTCAGCGAATGGTGTGTCAACCAATGGGCTGGTTTCAAAGGAAGCATGCTTGATGTATATATATTTCATTATTCTGATTTGCATCCTAAAAATTATTACCTGAATACACCTTAGCCAGTATATTGAAAAGTTGGCTTTACATACAAGATAAACTTATCATGAACTCAGACTCACAGGTGGTTGGTCCAGGAGGTGTAGTGGTTCCTGTCACGGAAGTTGTACTTGGTGCTGTGATGAAGAAGGGATATCAGGAAGCATTAATTATTCAAAGGAATTACACATTTCCAAAAAAAACTATCAGCATGGTCCTTTCAACATGGAGGAAAAGGAAGAGTGTCTGTGATTGGCGCAGCAGACAAAAGATTATGTTAGGCTGAAAGACAACCAATACTTTGATAATTTCAGGAAATGAGCCTGCTTCTCGATTGTGTTAGTCCTTTGCAACTGCCCTTGGCGCCATTAACCATCCACCAGCACTCTCTTTTATCTTGCACAATCAACCCAGTCTCTGATTAAGTTGCAACTGATTTATACCCTGTAGTTGTGACAATCCCTCCACATTTTGCATATGTTCCATGTCTCTAAATGTGTCATCTTCATCTATTCATCATCATGTTGATAAGAATTTGATCTAAAACTAGATCAATGGCTCTTGGGCAAAGCATGCTGGTTAGTCAATTCAGAAATGACGTTGATCTCATTTTGCTTACCTAGTCAGAACATGCCCAGTATAATTTCCTATTTCATTGCATACACAAATATTCCAATATTCAGCAATGAACATAGATCCCATGACCTAAATACACCTATACTTTTACATCAATTACTTGGTTTTAGACTTGAAACACACTTGGGAAGATCTGCTACTTACAAGTCGGGGATGTGCTTGGGGCTGGAGTGCTGCCGGTCCCTGCAGTTGTAGTTGGCCCAGCGGTGGCTAGAGGATACCAAGGAGCACATATTATTGAAAGGAAATTCAACCCTATTCCTCAAACTTTCAGCATGATCTTTCCTTTCAACATATATAAAAATTAAATTAATACTCACACGATGCTGCAGATAAAAGATTGCGACAAGCAAGCAGTCAGTTTTTCTGTCGTATCAGTAAATGTATCTGTTTTTCAATTATGTAAGCTCATTGCAACACCTTTACCTACCCACTGCCTCTTCCTTGGCATTTTGCACATTCACCCTCTGCATCACATTGACACTCTTCCTTTAAATTCCATTGTTGTGACAATTCCTGCTACACTACATTTGCCACAGATTCCACATCTCCAACTGAGGCATCACCAACTTTCGCCCATTACCTTGAATGCCTCTAACCTGAAACATAAGCTTTGGCACTTGGGCAAAAGATGCTGGACAGCCTCCTCAAAAATGTCCATGTACTTCATTTTCTAACCTCTTCAGAATTTGCACAGTATTTAACATTTGTTTTGAAAATCATGAATGTATTGCTGGATGTCAAAGACTTTCATCTGGAAATACATATGTCACAAGGTGTTCTCTCAGAATGTGGATTTGCGGCAGTTGTGGTAATGCCTGTTCCTCAGTTGGGTTCTGCCCCACAGATCAAATAGTATAAGAAATGATAATAATTATAATTGAGTGAGAGACTGTCGTTTTTGTATGCATGATAATCATAAAATGGTCTCAATGAAATATACAATAATCTCAAGTGAGCACGAGTGGAGCGAATGAATCTATAATTTTTTTCTGTTGCTGTGATCACACTTTTTATCGCAATGACTTGGGCCTGTTTTGACTGACCGGGGGCTGAATGGACACTCAAGCCAATTTGTAGTTTCACAATTAACCACATCCGTCTCAAGAGCGGAGACTCAGTTAATGATATGTGTCATAAATTTCCTGATTAATGCCATCCTTTGACACTTTCTGTTAGAAGACTGCATCATTTCACACATTGTAAACACACTTTCAGTGAATGATGTTTTAACCAATGGGTTGTTTTCAAAGGAGGCATGCTTGATGTATATATATTTCATTATTCTGATTTGTATCCTAGAAATTATTACCTGAATACACCTTAACCAGCACATTGAAAAGTTGGCTTTACATACAAGATAAACTTATCTTGAACTCAGACTCACAGGTGGTTGGGCCAGGAGTTGTAGTGGTCCCTGTTACTGAAGTTGTACTTGGTGCTGTAATGAAGAAAGGATATCAGGAAGCATTAATTATTCAAAGGAATTCAACACATTTCAAAAGAAACTATCGGCATGGTCCTTTCAACATGGAGGAAAAGGAAGAGTGTCTGTGCTTGGCGCAGCTGACAAAAGATTATGTTAGGCTGAAAGACAACCCATACTTTTATAATTTTAGGAAATGAGCCTGCTTCTCGAATGTGTAAGTCCTTTGCAACAGCCCTTGGCGCCCTTAACCATCCACCAGCACTCTCTTTTATCTTGTTGAAAATAATTTTATCATGTTGAAAATAATTTGATCTCAAACTTGATGGATGGCTCTTGGGCAAAGCATGCTGGCTAGTCAATTCAGAAATGACATTTATCTCATTTTGCTTACCGAGTCAGAACACAGATCCCATGACCTCAATACACCTACACCTTTACATCAATTACTTGGTTTCACACTTGAAACAAACTTGGGAAGATTTGCTACTTACAAGTCGGGGATGTGCTTGGGGCTGGAGTGCTGCCGGTCCCTGCAGTTGTAGACGGCCCAGCGGTGGCTAGAAGATACCAAGGAGCAAATGTTATTGAAAGGAAATTCAACCCTATTCCTCAAACTTTCAGCATGATCTTTCCTAGTCAGTTTATCTGTCATATCAGTAAATGAATCTGTTTTTCCATTGTGTAAGCTCATCGCAACACCTTTACCCACCCACTGCCTCTTCCTTGTATTTTGCACATTCACCCTCTGCATCAGGATGCCACTCTTCCTTTGTATTCCATTGTAGTGACAATTCTCCAACTTTAGCCCATTTCCCTGAATGCCTGTAACCTGAAACATAAGCTTTGGCACTTGGGCAAAAGATGCTGGACAGCCACCTCAGAAATGTCCATGTAATCCATTTTCGAACCTTGTCAGAATTTGCTCAGTATTGACATTTCCTTTCAAAATTACATATGTTTTGGTGGATGTCAAAGAATTTGATCTGGAAATACATATATATCTCATTGGACCGGCGATCCCCTGCTATTTCCGGCAGATTATTTATGTCTTCCTTAGTGAAGACAGAACCAAAGTAGTTATTCAATTGGGCTGCCATGTCCTTGTTCTTCATGATCAATTCACCTGTTTATGACTGCAAGGGTCCTATATTTATTTTAACTAATCTTTTTCTTTTCACATATCGATAAAAACCTTTGCAGTCAGTTTTTATGTTCCCTGCCAGTTTTCTTTCATAATCGATTTTTCCTTTCCTAATTAAGCCCTTTACCCTTTGGGACTCTGAATTTCACCCAGTCCTCTGGTAGGCTGCTTTCCCTAGCTAATTCGTACGCTTCATCTTTTGCTTTGACACTATCCCTGATTTCCCTTGTTATCCACGGATGCACTACCTTCCCTGATTTATTCTTTTGCCATACTGGAATGAACTTCATTCAAAGAGTTCTCCCCAGTTTGCCATAATTCGAACTCAGAGATTTACGGTAATGGCCGCTTGTAGGTACTCGGGGCTCTCGTGGAGATTTTTCAACATGTTGAAAAATCTTCACGAGTCTTCCCGAGCTTACCGCGTTTCCCGAGTACCTGCCGTTAGCAATACGAGCCGCTAAGAGACGTCCCCGACCTCTGACGTACCCGCGACATTCATTCTCCGTGCTTACCATGAGTTTGATTTTTTTTTTTAAACTCGGGACAGTTCTTGAATGAACTCGTACAGTGGGACAGAGCCTTAAATGGGCTCTCAAGCCAATTTGTAGTTTCACCATTAAGAACATTAAGAACATGCGTCTCAAGAGCGGAGACGCTGTTAATGATCTTTGTCATCAATTTTCTGATTAATGCCATCAGTTGACACTGTTCTGTTAGAAGACTGCAACATTTCACACATTGCAAACCACCCTTGCAGTGAATGGGGTTTTTACCAATGGGCTGTTTTCAAAGGAGGCATGCATGATGTATATATATTTCATTATTCTGATTTGCATCCTAGAAATTATTACCTGAATACACTGACACCAGCACATTGAAAGGTTGGCTTTACACAAAAGATAAACTTATCATGAACAGTGACTTACAGATGGTGGTTGGGCCAGGAGGTGAAGTGGTTCCCGTCACTGAAGTTGTACTTGGTGCTGTGATGAAGAAGGGATATCAGAAAGCATTACTTATTCAAAGGAATTACATATTTCAAAAAAAAACTATCAGCATGGTCCTTTCAACATGGAGGAAAAGGAAGAGTGTCTGTGATTGGCGCAGCAGACAAAAGATTATGTTAGGCTGAAAGACAACCCATACTTTTATAATTTCAGGAAATGAGCCTGCTTCTCGATTGTGTTAGTCCTTTGCAACAGCTCTTGGCGCCATTAACCATCCACCAGCACTCTCTTTTATCTTGCACAATCGACCCGGTCTCTGATGAAGTTGCAACTGATTTATACCCTGTAGTTGTGACCATCCCTCCTCATTTTCCATATGTTCCATGTCTCTAAATGTGTCATCTTCATCTATTCATCATCAAGTTGATAAGAATTTGATCTAAAACTAGATCAATGGCTCTTGTCAAAGCATGCTGGTTAGTCAATTCAGAAATGACGTTGATCTCATTTTGCTTACCGAGTCAGAACATGCCCAGTATTCCCAGTTTAATTTCCTATTTCATTGCAGACACAAATATTCCAATATTCAGCAATGAACATAGATCCCTTGACCTCAATACACCTATACTTTTACATCAATTACTTGGTTTTAAACTTGAGACACACTTGGGAAGATCTGCTACTTACAAGTCTGGGGCGTGCTTGGGGCTGGTGTGCTGCCGGTCCCTGCAGTTGTAGTTGGCCCAGCGGTGGCTAGAGGATACCAATGAGCAAAAATTATTGAAAGGAAATTCAACCCTATTCATCAAACTTTCAGCATGATCTTTCCTTTCAACATATATGAAAAATAAAATAATACTGACACGATGCCGCAGAGAAAAGATTGCGACAGGCAAGTAGTCACTTTATCTGTCATATCAGTAAATTAATCTGTTTTCAATTATGTAAGCTCATCACAACATCTTTACCCACCCACTGCCTCTTCCTTGCATTTTGCACATTCACCCTCTGCATCACATTGCCACTCTTCCTTTAAATTCCATTGAAGTGACAATTCCTGCTACACCACACTTGCCACAGATTCCACATCTCCAAATGTGTCATCACCAACTTTTGACCATTACCATGAATGCCAGTAACCTGAAACATAAGCTATGGCACCTGGGCAAAAGATGCTCGACAGCCACCTCAGAAATGTGCATGTACTCCATTTCCTAACCTCATCAGAATTTGCTCAGGATATGTCATTTGTTTTCAAAATAACAAATCTATTGCTTGATGTCAAAGAATTTGATCTGGAAATACATATATCACATTGTGTTCTCTCGGGATGTGCTTTTTGCTGCAGTTGAAGTAATGACTGTTCCTCAGTTGGGTTGTGCCCCACATATCAAATAGTAAAATAAATGATAATAATTATAATTGAGTGAGAGACTGTCATTTTTGTGTGCATGATAATCATAATGTGGTCTCAATGAAATATACAATAATCTCAAGTGAGGACGAGTGGAGTGAATTAATCCATCATTTTCCCTGTTGCTGTGTTCACACTTTTTATCGCAATGCGTTGGGCCTGTTATGACTGACTTGGGGCTGAATGGGCACACAAGCGAATTTGTCGTTTCACTATTAACAACATCCGTCTCAAGAGCGGAGATGCTGTTAATGATATTTGTCATCAATTTCTTGGTTAATGCCATTAATTGACAATGTTCTGTTAAAAGACTGCGTCATTTCACACATGGTAAACCACACTTTCAGCGAATGGTGTGTTAACCAATGGGCTGGTTTCAAAGGAAGCATGCTTGATGTATATATATTTCATTATTCTGATTTGCATCCTAAAAATTATTACCTGAATACACCTTAGCCAGTATATTCAAAAGTTGGCTTTACATACAAGATAAACTTATCATGAACTCAGACTCACAGGTGGTTGGTCCAGGAGGTGTAGTGGTTCCTGTCACTGAAGTTGTACTTGGTGCTGTGATGAAGAAGGGATATCAGGAAGCATTAATTATTCAAAGGAATTACACATTTCAAAAAAAAAACTATCAGCATGGTCTTTTCAACATGGAGTAAAAAGAGTGTCTGTGATTGGCGCAGCAGACAAAAGATTATGTTAGGCTGAAAGACAACCCATACTTTTATAATTTCAGGAAATGAGCCTGCTTCTCAATTGTGTTAGTCCTTTGCAACAGCCCTTGGCGCCATTAACCATCCACCAGCACTCTCTTTTATCTTGCACAATCAATCCGGTCTCTGATGAAGTTGCAACTGATTTATACCCTGTAGTTGTGACAATCCCTCCACATTTTGCATATGTTCCATGTCTTTAAATGTGTCATCTTCATCTATTCATCATCATGTTGATAAGAATTTGATCTAAAACCAGATCAATGGCTCTTGGGCAAAGCATGCTGTTTAGTCAATTCAGAAATGACGTTGATCTCATTTTGCTTACCTAGTCAGAACATACCCAGTATTCCCAGTTTAATTTCCTATTTCATTGCATACACAAATATTCCAATATTCAGCAATGAACATAGATCCCATGACCTCAAGACACCTATACTTTTACATCAATTACTTCGTTTTACACTTGAGACACACTTGGGAAGATCTGCTACTTACATGTCTGGGGCGTGCTTGGGGCTGGTGTGCTGCCGGTCCCTGCAGTTGTAGTTGGCCCAGCGGTGGCTAGAGGATACCAATGAGCACAATGAGCAAAAATTATTGAAAGGAAATGCAACCCTATTCATCAAACTTTCAGCATGATCTTTCCTTTCAACTTATATGAAAATTAAAATAATACTCACATGATGCCGCAGAGAAAAGATTGCGACATCAAGTAGTCACTTTATCTGTCATATCAGTACATTAATCTGTTTTACAATTATGTAAGCTCATCGCAACACCTTTACCCACCCACTGCCTCTTCCTTGCATTTTGCACATTCACCCTCTGCATCACATTGCCACACTTCCTTTAAATTCCATTGAAGTGACAATTCCTGCTACACCACACTTGCCACAGATTCCACATCTCCAAATGTGTCATCACCAACTTTTGACCATACCCCTGAATGCCAGTAACCTGAAACATAAGCTATGGCACCTGGGCAAAAGATGCTCGACAGCCACCTCAGAAATGTGCATGTACTCCATTTTCTAACCTCGTCAGAATTTGCTCAGTATATGTCATTTGTTTTCAAAATAACAAATCTATTGCTGGATGTCAAAGAATTTGATCTGGAACTACATATATCACATTGTGTTCTCTCGGGATGTGCATTTTGCTGCAGTTGAAGTAATGCCTGTTCCTCAGTTGGGTTGTGCCCCACATATCAAATAGTAAAATAAATGATAATAATTATAATTGAGTGAGAGACTGTCATTTTTGTGTGCAAGATAATCATAAAATGGTCTCAATGAAATATACAGTAATCTCAAGTGAGGACGAGTGGAGCGAATTAATCCATCATTTTTCCTATTGCTGTGTTTACACTTTTTATCGCAATGCGTTGGGCCTGTTATGAATGACCTGGGGCTGAATGGGCACACAAGCGAATTTGTCGTTTCATCATTAACAACATCCGTCTCAAGAACGGAGATGTTGTTAATGATATTTGTCATCAATTTCTTGGTTGATGCCATTAATTGACAATGTTCTGTTAAAAGACTGCGTCATTTCACACATGGTAAACCACACTTTCAGCGAATGGTGTGTTAACCAATGGGCTGGTTTCAAAGGAAGCATGCTTGATGTATATATATTTCATTATTCTGATTAGTATCCGAGAAATTATTACCTGAATACACCTTAGCCAGTATATTGAAAAGTTGGCTTTACATACAAGATAAACTTATCATGAAATCAGACTCACAAGTGGTTGGTCCAGGAGGTGTAGTGGTTCCTGTCACTGAAGTTGTACTTGGTGCTGTGATGAAGAAGGGATATCAGAAAGCATTAATTATTCAAAGGAATTACACATTTCAAAAAAAAACTATCAGCATGGTCCTTTCAACATGGAGGAAAAGGAAGAGTGTCTGTGAATGGCGCAGCAGACAAAAGATTATGTTAGGCTGAAAGACAACCCATACTTTTATAATTTCAGGAAATGAGCCTGCTTCTCGATTGTGTTAGTCCTTTGCAACAGCCCTTGGCGCCATTAACCATCCACCAGCACTCTCTTTTATCTTGCACAATCAACCCAGTCTCTGATTAAGTTGCAACTGATTTATGCCCTGTAGTTGTGACAATCCCTCCACATTTTGCATATGTTCCATGTCTCTAAATGTGTCATCTTCATCTATTCATCATCATGTTGATAAGAATTTGATCTAAAACTAGATCAATGGCTCTTGGCCAAAGCATGCTGGTTGGTCAATTCAGAAATGACGTTGATCTCATTTTGCTTACCTAGTCAGAACATACACAGTATTCCCAGTTGAATTTCCTATTTCATTGCATACACAAATATTCCAATATTCAGCAATGAACATAGATCCCATGACCTCAATACACCTATACTTTTACATCAATTACTTGGTTTTAAACTTGAAACACACTTGGGAAGATCTGCTACTTACAAGTCTGGGGCGTGCTTGGGGCTGGTGTGCTGCCGGTCCCTGCAGTTGTAGTTGGCACAGCGGTGGCTAGAGGATACCAATGAGCAAAAATTATTGAAAGGAAATTCAACCCTATTCATCAAACTTTCAGCATGATCTTTCCTTTTAACATAAATGAAAATTAAAATAATGCTCACACGATGCCGCAGAGAAAAGATTGCGACAAGCAAGTAGTCAGTTTATCTGTCAAATCAGTAAATTAATCTGTTTTGCAATTATGTAAGCTCATTGCAACACCTTTACCCACCCACTGCCTCTTCCTTGCATTTTGCACATTCACCCTCTGCATCACATTGCCACTCTTCCTTTAAATTCCATTGAAGTGACAATTCCTGCTACACCACACTTGCCACAGATTCCACATCTCCAAATGTGTCATCACCAACTTTTGACCATTACCCTGAATGCCAGTAACCTGAAACATAAGCTATGGCACCTGGGCAAAAGATGCTCGACAGCCACCTCAGAAATGTGCATGTACTCCTTTTTCTAACCTCGTCAGAATTTGCTCAGTATATGTCATCTGTTTTCAAAATAACAAATCTATTGCTGGATGTCAAAGAATTTGATCTGGAAATACATATATCACATTGTGTTCTCTCGGGATGTGCTTTTTGCTGCAGTTGAAGTAATGCCTGTTCCTCAGTTGGGTTGTGCCCCACATATCAAATAGTAAAATAAATGATAATAATTATAATTGAGTGAGAGACTGTCATTTTTGTGTGCAAGATAAACATAAAATGGTCTCAATGAAATATACAATAATCTCAAGTGAGGACGAGTGGAGCGAATTAATCCATCATTTTTCCTATTGCTGTGTTCACACTTTTTATTGCAATGCGTTGGGCCTGTTATGACTGACCTGGGGCTGAATGGGCACACAAGCGAATTTGTCGTTTCACCATTAACAACATCCGTCTCAAGAGCGGAGATGCTGTTAATGATATTTGTCATCAATTTCTTGGTTAATGCCATTAATTGACAATGTTCTGTTAAAAGACTGCGTCATTTCACACATGGGAAACCACACTTTCAGCGAATGGTGTGTTAACCAATGGGCTGGTTTCAAAGGAAGCATGCTTGATTATATATATTTCATTATTCTGATTAGTATCCTAGAAATTATTACCTGAATACACGTTAGCCAGTATATTGAAAAGTTGGCTTTACATACAAGATAAACTTATCATGAAATCAGACTCACAAGTGGTTGGTCCAGGAGGTGTAGTGGTTCCTGTCACTGAAGTTGTACTTGGTGCTGTGATGAAGAAGGGATATCAGGAAGCATTAATTATTCAAAGGAATTACACATTTCAAAAAAAAACTATCAGCATGGTCCTTTCAACATGGAGGAAAAGGAAGAGTGTCTGTGAATGGCGCAGCAGACAAAAGATTATGTTAGGCTGAAAGACAACCCATACTTTTATAATTTCAGGAAATTAGCCTGCTTCTCGATTGTGTTAGTCCTTTGCAACAGCCCTTGGCGCCATTAACCATCCACCAGCACTCTCTTTTACCATGCACAATCAACCCAGTCTCTGATGAAGTTGCAACTGATTTATACCCTGTAGTTGTGACAATCCCTCCACATTTTGCATATGTTCCATGTCTCTAAATGTGTCATCTTCATCTATTCATCATCAAGTTGATAAGAATTTGATCTAAAACTAGATCAATGGCTCTTGTCAAAGCATGCTGGTTAGTCAATTCAGAAATGACGTTGATCTCATTTTGCTTACCGAGTCAGAACATGCCCAGTATTCCCAGTTTAATTTCCTATTTCATTGCAGACACAAATATTCCAATATTCAGCAATGAACATAGATCCCTTGACCTCAATACACCTATACTTTTACATCAATTACTTGGTTTTAAACTTGAGACACACTTGGGAAGATCTGCTACTTACAAGTCTGGGGCGTGCTTGGGGCTGGTGTGCTGCCGGTCCGTGCAGTTGTAGTTGGCCCAGCGGTGGCTAGAGGATACCAATGAGCAAAAATTATTGAAAGGAAATTCAACCCTATTCATCAAACTTTCAGCATGATCTTTCCTTTCAACATATATGAAAAATAAAATAATACTGACACGATGCCGCAGAGAAAAGATTGCGACAGGCAAGTAGTCACTTTATCTGTCATATCAGTAAATTAATCTGTTTTCAATTATGTAAGCTCATCACAACATCTTTACCCACCCACTGCCTCTTCCTTGCATTTTGCACATTCACCCTCTGCATCACATTGCCACTCTTCCTTTAAATTCCATTGAAGTGACAATTCCTGCTACACCACACTTGCCACAGATTCCACATCTCCAAATGTGTCATCACCAACTTTTGACCATTACCATGAATGCCAGTAACCTGAAACATAAGCTATGGCACCTGGGCAAAAGATGCTCGACAGCCACCTCAGAAATGTGCATGTACTCCATTTCCTAACCTCATCAGAATTTGCTCAGGATATGTCATTTGTTTTCAAAATAACAAATCTATTGCTTGATGTCAAAGAATTTGATCTGGAAATACATATATCACATTGTGTTCTCTCGGGATGTGCTTTTTGCTGCAGTTGAAGTAATGACTGTTCCTCAGTTGGGTTGTGCCCCACATATCAAATAGTAAAATAAATGATAATAATTATAATTGAGTGAGAGACTGTCATTTTTGTGTGCATGATAATCATAATGTGGTCTCAATGAAATATACAATAATCTCAAGTGAGGACGAGTGGAGTGAATTAATCCATCATTTTCCCTGTTGCTGTGTTCACACTTTTTATCGCAATGCGTTGGGCCTGTTATGACTGACTTGGGGCTGAATGGGCACACAAGCGAATTTGTCGTTTCACTATTAACAACATCCGTCTCAAGAGCGGAGATGCTGTTAATGATATTTGTCATCAATTTCTTGGTTAATGCCATTAATTGACAATGTTCTGTTAAAAGACTGCGTCATTTCACACATGGTAAACCACACTTTCAGCGAATGGTGTGTTAACCAATGGGCTGGTTTCAAAGGAAGCATGCTTGATGTATATATATTTCATTATTCTGATTTGCATCCTAAAAATTATTACCTGAATACACCTTAGCCAGTATATTCAAAAGTTGGCTTTACATACAAGATAAACTTATCATGAACTCAGACTCACAGGTGGTTGGTCCAGGAGGTGTAGTGGTTCCTGTCACTGAAGTTGTACTTGGTGCTGTGATGAAGAAGGGATATCAGGAAGCATTAATTATTCAAAGGAATTACACATTTCAAAAAAAAAACTATCAGCATGGTCTTTTCAACATGGAGTAAAAAGAGTGTCTGTGATTGGCGCAGCAGACAAAAGATTATGTTAGGCTGAAAGACAACCCATACTTTTATAATTTCAGGAAATGAGCCTGCTTCTCAATTGTGTTAGTCCTTTGCAACAGCCCTTGGCGCCATTAACCATCCACCAGCACTCTCTTTTATCTTGCACAATCAATCCGGTCTCTGATGAAGTTGCAACTGATTTATACCCTGTAGTTGTGACAATCCCTCCACATTTTGCATATGTTCCATGTCTTTAAATGTGTCATCTTCATCTATTCATCATCATGTTGATAAGAATTTGATCTAAAACCAGATCAATGGCTCTTGGGCAAAGCATGCTGTTTAGTCAATTCAGAAATGACGTTGATCTCATTTTGCTTACCTAGTCAGAACATACCCAGTATTCCCAGTTTAATTTCCTATTTCATTGCATACACAAATATTCCAATATTCAGCAATGAACATAGATCCCATGACCTCAAGACACCTATACTTTTACATCAATTACTTCGTTTTACACTTGAGACACACTTGGGAAGATCTGCTACTTACATGTCTGGGGCGTGCTTGGGGCTGGTGTGCTGCCGGTCCCTGCAGTTGTAGTTGGCCCAGCGGTGGCTAGAGGATACCAATGAGCACAATGAGCAAAAATTATTGAAAGGAAATGCAACCCTATTCATCAAACTTTCAGCATGATCTTTCCTTTCAACTTATATGAAAATTAAAATAATACTCACATGATGCCGCAGAGAAAAGATTGCGACATCAAGTAGTCACTTTATCTGTCATATCAGTACATTAATCTGTTTTACAATTATGTAAGCTCATCGCAACACCTTTACCCACCCACTGCCTCTTCCTTGCATTTTGCACATTCACCCTCTGCATCACATTGCCACACTTCCTTTAAATTCCATTGAAGTGACAATTCCTGCTACACCACACTTGCCACAGATTCCACATCTCCAAATGTGTCATCACCAACTTTTGACCATACCCCTGAATGCCAGTAACCTGAAACATAAGCTATGGCACCTGGGCAAAAGATGCTCGACAGCCACCTCAGAAATGTGCATGTACTCCATTTTCTAACCTCGTCAGAATTTGCTCAGTATATGTCATTTGTTTTCAAAATAACAAATCTATTGCTGGATGTCAAAGAATTTGATCTGGAACTACATATATCACATTGTGTTCTCTCGGGATGTGCATTTTGCTGCAGTTGAAGTAATGCCTGTTCCTCAGTTGGGTTGTGCCCCACATATCAAATAGTAAAATAAATGATAATAATTATAATTGAGTGAGAGACTGTCATTTTTGTGTGCAAGATAATCATAAAATGGTCTCAATGAAATATACAGTAATCTCAAGTGAGGACGAGTGGAGCGAATTAATCCATCATTTTTCCTATTGCTGTGTTTACACTTTTTATCGCAATGCGTTGGGCCTGTTATGAATGACCTGGGGCTGAATGGGCACACAAGCGAATTTGTCGTTTCATCATTAACAACATCCGTCTCAAGAACGGAGATGTTGTTAATGATATTTGTCATCAATTTCTTGGTTGATGCCATTAATTGACAATGTTCTGTTAAAAGACTGCGTCATTTCACACATGGTAAACCACACTTTCAGCGAATGGTGTGTTAACCAATGGGCTGGTTTCAAAGGAAGCATGCTTGATGTATATATATTTCATTATTCTGATTAGTATCCGAGAAATTATTACCTGAATACACCTTAGCCAGTATATTGAAAAGTTGGCTTTACATACAAGATAAACTTATCATGAAATCAGACTCACAAGTGGTTGGTCCAGGAGGTGTAGTGGTTCCTGTCACTGAAGTTGTACTTGGTGCTGTGATGAAGAAGGGATATCAGAAAGCATTAATTATTCAAAGGAATTACACATTTCAAAAAAAAACTATCAGCATGGTCCTTTCAACATGGAGGAAAAGGAAGAGTGTCTGTGAATGGCGCAGCAGACAAAAGATTATGTTAGGCTGAAAGACAACCCATACTTTTATAATTTCAGGAAATGAGCCTGCTTCTCGATTGTGTTAGTCCTTTGCAACAGCCCTTGGCGCCATTAACCATCCACCAGCACTCTCTTTTATCTTGCACAATCAACCCAGTCTCTGATTAAGTTGCAACTGATTTATGCCCTGTAGTTGTGACAATCCCTCCACATTTTGCATATGTTCCATGTCTCTAAATGTGTCATCTTCATCTATTCATCATCATGTTGATAAGAATTTGATCTAAAACTAGATCAATGGCTCTTGGCCAAAGCATGCTGGTTGGTCAATTCAGAAATGACGTTGATCTCATTTTGCTTACCTAGTCAGAACATACACAGTATTCCCAGTTGAATTTCCTATTTCATTGCATACACAAATATTCCAATATTCAGCAATGAACATAGATCCCATGACCTCAATACACCTATACTTTTACATCAATTACTTGGTTTTAAACTTGAAACACACTTGGGAAGATCTGCTACTTACAAGTCTGGGGCGTGCTTGGGGCTGGTGTGCTGCCGGTCCCTGCAGTTGTAGTTGGCACAGCGGTGGCTAGAGGATACCAATGAGCAAAAATTATTGAAAGGAAATTCAACCCTATTCATCAAACTTTCAGCATGATCTTTCCTTTTAACATAAATGAAAATTAAAATAATGCTCACACGATGCCGCAGAGAAAAGATTGCGACAAGCAAGTAGTCAGTTTATCTGTCAAATCAGTAAATTAATCTGTTTTGCAATTATGTAAGCTCATTGCAACACCTTTACCCACCCACTGCCTCTTCCTTGCATTTTGCACATTCACCCTCTGCATCACATTGCCACTCTTCCTTTAAATTCCATTGAAGTGACAATTCCTGCTACACCACACTTGCCACAGATTCCACATCTCCAAATGTGTCATCACCAACTTTTGACCATTACCCTGAATGCCAGTAACCTGAAACATAAGCTATGGCACCTGGGCAAAAGATGCTCGACAGCCACCTCAGAAATGTGCATGTACTCCTTTTTCTAACCTCGTCAGAATTTGCTCAGTATATGTCATCTGTTTTCAAAATAACAAATCTATTGCTGGATGTCAAAGAATTTGATCTGGAAATACATATATCACATTGTGTTCTCTCGGGATGTGCTTTTTGCTGCAGTTGAAGTAATGCCTGTTCCTCAGTTGGGTTGTGCCCCACATATCAAATAGTAAAATAAATGATAATAATTATAATTGAGTGAGAGACTGTCATTTTTGTGTGCAAGATAAACATAAAATGGTCTCAATGAAATATACAATAATCTCAAGTGAGGACGAGTGGAGCGAATTAATCCATCATTTTTCCTATTGCTGTGTTCACACTTTTTATTGCAATGCGTTGGGCCTGTTATGACTGACCTGGGGCTGAATGGGCACACAAGCGAATTTGTCGTTTCACCATTAACAACATCCGTCTCAAGAGCGGAGATGCTGTTAATGATATTTGTCATCAATTTCTTGGTTAATGCCATTAATTGACAATGTTCTGTTAAAAGACTGCGTCATTTCACACATGGGAAACCACACTTTCAGCGAATGGTGTGTTAACCAATGGGCTGGTTTCAAAGGAAGCATGCTTGATTATATATATTTCATTATTCTGATTAGTATCCTAGAAATTATTACCTGAATACACGTTAGCCAGTATATTGAAAAGTTGGCTTTACATACAAGATAAACTTATCATGAAATCAGACTCACAAGTGGTTGGTCCAGGAGGTGTAGTGGTTCCTGTCACTGAAGTTGTACTTGGTGCTGTGATGAAGAAGGGATATCAGGAAGCATTAATTATTCAAAGGAATTACACATTTCAAAAAAAAACTATCAGCATGGTCCTTTCAACATGGAGGAAAAGGAAGAGTGTCTGTGAATGGCGCAGCAGACAAAAGATTATGTTAGGCTGAAAGACAACCCATACTTTTATAATTTCAGGAAATTAGCCTGCTTCTCGATTGTGTTAGTCCTTTGCAACAGCCCTTGGCGCCATTAACCATCCACCAGCACTCTCTTTTACCATGCACAATCAACCCAGTCTCTGATGAAGTTGCAACTGATTTATACCCTGTAGTTGTGACAATCCCTCCACATTTTGCATATGTTCCATGTCTCTAAATGTGTCATCTTCATCTATTCATCATCAAGTTGATAAGAATTTGATCTAAAACTAGATCAATGGCTCTTGTCAAAGCATGCTGGTTAGTCAATTCAGAAATGACGTTGATCTCATTTTGCTTACCGACTCAGAACATGCCCAGTATTCCCAGTTTAATTTCCTATTTCATTGCAGACACAAATATTCCAATATTCAGCAATGAACATAGATCCCTTGACCTCAATACACCTATACTTTTACATCAATTACTTGGTTTTAAACTTGAGACACACTTGGGAAGATCTGCTACTTACAAGTCTGGGGCGTGCTTGGGGCTGGTGTGCTGCCGGTCCGTGCAGTTGTAGTTGGCCCAGCGGTGGCTAGAGGATACCAATGAGCAAAAATTATTGAAAGGAAATTCAACCCTATTCATCAAACTTTCAGCATGATCTTTCCTTTCAACATATATGAAAAATAAAATAATACTGACACGATGCCGCAGAGAAAAGATTGCGACAGGCAAGTAGTCACTTTATCTGTCATATCAGTAAATTAATCTGTTTTCAATTATGTAAGCTCATCACAACATCTTTACCCACCCACTGCCTCTTCCTTGCATTTTGCACATTCACCCTCTGCATCACATTGCCACTCTTCCTTTAAATTCCATTGAAGTGACAATTCCTGCTACACCACACTTGCCACAGATTCCACATCTCCAAATGTGTCATCACCAACTTTTGACCATTACCATGAATGCCAGTAACCTGAAACATAAGCTATGGCACCTGGGCAAAAGATGCTCGACAGCCACCTCAGAAATGTGCATGTACTCCATTTCCTAACCTCATCAGAATTTGCTCAGGATATGTCATTTGTTTTCAAAATAACAAATCTATTGCTTGATGTCAAAGAATTTGATCTGGAAATACATATATCACATTGTGTTCTCTCGGGATGTGCTTTTTGCTGCAGTTGAAGTAATGACTGTTCCTCAGTTGGGTTGTGCCCAACATATCAAATAGTAAAATAAATGATAATAATTATAATTGAGTGAGAGACTGTCATTTTTGTGTGCATGATAATCATAATGTGGTCTCAATGAAATATACAATAATCTCAAGTGAGGACGAGTGGAGTGAATTAATCCATCATTTTCCCTGTTGCTGTGTTCACACTTTTTATCGCAATGCGTTGGGCCTGTTATGACTGACTTGGGGCTGAATGGGCACACAAGCGAATTTGTCGTTTCACTATTAACAACATCCGTCTCAAGAGCGGAGATGCTGTTAATGATATTTGTCATCAATTTCTTGGTTAATGCCATTAATTGACAATGTTCTGTTAAAAGACTGCGTCATTTCACACATGGTAAACCACAATTTCAGCGAATGGTGTGTTAACCAATGGGCTGGTTTCAAAGGAAGCATGCTTGATGTATATATATTTCATTATTCTGATTTGCATCCTAAAAATTATTACCTGAATACACCTTAGCCAGTATATTCAAAAGTTGGCTTTACATACAAGATAAACTTATCATGAACTCAGACTCACAGGTGGTTGGTCCAGGAGGTGTAGTGGTTCCTGTCACTGAAGTTGTACTTGGTGCTGTGATGAAGAAGGGATATCAGGAAGCATTAATTATTCAAAGGAATTACACATTTCAAAAAAAAAACTATCAGCATGGTCTTTTCAACATGGAGTAAAAAGAAGAGTGTCTGTGATTGGCGCAGCAGACAAAAGATTATGTTAGGCTGAAAGACAACCCATACTTTTATAATTTCAGGAAATGAGCCTGCTTCTCAATTGTGTTAGTCCTTTGCAACAGCCCTTGGCGCCATTAACCATCCACCAGCACTCTCTTTTATCTTGCACAATCAATCCGGTCTCTGATGAAGTTGCAACTGATTTATACCCTGTAGTTGTGACAATCCCTCCACATTTTGCATATGTTCCATGTCTTTAAATGTGTCATCTTCATCTATTCATCATCATGTTGATAAGAATTTGATCTAAAACCAGATCAATGGCTCTTGGGCAAAGCATGCTGTTTAGTCAATTCAGAAATGACGTTGATCTCATTTTGCTTACCTAGTCAGAACATACCCAGTATTCCCAGTTTAATTTCCTATTTCATTGCATACACAAATATTCCAATATTCAGCAATGAACATAGATCCCATGACCTCAAGACACCTATACTTTTACATCAATTACTTCGTTTTACACTTGAGACACACTTGGGAAGATCTGCTACTTACATGTCTGGGGCGTGCTTGGGGCTGGTGTGCTGCCGGTCCCTGCAGTTGTAGTTGGCCCAGCGGTGGCTAGAGGATACCAATGAGCACAATGAGCAAAAATTATTGAAAGGAAATGCAACCCTATTCATCAAACTTTCAGCATGATCTTTCCTTTCAACTTATATGAAAATTAAAATAATACTCACATGATGCCGCAGAGAAAAGATTGCGACATCAAGTAGTCACTTTATCTGTCATATCAGTACATTAATCTGTTTTACAATTATGTAAGCTCATCGCAACACCTTTACCCACCCACTGCCTCTTCCTTGCATTTTGCACATTCACCCTCTGCATCACATTGCCACACTTCCTTTAAATTCCATTGAAGTGACAATTCCTGCTACACCACACTTGCCACAGATTCCACATCTCCAAATGTGTCATCACCAACTTTTGACCATACCCCTGAATGCCAGTAACCTGAAACATAAGCTATGGCACCTGGGCAAAAGATGCTCGACAGCCACCTCAGAAATGTGCATGTACTCCATTTTCTAACCTCGTCAGAATTTGCTCAGTATATGTCATTTGTTTTCAAAATAACAAATCTATTGCTGGATGTCAAAGAATTTGATCTGGAACTACATATATCACATTGTGTTCTCTCGGGATGTGCATTTTGCTGCAGTTGAAGTAATGCCTGTTCCTCAGTTGGGTTGTGCCCCACATATCAAATAGTAAAATAAATGATAATAATTATAATTGAGTGAGAGACTGTCATTTTTGTGTGCAAGATAATCATAAAATGGTCTCAATGAAATATACAGTAATCTCAAGTGAGGACGAGTGGAGCGAATTAATCCATCATTTTTCCTATTGCTGTGTTCACACTTTTTATCGCAATGCGTTGGGCCTGTTATGAATGACCTGGGGCTGAATGGGCACACAAGCGAATTTGTCGTTTCATCATTAACAACATCCGTCTCAAGAACGGAGATGTTGTTAATGATATTTGTCATCAATTTCTTGGTTGATGCCATTAATTGACAATGTTCTGTTAAAAGACTGCGTCATTTCACACATGGTAAACCACACTTTCAGCGAATGGTGTGTTAACCAATGGGCTGGTTTCAAAGGAAGCATGCTTGATGTATATATATTTCATTATTCTGATTAGCATCCGAGAAATTATTACCTGAATACACCTTAGCCAGTATATTGAAAAGTTGGCTTTACATACAAGATAAACTTATCATGAAATCAGACTCACAAGTGGTTGGTCCAGGAGGTGTAGTGGTTCCTGTCACTGAAGTTGTACTTGGTGCTGTGATGAAGAAGGGATATCAGGAAGCATTAATTATTCAAAGGAATTACACATTTCAAAAAAAAACTATCAGCATGGTCCTTTCAACATGGAGGAAAAGGAAGAGTGTCTGTGAATGGCGCAGCAGACAAAAGATTATGTTAGGCTGAAAGACAACCCATACTTTTATAATTTCAGGAAATGAGCCTGCTTCTCGATTGTGTTAGTCCTTTGCAACAGCCCTTGGCGCCATTAACCATCCACCAGCACTCCCTTTTATCTTGCACAATCAACCCAGTCTCTGATTAAGTTGCAACTGATTTATGCCCTGTAGTTGTGACAATCCCTCCACATTTTGCATATGTTCCATGTCTCTAAATGTGTCATCTTCATCTATTCATCATCATGTTGATAAGAATTTGATCTAAAACTAGATCAATGGCTCTTGGCCAAAGCATGCTGGTTGGTCAATTCAGAAATGACGTTGATCTCATTTTGCTTACCTAGTCAGAACATACACAGTATTCCCAGTTGAATTTCCTATTTCATTGCATACACAAATATTCCAATATTCAGCAATGAACATAGATCCCAAGACCTCAATACACCTATACTTTTACATCAATTACTTGGTTTTAAACTTGAAACACACTTGGGAAGATCTGCTACTTACAAGTCTGGGGCGTGCTTGGGGCTGGTGTGCTGCCGGTCCCTGCAGTTGTAGTTGGCACAGCGGTGGCTAGAGGATACCAATGTGCAAAAATTATTGTAAGGAAATTCAACCCTATTCATCAAACTTTCAGCATGATCTTTCCTTTTAACATAAATGAAAATTAAAATAATGCTCACACGATGCCGCAGAGAAAAGATTGCGACAAGCAAGTAGTCAGTTTATCTGTCAAATCAGTAAATTAATCTGTTTTGCAATTATGTAAGCTCATTGCAACACCTTTACCCACCCACTGCCTCTTCCTTGCATTTTGCACATTCACCCTCTGCATCACATTGCCACTCTTCCTTTAAATTCCATTGAAGTGACAATTCCTGCTACACCACACTTGCCACAGATTCCACATCTCCAAATGTGTCATCACCAACTTTTGACCATTACCCTGAATGCCAGTAACCTGAAACATAAGCTATGGCACCTGGGCAAAAGATGCTCGACAGCCACCTCAGAAATGTGCATGTACTCCTTTTTCTAACCTCGTCAGAATTTGCTCAGTATATGTCATCTGTTTTCAAAATAACAAATCTATTGCTGGATGTCAAAGAATTTGATCTGGAAATACATATATCACATTGTGTTCTCTCGGGATGTGCTTTTTGCTGCAGTTGAAGTAATGCCTGTTCCTCAGTTGGGTTGTGCCCCACATATCAAATAGTAAAATAAATGATAATAATTATAATTGAGTGAGATACTGTCATTTTTGTGTGCAAGATAAACATAAAATGGTCTCAATGAAATATACAATAATCTCAAGTGAGGACGAGTGGAGCGAATTAATCCATCATTTTTCCTATTGCTGTGTTCACACTTTTTATTGCAATGCGTTGGGCCTGTTATGACTGACCTGGGGCTGAATGGGCACACAAGCGAATTTGTCGTTTCACCATTAACAACATCCGTCTCAAGAGCGGAGATGCTGTTAATGATATTTGTCATCAATTTCTTGGTTAATGCCATTAATTGACAATGTTCTGTTAAAAGACTGCGTCATTTCACACATGGGAAACCACACTTTCAGCGAATGGTGTGTTAACCAATGGGCTGGTTTCAAAGGAAGCATGCTTGATTATATATATTTCATTATTCTGATTAGTATCCTAGAAATTATTACCTGAATACACGTTAGCCAGTATATTGAAAAGTTGGCTTTACATACAAGATAAACTTATCATGAAATCAGACTCACAAGTGGTTGGTCCAGGAGGTGTAGTGGTTCCTGTCACTGAAGTTGTACTTGGTGCTGTGATGAAGAAGGGATATCAGGAAGCATTAATTATTCAAAGGAATTAAACATTTCAAAAAAAAACTATCAGCATGGTCCTTTCAACATGGAGGAAAAGGAAGAGTGTCTGTGAATGGCGCAGCAGACAAAAGATTATGTTAGGCTGAAAGACAACCCATACTTTTATAATTTCAGGAAATTAGCCTGCTTCTCGATTGTGTTAGTCCTTTGCAACAGCCCTTGGCGCCATTAACCATCCACCAGCACTCTCTTTTATCATGCACAATCAACCCAGTCTCTGATGAAGTTGCAACTGATTTATACCCTGTAGTTGTGACAATCCCTCCACATTTTGCATATGTTCCATGTCTCTAAATGTGTCATCTTCATCTATTCATCATCATGTTGATAAGAATTTGATCTAAAACTAGATCAATGGCTCTTGGGCAAAGCATGCTGGTTAGTCAATTCAGAAATGACGTTGATCTCATTTTGCTTACCTAGTCAGAACATGCCCAGTATTCCGAGTTTAATTTCCTATTTCATTGCAGACACAAATATTCCAATATTCAGCAATGAACATAGATCCCATCACCTCAATACACCTATACTTTTACATCAATTACTTCGTTTTACACTTGAGACACACTTGGGAAGATCTGCTACTTACAAGTCTGGGGAGTGCTTGGGGCTGGTGTGCTGCCGGTCCCTGCAGTTGTAGTTGG
This sequence comes from Raja brachyura, assembly GCA_963514005.1. The sequence continues at coordinate 32,542,249 of OY740799.1, forward strand.
CCCAGCGGTGGCTAGAGGATACCAATGAGCAAAAATTATTGAAAGGAAATGCAACCCTATTCATCAAACTTTCAGCATGATCTTTCCTTTCAACTTATATGAAAATTAAAATAATACTCACATGATGCCGCAGAGAAAAGATTGCGACATCAAGTAGTCACTTTATCTGTCATATCAGTACATTAATCTGTTTTACAATTATGTAAGCTCATCGCAACACCTTTACCCACCCACTGCCTCTTCCTTGCATTTTGCACATTCACCCTCTGCATCACATTGCCACTCTTCCTTTAAATTCCATTGAAGTGACAATTCCTGCTACACTACACTTGCCACAGATTCCACATCTCCAAATGTGTCATCACCAACTTTTGACCATTACCCTGAATGCCAGTAACCTGAAACATAAGCTATGGCACCTGGGCAAAAGATGCTCGACAGCCACCTCAGAAATGTGCATGTACTCCATTTTCTAACCTCGACAGAATTTGCTCAGTATATGTCATTTGTTTTCAAAATAACAAATCTATTGCTGGATGTCAAAGAATTTGATCTGGAAATACATATATCACATTGTGTTCTCTCGGGATGTGCATTTTGCTGCAGTTGAAGTAATGCCTGTTCCTCAGTTGGGTTGTGCCCCACATATCAAATAGTAAAATAAATGATAATAATTATAATTGAGTGAGAGACTGTCATTTTTGTGTGAAAGATAATCATAAAATGGTCTCAATGAAATATACAATAATCTCAAGTGAGGACGAGTGAGCGAATTAATCCATCATTTTTCCTATTGCTGTGTTCACACTTTTTATCGCAAAGCGTTGGGCCTGTTATGACTGACCTGGGGCTGAATGGGCACACAAGCGAATTTGTCGTTTCATCATTAACAACATCCGTCTCAAGAGCGGAGATGTTGTTAATGATATTTGTCATCAATTTCTTGGTTGATGCCATTAATTGACAATGTTCTGTTAAAAGACTGCGTCATTTCACACATGGTAAACCACACTTTCAGCGAATGGTGTGTTAACCAATGGGCTGGTTTCAAAGGAAGCATGCTTGATGTATATATATTTCATTATTCTGATTAGTATCCTAGAAATTATTACCTGAATACACGTTAGCCAGTATATTGAAAAGTTGGCTTTACATACAAGATAAACTTATCATGAAATCAGACTCACAAGTGATTGGTCCAGGAGGTGTAGTGGTTCCTGTCACTGAAGTTGTACTTGGTGCTGTGATGAAGAAGGGATATCAGGAAGCATTAATTATTCAAAGGAATTAAACATTTCAAAAAAAAACTATCAGCATGGTCCTTTCAACATGGAGGAAAAGGAAGAGTGTCTGTGAATGGCGCAGCAGACAAAAGATTATGTTAGGCTGAAAGACAACCCATACTTTTATAATTTCAGGAAATTAGCCTGCTTCTCGATTGTGTTAGTCCTTTGCAACAGCCCTTGGCGCCATTAACCATCCACCAGCACTCTCTTTTATCATGCACAATCAACCCAGTCTCTGATGAAGTTGCAACTGATTTATACCCTGTAGTTGTGACAATCCCTCCACATTTTGCATATGTTCCATGTCTCTAAATGTGTCATCTTCATCTATTCATCATCATGTTGATAAGAATTTGATCTAAAACTAGATCAATGGCTCTTGGGCAAAGCATGCTGGTTAGTCAATTCAGAAATGACGTTGATCTCATTTTGCTTACCTAGTCAGAACATGCCCAGTATTCCGAGTTTAATTTCCTATTTCATTGCAGACACAAATATTCCAATATTCAGCAATGAACATAGATCCCATCACCTCAATACACCTATACTTTTACATCAATTACTTCGTTTTACACTTGAGACACACTTGGGAAGATCTGCTACTTACAAGTCTGGGGAGTGCTTGGGGCTGGTGTGCTGCCGGTCCCTGCAGTTGTAGTTGGCCCAGCGGTGGCTAGAGGATACCAATGAGCAAAAATTATTGAAAGGAAATGCAACCCTATTCATCAAACTTTCAGCATGATCTTTCCTTTCAACTTATATGAAAATTAAAATAATACTCACATGATGCCGCAGAGAAAAGATTGCGACATCAAGTAGTCACTTTATCTGTCATATCAGTACATTAATCTGTTTTACAATTATGTAAGCTCATCGCAACACCTTTACCCACCCACTGCCTCTTCCTTGCATTTTGCACATTCACCCTCTGCATCACATTGCCACTCTTCCTTTAAATTCCATTGAAGTGACAATTCCTGCTACACTACACTTGCCACAGATTCCACATCTCCAAATGTGTCATCACCAACTTTTGACCATTACCCTGAATGCCAGTAACCTGAAACATAAGCTATGGCACCTGGGCAAAAGATGCTCGACAGCCACCTCAGAAATGTGCATGTACTCCATTTTCTAACCTCGACAGAATTTGCTCAGTATGTGTCATTTGTTTTCAAAATAACAAATCTATTGCTGGATGTCAAAGAATTTGATCTGGAAATACATATATCACATTGTGTTCTCTCGGGATGTGCATTTTGCTGCAGTTGAAGTAATGCCTGTTCCTCAGTTGGGTTGTGCCCCACATATCAAATAGTAAAATAAATGATAATAATTATAATTGAGTGAGAGACTGTCATTTTTGTGTGAAAGACAATCATAAAATGGTCTCAATGAAATATACAATAATCTCAAGTGAGGACGAGTGGAGCGAATTAATCCATCATTTTCCCTATTGCTGTGTTCACTCTTTTTATCGCAATGCTTTGGGCCTGTTATGACTGACCTGGGGCTGAATGGGCACACAAGGGAATTTGTCGTTTCACCATTAACAACATCCATCTCAAGAGCGGAGATGCTGTTAATGATATTTGGCATCAATTTCTTGGTTAATGCCATTAATTGACAATGTTCTGTTAAAAGACTGCGTCATTTCACACATGGTAAACCACACTTTCAGCGAATGGTGTGTTAACCAATGGGCTGGTTTCAAAGGAAGCATGCTTGATGTATATATATTTCATTATTCTGATTTGCATCCTAAAAATTATTACCTGAATACACCTTAGCCAGTATATTGAAAAGTTGGCTTTACATACAAGATAAACTTATCATGAACTCAGACTCACAGGTGGTTGGTCCAGGAGGTGTAGTGGTTCCTGTCACTGAAGTTGTACTTGGTGCTGTGATGAAGAAGGGATATCAGGAAGCTTTAATTATTCAAAGGAATTACACATTTCAAAAAAAAACTATCAGCATGGTCCTTTCAACATGGAGGAAAAGGAAGAGTGTCTGTGATTGGCGCAGCAGACAAAAGATTATGTTAGGCTGAAAGACAACCAATACTTTGATAATTTCAGGAAATGAGCCTGTTTCTCGATTGTGTTAGTCCTTTGCAACAGCCCTTGGCGCCATTAACCATCCACCAGCACTCTCTTTTATCTTGCACAATCAACCCAGTCTCTGATTAAGTTGCAACTGATTTATACCCTGTAGTTGTGACAATCCCTCCACATTTTGCATATGTTCCATGTCTCTAAATGTGTCATCTTCATCTATTCATCATCATGTTGATAAGAATTTGATCTAAAACTAGATCAATGGCTCTTGGGCAAAGCATGCTGGTTAGTCAATTCAGAAATGACGTTGATCTCATTTTGCTTACCTAGTCAGAACATGCCCAGTATTCCCAGTTGAATTTCCTATTTCATTGCATACACAAATATTCCAATATTCAGCAATGAACATGGATCCCATGACCTAAATGCACCTATACTTTTACATCAATTACTTGGTTTTAAACTTGAAACACACTTGGGAAGATCTGCTACTTACAAGTCGGGAATGTGCTTGGGGCTGGAGTGCTGCCGGTCCCTGCAGTTGTAGTTGGCCCAGCGGTGGCTAGAGGATACCAAGGAGCACATATTATTGAAAGGAAATTCAACCCTATTCCTCAAACTTTCAGCATGATCTTTCCTTTCAACATATATAAAAATTAAATTAATACTCACACGATGCTGCAGATAAAAGATTGCGACAAGCAAGCAGTCAGTTTTTCTGTCGTATCAGTAAATGTATCTGTTTTTCAATTATGTAAGCTCATTGCAACACCTTTACCTACCCACTGCCTCTTCCTTGGCATTTTGCACATTCACCCTCTGCATCACATTGACACTCTTCCTTTAAATTCCATTGTTGTGACAATTCCTGCTACACTACATTTGCCACAGATTCCACATCTCCAACTGAGGCATCACCAACTTTCGCCCATTACCTTGAATGCCTCTAACCTGAAACATAAGCTTTGGCACTTGGGCAAAAGATGCTGGACAGCCTCCTCAAAAATGTCCATGTACTTCATTTTCTAACCTCTTCAGAATTTGCACAGTATTTAACATTTGTTTTGAAAATCATGAATGTATTGCTGGATGTCAAAGACTTTCATCTGGAAATACATATGTCACAAGGTGTTCTCTCGGGATGTGGATTTGCGGCAGTTGTGGTAATGCCTGTTCCTCAGTTGGGTTCTGCCCCACAGATCAAATAGTATAAGAAATGATAATAATTATAATTGAGTGAGAGACTGTCGTTTTTGTATGCATGATAATCATAAAATGGTCTCAATGAAATATACAATAATCTCAAGTGAGCACGAGTGGAGCGAATGAATCTATAATTTTTTTCTGTTGCTGTGATCACACTTTTTATCGCAATGACTTGGGCCTGTTTTGACTGACCGGGGGCTGAATGGACACTCAAGCCAATTTGTAGTTTCACAATTAACCACATCCGTCTCAAGAGCGGAGACTCAGTTAATGATATGTGTCATCAATTTCCTGATTAATGCCATCCTTTGACACTTTCTGTTAGAAGACTGCATCATTTCACACATTGTAAACACACTTTCAGTGAATGATGTTTTAACCAATGGGTTGTTTTCAAAGGAGGCATGCTTGATGTATATATATTTCATTATTCTGATTTGTATCCTAGAAATTATTACCTGAATACACCTTAACCAGCACATTGAAAAGTTGGCTTTACATACAAGATAAACTTATCTTGAACTCAGACTCACAGGTGGTTGGGCCAGGAGTTGTAGTGGTCCCTGTTACTGAAGTTGTACTTGGTGCTGTAATGAAGAAAGGATATCAGGAAGCATTAATTATTCAAAGGAATTCAACACATTTCAAAAGAAACTATCGGCATGGTCCTTTCAACATGGAGGAAAAGGAAGAGTGTCTGTGCTTGGCGCAGCTGACAAAAGATTATGTTAGGCTGAAAGACAACCCATACTTTTATAATTTTAGGAAATGAGCCTGCTTCTCGAATGTGTAAGTCCTTTGCAACAGCCCTTGGCGCCCTTAACCATCCACCAGCACTCTCTTTTATCTTGTTGAAAATAATTATATCATGTTGAAAATAATTTGATCTCAAACTTGATGGATGGCTCTTGGGCAAAGCATGCTGGCTAGTCAATTCAGAAATGACATTTATCTCATTTTGCTTACCGAGTCAGAACACAGATCCCATGACCTCAATACACCTACACCTTTACATCAATTACTTGGTTTCACACTTGAAACAAACTTGGGAAGATTTGCTACTTACAAGTCGGGAATGTGCTTGGGCCTCGAGTGCTGCCGGTCCCTGCAGTTGTAGACGGCCCAGCGGTGGCTAGAGGATACCAAGGAGAAAATGTTATTGAAAGGAAATTCAACCCTATTCCTCAAACTTTCAGCATGATCTTTCCTAGTCAGTTTATCTGTCATATCAGTAAATGAATCTGTTTTTCAATTGTGTAAGCTCATCGCAACACCTTTACCCACCCACTGCCTCTTCCTTGTATTTTGCACATTCACCCTCTGCATCAGGATGCCACTCTTCCTTTGTATTCCATTGTAGTGACAATTCTCCAACTTTAGCCCATTTCCCTGAATGCCTGTAACCTGAAACATAAGCTTTGGCACTTGGGCAAAAGATGCTGGACAGCCACCTCAGAAATGTCCATGTAATCCATTTTTGAACCTTGTCAGAATTTGCTCAGTATTGACATTTCCTTTCAAAATTACGAATGTTTTGGTGGATGTCAAAGAATTTGATCTGGAAATACATATATATCTCATTGGACCGGCGATCCCCTGCTATTTCCGGCAGATTATTTATGTCTTCCTTAGTGAAGACAGAACCAAAGTAGTTATTCAATTGGGCTGCCATGTCCTTGTTCTTCATGATCAATTCACCTGTTTATGACTGCAAGGGTCCTATATTTATTTTAACTAATCTTTTTCTTTTCACATATCGATAAAAACCTTTGCAGTCAGTTTTTATGTTCCCTGCCAGTTTTCTTTCATAATCGATTTTTCCTTTCCTAATTAAGCCCTTTACCCTTTGGGACTCTGAATTTCACCCAGTCCTCTGGTAGGCTGCTTTCCCTAGCTAATTCGTACGCTTCATCTTTTGCTTTGACACTATCCCTGATTTCCCTTGTTATCCACGGATGCACTACCTTCCCTGATTTATTCTTTTGCCATACTGGAATGAACTTCATTCAAAGAGTTCTCCCCAGTTTGCCATAATTCGAACTCAGAGATTTACGGTAATGGCCGCTTGTAGGTACTCGGGGCTCTCGTGGAGATTTTTCAACATGTTGAAACATGTTGAAAAATCTTCACGAGTCTTCCCGAGCTTACCGCGTTTCCCGAGTACCTGCCGTTAGCATTACGAGCCGCTAAGAGACGTCCCCGACCTCTGACGTACCCGCGACATTCATTCTCCGTGCTTACCATGAGTTTGATTTTTTTTTTTAAACTCGGGACAGTTCTTGAATGAACTCGTACAGTGGGACAGGGCCTTAAATGGGCTCTCAAGCCAATTTGTAGTTTCACCATTAAGAACATTAAGAACATTCGTCTCAAGAGCGGAGACGCTGTTAATGATCTTTGTCATCAATTTTCTGATTAATGCCATCAGTTGACACTGTTCTGTTAGAAGACTGCATCATTTCACACATTGCAAACCACCCTTGCAGTGAATGGGGTTTTTACCAATGGGCTGTTTTCAAAGGGGGCATGCATGATGTATATATATTTCATTATTCTGATTTGCATCCTAGAAATTATTACCTGAATACACTGACACCAGCACATTGAAAGGTTGGCTTTACACAAAAGATAAACTTATCATGAACTGTGACTTACAGATGGTGGTTGGGCCAGGAGGTGAAGTGGTTCCCGTCACTGAAGTTGTACTAGGTGCTGTATTGAAGAAAGGATATCAGGAAGCATTAATTATTCAATCGAATTCAACACATTTAAAAAAAAACTATCGGCATGGTCCTTCCAAAATGGAGGAAAAGGAAGAGTGTCTGTGCTTGATGCAGCAGAGAAGATTCTGAAAGGCTGAAGGACAACCCATACTTTTACCATTTCAGGAAATGAGCATGCTTCTCGATTGTGTAAGTCCTTTCCAAAAGCCCTTGGCTTCATTAACCATCCACTAGCATTCTATTTTATCTTGCACAATCAACCCAGTCTCTGATGAAATCGCAACTCCTTTATACCCTGTAGTTGCGACAATCCCACCACATTTTGCATATGTTCCATGTCTCTAAATGGGTCATCTTCATCTATTCATCATCATGTTGATAAGAATTTGATCTAAAACTTGATCAATGGCTCTTGGGCAAAGCATGCTGGCCAGTCAATTCAGAAATGATGTTGATCTCATGTTGCTTACCTAGTCAGAACATACCCAGTATTCCCAGTTTAATTTCCTATTTCATTGCAGACACAAATATTCCAATATTCAGCAATGAACATAGATCCCATGACCTCAATACACCTATACTTTTACATCAATTACTTGGTTTTAAACTTGAGACACACTTGGGAAGATCTGCTACTTACAAGTCTGGGATGTGCTTGAGGCTGGTGTGCTGCCGGTCCCTGCAGTTGTAGTTGGCCCAGCGGTGGCTAGGGGACACCAATAAGCAAAAATTATTGAAAGGATATTCAACCCTATTCATCAAACTTGGAGCATGATCTTTCCTTTCAAAATATATGAAAAATAAAATAATACTCACACGATGTCGCAGAGAAAAGATTGCGACAAGCAAGTAGTCAGTTTATCTGTCGTATCAGTAAATTAATCTGTTTTTCAATTATGTGAGTTCATCGCAACACCTTTACCCACCCACTGCTCTTCCTTGCATTTTGCACATTCACCCTCTGCATCACATTGCCACTCTTCCTTTAAATTCCATTGAAGTGACAATTCCTGCTACACCACACTTGCCACAGATTCCACATCTCCAAATGTGTCATCACCAACTTTTGACCATTACCCTGAATGCCAGTAACCTGAAACATAAGCTATGGCACCTGGGCAAAAGATGCTCGACAGCCACCTCAGAAATGTGCATGTACTCCATTTTCTAACCTCGTCAGAATTTGCTCAGTATATGTCATTTGTTTTAAAAATCACAAATCTATTGCTGGATGTCAAATAATTTGATCTGGAAATACATATATCACATTGTGTTCTCTCGGGATATGCTTTTTGCTGCAGTTGAAGTAATGCCTGTTCCTCAGTTGGGTTGTGCCCCACATATCAAATAGTAAAATAAATGATAATAATTATAATTGAGTGAGAGACTGTCATTTTTGTGTGCATGATAATCATAATATGGTCTCAATGAAATATACAATAATCTCAAGTGAGGACGAGTGGAGTGAATTAATCCATCATTTTCCCTATTGCTGTGTTCACACTTTTTATCGCAATGCGTTGGGCCTGTTATGACTGATCTGGGGCTGAATGGGCACACAAGCCAATTTGTCGTTTCATCATTAACAACATCCGTCTCAAGAGCGGAGATGCTGTTAATGATATTTGTCATCAATTTCTTGGTTAATGCCATTAATTGACAATGTTCTGTTAAAAAACTGCGTCATTTCACACATGGTAAACCACACTTTCAGCGAATGGTGTGTTAACCAATGGGCTGGTTTCAAAGGAAGCATGCTTGATGTATATATATTTCATTATTCTGATTTGTATCCTAGAAATTATTACCTGAATACACCTTAGCCAGTATATTGAAAAGTTGGCCTTACATACAAGATAAACTTATCATGAACTCAGACTCACAGGTGGTTGGTCCAGGAGGTGTAGTGGTTCCTGTCACTGAAGTTGTACTTGGTGCTGTGATGAAGAAGGGATATCAGAAAGCATTACTTATTCAAAAGGAATTACACATTTCAAAAAAAAACTATCAGCATGGTCCTTTCAACATGGAGGAAAAGGAAGATTGTCTGTGATTGGCGCAGCAGACAAAAGATTATGTTAGGCTGAAAGACAACCCATACTTTTATAATTTCAGGAAATGAGCCTGCTTCTCGATTGTGTTAGTCCTTTGCAACAGCCCTTGGCGCCATTAACCATCCACCAGCACTCTCTTTTATCTTGCACAATCGACCCGGTCTCTGATGAAGTTGCAACTGATTTATACCCTGTAGTTGTGACCATCGCTCCACATTTTGCATATGTTCCATGTCTCTAAATGTGTCATCTTCATCTATTCATCATCATGTTGATAAGAATTTGATCTAAAACTAGATCAATGGCTCTTGGGCAAAGCATGCTGGTTAGTCAATTCAGAAATGACGTTGATCTCATTTTGCTTACCTAGTCAGAACATGCCCAGTATTCCCAGTTTAATTTCCTATTTCATTGCAGACACAAATATTCCAATATTCAGCAAAGAACATAGATCCCATTACCTCAATACACCTATACTTTTACATCAATTACTTGGTTTTAAACTTGAGACACACTTGGGAAGATCTGCTACTTACAAGTCTGGGGCGTGCTTGGGGCTGGTGTGCTGCCGGTCCCTGCAGTTGTAGTTGGCCCAGCGGTGGCTAGATGATACCAATGAGCAAAAATTATTGAAAGGAAATTCAACCCTATTCATCAAACTTTCAGCATGATCTTTCCCTTCAACATATATGAAAAATAAAATAATACTGACACGATGTCGCAGAGAAAAGATTGCGACAAGCAAGTAGTCAGTTTATCTGTCATATCAGTAAATTAATCTGTTTTTCAATTATGTAAGCTCATCGCAACACCTTTACCCACCCATTGCCTCTTCCTTGCATTTTGCACATTCACCCTCTGCATCACATTGCCACTCTTCCTTTAAATTCCATTGAAGTGACAATTCCTGCTACACCACACTTGCCACAGATTCCACATCTCCAAATGTGTCATCACCAACTTTTGACCATTACCCTGAATGCCAGTAACCTGAAACATAAGCTATGGCACCTGGGCAAAAGATGCTCGACAGCCACCTCAGAAATGTGCATGTACTCCATTTTCTAACCTTGTCAGAATTTGCTCAGTATATGTCATTTGTTTTCAAAATAACAAATCTATTGCTGGATGTCAAAGAATTTGATCTGGAAATACATATATCACATTGTGTTTTCTCGGGATGTGCTTTTTGCTGCAGTTGAAGTAATGCCTGTTCCTCAGTTGGGTTGTGCCCCACATATCAAATAGTAAAAAATATGATAATAATTATAATTGTGAGAGACTCATTTTTGTGTGCAAGATAAACATAAAATGGTCTCAATGAAATATACAATAATCTCAAGTGAGGACGAGTGGAGCGAATTAATCCATCATTTTTCCTATTGCTGTGTTCACACATTTTATTGCAATGCGTTGGGCCTGTTATGACTGACCTGGGGCTGAATGGGCACACAAGCGAATTTGTCGTTTCACCATTAACAACATCCGTCTCAAGAGCGGAGATGCTGTTAATGATATTTGTCATCAATTTCTTGGTTAATGCCATTAATTGACAATGTTCTGTTAAAAGACTGCGTCATTTCACACATGGTAAACCACACTTTCAGCGAATGGTGTGTTAAGCAAAGGGCTTGTTTCAAAGGAAGCATGCTTGATGTATATATATTTCATTATTCTGATTAGTATCCTAGAAATTATTACCTGAATACACCTTAGCCAGTATATTGAAAAGTTGGCTTTACATACAAGATAAACTTATCATGAAATCAGACTCACGAGTGGTTGGTCCAGGAGGTGTAGTGGTTCCTGTCACTGAAGTTGAACTTGGTGCTGTGATGAAGAAGGGATATCAGGAAGCATTAATTATTCAAAGGAATTACACATTTCAAAAAAAAACTATCAGCATGGTCCTTTCAACATGGAGGAAAAGGAAGAGTGTCTGTGAATGGCGCAGCAGACAAAAGATTATGTTAGGCTGAAAGACAACCCATACTTTTATAATTTCAGGAAATGAGCCTGCTTCTCGATTGTGTTAGTCCTTTGCAACAGCCCTTGGCGCCATTAACCATCCACCAGCACTCTCTTTTATCTTGCACAATCAACCCGGTCTCTGATGAAGTTGCAACTGATTTATACCCTGTAGTTGTGACAATCCCTCCACATTTTGCATATGTTCCATGTCTCTAAATGTGTCATCTTCATCTATTCATCATCATGTTGATAAGAATTTGATCTAAAACTAGATCAATGGCACTTGGGCAAAGCATGCTGGTTAGTCAATTCAGAAATGAAGTTGATCTCATTTTGCTTACCTAGTCGGAACATGCCCAGTATTCCCAGTTTAATTTCCTATTTCATTGCAGACACAAATATTCCAATATTCAGCAATGAACATAGATCCCATGACCTCAAGACACCTATACTTTTACATCAATTACTTCATTTTACACTTGAGACACACTTGGGAAGATCTGCTACTTACATGTCTGGGGCGTGCTTGGGGCTGGTGTGCTGCCGGTCCCTGCAGTTGTAGTTGGCCCAGCGGTTGCTAGAGGATACCAATGAGCACAATGAGCAAAAATTATTGAAAGGAAATGCAACCCTATTCATCAAACTTTCAGCATGATCTTTCCTTTCAACTTATATGAAAATTAAAATAATACTCACATGATGCCGCAGAGAAAAGATTGCGACATCAAGTAGTCACTTTATCTGTCATATCACTACATTAATCTGTTTTACAATTATGTAAGCTCATCGCAACACCTTTACCCACCCACTGCCTCTTCCTTGCATTTTGCACATTCACCCTCTGCATCACATTGCCACTCTTCCTTTAAATTCCATTGAAGTGACAATTCCTGCTACACCACACTTGCCACAGATTCCACATCTCCAAATGTGTCATCACCAACTTTTGACCATTACCCTGAATGCCAGTAACCTGAAACATAAGCTATGGCACCTGGGCAAAAGATGCTCGACAGCCACCTCAGAAATGTGCATGTACTCCATTTTCTAACCTCGTCAGAATTTGCTCAGTATATGTCATTTGTTTTCAAAATAACAAATCTATTGCTGGATGTCAAAGAATTTGATCTGGAACTACATATATCACATTGTGTTCTCTCGGGATGTGCATTTTGCTGCAGTTGAAGTAATGCCTGTTCCTCAGTTGGGTTGTGCCCCACATATCAAATAGTAAAATAAATGATAATAATTATAATTGAGTGAGAGACTGTCATTTTTGTGTGCAAGATAATCATAAAATGGTCTCAATGAAATATACAATAATCTCAAGTGAGGACAAGTGGAGCGAATTAATCCATCATTTTTCCTATTGCTGTGTTCACACTTTTTATCGCAAAGCGTTGGGCCTGTTATGACTGACCTGGGGCTGAATGGGCACACAAGCGAATTTGTCGTTTCATCATTAACAACATCCGTCTCAAGAGCGGAGATGCTGTTAATGATATTTGTCATCAATTTCTTGGTTAATGCCATTAATTGACAATGTTCTGTTAAAAGACTGCGTCATTTCACACATGGTAAACCACACTTTCAGCGAATGGTGTGTTAAGCAAAGGGCTGGTTTCAAAGGAAGCATGCTTGATGTATATATATTTCATTATTCTGATTAGTATCCTAGAAATTATTACCTAAATACACCTTAGCCGGTGTATTGAAAAGTTCGCTTTACATACAAGATAAACTTATCATGAAATTAGACTCACAAGTGGTTGGTCCAGGAGGTGTAGTGGTTCCTGTCACTGAAGTTGTACTTGGTGCTGTGATGAAGAAGGGATATTAGGAAGCATTAATTATTCAAAGGAATTACACATTTCAAAAAAAAACTATCAGCATGGTCCTTTCAACATGGAGGAAAAGGAAGAGTGTCTGTGAATGGCGCAGCAGACAAAAGATTATGTTAGGCTGAAAGACAACCCATACTTTTATAATTTCAGGAAATGAGCCTGCTTCTCGATTGTGTTAGTCCTTTGCAACAGCCCTTGGCGCCATTAACCATCCACCAGCACTCTCTTTTATCTTGCACAATCAACCCGGTCTCTGATGAAGTTAAAACTGATTTATACCCTGTAGTTGTGACAATCCCTCCACATTTTGCATATGTTCCATGTCTCTAAATGTGTCATCTTCATCTATTCATCATCATGTTGATAAGAATTTGATCTAAAACTAGATCAATGGCACTTGGGCAAAGCATGCTGGTTAGTCAATTCAGAAATGACGTTGATCTCATTTTGCTTACCTAGTCGGAACATGCCCAGTATTCCCAGTTTAATTTCCTATTTCATTGCAGACACAAATATTCCAATATTCAGCAATGAACATAGATCCCATGACCTCAAGACACCTATACTTTTACATCAATTACTTCGTTTTACACTTGAGACACACTTGGGAAGATCTGCTACTTACATGTCTGGGGCGTGCTTGGGGCTGGTGTGCTGCCGGTCCCTGCAGTTGTAGTTGGCCCAGCGGTTGCTAGAGGATACCAATGAGCACAATGAGCAAAAATTATTGAAAGGAAATGCAACCCTATTCATCAAACTTTCAGCATGATCTTTCCTTTCAACTTATATGAAAATTAAAATAATACTCACATGATGCCGCAGAGAAAAGATTGCGACATCAAGTAGTCACTTTATCTGTCATATCAGTACATTAATCTGTTTTACAATTATGTAAGCTCATCGCAACACCTTTACCCACCCACTGCCTCTTCCTTGCATTTTGCACATTCACCCTCTGCATCACATTGCCACTCTTCCTTTAAATTCCATTGAAGTGACAATTCCTGCTACACCACACTTGCCACAGATTCCACATCTCCAAATGTGTCATCACCAACTTTTGACCATTACCCTGAATGCCAGTAACCTGAAACATAAGCTATGGCACCTGGGCAAAAGATGCTCGACAGCCACCTCAGAAATGTGCATGTACTCCATTTTCTAACCTCGTCAGAATTTGCTCAGTATATGTCATTTGTTTTCAAAATAACAAATCTATTGCTGGATGTCAAAGAATTTGATCTGGAACTACATATATCACATTGTGTTCTCTCGGGATGTGCATTTTGCTGCAGTTGAAGTAATGCCTGTTCCTCAGTTGGGTTGTGCCCCACATATCAAATAGTAAAATAAATGATAATAATTATAATTGAGTGAGAAACTGTCATTTTTGTGTGCAAGATAATCATAAAATGGTCTCAATGAAATATACAATAATCTCAAGTGAGGACAAGTGGAGCGAATTAATCCATCATTTTTCCTATTGCTGTGTTCACACTTTTTATCGCAAAGCGTTGGGCCTGTTATGACTGACCTGGGGCTGAATGGGCACACAAGCGAATTTGTCGTTTCATCATTAACAACATCCGTCTCAAGAGCGGAGATGCTGTTAATGATATTTGTCATCAATTTCTTGGTTAATGCCATTAATTGACAATGTTCTGTTAAAAGACTGCGTCATTTCACACATGGTAAACCACACTTTCAGCGAATGGTGTGTTAAGCAAAGGGCTGGTTTCAAAGGAAGCATGCTTGATGTATATATATTTCATTATTCTGATTAGTATCCTAGAAATTATTACCTGAATACACCTTAGCCAGTATATTGAAAAGTTGGCTTTACATACAAGATAAACTTATCATGAAATCAGACTCACGAGTGGTTGGTCCAGGAGGTGTAGTGGTTCCTGTCACTGAAGTTGAACTTGGTGCTGTGATGAAGAAGGGATATCAGGAAGCATTAATTATTCAAAGGAATTACACATTTCAAAAAAAAACTATCAGCATGGTCCTTTCAACATGGAGGAAAAGGAAGAGTGTCTGTGAATGGCGCAGCAGACAAAAGATTATGTTAGGCTGAAAGACAACCCATACTTTTATAATTTCAGGAAATGAGCCTGCTTCTCGATTGTGTTATTCCTTTGCAACAGCCCTTGGCGCCATTAACCATCCACCAGCACTCTCTTTTATCTTGCACAATCAACCCGGTCTCTGATGAAGTTGCAACTGATTTATACCCTGTAGTTGTGACAATCCCTCCACATTTTGCATATGTTCCATGTCTCTAAATGTGTCATCTTCATCTATTCATCATCATGTTGATAAGAATTTGATCTAAAACTAGATCAATGGCACTTGGGCAAAGCATGCTGGTTAGTCAATTCAGAAATGAAGTTGATCTCATTTTGCTTACCTAGTCGGAACATGCCCAGTATTCCCAGTTTAATTTCCTATTTCATTGCAGACACAAATATTCCAATATTCAGCAATGAACATAGATCCCATGACCTCAAGACACCTATACTTTTACATCAATTACTTCATTTTACACTTGAGACACACTTGGGAAGATCTGCTACTTACATGTCTGGGGCGTGCTTGGGGCTGGTGTGCTGCCGGTCCCTGCAGTTGTAGTTGGCCCAGCGGTTGCTAGAGGATACCAATGAGCACAATGAGCAAAAATTATTGAAAGGAAATGCAACCCTATTCATCAAACTTTCAGCATGATCTTTCCTTTCAACTTATATGAAAATTAAAATAATACTCACATGATGCCGCAGAGAAAAGATTGCGACATCAAGTAGTCACTTTATCTGTCATATCACTACATTAATCTGTTTTACAATTATGTAAGCTCATCGCAACACCTTTACCCACCCACTGCCTCTTCCTTGCATTTTGCACATTCACCCTCTGCATCACATTGCCACTCTTCCTTTAAATTCCATTGAAGTGACAATTCCTGCTACACCACACTTGCCACAGATTCCACATCTCCAAATGTGTCATCACCAACTTTTGACCATTACCCTGAATGCCAGTAACCTGAAACATAAGCTATGGCACCTGGGCAAAAGATGCTCGACAGCCACCTCAGAAATGTGCATGTACTCCATTTTCTAACCTCATCAGAATTTGCTCAGTATATGTCATTTGTTTTCAAAATAACAAATCTATTGCTGGATGTCAAAGAATTTGATCTGGAAATACATATATCACATTGTGTTCTCTCGGGATATGCTTTTTGCTGCAGTTGAAGTAATGCCTGTTCCTCAGTTGGGTTGTGCCCCACATATCAAATAGTAAAATAAATGATAATAATTATAATTGAGTGAGAGACTGTCATTTTTGTGTGCAAGATAATCATAAAATGGTCTCAATGAAATATACAATAATCTCAAGTGTGGACGAGTGGAGCGAATTAATCCATCATTTTTCCTATTGCTGTGTTCACACTTTTTATCGCAATGCGTTGGGCCTGTTATGACTGACCAGGGGCTGAATGGGCACACAAGCGAATTTGTCGTTTCACCATTAACAACATCCGTCTCAAGAGCGGAGATGCTGTTAATGATATTTGTCATCAATTTCTTGGTTAATGCCATTAATTTACAATGTTCTGTTAAAAGACTGCGTCATTTCACACATGGTAAACCACACTTTCAGCGAATGGTGTGTTAAGCAAAGGGCTGGTTTCAAAGGAAGCATGCTTGATGTATATATATTTCATTATTCTGATTAGTATCCTAGAAATTATTACCTAAATACACCTTAGCCGGTGTATTGAAAAGTTCGCTTTACATACAAGATAAACTTGTCATGAAATTAGACTCACAAGTGGTTGGTCCAGGAGGTGTAGTGGTTCCTGTCACTGAAGTTGTACTTGGTGCTGTGATGAAGAAGGGATATTAGGAAGCATTAATTATTCAAAGGAATTACACATTTCAAAAAAAAACTATCAGCATGGTCCTTTCAACATGGAGGAAAAGGAAGAGTGTCTGTGAATGGCGCAGCAGACAAAAGATTATGTTAGGCTGAAAGACAACCCATACTTTTATAATTTCAGGAAATGAGCCTGCTTCTCGATTGTGTTAGTCCTTTGCAACAGCCCTTGGCGCCATTAACCATCCACCAGCACTCTCTTTTATCTTGCACAATCAACCCGGTCTCTGATGAAGTTAAAACTGATTTATACCCTGTAGTTGTGACAATCCCTCCACATTTTGCATATGTTCCATGTCTTTAAATGTGTCATCTTCATCTATTCATCATCATGTTGATAAGAATTTGATCTAAAACTAGATCAATGGCACTTGGGCAAAGCATGCTGGTTAGTCAATTCAGAAATGACGTTGATCTCATTTTGCTTACCTAGTCGGAACATGCCCAGTATTCCCAGTTTAATTTCCTATTTCATTGCAGACACAAATATTCCAATATTCAGCAATGAACATAGATCCCATGACCTCAAGACACCTATACTTTTACATCAATTAATTCGTTTTACACTTGAGACACACTTGGGAAGATCTGCTACTTACATGTCTGGGGCGTGCTTGGGGCTGGTGTGCTGCCGGTCCCTGCAGTTGTAGTTGGCCCAGCGGTTGCTAGAGGATACCAATGAGCACAATGAGCAAAAATTATTGAAAGGAAATGCAACCCTATTCATCAAACTTTCAGCATGATCTTTTCTTTCAACTTATATGAAAATTAAAATAATACTCACATGATGCCGCAGAGAAAAGAATGCGACATCAAGTAGTCACTGTATCTGTCATATCAGTACATTAATCTGTTTTACAATTATGTAAGCTCATCGCAACACCTTTACCCACCCACTGCCTCTTCCTTGCATTTTGCACATTCACCCTCTGCATCACATTGCCACTCTTCCTTTAAATTCCATTGAAGTGACAATTCCTGCTACACCACACTTGCCACAGATTCCACATCTCCAAATGTGTCATCACCAACTTTTGACCATTACCCTGAATGCCAGTAACCTGAAACATAAGCTATGGCACCTGGGCAAAAGATGCTCGACAGCCACCTCAGAAATGTGCATGTACTCCATTTTCTAACCTCGTCAGAATTTGCTCAGTATATGTCATTTGTTTTCAAAATAACAAATCTATTGCTGGATGTCAAAGAATTTGATCTGGAACTACATATATCACATTGTGTTCTCTCGGGATGTGCATTTTGCTGCAGTTGAAGTAATGCCTGTTCCTCAGTTGGGTTGTGCCCCACATATCAAATAGTAAAATAAATGATAATAATTATAATTGAGTGAGAGACTGTCATTTTTGTGTGCAAGATAATCATAAAATGGTCTCAATGAAATATACAATAATCTCAAGTGAGGACGAGAAGAGCGAATTAATCCATCATTTTTCCTATTGCTGTGTTCACACTTTTTATCGCAAAGCGTTGGGCCTGTTATGACTGACCTGGGGCTGAATGGGCACACAAGCGAATTTGTCGTTTCACCATTAACAACATCCGTCTCAAGAGCGGAGATGCTGTTAATGATATTTGTCATCAATTTCTTGGTTAATGCCATTAATTGACAATGTTCTGTTAAAAGACTGCGTCATTTCACACATGGTAAACCACACTTTCAGCGAATGGTGTGTTAAGCAAAGGGCTGGTTTCAAAGGAAGCATGCTTGATGTATATATATTTCATTATTCTGATTAGTATCCTAGAAATTATTACCTAAATACACCTTAGCCGGTGTATTGAAAAGTTCGCTTTACATACAAGATAAACTTATCATGAAATTAGACTCACAAGTGGTTGGTCCAGGAGGTGTAGTGGTTCCTGTCACTGAAGTTGTACTTGGTGCTGTGATGAAGAAGGGATATTAGGAAGCATTAATTATTCAAAGGAATTACACATTTCAAAAAAAAACTATCAGCATGGTCCTTTCAACATGGAGGAAAAGGAAGAGTGTCTGTGAATGGCGCAGCAGACAAAAGATTATGTTAGGCTGAAAGACAACCCATACTTTTATAATTTCAGGAAATGAGCCTGCTTCTCGATTGTGTTAGTCCTTTGCAACAGCCCTTGGCGCCATTAACCATCCACCAGCACTCTCTTTTATCTTGCACAATCAACCCGGTCTCTGATGAAGTTAAAACTGATTTATACCCTGTAGTTGTGACAATCCCTCCACATTTTGCATATGTTCCATGTCTCTAAATGTGTCATCTTCATCTATTCATCATCATGTTGATAAGAATTTGATCTAAAACTAGATCAATGGCACTTGGGCAAAGCATGCTGGTTAGTCAATTCAGAAATGACGTTGATCTCATTTTGCTTACCTAGTCGGAACATGCCCAGTATTCCCAGTTTAATTTCCTATTTCATTGCAGACACAAATATTCCAATATTCAGCAATGAACATAGATCCCATGACCTCAAGACACCTATACTTTTACATCAATTACTTCGTTTTACACTTGAGACACACTTGGGAAGATCTGCTACTTACATGTCTGGGGCGTGCTTGGGGCTGGTGTGCTGCCGGTCCCTGCAGTTGTAGTTGGCCCAGCGGTTGCTAGAGGATACCAATGAGCACAATGAGCAAAAATTATTGAAAGGAAATGCAACCCTATTCATCAAACTTTCAGCATGATCTTTCCTTTCAACTTATATGAAAATTAAAATAATACTCACATGATGCCGCAGAGAAAAGATTGCGACATCAAGTAGTCACTTTATCTGTCATATCAGTACATTAATCTGTTTTACAATTATGTAAGCTCATCGCAACACCTTTACCCACCCACTGCCTCTTCCTTGCATTTTGCACATTCACCCTCTGCATCACATTGCCACTCTTCCTTTAAATTCCATTGAAGTGACAATTCCTGCTACACCACACTTGCCACAGATTCCACATCTCCAAATGTGTCATCACCAACTTTTGACCATTACCCTGAATGCCAGTAACCTGAAACATAAGCTATGGCACCTGGGCAAAAGATGCTCGACAGCCACCTCAGAAATGTGCATGTACTCCATTTTCTAACCTCGTCAGAATTTGCTCAGTATATGTCATTTGTTTTCAAAATAACAAATCTATTGCTGGATGTCAAAGAATTTGATCTGGAACTACATATATCACATTGTGTTCTCTCGGGATGTGCATTTTGCTGCAGTTGAAGTAATGCCTGTTCCTCAGTTGGGTTGTGCCCCACATATCAAATAGTAAAATAAATGATAATAATTATAATTGAGTGAGAAACTGTCATTTTTGTGTGCAAGATAATCATAAAATGGTCTCAATGAAATATACAATAATCTCAAGTGAGGACAAGTGGAGCGAATTAATCCATCATTTTTCCTATTGCTGTGTTCACACTTTTTATCGCAAAGCGTTGGGCCTGTTATGACTGACCTGGGGCTGAATGGGCACACAAGCGAATTTGTCGTTTCATCATTAACAACATCCGTCTCAAGAGCGGAGATGCTGTTAATGATATTTGTCATCAATTTCTTGGTTAATGCCATTAATTGACAATGTTCTGTTAAAAGACTGCGTCATTTCACACATGGTAAACCACACTTTCAGCGAATGGTGTGTTAAGCAAAGGGCTGGTTTCAAAGGAAGCATGCTTGATGTATATATATTTCATTATTCTGATTAGTATCCTAGAAATTATTACCTGAATACACCTTAGCCAGTATATTGAAAAGTTGGCTTTACATACAAGATAAACTTATCATGAAATCAGACTCACGAGTGGTTGGTCCAGGAGGTGTAGTGGTTCCTGTCACTGAAGTTGAACTTGGTGCTGTGATGAAGAAGGGATATCAGGAAGCATTAATTATTCAAAGGAATTACACATTTCAAAAAAAAACTATCAGCATGGTCCTTTCAACATGGAGGAAAAGGAAGAGTGTCTGTGAATGGCGCAGCAGACAAAAGATTATGTTAGGCTGAAAGACAACCCATACTTTTATAATTTCAGGAAATGAGCCTGCTTCTCGATTGTGTTAGTCCTTTGCAACAGCCCTTGGCGCCATTAACCATCCACCAGCACTCTCTTTTATCTTGCACAATCAACCCGGTCTCTGATGAAGTTAAAACTGATTTATACCCTGTAGTTGTGACAATCCCTCCACATTTTGCATATGTTCCATGTCTCTAAATGTGTCATCTTCATCTATTCATCATCATGTTGATAAGAATTTGATCTAAAACTAGATCAATGGCACTTGGGCAAAGCATGCTGGTTAGTCAATTCAGAAATGACGTTGATCTCATTTTGCTTACCTAGTCGGAACATGCCCAGTATTCCCAGTTTAATTTCCTATTTCATTGCAGACACAAATATTCCAATATTCAGCAATGAACATAGATCCCATGACCTCAAGACACCTATACTTTTACATCAATTACTTCGTTTTACACTTGAGACACACTTGGGAAGATCTGCTACTTACATGTCTGGGGCGTGCTTGGGGCTGGTGTGCTGCCGGTCCCTGCAGTTGTAGTTGGCCCAGCGGTTGCTAGAGGATACCAATGAGCACAATGAGCAAAAATTATTGAAAGGAAATGCAACCCTATTCATCAAACTTTCAGCATGATCTTTCCTTTCAACTTATATGAAAATTAAAATAATACTCACATGATGCCGCAGAGAAAAGATTGCGACATCAAGTAGTCATTTATCTGTCATATCAGTACATTAATCTGTTTTACAATTATGTAAGCTCATCGCAACACCTTTACCCACCCACTGCCTCTTCCTTGCATTTTGCACATTCACCCTCTGCATCACATTGCCACTCTTCCTTTAAATTCCATTGAAGTGACAATTCCTGCTACACCACACTTGCCACAGATTCCACATCTCCAAATGTGTCATCACCAACTTTTGACCATTACCCTGAATGCCAGTAACCTGAAACATAAGCTATGGCACCTGGGCAAAAGATGCTCGACAGCCACCTCAGAAATGTGCATGTACTCCATTTTCTAACCTCGTCAGAATTTGCTCAGTATATGTCATTTGTTTTCAAAATAACAAATCTATTGCTGGATGTCAAAGAATTTGATCTGGAACTACATATATCACATTGTGTTCTCTCGGGATGTGCATTTTGCTGCAGTTGAAGTAATGCCTGTTCCTCAGTTGGGTTGTGCCCCACATATCAAATAGTAAAATAAATGATAATAATTATAATTGAGTGAGAAACTGTCATTTTTGTGTGCAAGATAATCATAAAATGGTCTCAATGAAATATACAATAATCTCAAGTGAGGACAAGTGGAGCGAATTAATCCATCATTTTTCCTATTGCTGTGTTCACACTTTTTATCGCAAAGCGTTGGGCCTGTTATGACTGACCTGGGGCTGAATGGGCACACAAGCGAATTTGTCGTTTCATCATTAACAACATCCGTCTCAAGAGCGGAGATGCTGTTAATGATATTTGTCATCAATTTCTTGGTTAATGCCATTAATTGACAATGTTCTGTTAAAAGACTGCGTCATTTCACACATGGTAAACCACACTTTCAGCGAATGGTGTGTTAAGCAAAGGGCTGGTTTCAAAGGAAGCATGCTTGATGTATATATATTTCATTATTCTGATTAGTATCCTAGAAATTATTACCTAAATACACCTTAGCCGGTGTATTGAAAAGTTCGCTTTACATACAAGATAAACTTATCATGAAATTAGACTCACAAGTGGTTGGTCCAGGAGGTGTAGTGGTTCCTGTCACTGAAGTTGTACTTGGTGCTGTGATGAAGAAGGGATATTAGGAAGCATTAATTATTCAAAGGAATTACACATTTCAAAAAAAAACTATCAGCATGGTCCTTTCAACATGGAGGAAAAGGAAGAGTGTCTGTGAATGGCGCAGCAGACAAAAGATTATGTTAGGCTGAAAGACAACCCATACTTTTATAATTTCAGGAAATGAGCCTGCTTCTCGATTGTGTTAGTCCTTTGCAACAGCCCTTGGCGCCATTAACCATCCACCAGCACTCTCTTTTATCTTGCACAATCAACCCGGTCTCTGATGAAGTTAAAACTGATTTATACCCTGTAGTTGTGACAATCCCTCCACATTTTGCATATGTTCCATGTCTCTAAATGTGTCATCTTCATCTATTCATCATCATGTTGATAAGAATTTGATCTAAAACTAGATCAATGGCACTTGGGCAAAGCATGCTGGTTAGTCAATTCAGAAATGACGTTGATCTCATTTTGCTTACCTAGTCGGAACATGCCCAGTATTCCCAGTTTAATTTCCTATTTCATTGCAGACACAAATATTCCAATATTCAGCAATGAACATAGATCCCATGACCTCAAGACACCTATACTTTTACATCAATTACTTCGTTTTACACTTGAGACACACTTGGGAAGATCTGCTACTTACATGTCTGGGGCGTGCTTGGGGCTGGTGTGCTGCCGGTCCCTGCAGTTGTAGTTGGCCCAGCGGTTGCTAGAGGATACCAATGAGCACAATGAGCAAAAATTATTGAAAGGAAATGCAACCCTATTCATCAAACTTTCAGCATGATCTTTCCTTTCAACTTATATGAAAATTAAAATAATACTCACATGATGCCGCAGAGAAAAGATTGCGACATCAAGTAGTCACTTTATCTGTCATATCAGTACATTAATCTGTTTTACAATTATGTAAGCTCATCGCAACACCTTTACCCACCCACTGCCTCTTCCTTGCATTTTGCACATTCACCCTCTGCATCACATTGCCACTCTTCCTTTAAATTCCATTGAAGTGACAATTCCTGCTACACCACACTTGCCACAGATTCCACATCTCCAAATGTGTCATCACCAACTTTTGACCATTACCCTGAATGCCAGTAACCTGAAACATAAGCTATGGCACCTGGGCAAAAGATGCTCGACAGCCACCTCAGAAATGTGCATGTACTCCATTTTCTAACCTCGTCAGAATTTGCTCAGTATATGTCATTTGTTTTCAAAATAACAAATCTATTGCTGGATGTCAAAGAATTTGATCTGGAACTACATATATCACATTGTGTTCTCTCGGGATGTGCATTTTGCTGCAGCTGAAGTAATGCCTGTTCCTCAGTTGGGTTGTGCCCCACATATCAAATAGTAAAATAAATGATAATAATTATAATTGAGTGAGAAACTGTCATTTTTGTGTGCAAGATAATCATAAAATGGTCTCAATGAAATATACAATAATCTCAAGTGAGGACAAGTGGAGCGAATTAATCCATCATTTTTCCTATTGCTGTGTTCACACTTTTTATCGCAAAGCGTTGGGCCTGTTATGACTGACCTGGGGCTGAATGGGCACACAAGCGAATTTGTCGTTTCATCATTAACAACATCCGTCTCAAGAGCGGAGATGCTGTTAATGATATTTGTCATCAATTTCTTGGTTAATGCCATTAATTGACAATGTTCTGTTAAAAGACTGCGTCATTTCACACATGGTAAACCACACTTTCAGCGAATGGTGTGTTAAGCAAAGGGCTGGTTTCAAAGGAAGCATGCTTGATGTATATATATTTCATTATTCTGATTAGTATCCTAGAAATTATTACCTAAATACACCTTAGCCGGTGTATTGAAAAGTTCGCTTTACATACAAGATAAACTTATCATGAAATTAGACTCACAAGTGGTTGGTCCAGGAGGTGTAGTGGTTCCTGTCACTGAAGTTGTACTTGGTGCTGTGATGAAGAAGGGATATTAGGAAGCATTAATTATTCAAAGGAATTACACATTTCAAAAAAAAACTATCAGCATGGTCCTTTCAACATGGAGGAAAAGGAAGAGTGTCTGTGAATGGCGCAGCAGACAAAAGATTATGTTAGGCTGAAAGACAACCCATACTTTTATAATTTCAGGAAATGAGCCTGCTTCTCGATTGTGTTAGTCCTTTGCAACAGCCCTTGGCGCCATTAACCATCCACCAGCACTCTCTTTTATCTTGCACAATCAACCCGGTCTCTGATGAAGTTAAAACTGATTTATACCCTGTAGTTGTGACAATCCCTCCACATTTTGCATATGTTCCATGTCTCTAAATGTGTCATCTTCATCTATTCATCATCATGTTGATAAGAATTTGATCTAAAACTAGATCAATGGCACTTGGGCAAAGCATGCTGGTTAGTCAATTCAGAAATGACGTTGATCTCATTTTGCTTACCTAGTCGGAACATGCCCAGTATTCCCAGTTTAATTTCCTATTTCATTGCAGACACAAATATTCCAATATTCAGCAATGAACATAGATCCCATGACCTCAAGACACCTATACTTTTACATCAATTACTTCGTTTTACACTTGAGACACACTTGGGAAGATCTGCTACTTACATGTCTGGGGCGTGCTTGGGGCTGGTGTGCTGCCGGTCCCTGCAGTTGTAGTTGGCCCAGCGGTTGCTAGAGGATACCAATGAGCACAATGAGCAAAAATTATTGAAAGGAAATGCAACCCTATTCATCAAACTTTCAGCATGATCTTTCCTTTCAACTTATATGAAAATTAAAATAATACTCACATGATGCCGCAGAGAAAAGATTGCGACATCAAGTAGTCACTTTATCTGTCATATCAGTACATTAATCTGTTTTACAATTATGTAAGCTCATCGCAACACCTTTACCCACCCACTGCCCCTTCCTTGCATTTTGCACATTCACCCTCTGCATCACATTGCCACTCTTCCTTTAAATTCCATTGAAGTGACAATTCCTGCTACACCACACTTGCCACAGATTCCACATCTCCAAATGTGTCATCACCAACTTTTGACCATTACCCTGAATGCCAGTAACCTGAAACATAAGCTATGGCACCTGGGCAAAAGATGCTCGACAGCCACCTCAGAAATGTGCATGTACTCCATTTTCTAACCTCGTCAGAATTTGCTCAGTATATGTCATTTGTTTTCAAAATAACAAATCTATTGCTGGATGTCAAAGAATTTGATCTGGAACTACATATATCACATTGTGTTCTCTCGGGATGTGCATTTTGCTGCAGTTGAAGTAATGCCTGTTCCTCAGTTGGGTTGTGCCCCACATATCAAATAGTAAAATAAATGATAATAATTATAATTGAGTGAGAAACTGTCATTTTTGTGTGCAAGATAATCATAAAATGGTCTCAATGAAATATACAATAATCTCAAGTGAGGACAAGTGGAGCGAATTAATCCATCATTTTTCCTATTGCTGTGTTCACACTTTTTATCGCAAAGCGTTGGGCCTGTTATGACTGACCTGGGGCTGAATGGGCACACAAGCGAATTTGTCGTTTCATCATTAACAACATCCGTCTCAAGAGCGGAGATGCTGTTAATGATATTTGTCATCAATTTCTTGGTTAATGCCATTAATTGACAATGTTCTGTTAAAAGACTGCGTCATTTCACACATGGTAAACCACACTTTCAGCGAATGGTGTGTTAAGCAAAGGGCTGGTTTCAAAGGAAGCATGCTTGATGTATATATATTTCATTATTCTGATTAGTATCCTAGAAATTATTACCTAAATACACCTTAGCCGGTGTATTGAAAAGTTCGCTTTACATACAAGATAAACTTATCATGAAATTAGACTCACAAGTGGTTGGTCCAGGAGGTGTAGTGGTTCCTGTCACTGAAGTTGTACTTGGTGCTGTGATGAAGAAGGGATATTAGGAAGCATTAATTATTCAAAGGAATTACACATTTCAAAAAAAAACTATCAGCATGGTCCTTTCAACATGGAGGAAAAGGAAGAGTGTCTGTGAATGGCGCAGAAGACAAAAGATTATGTTAGGCTGAAAGACAACCCATACTTTTATAATTTCAGGAAATGAGCCTGCTTCTCGATTGTGTTAGTCCTTTGCAACAGCCCTTGGCGCCATTAACCATCCACCAGCACTCTCTTTTATCTTGCACAATCAACCCGGTCTCTGATGAAGTTAAAACTGATTTATACCCTGTAGTTGTGACAATCCCTCCACATTTTGCATATGTTCCATGTCTCTAAATGTGTCATCTTCATCTATTCATCATCATGTTGATAAGAATTTGATCTAAAACTAGATCAATGGCACTTGGGCAAAGCATGCTGGTTAGTCAATTCAGAAATGACGTTGATCTCATTTTGCTTACCTAGTCGGAACATGCCCAGTATTCCCAGTTTAATTCCTATTTCATTGCAGACACAAATATTCCAATATTCAGCAATGAACATAGATCCCATGACCTCAAGACACCTATACTTTTACATCAATTACTTGGTTTTAAACTTGAGACACGCTTGGGAAGATCTGCTACTTACAAGTCTGGGGCGTGCTTGGGGCTGGTGTGCTGCCGGTCCCTGCAGTTGTAGTTGGCCCAGCGGTGGCTAGAGGATACCAATGAGCAAAAATTATTGAAAGGAAATTCTACCCTATTCATCAAACTTTCAGCATGGTCTTTCCTATCAACATATATGAACATTAAAATAATACTCACACGATGCCGCAGAGAAAAGATTGCGACAAGCAATTAGTCAGTTTATCTGTCATATCAGTAAATTCATCTGTTTTTCAATTATGTAAACTCATCGCATCACCTTTACCCACCCACTGCCTCTTCCTTGCATTTTGCACATTCACCCTCTGCATCACATTGCCACTCTTCCTTTAAATTCCATTGAAGTGACAATTCCTGCTACACCACACTTGCCACAGATTCCACATCTCCAAATGTGTCATCACCAACTTTTGACCATTACCCTGAATGCCAGTAACCTGAAACATAAGCTATGGCACCTGGGCAAAAGATGCTCGACAGCCACCTCAGAAATGTGCATGTACTCCATTTTCTAACCTCATCAGAATTTGCTCAGTATATGTCATTTGTTTTCAAAATAACAAATCTATTGCTGGATGTCAAAGAATTTGATCTGGAAATACATATATCACATTGTGTTCTCTCGGGATATGCTTTTTGCTGCAGTTGAAGTAATGCCTGTTCCTCAGTTGGGTTGTGCCCCACATATCAAATAGTAAAATAAATGATAATAATTATAATTGAGTGAGAGACTGTCATTTTTGTGTGCAAGATAATCATAAAATGGTCTCAATGAAATATACAATAATCTCAAGTGTGGACGAGTGGAGCGAATTAATCCATCATTTTTCCTATTGCTGTGTTCACACTTTTTATCGCAATGCGTTGGGCCTGTTATGACTGACCAGGGGCTGAATGGGCACACAAGCGAATTTGTCGTTTCACCATTAACAACATCCGTCTCAAGAGCGGAGATGCTGTTAATGATATTTGTCATCAATTTCTTGGTTAATGCCATTAATTTACAATGTTCTGTTAAAAGACTGCGTCATTTCACACATGGTAAACCACACTTTCAGCGAATGGTGTGTTAAGCAAAGGGCTGGTTTCAAAGGAAGCATGCTTGATGTATATATATTTCATTATTCTGATTAGTATCCTAGAAATTATTACCTAAATACACCTTAGCCGGTGTATTGAAAAGTTCGCTTTACATACAAGATAAACTTATCATGAAATTAGACTCACAAGTGGTTGGTCCAGGAGGTGTAGTGGTTCCTGTCACTGAAGTTGTACTTGGTGCTGTGATGAAGAAGGGATATTAGGAAGCATTAATTATTCAAAGGAATTACACATTTCAAAAAAAAACTATCAGCATGGTCCTTTCAACATGGAGGAAAAGGAAGAGTGTCTGTGAATGGCGCAGCAGACAAAAGATTATGTTAGGCTGAAAGACAACCCATACTTTTATAATTTCAGGAAATGAGCCTGCTTCTCGATTGTGTTAGTCCTTTGCAACAGCCCTTGGCGCCATTAACCATCCACCAGCACTCTCTTTTATCTTGCACAATCAACCCGGTCTCTGATGAAGTTGCAACTGATTTATACCCTGTAGTTGTGACAATCCCTCCACATTTTGCATATGTTCCATGTCTTTAAATGTGTCATCTTCATCTATTCATCATCATGTTGATAAGAATTTGATCTAAAACTAGATCAATGGCACTTGGGCAAAGCATGCTGGTTAGTCAATTCAGAAATGACGTTGATCTCATTTTGCTTACCTAGTCGGAACATGCCCAGTATTCCCAGTTTAATTTCCTATTTCATTGCAGACACAAATATTCCAATATTCAGCAATGAACATAGATCCCATGACCTCAAGACACCTATACTTTTACATCAATTAATTCGTTTTACACTTGAGACACACTTGGGAAGATCTGCTACTTACATGTCTGGGGCGTGCTTGGGGCTGGTGTGCTGCCGGTCCCTGCAGTTGTAGTTGGCCCAGCGGTTGCTAGAGGATACCAATGAGCACAATGAGCAAAAATTATTGAAAGGAAATGCAACCCTATTCATCAAACTTTCAGCATGATCTTTTCTTTCAACTTATATGAAAATTAAAATAATACTCACATGATGCCGCAGAGAAAAGAATGCGACATCAAGTAGTCACTGTATCTGTCATATCAGTACATTAATCTGTTTTACAATTATGTAAGCTCATCGCAACACCTTTACCCACCCACTGCCTCTTCCTTGCATTTTGCACATTCACCCTCTGCATCACATTGCCACTCTTCCTTTAAATTCCATTGAAGTGACAATTCCTGCTACACCACACTTGCCACAGATTCCACATCTCCAAATGTGTCATCACCAACTTTTGACCATTACCCTGAATGCCAGTAACCTGAAACATAAGCTATGGCACCTGGGCAAAAGATGCTCGACAGCCACCTCAGAAATGTGCATGTACTCCATTTTCTAACCTCGTCAGAATTTGCTCAGTATATGTCATTTGTTTTCAAAATAACAAATCTATTGCTGGATGTCAAAGAATTTGATCTGGAACTACATATATCACATTGTGTTCTCTCGGGATGTGCATTTTGCTGCAGTTGAAGTAATGCCTGTTCCTCAGTTGGGTTGTGCCCCACATATCAAATAGTAAAATAAATGATAATAATTATAATTGAGTGAGAGACTGTCATTTTTGTGTGCAAGATAATCATAAAATGGTCTCAATGAAATATACAATAATCTCAAGTGAGGACGAGAAGAGCGAATTAATCCATCATTTTTCCTATTGCTGTGTTCACACTTTTTATCGCAAAGCGTTGGGCCTGTTATGACTGACCTGGGGCTGAATGGGCACACAAGCGAATTTGTCGTTTCACCATTAACAACATCCGTCTCAAGAGCGGAGATGCTGTTAATGATATTTGTCATCAATTTCTTGGTTAATGCCATTAATTGACAATGTTCTGTTAAAAGACTGCGTCATTTCACACATGGTAAACCACACTTTCAGCGAATGGTGTGTTAAGCAAAGGGCTGGTTTCAAAGGAAGCATGCTTGATGTATATATATTTCATTATTCTGATTAGTATCCTAGAAATTATTACCTAAATACACCTTAGCCGGTGTATTGAAAAGTTCGCTTTACATACAAGATAAACTTATCATGAAATTAGACTCACAAGTGGTTGGTCCAGGAGGTGTAGTGGTTCCTGTCACTGAAGTTGTACTTGGTGCTGTGATGAAGAAGGGATATTAGGAAGCATTAATTATTCAAAGGAATTACACATTTCAAAAAAAAACTATCAGCATGGTCCTTTCAACATGGAGGAAAAGGAAGAGTGTCTGTGAATGGCGCAGCAGACAAAAGATTATGTTAGGCTGAAAGACAACCCATACTTTTATAATTTCAGGAAATGAGCCTGCTTCTCGATTGTGTTAGTCCTTTGCAACAGCCCTTGGCGCCATTAACCATCCACCAGCACTCTCTTTTATCTTGCACAATCAACCCGGTCTCTGATGAAGTTAAAACTGATTTATACCCTGTAGTTGTGACAATCCCTCCACATTTTGCATATGTTCCATGTCTCTAAATGTGTCATCTTCATCTATTCATCATCATGTTGATAAGAATTTGATCTAAAACTAGATCAATGGCACTTGGGCAAAGCATGCTGGTTAGTCAATTCAGAAATGACGTTGATCTCATTTTGCTTACCTAGTCGGAACATGCCCAGTATTCCCAGTTTAATTTCCTATTTCATTGCAGACACAAATATTCCAATATTCAGCAATGAACATAGATCCCATGACCTCAAGACACCTATACTTTTACATCAATTACTTCGTTTTACACTTGAGACACACTTGGGAAGATCTGCTACTTACATGTCTGGGGCGTGCTTGGGGCTGGTGTGCTGCCGGTCCCTGCAGTTGTAGTTGGCCCAGCGGTTGCTAGAGGATACCAATGAGCACAATGAGCAAAAATTATTGAAAGGAAATGCAACCCTATTCATCAAACTTTCAGCATGATCTTTCCTTTCAACTTATATGAAAATTAAAATAATACTCACATGATGCCGCAGAGAAAAGATTGCGACATCAAGTAGTCACTTTATCTGTCATATCAGTACATTAATCTGTTTTACAATTATGTAAGCTCATCGCAACACCTTTACCCACCCACTGCCTCTTCCTTGCATTTTGCACATTCACCCTCTGCATCACATTGCCACTCTTCCTTTAAATTCCATTGAAGTGACAATTCCTGCTACACCACACTTGCCACAGATTCCACATCTCCAAATGTGTCATCACCAACTTTTGACCATTACCCTGAATGCCAGTAACCTGAAACATAAGCTATGGCACCTGGGCAAAAGATGCTCGACAGCCACCTCAGAAATGTGCATGTACTCCATTTTCTAACCTCGTCAGAATTTGCTCAGTATATGTCATTTGTTTTCAAAATAACAAATCTATTGCTGGATGTCAAAGAATTTGATCTGGAACTACATATATCACATTGTGTTCTCTCGGGATGTGCATTTTGCTGCAGTTGAAGTAATGCCTGTTCCTCAGTTGGGTTGTGCCCCACATATCAAATAGTAAAATAAATGATAATAATTATAATTGAGTGAGAGACTGTCATTTTTGTGTGCAAGATAATCATAAAATGGTCTCAATGAAATATACAATAATCTCAAGTGAGGACGAGAAGAGCGAATTAATCCATCATTTTTCCTATTGCTGTGTTCACACTTTTTATCGCAAAGCGTTGGGCCTGTTATGACTGACCTGGGGCTGAATGGGCACACAAGCGAATTTGTCGTTTCACCATTAACAACATCCGTCTCAAGAGCGGAGATGCTGTTAATGATATTTGTCATCAATTTCTTGGTTAATGCCATTAATTGACAATGTTCTGTTAAAAGACTGCGTCATTTCACACATGGTAAACCACACTTTCAGCGAATGGTGTGTTAAGCAAAGGGCTGGTTTCAAAGGAAGCATGCTTGATGTATATATATTTCATTATTCTGATTAGTATCCTAGAAATTATTACCTAAATACACCTTAGCCGGTGTATTGAAAAGTTCGCTTTACATACAAGATAAACTTATCATGAAATTAGACTCACAAGTGGTTGGTCCAGGAGGTGTAGTGGTTCCTGTCACTGAAGTTGTACTTGGTGCTGTGATGAAGAAGGGATATTAGGAAGCATTAATTATTCAAAGGAATTACACATTTCAAAAAAAAACTATCAGCATGGTCCTTTCAACATGGAGGAAAAGGAAGAGTGTCTGTGAATGGCGCAGCAGACAAAAGATTATGTTAGGCTGAAAGACAACCCATACTTTTATAATTTCAGGAAATGAGCCTGCTTCTCGATTGTGTTAGTCCTTTGCAACAGCCCTTGGCGCCATTAACCATCCACCAGCACTCTCTTTTATCTTGCACAATCAACCCGGTCTCTGATGAAGTTAAAACTGATTTATACCCTGTAGTTGTGACAATCCCTCCACATTTTGCATATGTTCCATGTCTCTAAATGTGTCATCTTCATCTATTCATCATCATGTTGATAAGAATTTGATCTAAAACTAGATCAATGGCACTTGGGCAAAGCATGCTGGTTAGTCAATTCAGAAATGACGTTGATCTCATTTTGCTTACCTAGTCGGAACATGCCCAGTATTCCCAGTTTAATTTCCTATTTCATTGCAGACACAAATATTCCAATATTCAGCAATGAACATAGATCCCATGACCTCAAGACACCTATACTTTTACATCAATTACTTCGTTTTACACTTGAGACACACTTGGGAAGATCTGCTACTTACATGTCTGGGGCGTGCTTGGGGCTGGTGTGCTGCCGGTCCCTGCAGTTGTAGTTGGCCCAGCGGTTGCTAGAGGATACCAATGAGCACAATGAGCAAAAATTATTGAAAGGAAATGCAACCCTATTCATCAAACTTTCAGCATGATCTTTCCTTTCAACTTATATGAAAATTAAAATAATACTCACATGATGCCGCAGAGAAAAGATTGCGACATCAAGTAGTCACTTTATCTGTCATATCAGTACATTAATCTGTTTTACAATTATGTAAGCTCATCGCAACACCTTTACCCACCCACTGCCTCTTCCTTGCATTTTGCACATTCACCCTCTGCATCACATTGCCACTCTTCCTTTAAATTCCATTGAAGTGACAATTCCTGCTACACCACACTTGCCACAGATTCCACATCTCCAAATGTGTCATCACCAACTTTTGACCATTACCCTGAATGCCAGTAACCTGAAACATAAGCTATGGCACCTGGGCAAAAGATGCTCGACAGCCACCTCAGAAATGTGCATGTACTCCATTTTCTAACCTCGTCAGAATTTGCTCAGTATATGTCATTTGTTTTCAAAATAACAAATCTATTGCTGGATGTCAAAGAATTTGATCTGGAACTACATATATCACATTGTGTTCTCTCGGGATGTGCATTTTGCTGCAGTTGAAGTAATGCCTGTTCCTCAGTTGGGTTGTGCCCCACATATCAAATAGTAAAATAAATGATAATAATTATAATTGAGTGAGAGACTGTCATTTTTGTGTGCAAGATAATCATAAAATGGTCTCAATGAAATATACAATAATCTCAAGTGAGGACGAGAAGAGCGAATTAATCCATCATTTTTCCTATTGCTGTGTTCACACTTTTTATCGCAAAGCGTTGGGCCTGTTATGACTGACCTGGGGCTGAATGGGCACACAAGCGAATTTGTCGTTTCATCATTAACAACATCCGTCTCAAGAGCGGAGATGCTGTTAATGATATTTGTCATCAATTTCTTGGTTAATGCCATTAATTGACAATGTTCTGTTAAAAGACTGCGTCATTTCACACATGGTAAACCACACTTTCAGCGAATGGTTTGTTAAGCAAAGGGCTGGTTTCAAAGGAAGCATGCTTGATGTATATATATTTCATTATTTTGATTAGTATCCTAGAAATTATTACCTAAATACACCTTAGCCGGTGTATTGAAAAGTTCGCTTTACATACAAGATAAACTTATCATGAAATTAGACTCACAAGTGGTTGGTCCAGGAGGTGTAGTGGTTCCTGTCACTGAAGTTGTACTTGGTGCTGTGATGAAGAAGGGATATTAGGAAGCATTAATTATTCAAAGGAATTACACATTTCAAAAAAAAACTATCAGCATGGTCCTTTCAACATGGAGGAAAAGGAAGAGTGTCTGTGAATGGCGCAGCAGACAAAAGATTATGTTAGGCTGAAAGACAACCCATACTTTTATAATTTCAGGAAATGAGCCTGCTTCTCGATTGTGTTAGTCCTTTGCAACAGCCCTTGGCGCCATTAACCATCCACC
Organism: Raja brachyura; assembly: GCA_963514005.1. The sequence continues at coordinate 32,577,138 of OY740799.1, forward strand.
AGCACTCTCTTTTATCTTGCACAATCAACGCGGTCTCTGATGAAGTTAAAACTGATTTATACCCTGTAGTTGTGACAATCCCTCCACATTTTGCATATGTTCCATGTCTCTAAATGTGTCATCTTCATCTATTCATCATCATGTTGATAAGAATTTGATCTAAAACTAGATCAATGGCACTTGGGCAAAGCATGCTGGTTAGTCAATTCAGAAATGACGTTGATCTCATTTTGCTTACCTAGTCGGAACATGCCCAGTATTCCCAGTTTAATTTCCTATTTCATTGCAGACACAAATATTCCAATATTCAGCAATGAACATAGATCCCATGACCTCAAGACACCTATACTTTTACATCAATTACTTCGTTTTACACTTGAGACACACTTGGGAAGATCTGCTACTTACATGTCTGGGGCGTGCTTGGGGCTGGTGTGCTGCCGGTCCCTGCAGTTGTAGTTGGCCCAGCGGTTGCTAGAGGATACCAATGAGCACAATGAGCAAAAATTATTGAAAGGAAATGCAACCCTATTCATCAAACTTTCAGCATGATCTTTCCTTTCAACTTATATGAAAATTAAAATAATACTCACATGATGCCGCAGAGAAAAGATTGCGACATCAAGTAGTCACTTTATCTGTCATATCACTACATTAATCTGTTTTACAATTATGTAAGCTCATCGCAACACCTTTACCCACCCACTGCCTCTTCCTTGCATTTTGCACATTCACCCTCTGCATCACATTGCCACTCTTCCTTTAAATTCCATTGAAGTGACAATTCCTGCTACACCACACTTGCCACAGATTCCACATCTCCAAATGTGTCATCACCAACTTTTGACCATTACCCTGAATGCCAGTAACCTGAAACATAAGCTATGGCACCTGGGCAAAAGATGCTCGACAGCCACCTCAGAAATGTGCATGTACTCCATTTTCTAACCTCGTCAGAATTTGCTCAGTATATGTCATTTGTTTTCAAAATAACAAATCTATTGCTGGATGTCAAAGAATTTGATCTGGAACTACATATATCACATTGTGTTCTCTCGGGATGTGCATTTTGCTGCAGTTGAAGTAATGCCTGTTCCTCAGTTGGGTTGTGCCCCACATATCAAATAGTAAAATAAATGATAATAATTATAATTGAGTGAGAAACTGTCATTTTTGTGTGCAAGATAATCATAAAATGGTCTCAATGAAATATACAATAATCTCAAGTGAGGACGAGTGGAGCGAATTAATCCATCATTTTTCCTATTGCTGTGTTCACACTTTTTATCGCAAAGCGTTGGGCCTGTTATGAATGACCTGGGGCTGAATGGGCACACAAGCGAATTTGTCGTTTCATCATTAACAACATCCGTCTCAAGAGCGGAGATGATGTTAATGATATTTGTCATCAATTTCTTGGTTAATGCCATTAATTGACAATGTTCTGTTAAAAGACTGCGTCATTTCACACATGGTAAACCACACTTTCAGCGAATGGTGTGTTAACCAATGGGCTGGTTTCAAAGGAAGCATGCTTGATGTATATATATTTCATTATTCTGATTAGTATCCTAGAAATTATTACCTGAATACACCTTAGCCAGTATATTGAAAAGTTGGCTTTACATACAAGATAAACTTATCATGAAATCAGACTCACAAGTGGTTGGTCCAGGAGGTGTAGTGGTTCCTGTCACTGAAGTTGTACTTGGTGCTGTGATGAAGAAGGGATATCAGGAAGCATTAATTATTCAAAGGAATTACACATTTCAAAAAAAAACTATCAGCATGGTCCTTTCAACATGGAGGAAAAGGAAGAGTGTCTGTGAATGGCGCAGCAGACAAAAGATTATGTTAGGCTGAAAGACAACCCATACTTTTATAATTTCAGGAAATGAGCCTGCTTCTCGATTGTGTTAGTCCTTTGCAACAGCCCTTGGCGCCATTAACCATCCACCAGCACTCTCTTTTATCTTGCACAATCAACGCGGTCTCTGATGAAGTTAAAACTGATTTATACCCTGTAGTTGTGACAATCCCTCCACATTTTGCATATGTTCCATGTCTCTAAATGTGTCATCTTCATCTATTCATCATCATGTTGATAAGAATTTGATCTAAAACTAGATCAATGGCACTTGGGCAAAGCATGCTGGTTAGTCAATTCAGAAATGACGTTGATCTCATTTTGCTTACCTAGTCGGAACATGCCCAGTATTCCCAGTTTAATTTCCTATTTCATTGCAGACACAAATATTCCAATATTCAGCAATGAACATAGATCCCATGACCTCAAGACACCTATACTTTTACATCAATTACTTCGTTTTACACTTGAGACACACTTGGGAAGATCTGCTACTTACATGTCTGGGGCGTGCTTGGGGCTGGTGTGCTGCCGGTCCCTGCAGTTGTAGTTGGCCCAGCGGTTGCTAGAGGATACCAATGAGCACAATGAGCAAAAATTATTGAAAGGAAATGCAACCCTATTCATCAAACTTTCAGCATGATCTTTCCTTTCAACTTATATGAAAATTAAAATAATACTCACATGATGCCGCAGAGAAAAGATTGCGACATCAAGTAGTCACTTTATCTGTCATATCACTACATTAATCTGTTTTACAATTATGTAAGCTCATCGCAACACCTTTACCCACCCACTGCCTCTTCCTTGCATTTTGCACATTCACCCTCTGCATCACATTGCCACTCTTCCTTTAAATTCCATTGAAGTGACAATTCCTGCTACACCACACTTGCCACAGATTCCACATCTCCAAATGTGTCATCACCAACTTTTGACCATTACCCTGAATGCCAGTAACCTGAAACATAAGCTATGGCACCTGGGCAAAAGATGCTCGACAGCCACCTCAGAAATGTGCATGTACTCCATTTTCTAACCTCGTCAGAATTTGCTCAGTATATGTCATTTGTTTTCAAAATAACAAAACTATTGCTGGATGTCAAAGAATTTGATCTGGAACTACATATATCACATTGTGTTCTCTCGGGATGTGCATTTTGCTGCAGTTGAAGTAATGCCTGTTCCTCAGTTGGGTTGTGCCCCACATATCAAATAGTAAAATAAATGATAATAATTATAATTGAGTGAGAAACTGTCATTTTTGTGTGCAAGATAATCATAAAATGGTCTCAATGAAATATACAATAATCTCAAGTGAGGACGAGTGGAGCGAATTAATCCATCATTTTTCCTATTGCTGTGTTCACACTTTTTATCGCAAAGCGTTGGGCCTGTTATGAATGACCTGGGGCTGAATGGGCACACAAGCGAATTTGTCGTTTCATCATTAACAACATCCGTCTCAAGAGCGGAGATGATGTTAATGATATTTGTCATCAATTTCTTGGTTAATGCCATTAATTGACAATGTTCTGTTAAAAGACTGCGTCATTTCACACATGGTAAACCACACTTTCAGCGAATGGTGTGTTAACCAATGGGCTGGTTTCAAAGGAAGCATGCTTGATGTATATATATTTCATTATTCTGATTAGTATCCTAGAAATTATTACCTGAATACACCTTAGCCAGTATATTGAAAAGTTGGCTTTACATACAAGATAAACTTATCATGAAATCAGACTCACAAGTGGTTGGTCCAGGAGGTGTAGTGGTTCCTGTCACTGAAGTTGTACTTGGTGCTGTGATGAAGAAGGGATATCAGGAAGCATTAATTATTCAAAGGAATTACACATTTCAAAAAAAAACCATCAGCATGGTCCTTTCAACATGGAGGAAAAGGAAGAGTGTCTGTGAATGGCGCAGCAGACAAAAGATTATGTTAGGCTGAAAGACAACCCATACTTTTATAATTTCAGGAAATGAGCCTGCTTCTCGATTGTGTTAGTCCTTTGCAACAGCCCTTGGCGCCATTAACCATCCACCAGCACTCTCTTTTATCTTGCACAATCAACCCGGTCTCTGATGAAGTTAAAACTGATTTATACCCTGTAGTTGTGACAATCCCTCCACATTTTGCATATGTTCCACGTCTCTAAATGTGTCATCTTCATCTATTCATCATCATGTTGATAAGAACTTGATCTAAAACTAGATCAATGGCTCTTGGGCAAAGCATGCTGGTTAGTCAATTCAGAAATGACGTTGATCTCATTTTGCTTACCTAGTCAGAACATGCCCAGTATTCCCAGTTTAATTTCCTATTTCATTGCATACACAAATATTCCAATATTCAGCAATTTACATAGATCCCATGACCTCAATACACCTATACCTTTACATCAATTACTTGGTTTTAAACTTGAGACACACGTGGGAAGATCTGCTACTTACAAGTCTGGGGCGTGCTTGGGGCTGGTGTGCTGCCGGTCCCTGCAGTTGTAGTTGGCCCAGCAGTGGCTAGAGGATACCAATGAGCAAAAATTATTGAAAGGAAATTCAACCCTATTCATCAAACTTTCAGCATGATCTTTCCTTTCAACTTATATGAAAATTAAAATAATACTCACACGATGCCACAGAGAAAAGATTGCGACAAGCAAGTAGTCAGTTTATCTGTCATATCAGTAAATTAATCTGTTTTTCAATTATGTAAGCTCATTGCAACACCTTTACCCACCCATTGCCTCTTCCTTGCATTTTGCACATTCACCCTCTGCATCACATTGCCACTCTTCCTTTAAATTCCATTGAAGTGACAATTCCTGCTACACCACACTTGCCACAGATTCCACATCTCCAAATGTGTCATCACCAACTTTTGACCATTACCCTGAATGTCAGTAACCTGAAACATAAGCTATGGCACCTGGGTAAAAGATGCTCGACAGCCACCTCAGAAATGTGCATGTACTCCATTTTCTAACCTCGTCAGAATTTGCTCAGTATATGTCATTTGTTTTCAAAATAACAAATCTATTGCTGGATGTCAAAGAATTTGATCTGGAAATACATATATCACATTGTGTTCTCTCGGAATGTGCTTTTTGCTGCAGTTGAAGTAATGCCTGTTCCTCAGTTGGGTTGTGCCCCACATATCAAATAGTAAAATAAATGATAATAATTATAATTGAGTGAGAGACTGTCATTTTTGTGTGCAAGATAAACATAAAATGGTCTCAATGAAATATACAATAATCTCAAGTGAGGACGAGTGGAGCGAATTAATCCATCATTTTTCCTATTGCTGTGTTCACACTTTTTATTGCAATGCGTTGGGCCTGTTATGACTGACCTGGGGCTGAATGGGCACACAAGCGAATTTGTCGTTTCACCATTAACAACATCCGTCTCAAGAGCGGAGATGCTGTTAATGATATTTGTCATCAATTTCTTAGTCAATGCCATTAATTGACAATGTTCTGTTAAAAGACTGCGTCATTTCACACATGGTAAACCACATTTTCAGCGAATGGTGTGTTAACCAATGGGCTGGTTTCAAAGGAAGCATGCTTGATGTATATATATTTCATTATTCTGATTAGTATCCCAGAAATTATTACCTGAATACACCTTAGCCGGTATATTGAAAAGTTGGCTTTACATACAAGATAAACTTATCATGAAATCAGACTCACAAGTGGTTGGTCCAGGAGGTGTAGTGGTTCCTGTCACTGAAGTTGTACTTGGTGCTGTGATGAAGAAGGGATATCAGGAAGCATTAATTATTCAAAGGAATTACACATTTAAAAAAAAATATCAGCATGGTCCTTTCATCATGGAGGAAAAGGAAGAGTGTCTATGAATGGCGCAGCAGACAAAAGATTATGTTAGGTTGAAAGACAACCCGTACTTTTATAATTTCAGGAAATGAACCTGCTTCTCGATTGTGTTAGTCCTTTGCAACAGCCTTTGGCACCATTAACCATCCACCAGCACTCTCTTTTATCTTGCACAATCAACCCAGTCTCTGATGAAGTTGCAACTGATTTATACCCTGTAGTTGTGACAATCCCTCCACATTTTGCATATGTTCCATGTCTCTAAATGTGTCATCTTCATCTATTCATCATCATGTTGATAAGAATTTGATCTAAAACTAGATCAATGGCTCTTGGGCAAAGCATGCTGGTTAGTCAATTCAGAAATGACGTTGATCTCATTTTGCTTACCTAGTCAGAACATGCCCAGTATTCCCAGTTTAATTTCCTATTTCATTGCAGACACAAATATTCCAATATTCAGCAATGAACATAGATCCCATGACCTCAATACACCTATACTTTTACATCAATTGATTGTTTTTACACTTGAGACACGCTTGGGAAGATCTGCTACTTACAAGTCTGGGGCGTGCTTGGGGCTGGTGTGCTGCCGGTCCCTGCAGTTGTAGTTGGCCCAGCGGTGGCTAGAGGATACCAATGAGCAAAAATTATTGAAAGGAAATTCTACCCTATTCATCAAACTTTCAGCATGGTCTTTCCTATCAACATATATGAACATTAAAATAATACTCACACGATGCCGCAGAGAAAAGATTGCGACAAGCAATTAGTCAGTTTATCTGTCATATCAGTAAATTCATCTGTTTTTCAATTATGTAAACTCATCGCATCACCTTTACCCACCCACTGCCTCTTCCTTGCATTTTGCACATTCACCCTCTGCATCACATTGCCACTCTTCCTTGAAATTCCATTGAAGTGACAATTCCTGCTACACCACACTTGCCACAGATTCCACATCTCCAAATGTGTCATCACCAACTTTTGACCATTACCCTGAATGCCAGTAACCTGAAACATAAGCTATGGCACCTGGGCAAAAGATGCTCGACAGCCACCTCAGAAATGTGCATGTACTCCATTTTCTAACCTCATCAGAATTTGCTCAGTATATGTCATTTGTTTTCAAAATAACAAATCTATTGCTGGATGTCAAAGAATTTGATCTGGAAATACATATATCACATTGTGTTCTCTCGGGATATGCTTTTTGCTGCAGTTGAAGTAATGCCTGTTCCTCAGTTGGGTTGTGCCCCACATATCAAATAGTAAAATAAATGATAATAATTATAACTGAGTGAGAGACTGTCATTTTTGTGTGCAAGATAATCATAAAATGGTCTCAATGAAATATACAATAATCTCAAGTGTGGACGAGTGGAGCGAATTAATCCATCATTTTTCCTATTGCTGTGTTCACACTTTTTATCGCAATGCGTTGGGCCTGTTATGACTGACCAGGGGCTGAATGGGCACACAAGCGAATTTGTCGTTTCACCATTAACAACATCCGTCTCAAGAGCGGAGATGCTGTTAATGATATTTGTCATCAATTTCTTGGTTAATGCCATTAATTTACAATGTTCTGTTAAAAGACTGCGTCATTTCACACATGGTAAACCACACTTTCAGCGAATGGTGTGTTAACCAATGGGCTGGTTTCAAAGGAAGCATGCTTGATGTATATATATTTCATTATTCCGATTTGTATCCTAGAAATTATTACCTGAATACACCTTAGCCAGTATATTGAAAAGTTGGCTTTACATTCAAGATAAACTTATCATGAAATCAGACTCACAAGTGGTTGGTCCAGGAGGTGTAGTGGTTCCTGTCACTGAAGTTGTACTTGGTGCTGTGATGAAGAAGGGATATCAGGAAGCATTAATTATTCAAAGGAATTACACATTTAAAAAAAAAACTATCAGCATGGTCCTTTCAACATGGAGGAAAAGGAAGAGTGACTGTGAATGGCGCAGCACACAAAAGATTATGTTAGGCTGAAAGACAACCCATACTTTTATAATTTCAGGAAATGAGCCTGCTTCTCGATTGTGTTAGTCCTTTGCAACAGCCCTTGGCGCCATTAACCATCCACCAGCACTCTCTTTTATCTTGCACAATCAACCCGGTCTCTGATGAAGTTACAATTGATTTATACCCTGTAGTTGTGACAATCCCTCCACATTTTGCATATGTTCCATGTCTCTAAATGTGTCATCTTCATCTATTCATCATCATGTTGATAAGAACTTGATCTAAAACTTGATCAATGGCTCTTGGGCAAAGCATGCTGGCCAGTCAATTCAGAAATGACGTTGATCTCATTTTGCTTACCTCGTCAAAAGATGCCCAGTGTTCCCAGTTTAATTTTCTATTTCATTGCAGACACAAATATTCCAATATACAGCAATGAACATAAATCCCATGACCTCAATACACCTATACTTTTACATCAATTACTTGGTTTTAAACTTGAGACACACTTGGGAAGATCTGCTACTTACAAGTCTGGGATGTGCTTGGGGCTGGTGTGCTGCCGGTCCCTGCAGTTGTAGATGGCCCAGCGGTGGCTGGAGGATACCAATGAGCAAAAATTATCGAAAGGAAATTCACCCTATTGATCAAATTTTCAGCCTGATCTTTCCTTTCAACTTATATGAAAATTAAAATAATACTCACACGATGCCACAGAGAAAAGATTGCGACAAGCAAGTACTCAGTTTATCTGTCATATCAGTAAATTAATCTGTTTTTCAATTATGTAAGCTCATCGCAACACCTTTACCCACCCACTGCCTCTTCCTTGCATTTTGCACATTCACCCTCTGCATCACATTGCCACTCTTCCTTTAAATTCCATTGAAGTGACAATTCCTGCTACACCACACTTGCCACAGATTCCACATCTCCAAATGTGTCATCACCAACTTTTGACCATTACCCTGAATGCCAGTAACCTGAAACATAAGCTATGGCACCTGGGCAAAAGATGCTCGACAGCCACCTCAGAAATGTGCATGTACTCCATTTTCTAACCTCATCAGAAATTGCTCAGTAAATGTCATTTGTTTTCAAAATCACAAATCTAGTGCTGGGTCAAATAATTTGATCTGGAAATACATATATCACATTGTGTTCTCTCGGGATGTGCTTTTTGCTGCAGTTGAAGTAATGCCTGTTCCTCAGTTGGCTTGTGCCCCACATATCAAATAGTAAAATAAATGATAATTATAATTGAGTGAGAGACTGTCATTTTTGTGTGCATGATAATCATCACATGGTCTCAATGAAATATACAATAATCTCAAGTGAGGACGAGTGGAGCGAATTAATCCATCATTTTCCCTACTGCTGTGTTCACACTTTTTATCGCAATGCGTTGGGCCTGTTATGACTGACCTGGGGCTGAATGGGCACACAAGCGAATTTGTCATTTCACCATTAACAACATCCGTCTCAAGAGCGGAGATGCTGTTAATGATATATTTTCATCAATATAATTTCAGGAAATGAGCCTGCTTCTCGATTGTGTTAGTCCTTTGCAACAGCCCTTGGCGCCATTAACCATCCACCAGCACTCTCTTTTATCTTGCACAATCAACCCAGTCTCTGATGAAGTTGCAACTGATTTATACCCTGTAGTTGTGACAATCCCACCACATTTTTCATATGTTCCATGTCTCTAAATGTGTCATCTTCATCTATTCATCATCATGTTGAAAATAATTTGATCTAAAACTTGATGGATGGCTCTTGGGCAAAGCATGCTTGCTAGTCAATTCAGAAATGACATTGATCTCATTTTCCTTACCTAGTCAGAACATGCCCAGTATTCCCAATTTAATTTCCTATTTCATTGCAGACATAAATATTCCAATATTCAGCAATGGACATAGATCCCATGACTTCAATACACCTACCACTTTACATCAATTACTTGGTTTTACACTTGAAACAAACTTGGGAAGATTTGCTACTTACAAGTCGGGGATGTGCTTGGGGCTGGAGTGCTGCCGGTCCCTGCAGTTGTAGATGGCCCAGCGGTGGCTATAGGATACCAAGGAGCACATATTATTGACAGGAAATTCAACCCTATTCCTGAAACTTTCAGCATGATCTTTCCTTTAAACATATATAAAAATTAAATTAATACTCACACGATGCTGCAGATAAAAGATTGCGACAAGCAAGCAGTCAGTTTTTCTGTCGTATCAGTAAATGTATCTGATTTTCAATTATGTAAGCTCATTGCAACACCTTTACCTACCCACGGCCTCTTCCTTGGCATTTTGCACATTCACCCTTTGCATCACATTGACACTCTTCCTTTAAATTCCATTGTTGTGACAATTCCTGCTACACTACATTTGCCACAGATTCCACATCTCCAACTGAGGCATCACCAACTTTCGCCCATTAACCTGAATGCCAGTAACCTGAAACATAAGCTGTGGCACCTGGGCAAAAGATGCTGGACAGCCACCTCAGGAATGTGCATGTACTCCATTTTCTAACCACGTCAGAATTTGCTCAGTATTTTTCATTTGTTTTCAAAATCACGAATCTATTGCTGGATGTCAAAGAATTTGATCTGGAAATACATATATCACATGGTGTTCTCTCGGGATGTGCTTTTTGCTGCAGTTGTAGTAATGCCTGTTCCTCAGTTGGGTTGTGCCCCACATATCAAATAGTAAAATAAATGATAATAATTATAATTGAGTGAGAGACTTGTCATTTTTTTGTGCATGATAATCATAACATGGTCGCAATGAAATATACAATAATCTCAAGTGAGGACGAGTGGAGCGTATTAATCCATCATTTTTCCTGTTGCTGTTTTCACACTTTTTATCGCAATGCTTTGGGCCTGTTATGACTAACCTGGCGCTGAATGGGCACACAAGCCAATTTGTAGTTTCACCATTAACAACATCCGTCTCAAGAGCGGAGATGCCGCTAATGATATTTGTCAATAATTTCTTGGTTAATGTCATAAATTGACAATGTTCCGTTAAAAGACTGCATCATTTCACACATCGTAAAACGCACTTTCAGTGAATGGTGTTTTAACCAATGGGCTGTTTTCAAAGGAGGCATGCTTGATGTATATATATTTAATTATTCTCATTTGTATCCTAGAAATTATTACCTGAATACACCTTAACCAGCACATTGAAAAGTTGGCTTTACATACAAGATAAACCTATCATTAACTCAGACTCACAGATGGTTGGTCGAGGAGGTGTAGTGATTCCTGTCACTGAAGTTCTACTTGGTGCTGTGATGAAGAAAGGATATCAGGAAGCATTAATTATTCGAAGGAATTCAACACATTTCAAAAATAAACTATCAGCATGGTCCTTTCGACATGGAGGAAAACGAAGAGTGTCTGTGCTTGGCGCAGCAGACAAAAGATTATGTTAGGCTGAAAGACAACCCATATGTTTATAATTTCAGGAAATGAGCTTGCTTCTCGATTGTGTAAGTCCTTTGCAACAGCCCTTGGCGCCATTAACCATCCACTAGCACTCTCTTTTATCTTGCACAATCAACCCAGTCTCTGATTAAGTTGCAACTGCTTTATACCCTGTAGTTGTGACAATCCCTCCATATTTTGCATATGTTCCATGTCTCTAAATGTGTCATCTTCATCTATTCATCATCATGTTGAAAATAATATGATCTAAAACAAGATGGATGGCTCTTGGGCAAAGCATGCTGGCTGGTCAATTCAGAAATGACATTGATCTCATTTTGCTTGCATAGTCAGAACATGCCCAGTATTCCCAATTTAATTTCCTATTTCATTGCAGACATAAATATTCCAGTATTCAGCAATGAACATATATCCCATGTCCTCAATACACCTGCACCTTTACATCAATTACTTGGTTTTACACTTGAAACAAACTTGGGAAGATTTGCTACTTACAAGTCGGGGATGTGCTTGGGGCTGGAGTGCTGCCGGTCCCTGCAGTTGTAGATGGCCCAGCGGTGGCTAGAGGATACCAAGGAGCAAATATTATTGAAAGGAAATTCAACCCTATTCCTCAAACTTTCAGCATGATCTTTCCTTTTCACAAATATAAAAAATAAATTAATACTCACACGATGCCGCAGATAAAACATTGCGACAAGCAAGTAGTCAGTTTTTCTGTCGTATCAGTAAATGTATCCGTTTTTCAATTATGTAAGCTCATCGCAACACCTGTACCCACCACTGCCTCTTCCTTGTATTTTACACATTCACCCTCCGCATCAGATTGCCTCTCTTCCTTTAAATTCGATTGTTGTGACAAATCCTGCTACACTACGCCTACCACAGATTCCACATCTTCACATGAGGCATCACCTACTTTTGCCAATTGCCCTGATGCCTGTAACCTGAAACCTAAGCTTTGGCACTTGGGCAAAAGATGCTGGACACCCACCTCAGAAATGTCCATGTACTCAATTTTCTAACATCGACAGAATTTGCTCAGTATTTGACATTTGTTTTCAAAATCATGAATGTATTTCTGGATGTCAAAGTACATTGAAAATTTGGCTTTACAGACAAGATAAACTTATCATGAACTCAGACTCACAGGTGGTTGGGCCAGGAGTTATAGGGGTCCCCGTCACTGAAGTTGTACTTGGTGCTGTAATGAAGAAAGGATATCAGGAAGCATTAATTATTCAAAGCAATTCAACACATTTCAAAAAAAACTATCGGCATGGTCCTTTCAACATGGAGGAAAAGGAAGAGTGTTGGTGCTTGGCGCAGCAGACAAAAGATTATGTTAGGCTGAAAGACAACCCATACTTTTATCATTTCAGGAAATGAGCATGCTTCTCAGTTGTGTAAGTCCTTTGCAACAGCCCTTGGCTTCATTAACCATCCACCAGCACTCTTTTTCCTCTTGCAGAATCAACCCAGTCTCTGATGAAGTTGCAACTCCTTTATACCCTGTAGTCGTGACAATCCCTCCACAATTTGCATTTGTTCCATGTCTCTAAACGTGTCATCTTCATCTATTCATCATCGTGTTGAAAATAATTTAAGCTGAAAATTTGATCAATGGCTCTTGGGCAAAGCATGCTGGCCAGTCAATTCAGAAATTACATTGATCTCATTTTGCTTACCTAGTCAGAACATTCCCAGTATTCACAATTTAATTTCCTATTTCATTGCAGACACAAATATTCCAATATTCAGCAATGAACATAGATCCCATGACCTCAATACACCTACACCTTTACATCAATTACTTGGTTTTACACATGAGACAAATTTCGGAAGATCTGCTACTTACAAGTCGGGGATGTGCTTCGGGCTGGAGTGCTGCCGGTCCCTGCAGTTGTTGATGGCCCAGCGGTGGCTAGAGGATACCGATGAGCAAAAATTATTGAAAGGAAATTAAACCCTCTTCCTCAAACTTTCAGCATGATCTTTCCTTTCAAAATATTTGAAAATTAAAATAGTATGCACACGATGCCACAGAGAAAAGATTGCGACAAGCAAGTAGTCAGTTTATCTGTCATATCAGTAAATGAATCTGTTTTTCCATTGTGGAAGCACATTGCCACACCTTTACCCACCCACTGCCTCTTCCTTGCATTTTGCACATTCACCCTCTGCATCAGGTTGCCACCCTTCCTTTAAATTCCATTGAAGTGACAATTCCTGTTGCACCACACTTGCCACAGATTCCACATCTCCAAATGTGGCATCACCAACTTTTGCCCATTCTCTAACTTTTATCCATTGTCCTGAAATGCCTTCACCTGAAACATAATCTCTGGAGTTCATACAAAGATAGTGAACAGCCAATTCAAAATGTCACCATTCTCCATTTTCTAACGTTGTAAGAGCATGCCGAGTATTTGCTGTATGTTTCCTCAATCATTATTTCATTGCTGACTTTAACATAATTTGATTTGAAAGACCAATTGAAAAATAAGTGGTGTCATGGGCATACAGCAGAGAATCAGGCCCTTCAGCCCAACTGTTAGCTGCAGACCCAGATGCCCCAGCTGAGCTCATCTTATTTGCTCACACAGCCTGTTTTCCCTCAGATCCGAGAAAGAATTAAAAAAATTATAATAATGAAAAGTGAGTAAAATGTTTATGTTTGTGATCATATAATCTATTACTTATTCACAATGAAAGAAGGGTCTCGACCCAAAACGTTGCCTATTCCTTCTATCCATAGATGTTGCCTCACCCGCTGAGTTTCTCTAACATTTTTGTCCATCCACAATGAAATGGAGAATCTTCCAGCCTTACAACGAGTGGAATGAGTTCATTCACCATTTTGCCTGATAGTATGTTACCATCTGTAATGGGCATTTGGCTTGTTTTGTGTGTCATTAATTATGGCATGTGTCTTTAAATTTTAGACTGCCCGTTGTTATGTGGGTGGGATGTATGATGTATTCTTGGGCGTCTTAGGAGCTAAGTTTGTTGCGCAGAAGATTTGACGAAGATTATAGTGTACGAGTCAGAAGAAGTTTGGATGTACTTTATTGTTTTTCTTCAACAATAAAGAAACTATTAATCGAAAGACTGTGTTATGAAGATTAATCTTGTGAAGAAGCTCTGAAGGTCTCACGGAAAGCTCACATGCGTATTACGACATTCTCCTTAATCATGTAGTCCACTTTAGTGGCTAGAGGGAGTAATCTCTTGAACAATATAAAAATCTGCCGCTACACCATCTTATTCATGTAATGCATTGTATCTGTTTCTGATTACCTTCTGGCATAATGTAAGGACAACATATAATCCTTCGACATTTTCACCACATTTAACGGGATCCTACCACTGGCCACATCTTCCCATCTCCTCCCTTTTCTCCTTTCTGCAGAGACCGTTCCCTCCATAACTCCCAGGTCAATTCGTCACTTCCCACCCAAACTTCCCCGTCCGCTGGTTCATTAGAAACATAGAAAATAGGTGCAGGAGTAGGCCATTCGGCCTTTCGAGCCTGCACCACCATTCTATATGATCTTGGCTGATCATCCAACTCAGTATCCTGTACCTGCTTTCTCTACATACCCCCTGATCTCATTAGCCACAAGGGCCACATCTAACTCCCTCTTAAATATAGCCAACAAACTGGCCTCAACTACATTCTGTGGAAGAGAATTCCACAGATTCACCACTCTCTGTGTGAAAAATGATTTTCTCATCTCGGTCCTAAAAGACTTCCCCCTTATCCTTAACAGTGACCCCTTGTCCTGGACTTCCCCAACATCGGGAACAATCTTCCTGCATTTAGCCTGTCCAACCCCTTAAGAATTTTGGAAGTCTCTATGAGATACCCCCTCAATCTTCAAAATTCCAGCGAGTACAAGCCGAGTCTATCCAGTCTTTCTTGATATGGAAGTCCTGGAATCAGTCTGGTGAACCTTCTCTGTACTCTATCGCAAGAATGTCTTACCTCAGATTAGGAGACCAAAACTGTAAGCAATACTCCAGGTGTGGCCTCAACAAGACCCTGTACAACTGCAGTAGAACCTCCCTGCTCTTGTACTCAAATCCTTTTGCTATGAATGCCAACATACCATTTGCTTTCTTCACAGCCTGCTGCATCTGCATGCCTACTTTCAATGACTGGTGTACCATGACACCCAGGTCTCATTGCATCTCCCCTTTCCCTAATCGGTCACCATTCAAATAATAGTCTACTTTCCTGTTTTTGCCACCAAAGTGGATAACCTCACATTTATCCACATTATACTGCATCTGCCATGCATTTGCCCACTCACCCAGCCTATCCACGTCACCTTGCAGCCTCCTAGCATCCTTGTCACAGCTAACACTGTCCCCCAATACCGTGTGCTTTAAGTTTGTATACTAATCTCTTGTGTGGGACCTTGTCGAAAGCCTTCTGAAAGTCCAGATATAACACATCCACTGCTTCTCCCTTATCCATTCTACTAGTTACATCCTCAAAAAAATCAATAAGATTCGTCAGACATGAATTACCTTTCGTAAATCCATGCTGACTTCGTCCAATGATTTCACCACTTTCCAAATGCGGTGCTATCCCATCTGTAATAACTGACTAGCAGTTTCCCCACTACCGATGTTAGACTAACTGGTCTGTAATTCCCCGTTTTCTCTGTCCCTCCTTTTTTAAAAAGTGGGATTACATTAGCTACCCTCCAATCCTTAGGAACTACTCCAGAATCAAAAGAGTTTTGAAAAATTATTACTAAGGCATCCACTATTTCTGGGGCTAATTCCTTAAGTACCCTGGGATGCAGCCTATCTGGCCCTGGGGATTTATCGGCCTTTAATCCATTCAGTTTACCTAACACCACTTTGCGGCTAACCTGGATTTCACTCAGTTCCTCCATCTCATTGGACCCGCGATCCCCTGCTATTTCCGGCAGATTATTTATGTCTTCCTTAGTGAAGACAGAACCAAAGTAGTTATTCAATTGGTCTGCCATGTCCTTGTTCCCCATGATCAATTCACCTGTTTCTGACTGCAAGGGACCTACATTTGTTTTAACTCATCTTTTTCGCTTCACATATCGATAAAAACCTTTGCAGTCAGTTTTTATGTTCCCTGCCAGTTTTCTTTCATAATCCATTTTCCCTTTCCTAATTAAGCCCTTTGTCCTCCTCTGTTGGACTCTGACTTTCTCCCAGTCCTCTGGTAGGCTGTTTTCTCTGGCTAATTTGTACGCTTCATCTTTTGCTTTGATACTATCCCTGATTTCCCTTGTTATCCACGGATGCACTACCTTCCCTGATTTATTCTTTTGCCATACTGGAATTAACAATTGTTGTAGTTCATCCATGCAGTCTTTAAATGCCTTCCATTGCATATCCAAATGCCATCCATTGCATATCCAAATGCCTTCCCTTGCAACCACAGGAAATGGTACATTTGTCGCTTTACCTCCCCCCTCGACACCATCCAAGGACCCAAGTAGTCTTTCCAGGTGAGGCAGAGGTTCACCTACTCCTCCTCCAACCTCATCTATTGCATTAACTGTTCCAGGTGTCAACTGCTCTACATTGGTGAGACCAAGCGCAGGTTTAGCGATCGCTTCGCCCAACACCTCCGCTCGGTTCGCAATAACTAACCGGTTCTCCCGGTGGCTCACTTCAACTCCCCCTCCCATTCCGAACCTGACCTTTCTGTCTAGGACCTCCCCAATGGCCAGAGTGAGTCCCACCGCAAAATGGAGGAGCAGCATCTCATATTTTGCTTGGGTAGTTTACACCCCAGCGGTATGAACATTGACCTCTAATTTCAGGTAGTCCTTGTTGTCTCCATTCTTCCCTTCCCCTTCCCAGCTCTCCCCCAGCCTACTGTCTGCACCTCATCCATTCTAATTTCCCGCCCCCCCCGACATCAGTCTGAAGAAGGGTTTCGACCCGAAACATCGCCTACTCCTTCGCTACATAGATTCTGCCTCACCCGCTAAGTTTCCCAGAATTTTTGTCTACCTTCGATTTTTCCAGCATCTGCAGTTCTTTCTTAAACAAATAGGAATCTGAGGGTCTTATTCACACAAAGGGTGGTGGAACAAGCTGCCAGAGGAGGTTGTTGAGGCAGGAACTATCCTAACGTGTAAGAAACAGTCAGACAGGTACATGGTAGGCCATGTATGGAGGGATATGGGCTAAAAGCAGGCAGGTGAGACGTGTAACTGGGCAAGTTTGGCTGAAGGGCCTGTTTCCATGTTATGTCACTCTTTGACTGTGGTGTTCGTTAAACCCTATTGCAGTGACAACCCTGCCGTCTCACATTTACCTCATGTTCCACATCTTCAAATGTACATTTTCTAATTTTTCCTCCATCATGCTGAAATATATTTGCTAAAAATGTTATCACTGGATAAACACCAGTAGCCTGGACTGAGCTCCGTATTGAGCCAATGCCAGAGTCAAAGGGGCAAGAACTATATTCAATTAGCTGATATTAGGTTGGCCAAGTTGTATCTCATCATCCTTTTGCTTAAAAATCAAGGCAATGCAGTAGAGAGCATATTGACTGGTTGCATCACAGCCTGGTTCGGCAGCTCAATCATCCAAAAACAAATAAGATTGTAAAAAGTGGTGAACACTGCCCAGCCCATCAGGGGATACTGACTTCCCCACCATTGAAGGGATCTACAAGAATCGCTGCCCCAAAAAGACAACCGGTATCATCAGAGACCCACGCCACCCTGGCCACGCTCTCATTTCATTCTTGTCATCAGAATGAAGGTTTCAAAGCCTGAAAATAGTAACATCAAGATTCAGGAGCAGTATCTTCCCAACAACCATCAAGCTATTGAACACTACAACCTCCAAATAGGCTCCGAAATATATAGACTGGAGGCATTATTTTTTACTTTGCACTATTGTTGTTTGTTTATTTGATTGTTTGAAAACCAGAATATTACTCACAGGGTGTCGTCACAGCAGTTGTCCATCTTGTTGTTGCTTCAGTAGTTGTTGACACTGTAGATTAGAGAAATTATTGCAAATTATTCAGAAAAATTGAAAACAGAACGCTGAAATAACTCAGCGTGTTAGACAGCATCATCAGGTGAACATGGATAAAGTGGCATTTTTGATCAGGACCTTTCTTCGGACTGAAGAGATGCTCTTGTATTACTTTGTGGCATAACATGGTTACAAAGAAACAAATGTTGTTGCAAATAGAATGAATTGATTCATTATTCCTGTCTGAGTGTCACACGTTATTTATTTACTTCTGACATTAATTGGCTCTGATGGAAATTTATTGCTGAAACCACTGACCACATCCCTCCCACGATGTTCATAGTCAAAATACATTGAACACAGAACGGTACAGCATTTGTGCCCACAATGTCTACATTGAACATAATGCCAACATAAGTTCTTATTTGCACATAATCCATATCTCTCCATTCGCTGCACATCCATGTGCCTATTCAAACGTCTCTTAAATGCCACTATCTTATCTACCTCCACCACCATCCCCAGCAATGCACTCCAGGCGCTCACCATCCTCTGTATAAACAAAACTTGCCCTGCAGACTTCCTTTAAACTTTACTCTTCTCACCTTAAAGGCAAAGGGCCTGTCCACTTAGGTGACTTTTTAGGCGAGTGCAGGACACTCACCTCATGGTCGCCACATGTTCGCCGGTGGTGGTCTCTGGTGTGTCTCGTTCATGGTCGCGAGGAGTTCCCGCATTCTGGGAACGAGTTCCCTTCTCCCATCTCCCCCCCCCCCCCCTTTTAAAGGACTTGCCGTACACTGTGCTAGCTGTCTTAACCTTCGTGTTCATCGCAGTGTGTGTCAGTATCACCTTGGTTTTGTACCGTGGTAAATTTCAGACAGCACTCCCCCGCTTTCCTTGGGCCCGCCTTTTGGGGGGGGGGGGGTGTGTGTGTGTGTGTGTGTGTGTGTGTGTGTGTGTGTGTGTGTGTGTGTGTGTGTGTGTGTGTGTGTGTGTGTGTGTGTGTGTGTGTGTGTGTGTGTGTGTGTGCGTGTGTGTGTGCGTGTGTGTGTGTGTGTGGTTCCACTCTGACATACACCGTTCCAGTTTCCTGTTTTTCAGGCAAGTGCCACGAACTTGACAGTCGCCGGCAGTCCGCTGAAAAATCGCCTAAGTGGGACAGGCCCTTAGGCCCTCTATTGTTTGATGTTTATATCCTTGGAAAACGGTTCCGACAGTTTACCCTATCTAATTGAGTATACGTCCACCAGGTCTCAATGCGACCTGTGCAGTTCCAGAGAAAACTGCAATTCCCTAAAGTTGGAGAATTTCCAGAAGGATATTCGAGTATTTCCAGAGATCAGAAGTGCCCAGACACATCTTACTTTGGGCCTCTGAACAGTGCAGGTATTGACCAACAGACAGGTCAGAGTTTGGGTGGGATGGTGAAGTAGTAAGTAGCCAGAAGCTCATGGCCACTCCCACTACTGCAGGTGCTCGGCAAGGTAAACACTCAACCTGTGTTTTGTTTGTCCAGTTAGAGGAGAGCACATTGTGAACATCGCATGTAAAATGCTCAGGAAATGTAAATTAATCAATGCTGAACCTGGAAAAATCTCTTGTATCCCTACGTGGTGAGAAATAAATAAGTGTTTGGATTGCCGTTCCATTTGACCTCAGCGATCATATGGGATGTAGGAAGAGCTTGTTAACTGGATACAGAAGAGCTTAATGAAAGGAAGCAGAGAATGATGGTTGTGAAAGGTGAGAGTGAGGGTTATCTTTTGGACTGGAGTCCTATGAAAATTGGTGTGCCTCAGGGATGGGTGCCTCAGGGATGGCCTATTGTGTTTTTTTTCATTTATAGATTAATAGAGTGATACAATGTGGAAACAGGCCCTTCAGCCCACTGGCCATCATGTCCCAGCTACACAGTCCCACCTGCCTGCGTTTGGTCTATGTCCCTCCAAACCTGTCCTATCCATGTACCTGTCTAACTGTTTCTTAAATGTTGGGCTAGTCCCAGCTTCAACTACCACCTCTGGCAGCTTGTTCCATATACCCAACACCCTTTGTGTGAAAAAGTTACCCCTCAGAGTCCTATTAAATCTTTTCCCCTTCACCTTAAACGTATGTCCTCTGGTCCTCGATTTACCTACTCTGGGCAAGCAATTCTGTGCGTCTGCCTGATCTACTGCTCTCCTAATTTTATGCACCTCTATAAGATCACCCCTCATCCTCCTGTGCTCCAGGGAATGGAGTCCCAGCCTACTCAACCTCTCCCTATAGCTCAGACGATCTTGTCCTGGCAACCTCCTCGTAAATCGTTTCTGTATCCTCTCCAGCTTGACAACATCTTTCCTATAACATGGTGCCGAGAATGGCACACAATATTCTAAATGCGGCTCACCAACATCTTATACAACTGCAACATAACCTCCCAACTTTTATACTCAATTCTCTGACTGATGAAGGCCAATGTACAAAAAGCCTTTTTGACCACCTTATCTACCTGCGACTTGACCTTCAAGGAACCTTGCACGTGCACTCCTAGATCCCTCTGCTCTATAACACTCCCAGGAGATCTACCATTCACTGTGCAGGTCCTGCCCATGTTAGACTTCCTAAAATACAACACCTCATATTTCTCGCCATAGATCAAGATCCTGCTACAATTTTTCACAACCATCTTCACTGCCTGCAAAACCACCTACTTTTGTATCAACAGCAAACTTGCTAATCTTGCCATGTATGTTTTCATCCAAATCATTGATGTAGGTGACAAATACCAAACCTTAAGGCACACCACTAGTCACAGGCCTCCAGCAATCTTCCACCATCACCCTCGGCTTCCTTCCATGAAGCCAATGTTTTGTCCATCACACCAACGATTGGATGAGAATGTACAAGGGATGACTTGTAAGTTTGCAGATGACTCTAAAATAGAGTAGGGATTAACGGTACCCTTTCGGAAAGGCTGGCAAAATTAGTGGGGTTCAGCAAGGCTCGGTGCTGGCACCACAACTATTTACAATATACATTAATGATTTAGATGAAGGGATTAAAAGTAACATTAGCAAATTTGCAGATGACGCAAAACTGGGTGGCAGTGTGAGCTGTGGGGAGGATGCTATGAGGATGCAGGGTGACTTGGACAGGTTGGGCGAGGGGCAGATGCATGGCAGATGCAGTTTAATGTGGATAAATGTGGATCTACTTTGGTGGCAAAAACAGGAAGGCAGATTACTATCTAAATGGTGTCAAGTTAGGAAAAGAGGAAGTACAACAAGATCTGGGTGTCCTTGTTCATCAGTCACTGAAAGTAAGCATACAGGTACAGCAGGCAGTGGAGAAAGCTATTGAATGGCATCTTGGCCTTCATAACAAGAGGCGTTGAGAATATGAGCAAAGAGGTCCTTCTGCTGTTGTACAGGGCCCTAGTGAGACCATACCTGGAGTATTGTGTGCAGTTTCGGTCTCCAAATTTGAGGAAGGACATTCTTGCTATTGAGGGAGTGCAGCACAGGTTCACGAGGTTAATTACCGGGATATCGTAGTCTAGGGATATGAGGAGAAGGCAGGAACGGGGTACTGATTGTGCATGATCAGCCATGATCACAGTGAATGGCGGTGCGGACTCGAAGGGCTGAATAGCCTACTCCTGCACCTATTGTCTATTGCACCATCTTCTCAGCCAAAAAATCTTCCATCATATCCTCCTACTCTTACTCTCTAGCACTTGGCACAGGGAGTAATCCAGAGATTACATTTTAAACTTTTGTTTAACTCCCTATCAGGCACGTGCCGTGAGTAATAGCTCAGAGTAGGCAGTCAGTCGGCTTTAAAAAATATATATAAACCGCGCATGCGCAGATTGTTCTCTCCGTAAAAATAAAAAACAAAAATAAAGACAGTAACAATTCAATTTGCCCAAGGCTTCCAAGTCTCCTTTATTCTGAATTACTGAATGGGTGGGGGTGAAGGGTGATGGCAGGTGGACAGATGGTGGGGAAAACGGGAGTACAGGGAAAAGTTGAATTAGTTGTCATCTAATTGAATGACAACACTTGTTCAAGGGACCAATTGGGGGGAGAGTTCCTTTCACAGCGTGTGGAGAGTCTGTGCCAGGGGTAAAGTTGCGGGGAGCGCAGGAGTGTTGGGTCGGGGATAATGCCAGTAACTCACTCACTCACCGTGGCCATGGCGCATTGGGCGCCACCGCACTGCAGCCGGGGATAGAAGCAGCTCGGGTAGCTGCGAGCGGCCGCCAGGAGACAACAGCAGAACTGGCCACCACTTCAGTGCCTTCTGCCGGCCCGCTCACCTCTGGCAGTGCTCTCCATCTGAACACCTCTCACCTGCCGCTCGCTCATGTCAGCGGCTTCCTGCAAATCCTTAAATTCCCACAGCCGAGTAGCCTCAACCTCAACCTGACAGCGAGCGGCAGGAGAGGTTTTTAGACGGAGAACTGCCAGAGGTGTGCGGGGGCCCGCAGAAGGAGCTATGGTGGCAGCTGGTTCCGCTCTCCAGCACAGCCACCCGAGCCACTTTACTCACCCCCCCCCCCCCCCCAATGCGGTGGCATTGCACGCCTCCGTGCAAGGAGCGTCACAAGTGGCATGCTCACGACCCCTCCTTCACAACATTCGTGCCCTCCCCACAACTTTACCCTGGGCCAGACTCCCCAAACAATGTGAACGGAGCTCTCCCCCCACCCCACACCCCGGGAAATACAGTATTTAAAAACATAAACACAAAATGTACTTACCACATTATTGGTACACAAACTCCATTCTTCTCTTTTTGTTTCCTAACATACACTTAAAATATTGACAATCCATATTTGAAAACCCTGCCAAGAAACCAGCGCTGCGCATGCGCAGTACGATGCTGCGCATGCGTAGTGCTGCAAAGGCAGAATTTCTGCTGCCTTCAGCCCCGCTTGAAATTGACGCTTGAAACAGCGCTGACGGCACGTGGGCTGCACAGACGTTCAAGGGCTACAAGTGCTGCGGATGAAAGGCACGGAGAATTATGCCTACCTAAGAGATCGATCTCTTAGATAGGCATAATTCTCCCATGCCTTTATTATTTATATTTAGTAATTACTATGTTATAATTTTAGTCAGGGTAGGCAGTGCCTACCTTGCCTAATCTGTCAGCACGTGCCTGCTCCCTATATTTACTCTACAGGAACTAATTCCTTTTCCTACAAATGTGCACAACATCAGGCTGCTCACCCTCCCACTTGACCCCAGGGAGACAACACGCTATCATGGATTCTAACAAAATCATTAAATAATTATTAAATAATTAACAAAACTTTTACTTACTGATTTCAACTGTTCCATTTTTACACTTGCTGCAAAATACAAAATATGTGAAACATTCAAATTTATAATCACTTTAATTATTATTGCTGATTTTGTTAACATCAGCAATAAATGATTGAAATATGCTTATGAGCACAAATATGCTGATGTTATGTTGATATTGGTATTGCATACAGTATTTGATGCTTTGATGGCACTTTTACAAGATTACAGAATAAATTTGTACTTTAGCTCAATCATCCTAAAAACAAACCCTGGGCAAAGTGCAGAGATGATTCAGAAAGCTTTCTAAAGAAACAACATTTATTTTGAATTGGTTTCATGAAGACTTTTGCATACAGCATCAAAAGTGCTTCAAATATATTTGGATCAAGGCCCTGATGACTTCTAGATCAGAGTGACTCGAGTTAAATGACTCAGTTCAATATCAGGGGGGAATTATAACCAGAGAAGGCAGCTGATGGTTAATCGTGTACTTGAAGCATTTCTAATTGTTCTGAATGTATTCAAGGAACAAATGGAGATATTTCTCAAGCAAGCTGTTGAGGAATATATTAATAGATTTTAACGAATATTTTACCTTGGTCCACATTCTGTAATGCTTTCTTCATTTGGTTGTAATAATATACCATTAAGATAACAAGTACAATCAGCTAAGTCAACACACTTCATTGTATTTTCATCCAGATAAGGAAGATCATCAGGACATTTTGCATAGCATCCTGAAAATTAAAAAAAAAAAAGATATGCTGGCAAACTTCTCACATTTGTTTTTCATTATATTGTACTTTAAAAGACAAATGATTTCCTACAAATGGCCAGGTAGCCCAATTTGCTTGATTAAGCCGTTTTCTACCTACTACCGATGGCAAATTCATTTACCAACATGTCTGGAGAGCGCAAGGGGAATGGAGCAGTTGAAGTATTCCCAATTCTCAAATATTTTAAACAGCTATATGCCTATTTTCTTAGGCATTAAAATGGCAGTGGAAGTAATTAAAAGTAATTTACATACATAATAATCGTGATGTCTAACTATTTGAACTGTGCTATGACTTTCCAGTGGATTAAGTAGGCTGTTTTAAAGGAGATAGCTACAGGATGAAGATGGTAGAATCTGTTATCATCCATTTAGGTGAGCTCTCCAGAATGTCCTCAGGTGCACATCTCTTAAAACTAGAAAATGGTTTGTTACATTCAACTCAATATCCCATGATATGCACAGGATCCTGGTTATAATTTTGTGATATGAATAGGTGAAGCATACACATGTATGCTTCAAACATTTGTATCGTACGCTGAGCAGTCATGACCCAAAACATCGTCTATCAGCACTTTGTGTCGTTTTGAATCAGCAGTTCTTTGTTTCTGGATCTTAAACTGAATCCTGGTGCACATTCAGAAAATTACACCGGATGTATTTTGGGCTCTGTTGTACTCTAGCCTGTTACTAACTTACCCAACATGCACTCAGCTCAGCTGCACATCCTCATCCTAGTTTCCAATGCCCACAGACTCCAATTATGGGTGCAGGAGGCAGCTACATTGACAACTGGATTGGTGCTACCTCCTGCATCCGTGCAGAACTCACTGACTTCATCCATTTCACCACTAACTTCCATCCGGCACTCAAAATCACCGGAACATTTCCGACATCTCCCTACCATTTCTTGACCTCACTATCTCCATCGTAGGTAACAGACTTTTGACCGACATCTACTACAAACCCACTGACTCCCATGGCTATCTGAACTACACATCTTCCCACCCTGCTCCTGTAAGGACTCTATCCCCTACTACAAATTCCTCCGTCTGTGCCGCAACTGCACCCAGGATGAGGTGTTCCAAAGCAGGGCATCGGTGATGTCCTCATTCTTTAGGGAACCGGGGTTCCCCTCTTCGACTATAGATGAGGCTCTCACCAGGGTCTCCTCTATATCCCATAGCTCCGCTCTCACTCCCCATCCCACCACTCGTAATAAGTCCCCCTTGTCCTCACATACAACAGATAATCCTCCGACATGTTCGCCACCTCCAACGGGATCCCACCACTGGCCACATCTTCCCGTCTCCTCCCATTTCGGCTTTCCGCAGAGACCACTTCCTCCGTAACTCCTTGGTCAATTAGTCCCCACCCAAACCACCCCCTCCCCTGGTACTTTCCCTTGCAACCGCAGGAAATGCTACACTTGTCGCTTTACTTCCCCCCTCGACTCCATCCAAGGACCCAAGCAGTTTTTCCAGGTGAGGCAGAGGTTCACCTGCACCTCCTCCAACTTCATCCATTGCATCCGCTGCTCTAGGTGTCAACTGCTCTACATCGGTGAGACCAAGCGCAGGCTTGGCGATCACTTCGCCCAATACCTCTGCACAGTTCGTATTAATCATCCTGGTGGCTCAGCACTTCAACGCCCCCTCCCATTCCGTATCCGACCATTCTGTCCTGGGCCTCCTCCATGGCCAGAGTGTCCCACCGCAAATTGGAGGAGCAGCACCTCATATTTTGCTTGGGTATTTTTCACCCCAGCGGTATGACCATTGACTTTTGCACAGGTCGTCCTTGCTTTCTCCCTCCTTCCCAGCTCTCCCACAGGCCACTGGTCTCCTCCTCTTCCTCCACTTCCTTTCTTCTTCCCGCCCCACCCCCCACCCCCACATCAGTCTGAAGAAGGGTCTCGACCCGAAACATCACCTATTCCTTCGCACCATGGATGCTGCCGCACCCAGCTGAGTTTCTCCAGTATTTTTGCCTACCTTCGATTTTTCCACCATCTGCAGTACTTTCTGAAACTTGTCCTGCACATCTCCTTTAATTTTTGTCCTTATCACTTTTAAGCTATGGAGATATTTTAAAACACTAGTTTGATTCTATCTCCTGATTGCCTACCCTATCTACACATTTCATAATTTTATATAATACTATTAGGTATCCCCACAACTTTGGCATTCCAGAGAAAACAATGAATTCCAGAGAAAACTTCCTGACCAATTTCTCACTGTAGCTAATACTCCCTAATCCAGTCATAATTCTGGCAAACTACACCTTCCTAAGCCTCCACTTCCTTCCTGTAATAGGACAATGAGAACTGCACACAATACTCCAAATGAGGTACAACCAAAGTCCACTAGAGTTGCATCAGACTTCCTGACTCTGATACAAAATCAACAAAATCAAGAATACCATACGCCTTTTTTACCACTATCCACTTGTGTTGCCACTTTTAGGGAGTTATGGACTTGGACCCATAGATCCCTCTGCACATCAGATAAACAAGTAACAATATACAGATAGATCTGCATCTGCCAACCTATGCATTTGTGATAAATATATGCAGCATATTCCCAAGCTGCATATATTTATTTGTATTTTAATCTACAGCAGTAAAAAATGCAGAATTAGGCATGTTTACACCAACTCTGGTGGTGCAACGTGTCTGATTTGGCCTTTCAGCAACAGTTTTTGAGGCTGTGCTTAAGGCATATTCAGCATATTAATGTCTTCAATTCATAGTAAATATATGCTAACAAAACCTAAAGCCTGGCTTTTCATTCAATGCGCACTGATTAAAATGGTTACCTGATCACTTTCAGAATAATATTTCAAAAACACCAAGTGAGAGCTATCATTACAGGCCTGACCTACAAAAGGTTTTGATGAAATGGTTTCAGAGGATGCCTATAAAATAGAAACTGAAATATCCTCATTGCAGGGAGCCTCCTGCAAGAAATGAAGTGCATTGGGTCCAGTGTCATGACTTTAAGAGGAGATTATAATTCTAAATGTGGAAGTAGACACAAGCCTCTACCCCTATGCTTATGGGATAATTGACCCTTCAGGCTTCAGCATTTTGTTCATTGCCCTGCAGAGATCCAAAACAGATTGTATCCATAACAATGTGATGAACATATCTCCAGAGACAGGATGGAATAATGGACTGAAAATTGCTCTCATCGTTTGGCCAGTTGTGAAAATGTCACTCCCTAGTAGAATCTTCATGTACAGCAAGACTCTAAGACCCACCACACGCTGCTCTCAAGGTGGCTGTGGCGCAGACAGCCCTGCAATTCCGTAACAGAGCTCCATGGATTGTTTCCTAAGTTTCTAAGTGATAGGAGCAGAATTGGGCCATTTACCCTTAAGGCCTTCTCCACCATTCAATCATGGCTTTCAATTTCAACCCCATTCTCCTACTTTCTCCCCATAACCCCTGCCACCCGTACTAATCAAGAATATATCTATCTCTGCCTTAAAATTATCCATTGACGTTCCCCACAGCCTTCTGTGGCAATGAGTTCCACAGATTCAACAACCTCAGACTAAATAAATTCCTCCTTATCTCTTTCCTAATGCAACACCCTTTTATTCTGAGGCTATGACCTCTGGTCCTAGACTCTCCTAGTAGTGGAAACATCCTCTCCACATCCACTCTATCCAGGTCTTCCACTATTCAGTAAGTTTCAATGAGGTTCCCCCCTCATCCTTCTAAAAGAATGCAAGGACACATATTGAGACAAACACATGGAAGATCATTAACTCGGTGAAAGATACAATTTAGTCTGCCTAAAACCTATTCCAGTACAAGGAAGTGTCTACATCTGAATGCTGCTGCTTACAGGCATATTCAAGGTGCAGGAGTGCCCGTTAAAGTACAAATTGAAACCACTGCAAAGGCCATGTGTGTCACATCATTGGGTATAAAGGGGCTAGATCCTATATAATAAGATTACACATGCTTCACTTCTGTCATGTTTGGGGATAAAACAATAGTGATACATTGAAATATTGTAAACATTGCAAACAAATGTAAGGATATGATGGATCAGGGAATGACGACAATGCTGTGCCCCAAATGTCTAGAGTGCATTTATATCTGAAATAAAACTTGTCCTTTATTCTACTTAGATCATCCCTGGCCCTCCAACCATTCTTTTTCTCGTTCTTCCTTTCCTCCCTCTACTTAACAAATGATTCCGAAAATTATTTAAAAAACAGCATCTCATACTTCTATCTCCCACTGCACACCCAGCCAGGATATTTATTTGGTTGATATAATTGAAGTTCTGGAAAATGAATAACTCCAAAGATGATAATGACATTGAATATCAAGGGCAGTTGTTTGAATGATCACTGCTTACCACTTTTGTGGCACAAATGTTGCTTGTCATTGATGAGCCCTTGCCTGAATTTTGCCAGATCCAGCTGCCTGTAGGAATGGATGCTTAACTAACAGAGTTAAGCTTTGCCCCCACCTTGCTTCCTGTCAAGGACTATCAGGATGTTCAGGGAATAGGGGCTTGATTTTACACTGGGTGAGGTCAGTTTGCTGCCAAAGTTTTCTATGCCTTGCCCCTTGGCTGCATGATTGTGATGACCAGAACAATGAACAAATCCATTCCAGATTAACATGGTTACGGGAAAAAGGCTCCTAGAAGGCTCTAGTCAAATCCAATCTGATTTGACTCAAGTGAATGTGTACTTTCCAGTGGAGGCTTGAGTTACTGCTGTTCACCAATTAAAAAATTGTATATGTTAAATTTCCATCAATGGCTAACATAGTCACCAAGGTTAGGACAGGTATTATCTTGTTCAAATGGTGCAGATAATTTTAATTATTTTTTGCACTTCAACGCTTACAACAATTAACATTGCAAGTAAAACATGTAACGATTATTAAAATAATTGTCAATATAAAGCAAACTTTGTAATCTCATTATTAATACACTTTGTGCTTAGCATATATATTCCCATTAAGCAGAAAATTGATACCTTCAAGAATTGGAGAGAACTTCGTGTCAATTGTATGACCGCTGCAAGTTTTTGTAATATCTGTTCCACAAGGTTTGTAATGCCAACTGCACTCATCATCTTGATTATAATAGTCACAGTATATAGCTGCAATATAAAATGAATGAATCAATATTTATTGAATGTCACAAAGAGTTCTTGTAAATTATTGTAATCGCATGAATTAAAAAAGCAATACCGTAAATTTATCCTCCTGGATATAAATGATTAAAATTCTCATAAAGTAGAGGGAAGAACAGCTTTGAAAACAATAAGCAAGGGGCTTGGATTGAGTGGATCTATTATCTGCTGAGCAGGGGAGCAATGAGTTTACAGCGGTTTCAGTGATTTATCTATAACAATCACAGATATCATCGGCAACAAATCTATAAAATTATGACTCTTGGTCATCCATCTTGTTATAAATAACAAATTCAAACTTAAAAACAGAAGCACAGGGATAAACTCTGCACTGTATCTTTACAAACCAGGCCAGGCACTGGGTTACAAGACAAACAAATGTGATTAAAAGAATGCAGTTGTACTGCAGTGTGAGCCTTAATTGGTTCTACTCCACCTGGATAGAAATACTAGGGGTCCGAGGATCTAGTGGGAGCGAGGAACTGAAGGGAATCCACATTAGTCAGGAAATGGTGTTAAGTAAACTGTTGGGACTGAAGGCAGATAAGTCCCCAGGGCTTGATGGTCTGCATCCCAAATCAAGGAGGTGGCCCTAGAAATTGTGGATGAATTGATGATCATGATCATTTTCCAATGTTCTCTCGACTATGGCTCAGTTCCTGTGGACAGAAGGGTAGTCAATGTAATTTCGCTTTTTAAGAAAGGACGGAGAGAGAAAGCGGGGAATTATTGAACAGTTAGCCATACATCAGTAGTTGGCAGGATGCTTGAGTCAATTGTTAAAGATGTTATAACAGCGCACTTGGAAAGCAGTGACAGGATCGGTCAAAGTCAGCATGGATTTATGAAGGGGAAATCATGCTTGACTAATCTTCTGGAATTTTTTGAGGATGTAACAAGTAGAATGAACAAGGGAGAGCCAGTGGATGTGGTGTATCTGGACTTTCAAGAAGCCTTTGACAATGTCCCACACAAGAGATTAGTGCGCAAAATTAGAGCACATGGTATTGGGGGTAGGGTATTGATATGGAGAACTGGTTAGCGTACAGAAAGCAAAGAGGTCCTTTTAACAGAATGGCAGACAGAATTAACAGGTCCTTTTCAGAATGGCAGACAGTGACTAGTGGGGTGCTGGGACCCCAGTTATTTACAATATATATTAATGATTTAGACGTAGGAATTAAATGTAACATCTCCAAGTTTGCGGATGACACAAATCTGGGTGGCAGTGTGAGCTGAGAGGAGGATGCTATGAGGCGTGACTTGGATAGGTTGGGTGAGTGGGCAGATGCATGACAGATGCAGTTTAATGTGATAAATGTGAGGTTATCCACTTTGGTAGCAAAAACAGGAAGGCAGATTATTATCTAAAAGGTGTCAAGTTGGGAAAAGGGGAAGTACAATGGGATCTGGGGGTCCTTGTTCATCAGTCAATGAAAGTAAGCATGCAGGTACAGCAGGCAGTGAAGAAAGCGAATGGCATGTTGGCCTTCATAACAAGAAGAGTGTGTATAGGAGCAAAGAGGTCATTCTGCAGTTGTACAGGGCCCTAGTGATATCACACCTGGAGTATTGGGTGCAGTTTTGGTCCCCTAATTTGAGGAAAGGCGTTCTTGTTAATGAGGGAGTGCAACGTAGGTTTACATGGTTCATTCCTGGGATGGCGGGACTGTCATATGCTGAGAATATGGAGCTGCTGGGCTTGTATACTCTGGCATTTAGAAGGGTGAGAGGAGATCCTATTGAAACATATAAGATTATAAAGGGTTTGGAAACATGTTCCCGATGTTGGGTGAGTCCAGAGCCAGGGGCCAGAGTTTAAGAATAAGGGGCAAGCCATTTAGAATGGAGATGAGGAAACACTTTTTCGCATAGAGAGTTGGGAGTCTGTGGAATTCTCTGCCTCGAAGGCGGTGGAGGCCGGTTCTCTGGATACGTTCAATAGAAAGCTACATAGGGGTCTTAAAGACAGCAGAGTCAGGGGATATGGGGAGAAGGCTGGAACGGGGTACTGATTGGATGGCTGTGCTGGCTCGAAGGGCCTACTCCTATACCTATTGTCTATTATCAAAGGGAGACTTGATAGAAGTTTATAAAATTATGGGAGGCATAGTTTAAGGAGACAGTCAGAACCATTTTCCAGGGTGGAAATGTGAAAGACTTGAAGGCAGTGTTTTAAGGTGAGAGGGGGAAAGTTTAACGGAATGTGCAGGACAGGTTTATTTTACATTGAATGTTGGGTGATTGGAATGCCTTGCTAGGGTGGTGGTAGAAGCAGATACAACACTGACACTGGCATTTTGGAGGCTTTTCCAAAAAGCTCTTAGATATGCAGGAAATGTAGGTATATAGATCAGCATAAGATCATAAGACATTGGAACAGAATTAGACAATTCAGCTCATCTAATCTATTTTGTCATTCAATCGTGGCTGATCTATTTTCCCTCTCAACCCCATTCTCCTGCCTTCTCCCTGTAACCTTTGATGCCCTTCCTGATCAATCTTCACCTTAAAAATACCCAAATGTCTTGGCTTTTACTAATCTGTGGCAATTAATTCCACAGTGTCATAAATCTCTGGCTAAAGAAATTCCTCCTCCTCTCCATTGCCAGTTATTCTGGGTATGACACTAGAAATATTGAATGTAACACAGAGAATGTATAAAGATTATTTTGTTTTGTATTTTTTTTATTGTGAAGTTTTTCAAGATTTTTCAAGTTTCAATGGAACTGCCACAGCTGCAGAAACAAAAAAATACGACTCATGATGGAAGAGATAATATACCTACTTAATATTTCCAACAAGCTGGACATTAAAAAGTTGATTTTCATATCTGCCTGATTTAGCAATTGGAAGTACATTTATTTTCTCCTTAAATTGATTCTTGTTTTGCATTCTTAGAAATGTTCTACTTACGACACACATCTGGAGTTCTCCAGTCAACACAGATGCCAGCTTTGTTACACGTTTCTGCATACATTGCTACTGCAGAGCAGAAACCCAAACATTTCCCTCCCTGACAGTCAACGCAAGTTTCTTTAACACACACTTTGTAAAATGGAATTGGATCAACCTGTAGATCACACATCAGAAAACACATTAATGTTTTGCAAGAAGCTTTATTAATTATTTTAAATGTTTTTGTGTTCATCATATAAAGTCACCATTCTTATAGACACTTACCATTTTATGGCAGGCACTAAAAATGTCCCCTGTAATGATAGTACATTTTCTTGTAGCCCATGCATTACAATATGGATTTTTGTCACAAGAACCAGCATCCTCTACAAATATACTGCATGGGTTTGGAGATTTCCAGCTTTTTGCAAATTCCACAGGATCAGTCACCAAAGTTTTTGATTTTGTCATTTGATCATCTTCAATACGAGAATTGTAATTTCCACAGAGTCCAAATACTTTGTTCTGTAATAAAGGTTCATAATAATAAAATACAATTACCAATTGGAATAGGCAATATTTTGATTTAACGAACTTTATGTTGTCACTGAAGCACAGATACTTCCTCCTGCAGACAACTTTGAAACAATTACACTTATCATAGGGTCATAGACTCCCACGAATGGAAACATCCTCTCCCCATGCACTCTATCCAAGCCTTTCACTAGTCAGTAAGTTTCAATGAGGTGTCCCCTCTTCTTCTAAACACCAGCGAGTACAGTCACTGTGCCATTAAACACTCCTCATATGTTAACCCATATGTTAATAATGGTTCAAAAATGTGAATCCCTGCCCCCTGCAACAACACCTCAGCCACGCATTCATCTGTTCTTTCTTTTATTTCTACCCTCACTGGCACGTAGCTTTGTAAGTAAACAGAGCAGTTATCTTCGACATCTCTGCACTGGCAAAGCGTTCAGGGAAAAACATTGGTACTCTTTTATTTTTTTAAATAAATTATATTAAATAATCTGTAAGTATCCCAATTTAAATTCAAGGACTTCTCGTAGTTTATTAAAGTAATTCTTATTTATTTATTGCTACAGGAAAGCACAAAGAAAATTGACATTTGCTTACCTGCCATTTTAGAGCCAGTGTTACAGAAATTCGAGTGTGCTTGTCCCAAATCACAGTCATTCCTGAGTGAAATTCAAGAATAAAATAGAGACCCACCATGTGCAGTGAATAAATAGGATCTGCGCAAACATTTTGATTGGAGTATGAGACTTGCACTTTGCCATCAATTAATTTCAACTCTATTTCCTGCAAGAATGATTTTGATGGAAGAAAATAAATTATGGTTCTTGTATTCTTCATATCAAATATATATTTTCAAATATAGCTCAACAAAGTGTTGGAGTAACTCAGCAGGTCAGGCAGCATCCCTGAGGAACATTGATAGGTTACTTGGTTACATTTCGGGTCAGGACCTTTCTTCAGACTTATATATTTAAAATATAGCTGACTGCTGCTTGCAGATTAGGAAACAAGTGTAGGCTTATTGATTATATGTCCATGATGAACATTAGCTTACTGGACCTCCTCAGACTGGGACCCTGAAAAGAGCCTGGACTCTTGAGTTCTCCAGACCAGCTGTCACAAGCTGGTCCCTGATATGAAGGCTCATTTTGCTTTTAACTTTATATTGTTCAAGTGTTCTTTCGCCATCATTATTCTATAGCCTTGATACCTGTTTATATCATTACAAATACTTGCCTCAAGTAAAATTTTGATCACTCTTGAACATGTAAATCCACTCTGTCCACAAGCAACACTTTCTATTAGTATTTGAAATGCATCAGGTTCTTCTGGATGGGTCTAGATATCAAATGAGATTGAAATATAATCAACTCCACTCGTTCAATAAGAATAACAGTAAATATTGAATGTGTTCAAACAACAACTAATGAGAGAAACAAAGTTATCATTCGTTGATGGTCTATCAAAAGTTGCTAAACTTGCACATGTAAGAGGTTCTAAACAGGTCCAAAGGCAGGGCATGGGAAAGACCAAACACAAAAGAAAGGGAACACATATGAAATAGACACATATGAGATTAAATAGCAAAGGTGATGATGGTACAAAGTCCGGTGTGGAGGAGGGGAAGACATCAATGTTAGAGTTTGATGTGTAGACAGCAATCTAAGAGTTAGAGGTGTGGTCATCAATGTCCAAAGAAATGCTTATGATAGGTAATATTTGAACTCACTATTGAATCTGGAAGGTTGCAAAGTGCTTACGTGAAAGAGGGGTACTGTTTTTAGATCTTCTATTGAAAATGTTATGAGAATGTAAGTGGCTGGGAACTTAGTCAACATAGAGCAAGTGTAATTATCTACATAATTGTTCCAAATATGAACTGCACCAAATGATATGATTGTGGAAAAATCAAATGCAGACCATCTTACAATCATTTAAGTTGATTTAAAACCCATTACTGCAAAATTGTTTCTGGAAAATTATATGCTAAATTGCATTAATTTGTGGAAAATTTACCAAATAAATTTGACCAGAAATGTGTAATAAGGTCACTTTGTAATGCGAGCACAATTTCAGTGTTAAGACTCACCTGAACAAAAATGAATTCACAATTGCTATCAAAGAAGTAGTTAAGTCCATCAAAAGTTGAATAATGGCCTTCCCCAAGAGTTAGGCAAGTCTTTGTACATTCATTTTCACTGCAATTCCACGATCCACCTTTGCATGTGCTAAAATAAAAATAATGCAGTCAGAGCAGTTTATGATGCGCTGCAGATATTGATTAATTTATTATTTGCCAATTTAAACTCACCATACATTGCAATCCACTTTGATTGTGGCACCAGGGTCATGATAGATATCACTGTATGCACACGGGCATTTTTCAGGAGCAATGCAAGTTCCATTTATATCTTCCACTTGACCATTAGGGCACACACAGCCAGGAACACAGACATCAGACTTAAAGAATGAATGAGTGATATTTATTATTTAAGCACTATTAATTACAATATTGGAAGAAAATGTGATTATTGATGTATTCTATGTATATCCAGCCCACACGTTCACAGTGACTATGCCACATTCTATTTTTATTACATAGTCTTATAAAAGGTTCTGGAACTTGTTGCCCCAGCTATCCTCTAATCATGCACCATTTACAATATTTGCATTGTTGTGGGAAAGTTTTGCCAGAAAGAAACAGGATCTTAGTTTTATTAATAATTTAATCCAACACCCTCACTGCTTTGGACTGGATTGGTAATATTTTATCAAAATATCCCTGAACAATATTAAGTGTATAAAAGTGGTAGTATCACCAAAACAGAAACGCTTCCATCTGATCTAAACCACAAATGTAGACACAGTGATCTAATCAGTTAATTAAGTTAAAAGAATGAGTGGTCCATCCAAAGATTTTGTTTTAAATCACGGATTATTTTGAGTGATGGTTGTATCTCAAGGTCGAGAGTATGCCATTGAAATGGAGTCAAAGTAATTGGATGTCTATACCATTCAAAATTAGTCAGACTATAAGAAAACCTTAAATAGCCCCCTATAAAATTACATGTCAATGGTCAAATCCAGGATTTAAAGTCTGAGACTATGAGTTTAAAACATTATTTAAAACATTGATGTTGTAAACTATGATATTAAAAGGTAATACAAGTACATCACAGATTTTCCGGCAACCGGCACCTCCTTTAATCCCGTCAAAATTACGAGTACATACTTGAAATTCACCCCGGATGTCCCTCCGAAAATGTTGTGCCTTGGCCGGGTGAAACGACCAATCTGGACTGTATTGCGATTGATTTCGTGCAATTCGCCATGGGCGTCGCTAACTCAGCGGTATGGGTGTTCGGAGGACTTTAGAAAAATATGGCACCTAGGCCAGGTGAAGCCGACAACCTCAACGGAGGTTCAAGTTCCCACGGCTCGTGTTTCTGCCCTCCGGACACTGCGAACCTACCGATCGTTGCCGATCTGGCACTTATTTGACCCGGGGTCGGCCCGGTAGTCCTTTCGGGAAAGCAGTGCCTCAGACCCACAGCTACCGATCTGACCTTCATCGGGACTTCCGAGGGTAACGTTAATCAACGCCTCGGAAGAAATGCAAGTTACGTTGTAGGTTTAATTTACATTTAATATTTGTTTTATTTAAGTTTCTAGCAGTCCGAGGTGCTTTAGAGACACAGGAGGCGTATAATTATTGGGTTAGAGACATTGTTGTGTTATTATTATTATGGTTCCTTCGATTCCGGAAAATCGGTGCTGTACCTATATTTGAATTTTACTTACACAGGGTATTTTTAAACATTGGCATGTCTTGGCACGATTATTTTCTTGAGTATCACTGCAATCCATAAACACTTTCCCAGTACAATCTGAAAAAAAGCAATTTAATTAACTTTGAGCTGAACCATTGTACCAATAATTCTGAAATAAATTAAAGAACATTACCTTTTTCTGGGGGGTTTTCACTGCTTGGAGGGTCGCAGGTAAGTGAGCCACTTGTACAAAAACTGGGTAATGAAAAAAACACATTTAAAATTTATATTTATTACATTTGTGAAATTATTTATATCTAATTTGTTTGAATGCAGAAATGTGCATACCATATGGAATCCTGAACAGTTGCACTGTGGC
This sequence comes from Raja brachyura, assembly GCA_963514005.1. Next base: position 32,614,123 of record OY740799.1, read on the forward strand.
CATGTTTTATAACTGTATCATCAACATAACATGGACAGTGTGACTTAGTAATACAGATTCCAGATTCGTCCATATACATTGCTTCAGGGCATCCACAACCTTCAACTGGTACATCTTCAATATCACAGGTAGCATCAGACTTGAATAATGATTTACAGCTCTGGTTGCAGGCTTTGCTATTATACAGAAACACCTGGCTTTTGGGACAATTTATTTCTAGAATCAAATGCATAAAAAAATAGGAGTTATGCTACAAATAACTGGTTGAAGATAATCTTGATAAATAACTCTCACATTGTACTTTATCAATGCCTCCATTACTGAAATCTTAAATCATCCTGATCCTCATAGTTATTATGTTATTAGACAACATTATAATTTCTTAGTTCAATTTAGTTTATTATCCCGTGTACCGAGGCAGGGTAAAAAACTTATGTTGCATTCTAACCAGTCAGCGGAAAGACAATACATGATTACAATCGAGTCATTTACAGTGTATAGTTGCATGCTAAGGGAATAATGTTTAGTGCAGGTGTGATGTATGTGATATAATTAGCATATGTTATGTCTTGTGCGAGGGGACGCATGCGCTGGGGGAGCCTCAAGGTGGCGTCCTGGTATAAAGAAGCTTGGTAGCTACCTCCTGTATCTGAGTGTTCTGTTAAGTCAGTTCCAAACACCGAAATACACTACAATTGGTGACGAGGATGGGATGGAGTTTGTGAACTCACCCGCAGGACTGTTTTGCAACACGCAGGATTGTTTAACAGTTTAAACAGTAGATACGGAGTTGTGTCGCAGTTGTTTGCGAGCTGGACATGAGACATCTTGCAGTCCCTGCAGATCCCTCTAAGCATGGGACTGTAGTTTAAAACATCAGCTGTACAAGTCGGCGAGTTTGTCAGGCTATCTCTACGTTGTGTCTACGTGGCAAGATGTCGTCCTTCGGATTGTTACACATTTTAGACTGAGTTTTTTTTGTCGAATTCCTCAAGCTGAATAATCTTTGTACAGCCAAGCTTTAGGTGAATTGTTACACCAAAACGCACGAGGCAACGAGGATAAAAGGACAGAAAAGAACAAAAAAAGAAGGGCTGTCAAGAGAAAAAAAAGTTAAAAAGTAGAGGTTGTATTTGGAAACAAAGTGGATCGGCACCAAGCAAAGAGATTTAGCGCCAAATGGTTCTGAATTGGCACCAAAGAAAAGATAAAAAGTAAGTGTCACCGAAGAATGCAGCCAAAAGCTGGAAGCCTAACCAGCAGGACAGCGACGGTGTCAACTTATCTGGAACGCTTTTCAGGGCCGTGCAGCCACGGCAAAGGGGCAGAAGAGGCCCAGCACCTGCCACCGACTTCAGGTGAGTTTCAGGGCCGTGTACCGTGTAGGCCACGGACAGGTCCGGAGACCGCCACCGACTTTGAACGTTTTCTAGGCCCAGGAGCCACCAACGACGTCGAGTGAGGGCCTAGTACCGGGTAGGCCACGGATAAGTCCGGAGAAGCCACCGACAAAAACAAAGTCAACCTGGTCAGGAGCAGAGTCAGCCCGGTCGAGGGAGAAAGCCGGCCGCGTGAAAAGTGGACCAGCAGAGTAAACAAAAACGGCCACGAGAGAAACAGACCGGTCGTGAGAGAAAGCCTGGTTGCAGGAGACAACCGCGAGCAGAGAAAGCCCGGTCAGGTGCGGAGTCAGCCCGACCGTGAGCAGGAGAGAGGGTCCGGCCGCGCAAGAGAAGCGGACCAGGCCCCGCGAGAGAAGCGGGACACAGCGCACGGTCGCAAGAGACGGCCGAGAGTGCGGAAAGCCCGGATGTGTTCCGGCCCCGTGCGAAGAGTGGGTCTGTGTGAGAGAAGCAGGACACAGCACTCAAGCACTTCAGCCCGATCGGGAGCAGAGTAAGCCCAGTCGGGAGAGAAGTTTGTGTAAATTGTGTTGTGTCTTGGTTCTTTTTTCTTGTTTGTATGACTGCAGAAACCAAATTTTTCACTTGAACCTTAATGAGGTTCAAATGACAACAAATAAATTGTATAATTGTATCATTGTATCTACTAGGGGCCGATAATTAAACCCACCAATGGTTGCTTCCTTGGTCTTTCCTAACTCCATCCAAACTGATTTTATTTTCTGATTTTCTAAGTTAAGATTTGGAAAAGGAATCTCCAAGAATCATAAGAAAATGTGAAATGTTTGTGAAATAGTCAACCCAAGGGGATAGACACAAAATGCTGGAGTATTGTGTGCAGTTTTGGTCTCCCAATTTGAGGAAGGACATTCTAGCTATTGAGGGAGTGCAACGTAGGTTCACCAGGTTAATTCCCAGGATGGCGGGATTGTCATATGTTGATAGAATGGAGAGGCTGGGCTTGTATACTCTGGAATTTAGAAGGACCTCACTCTTGGGTGCTTCCTGGGTATATGCTGTTAAAGGCCCGAATAAAAGGGCTTGTTCAAGAATCTCAATGCTGCTGCACAATATTTCCTTTGTGTGCTGTCCCGAGGGTTTCCTCCGGCTGCTCCAGTTTCGACATGCAGGTTTGTAGGTTAATTGGCTTCTGTAAATTGTTCCTAGTGTGTAGGATAGAACTAGTGTAGGGGTGGTCATCGATCAGTGCGGACTCAGTGGGCTTGCTTCCATGCTATATCACTAAACTAAATTAAACTTCCAGTGTTATAATTCTTCATGATTGCCCACCCTCCTCTCTCAAAGAGGGTTTTCAATCACAGCCTGATAACCTTGGGTTGAATTTAAATGTCAGTTGAAGACATCAAACTTCCAGAAAGCTGTCAATGATTATAGATTTAACTACCAGCCACCTCTCAAGTCTGGATATTTGCAAGAGTTCAAATTACTCTCTTCACTAAATTTGCAGACAAAGTTATGATAACTTCATGGAATCCAACTGTAAAATTGAACTATATTGTACCATTAGTTTAGTTCTAGTTTTACTTCTAATAGACAATTTACAGAAGCCAATTAACTGAAAACCTGCATGTCTTTGGAATGTGGGAGGAAACCAGAGTTCCCGGGAAAAACCCACACAGTCACAGGGAGAACGTAGGCAGCACCTGGAGTCAGGATTAAACCTGGGTCTCTGGTGCTTCAGGCAGCAACTCTACCCCTGTGCTTCTTCCTCATTGGGGACTCTGACTATTTATAATTACTATGTAACATTGTTTATGTTGTCTTGCGACAATTAATGTTTATATATGTGAACACTTACTGCAAATGTCCGTTCTCCAGTTTGGCACAAGTACATCTCTTGCAGCACATTCATGAGCATATGCTTCGAATGATGCACAGATACATTCGTCAATGTTCAGGCAGTTACATGAGGCAGCTATGCACATCTGAGGAAATGTACAAATGAAAGCAAATTATTTTTGTTAACCTTTCCTTTGCCTGCATATCTATATACAGTTATTAAACATTCATTTTAGGAACTTGGGCTTCACTGACAAGATCTGCGTTTATTATCCACTATGAATTGACTTGGAGAAGCTGGTAATGAGCCACCTTCTTGAACTACAGGTCCACTGGCCAATGCTACAGTGCTGCAAAATTCAGCAGCAGATAATATAAGCGAATAACTGAATTGCATATTACTAATGATAAACATGATAGTGCTCCTGTGATGGAGAATGAATGTTTAGCACGCTGAAGATACGTCAATCAGGTGAATTGATTTGTGTTGAGCTTGAAGTTCTTGAACCTGCATTCATCTGGCCAATGTGGAGACTCACCCAGGAATATCCAGTCACCCAAGAATATCCAGATCTCTAATTTATTCTTGTTGCCACAGTATGAACTCGGTTGATGCAATTGAGCTTATGGTCAATTATGAACCCAGATTACTGCCGGTGATGGACTCAGCAGAAGTAGTGCCACTGAATCTCAAGGCAGGTACTTAAACCCTTCCTTGCTGGTGACTGTTATTATCTGCTGTGTGTCACAAATGCTGCCTATCAGCCCTTTGTGAATGTTGTCTAAATAATGCTCACGAACATAAGCTGCCTGGTTTTCTGAGGGGCAACAAAGATTACAGTCTTACCAAGTGTTAAAGCAGGATAACAGCAGGAATAATTTAATAATTAGACTTGACTTATTTTAACCATGACCAATGGAAACATTTCAGTTTTATTAAGTACTACACCTGATTGATGATTTTCATAATGATAATTTTAATACCAATTTCATGCATTGATGAGGTCGTCAAAATAATATGGAGCAACAGAAGCACAAATTTAATTCCAGGAGCAGAATCATAAGCTAATTCGGAGCCAATGGAAATATTAGCTTGTGTGACCAGAAGCTTGGTGGAGAAAAGTTTATAGAAAGTATTAAAGATAAAGCAACAGCAACATTTGGAAGCATGTTCTGCAGGTTATAGATATAAAAAAGATATAACAGTGATACTGAGTCATTAAAAATATAAATACAATGAAATTAATCCAGACAAATATGTCCATTAACATCTCATAAATCATCTCAGCCAAGTCACATATGGAAACATATGGAAATACTAACCTCTCGATATTGTTACAGCAAGACTGCGCTAAACATGGATCCAGTAGAGATTAACCAGCCTGAAGTCTGAAGAAGGGTCTCACCTCGAAATGTCACCTATTCCTTTTCTCCAGAGTTGCTGCCTGACCCGCTGAGTTACTCCTGCATTTTGTGTCTATCTTCGGTGTAAACCAGCATCTACAGTTCCTTCCCACACAGAGATTAACCACCTCTGTTCTGCTCTGACCTACAAAGGAGCATTGATCAGCTGCTTCTTGACATTCTCTTCAACTTGCAGTCTTTGATCAAGGCTTTCCAGCAGAGCAAGTCACAGGTGAATTCCACACCAGTCGCAGCTTCCATGATATCACTCAACTTCACTGTTTCTGTTCCCCATCCCAACAGAGTGCCTCACCTACCTTCACCAGAGCGGTCAACCTGGTCAATGGTCAACCTGCATATATATAGTTCGGCACCTCATTGATTCTCGCTATGTTTGGAGTTGCCTCCAGTACCTGATGGACTGGGAGGGGTATGGTCCTGATGAGCATTCATGGGTCCGTTTGCAACTTCCTGCATCCTAATCTTATCAGAGATTCGTACCAGCGCCACCCAGAGAAACCAGGTGGAATGTCAACTACCATTACAAGAAGGGAGGGTCCTGTCACAGTGCTTGCTGATCCTTCTGCTGACCACTGAGGGCGGCATAAACTGTGTTGTCTTTTGTATAATTGTGTTCACGTAATTGAACTTGTGTGTCATTATCATTTGTTACTGGAGTATTGTGTGCAGTTTTGGTTTCCAAATTTGAGGAAGGACATTCTTGCTATTGAGGGAGTGCAGCGTAAATTCACGAGATTAATTCCCGGGATAGCTGGACTGTCATATGTTGAAAGAATGTAGCAACTGGGCTTGTATACACTGGAATTTAAAGGATGAGAGGCTATCTTATTGAAACATATAGATTATTAAGGGATTGGACACGCTAGAGGCCGGAAACATGTTCCCGATGTTTCGGGAGTCCAGAACCAGGGGCCACAGTGTAAGAATAAGGGGTAGGCCATTTAGAACGGAGATGAGGAAAAACGTTTTCACCCAGGGAGTTGTGAATCTGTGGAATTCTCTGCATCAGAAGGTAGTGGAGGCTTATTCTCTGGATGCTTTCAAGAGACTGTTAGATAGAGCTCTCAAGGGTTACGGGGAGAAGGCAGGAACGGGGTACTGATTGTGGATGATCAGCCATGATCACAGTGAATGGCGGTGCTTGCTGAAAGGGCCAAATGGCATACTCCTGCACCTATTATCTATTGTCTACCCAATGAGATCCCTATTTTAGGGCTGATGTTTATCTCAGTCTTTACTCATTCTTGGATTTTCCCATGCAAAGCTTTGCACTCTGATTATCATGATTCTAGTAAAAACCTTTTTTGAGTTTAACTTACTCCTTCCTCCTGTGTGATCTATGTGCTTGGGTCTACTCGTGTCTCTATGATTACAATGAAGGCTACCTAAATTTGGAGAATTCAATGTTCAAGCACCTCGCCTGCGTCTAATGATGATTCGTATCTCTCAGGCAAAGCACCTGCAATTTCTTCTCTAGCTTCCCATAGTGTCTTTGGATATATCTGATCAGGCCTTCATATCCCTTAGGACATTTTTTTTTTTACCTCCTTGACCGTAATGTGGACTGTCTTCAAGACATGTCCATTAACTTTCCCAGGTTCCCTGATCTTCGTGTCTTTCTCCACAATAAAAACAACGGATAAATACCCATTGAGTACTTTGCTCATATCCAGTTCTATCTAAAACTCAACTATCTCTCCTGTAGCACCTGGGCCCAGGAACATTAAGCTGCCAGTCCTGTCCCTCTTTTCACCGGGTTTCCGAAATGCCTATAATGTCCCATTCACAGGTACCTATCCACGCCCTGACTTCATCCACCTTACCTGTCGGGCCTCTCGCACTAAAATAATTGCAATTTAATCCTACAGTCCTTCCTCGCTCACTGACCTGCTCCTACCTATACCATCCATTTAACTTTTTAATATCTTCTTCCATACCAGGTGGTGCAGCTCGATGGCAGCCTCGCTAACAGTCTGCCTTGTCCTTTTCTTCTTTTTGTTGTTTTTAGTTTGTTGTTTTTGTGTATCTTTAGTGGGGGGTGGGGGAAACTTTTTAAAATTATCTCTTTCCTCGACAGAGATGCGACTTTTTCCGTATCGTATCTCCGTCCGCACTGCCGCCTAACATCGTGGAGCTGGTGGCCTCTTCCTGGGGATCGACCGGGAGGTCCAACCACGGGAGCCTGCGGACTTAACATCGTGGAGCTTGCAATCCCTTCGTCAGGGATCGACTTCGGGAGCTCCAATCATGGGAGCTTGCGGACTTAACATCGTAGAGCTCGCGGTGCTTTGGTTAGGGACTAACTTCGGTAGCTCCAAGCCGCAGGAGCTTCAACTGTCCCGACGTGGAAGATTTGATCGCCCGGACGCGGGAGCTTCGATTGCCGTCTGCAGGAGCTTTGATCGCCCCGACTGCGGATTGTTCGACTTCCCCGTCCACGGGAGGAAAAGAGGGAGGAAGATAATATGTTATTGCCTTCCATCACAGTGCGCTGTGGTGGATGTTTATGTTAATTTTTATGTAGTTGTGTGTCTTGCTGCTTTTTTGGTATGAACCCCACTGCTCAGCCTTTACTCAGCTTCTTGCACCAAAGCCTCTCCCCCAATACGGCCACTCCACTACACCTTTTATTGGCTGCTCAATATGTCAATTTTGATCACTCAACCAATCCTACTGCTGGCTTTTGAAATCTCAGTGGTTCAAATCTCCCACTGCTCCTCCGACACCAAACTGGAAAAATAAAATTAATAATTTACGTTTTAAATTATGTGTGAACCTGTCTTCGTCCTTCATCACACACAGCTGCAGAAGTCTGACACCTGGTGTCAGTTTCGACAGGCTGATAGACATTAACCCTCTTTGGAAACACAATAAACTGCAGATGCTGGAACCTTGAGCAAAAAAGAAAGTGTTGGAGGGACTCGGTCGGTTGGGCAGCATCTGTGGAAAAAAATCGATAGACGACAATTCTATTTAGGCCCCTTCCTCAGCCCCCAATAGAACTTCTTGCTAGCAGCGCTATGTGATGCAATGTCTGAAAGCAAGACAATGAACGGCAAACCTCTGAATAGCATTGGAGTTTAGAAATGGGAGAGTGCAACATGGTTTTCTGGTAAACTGAGTGTAGAACTGCAGTCACAGATTGCTGTAACTGCAATACTATAACTGCACATCTTAATCAAGGCAGTTTTGCAATCACTTGTGACAAAATAATGTCAATATAATGAAATTAACTTGGAAAAGATTAAACAGAACCATTACCGCATAGTAGTTTCTGAAATCCGCTGTAGAATGACACTCAGCGAAAACAGACTGGGGATCCTTTAAACGGGCGCAATATTCCATCGCATATATTTCTGTCAAGCAAATGCAAGGATAAAATTACAATTTCAAGAAGGTATTACCATTTAATTCAGCAACATTAAAATTTTAATCCAAACACACATAAGGGCAAACAGGGCCATATCTGTCTGTTTGTAGGATATGTGAAGCAGTATTTTTTTAATCCCACATAGCCCTCCTCTCAGCTCTTCTCGTACAGGTTGTCCCCGGTTAGCAATTGAGTTTCATTTTTACAGATGTCCATAAGTCATTTTTGTATATAATTTGGAAACTACAGAAAAATCACGTGACACAGTAACCATGCTCCACAGTATTGTTAATGCTCCCTTCCTCTAGGACCTTCCTATGCAACACCTGTATTTCCACCTCCTCTCTCTTTCCACCTCATCCACTTGCCCGAACAACCACCCAAGGTGAAACAGCAATTCACTGTCAGGTCTTCCGATATGCCGCTTATACTATTCTAACAAAGCCCAAAGTAGGCTAGAGGAACAGCGTCTCAGCTTCATCTGCACATACATTGTATTTCAGCTTTTCAAATGTAATATCAAATTTTACTGCTCCTGCTAACTTTTTTTTCTATTATTAACAGAACAGGCATGATATTGGTGTACTTTTCCCCGCTCTATTAGCATCGTTCAACCTGCTGGGTATGTCCTGCAGCATGCATTTTACAACGCCTTATCTATGTTCATACTGCCTACCTTTATTTCTTAGCTTTTATTTAAAAAAGACAATATTCTTCCTCTTTCTCCATGGTTTAGATGATCTAATTTACAATTTATTTCAAGGCTCACACTGTCATCACCCGATCCAAAATATTCATTTTTTCTATTTCCTCTGCCCTCCTTGCAGCTTGATACCAATTTGTTTTCTCGCCATTCTAGTTCATAAAGCTTGTGACTTGAAATGTTGATCCTGCTTCTTTTTCCACAGATGCTGTCTGATCTGTTTCCACCATTTTCCATTTATATTTTATATTTCCAGCATTCTACAGTATTATTTTATTTGCATTAATTTATACATTTTCCTCATTCTGTCATTATTTCCCATTATTCATAATCTTTTAACTTTACCAAGGTTCTAGTTCAAGATATTATAACTTTATAATGGTGCAAACTTGGAACTCCATTGTTCTTGAGTTTACAATTAGCAACATATTTCCTACTCTAAGTGCTACTCTATATGTAAACGATTAAGATAGCAGCAAATGGGTGGTAAATGTTTGATAGTTATAGAAACTCATTTTGATTGGGCCCCAATTCATTTGACCTGATCTTCCATCCAAGATTGCCACTAACTTCCTCTTACCAGTTAGGGTGGGCCAATTATGTGAATCCTTGGAGTTAAGAGCTAAAGCAAGGCTAAAGCAAGTTAGTGGCAATCTTGGGTGGAAGATCCTTACTGCCCGAGTAAGCCTTAGGCAGTGCATTCCCAAAGCACTGCTGCCAGAACAGTGAATGATAGGCCCCTTTGTGAGTGTTGTAGAACAGAGGGATCTAGGAGTACAAAGAATCCTGAAAGCCTCCGCCAGTAGATAGGGTTGTGGAGAAGGTTTGTGCCACGTTGACCTTCATCAGTCAGGTAATTGAAGATGAAAGTTGGGACGTTACAGTTAGACAAGACATTAGTAAGGCCACAGATAAGTATTGTGTTATTTTACAAAGGCATAGGAATTAGGCCTTTAAGCTGGAAAGAATGCAAAGAAGATTTACAAGGAGGTTGCCCTAAGCTATATGGTGAGGTTAGGCATGCTAGGACTTTATTCTGAGTTCAGAAGGCTGTGCGCTGATCACATAGAGGTGTATAAAATCATGAGGAGAATAGATAGGGTGAATGCACAGACTCTTTTTCCCAGGGTAGGATAATCAAGAACTAGAGGGTGTAGGTTTAAAGTGAGATGGTAAAAATTAAACCCAAGGGGCTATCGCACAGAGGGTGGTGGGTATATGGAACAAGAGTGGTGATCTTATATGGAACAGGCTGCCAGGGGCAGCAGGTGCAATAACAACATTTAAAAGATATTTGCACAGGCACATGGACAAGAAAGGGCAAATGGAATTAGGTTGTTCGGCGTGTACAAATTGGCCAAAGGGACTGTTTCCATGTGGTATGACTCTATGACTCTAAAAAGTACATGACCATTAAAAAGTCAATTGCACATCATGCAACAAATCAATTTTAGGGAATTTCACAGTGCAAGCATTTCAACATCTTAACCAAGGAAATGAATTAACTTGTATTTATGCCAGAAAAGATTGCAAAGCATTACATGCTGTGGAGCAGTAAGGTATCAGTGTCAGCAACTTTTGGATTTCCATATTTAACTGCCTGCATGCATAATCCAAATGTTGCTGTTAATGTCACAGAATCGTGGCTGAAAGAAGATCAGAGATGGGTGCTGAATATCCACGGATACATATCCAATCAAAACGACTGGCAGTTGGGAAGAGGGGATGGGGTGGCTCTGTTGGCAAGGAATAAAATCTAATCCTTATCAAGAAATAATATAGGATCAAAAGATATAGAATCCTTGTAGGTATAGTGAAGAAACTGCTAAAAAATACCCTAATTGGAGTTATTTACAGACCTCCAAATAGTGGCCAGGATATACATTACAAATTACTTCAGGAGATAGAAAAGGCATGTAAGAAAGGCAATGTTACAGCAATCATGGGGGATTTCAATATGCAGGTAGACTGCTGGGAGTAAAGGGGGCCTTTCATGGTTGGTGACTGGTGACTAGCGGTGTTCTGCAATATTCGGCATTGGGTCTGCACTTTTTACATTATACTGTATGTTAATGATCTGGTTGATGGAATTGATGGCTTTGTGGCAAGGTGCACGTTTGAGATGAAGATAGGTAGAGTGTGGAGGAATTACACTTTTCGGAATCCTGCACCAGCACTCCCAGGTCCCTGTTTCTCAATCCTCTCCCCATCTAGAAAATAATCTATGCCTTTATTCCTTTTACCAAAGTGCATGACCATATGGTATTCAATTTGCCACTTCTTTGTCCACTTTTCCAACCTGTCCAAGTCCTTCTACAGAATTGGTGGTGATCTTATAGAGGTGCAGAAGATCATGAGGGGCATAGATTAGGTAATCACATGGAGTATTTTACCCAGAGTAGGGGAATCAAGAACCAGGGGACATAGGTTTAAGGTGAGAGGGGAAAGATTCAATAGGAACCTGAGGGGCAAAGTTCTCCACACAGAGGATGATAAGTATATGGAACATGCTGTCAGAGGAGGTAGTAGTTGAGTCAGGAACTATAACAACACTTAAATGAAAGTTGGACAGGTGCATGGATAGGAAAGGTTTAGAGGAATATGGGCCAAATGCAGGCAGGTGAGACTACTGTAGATGGGAGATCTTGGCCAGCATTTGCAAGTTGGGCCAAATGGCCTGTTTCCATACTCGATATTTTTTTTTAAATCACATTTTAAAAAACACACCGTGTAGCAAAAGGTATTTTGAAATAAAGTATCACCATTTTCTGAACTGAAGCAGGCAGGGGCCGGGACCATTTCATTGCCACATGCGCCAGTTCTCCAAGAATGACTGAATGAAAGAGCCGTTGGTTCCAAAATGTTTTCTTTGGATAGAAAGTCATCATCTACCTTTCCATTGAAGTTACCACACAATCCTGTAAAACAAGAAAATACAAGACAGCAGAGTGAGTAGCTCTCCACCTGCTCTCCATTGCATGTGCATTGAGTGACGTTTGGGTCCTCATGAAAACTAAAACACTTTATAGAAAGAAGCCAGAGCCAATGTTTCCCACAAAAGGCTGTATACATTTATGATGGAAATGTAAAAAAAATCTAGTGCTACTGGACAGCTAAGAAGCAGAAAACGGTGGAAATACTTAGCAGGTGAGGAAGGATTTGTGGAAAGAGAAACTGAGTTCCTATTTCACGGAGCAGGAACTTCCTTGGCATTTTTTGTTTTGTTCAGTACAAGCTAATTCTGTAGCATAATCAATGCAACTTGGCGGGAAGTGTAGTCTGGAGTGGAATGGCAACTCAATTTCTCCTTTGTAAATGTACTACTCTGCAATTCAGTTGATTCATTACAGTTCTGGATTAGGCGCCCCTTAAGATAATTGACTAACAATGGCTTATTCAACATTCAGACGCTGCTTTTCTTACTATCCATGAAGTGTAAACATGGTAAAACATTGCCTTCTATTCATTCAAACAATTCTGAATGTTAATCATACTTAACTATTGCCCAGTTTAGATAACAGAGTTTTCCCATCATTCATATACGAGTGATATATGTCCTTATATATGACAGCAAAGTGGTCCATTATAACAAAGTTATATTGTTGATGGCTTTTACAGACACATTGCAACATAACTTGTGAGGGGGATGTCTTGACTGCGGAAATTCACAGTGATTACCCCTCTTATTTCATTCTTGCTTTTAGCTCTATTGATGTTACTGTTATCATAGAAAAGGCTGACTCACTTTCATTAATGGTACATAATTGTTCATTGTTTTCTCTAAATAATGGAATAATAGCAAGTTATCACATGAGCACTTCTTCTATACCGTCCAATGATTTACTTTTTATTAAGTGTTACACACATTGGGAATTATGGTTCAAAAGAATCACAATGTTTGATTAAGACAGCATTGTGCTTCTGCAAAAGTGGTATCAAATAATTAGTTTAGATTTAGTTTAGATTTAATTATTCTATTGTAATATGATGTCATTATTTTTAATTGAATTAAATTTTAATCATACCTCTCACAGTTCCCTTTGCATCTTCAGGCAAAGTGATATAAAGTTGTCTTACAGAATTAATATTTAGTTGCATTTTGATCCGATTGTCTACTACTATTTGAATGAATTGCGAGGACTGATGAAAGATAATTATACGATCTGTAAAAGCAAAAATAATATTATTCACGTTGAGCAATTTATTCCCATAATTCTAAGAAGGCTATAAAATGAATTATCTTACTTTTAATCAATGGTAGTGTAACTGGAATTCCATTACAAGAAACAGCACCAGTCTTTTTGATTTTATATGTGTCAATCTATGGAAAAATAGACGTTGCTTTGCATTATTTATGAAATTCAATGCAGATGTGAAGCAATTTTGTAATTATGTAATAGTAAAATACTTGCATCAGTTCCCTGGAACGTAACACTGTTTAAACAAATCTGTTGATGACCTTCTTGGCATGGATGCATCTCAACAGTTATTATCCAAGAAGAAGCCTAGAGAACAATTTCAAATTCAAATTTCAGAAATACATTCACTAGACAAGGCCTCATGACTATTATTAATTATCAATGATCACAGCAAAGAAAGAGTAAAAGTCACGTACAAGAACAGCACAATATGTACAATCACCCATCATCTGATAGCTTTTCTGATCAAATGTTGTAATATGGTTTCCTTCTTCAAATTTACATATTTGAGGGCATTTTAAGCTGTAGCATGTCCATTCTCCACTTTGACAGGTACTGGAAGCAAAAAGAAAAAATACATTTATAACTACATTTCTTCGATTAAACAATTAAAACTGAATTAATAAAATATACATGATTTAAACTTGTTATCATTACCATATCTGGCAGTTCTCGTGTTTTTGTTCACCATTCAAATAAATTTTCTCACCACTTGTACAGGGGCACTCTTTTTTCTGAATGCATCTTTTAGTGTTTCTTATATTATCAAGAACCATTCCTAAAAAATAAAGTTAAAAAGTACATGTCGATGATTAAAAGATACACATTTGGATGTGTTTGACACTGTTTTGAAAAACAATTAAATCTCCAATTAAAATGTTAAATGATTATTTTGATTGCCAAAGAGAGGTTATAAGTCAATATCTGAGTTAGTTACAATTGTATCACTTATTATGATGAATAGGCACTTTGATGCTGTAAATGCAAGACATAATATTTATGACAAATCTTGAAATATTGATGGACAAATAGCACATCTGAAATCACTAGCATTTTTAAAAACATATCTTTGGAGATTTCATGCTAAAGTTATGTGGCTTCAACAGGATTTCTTAAACTTTATTTCTCTTTTCTATCAACCTGCTATATAGATAGAAAGATTCATTCATTTTTGCCTAAAGCATTATTTGTTACGTTAGTGAACGCATCAGCAATGTATTTCACGTGATAGATTCACAAGAGTATTTTATCATCCTGTTTATACTGATTGTGATGAATGCTGTGACATCTGATAATTTTGGCCAGTATATTTTTTCATTAAAGAGAAATTAACATGAAGGGAAGCGAAGACAAATCCAAGAATAAATCAATAGACAAGGATTTAAGTTATAACAAAATTACAAAAGGATCAAAGTAACGTCTCTGTACTGATGAATTGACATGAAATAATTAAGATGATTTGATAGTTAAGGAAGATGACACAGATTGACCAGAATTTTGTAGAATATGGAACATTTAGGAAACCCTAGAAACCAAGAAAAAGTAGATGATTGGTCTGTTAAATAATGATGTGTTAGTGCAAGAAACCAGGCTATAGATTTTTTTTTTAATTTGCTGACCATGCTTCAGGACACCACTCTTCCGTCTGGAAGAGACACCAAAATTCCAATCAGCAGTCCTAAGTTCAATGTTCATAAGTCATATGACAGAAATTAGGCCATTCGGTCCATCTAGTCTACTCCACCATTTAATCATGTCAGATCTATCTTTCCCTCCCAACCCCATGTTCCTGCCTTCCCATATCCCCTGACCCGTGCTAACAAGAACCTATTAATGTCCACCCTAAAAATATTAATTAACCTCCACAGCCTTCTGTGGCAATGAATTCCACAGATTTACCACTCTCTGACTAAAGAAATTCCTCCTCCTCTTATTTCTAAAGGTCCATCCGTTTATTCCGAAGATATGGTCTTGGAGGAAACATATCTCCCACAAGTAGAAACATCCTCTCCATATCCAGGCTCTTCACTATTCGGTAAGTTTCAATGAAATTCCCCCACATCTTTCTAAACTCCAGCGAGTACAGGCTCAGTGCCGTCAATCGATCATCGTATGTAAACCCAATGATTCCTGGGATCCTGCTTGTAACCTCCTCTGGACCCACTCCACCACGAGCACATCCTTCCTCAAATTTGGGTCCAATACTACTCGTTATATTCCAACTGTGGTCTGATGGTCTCCCCTATAAAGCCTCAGCATTACAGCCCTGTTTTTACGTTCTAGTCCTCGTGAAATAAATCCTAGCATTGCATTTGCCTTCCTTACTACTGATTCGACTTGCAAATTAACTTTTTGAGAATCCTGCACCAGTACTCCCAAGTCCCGTTGAACCTCCGACTACTGAATTCTCTCTCCATTTAGAAAATAGTGTATGACGTTATTCTTCCTACCAAAGTGCATGAATCCATACTTTGCTACACTGTACTCCATCTGCTACTTCTCAGCCCACTCTCCCAACGTCTCCAAGTCCTTCTGCAGGGTCCCTGCTTTCTCTACACTACCTACCCCTCTACCTACCTTCATATAATCTCAAACATGGCCACAAAGTCTTCAATTCCCTCATTCAAATCATTAATTTGCAACCTAGTGGCTGGAGCACAACCCCTGCGGAACACCACTGGTCATTGGCAGCCAACCACGAAAAGCCCCCTTTATTACTACTTTTTGCCATATGACATCCAGCCAACCTATTATCCATGCTAGTATCTTCCCCCTGATCTCATCATCTTTAGCAGCCTCACGTGCAACACCTTATCAAAAGCCTTCTGAAAATCTAGGTAGACAACATCCACTGACTCTCCTTTGCCTATACTGCTATTATAGAGAAGGGGGTGGGGGAGGGAAGGGTGTGGGGGGGGGGGGTTAGGGGAGGGGAGTTGGGGCAGAGGAAGGGGGGGAGAGAGAGAGAGAGAGAGAGGGGGGAGAGAGAGAGAGAGAGGGGGGGGGGAGAGAGAGAGAGAGGGGGAGAGAGAGAGGGGGAGAGAGAGAGGGGGAGAGAGAGAGGGGGGGGAAGAGAGAGGGGGGGAGGGGGGGGAGAGGGGGGGGGAGGAGAGAGAGGGGAGGAGAGAGAGGGGAGGAGAGAGAGGGGAGGAGAGAGAGGGGAGGAGAGAGAGGGGAGGAGAGAGAGGGGAAGAGAGAGAGAGGGGAAGAGAGAGAGAGAGAGAGAGAGAGAGAGAGAGAGAGAGAGAGGATGGGGGCGGGGCGGCAGGTCGCTGGGGCCCGAGCGAGGCACGGAGCGATCTGAGGACCAAAGATCCTATAGCGTGTTATAGGCTCTTTGCTGAGCTGCCAAAAGCAGTGGAGGACTGGCCGATCGTGGCTTCTGCCAGCATTAGAGATGGTCGGGCCGCGGGCACAGAGAGAAGAGGAGGTAGTCCCCTGTGACGGGTAGAGAGGTGACGGGTAGAGAGGAGAGGGGAGAGAGGGAGGGAGGAGTAGGGAGGAGGTGAGAAGTGAATTAGGGGAACCGGGTGAGTGAGTGGGCTGCTGCTTGACAGTCTGGAAACCGGCAGCTGCATCAGCGGGCAGGCGGGGGAGGGGCATGGCTTCACAAGCTGCATTGTCAGGGAGAAAATTGCTTCAGCGCATGTGCTCACGATCTGCAGAACAAAGATCCTATAGCGGAGCGGAGCTATAGGATCTTTGCTGCAGAACTTTCTCAATCTTTCTGCGCATTAACAGCAGCTGCATTAACGTACAGCGGCGGGGGGGGGGGGGCAGAAAGCAGGTGGGCCTCGATTGGTGGGCATGTGGGCATTGTGACGTCAGCAGCT
This sequence comes from Raja brachyura, assembly GCA_963514005.1. Next base: position 32,630,856 of record OY740799.1, read on the forward strand.
GGCAAGTGGCGATTCTTTTTTTTAAAGTGAGTTTTGTGAACAATTTTATTCAACATTTGGGGAAATAATTTACCAAATTTAGAGAGGAAATGATTTCTGAAATCATGTTAAATCCCTACCGATAGGGATGTAAAAATCTCAGAGTTTTTGCGTCTGGTTTTCGAGGAGATATTTTTCAAAGGCAAAATGACACCCACCCACCCACCCAGAGTTTTAAAAGTATATAGATTACATTTTATTTAATTCACCCATTTAATATCAAAAAATACCTTCTGGACAATCACATGTATTCACACATTTATCACATTGACTTTGGGGATCAGGGTCAGTACACGTTGGAATGCAGGAGGATCCATACTCCTTATAAACTTGATTCTCTGGGCAGCGAGGTGGTGCTGGGAAAAAAAAAGAAATGATTTTATAAATTGAACGATAGTTGAGCACTAAAAGATAATCATAACATTCTTATTTGACAGCTTATTCAGGGATAAGATTAAAATAAAACTCTTTATTTAGGGATAAGATTAAAATAAAACTCAATTAAAATAAAAATCGCAAATGCACAGATATTTGAAAGAGTTAAGTTAAAGTTAATAGACCAGTCAGCTGAGGTAACTTACCACATTTTAAATCATTCCGCCAATTTTGCCATTCACTATCATTTGCTGTTGCACACTGGTGTGCTGTTTCTTCAAAAGTATCGCAAATGTTAGTTTCTTCAGCTTTTTGAGAGAAAACATCCTTCTGACACATTTCCACATATCTCCCTAAAATGGCATCGGTAGTGCATTTCCCGAAATAGTTCAGTAAATTTTCACAGGGCTGAACATTAAAAGAGGAGAGTTACAATAATGAACATTACAAACAGTATCAGAAAACAATGCACTGCCCTCTTCAAATAGGTTTCATGGTTTAAAAAGTTAACCCCAAGTACTACCACTATTCATATCTTGTGGTCATAAATCCTGAGGTGAGTCAAATGGTACCCGAAATCTCATAGTCATGGAACGTGGAAACAGGTCCTTTGGCCCAACTTGCCCATGCCAACCTACATGCCCCAACTACAATAGTCTCACCTACTTGCATTTGACCAAATGTCTTTTAAACATGATAAGAGCTACCTCAACTACTTCCTCACGTTCTATTTACCCACCACCCTTTATGTACAAATGTTGCCCCTCAGGTTCCTATTAAATCTTTCCCCCCTCACCTTAAAAATTCTCATCTCTGAAATATACGTTCTTTCAGGAAATAACTGAAGATGCATACATATGGAATACCTTTCTATCAAAACTAATTAAAGGTAACGAATCCAAAGTAGTGATAGGAAACCTAGAATATCTTCTGATTTGTGTCCAATATGAATGCAGCCAATTTGAAGCAGATATCAAATGTTTATGGGAGAGGAGGAAACTGATGGGCATGAATGTAACATGGGAACATTTCTCTTGAAGCTTATTTTGCCAGTGATGTCTTGGTTGAACAGTGGAATATCCCCATAAATCTGCATTGTATAAAACCTCTGGGTAACAAAAATCTATCAATCCCACATTGAAAATGAATTGCCAATTATGAGGAAAGTTCAACATTTCTACCTTTGTCTTCTGGAAGAGTTTCCTCCCACATCCCAAAGATGTGTGAGTTGTGTAGGTTAATTGGCCTCTGTAAATTGTTCCTAGCATGCAGGGAATGGATGAGCAAGTGGGAGAATATGGAACTAGTGTGACCGGGTGGACTCAGTGGGACAAAAAGCCTGTTTCCACGCTGTATCTGTACAGACGGTGGTAAATTCCCTAAAACAGATGTTTGCTTAATTTGCCCAGAAATTACTCTGTTCCCATCTCTTAACTTCAAATAGGAGGGTAACTTAGTCATTTTAATAAACAAATGGAAGAGTTCCTCAATCAAGATGACTTAGATAGATTAAAGTCAAGACATCTGTAATATTCATGTTTTAAAATCCAGGCAGGAAACTTTAAGAGCCAGGAAAGCAGGCACCTTTTCAGTCCATTGGGTACTTCACCATTGTAAATCATACTTAAGATGATTTTGATGAAGCCAATTTTCAATTTCGGTATTAGTTTTCTTGGCATGTTTGGCATGATACTTTAACAATTTGCAACATATCTACATTGTTCCATACCATTCCTTTTGCACAAAATGCAGAAAAACTATTTTGCTTTCCTTTCCAAATGGCCTCATGAGTAATATGTCTATATCACACTTTGTTGCTGATTGTATTATCCTGGTGGGCAGTTTCTGGGCTGTTTTTTCCAGTTACGTATATTTTTTTATAAAGTTATCCCTTATCTCTTTAGCCATGAATGGATTTCAGTAGCTGGAGATTGTGTCCTTAATGTAAACTGCCTCGGCCACATGAACAGCTCTTTGGCCCACCATGTCCGTGGCAACTATCAAGCACCCATTTATGCTAATCGTACACTAATATTAGTTTTATTCTACCCACACCACATTAATCTCCCTCATAGGATTAAAACAGGAGGCATATTCCGGGCGCAACATGTAACAGGTACAATAAGGTTGAGTTTGGTAATTTAGCTTCAGGAACTTCTATTGCCCATACACAACTTTTTGTCTACTTTGTTCTTCAGTTTGTGTCAACATGGATTGAGATGGCTGAATCCTCTCCATCTCTCTCTAGTACTGTTATTAATGACCACGCCAGCTGTGAGGCAGCTATAGGATTTCTAATGTTCTTTACAAAGGATGTTTTCAGACTTATTATTGAATATCTACAATTATTGCACTCTTATTGCACACCTTCAACTACACAGTTAGCAGCTTCCCTGTTTTTCCAACAGTTGTTACTGCAACAGATTTATGCTAACATTATTTACATGGAGTAAAATGTATTTGCTAAAATTAATAATTAATCTTTTATGAAGCTGTTGCATTGAGGAGTGTTGCTTAGGTTGCTCAGCATCATGCAAAATGGATAATATTTCCCAGCAGCATTCAATTCATCATTAATGTAATAAAAATAAATAAATGCTAGTTTATAACAAAGATAGACACAAAATGCTGGAGTAACTCAACATGTCAGGCAGCATCTCTGAAGAAAATGCATAGGTGACAGATGATGGATTGAGCATCTCTGGCAAATTATATCCATTTTTCATGATGTGCTGAGCAATCTAACTAACACTCCTAAATGAAACAGCTTAACATTTTGAGTCAGACTAATTGTAGTAAGGAGAGTGGGAGAAAAAAAACTGGAAGCAAGAAAAAAAGACACAGGACAAATCAGGGTCAGCAACAGATGACCGCAGGAGAGGAAGTTCCCTGATAGAATATTTTTTGGCTAGACACTGGTCTGAACTCTACGTAGAAACATAGAAATTAGGTCCAGGAGTAGGCCATTCAGACCTTCGAGCTAGCACCACCATTCAATATGTTCATGGCTGACCATCAAAAATCAGTACCCTGTTCCTGCTTTCTCCCTATATCCCTTGATTCCATTCACCCTAAGTTACTCTTTCGCCCTATCTTACTCTTGAATACATAGCAAAATATGAGGTGCCATTCCTCCAATTTGCGTGTGGCTTCAACCTGGCAATGGAAGAGGCCCAGAACAGAATGGGAATGGAAAGGGGAGTAAAAGCACCCTATACTGAATTTCCTAGTTTTAGCAATTAGTAACGCTTTAAATAATGTTCATATTACTAATCAGACAGAAAGCTATAATATCATGCAGCACACATTGGTTTAATACTCACTCACTAGGGATATGAGAATATTAATAGGCTAATTTCCCTATTACGGATATTAAAATCCAACAGGCAATGCATCCAGTACTGCTACATGGATGTTTGATATTAAAATTGCCTTTTCTTGTTTGTTATATTAAATGATTCATTTCCTTCTTTCCAGCCTTTTTTAATTCCTGATCCTTCCTTTCTGCTATATGAAATCTGTTTACTTTCTTCTCCTCTATCCATTCACTACACAAATTGAGATATTGGTGTCACACTTATGTTTCTTTCACTTCCAAAATGTATCCCTTGTCTTCTTTCTGAAGACAAACACAACCTTAGTCTTAGCAAATTCCCCAGCATGTGATATTAGGAATAATCCTTAATTTAACATCATTTACATTATTTTCCTAATACTTCAACATTTTTATGTGAAAGTTGTTCTCATATTTTATTGATTCCTGCATGAACTACCACCTTTATCTACCTTGCTTTCCTTTTGTTGCAAACATATTTATCCACTCACGAATCCTTTACTCTGGTAGTTACAAAGTAATCTGCCAAAAAGACAATGTCACTATTTAAAGGGTCATTCATAATTACCATTTGCTGGCTGTTATGTTTTTTTTTTGGGGGGGGTGGTTCTGCACAAGATGCATACGCTCCAAATTATAATGGTGCTGTTTGTGATTATCCTCCCTTGCATTTGACAATTGATAACGACCAGAATTCTTGAAATTGAATATTTTGTATCCAGAAATTCCTCAGGTTTGACACAGTATTTATATTAATGCAAACCACCTCAACCAGCCAACAATTGCATACCTCCAAACATCAAGCTGGCAAAATTAAATGGTAACATTTTTATGGGAAGCTTCAGTATTCTCTTTCAAAATTTGGCTTTGGTCACGATAAAATGACTATGTATTAATGCTTCCTGCTATACTCTCTGACAAACCACCATGTGAAAGGCACCAGAAATATTATTAGTTTGTGGAAAGGAGCTTCGAATAGCACGGGTTTGAGAAACGGGCCATGGGCAAATATTGGATGAATCAGCTGCTGTCTAATCCATTTTGTAGGGCACGGTTTTTATAAAATAATTGCTTGTAATTTAAATATTGAGTTAAATTGGTCTAATTGAAGATTCTTGTATTTGAAATATATCTTTACATTTTAAAGCTGCAAATATAATATCGATAATGAAATATTGAAAAAAACACACCTGAAATATTTTGGCAAAATTTGTTCCAGCACCAAGTACAAAGTAATATGCACGATTATAGATATATACTTATGGAGAGCAGCTCTGAGTGCCACTTAAATGTATCTAAACATCCTTATTAGTTTTAAACCCCTCGAAAATGGGAAATCTAGTAATTCCCCCAAGGCTTTCCTCAGAGTGTATTGCATTTTGCTTTTTAAAGTATGTAACTTACTTGAGCCCTTGTCAATGTTCTTTCATTTGATATGGTGGTCTCACAGGGGTCCTCTGAAGTACTCAACTGATATGAAAAGATAGTGTCTAAACCAAAAAACATTGCAGAGAGAAAGTAAGTTTCATTTTTTCATTAGTTTGTAGAATAGCTTACATAATATTTGCCAATCCAATGAAATATGAATAATTACTGAGTGTTCATGATTTAATTGTTTTATCTGATATCCAATTGGAATTTCACTTACGCACGACATCAAATGTTTGGTCTGCATGAAAATTGCCACAGAGACCACATAACTCCGCTTCGTATCGAGAATGAAGACTGACCTGAATAAAGGTAATAATAACTATAGTTAAGTCTAACTATAACTATTGTACTATATAATTCATGGAAATATTTATAGTTTTGCAGTTTTATGTAATATGTTCATCAAAATGTAATTGAAATAATTTGTTATCAGCAATAACATTTATTGAAAGTGTTGTCTTCCTGTTATCCCTAGCAATGACTGTCACTGAGTAAAGGAAATGTTTGTAACAATGGTGTTTGCAGCTTTCTAAATAAGATGGAATGGTTTTAACATCTGTCCTATCCATGCAATGTTGTAGAATATTGCATAAAATTGAGGCGTTCATATTGTGTGATACTCTACATAGAACAATGTTTGTGCTGACCATGATGCCTAATCAAACTGATTTTATCTGCCTGTACATTATCCATATCCCTCTATTCCCTGCACTTCCACATGCCTATCTAAAAGACTCTTAAATGCCACTATTGAACATGCTTCCAGCACCACTTCTGGCTATGCGTTTCAGGCCCCCTCCACTCTCTGGGTAAAAAACTTGTCCTACATATCCCCATAAAACTTTCTCCCTCTCACCTTATAGCTATGCCTTCTACTGTTGGACTTTTCCACCCTGGGAAAAATAATCTGATTGCCTACCCTATTTATGCCGCTCATTATTGTATATACTTCTTTCAAGTCTCCCCTCAACCTCGAATGTTCAGGAGTAAAAAATCCAAGTCTATCCAGCCTCTCGCTGTAGCTGAAACTCACTAATCCAGGCAGCATGCTGGTAAACTTCCTCTACACCCTCTCCACAACTTCCACATCCTTCCTATATTGGGGCAACCAGAACTGCACACAATATTCCACATGCAGCCTAGCCAAAGACCTATAGAGCTGCATCATGACTTCCTGACTCTTATATTCAATATCCCTAGCATAGCACACATACGCAAGCATACAATATCCCTTCTGTACCAACCTATTTACATGTGCTAGTACATTTAGTGAGCTATGAACTTAGTCCAAGATCCCTCTGCACTTCAATGCTGTTAAGGATTTTGCCATTAATGCTACTGTATACTCTCTCCTTACTTTCAACCTCTGAAAGTGGAACACCTCGTACTTGCTCGGGTTAAATTTCAACTACCATTTCTCCGCCCATTTCTCCAGCTGATCTATATCCTGCTGTATCTTCTGACTGCATTCCGCACCGTCTTCCAATTCCAAAATGTTCCAATTTTGGTGTTGTCAGCAAACTTACTCACTAAACCATCTACATTTACATCTAGGTCATCAATATATATCACAAACATCAGAGATCCCTGCACAAATCCCTGCAGTACTCCAGCTAGAATATCTACCTTCCACTGCAACCCGCTGTCTTCTATGAATAAGCCAGTTCTGAATCCATACAACCAAGTCACCGTGAATCCCGAGGGATATTATCAAAAGTCTTACTAAAATCCATGTATAAAAAAAACTATCTACTGCCTAGCTACATCAATTTCCTTTGTTACCTCCTCAAAAAGCTCAATCAAGTTAGTGAGACATGACCTGCCGTGTACAAAACCATGCTGGCTGTCCCTAATTAGGCCATTGTCTTCCAAATGGGAGTAAATTCTATTTCAAACAATTCTCTTCAATAGTTTCCCTCCCCAGCCTATACTTCCCTGGATCCTCTCTAATTCCTTTCTTGAGCAATGGACCTCCAGGACCTCACCCATGGCTAGAGAGGAAACAAAGATCCTTGTCAAGATCCCTGTAATATCCTCTTTTGCCTCCTTCAATAACCTGGGATATATCCCATCATACCCAAGGGATTAATCCACCTTTATATTTTTCAAGAACCTCAGCACCATCTCCTTGTCGATCTCAAAATGCCCTAGTTATTGATATTCCCATTGATTTCAGACTATAGAATATGCTACTTTCTAGCTCACTTCGGGTCTGGTGCCTGGGATTTCTTTGCCGCCCCACCCTGACTGCACTAACTGTGACCCCTGAGCTATTGAGAGTGAGTTATTTTGAGTATTTGATCTTGTTGCTGTGTTTGCTTTGGTGTGCCATGGGCCAGAGAGCAAAGTTTACAGCACGCTGTTTTGAGATCTGTTTTCCACATATACCAGTCAACAATGCCTGCTAGTTTCAATGTCTTTATGTTCATGATCTCCTGATCTTTATTGACTTAAATATTTTTTCTGAAAGCCCAATGGTAGAAGATGATCGATCTCTGCTCCTGTTTGGAATACGTTACGCAGCTTTCACAGTTGTATGGAAAGTACGGAACATACAGGCCTGAAAGACTGAGTTAGGGTTACCAGCTTATTGCTCCAGAAAGATGAACTAAGAGTCTTCATGTAAAATGTGGTGTCTCAATTGCAGTTCTACCTTGGAGTGAAGTCCTTGAAACCACCTTTAGCTGTATCCACCAATCAATTGCCAGGTTTTGTCCCATGCTGCCTCTAATTTCCAAGTTTCTCCCCAATACTACAATCAGTCTGAATAAACATTGTCTAACTATCCGTTCCCCAGATTCTCCCCACTGTTCCTGCAGCACTTTGTCATTTGCTCAAGATTCCAGCATTTGTCTCCTTGATGGTAATTTTAATAAATTAACATTTTAGTTATATTCTATTGGTTATTGAAATACAAAACAGTCAAATAACTACAAACATTGATATTTTATTTTTTAATCTGTTTTTTATGGAACTAAAATTGAAATAAAAAAAAAACAAATATCTCTTTTCCATCACCCAAAAGTGGAATATTGCAGAGGCTGGAAATTTGAAAAAAAAAGTAGAAATACTCAACAGGTTAGGTTACATCTGTGAAGAGAGAAACAGAATGAATGATATTGACTTATTTTCTCTTCACAGATGTTGCCAGACTTGGCAAGTATTTCCAACATTTTCTGCTTTTATTTCAATTCCATCACCGTTGTATATCAAACTGCAAGATTAATTTAGGTTCCCTGAATAGCAAATGTAAAATAAATTGTTTGATGATTCTTCAGGGAAAATATTACTGCTTTTGGATCTTATTACATTTGCCTATCATACATTGGCCATTATCATCATAAAGGTTTGTGTTAAATGATGCAATGTCAAACTTCAAATCTACTTCCATGTCTCAAAAATTCAAAAAAATATATTATTCCATACTGTCAACAATAGCTTTATTTAAAAATGGGAAGTAGAGATTCCAGGGAATTATAGGTCGATGAGCCTCACGTCAGTGGTAGGGAAACTATTGGAGCGGATTTTTTGGAATAGGATTTTCTCCCATATAGAAGAAAGGTTCATTTGCAACAGTCACCATGGCTTTCTACATGCAAGTGACAACTTGACAATCAGGGCAGGAGGATAGATGTGGTCTACGTAGAATTTAAATAAGGTATTTGAAAAAGTCCCCAACGGTAGACTGATCCTGAACATTAAGACGCATGGGATTAATAGCGACTTGGTTGTATAGATTCGGCTTACTGAAAGGAGACTGAGCTTGGTGGTGGAAGGACAATATTCAAGGTAGAAGTCTGTGACCAATAGAGTTCCGCAGAGATATGTGCTGGTAACACTTCTGTTTGAGGGATATACGTCGGCTACAGAAATGGCCAGAGAAATGCCAGATGACGTTTAATTCAAGCGAGGGCAAAGTGTTGCACTTTGGGAAGTCAAATGTAAGTACAATTCATGGCATGTCCCTGAACAGCATTGATGCAAGGAGCAATCTTGAGGTTCAAGTCCGTAACTCTCTGAAAGTGACAAAACAAGTAGAGTGGTAATGAAGGCCTATGGGGTATGCTTGCTTTCATAGATTGGGAGTATATCATAGTATAACAGTCTGGAAATCTTTATAGGACATTGGTTAGGCCGCATTTGTAGTATTGTGTGCAGGTCTGGTAGCCCCATTCCAAGAAGGATATGGAGGCTTTGGAAAGGGTGCAGAAGAAGTTTACTTGAATTAGGGGACATCACCTAAAGGGGGAGGTTGGACAGACTTGGATTGTTTTTGCTCGAATGCCAGAGGTTAGGGCGAGACCTAATTGATCAAAGGAGAGCTTGCTGACCTGATGGAAAATTTGGCTTCATGGAAGGAAGCAGAGGATGATGGTAGAAGGTAGTTTTTCAGACTAGAGGCCTTTGACTGGTCATGTGCCTCAAGGATCAACGCTGGGCCCATTATTAAGTTTTATAGTTTGTATCAACAATTTGGATGAGAATGTATGGCATGATTAGTAAGTTTGCAGATGATACTAAAGTGGTATTGTAAATAGCAAAGATGGTTATCAAAGATTACAGCAGGATCTTGATTATGCTTGGAGCCACTTACCCTCCAGTTAGAGGAGGTAATATCTTATATCTTGGAGCCACTTACCCTCCAGTTAGAGGAGGTAAAGCGGGCCCTGAGAACTGTTAATGCTAGTAAGGCTGCTGGCCCGGATGAGATCCCAGGCAGGGTGCTCCGGGACTGTGCTCACCAGCTCGCTGGGGTATTAACAGACATTTTTAACCTTTCCTTAGCACACTCCTCCGTGCCAACGTGCCTGAAAACCACCACTATCATCCTGGTGCCCAAGCAGACAAACATCAGCTCCCTCAATGACTACAGGCCCGTTGCTCTTACATCTGTGGTCTCCAAGTGCTTTGAAAGGCTGGTCCTAGGTGACCTTAAATTATATCTCCCCCCCCCCCCCCCCCCCTCACTCGACCCACACCAGAATGCATATAGGCCTAATAGATCTACAGAGGATGCCATAAACACTGTCCTCCATGCTGCACTACAACACCTAGAGGAGAAGGGGTCATATGTCAGGATGCTTTTTGTTGATTACAGCTCAGCTTTTAATACAATCATACCCAGCAAGCTGATCAAAAAAATGCTAGACTTTGGCCTCAGCAGTCAACTGTGTCGGACCTGTAATATCGTGAAAGACATTACACATCCTTGTCACCACCTTTTCACACTGCTGCCCTCAGGAAAAAGGTACAGGTCATTAAAGTCACGCACTGCCAGACTCAAGAACAGCTTTTACCCATCAGCAATCTTGGAACTGAACTCGGGATTGGGTTATGGGGAAAGAGGGAGGGGGTGGGAGATAGTGTTAATTTGTGTAAATGTGAATCCATGGGTGGGTTTGGGGAGGGAGGGAGTGTAAAAAGTATGAGTATGTGAATGTTTGAAGTTATTTTAAATGGAGAGACACAGTAATCGCGTTGTATGTGACACATGCAATGACGATAAAGCATTCAAAAATTCAAATTCAAATTTCAAAAAATTCAAATTGGATAAATGGGCAGATGATGGAGTTTAATGCAGATAAATGTGAGGTGCAGCATTTTTGGAAGTCTAACCAGTGCAGGACCTTCACAATAAGTGGTAAGGCTCTGAAGACTATTTTAGAACAAAGAGATCGAGGAGTGCAGGTACTTGAAAGTGGTGTCACAGGTAGATACAGTGGTCAGAAGGCTTTCAGCACATAGGTCTTCATCAGTCAGGGTTTTAAGTATAGAAGTTGGAAGGTCATCTTACAGTTGTACAATATTTATGTACATTTAGAGTTTTGTGCGCAGTTTTAGTCACCCTGTTATAGGAAAGATGTTGTTAAGCTGGAAAGAATATAGTGAAGATATACGTACGGGGATGTTACCAGGACTTGAGGGCCTAAACTACAGGTTGGGAAGGCTAAGGCTGTATTCCTTGGAGTGAGGGAGCATGAGAGGTGATCCTGTACAGATGTATAAGATCATGAGGGGGATAGATGGGGTAGATGCATAGTTTTTTACCCAGAATAGGGGAATCAGAACCAGAGGACATAGGTTTTAAGTAAGGGAAAGATTTAATAGGAATCCAAGGGACAACCGTTTCACACAAAGAGTGGTGGATATATGGAATGAGTGCCCGAGAAGGTAGTTGAGGTAGAAACTATAACACCATTTTAAAGACATTTGGACGGGTACATGGATGGAAAAGTTTCGAGGGATTATGGGCCAAACGTGGGCAAGTGTAGATGGAGCAACTTGGTTTGCATGCGCAAGCTGTGCTTAAGAGCCTGCTTCCAAGCTGTGCGACTCTATGTCTATGACTCTAAGCATATGAAATGATAAGAGGCATAGATAGAGTAGACAGTTAGAATTTTTTTCCCTGGATGGGAAAATCAAATACAAGAGAGGATAACTTTAAGGTGAGAGGGGCAAAGTTTAAAGGAGATGTGCGGGGAAAGTTTTTGTTTGATCAGTGTATGGTTGAAGCAGAAATATTAATGGCACTTAAAAGACTTTTGGATAGGTATATTGATCTGCAGGGAATGGAGAGATATGGATTATGTGCTTACCCACCACACCACCTCCAGGTCCCTCAGATCGGCCGACTTGGGGTTGCTGAACATGTCTAGGCATAAGCTCAGGGGCAACCGTGCCTTTGCAGTTGCAGCTCCTAGACTGTGGAACAGCATCCCTCTTCCCATCAGAACTGCCCCCTCCATTGACTAAAAACTCCCTCCATCAAAACTAGAAACTCATCTCTCCTCCCAAGCCTTTCATGACGTCTTCTCGTCAATGCATCTCGTTGTCTCTGTACTGTACACTGACAATGACAATTAAAATTGAATCCGAATCTTCTGAGTGAGGGCTATATGTATGTAGTGATGTTTGTATTTAATCTATGAACCACTGTTGTTTGTTATACTATTCTTATACCAATGTAAAGCACTTTGGCCAACGAGAGTTGTTTTTTAAATGTGCTATATAAATAAAAGTGACTTGACTTGATTTGACATGTGCAGGTAGGCAAGTCATGGTCATGGCATCGCCGTCGGCACAGTCATTGCGTGCCGAAGGGCTTTTCTTGTGCCATACTAGCCTATATTCTACAACTATGTCAACACATTTTATAAATACCAGGTAAGGTGATATAAGTACTTGAATACATCTGAATGAACACTTTGCTTGGTACAGGAGTGAAGATGCAGGCTTAAAGCAGTAATGTTACTCAAAATATGATTCTCAGTGATTAAGGATATTGTAACACTTGAATTTCCAGACCAGTATTTACTTGGGTAGATTACCAGTCATCAAATTCTGATTTCCAGAAGCAATGCAAATGACTGAATTTACAATTTAGGATGTACATTCAAACATAAAAGAAGGGATGACTGAACATTACTTACCGATATTGCATCTTTTAAGTTCCATAGTACAGATATAGTCTGCTTCCTATTTGAAAATTTTATATGAGTTCCATATTCCTGAACGCTGATTATCTTGTCATCGTATGGCACCGTTATGCTTTAAATGTAAAAAATTATCAAATGAAAGGTGCTTCAGTTCTCATAGCCAAAACAATTTTATTGTCAATAAAGATAAACTTGGGCCATTTCTGACATCTCCCTACTGTTTCTTGATCTCACAGTTTCCATCACAGGAAATAGACTATCGACTAATGTCTATTCCAAACCCATTGACTCCCACAACTATCTCGACTACACTTCTTCCCATCCTGCTTCCTGCAAAGACGCTATGACCTACTCACAATTCCTCCATCTAGGCCGCATCTGCGCCCAGGAAGAGATGTTCCATATCAGGACATTGGAAATGTCCTCGTTCTTTAGGGAACAGGGGTATCCTTCTTCCATCATAGCTGAGGCCCTCACTAGGGTCTCCTCAACATCCTGCAGCTCTGCTCTTGATCCCCCAGTCTCAACAGGGACAGAGTCCCCCTAGTCCTCACCTTCCACCCCATCAGCCATCACATAATCCTCCAACATTTTTGCCACTTCCAACTGGATCCCACCACTAACCACATCTTCCCTCCTCCAACCGTTTCCACTTTCCAGAGAGACCATTCCCTCTGCAACTCCCTGGTTAACTCATCCCTTCCCACCCAAACTGCCCACTCCCCAGGTACTTTCCTCTGCAACCACAGGAGATGCAATACCTGTCCCTATACCTTCCTCCTTGACTCCGTCCAAGTATCCCGAATCTTCTCAGGTGAGGCAGAGGTTTACTTGCACCTCCTCTAACCTCATCTACTATATCCACTGTTCCAGGTGTGGACTCCTATATATCAGTGAGACCAAGCGCAGGCTTGGCGATTGGTCTGCTGAACACCTCTGTTCAGTCCGCCTAAACCTACCTGATATCCCGGTTGCTAAACACTAACGCCCCCACCCATTCCCACACTGACCTTTCTACCCAGTGCCTCTTCCATTGAAAGAGTGAGGCCCAGCGCAACTTGAAGGAACAGCACCTCATATTTTGCTTGGGCAGCTTACACCCCAGCGATATGACCATTGACTTCTCTAACTTCAAGTAGCTCTCCCTTGCTTTCCATCTCTCTCCATCCCACCCCCTTCCCAGTTCTCCGACCAGTCCGACTGTGTCCGACTATTGTTTATCTTTGTTTGCTTTGTTGTTACCTTCATCGAGCTAACACTGATCATCTATTCTATATTTTCCTTAATCTTGATTCCTTTAGTCCTGTTTTCACACCTTACACTTCTTTATCGATGTATCTCCCTCTTCCCTGACATCAGTCTGAAGAAGGGTCTTCACCCGAAATGTCACCCATTCATTCTCTCCAGAGATGCTGCATGTCCTGTTGTGTTACTCCAGCATTTTGTGTCTATCACAGTGCCTTGTGTCTACCTCCAAGGCACTGAATGGTCTGGGTCCAAAATACATCTCTGACATACTTGTTGTATATGAGGCACCTAGACTCCTCAGATCTTCAAGGACAGGTTTACTCTGTGTTCCCAGGGTCAGAACTAAAAAGGCTGATCAGCGTTCAGTTTTTATGCTCCACACCTGTGGAACAAGCTCCCTGAACACCTGAGGTGTGCACAGGCTGTAAGCTCATTTAAATCAGGCCTAAAAACACTGTTGTTTACTGTAGCTTTTCCATAACCCAACATGCAGGTAATCTTAACCTTCTAATCTTAACCCTTTTATATATGCTTTTAAAATTGTTTTAGTGACTTTGTTTTACTATTCATGCATTTGTCTTATTGCTTGTTTTGCAATTTTTGATTATTGGCTATTTTGTTGGCCTGTGTTGTATTGGGGTTCTGTAATGTTTTTAAACTATGTTATTCTTTTGTTTCTTTTGTAAAGCACTATGAATTGCTGCTTGTATGAATGGTGCTATATAAATAAATTTGCCTTGCCTATCTTCAAGATAAACTATCAAGTAGTTTACAATTGATGGAAGGACTCTTCCCCCCGTGTTGAGTATTAGTACCATATGAGCGGTGTATAGTTGAAGATCCGATTGATCAGCTTACATTTTGAAATAATGCCTAGTCTGGCTTCAAACTTGCAAAAATTGTTCCAATGACAAAAACAAAAGGGATTTTCCCTGCGCACTGGTCAATATGTATTTCTCAACCAATATTACGAAAGTGGTTATGATCCAACAATGCTAAAATTGATATTAGAACAGAATAGTACAGGTATGGTCCCCTCAGCCCATAATGTTTATGCCGACCATGATGCCTAGTTAGAATGATATCATCTGCCTGTACATGATCCATATTTCTTTACTCCCTGTACTTCCATGTGCCTATCTAAAACCCGCTTAAACACCATTATCATATCTGCCTCCACCAACCCCCCTGGCAATACGTTCCAGGCCCCCACCACTGTCTGTGTAAAAAACGCGTCCCACACATCTCCATTAAACATTTCCCTTCTCAACTTATAACTATGCCCTCTAGTGTTGGATATTTCCACACTGGAAAAAAGGGTCTGACTGTCCACCCAATCCTTCCATTTCATAGTTTTATATACTTCTATCATGTCTCCCCTCAACCTCTGATGTTCCGAAGAAAAAAATCCAAGTCTATCCCACCACTCACTGTAGATGAAACCCACCAATCCATGCAGCATTCTGTTAAGCCTCTTCTGCACCCTTTCCAAGCCCTCCACATCTTTCTGTCATGTCTTGCGTTTGATCTAGTTTCTGTTTCTTATTGGGGTTTAGTATTTGAGTTTGCATTCTTGTTTTATTTTGGTGTCTCACATCTCCGCTTGTTTCAGGTCCCATTTCCTGTCAGGTCGTTTACCCTCATGTGATTGTTGGCCCCACCCTGATGTGTTTCACCTGTCTCGTTATCCCCTGTTAGGTCTGTATTTAAGCCCTCGGCGTTTTAGTTCTCATTGACAGTTCGTTGTGTATGCTACTTGATATCACATAGTTCCAGGTCTAGAAATATTGTGACTTTGTGAACTCGACCATTGCCTGTTTTTCGACCACTGTTTTTGCCTGCTCCTAGATTAGACTGTTGCTTCTGTGCTTGCTTACCTGTGTACCAACTTGGACCAATTAAGCTCTGAATACAGATCTGCCCTGTGTCTGAGCCTGCATTTGTGTCCTCCTCCTCGTTCAGTTCTGACACTTTCCTGTAAAGGGGTGACCAGAACTCCATGCAACATTCCAAATGCAGCATCAATGTAGGGAGGGTCAGAATTTAAGGGCAGATGGACATTAAATAAGATCATTAAATAAGATAAGATCTGAAAATAACCTTGAAAACTCATCAGCAAAAATATCAAACATAACTTACTTTTGATCCTTAAGTGTAATTCTCCCTTCATTTACAACAATCATAATACTTTCTATTTCAATGAAAATATGTTGCAGGTGGCCAGATTTTCCTCGAAGGATCTTCACGTTCAGATTACTTGGGTCTTGGCAATTGGAGCTCAAAATGAAGTAACAATTTGAAGTAAAATGGTAGAAATTATCATCAAATGTTCTAACTGCTCCATTCCCCCATGTTGCACAAGTACCTGAAAAAAAGGAAATAATAATTTTGCACTAAAACAACATAAACATATTCAATATGATGCAATGTTATCGATGATATCGTTGGATATTCAAAAATCTCAACAAGAGAGGAAAAATATACTCACGGAAATTCCAATTTGGTAACAAAGCAGAGAGAGCAGTTTCTGGATTAGGCTTAGAGCTCCATTCTATTAGAAATATATATGTAATAAGCTTTAACAACAACATCCATAACCTAAATTAATGGGATTAACCCACTTTTTATAACTAGTTAAAATAATGAAGTGACAAACATCAGCAAATATTAAATGACATTTTGTAATAATGTCTCAGTGTAATTTCAGAATCCATGGCATTACTATTGTTAACTAACTTCCACATGAAGCACATGTTTATTGTCAACAATTCTTGCTAAGTTGTAATTTTTAATCGGCCATTTTTTTTTACTGCATCATAAATATTTTGAATCAGATCATATTAATTAATTTAGAAGAATATTGTAGTGAAAAACTAACAGCGAGGAAAGACATATTGAACAGGATAATAATTGGATGGAACATTTTAAAAGTAAGAGTTTTTTATTATTCAAGTAATATGGAATATTTGATATCAATTAGGAATATACCTATTTAGTTTGCTCACAATTCAAGAGTCACAAGTAACATAATTAAGTTCAGGAGATAAGTAGATGTAACTAGGAAGGGATATATTGAGGCAAATAGATGAAACTGTCAATATGTAAAGGAAGACCTGCTATTAAAAGGTTTCAATTTTGACATTTAAATGTATCCCTAGCTGGAGGTGGAATGAACAAAAGATTAAACTTACTAATATAATTTTCATGAATAAATTGCAGAATTGGCAATGTTTCTAATATTTCTGGAGAGGAACGGGTGACGTTTCGGATCGAGATCTTTCTACAGACCCTTCAGAAGAAGGGTCTTGACCCAAAACGTCGCCCATTCCTTCTCTCCAGAGATGCTGCCTGTCCTGCTGAGTTACTCCAGCATTTTGTGTCTATTTCAATTTGAATGGTATCTAATGAAAGGTAGCAGAGAAGAAATAATTACTAACAATAAATCTGGTCCAAATTGTTTTTTTGCACATTGCATCTAAAAATAGGGAATATGGAATAGGAACACTGATAACAACAATAAATAACCATGGATAAATAAACAAAAAAATAATTAACATATCATCTTTGTTCATCTACAATACTAACTCTGTAGAGACTTTTTTAATATGGGATAATCAAATGTAAATCACAGAAAGAAAACTGTGACTGCAACCTACAGTGTATCTACATGACACCTCTAAAAACATACATTTCTCAAAGTGCTTTACATGATGAAGAAAATAATAGATATCAGGCATTAAAAAAGTTACCGATGATTGTTAGAAGGTAATAACTCCCACAATTTAAGGTCCTGAAAAAGAATAAACTTTAGAGGGAGTTTCGGGGAAATTCAGGGAGCCCTGCTTGAAATTTACGAATCGTCCTTAAATACAGGAGAGGTGCCGGAAGACTGGAGGGTGACAAATGTTGTGCCTCTTTTTAAGAAGGGTGGCAGGTAAAATGCTGGGAACTATAGGCCGGTGAGCTTAACATCTGCAGTTGGAAAGTTACTAGAGAATATTCTGAGGGACAGGCATTTGGATGGGCAAGGGCTGATTAGGGATCGTCAGCATGATTTTGTACAAGGGAGGTTGTGTCTCACAAATCTGATTGATTTTTTGAAAACGTGACCAAAAAGGTCGATGACGGCAGAGTTGCAGATGTTATCTACATGGATGTCAGTAAGGCATTTGACAAAGTTCCGCATGGTAGGCTGCTCCGGAAGGTTAGATCGAATGGGATCCAAATAGAGATTGCTGAATGGATAGCAAATTGGCTCCACGGACGGAAGCAGAGGGTGATAGTGGAAGGTTGCTTCTCGGACTGGAGGCCTGTGACTAGTGGTATGCCTCAGGGTTCGGTGCTGGGCACATTACGGTCTGTCATCTACATCAATGATTTGGATGAGAACATACAGGGCAAGATTAGCAAGTTTGCTGATGATACAAAAATGAGTGGTTTTGCAGATAGTGAAGATTGTTGTAAAAGATTGCAGCAGGATCTGGATCGATTAGCCAGGTGGGCGAAGGAATGCTTCATGGAATTTAATACAGAGAAGTGTGAGGTGTTGCATTTTGGGACGTCAAACAGGGGCAGGACCTACACAGTGAATGGTAGGCCTCTGGGTAGTGTTGTAGAGCAGAGGGTTCTAGGAGTACAAGTGCATTGTTTCTTGAAGGTCGAGTCACAGGTAGATAAGGTGGTCAAAAAGGCTTTTGCCACTTTGGCCTTCATTGGTCAAAGTATTCAGTATAGAAGTTGGGAGGTCATGTTGCAGTTGTATAAGATGTTGGTGAGACCGCATTTAGAATATTGTGTTCATTTCTGGGCACTATGTTACAGGAAAGATATTGTTAAGCTTGAAAGAGTTCAGAAAAGATTTACGAGGATGTTGCCAGGACTAGAGGGTGTGAGCTATAGCGAGAGGTTAAGTAAGCTGGGTCTCAGTCCATGGAGCGCAGAAAGGATGAGGGGGGGGGGGGTCTTCTCACATTGTATCACTCTATAACTCTACGACCTCTAATAACACACACTTCTCAAAATGCTTTACATGAAGATAAAAATATCAGGCATAAAAAAAGTTACTGATTATTGTCAGATAATAACTTCCACAATTTAAAGTCCTGGAAAAGAATAAAGTTCAGAAGGAGTATACATACCTTGTTTGTCCTCAGAATATTTCTGCGCAGATATATCTGTGGAAGTAAAATATGGGATTTTCAAAACACTAATTTAAACTTAGCAATCATTTAAAAATTAGGCTTGCAAAATCATTTTCAGCAATGTTGATAAAAGCTTTATTATTAATTTGATAGTTTGCAAAATATTTAATGCCTTAGAACCTTTAGAGGAAGTGACTGAAAGGGAAGGGCACCTGCAATAAGTTTAGTACAGTGGAGATGGAGGACATTCATAGAGGCTACAACAATATTGTGGTGGGACATATGATGGAACTCCATTCTGATTAGTACTGTTGGAGCATCTTTACCTGTGGATTACAGCTTCCAAAAAGGCTGCTTACCATTACCTTCTCAAATGCAATTGGGAATGGACAATATGTGTATTGTCATTAATGCCCAGATGTAAGAAGGAATACATAAACAAATAACCTATCTGGTGGATATTGGTTCGGCTCCAGTTCAGGTGCAACCCATCTTTCTCGTACAGGTCACCTCTGCCCCAGAAATCCCAATGATCCACAAATCTGAATCCCTGCCCCCTGCACCAGCTCCTCATTCATACATCTGCCATCTGCCCTATCTTCCTATTGCTACCCAGGAAGTTTTGGAAAGGGCGCAAAAGAGGTTTACCAGAACGATGCCTGCATTAGAGGGTATTAGCCAAAGATACTAGAGGAGCATGATCGACCACTAGGTGAAAAAGCCGTAGTTGGTCATGGGTAGTTTTTTCGCGCCATTTCAAGAATCAAATATATGAGCTTTTTTTTTAAATTGGTTTCTCTCATGGCGTACACATCTACAAGCTTAGGGTGCTGTTCAGCTATAAAGTGCTCGCATCGCCAATGTAAGCGACCCAACCTGTCTTTCTTCAGGTTCCCCACTAAAGACGAACGGTAAGAAAAAAATTATTACTTTCTGTCGTGTAGCCTGCCCGATCTCTTCCTATAGCTCAGATAGCCAGAAGAATTGCTCTGATCGTTGGCCCGCGGACTATAACATCCTGAAACCGCGGTCTGCGGAGCTTCTAGCCACGGACGCAGCGTGACCTTCCCTCGTTGAGTCTGGGATTCCTCGCCGGAGAAGAGCTCCGACCGCCGGCCCGCGGCCTATAACATCGTGAAGCCTTGGTCTCCGGTAGGAAGCGGCCGATTCGGGACCTCCAAGGCACGGAGGTTCCAAATCGGCTTGTGTTTAAGCCGTTTTGAAATAGTGTTTAAAATACATGATAAATGGATTATAGGGAACAACGACATGCCACGAGGAGCACACATTAAAGCCTTAATTTCCTTCCCAATGTATGATGACTTTAACATGTACAATTCTATTATTATGATCCCAACAATGTATTATATTATATAAGACCTCTTTTTTTGGTACATGAGCAAGTTATTAGAAAGTCTTCTTTTATAGACTTACCACAATAATAATGGTAGACAAAATGCTGGAGAATTTCTCCAGGATTTTTGTCTACCTTCAAATATCCAGCATCTGCAGTTCCTTCTTAAACAATAATAAAGGTATCAATTTTTACACTGCTGTACATTTTTGGTTTTGTTCTTGATGTAAGGCATGCATGCTAGTGTAAGCTCTTCTACATTTAAGATAAATTGACCTATTAGAGGAAAAATGCATCTTCAATATACATCTCTCCCCACCCCTGAAAACAATTGCATTTAAGTGACATATCATCCATTCTACAGGAATGGTTATAATTAATTTTGTTCTTATAAGTTAATTCTATATGATAATTTACTGTCATTTCAGATGTCGACAGTGGGTCCAGAATACTCGTCGACAAGACCTCCAACACCAAACTATGGAGTACTTGTCAAAGAGCTGCAGTCTTTGTTCTGAACACTACGAAGTTGACCAGTTTTCCAACAAGCAGACCAAGAACACGCTAAATTGGAATGCAGTTCCAACGCTCTTTGACATCCCTAACCCATCGAAATGTCTGCCTTCCCAACGCAGGATACTCAAGAGGAAGAATGAGAACCTCCCATCTGCACCAAAACCTTCAAAGCAGCAAATTGTGATTTGTTAGCCTCACAAAATAATGCAAATGATGATTTATTTATTATTGTATATATGTTGGACTTTTGTCCTTTGGGGTAAGCAGGGTTGGGGTATCATTGTTTGAAATTTACAGCACTTTCAATGGTTAGCTGATATGCGAAACACTGCAACCCTATATATATCACATAAAACAATGTAAATGATGTAAATCTTACCATGAATGACAAAAATAAAAAATGTTATCCTTGTTTATGAATTATGATGTAAAATTGTTTAGAATTCAGTGGATTGATGCAATATACTGCTAACCAACAAAACGTCGTTATGAGATATTCACACTTAAAAACTCATTCAGTAGCTCGGGTGGCTGTGAGCGGCTGCTGGGACCGGTCAGCGGAACCGCAGCTAGACCCGGGGCTCGCAGGCGACCTAGGAACTGCAGCTAGCCCCGGAGGGCCCTGCCCCCTATGCAAAAAAGGCTGCTGACCCCTGGACTAAACCAAACCCTCAA
The DNA here is from genome assembly GCA_963514005.1 of Raja brachyura. The sequence continues at coordinate 32,652,405 of OY740799.1, forward strand.
TCCTGTCCCACCAGCCTTTTTTCAAAATTTAGCAACTCAAATGGTGGTCTTCATTGCCGGGAAATACGGTAACTCATTTCCCTCAAATATATGTTAGATTTTCCTCAAATATATGTTAAATTCAAAACTAAACTATGGTAGCAATGCATAGTATTCATGTCTAAAGCTCGCACATCTGAATCAATGTAGGTATGTATACACTACATTTAATTACACTAATATAGAATGAAACAATATATTGGCATGTGTTGATTGATGTTTTATTCACAATATTAGTATTTTAGAGAGAGAGAGAGAGAGAGAGAGGTTGAACGAAAGAAAGATAAAAAGGTCAACAAAATTAGAGATCACAAGAAAGAGAGAAATATATATATTTTTGTGTTATATATTTATATACATATATTCAATTCAATTCAAGTTTAATGTCATTGCACAAATACAAGTATAGGTACAACGAAATGCAGTTTAGCGTCGTTCTTAGTGATAGCGATATAGAAAAATATCACACATATATATATACGCATCATATGTATATATAATGAATATATGTGTGCATGTATATATAAGAAACTAGAGAAATGTGTATGTGTTATATACATCAATATCACATTTATATACGTGAATGTATCATATATATATATATATATATACGTGTTTATAATATATAAATATAGGCGATATTTGCCTTTATGGCTCATGTTCCTTATATCTTATAGGCAAAATAAAATAAAGGCAAATATAATTGCCTTTATCGCATAATTATGTACATCATGAGTATGGCTCATGTACATCATGACTTGCTTTAAATCAAGGTTGCTTCTGATCCATGAGGGAACATTGAAATCTATTATCTCTATCTTGCCTCTCACATAGAGACACACACATACCATTCCCCCACAACAGTGATTAAACCAAAGATCATAGAATGCATATGGTCCAGAGACCTTTCATTGCGCATTGTCACTCATTATATACGCAAATTCCCTTTTTAATTTTTTTTTTAAAAGAAGCACCTTATTTTATAAACAAAGATCATAATGGTCTATCATAGAAGGCTAAAATAGACCAAGATAAACTCCTGCAAAATCCAATGGACTTAAACCCCTCAAGTATCTTTGGATTAAACTGCGAGAGGCATAACGGAGGTCGGGGTCTTATTCCTAAAATGGCGGAAGTGACTTTCCGTTGCGTACTTCACGTCAGTCCATTGAATTTTGTAGGAGTCTATCTTGCTCCTCTAGTATCTTTGTTATTAGCTATAGATAGAGGTTGTACTGCAACAAAGCCTCTCAGCCAGGACATAGAGGTATGCAGGATGAAATTTGCAGGACATATACTCAGAATGTCACCAGAACTGTGTGGGAGGAACTAAGTCTAAGTAAGAGGTTGTCAGGGTGAAAAGGTTACCCCTGAGCTCCCTCTTAAATACCTCCCCACTCACCTTAAGCCTATGCACTCTAGTTTTTGGATACTCTGAGGGAAAAAAAGACTGAGCATTCACCTTATCCCTGCCACTCATGATCTTGTACATGTTAATAATGTTAATCAGCATCCTACACTCCGAAGAAAAAAGTCCGAGTTTAGTTTAGTTTCGAAATACAGCGTGGAAACAGGCCCTTCGTCCCACTGAGTACATGCCGACCACCAATCTCCCGACACTAACACTATCCTACACACACAAGGAACAATTTACAATTATGCCAAGCTAATTAATCTACAAACCTGTACGTCTTGGGTGTCTTTGAGAATACCAGAGATACCGGAGAAAACATACGCAGGTCAAGCCGAGAACATACAAACTCTGCATAGACAGCACCCGTAGCCAGGATCAAACCCGGGTCCCTGGCAATGTAAGGCAGCACTCTTACCACTGCGCCACCCTTCCATTCAATATATCTCTATAGCACAAGCTGCAAGCCTAGGCAACATCCTGGTGAATATTTCATGCACATTTTCTAATTCAATGGCATCCTTCCTGTAGCAGGGTGACGAGAACTGCACACAGTACAGGCACACCCTGACAAGTAAAAGGCGACTTACATAAACTCACACTTACTAAACAATTTTACTAAACAACCACTGTTTTATTTCTGAGTTGTTTTATTTGCGAGTTTCAACAGTCTCGGTTGCAGTGCTCTATTGCTGTTGCATACAGCCGTTTCTGCAAGCCAATCAGTTATTCTCATGGATGCTCCTATGTGATCTCCGCGCTGAAGAGTAAATTTACACATTCTCTGTAGTGCTTCTGTTTCCGACATATAACATCTGACTTAAGTAAGGGTCCATGGGATGTAACCCTTACATATGTAGGGGAGCATCTGTACTCTGCTCTCAACATCAACTTGCACATATGCATCATGATGTTACAACGATTGCACACAAAACAAGGCAAGTGTACCAATCGCCTTCTTTACCATACTATCCATATGACACCATTTCTACTAAATAATGCACCTTTACACCCAGATCTCTCTGTTCTGCAACACTCTTTAAGGCTCCACCATGTTCTGGTTTGACATTACAAAGTGTAACATCTCAAACTTAGCTGAGTTAAATTCCATTTGCCATTATTTGGCTTACCTTCTTAACTGGTTGAAATCATGTTGTAAATTTAGATACCCTTCCTCACTGTCCACTATACCACCAATTTTGATGTCATCTGCAAATTTACTAACAATGTTAACTCCATTGTCATCTAAATTGTTAATGTATAGAATAGAAAAATAGAAGTATTTTGGAAAATAGCTTACCTTTAAGGAGGACCAATAACCAGAAAAAGCTAAGTATTGGGTGCTTCATGGTTTCAGTTAGAAACAAATCAGCACACTGAGCCTTCTGTGGCAGTCTTCTTTTTGAACTCTTTTATAGCTCAACTACTCCCAGGCAAATTTGAATGAAATGAGGAAGTTCACCACAATTAAATTGTGGTGAAATCCATATATCTTTAGTTTACCTTTATGAATCATGTGTACACAATTGCACAGTAATACAGGTCCACCGCCGATTTTCCAGCACCCTTGGTTCCAAAGCCATTCCAGATTATCTTGTTCCAGTGATCGGCAATCGGCCATGGAGGTCCTAATGTGGTTGAGATCGGTCGTCTCACCTGGCCACGGCACCATTTTATCGGGGGGACTTCCACGATGGATTTCAAATAGACTCTCGTAATTTAGTCTCGATTAAAGAAGGTGCCAGACCACCAGTTGCCGGAAAATCGGTGGTGGACCTGTACTCCAGTTTTTTAAAGGCACAATGAATGATTTTTTATATTTTTATTTCATTTTTCTTTGCAACATTAACAAGCCATTCAGCACGTTTCCCATTCCCCCCTTGATTTCCCAATAATCTATTCTCTCTAACATATCCATTAGCTGTGCTTTTTAGAAAACAAAAAAGTGCTGTCAATAAATTGTTTTTTGAAAATTATTAATCTTTTTGTAATATTAAAAACTCATTATTTGAAAATCAAGTTTTTAAAAATACTAGTCTGCCATACCAGCACATACTCTGTGACAAATAGGCACAGCCCATTAATCACTTTATCACCCTACACTGGGGAAATTATTTTTGGGGATGTGGAAATACGCTATGGTGACCCACATGTTCATAAAACAGCAAAGACGGTCTGGATCAAACCATGGTTGCTGGAGCTGTGAGGACACACCAAGCTCCCTTTGAAGCGTATTTGACAAAATATAATGTTCAATGATGATTCTCAGAGTCAATAACTGGACACTGTATAATTATAGGAAAAACCTAAGAAGATGATCCATATGGTGAGAGAGAGAGAAAAGGGTAAATAGATATGGAAAGAGCTTTCAATTATCCCTTATTAAAAGTGAAACTGACATAAAAGGGGTGAAAAGGATTTACGTACTAACTCATTGGGAAATTTCTGAAAAATGGTTAATTCCTGGAACACACTGTTGGGGTTGATGGTGGAGGCAGATACGTTAGTGGTATTTAAGATACTTTTGGATTGGCACATGGATATGCAGGCAATGAAGCGGTATGGATTATGTGCAGGCAAATAAGAGTTGGTCTTGTTTGGCACTGACATTGAGCAGCATACCCAGCAAGTGGTCTCGTGCTGGCCACTTACAAATGATACAGGAAATATTAATTTCCTTTCAGAGAGTATTATGAGGAACAGAATTGTGCAAATTTAAAGAATTGTAAATTTATGGTTAGAAAATAGAACAGTCGAGCACAGGAACCGCCACTTTGGTCCACAATGTTTGTGCTAAACATGATGCCTAATAAAACTGACTTCATCTGCCGGCAGGTAATCCCTACCCCACTATTCCCAATACTTCCGCGTGCCTATCTTAAACTACTTAAAGCTTCTTAAACACCAATATCATATCTGCCTCCACCACCACCCCAGGCAATGTGTTCCAGCCGCACACCACCCTCTGTGTAAAAATCTTTCCTCACACTCCTCCATTAAACTCTCTCCGCTCACCTTATAGCTATGTACTCTAGTATTGGGTATTTCTACCATGCAAAAAAGGTTCTGACCGTCGACCCGATCTATACTTCATAAAATATGTCGCCCCTCAACCTCCAATGTTCAAAAAAAAAACAATTCAAGGCTATCCAACCTCTCCCTGTAACTGAAACCCATTCATCCAAGAAATAGACTGACTCCCCCCCCCCCCAATCTTTGCACGTCCCCAATCCTTTCCACTCGTCACTTTAATTTCTTGCATCATGTATTTTGTGTTTTATGACTGTTGACAGATCAATTTCCCTCCTGGGATAAATAATGTTCCATTGTATCGTTTCATAACACTGTCCCCTCTCAAAAGCTTCCACACCTTTCTTATATTGGAATAAACAGTATGCACACAATACTCTACATGTGGCCGAACCAAAGTCCTATAGAGCTGCATCATGACTTCCTGATTCTTATATCCAATGCCATGCAAGGACAAATCCCTCTACAAAATCAATACTGTTAAGGGTCTTGCTATTATATCTATACTCTCTCATACATTCAACCTCCCAAAGTGCAACACCTCACACTTGCTTGGGTTAAGGTCTACCTGCCATTTCTCCGCCCATTTCTGCAGCTCATCTTCATTCCTCCAACAACTGAATGGATGTGCTGCAGAAGTAAGGAACTGCAGATGCTGGTTTATCAAAAGATATGCAGGTTGGTTGACAAATTGGTTAGTATAAATCACTCATAGTGTAGCTGAGTGATCAGATAATCATGGTGGAATTCAGGAGCATGTAAAAGAGAATGGGATGCAAGGAAAAAAGTAAAATAATGGAATTGATGGGGTTGTTCTGGAAAATAGCATTGACATATTGGGCTGAATCACCTCCTCTTTTGTAAAAAAAATATCAGATATGGGATCAGTGCAAGATAGTGGGTCCGATGTAAAATATCAGTGCTTACTTCTTTCCGCCCTTTCCACCATTCAGTTAGATCATTTCTCATATGAATTTTAACTTATGGTAGTGTCATATTCTTTAGTAACCTTTCACAACAATAATCCATCATTTTTACTTCATGAATATTCAACTTATGATATTTCATCTGTTTCTTATAGTGGCCAGAATGTATCCAAGCACCTCATCGTAATCACCTCAGTATAATACTCTACTTGATAACACACAAACTCAAATGTCTACTGATCATTTTTTTTTCAAATTAACAGTTCCATAAAATTGCATCAAAAATCAATAGAAGTTTTACACTGAGGTGATTAATTCAGTTATTTTACCAGTAACAACTTTACCAATTAAAATTTAAATAACTGCAGATGCTAGAAATCTGGAGGAAAAAAAACGAAATTGGTGGAAAAGGTCTGCAGGTTAGGCTACATTAGTTGAAGAAGAAACAGTTTCAGGTTGAAGGCTCTTCAGATGAAGGGTTTTTGGTTTGAAAAATGAATTGTTTCTCTTAATAGAAGTTATGAAATCAGATGTTGATGTAATCATTGTGCAGGATATAAAATAATTTGTTCTGTTAGCACTTAATTCATCATTGTATGCTAATACTAGTGAGGATTGTTTGATAATAAATATTAGTTTTCTCACAGAAGATTCATTATCTTTCAACCGGATCTAAAATTATATCAGCGGTGAATCTTTCAGAATGCATGATATATGTTTCTGTCTTATTTACTATAATTAAAATATTCCGGTTAATAATCTAACCGGATGCCACGATGATAGCTACAATTTCACCTGTTCCCTGATGGATGCCATTTTTTTGCTCATCTTGGCAACTGTTAAACAATACAGTACATCCATGGAATAAGGAGGGATTATGTTTCTAGAAGAATATTTGTATCATAATTTTCCACAATGCAAACGCTTGACAAAAATTGATATAATTTGGCGTTTTTCACATTTTGTCCATTTCATTTCTTTATTTGTTTTCACCTAAATGCCATGTCAACGTTTTATTTGATATTGAGTCAGAGTCCTACAGTGTTCAGCCCAACTTGCCCACATCGACCAACATGTCCCATCTGCACTCGACCCACCAACCTGCATTTGGCCCATTTCCCTCTAAACCTGCCCTATCCATGTGCCTGTCTAAATGTTTCTTAAAACATTGTGATAGTACATGTCTCAACTACCTTCTCTGGAAGCTTGTTTCATTCACCTACCACCCTTTGTGTGAAAATGTTACCCTTCAGATTCATATTAAATCTTTCCCCACTCACCTTGATTCTCCTATTGCAAGAGCCTCTGTGCGTCTACCCAATATATTCCCCTCATGATTTTATACACCTCTGTAAGATCACCTGACGTCCTCCTGTGCTCCAAGGAATAGACTCCAAGTTTTGTTCAACCTCTCCCTATAGCTCAAGGCCTCGAGTCCTGGCAACATCCTCGTAAATCTTCTCTGCACGTTTACGAGCTTGACAACATCTTTCCTATTACGTGGTGCCCAAAACTAAACACAATACTCTAAATGCAGCCTCACCAATGTCATATACAACTGCAACATGACCTCCTAATTCCCAATGACCTCCCAACTACCAAACTCAATGCTGGGACTGATGAAAGCCAACATGCCAAAATCTTTTTTGACCACCCTATCTACCTGTGATGCCACTTTCAATGAACTATGTACCTATTATCTCACCTATTATCTCATTGAGAGTCATGAAGACATACCTTAGTATTACATCATCTTACCTCGGATTAGATTATATTGGCCTTCCAGATACCCTATATCATCCTTCTGCTCTACAACACTCCCCCGAGACCTACCGTTCACTGTGTAGGTTCTGCCCATGTTAGTGCTCCCAAAATGCAAAACGTCACATTTCTCTGTATTAACTTCTCAAATATCTAAACTGTTTTGGTACAGATTGTACTCAAATTGATACCTCCATGTACATGCACAATGTCGCCGTCTACTGCTCTGATCCATAGTCAGTCCACAGACTGCTCAGAATCTGCGACCAGTTTGTTAGCATTGGGTGCCAGAGTCAATTGCAGTTAAACCGATGCCAGGCTCTTTAGCAACTGGCCCGACTGATCTTCCATCCCCTTCACCATCAGATCTGATATCCTGAAAGTGCTGGGCATCTGGTTTGGAGGGGCCGAGGCGTGCAACAAGAATTGACTGGAGTGAATAGCTAAGGTCAAACAAAAAGTGTTTCCCTCTCGATAACCGGAAAAAAAATTGGTCATACTGTGTGAGGTACTCTCGGGGCTGCTGTACTTGGTGCAGGTATGGCCTGTCCCCCATCTCTGCGATTACCTGGGCCATCTTCCAGTTCATTAGGGGATCAAAGATGGAGGGGGTCAGACGGATCACAACGCAGATCCGCAGACCACAGTAGCAAAATATGTCCATCATTGCCCTCATCGTGATGGCCACCTTCATGTGTGTATACATCAGGCTGTTTTTAGAGCCAAAGCACGTGGACACCAAATGTCATTACCTGCTGAGTTTCTACCTGAACCTGCTGTTAGTAAAATGGGCCTTTCCCGAAACAAGGTGAAAATATAAATAACAAAGGATATATAGGGTAGCCTATTATCTCATTGAGAGTCGTGAAGACAGACCTTAGTATTAAATCATCTTACCTCGGTTTAGATTATATTGGCCTTCCAGACACCCTATATTATGAAAATGATTTGTATATATAACCATCTGCATCTGCAAATTGCTTAAATGCCTACTTGTGTTCCTGCATTGGTGTATTTGGCATTTCCAGCTGCTGTGATTTGCTAGTTCCAATTAGTGTGATAGATTTCTCGTCTGCGATGAAACTCACATCATTATTCTATTATTGATGTGTATGAGAATATGATTTGCATATTTGAATGACTTGCGCGATTGTACGCATGTGCGCGGGACTCAAGATGGCGATAACATGACAACAAGCATGTTAACTACTTGTTTGTTCCGAGTTTTATTTTGAGTCCGATTCCAGCACAAATACATAACAATTTCATGACGAGGAAGGGATTCCGCTAACAGGAACAGTATTGTGGTCGATTTGAAGTTTTCTAATGATCAGACATGAAGTTAAAGATCAGTTATGTATTTGAAGAACTTCGCTGCAAATTTAGGACTGGAACGCACGATCGCCATGCAACAAGCAGTACTGTAGCGGTACAGCGCAGCTCATCGAATTAACCGTCAACCGTGTTCGCTTGTCTTTAACGTGCTAAGCCAGCAGAACTAGGTAGCCCTACACGACCCTGCCAGTGAAGTAGCAGAGAATTATTGAGTTTCCAGTGCCGTGCAGCCCATGGCCAAGTTCAGCACCAGCCACCGACCACGAGAAGCCAAGTTTCCGAGAGCAGACCAGTGCCGGTGATAACGGTAGAACGACACATTGTTAAGCGATGCACCCCTGATGCGGTCAACTAGGCAAGCTGTAGGTCTACCGTGTCGTCAAGCCGTAATGTCTCGTAGCCTGAAAGTGAGATGGTGCGAGCAGTAGCATCAGCCACCAAAGCCAACCTGTGAGGCCAGCCCGAGCAGTCACCGATGCACCGGAGTCCTGAGACAGTTCGGTTTACAGTCAAGTCGACCTGTGAATTCATTGCAGCAAGATCTGGACTTAACAAACTCAGTTGTACTGATCATTGATGAAAATAAATTTAGAGGATATATGTTGTGCATGCATGTATATGGCGTTAAATATGGTAAATGTGGCATTTGCTAGCCATGTTTGAAGTAACTGTGTTATGCCCCTGTCCCACTTAGGAAACCTGAACGGAAGCCTCTGGTGATCTTGCGCCCCACCCAAGGTTTCCGTGAGGTTCCCGGAGGTTTTGGTCACTCTACCTAATGGTCGAAAGTGGTTTCCACGTAGTCGAGGCTTCTTCTATGTTCCTGCGATTATTTCAACAAAATCAAAACTGGCCTCGCCTAAAAATAGGTTGCTGTTTGATTGAAGCCAGTGGAGTAGGGTTGCTATTTACTTACAGGCATTCGAAGGCAATCTCCAGCCATTTTGATTGGCTCATTGGAATTTTCAGCACAGTCCTGTCGGATCTTTAGTTTTCAGGACCTAGAAGATCTCCGGGAAGATAAAATACCCGCTAACATTATTAAACTTCTAAAAACTGTCTCCACTCCTTCTCGCCCCGCCCTTCTCCCACCTTCTCTCCCCCTCTCTATCCCCTTCTCTCTCCCCTTCTCTGTCCTTCTCTCCCCTTCATAAGGAGGCGCTAATTGCTAATTTCACGCCAAAACCAACAGAAATAGTGCAAAGTTATCAGTTTTACACATGCACACAAGCAAATGAAACAATCCCTCAGTTCCTAGCAACGCTTTGGCAGATAGGTAATGGTTGTAATTTTAAGGAACTGGAGAATATGCTAAGAGATAGATTGCCGGTAGGATGTGCAGATGTGAACATACAGCGAAAACTGTTGGGTACACCAAAATTAACCTTTGAGAACGCAGCCAATATTGCGACAGCAATGGAGGTTACCAAACAAGATGTAGAGCAGATCAAGAAGATCGAAAGGCCTCAAGATGAATCTACCTCCGTCCATCAGCTTCAAAGGAAGGCGGCTGACAAGGAGTTAACCAAGGGCAACCAAAGACAAGGTTCAATCCTCCAAGAAGTGCTGGAGATGTGGCGGCAGCCACGAGCCAGTGACGTGTAAATTTCAAGATGGTAGGTGCTTCAGGTGCTCGGGAACGGGTCACACCCAAACCGTGTGATGCTGTTTGAGCCTTCAAGCGAAGGAGGGGACAATCACAGAAAAAAGCAAACCACTTGGAGGAGGCCACTTCGAATTCATCAGAGGAAATCATGAGCTATTTAGAAGAGGAATCGATCAACAAGTTGATAAACTCTGACCCGTATACAGCCACTTTGATAGTGAACGGCAGTGAGGTACAACTAGAAGTTGACACTGGAAGTCCATGGACTATCGTTCCAGAAGAAGTCTTCAGCAAACTCGGTCAAGTCCCCAGACTAGATCCCTGTAGCATCAAGCTGAAATCCTACACGGGCGACAAGGTTGACATCTACGGACAAGCAGAGGTACAAGTACAGCTCGAACCTCACAGGAAGCCAGAAATGCTGACCCTAGTAGTAGTAAAGAAAGGTGCAAGCCTAATGAGAAGAGACTGGTTGAGGAAGTACCCTGGATTGCTGTCAAATCTAGCCAGCCAGAACACTCCGGATCCAAGCCCAAGTCCACCGAGTTGTATACACAGTTTGCAAGATGTCATGAACACAGTACTCAACAAACACGCTAAACTGTTTGATAGCAGCACCCATGGAGTATTGAAGAGCTACCAAGCCAATGTGGCAGCCAATACAAGACGAAAACAGTGGAGCAAAGTTTTACAAGGCAGCTCGTGTTTCATATGCTGCTAGAAAGCAGATTGATGCCGCATTGGATGAATTGCTGCAGGATGGCATTGTCAAGCCTGTGAAGACAGAAAATTTCACATGCCCGATCATAGCTGTTACGAAACCGGATGGGAGCATGAGAGTCTGCGGCAATTACAAGCTCACAGCAAATAAGCTGCTGAAAGTTGAACAGCATCCCCTTCCAACTTTGGAGGATCTCCATGCAGGAACTAGAAGAAGGAGAAAAGTTCTCTAAATTAGACCTTTCCCATGCCTATCATCAGATAGAGTTAGACCCTGAAGCTCACCACAATCAGTACGTACAAAGGTCTCTTCGAGTATACTAGATTACCCTTTGGGATATCCAGCGCACCAGCCATGTTCCAGAGCCTGCTAGCAGATATTCCCATGTGAAAGCCGTATCCGGATGATGTCATCATCACCGGAAAGACTGATGAAGAGCACCTCAGGAACCTGGAAGCGGTCCTATCAAGACCAGAAACCAGTGGGTTACGTCTGAAGGAGAAGTGTGCACTGAAGCAAGAGTCAGTCGACAATCTCGGACATCGACTGAACAAGTATGGTCTTTGTCTTCTTCAAGACAAAGTTGATGCGGTGTGGGAAGCAAAGAGGCCTGTGAACCAAAGCCAACTTCAGGCACACCTCGGCTTACTTGGGTATTACAGGAAGTTTACACCCAACCTGTCACAGGACATTGCACTGTTGACTCGGATGCTGAAGGAAGAGTACAGATCAGCAGATTCAAAGAGTGGGAGGAGAAGCAGCGAGCCTGATCCCAAGTTCAAATGGGGAAAGGAACAAGAGCAGGGATTCCAGAGATCCAAGCTTCTTCTTCAGAGTCTTCAGGTCTTCATCAACATGCTCACCGATCTGGACACACACCCTGTTGATGCACAGGAAGTGAAGGAAGTCACCAACAAGGACAGAGTTCTTTCCAAGGTGAAGAACCACATCATGGAAGGGTGGCCAAGTGCAAGGAATCTTCCAGAAGAAGTAAAGCCTTTTGCCAGCAAGAAAGTAGAGCTGTCAGTTGAGAATGACATAATCCTGTGGGGACCACGAGTTGTCATCCCAGATAATCTGGAGATGAGGACTAGAATCCTTGAAGAAATTCATAGCACGCACCCTGGCATCGTGAAAATGAAGGCATTGGCAAGATCAAACGTCTGGTGGCCAGGAATCAACAAAGAGTTGGAACAACAAGTGAGAAGTTGTCCAAGCTGTCAGCAGAATCAACATAGTCCTCTTGCAGTCCAAATCCATCCATGTTGAGTTTCCTGAGAGGCCATGGAGTAGGATTCACTGTGACTAGGCCAGCCTCAATGATGAGAATTTGCTGATTGTGGTCGATGTTCACAGGGAATGGATTGAAGCCATTCGGGTGAAACACGCAACAGCAGAAGCAACAGTGATTGCCCTGAGACGGTTGTTTGCAACTCATGGGGTACCGGAAACGGTGGTCACAGACAACGGTAAGCAGTTTGAGTCTGAAGAATTTGCCAGGTTCCTCAGCAGCAACAACATCTGCCACATTCAATCACCCAAACACCCGTCCAGCAACGGACTAGCCGAAAGAAGTGTACAGACGGTGAAAGCAGGTGTGCAGAAAGGAAAAGGATCAGCCCTGGAAGTAAAGATCTAGAAGTTCTTGCTGACGTACCGAGTCACACCTCAAGGAACGACTGGAAAGTCACCCAGTGAACTGATGTTCAGACAAAAGATCCGCACTAAACTTGACAATCTGCGTCCCGATCTAAGCAAATTTATCCGAAGGAAGCAAGTTTCAATGAAACAGGCAGCAGATCGAGGAAGCAAGAAACGAGTCTTTAAGGTGAATCATCATGTCGTGGTCAAGAACTTCACATCAGGTCCTACATGGCTTTACGGAATGATAGCAGAAGTCATCAGTGAAGTCATGTACAGATTATTAGGACTGGATGTTACAATCCCTAAGATTTCACTAGAATTCACATTCTTTGGTATGACCACCAAGTGAATTTTGCTAACAATCAGACACATCTTCAGTTGTGTGCCTCAACGTCACTGGGTGTTTCGGCCTTTTATCACAAGACACCCTCAGTCGAGGCAGGCCCACCACAGGTTGATCAGACCTGGGTGTGTATCTTATTGCTAGCTTCTAGATGGTCACGTGGCAGCCCAGACAGCATCTTTCCTCTTCAGCCACAGCCAGTGACTGCTCCGTTCGGCGGCATTGGCAATTTCTTTCGGACCAGAGAACAAGGTCTGGTCACAGGTTGGTAACTGCGATTTCAACTGGGAACGAAAGCTTCTGGCCTAGGTCAACACGCATTTCCCAGTCCCTGGCTGCCTTCAGTGGGCATGTGTTGAGAGGCGAGGGGTTAGTCCTCCGTTTCTCTCCTTCCCGGATGAAGGATGGTATTTGCGGGAATGTTATCTAGGCATTGATAGGCATGGCGTTGGTGGTAACACTCTTGCACTCGAGTTCAGCTGCCAAACACCTCAGCACCTGGTTGTGTCACCAGGTGTATCTGCCTTGTGTTTGGCTGGTCTTACAACTGACCAGGATGTGCTTGAGGTTTGCTGGAACTGCACACAGGGGGCAGGCTGGATTCTCTCCCAGCCAAAGATTTAGGTTTGTGGGAGAGGAAAGGACGTCATATGTGGCTCTGATAAGCTCAACTTATTTGACTCCATTTGGTCCACCATGTATCTTCCTCCTCTCAACGCCACCCCACGTCATCCAACGGCCTTGTTTGGCTTGGGATATGGTTTTGGCACACCTGGCTGCTTCTTCATGGTGGCGCACCTCCTCCACCACCAGGTGCCGACGTTCAGCTGGAGTAGCCTTTTGCCAGGTAGGTTTCATTGCTCCCAGGCCAAAGCCCCCTCGGCCTTGTTGGACATGGCCCACTATGTCCCAGTGCTGGAGGGCGGATTTTGCGTCCAGTACCACTGCTGCTGGAGTCCATTTCCTCCCTGTTGCTAGGGTTGGAGTGACACCTTTATTATTGGGTCCCGGGATTCTGTCAGTGTCATGTCCAGCCTCACTTTGGCACATTTGTACTCCTCCACCAGGCTTGAGCTTGGCAGTGAGAGGGCTCCATTCCCATAGAGCCCGATGCTGCTGAGGCATCTCGATAGCCCAAGCCACTTCCTCACTTGTGAGTTCACCAGTCTCTCCAGCTGGTTGGCATGGGATAAAGTGACCTTGTAGATGGTAATTGGCCACATGAGTCGGGGCAGTAGACTGAATTGCAGGCACCAAAGCTTCAGCTTCCCTGGGAGAGCAGTATTGTTGATTTGCTTGAGGCCATTGATTGTATCCTGCCTGAGTTGTTCCACCCTTGAAGTATGCGGTGTACCATCGCCCGAGGCTTTTGACAGGCTTCTCCAGGACAGTTGGTATTGTCTTGTTATTGATGTGGAACCTTTCATCAGTGAGCCGGCTTTTGACGATGGAAATACTGCAGAATTTTCTGGGTTTAATCTCCATTCGTGCCCATTTGATGTTTTCCTGGAGTTTATCCAGCAGGCGTTTGGTGCATGCTTTTGTTGTTGTTATTGTGGTCATGTCATCCATGTACGCCCTGATTGGAGGAAGACGCAGCCCACTCTTCAAGCGTTCCCCTCCGACCACCCATCGTGATGCTCAAATGATGAGCTCCATTGCCAAGGTGAAAACCAGAGGAGAAATGGTACAGCCTGCCATTATGCCTACCTCAAGGTGCTGCCAGGCGGCGGTGTTGTCCTGTGTTGTGACGCAGAACTGGAGGTCCTGGAAGTAAGCTTTTACCAGCTTTGTGCTGACCTCTGGGACCTGGAAGAAATTAAAAGCTGCCCAAAGAGTCTCATGGGGCACCGAACCAAAGGCATTGGCTAGATCTAAGAAAACCACATGCAGATCTCTCTTTTCCTTCTTGGCAGTTTGTATCTGGTGCCAGATGATGTTTGCTAGTTCCAGACATCCTGAGAAACCACGTACCCCTGCTTTCTGCACTGACGTGTCAATGAAGTTGTTGCACTGCAAAAATGCTGAGAGTCTTTGGGCCATAACACCAAAGAAGATCTTTCTTTCCACGTTCAGAAGGCTGATGTGGCGGAATTGGCTAATGGTTGAAGAGTTCTTTTCTTTGGGAATTAAGATCCCTCCTGCCCTTCGCCATGCCTTAGGTATGGTACCTTTCCCCCATGCCACTTTCACTAACTTCCAAAGGTATTTCAGGGCACCAGGGGTGTTCTTATAGAGCCTATATGGAATGCCATTAGGCCCTGGGGCTGATACTGTTCTTGCCCGTTTGACTGTGCTCTCCATCTCCTTCCATGTAGGAGGCCTTATGTCCATCTGGTGCTCAGGTGGGTGGATAGGTGGCATGTCATCTGGAATGGTGACTGGCTCATGCCTCAGGTTGTCAGAGTATATCTTCCTCAAGTGCTCCTCCAGTTCCTTTGCAGGTACTCTCAGGATCCCGCTCTTCTCCTTGACAAAGAGGCTTTTGACAAACTTATACGGATCTCTGTAGAAACATGCCCTCGCCCGTTCTTTCTTCTTGTGTTGCTTTCTCAGGCATTCTGCTCTTCGCAGGATTGCCAGGCGCTGCTTTATTTCTGCCTGCAGTGCCTCGAGTCCTTTCCTTTCTGCCTCTGTGGCCTTCCTCCACTGTTTTCTCAGCTGCCTCCTTTCTTTCACCAGTCTTTTGATCTCCTGCTGCCTCCTGGACTTGTACTGGGGTGCTGGTTCCTTCTGTGTCCTCTGTTTCACGACCGTCACCCCAAATCTCTCCACCCCATAGTTGTACATGGTGTCTCCCATCTTCTCCAGTTTTCTTTCCACACATCCCTTCAATCCTTCCAGAAGATGGACGAGCTCAGTTAACGGTCTCCCACTCTTTCCTCTGGCAGGATTTAGGCCACAAGATTTGAGGCTTTTTCCCTTCCATTTTTCTTTCTACTGCTGACTGTGGCTGGTTGGGCTCTGGACTCGTGTCCGTTGGTGGTACTGTACCTGGTTGAGCTTCGCCTGGGGTGGTGATAACCTGTGGACTGTGGTGGTTATCCTGCCACTGGGCTTCACTCGACTGATTTGGCCGACCTCTTTAGAAAGTAATGGTCAATGCGAGGCCCCACACCAAGCTCTCTCAGGCACTTTTTCCTGCCCTGGTGGATCTTGAGACCCTTCTCTGATGTTAGCATTTCCCAGCCACAGATACAACTTCGTAACTTATGTCCTGCCGGTGCTGCTGCTTTGTCAATTGCTGTGCTAGTAATACTCATAGTCGATTCCGTTCCTAGGTCTGTTGCCGTGTGGTCTGTCGATCAGTCATCTTCCGCCCCCGCTCTCGCAGACTCAAGGGGTATTCTTAATTTTGTATTTTTATTAGCAATATGTGGGTGGATCCAAAACGCTGATTAGCGATGGATCCTGCTGGCATGAGGAGCTAGCCCATGCCAGCCCCGGTGGGGTCTATTTCCTCCGATCAGCAGTCTCTCCAGGCCGTCACTAGGTCTTTCCCTGGTTGTCAGCTGCCCTTTCGCAGCGGTCACTCGTTTGATCCAGATGTTCAGATTTATTATTAGGACTGGATGTTACAATCCCTAAGATTTCACTAGAATTTACATTCTTGGGTATGACCACCAGGTGAATTTTGCTAACAATCAGACACATCTTCAGTTGTGTGCCTCAACGTCACTGGGTGTTTCGGCCTTTTATCACTAGACACCCTCAGTCGAGGCAGGCCCACCACAGGTTGATCAGACCTGGGTGTGTGTCTTATTGCTAGCTTCTAGATGGTCACGTGGCAGCCCAGACAGCATCTTTCCTCTTCAGCCACAACCAGTGACTGCTCCATTCGGCGGCATTGGCAAGTTATTTTATTGCCCTCCTTTGTGCCTGCCCTTTGACTCCTACTTCCCTCAGGAGCCTTGCGGTGGAACTGGCTACAAAGCCCCTGCACCCCACCTCCACTGGACACAACCTTACCCTCCAACCACTCTCCTCTGCCTCTGCTGCAAGGTTTGAATATCGAAGCTTTTTCCTTTCATAAGCCTCATCCACAGCCTCCTCCCATGGGACTGTCAGCTCAATGATGAAAACACGCCGACAGGAGTTGGACCAGAGAACGAGGTCTGGTCGCAGGTTGGTAACTGCGATTTCAACTGGGAACGAAAGCCTCTGGCCTAAGTCAACACGCATTTCCCAGTCCCTGGCTGTGTTCAGTAGGCATGAGTTGAGAGGCGAAGGGTTGAGTGAGGGAAGAGTCGTTCATCGTCATGTAGATTAAATGAGAGCATACTTTGCCCAAAGGTGACGAGCACACCAGCTTCCAGCAAAGAGAAGTGGTTCAACCAAGCGAGGAGCCACTGATAGTTCTGCCTACTCCAACCGCAGGTGTAGATTCTGAAAGAACTTCAGAGAGTGACGAACCTTTAGTCCACAGTGATAACACAACATTACAACCAGAGCCTGATATCTCAGATCACATGCAAAATCCAACACAGACAGGTAGACGCATGTCTAACAGAACTAAAAGAACATCTAAAAGATTTGATGATTTTGTTCTTTATAAGTGAACACACATATAGTTGGCACAAAGCAATGTGTCATTTATTTTGTTTGCCACACCACCTTTAAGGAAGATGGGTGGAATTTAACAATCATAAGTGCCAAGTTGAGATAAACGGTTTACTTTATGCATGATTATTACTGCCTGGTAAAGTATACGGGGTATGATGATTTAAACATCAGGTTGTGGTTGCATAATCAAAGAAATATACAGTGTATATAGAGTTCTGTATGCATTTAGTGAGTTGATGAATCGTGTTAATTGAACGTGCGTAAACGTCATAATGGGATGTTATAAACACTTCAGAGGAAATGTTCGAAGAGTTGTTGGAATAACTTTGAAGTAAAGGGTAGCTGTCACATATTTGTAGGTTGAAACTCTTGATGGAATGATTTAATACACCAAAAGGTATTGGTAAATTCTACCACACATTTTAATTATGATGAAGGTCTATTGTTTTATATTATGTGACTTTAGACATGGGTACGTGTTGATCTAAAGAAGATCCATTGGTAATATTATAGGTTTTGATATATGGTGTCATGATGATCTAATTGTAAGATGACTTTCATAATACGACTTGGAGAACAGTGCATTATTCAATCATAAACAAATTGTGTTTCTTAAACATTACACATGGGACTGCAGATCACACATTGTGTGAGTTATATTACAGTTATACATAAGAGAAGAGGAATATTCTCACTAAATAATATATCCAAGACCGGTATTGAGTTGTAAACTGAAGTTAGTTAATTTAGTAGGCAATAAGAAGTCACTTGAAAAGCCAGGTTGTGGAAAATAAATTTTGGTGTTACAGTATGAATTTTGTGTAAAAGATCATATACAGTACAGATGAAATGGTGTTACCTGCCTCTAAATTAAAGGGGGAGGAGTGTTATGTATGAGAATATGATTTGCATATTTCAATGACTTGCACGATTATATGCCTGTGCACAGATCTCAAGATGGCGATAACATGACAACAAGCATGTTAACTACTTGTGTGTTCCGAATTTTATTTTGAGTCCGATTCCAGCACAAATACATAACACTCATTTTAGGCTTTTCACCTTTACAACAAATTCTGCAGTCAGATTCAATATGGTCTTACTCTCTACTTCAATAGCATGCAATTCAGTTTGAGTGTACCTTCTCATGTTTGAAGGCTAATTTCAGGAGAACATTACTGGTTGAATTGTAACGCATCGAAGTATGGACGGTTGCCTTTTACCAATGTCAGACACGGACACATTTCCTGGGTGTTCCATCCACAGAATTAAAGTTGCTTGGCATTATGTTCCATTGATGCACTGAATCTGATCCTGCCTCTGTCCTTGCATGGCTTATTTTGTCCATTGCATGGACGTTTAATGTTTTCATTGTCCATTCTATCTAGAAATTTTGTTTTCCAATCTGGCATATCTGCATTGTGCAAATCTGCATAATGCACACTTTCTCATAACCAATAGATTTCTTTCTCAGCCATTCATCTTGTTGCCATCTAGAATGTCTGCAACATGAAAGCTACCATTAGGCTGTGGGCCGAGCATCAAAAATGTCTCTAGAATTTAACTTTCGTGGCCCATGTCTCGGAACTACATGAAATTTTGCACAGATTTGGATAAAATATAATTGAGAAGGAAGTCATAACTCGTCAGTGCCAAAAGTTGCACTGCCCTCATGCCGCCCGGACCGCCATCAGCACCCCCATAGCGCCGGCTCTGTCAGTCCGCCCACTCGCTCACTGCAACACTGGTCTACCGACAGCCCAACCGACCACTCGCAGCACCCACGGGCCGTCCGACCACTCGCAGCACTCACCGGCCGTCCGACAACTCTAACCACCCACCGGCAGCCCGGGCCGACCGCCCACTCTCACCACCCACTGGCGGCCCGGCCCCACCGACCACTCGCAGCACCCACCGGCCATCCAACCACTCACAGCACTCACCGGCCGACCAACCACTATCACCACCCACAGGCGGCCCGGCCCAACTCTCATCACCCACCGACAAGTCCGACCGAGACTGATCGATTGACCGACCAACTCACCGACTGAATAACTGACCAACTGACTGATCCTAACCCTAATCCTAACCCTAGATCTACATTTGTTATTTATCATTTTTATTTAACAGTTCACATTGCAACTTTGTAAAGATAAATCAATTGAAAAACAAAATTATCAGCAAAGTTAGTGTTACATTTATTCCTTGATATTGTTTTGATGTAATGAGGAGGCTGCCATGATCCCAGGGTCTTCGCTGCCTAGCAACCATAAAACAAAGCGCGGGACTGGTCAATTTGCGACCGACCTCAATATCAAACGTACATTGATTGCACAATTACTATTTGGAAAATTTGAGCTTTTTCTCATATTTTAAAAAAATGTGCAGGTTTTGGTCTTGACGAGTTTCAGGTATGATTTATATATTTTTACACAATATGTTATAAATTCACGTAGTTCCGCGAATTGGGTCACAAACCTGAACGAAAAAGCTCCTCGGCCCACAGCCTACATGTTTTATTTGCTCTGAAATGCCTTGATTTCATGTCATTTCTTCTGTTAGTCATCTAACATTTCTTTAGCTTTGGATAGTCTGTGGTTTTGCCTGGCTGTATGTATACAGTTCACAGTGCCTTTTTTACACAGTATACTTTTTCCTAGTCTGGACTTGAGGATTTCATAAATAGCCTGATCATAGATGAATCAGTCCAAACGGTGAACAGAACAAGGATCAAAATCACTTGAAAATCACAATGAAATGTTAAAGAAGGGACAGAGCCATATGCTTCTGCAGTAAGATGCTTACTTCTTCAACTTCTGCAGTAAGATGCTGCAGATGTTCTACCAAATGGTGGTAGCCAGTGGCATCTTCTTCGCTGCCGTGAGCTGAGGCAGCAGGGCAAAGACTGTGGACACCAATAGGATCAACAAACTCATTAGGAAGGCTGGCTGCATATTGGGGGTCAAACTGCGGAGCATCTTGTACAATACACCTCACCTCTTCCATGAAACACTGGTCAACCTGAGGAGTACCATCAACAACAGACTGGTTCCACCTAGATGCAGGACAGTTCGCCACAGGAGATCCTTCTTCCCTGTGGCCATCAAACTGTACAACTCTTCCCCCTTCTGTCGTAGGGGAAGACTGAGACTGATTACTCCTAATCCACTTGTCACTTTAATTTCATGTATTTTGTGTTTTCATGATTGTGGCAGATCAAATTCCCTACTGGGCTAAATAAAGTTCTATCATATCGTAGTATTTGACATAGTACGATACGATATCGTATCGTATATATTTGACCTATAATTGCGGAGGATTTCAATTAACCTGTTCCACACACAAAAACAAAGATAAATTAAATTTAAGAATTCCTAAAGCAAGGTCAGGCAAGAGAAAAGTATTTCATATTTCTGACAGACTTGCATATCGAGAAAAACTTGAGTTTCAGAAGAGGAGTCACTTAGAGTAGTTGTGAATGAAATTGAATACAGTTCTATCAACAGCAAACATCCCTATTTTTGACTTGTTGAGAGAAGGAAGGTAATTAAAAAAGCAGCCTAAGGTGATTAGGTCTGAAGTACACCCTGAGTAACTTCTTCAACAATGTTTTGGACCTCGGAAGATTGACCTCCAACAAGCATGCTTTTTGTGAACAGGATGTATTCAAGAAAATGTCCACATTGTCAGACAGATTGTCAGAATAGGATGTATTGTCACAAAACGCCAACATTGTCAGATAGACAACTTACTGCTACACAGCATGGCTAATTCTGAACTACCAGCTAGCAGCATCTTGCAGCCACAATGGTGGCTCACAGTTCTTGCTGTATCTGGTGCTCTCAACCATTTCATGATATCGCAGCGAGTAAATCAAATTAGTCAAAGACTGCAGATAGACGCAAAGTGCCACAAACTCAGCGGGTCGGGCAGCTTAAAGACTGAGATCAGAGCCGAAGACTGATACTGGAAGGATCACGTTCTGTTGAATCATCCACAGACTGAAGATGTTTTTTTGAAAGGTACAACTTTGCCTTAGCATCAAAAGCTACAGTAGTACAGCATAATTATTTGAGTATGTTGTAGACATCATGACAATATTGGCAATTTAATGAACAAGCACGCAGATGTAATTAAGTATGATTTATTTTGTGAAAAACAACAAAGATGAAACTATAAAATGTAAATGATATTATTTTGATAGTAGTAGTGGTGGAGAATGAAAAGAGGTCATTGAGACAGATAGTTACAAATCTTTCGGCAAGCCCTAGGTAGAAGGGCATTATGAAAAAGGAGTTAAGAAAACAATTGGCGGGGCAAGGAAGTCATATTTTTAAAAAAACCTGGTTAAATATTAGTTGGAATACCATGGAAATGTGTCAGCCTTGATAACAATCAGCACGGGAGTACGCGTGCTCAGCCCCCTGCTATACTCACTCTATGCTCATGACTGCGTAGCCGGTCACAGTGCGAACTCCATCATCAAGTTTGCTGACGACACCACTGTTGAGGGGCGTATCACTGATGGGGGTGAGTCAGGGTATAGAAGAGAGATCGAGCAACTGTTCATATGGTGGCAGCACAATAACCTGGCCCTCAACACCAGCAATACCATCATGATAACAACATCAGTTTGTTATTGTTTTGAGAAAATTGTTTTCAAAATAGCCACTCGATGTTTACACAAAGTTGGAGCAGAATTCAGAGAAGACTTTGTTCATTCAATTTAAAGACTTGGCAATCATGGAGTCAGAAGATGAAGAAAGAGCCATGCTTGAGGAACCACAAGATGATGGTCAAGCTTAGTCAAGGACAACCCGCCTGCCTGAAGGAAACTAAGGAGGAGGAAACCTCGATATGGGTACAAGTTAACGAGTCAATTAAAAGTTATAGAAAATTCATGTATCGAGAAGAAACAGATAATAGACATGCTTGAGAGAAACAAATTATGGAAACAGGTTACCAGATTAATTGAGAGAAGAAGAAACGAATGGAATCAGTACACAACGCAATCAAAGTGAAATCTAATATGAGCCAACTATGGAACCTCTGCCAAGAGGTTGGAAAGACACAGAATGTGCTGCTGTGTCCACAGCCGTCTCGGGAAGAACGCATAAGACACACCCAGTGGTGAGAAGACTTGGTGAAGATATGCAATGGTTTCATGGATAAGCAGAGGAGTGGTTATCTGAAATTATACCACAACTTACGAGCTCAACGGCTGGAAGTGCAATGCAACAAGGTGTCAGAAAGGAAGATGAGATTACACCATGACATAATATCTCGAAAGTATCTACACAAAGATCAAGACATAAATCTGGTTCTACAGCCAGTTCGGTATCAAGGGTTTCTGCTCCATTGGGGAGTTGAAGCTGATCTAGCCGTTCTCTCAATAGAAGTGGATGCCTTGAAGAAGAAACATGAGATTGAGCAAGAAGAAGAGAAGGAAGAAGAGATAAGACAAGAAAAGGAAGAGATGAGACAACGGGACGATCAGAGGAAAGAACAGCTGACACGACGAAAGGAACAACTGGAACTAGACACAAAGATGGCGCTGGCCAAATCAAAGGAGGAGATACTGGAAAGTGAAGGTTCAAGATGCAGTTCTAGAACATCAAAGACGATGAACTCCGATTTGGGAAGAAAGACTGCTCGAAGTGAATTAGCAGTTGGATCAATTCCACAGTCAAGGTCCACCGTATTTCTTGGTTTTGAAAACTCATTGGAACAGTGTAAGATGGGTAAAACCATTTCAGCAAATGAGTGCTAGATCAAATCAAACTACTAATGGAACGTCTGCAGCTGCTCGGGACAAACCAATAGCGGACCACGCTTTTCCAAGGCCTGAACCACAGGCTCGAGCAGGCCAATTTGAGTCACAGAGGCCTGTTTACTAACAGGTGGAGCCAAGCCAAGGTTATCAGGATGGATTTTTGGCATTGGTGAAATGTCAAGCTGAATTCATAGCTCGACAAAATACCTCGCTCATTCTATCACCAGCAGAAATTCCTACGTATGATGGAGATCCTTTGCGGTATGAAGCTTTCGTAAGGGCATTCGAAGAAGTATTAGAAATAAGAATTACGGATGAAAAGGAGCGCTTACGACTTCTGGTGAAGTAAACAAGTGGAAGTGTTAAGATAGAAAGTTGTCAAAATAAGCCAGGCAGCCATGGCTATAAAAAGGCTAGGTTACTTAAAGAACATTTTGGTAATGAACAGAGGATTGCGAATGCATACATGGAAAGGCCCATGCTTGGAAAGGTCAAGCCAGAAGATGGGGAGGCATTGAGTGATAATGCAATATTTCTGATAGGTTGTTGCAGCTCGATGAAAAATCGCAGCCATGTGGAGGAGATGAATCTTGCGTGTCATCATTAGCAAGTTGCCCAGAAGACTGAGAGAAAAATGGGGAGACGAAGCAGGCACAATAATGGATAAGAAGAGGCGAGTAGCCAGGCTACGAGTCCTGGTGAAATTCTTAGAAAGGGAAGTATAGCACATGTTAGAACCACACTACGGGACTATTGAAGATCATAAATCAATTGCAACTAACAAAGGTTCTACCTTTACCAAAACTGAAGAAATACCAGCACCTATGAGAAGTAGTTTTGCTATCACAACCAGACCTGTGGAAAAGACATATAGAAATGTATCTACTAGCAAGCAATGTTTTTCATCGACAATAAATCATTTATTGATCAAAATACTTTGTTTTGAAGATTTATCTGTGAAGAAGCTCTGAAGGTCCCCGACGGAGAGCTCGCATGTGTATAACTACATTCCCCTTAACCATGTAGTCCACTTAGCGGCTAGAGGGAGTAATATCTTGAACGATATCAAAAACTGCCGCTACACCACCCGCTCTCCTGCCAATCTGGTTTAAACCCACCATGCGGCACTATCAAACGCGCATGGGTCTTATCATGAACAGTATACTTTTCCCTTACATTAGATCTTCCAAAACGCTGCACCTCATACTTGCTTGGATGAAACATTAGATTAGATTGTATTTCTTGTCTCAGTGAGGCTCAAATGAAACTCAGTTTCCACAGCAGACAAAACAAACAAAAAACAATTCCTACACAACACAAAAACAATTCAATTTACAGAAAACATCCATCACAGTGAATCTCCTCCTCACTGTGATGGAAGGCAGAGTATTTTCTCTCCCCTGGATCATTTCTCTCCCGATGTTGAAGCCCCAGGTGGGCGATGTTAAGTCCCACGGCCATTGAGGCCGCGCGGGGCAATGTCCGGCCCCGCTCCAGGCCCAAAAGCCACAAGTTGGAGCCCCCGGCGGGCGCTGGAATGTCCTGTGGCCATTAAAACTGCGCTGGATAAAAGACATTGAGGAATCAATCAGATCGTTGAAAAATGGAAAAGCTGCTGGCCCCCGATGGCTCTAAGTGTTGAATTTTATACGAAGTTTCACGACTTGTTTTCCCCACGTTTACAAACAATATATAAATATGTTTACGAACAAGGAAAGTTACCAGAAACTCTAAATGAGTCTACAATCACACTCATTCCTAAAGTAGATAAGGATCTGGAAGATCCTGGGTCATATAGAGCAATTGCTCTTCTAAATACTGATCAAAAAATATTAACTAAAATTTTATCTCAAAGGTTAAGTTTAGTGATTAATAAATTAATACATCATGATCAAACAGGCTTTATTCCCAAACGTTATTCCACTTATAACTTGAGACGTCTATTCAATATCATATATTCAAAAAGAATTAATGATATTGAATTAGCTGTCATTTCACTAGATGCGGAAAAAGCATTCAACCAGGTTGAATGGCCTTACTTATTCAAGATAATGCAGAAATTTCAACTGTGGGATAGATTTTGTAAATGGGTTAAAATTTTATATTCTAACCCAACAGCAAGAATACTAACAAATCAAATGTTATCAGCCAAATTTAATCTCTTTAGGGGTTGTAGACAAGGATGCCCATTATTACCCCTATTATTTGCTCTTGCAATCGAACCATTAACCGAAAGGATTAGATCAGACCTAGAAATATATGGATACAATACCAATACCACAACAAATAAAATATCTTTATATGCAGATGATGTCTTAATATATATTACAAAACCGGAGATTAGTATTCCTAATCTACTTAATGTTATAACTAAGTTTGGTACATTTTCAGGATATAGAATTAATTGGAATAAAAGTAAAATTATGCCTATAACTGGAATAAAATCAAATATATTACAACAATTCCAGTTTAAAATAGTTACGGACAAATTTAAATATCTAGGAATTAATGTATCGAAATCTTATATTTTTTTTATTCAAATCAAATTATCCTCAGTTAGTGAATAAACTAAAAAAGAATATTCTATACTGGAAAAAACTACCAATATCAATGAGTTTTTTACCACAATTATTATTTATTTCAAGCTATTCCTCTATACCTCCCTAAAACTTAAAAAAAAAGATTCTATTGTTAACAGCTTTATTTGGGATTATAAAAATCACAGAATAAGTAAAAAACACTTATGTAAATCTAAAATAAATGGAGGATTAGCGCTACCTAATTTTTTATATTATTTTTGGGCGGTTCAGATTAAGAATATGAATTTTTGTTTGGTAAAAATGGATCAGGAACCAGCTTGGCTAAAGATGGAAACAGAAGACTGTTTACCGTTTGATACAAGTTCGATTCTCTTTGCTCCAAGGGAAGTACACAAAAAAAACTTATGGGGAAAACCTTATAATTCATAGCAATGGATGTATTTGGAAACAAATAGTTAAGACTTTACATTTGGATAATATGTCGCTTTGTTTACCAATTATGAATAATCCTTTATTTAAACCTTCTATATTGGATAAGTGGTTTAGACACTGGAAAAACTTAGGAATTATAAGGATAGAACACCTTTACAGGAAAGGAAAAATTCTCTCATTTCAAGAGTTAAAAGATATCTATGGATTGCACCCAAATAACTTGTTTAGGTATTCACAAATTAGAGACTAGATCATGTCAAACATACAAGACTATAAGAATAGAGAACCAGGATTTCTGGATGAATTGCTTAACAAGCATCCAAATACAGAAAAACTAATAGCGTACATATATAATACTCTTTTGGATAGGGAAATCCCAACAATAGAATCGTACCGACAGATATGGGAAAATGAAATAGGCCTATCTATAATTAAAGATACTTGGGAAGAAAGTTTACAACATATACACCGTTGCTCGTTAAATGCCAGACATACCTTGATACAATTTAAAGTATTCCATAGATTACACTACTCAAAAACGAAATTAAATAGAATTTTTCTATTCGCTTCTATTTTCTACATCGCTTCTATTTGTGATAAATGTCAGAATTCAGAAGCTAATTTAACGCATAGTTTTGTAACATGCATAAAAACTAATCGTTATTGGGCTGATATTTTTAGAATCATTTCTGAAATTCTTAAAATTAAATTGGACCCCGATCTAAAGCTAATAATATTAGGAGTTCCTGATTCAAGCCTAATATTAACAGTAAGTCAAATACATTTTCTTGATTACTGTTTGATAATTGGAAAGAAATTTATATTAAAATTATGGAAGGGAACATTATCCCCCACAATTAAAATGTGGACAGTGGAAAGTCGGAGACGGTGCATTTGGAGAGAATTAGGTTTGCCCTAATGGACAAATATGAACTTTTTGAACAAATATGGTCTCCATTCACTGACTATTTAAAGGGGTAGCTGAGCTCCGCATTGTAACTCAATAAGTACTCAGGTGTAGGAATAGATGAAAAGATCTATTCTGGGATTTGTATATACGTCTCTATAGATATTGTTATGTGAAATTGTTCCATTCATTGATAAGATGTATACTTCATTTTTTTAAATTACATAATCATTTTTGGTTGTTTTTTTTTAATTTTTAATTTTTTAATTTTTCTTATATAATCATAATCATTATGAATGAATGAATAGCCTTTATTGTCATTCAGACCTTTCGGTCTGAACGAAATTTCGTGCCTGCAGTCATACATATATAAAAATAACAAAACCACACAATAAACACAAAATTAACATCCACCACAGTGAGTTCACCAAACACCTCACTGTGGTGGAAGGCAAAAGTCTTAGAGTCTCTGTCTTCTTCCCCTACTTATTCTCCCTCTGCGCTGAGGAGATCCAGGCCTCCGATGCTGCCGTCCACCAGGCCCGCGGCCTAGCCTCCGAAACCGGGCCGCCGCCACCGCCATCGCCGGAACGCCAGAACACCGCCACACGGCCCGCTGCCGGAACGTCTCTGGAGCACCGCAGCTCCAAAGCCAGGTCGCCGCTGGAGCACCACATCCCCGAAGCCAGGTCGCCACTGGAGCACCGCAGCCCCGAAAGCCAGGTCACCGCCGGAACGTCGCTGGAGCACCGCAGCCCCGAAAGCCAGGTCGCCGCCGGAACGTCGCTGGAGCACCGCAGCCCCGAAAGCCAGGTCGCCGCCAGAACGTCGCTGGAGCACCGCAGCCCCGAAAGCCAGGCCGCCGCTGGAGCACCGCAGCCCCGAAAGCCAGGCCGCCGCTGGAGCACTGCAGCCCCGAAAGCCAGGCCGCCGCTGGAGCACCGCAGCCCCGAAAGCCAGGCCGCCGCCGGAACGCCACTGGAGCACCGCATCCCCGAAGCCAGGCCGTCGCTGGAGCACCGCAGCTCCAAAGCCAGGTCGCTGCTGAAGCTCCGAAGCCGTGCCGCCGCCGCTGGAAGCTGGAGGCCGCCAGCTCCGCCATTAGGGCCTCAGCACAGAGGGAGACGGTGTCGGGGGACACGACAAGAAAAGTCGCATCCCCTCAAAGGGAGAGACTAAAACCCCGTTTCTCCCACCCTCCTCCCCCCCCACACACACACATACACAACCTAACAAACCAAAAATAATCGCTAAAAACAGGCACAAAGACAAAAATAAAATAAAAGACAGACGGACTGATTATTATTTAATCACTATCGCTATTGATTATAGATCTATTCTTTTACTTCTTTACTTTCCAAAAAAAAACAGAATATAACATAAATCTTTTCTTAATATTTGTATAATTTTTGAAACAAGTTAAATGTGTATTTGAAGAAGTGTTGTATTGTTGGCAATACGCATTGCTTCTAATAAAAATATATGTTTAAAAAATAAATAAAATCACGCTGGGTGATGTACAGCTCCGTTCCGGGTCGTTCCAACCCCGCGACACGGGCTGGAGAAGTTGCGTTGCGGGAGCTCTGAAAAGCAGTCTCTCACCCAGACCCGCAAGCTCCCGATATCCCGACAGTCCACCGGTCTGCAGCTGCAGCTGGAACTCCGGAGTCGGGCCGCAGCAACGAGCCACCACCGCTACCCCTGCTCCGAGGCCGGCCAGCTCCACGATGGTGAGTAGTCCGCAGATCGTCCCAGTCGGTGTCTGCTTCACGGTACTAGGCCCCAACGACAACAGAGACCCGACAGGGAGAAAGTCGGGTCTCCCGTGCAGGGAAGAGATTTTTAAGTGTCCCCCTCGCCCCCCCCCCCCCCCCCCCACACATATACACAGTTAGAAACAGTACAAAAAAAAACACACGGACAACTACATTTAACTAGACAAAAAAAAGGACAGACAGGCTGTAGGGGCCGCTGCAACGCGAGTCACGCCGCCTAATGCCATTTATCTGCCCAGATCTGTAATTGATCTCAATCCCATTGTATCATCAGACAGTCTGAGATGCAAGCACAGATCCCTGCGGAACTCCACTGGTCAGGAAACTCCAGCCAAATACTACCTTTCCACCACCACCCCATCTTATCTGGGTAAGCACAGTGGCGCAGCAGTAGAGTTGCTGCCTGATAGCACCAGAAACGCGGATTCATTCTGACTACTGTGGTGCTGTCTGCGTAATGTTTGCACGTTCTCCCTGTCACTGGTTTCTTCCCACATTTCATAGACATGCAGGTTTGTAGATTAATCGGCATATGTAAATTGTCCCTAGTGTGTAGGGTAGAACTAGTGTATGGCTGATCGCTGGTCGGCGTGGGCTCAGTGGGCGGAAATGTCTGTTTCTACTCTGTATCTCCAAATCTAAAATATTAAAGCCAGTTCTGAATCTATATACTTAAAGCCCTGTCCCACTGTACGAGTTCAATCAAGAGTTCTCCCGAGTTTGCCCTGATTCGAACTCGGGGATTTACGGTAATGGCCGCTCGTAGGTACTCGGGGCTCTCGTGGACAATTTTCAACATGTTGAAAAATCTTCACGTGTCTTCCCGAGCTTACCGCGTTTCCCGAGTACCTGCCGTTAGCGTTACGAGCCACTAAGAGACGTCCGCGTGCTCCGACGTACCCTCTACGTACAGTCTACTTGCTTCCACGAGTTTGATTTTTTTTTTAAACTCAGGAGAGCTCTTGAATGAACTCGTACAGTGGGAAAGGGCTATTATAGTCACCATAGATCCCACATATCTTAATTTTCTTGGTCAAATAATCAAGAGGGACTTTATTAAAGGCCTTACTAAAATCCATGTAGTTAATATCCACCTGGCATAAAAATCTGAGTCTAAAACAATCCAAGTTATTGTGACCTTCATCATCACAGGCAGGGGAGTCCAGACTTACACATTGCTCTTTGATCTCATAGCGGTAAGAATTATGTTCCTGGAAAATCTTAGGTAATTTGCTTTCTTTGCCAAAAAGCTTCACCGTTCTTTAGCCAATCCACACAAATTGATAATTCATTATAGAGCGTCCACTTCCTGTCAGACACAAGATTTTTATCTTGAAGAATACAGAGAACTCAAAAATTATATGAAATGCACAATGTCTGGAGGCACTGATGTTCATTAGGTTTGTGGCCACAAGTCTTCATTACATAAGCAAAGTATCTGTTTACATTGAATGGACACATTGTAAGCACTAGTAGGATATAATCAACATTTGTCATAATAGTAAATATTGTATTCTAATACCTTATTAAACATCTGTGAGGTCTACAACAGAGAATACATTATACCTTTGTTTGCCTTGAGATTTAGTTTGCTTTGAGAAATAGTTCTGTAAGAAAAAAACAATTATTCATAGTACTATTAGAATTTGGAAACAAATAAAATTAACCCTTAAATTAAGAAAGCTATCGCTTCTCTCTCCTATAGTTAATAATCTGTCGTTTAAACCATCCATTATTGATAAATCATTTACACATTGGGAAATAATAAGAATTAAAACGTTTGGAGACATGTATGAAACTGGAATTTTTTTATCATTCCAACAACTCCAACTTAAATACAATCTGAGAAGTAAGCAATATTTTAAATATCTTCAAATCCGTGATTATTTGAAAAAACATACACAAGAATACCAAACTTTGACTCCAGACCTATTAGATGAAGCTATGAACAGAAAGGCGGACTAAACTAACTTAATATCATACTTGTATAATATCCTAAATATTGAAATACCATCATCCGATAGAATTAGAAGAGATTGGGAACAAGAACTATTTATAAAAATCTCAAAAGAGAGTTGGGATAAAGACTTGCTATATGTGCATAAATGCTTGATCAATGTAAGACATATTTTAATCCAATTCAAAATCCTACACAGATTATATTATTCGAAAACTAAACTAAGTAAAATCTTTCCAAATGTTTCCCCCACATGTGATAAATGTTTCTCAAGATAAATATTTATCTCAAGATGCAACTATAGCACATTCCTTTGTTTTTTGCATAAAAATCAAAATATTTTGGAATGAAATCTTTGAACTTTTTACAAAATTATTAAAAATAAAATTGAAACCAAACGCAGAATTGATTATTTTTGGAACAATGGAAGTTGGCTTTGAGCTGACTTTGTTCCAAAAGAGTTTCCTTAATTATGGCAATAATGGCAAAAAAACTCATAGTTAAATTTTGGAAAATTGCACCCACACCAACGGTAAAAATGTGGATTTCAAATATGTCTGAAATGTTACACCTCGAAGACATGAGATTCGTCCTAGCAGGGAAATCAGACCAATTCTTAAAGATTTGGTCTCCATTTATCGAATTACAAGCATAGGGTGCAACATAACTTTGAAAATAAACGGTTTCAGGGGTGTGTAAAGATATGAAGTAGGTACATCCCTTTTTATCTTATCTTATTTTCTTATATTTTCCTTTTTTTAATTCTTCCTCGCTTTCTACGTCTTTATGAGCTCTTTCTTTTCACTTTCTCACGTACTTACTATCTTATCTAACTTTCTCTATTTCTTCCTTCTGTTACTTTCCTACTAGTAAAGTTTAAAACAAGAAGTGGTACATTAAATGTATTATGTTATTTTTGGCTTATACTACTGTACTGTACATTACTTCTAATAAAAAGAAATTTTTAAAAAATAGTTCCGCACCAACTGGAATAACTTGTTAAATCATGAGCATGTATAAACAAGCCAACGGCATCCACGGATATTGATCCTGATGAATCAGGAAGCTATTTGCTCTCAGACCTACTCAACGAGACTGCAATATATACTGATGATTCAAAGTAAAGTTAGGAACGCACAACACATAAAAAATCTTATTTTTGCAGAAAATAATGTAGCTCACACAAAATCACTATTCTTGCTCTTCAACATCTTTCAATTATTAATGTCACATATGGGAGAGTTAAGTTATTATTCTAACACATAGAAATCTTTAGTGTTAAAATTAACTAACAGTTTACATTTTCTTTCAATGACATAATTAAAATTGGCCACAAAGATATATATGCTGCAACTCTCAATTTGCATCACTTAATTTAAATAATCTTTTGAAGCAAAATATCCCTACATCAGTTTAGTTATACTGAATTATACAGGATAACGGAAATTGGACAACAAAAAGGCCTAAAAATGTTCAAATACTTTTAAATGTAAACTGTATTGTACTAGGTTTTTTTAATTTGTTGATTCTTTGTGCCGCTTATCAAAGGGCGTATGAGATGTGAATCCAAAAAAAGGAAAAGTGACAGATCAAAAACTAAAATTAAACTATGACAGTTTAACAACAGCAAAGCTGCTTTGTTTTTATATGTGTCTTATAAAGGTTTGGGATTGCACTTGAAAGCAGATGGGGAAGGAATGTAGAAAAATTGTGAGTTGATGGGCCAGGGGGGTGAGCAGCATAGGATGGGAAAACATAAAAGTGGGAATGGGACAAAAAGGGAATGCAGGACACTAATTTGATGCATAGGAAATCCGAGTGAAGATGTAAGCATTCATTGTGTTGAATAAAATAGAATTAGCAAGAATTTGTATTGAAATTGTGATTCTACTAGTACAATTATAGGATTGTTAGACAGCCCAACAGTTTAAAGACACAACATTTTTTATTTCACCTCAAGCTATACTTCAAATTGCAAATCTTATCAGGTATGGTTGGAATTTATACAGTTAACAAATAGTTTTTTCCAATGGAGACAAGAAACTGCAGATGCTCGAGCCTCGGACAAAACACATGGTACTGGAGGAGCGCAGCAGGTCAGAAAGCATATGTGGAGGGAATTGACAGACAATGTTTTGGATTGGGATCCTTCACTGAATGTTCTTTTTCAGCTAGCAATGCAGCATCAAATAAGAACAGTGCTGCCCTTGTCATTTTGGCCCCAAATGCTCTATACGTGGTATGCGGTTCAAATCTGTTTTAAAAATATATACATGCAATTATATCAAGCAGGTGGTTATCATTTTAACAGGTTATTTCTCTAGCAAGTATTAAGCATTATTCCATAAAAACTGAACATGCCTTAATATACATTTCATCAAATTCCCAGATTTCTCTCATTAGCTATTATTGATATTTGATAGGCACAAATTCCAATGTGGCAACCATCAACTGGATTTGTTCTTTATGGCTCATGAAACTCAGCTCTCTCAGATGGTCCTTCAGTGCAGAACTGAGAACATAGATAATGGAACCATCAAATTGCTACTCCCTCGGCATTATTTTGTGTTGCAAAATCACTCAGTTGAGGACAATAGCCAAAAAGGCACATATATTTATAAATAAACATAAAGGTTTAAAACAACATGACAATAACAACATTATAGTCAGGAGGAAAGTATTCCTACTCAAATGTCAAGTTTCAATTCTTACAAAGAACATTTGTGCAATGGGCAAGCACAGGAGACATTGTGTAGCTCTTGTGTGTGTAATACTTTGTATATTAAGCTTTCTTGCTTAACTAGAACTTTAAAATATTAGATTTAGAACTTCATAATTTCAATACATATAAAACATTGGTAAATTAAAAATATATTCATATGTATTTGCCCACATGCAATTATTTAAATGATCCACTCCTCATTTTCTTGGTTATTTCTCTTCGAATATCATTATGATTCTTCAAATTCTGGATCTCATAAGGAAGGCTCATATCCCATACAAACAGCTGTGATTGTTCTTCTGAAATATGTAAATACAAATTACAAAAAATTAAAACATCAAGAAACAGTTTACATCATTTATTGCCAATGGTCTATCTACCCACTATTAGAAGTGTTATATTGTTGTGAAATAAGAAACATTAATGGAAAAGAAGCTCCCATCAACTGCACTTGGACAATTAAGTAGCTGACTTTTATGATGTTCATGAAGATGAAATATTGACAGAATTGTTCTTTTGTAGCCTATTTGTTAAAATTACAGCTTGCATGTTATCTTAAGGCTATGCATATGACAAGGCTAAAGTGGTGTGGCTGCTGAAATTGTGGAGTGTATTCAATGATTCCTCCTGAATGATGGGGACAAAAGCTTTGCTGAGGTCAGAAATGGCCATGTGTTGTGGCCAGTGCTGGTCACTCCATTTTTCTTGGAGTTGCACATTGTTAATGATCTATACCGTGATTTGGCAACTAGGTCTTTTGCCACCATAGAGAACCGACATTGGTAATGGCTTTTCCTGTGGCAAGTAACAGGGAGACACCTCAGGAATTATCCCAGTTAAATGTCTATCTTGAAAATGTTAATTCTTTCAGCATCGGAAGCCTTCTGAAACATCCTCCTTTTGCTAGATATAGAGAGTGAATCTATAGTTTTGTGATTGAAACTCTTTGTCGCAAACGAGGCTGTATGTGTCCCAATACATTTTTTCTATCTTTCTTATTGCAATGTTGCAGATCACCACCATTAAACTTTCTGCAGGAATGAAACTCATCTTTAAAAATAATAGGAAATTAGTGTGTATTGGTGTCTACATTGCAGAACCAAGGTCTGCAAGATAAGGATCCTCTAACAACCTGCCATACCACACCACCCTCTAATATTTAAGATTATGGCAAGATTCTGGAGATGGTTAACCACTTCCCATTTCTCAGCAGCCACTGCCAGAGGGAGGGAGACTAAGGTGATATTCACCAGGGCCTTTTATGTGCCAGAACAGTCTTCAGTCAATTTGAAGATCAAAATCTTAGACGCGGCACTACGAAGGGAGCAGACTACCTAACAAACTACCCAGCTGCTCACTCTGTCAGCTATCATACGGCCCTTCTGCCTAAGAACATGCAGTTCTTGTCAACCCAGAACTCATAACACCAGTCGAACTAAGTCATCCTTAGTCCTGACTGATTGTCTAAAAATAAGTAATACTGACTTGGATATTAGGTGTGAACTCTCCTGCTCTTTTTAACCACAATGACATGACATGTCTCATCCAAATGGAGCAACTCTGATAGAAAAATAACAATTTGACACAGGAACAGTAGCTTACACCTCTTTGGAATGGAATTTCATTCCACACCTTTTCTGATTCGGACAAAAGAATGGTGCAGCTTGAGCCCATTCTGTTCAGTTCAATTATTACAACAAAGTATCAGAAAATGCACAATACCTTTCTGCCATTTGTCGTCTTCGAAATAATCTTTATTAACATTTCCTAGAATCAGCAAGACAGTGCAATGGCATTCCTTTTCTAAAGCAAAAATTGGAGAAATACATTTAAAAAAATTCTATTAAATGTCCAAGCTCCTTAATGAAGACAATGCATAACTATTGATGATGAAGTATGCTTTTGTGTATTAAAAATGTTTCTTTGAAAAAATTCACACCATTTTCCATTTCAAATTCATAAATCCAAATTTATAAATGGATGCCATCTCATTATTATAGAATCAAAGGATAATAAAGCCATTCTGCATAGAAACGGGCCTTCGGCCCACCAAGTCCACACTGATAATTAAGCACCCAAATGCACAACATCATTCCTCTCTTGCCTCATATTGTGGACGCCGTCTTGATCCCAAAAACCTAGTACAAGTTACCGAGTAACTGCAGTAGCTTTAATATGTGCTATTGGAGCTGTAATCGGAGTTGCTGGCTGTTCAAGGATTCAGGTGTACTCATTCTAAGTACAGTGGCTCAAATGAAAGTGTACTGATACTTTATGGCACTTTCACTCTCCAAGTTGGGAGTAGGTCTTTTGTGCACCTGCTATCTTCTTTGGAAGCAGTGGCTGTTTCTCAGGCTCCACTTTGGAATTGAAGTTCCTGTAGGTAACCTACATCCTGTAAGTAATGTAGGTAATCTACATTACCTTTTGAATCTATGGTTGGCATCGATAGTACCATCAAAAGTTGGACAGATATTCCACTGTATCATCACGATTACAAAGATGTACGAAAAACACACATACACCTGTATGATTATGTCCTGCCAACAGTGGAAGTACGGTAGTAGCGCAATATATGATAGATCTTCCTGTGAAAAATCCATGCCTATTCCTTGGTATTCACTTAATGTATCACAAAATAAAATGGAACATTGCTTCAAGATTCTAAAGGCACGACTACTATGTGGCAATGTAAATGTACAGTTACAAGATTCATAGAGTCATACAACATACAAACAAGGCCCATTGTCCCAACTTGCCCATGCTGATCAAGATGCCACATTTATACTGGTCCCAACTGCACGCGTTTGGCCCATATCCCTCTCAACTTTCCCTATCCACGTACCTGTCCAAATGTCTTTTAATTTTTTGTGATGTTGCAGTACCAAATATTCTACCACACCCCCATTAATGTCTCACCCACCATCAATCAGTTGCAAATAGGAAACATTAAGAAAACAAACATTATGAACATTTTGAGGATGGATCCATGGATGCACATATTGCAAAATAATGGTCTAGAAAATTAAGTGTTTTGATGAAAAAATTTGGATACATCAAGGATCCATCATCTCTTGCAACGATTTCAGCTGCTTTCACAATAAATTCCACTGAGAACCCAACACAACCTCGTTATAAAATATTATATACTTAAACTTCAGAAATAAAGATTTTTTAAACTTAAAATCTCACCAATTTGTATTGTCACCATGCTTCTAATGGAGTGGCAAAATGTATCAAATACACAAATGGGTTGATGATTGGAAAGGTCAAATAATATGATGTCACCCCCTCCTGTTCCAATCCAAAGGGCAGTTCCCTTTTGAAGATGCAATGCTTTCACTCTTGCAGAATAGGTGTCATTCCTAAAGAAATTATTGTTATTATAAATATTTTTGCATTCTTCAAATATTTATAAATTTGACAATTCAAGAAAGCTTCACTTAGGCATGAAAATAAATCAGAATTATATTAATTTGAATACAATTAAACTATCTATTTTAGCAACATAACACTGAAAATCAATTTAACCTAATGGAAAGGGACAGAAAGACAATGTACATGTCAAATCACATCAGTCATACAATTCCATGAGGCAATTCCGTTGCGAGTCACACTTGCATCACTCCATGATTTCCTCCCTGGAGATGCACATGAAAAAAAACGTTCAGCCTTCAACATTTCTTTTGGAACACTGCAGGGGAACTTATAGACTACGGGTTGGCCGAATCCGGCCCATAACCCTCAGTCATCCAACCCACAGACTTCTGTCATCTCCGGTACCTGGAATGTTTAAGAAAGCACTGCAGATGCTGGAAAAATCAAATGTAGAAAAAAATGCTGGAGTGAGTTTCTCCAGCATTTTATCCTACCTCCAGTACCTGGAAGGTGATTTGGCTGTACCGCATCCTGTGCAAAGCCACCGGCATGGCCGCACACCTTCTGTGTCTGTGCTTCACGTCGGGATCGGGGTTGTCAGTAGGTCGAGGACGTGTGAGTATGATATTTAAGCTCAGTGCTCCTGGTGGCGTCCTCGAAGGGGCGGGATCCATGTGTACATGTGATAGATGTGGGCCGCAATCCGCTCACAGACATATGCCCTGGCCCCTTGGCAGAAAAGATTGCTGACCCCTGGACTACATTGTCCTGGGGCTACTCGTTGGTGAGTACTCACAGGACATTATGATCTTAATTGCACAGCAATGATAGGTGAGACTTATAACTAAAATACTTCAAAGTCATTAGGCCTCTTTTCCCTTCATTGCAGCAGTCCCTGACTCTCCACTCTCCTGATGTACATCCAGTCTCCCTGTGTAACCTCCCACTTCGAGGTTCTTTGGCCCCTATTGCATTACATTTAATCCGGTAATATCCCCAAATTAAGTGCAACCCCAATCCTTACTCCTCACACCACGAGTGGCACAGTGGTTTAGTAGAGATGTTGCCCATTGTGCCAGACACAAGGTTTCAAGACTGAACTCAGGTTCTGAATGCGCAGAATTTACAGGTTTTCTCTTTGACTGTTTGGGTTTAAACTGGGTCCTTTCACATCCTAAACATGTGCGGATTGTTGAGTTAATTGGCCACTCAAAATTACCTCATGTGCAGCTAAGTAGATGACCTGATAAGTCAGTAACTAACTGCTAGGAAGTATGATTTAAAACAGTTAAGCAGGTTAGATATCCATAGATTCACACAAAATTTATAAAAATCTATTTCTATTCCCTGACTATCATGTGAATTGTGAGACAAGATCACAAAAGAATATTTCAGAGTCGACAGTTGATTAAATACTTACTTAAGAACAGATGCACAGTCAATTGTCAGACTTATTTTATCTACATTTTTGTCCCACAGTTCGACAACATGGCTGCCCTTCTTTACCAGATAAATATAATTATCAATCACCATTGTGATAATATTTCCATTATTAAATTTCTGTTGTCTTCTGAAAAAAATAAATGAAAACAACATTGAATTCCCTTCAATTCATTTTATTAATTTGCAGATTACACTAAGGTGGGAAGTATCATAAGTAGTGAAAATGTTTATCAAAAATTACAGCAGGATCTTGATCAGGTGGGGAAGTGGCTGAGGAATGGTTAACTGAGTTTAATGCAGATAAGTGTGAGTTGTTGCATTTTGGGAAGTCAAACCAGAGTCGGAGGAGAGCAGGCATATAGTTCCTTGAAAGTGGCATCACAAGTAGATTGGGTGATTAAGAAGGTTTTTTGACATATTGGCCTTCATTTGTCAGTGTATTGATTATAGAGGTTGGGATGTTATGTTAGGTGTACCACATGGTGGTGAGCCCACAATTAGAATATTGATTTCAGTTTTGATCACCCTGCTACAGGAAAGATGTTGTTAAGCTGGAAATAGTGCAGGGAAGTTTTACAAGAATGTTGTCAGGACTTGAGGGCCTGGATTATGGGGATAGGTTGGACGAGCTTTATTCATGATGCACACATGACAAATTATTAAAAAAATTAAATCTCATTGTAAGTAGTGGCAGATTTCTATGGGATACTAGACCACATGGGACACGTTGGGTCTCCTCCCCTCAACGCACGGTTGCGGGGGCGGGGGCGGGGGCGGGTGGGGCTGCGGCATTACACACACACTAACCACACCCACACACACAAACCATCCCCCACACGCACACATTAACCACCCCCCTTGATATTATATTAATATTATTAATTCGCTCCTTTTACCCCACCCCCCACCTTATCCACTAACCTGCGCAGGCGTGGCTAGATAGGGAAGGGGGGTAGAGGGAAAGGGCAGATATAGAGAGGGCAGAGAGGTAGAAAGGGCAGAGAGGTAGAGAGGGCAGAGAGGTAGAGAGGGCAGAGAGGTAGAGAGGGGAGAGGTAGAGAGGCAGATATAGGGAGGGCAGAGAGGTAGATATAGAGAGGGCAGAGGGCAGGGGGGAGGGGGAGAGGGAGAGGGAGAGAGAGGGGGAGTGGAGAGGGAGAGGGAGAGGGAGAGTTTTAATAAATGTAATCTTGAAGTGAAAAATGGTTACAATAATAACGTTAGAAAACAGCGAAGTTTTTTAAAAAAAGCGAAAATGCCGAATTGTAAAAAAACCCAATGTCTTTGAATAGAAATGTTATCTTTAAGAATCAGTACTCTTATCTTTAAAGATGTGGAATTCAGCATGAAGCATCGTTCATCAAAGTGAAAATGACCATTGAGAATGTTCTCAAAATGTCAGCCGGGGAGCTCGGAAGCTCTCGGCAGCTCTCGTGAGCTCTCGGACGCTATCGGGGGCTCTTGTGAGCTCTCGGGTACAGGGCCCGACTTACTCGTTTTTTTTTGTTGCTTCTTTTGCATAAGGGAGTGGAGGGATCGGAGGGGTGAAAGAGGGGGGAGAAAGGGGGAGGGGGAAGAGGAGTGAATTGGGGGGGAAAGAGGGGGGAAATGGGGCAAAGAAGCCTTTCGGGAGTTGTCGGGAAACCCAAGCCGAGGCGCGAGCGATTGACGACTGAAGCTCTTTGGAGTTCGATAGGGCGACTTTTGAACAACGGGGGGTAGGGGGGAAGGGGTGGGAGGTGAAGTTAGTCATAGCTTGAGCAGAAGGCAGACCCAATGTTACATCATCAGCGGGAAAAAAAAACAAACAAAAAACAGGCGTTTTGAAGAGAAAGTTGGATTGGATTTATGAACATTTTTATTAATTACTGAAGAAATAAAGGAGGATATTTGCAGGTAAGCCGATTTTTTACTCCAGGGGGTAAACCTCTACCAGAATATGTAAAGATGTTTCCATTAGCGTGTCGTTTCTTCGAGTAGATGTGATTACACACAAACAATACACACAAACACACACATCCACATCCAATATCAGGGTTTTATAGTTATATACTAGACCAAGTGCAGATTCGTTGGCCTGTTCCGCCAACGTGTGGTTGCGGGGGGAGGGGGCGGCATGCGGCATCACATACACTAACTACCCCCCCCGCACACACGCTAACTACCCCCAATGATATATTCATATTATTAATTTGCTCCTTTTACCCCATAACCGCCCTATCCACAGACACATAGCCACCAACTCGCAGGCGCGTCTAGAGAGGAGGGTGGAGGGGGGGGGTAGAAAGTGAGGGCAAAGAGAGAATGGAGAGAGACAGAGAGAAAGGGGCAGAGACAGAAGGGCAAGAGACAGAGGGGAGAGGGGGGGTGGAGGGGAGGAGGAGAGGGAGGGTGGGTGGGTGAGCAGGGGTGAGAGAGATGGGAGGGGAGAGAGAGGGGGAGGGAGAGAGGGGGGAACAGAAGGGGAGAGGGGGGAGAAGGGAGGGGGAGAGGTGGGGGGGGAAGGGGGAGGTGGGGGGGAAGGGGAGGGGAAGGGGGGAGGGGGGGGGGGAAGGGGGAGGGGGAGGGGGGGGAAGGGGGAGGGGGAGGGGGAAGGGGAAGGGGAGGGGAAGGGGAGGGGAAGGGGGAAGAGGAAGGTGGAGAGGGGGGGGGGTGGAGAGGGGGAGGGGGGTGGAGAGGGGGGTAGGGGATGGGTGGAGTGGAGGGGGGGAAGGGGGTTTAGGGAAGGGGAAGGGGAGAAAGAGGTAGGAGGGACAGGAAGGGGGAGAGAGAGAGGTAAGGGAGAGAGGAAGGGGGAGAGAGAGAGGTAGGGGAGAGGAAGGGGGAGAGAGAGAGAGAGA
Organism: Raja brachyura; assembly: GCA_963514005.1. The sequence continues at coordinate 32,693,551 of OY740799.1, forward strand.
AAGTAAGGGGGAGAGAGGGGAGAGAGAGAGAGAGAAGGGGGAGAGATAGAGAGAGAGGGGGGAGAGAGAGAGAGAGAAGGGGGGAGAGAGAGAGAGAGAGAAACAGAGAGGGGGAGAGAGAGATAGGGAGAGAGAGGGGAGAGACAGAGAGAGCGAAATGCAACCATGGTCACGCCCACAGAATGTTCTGGCAATGAAGCGTCCGCGTCTCATGCACGAACGCTGTCGGCAGCTCTATGGAATTCAGGGGAGAAGCCTGCCGTGTCACACACACTAACCACCCCCCCTCCTCTTCCCCCTCCCCTCTCTCCCCTACTAACCCCCCCCCCCCCCAAAAACACACAAACACACACAGCCTGTCCGATCTAAGCTGTCAATAAAGACAGCACTTTTTTTTTTAAACTGTCTTTGAAATTAAAAGTTAATGTTAAGAATTAGTGATGTTAAGTGAGAAAGAATTCAATTCAATTCAATGAAAACCAATGGAATCAACAACCTGGCAGGCTGGGGGGCCAGGCCGGGTGGGGCCAGTAAGCAGTTGGGCCAGGTGCAAAGCCATTGTGAGGTCAGCGGGCGGGGCCACCAGGCAGGCTTGGGGGGGCAGGGCCGGGCAGGGCCATGAAGCAGTTGGGCCGGTGCAAAGGCATTGTGAGGTCAGCAGCTGCGCAACCTTAATATTTTTGTTAAATGTCAGTTTGGTTATAAATTTTAGTAAATATCATAGAAGAAACCATAAGGACATTGTCTACCAGAAGATGTAAAAATTTCTGTCATTGTAACGTCAGCAGCTGGGCAGCAGTGGAGTGAGATGGCACTGTGACTCTTGCAGCAGTTTGATTTTAGTGGGACCATGTGAAGGTTCCAATCTCCCACCCCCTATCCCATAGTGATGTCATATATGTAAATGAGATCCTTTGTGATTGGACATGTGAGGTGGCACTGTGACTCATGCAGAAGTTTGATTGACATTTGTTTTGATGTTTTGTGAACAATTTTATTCAAGATCTGGGGAAATAATAGACTGAATTTAGAGAGGAGTGGATTTCTGAAATCATAATTTAAATCCCTACCAAAATTATAAAAATCTCCACATTTGCATCTGGTTTTCGAGGAGATACGTTTCAAAGGCAAAATGACATACACCCCTACACACACACACACACACACAGTGTTAATAGATAACAGACCAAGTGCAGACCCTTTGGGTCTGTTCCCCCAAAGTGTGGTGGGGAGGGAGGCACAGCATGCACTCACACACACTAACTACCCCCTCGCACACATGCTAACTACCCCCTTTGATATTATATTAATATTATTCATTTGCTCCTTTTACCCCATAACCGCCTTATCCAATGACGCATAGCCCCCAACTTACAGGTGCATCTAGAGAGGGAGGGAGGGGGGTAGAGAGTGAGGGCAGAGACAGAATGGGGATTGACAGAGAGAAAGGGGCAGAGACAGAAGGACAAGAGACAGAGGGGGGTGGAGGAGACGGAGGGTGGGTGAGGGGGGGGGCGAGTGGTGAGAGAGATGGGAGGACAGAGACAGGGGAGGAGAGAGAGGGAGGCTGAGAGGGGGGAGGGAAGGGTGGAGAGGGAGGGGGGAGAGATGGTGGGGGAGAGATGGTGGGGAAGGGAGGGTGGGGAGGGGATGAGGTGGAGGGGATGGGGTGGAGGATAGAGGGTGGGGGGAGGGGTGGAGGGGAGGGGGTTTAGGGGAGGGCAGGGGGTAGGGGAGAAAGGGAGGGAGAGAGAGAGAGAAGGGGAAGAGAGAGAGAAGGGGGGAGAGAGAGAGAGGGGGGAGAGAGAGAGATGATGGGTGAGAGAGAGATGGAGAGAGGGGGAGAGAGAGGGAGAGAGAGGGGGTGAGACAAAGAGAGTGAAATGCAACCATGCGTCACACGTTCAGAATGTTCTGGAAATGAAGTGTGTGCGTCTCATGCACGAAAGCTGTCGGCAGCTCTACGGAATTCAGGGGAGCAGCCTGCCGTGTCACACACACACTAACCACCCCCCCTCCTCTTCCCCCCTCCCCTCCCCTCCCCTCTCCCCCCCTATCCTCTACTACCCTCCCCCCCCCCCTCACCTCCCGCCCATCCCCTTACACACACAGCGGGTCCGATCTAAGCTGTCAATGAAAACAGATTTTGTTTTTTGTTTTTTTTAAAACTCTTTGAAATTACAAGTTAATGTTAAGAATTGGTGATGTTAAGAGACAAATAATTAAATTCAATTCAATCAAAACCAATGGAATCTACAACCTGGCAGCTGAGGGGACGGGGCCGGGCGGGGCCAGCAGACAGGCTGGGGGGAGCAGGGCCCGGCGGGGCCAGTTGGGCCAGGTGCAAAGGCATTGTGAAAGGGAGGGAGGGAGGGGGAGAGATCTCCGAGATGGCGCTGTGACTCATGCAGAAGTTTGATTTTAGTGGAACCACGTGAAGGTTCCAACCTCCCTCACCTGTCCCACTGTGATGGCATATGTAAAAGAGATCCATTGTGATTAGACATCTGTGAGGTGGCACTGTGAGTCATGCAGGAGTTTGATTTTAGTGGGAACACGTGAAAGTTCCAATCTCCCTCACCTGTCCCATTGTGATGTCATATATGTAAATGGGATCCATTGTGATTGAACATCTGTGAGGTGACACTGGCTCATGCAGCAGTTTGATATTAAATTTTGTTGATGTTTTGTGAACAATTTAATTCAAAATCTGGGGAAATAATTGACGAAATCTAGAGAGGAGTGGATTTCTGAACTCATGTTAAATCCCTACCGAAATTGTAAACACCTCTGCGTTTTTGCGTGTCGTTTTGGCGGACCAAGGAATCAAAGGCCAAATATTTTATCTGAAAATCGAATCTGACATACACCCACAAAGTATACTGGACCATTTTGGGTCTGTTCCCCCAGCGCGCGTTTGCGGGGGGGGGGGGGGGGGGGGGGGGGGGAGGGGGGGGGGCATGCGGCGTCACACACACTAACCACCCCCACAGTAACTACCCCCTTGACATTATATTAATATTATTAATTAATCCTTTTACCCCAAAACCGCCCAAGCCACTGACGCAAAGCCCCCAATTCGCAGGTGTGTCTAGAGAGGGAGAGGGGGGTAGAGAGTAAGGCAGAGAGAGAATTGGGAGAGACAGTGAGAGAGGCTGAGACAGAAGGGAAAGAGACAGGGGGAGAGGGGGGGAGGTGGAGGAGAGGGAGGGTGGGGGAGGAGAGGGACGGTGGGAGAGGGGAGAGAGAGAGAGATGGGAGGAGAGAGGGGGAGAGGGGGGCTGAGAGGGGGGAAGTGAAGGGGTGAGAAGGGAGGAGCAGAGATGGGGTGAGAAGGGAGGGGTAGAGGTAGGGGGAAGGGAGAGGTGGGGAAAGGGAGGGGGAGAGGTGGAGAGAAGGGGGTAGGGGAGGGGTGGAGGGGAGGGTGTGGATGGGAGGGGGAAAGGGAGTTTAGGGGAGGGCAGGGGAGAGGAAGGGGGAGAGGAAGGGGGAGAGAGAGGGGGAGAGAGAGAGGGAGGGGGAGAGAGGGGGAGGGGGAGAGAGGGGGAGGGGAGAAAGAGGGGAGAGAGAAGAGAGAGAGGGGGAGAGAGAGAGCGGGGGAGAAAGAGGGGGGTGAGAGAGACAGGGGAGAGAAAGAGAGAGGGGGAGAGATAGAGAGGAGGGAGAGAGAGAGAAGAGGGAGAGAGAGAGAGGGCGAGGGGGAGAGAGAGAGGGGGGTATAGAGTGAGAGCAGAGAGCATGGGGAGAGGGAAAGAGAGAGGGGCAAAGACAGAAGGGCAAGAGACAGAGGGAGAGGGCGGTGGAGGGGAGGAGGAGATGATGGGTGGGTGAGGGTGGGAGGGTGGGGAGGAGGAGAGAGGGAGATGGGGAGAGAGTGGGGAGGAGGAGATGGGGAGAGAGTGGCGAGGGGAGGGGGAAGGGAGAGAGAGGGGAATGAGGTTGAGGGAGGGGAGGAAGCGGGGAGGGTAAAGGAGGAGACAGGGGTGGGGGGAAGGGGTGTAGAGGGGCGAGGGTGGGTGAGGGGGGGTAGAGAGGGGTGGAGAGGAAGGGAGAGGGAGATGGGGGAGAATGGGGAGGGGGAGGGGGGAGATGGGGAGAGATTGGGGGAGGGGGAGGAGAGGGGAGGGGGAAGGGAGAGAGGGGGATGAGGATAGGGGAGAGGAGGACAGCGAAAGCGGGTAGGGTAAAGGAGGAGACAGGGGTAGGGGGGAAGGGGGTGGTAGAGGGGGAGGGTGGGTGAGGGGGGGTAGAGAGGAGTGGGGAAGGGGAGGGAGAGGAGGGGAACAGGGGGAGGTGAGAGGAGAGGGGTTTGGGGAGGAAAGGGAGAGGGGGAGAGAGTGGAGGGGAGAGAGAGGAGGGGATGGAGAGAGAAAGGGGAGGGAGAGAGGTGGGGGAGGGAGAGAGGTGGGGAGGGAGAGGGGAAGAGTGGGATTGAGCAGGAGAGGGGTAGCAGGGAGTGGTGCAAGAGAGAGGGAAGGGGGTGGGGGGGGAGATGGGGTGAAGAGGGGTGGGGAAGGGGAGAGAGGGGTGGGAGGGGAGGAGGGAGAGGGGTGAGGAGAGAGGCAGATGGAGAGGGTAGAGAGGGAGATGGAGAGGGTGGTGAGGGGGGGGGGCGAGGAGGAGAGGGAGTGGGGGAGGGGGTGACAGGGTTCAGGAGAGGGTGAGAGAGGGGAGTGAGAGGGGTGGGGGAAGGGGGAGAGAGGGAGAAGGGGGGAGAGAGGGAGGAGGGGGGAGAAGGGAGGAGGGAGAGGGAGAAGGGGAGAGAGAGGGAAGAGTGCGGAGGGGGGAGAGGGGTGGGGGAGTGGTGGAAGTGGGAGAGAGTGAGGGGGGAGGGGGTAGGGGGGTGGTGGAGAGTGAGAGAGGGGTAGGGAAAAAGGGGTGGGGGAGAGAGGGATGGGGAAAGGGAGGGGGAGAGAGAGGGTGGGGGTGGGGGTGGGAGGGGGAGAGGGGTAGGGGGAGTGGTGGAAGGGAAAGGGAGATAGGGGAAGGGGGCGGGGTAGAGAGGGAAGGGGGTGGGGAGAGAGGGGTGGGGGTGGGGGTGGGATGAGGGAGGAGAGGGAGGAGGAGAGGGAGATGGAGAGGGGGAGAGAGGGGTGGGGGAGGGGAGGAAAGAGGGGAGGGAAGAGAGGTGTGGGAGAGTGGGGAGGGAGGGGAGGAGGGAGATGGGGTAGAGGAGAGAGGTGGAAGAGTGGCAGGGGAGGGTAAGGAGTTGGGGAGAGAGGGAAGGGGGGTGGGGGAGAGGAAAGGGGGGTGGGGGAGAGAGGGATGGGGGTGTGAGGAGGGGGAGGAGCGGGAGAGGGGTGAAGAGAGGGAGATGGAGAGGGGGAGGAGAGAGGGGTGGGGGAGGAGAGAGGTGTGGGGGAGGGGGGAGGGAGGGGAGGAGGGAGATGAGGTGGGGAGGGAGGGGGAAGAGTGTGGAGGGAGGGGGAAAGGGGTGGGAGGAGAGAGGGGAAAGAGTGGGGCGGTAGTGGGAGGGGGAGGGGTAGGGGCAGTCCATCTATTCCCCATTCCTTATCACCCCCAACCCTCTTTCTCTATTCCCACACACTGGGGCAAAGGCAGATGTAAATGAGATCCATTCTGATTGGCCATTTGTGAGGGATGACATTGTGACATCACACAATGGAACATGCTGCGACACAGGCTGCGAGGGGCGGGAGCAAAGGCAGATGTAAATGAGATCCATTCCGATTCGACATCTGTGAGCATTGGGCATTGTGATATCACACGATGGAATGTTGACCAACATTCGAAGGGTGAGAGCAGTATAATTTTTTTAAGATTTTGAAGTTTGGGGAGGTGGGGGAGAGGGGTGGGGTAGGCAGATGGGGAGGGGTGGGGGGTGGGGAGAGAGAAGTGGAAGAGTGGGGAAGGAGGGGGAGAGGTGTAGGGGGGAGTGGTGTTAGTGGGAGAGATGGAGGGGGAGGGGGAAGAGGGAGAAAGGGGTAGGGGAAAGGGGTGGGGGGAAATAGGGAGGGAGAGAGGTGGGGAGGGACAGGGGTGGGGAAGGCGGAGAGATGTGGAAGAGTGGGTGGGGAGGAAGGGGGAGAGGGGTAGGAGGGGTGGTGGAAGTGGGAGAGAGGGAGGGGTTAGGGGGAGTGGTGGAAGAGGGAGAGAGGGGTAGAGAAAAGGGGGTGGGGAGAGATGGAAGGGGGTGGGGGAGAGAGGGAAGGCGGGTGGGGGGGATGGGGGTGGGAGGAGGAGGGGGGCGAGAGGGATGGGGGTGGGAGGAGGAGGGGGGGAGAGGGGAGGGAGGGGAGGAGGGAGATGGGGTAGGGGAGAGAGGGGGTAGAGTGTGGAGGGAAGGGGAAGGGGGTTTGGGGAGAGGGGGTGGGGGAGAGGGAAGGGGGTGGGGGAGAGAGTGATGGGGTAGGGGAGAGGAAAAGAGGGTGGGGGAGAGAGGGATGGGGTAGGAGGAGGAGGGGGAGGAGAGGGAGAGGGGTGAGGAGAGGGGGAGAGGGGGAAGGATAGAGGGGTGGGGGAGGAGAGAGGGATGGGGTAGGGGGAGAGAGGTGTGCAGGAGGGGGGGAGAGGGATGGGGAGGAGGGAGATGAGGTAGGGGAGGGAAGGGGAAGAGGGACGGAGAGGGAGTGGGGTGGGGGAGAGAGGGGAAAGAGTGGGGAGGTAGAGAGGGAGGGGGAGAGGTAGGGGCAGTCCCCTCCCCCTCCCTCTCTACTGTTCCGATTGGACATCTGTGAGGGATGGCATTGTAACATCACACAATGGAACGTGCTGGAACATCAGGCGGGGGGTGGGGGGGCTGGGGCTGGAGCAAAGGCAGATGTAAATGAGATCCATTCCGATTGGACATCTGTGAGCATTGGGCATTGTGACATCACACAATAGAACGTTCACCAACATTCTATGGGTGAGAGCAGTTAGATTTTTTAAAGATTTTGAAATATTGGGGGGGGGGGTGGGGGGAGGAAGGATTTTATTAAAAATGTGTACGTAAAAATGTCTAAATGTAATGAGGAGTGCATTTGTGAATGTAAAAGCGTAATCTCTAGCAAAATGGAAAAAATGGCGGCTTTTGAGGGTCTGGTTTTGGCGGACCATGGAATCAAAGGACAAAAATCTTATCTGAAAAAAAATGGAATGTGACATACACCAACATGACACACACCCAGTCGGTCGGCAGACATACACACACAGAGTTTAAAAGTATATACTAGAGCAAGTGCAGACCCGTTGGGTCTGGTCCCCGAACGTGCTTCAGTCGCGAATATCAGCTGCGGGGAACAAAAAATGGCGGTGTTTTTGGAGGAGAGCGGGCTGCAGCAGCTGCCGTTATGGTGTCTGGTCAGCTGTAGGCCACAAAATGAGTGTGTGTGGGGAGGGTGGGGGGTGAAGGATTTTATTTTTAAAAGTGTACATAAAAATGTCTAAGTGTAATGAGGAGTGAATGGGTGAATGTAACAGTGCAATGTGTAGCAAAATGGAAAATAGCTCGGGGTTTGAAAGTGTAGTTTTGGCGAACCATGAAATCAAAGGGCAAATCTGACACACACCCAGTCGGCAGACGCACACACAGAGTTCTAATAGTATACTAGACCAAGTGCAGACCCGTTGGGTCTGGTCCCCGAACGTGCTTCAGTACCCAAGTATGTGTGTGTGAGGGAAGGGGTGAAGGATTTTCTTTTTTTCAAATGGCGGCGTTTTTGGAGGAGAGCGGGCTGCAGCAGCTGCCTTTATGGTGTCTGGCCAGCAGGAGCCCACAAAATTAGTGATTGTGTGGAGGGGGGGTGAAGGATTTTATTTTAAAAAATGTACATAAAAATGTCTAAATGTAATGAGGAGTGAATGGGTGAATGTAAAAGTGTAATGTGTAGCAAAATGGAAAATAGCTCGACGTTTGAAAGTGTAGTTTTGGCGAACCATGAAATCAAAGGGCAAATCTGACACACACCCGGTCTGCAGACACACACACACAGTTTTAATAGTATATAGATAGATAGATAAGTAGAGCCAGGATTTTGCCATGAATGCCCTGCCTTTTCGTGCCTTTTGATTATTTCACCGTGATAATGCCTTTTTCATGATCAGTAGCTTAAATCAGCCATTTTTTGCCGTTTTACTAAAAGGTTGTGCTATTTTCGCTTGTTGTACCGTGATTACAATGATGTTTTCTATGTTAACACGTTAATATTAATGTTATTATTAATGTGTTAACATAGTATAACTTACAAGAAAACTTCCACCACCAGGGCAAAACCAGGGCGCCACCATAGGTTGTTCATTTGTTCGTGCCCGTTGGCTCAGTTTTCTCCAAGATCTATTTAAGAAAGAACTGCAGATGCTGGAAAAATCGAAGGTAGACAAAAAATGCTGGAGAAACTCAGCCGGTGAGACAGTATATATGGCGTGAAGGAATAGGCGACAATTAAGGGTCGAGATCCTTCTTCAGACCAATGTGGAGTGGTCGGGAAAAAAAAGGAAGAAGCGGAGACAGTAGGACTAGAAGGAGAGCTGGGAAAGGGGAGGGGGAGGAGGGAGAAGACAAGGGCTATGTAAAATTAGAGAAGTCAATGTTGATATCGCTGGGGTGTAGACTACCCAAGCAAAATACTCAAGCCTTTCTCCTCACTACATTTACTGCTGGCTCCAGTCGCAAATCTGAGTTTGAGTGATTTGTGCAAGGTATTCATTGATGCTGGAATTCCACTGCGGAAATTGGAAAACAAATCTCTCAGAGGATTTTTAGAGAAATACAAAGAGGACCATATGCCAACGGAGTCATCATTACAGAAAAATTATGTTGACGGCAACTTCAACATTGTTGTGCAGAAAATTAGAGATGAAGTTGCATTCAACAGAAATATGGACCTCAATAGATGAGCCAACCGATGCTGTGGGAAGATATGTTGCCAATGTACCATCGGTACACTGGAGGCAGGTCAACCATCAAAGGAGTATTTGTTGACATTGGATGTATTGGAGAAGTCAAACAGCTCAACTATTGCTCAGTTGTATACATCTTCACTTGCTGTACTTTGGCCAGAAGGTATAAAACACGAGAATATTCTTCTGTTGATGACTTAAAGTTTTATTCCCCAAAATGTTGCATTAGCTTAGCTCAAGGGCTGCATAGAATTGCCAAGCACATACGTAGCTTGTTTCCAAATGTCAATCGCCTAGTTTCCAACGTCAAGAAAATCGTGTGCAGTTGTTCAAGGAAATGGCACCCGAGATTCCGCTATCGCATCAGCCCATTTTGACTAGGTGGGGTACATGGCTCTCTGCTGTATTCTACTGCAAATTTGCACTATGCTGCAAATTTTGAAAAGATGAAAGAAATTGTCAGCTGTTTTGAAGAAGAAGAATCTGCTGCAGTCAGGATCGTCAGTGAAATCATGCAGAAAACTTGCCTCCACGGCGATCTTGTTTTTATTGCTTCCAATTTTGCAAAGCTCCCACAAGCTATCACTTCCCTTGAGAAACGTGGTGAAACATTAGTGAATAACTTGCAGGTTTTCAACAAAGTAACTGACGATATTCATAAAGATCGTGGCGATGTAGGTAAAAGCATACAAAGAAAATGTGAGAGAGGGAATTTAGCTAACAAAGATCTTGAAGAAATACAAAATATAGCTAAAGTTGTCAAAGGTAGTTGCAATAGTAAGATTAAACGAGAACTTACCAGTTGAAGCGTGATCTTTATTTTATGAGGAGTTACGGTGATCGATTACGTGAAGAAGCCACGCTAGTGCGCATGCACGTCAATCTTCAAAGCAGGGGTGTGAAATCACAGTAACTACAGTCGAAGTGATATAGTAAGACTCAGAAGACTAGAACTACCAGATGATCTTTGCGATTATGAGGGTCGGGAGGGGAGCGCACGTATTCGCTCACCGTAACCCCAAGATCAAATTTCAAACTGGTAAGTTCTCGTTTAATCTTACTATTTTACTTCGGAGGCACGTGAGTGATTCCGTGAAGATTTCAAAGTTCTGTAATTTCATGCCGTAGATCCAGTTCCATACGACACACTGCTTCGGTTGACACAGGATAAACAAATAATGTATTGAACATTGTTTAAATTATACAATGAATGTTTTTAATAATAAAAGAACAGTAATAACCCCTCTCTCGCAGGGGGAAAGTTGTGGCTGATGAGCATCGTTGTTTCGGAGCCTCTTAGACTCTTGGTGACCTCGATATATTTAGGCAGGTACGTAACTACACATAGTCTCAGGTCAATGGGGTATGCTTTAAAACTTATTTTGGTTCCAGACGTGCCTGATTGATCAGATCATATATATATAAAACATAATATTATCTACAGAAGAATGCATGCTGTCCAGTCGTAGCTTTTGCAATGTCTGGACCCGTTGTGCTGAAACTAGCCCCATCAGCATGACCACTGAGCATTATCTTCTGGAAAGACAGTGATGGGATTGCAGCCCATTGCTGGAGCAGTGTGAGAACTATGCTCACATCTCAGATTTCCGTATATCTAGGTCTGGGAGGGTTTTTGTTAAAAATACCTTTCATGAATCGGGACACCAATGGATGAGATCCGACAGAGTGTTGTCCCAACCCCTGCCATAAATAGGAGGACAAAGCACTTTGAGCACTATTAATGGCACTATAGCTCAATTGCTCATCAAAATGCAATGTAGCAAGGAACTCCAATACATCACGTATGCCTGCAGTCTGATAAGATATATTTGACTGTAAACAGAACATCTCCCATTTCTTAATATGAGATATGTATTGTTTTTTAGAACTATCCCTCCAGGCCGCAGTAATCACATCCACAGTCCTAATCGATAGTCCGAGCCCCGGGAACGGTCTGGTCAAAATCTGCAAATCAACAGATTAATATGATCATGTAAAGGGTGACACTCTCCTGTCACAGGATGAACCAACAAGTTGCTGCATTTGGGGATAACCATGAATGGCTGTGTCGTCAGTCTCAGAACCAGTGGGAACCATGGCTGCGTGGGCCAGTCCGGAACTACCAAAACGCCTGAAGCGGAGTCCTGCTCAAATTTGGTGAGACATTGACTGATGAGGCAGAATGGGGGAAAAGCGTAAAAGAACGTACCTCCCCAATGTAGCAAGAATGCGAAAGGGATAGACAGAAAGGAAAAGGAGGTGGAGTATCGTTGCTGGTTAGAGAGGAGATTAACGCAATAGAAAGGAAAGACATTAGCTTGGAGGATGTGGAATCGATATGGGTAGAACTGCAAAACACTAAGGGGCAGAAAACGCTAGTGGGAGTTGTGTACAGGCCACCTAACAGTAGTAGTGGAGTTGGGGATGGCATCAAACATGAAATTAGAAATGCATGCAACAAAGGTAAAACAGTTATAATGGGTGACTTCAATCTACATATAGATTGGGTGAATCAAATTGGCAGGGGTGCCGATGAAGAGGATTTCTTGGAATGTATGCAGGATAGTTTTCGAAACTAACATGTAGAGTAACCAGTGAGAGAGCAGGCTATTCTAGACTCGGTACTGAGTAATGAGGAAGGGTTAGTTAGCAGTCTTGTTGTGCGTGGCCCCTTGGGCAAGAGTGACCATAATATGGTTGAGTTCTTCATTAGGATGGAGAGTGACATTGTTAATTCAGAAACAAGGATTCTGAACTTAAAGAAAGGTAACTTTGAGGGTATGAGACGTGAATTGGCCAGGATAGACTGGCAAGTGATTCTTAAAGGGATGACGGTGGATATGCAATGGAAGGCAGTTACAGACTGCATGGACGAACTACAACAATTGTTCATCCCAGTTTGGCAAAAGAATAAATCAGGGAAGGTAGTGCATCGGTGGATAACAAGGGAAATCAGGGATAGTATCAAAACTAAAAATGAAGCATACAAATTAGCCAGAAAAAGCAGCCTACCAGAGGACTGGGAGAAATTCAGAGTCCAGCAGATGAGGACAAAGTGCTTAATTGGGAAAATAGATTATGAAAGAAAACTGGCAGGGAACATAAAAATAGACTACAAATGTTTTTATAGATATGTGAAGAGAAAAAGGTTAGTTAAAACAAATGTAGGTCCCTTGCAGTCAGAAACTGGTGAATTGATCATGGGGAACAAGGACATGGCAGACCAATTGAATAACTACCTTTGTTCTGTCTTCACTAAGGAAGACATAAATAATCTGCCGGAAACAGCAGGGAACCGGGGGTCAAATGAGATGGAGGAACTGAGTGAAATCCAGGTTAGCCGGGAAGTGGTGTTAGGTAAATTGAATGGGTAAAGGCCGATAAATCCCCAGGGCCAGATAGGCTGCATCCCAGAGTACTTAAGGAAGTAGCCCCAGAAATAGTGGATGCATTAGTGATAATTTTTCAAAACTCTTTAGATTCTGGAGTAGTTCCTGAGGATTGGAGGGTAGCTAATGTAACCCCACTTTTTAAAAGGGAGGGAGAGAGAAAATGGGGAATTACAGACCAGTTAGTCTAACATTGGTAGTGGGGAAAATGCTACACTCAGTTATTAAAGATGGGATAGCAGCACATTTGGAAAGTGGTGAAATCATTGGACGAAGTCAGCATGGATTTATGAAAGGTAAATCATGCCTGACGAATCTTATAGAATTTTTCGAGGATGTAACTAGTAGAGTGGATAAGGGAGAACCTGTGGATGTGTTGTATCTGGACTTTCAGAAGGCTTTCGACAAGGTCCCACATAAGATATTAGCATTCAAACTTAAAGGACACGGTATTGGGGGTTCAGTGTTGATGTGGATAGAGAACTGGCTGGCAGACAGGAAGCAAAGAGTAGGAGTAAACAAGTCCTTTTCAGAATGGCAGGCAGTGACTAGTGGGGTACCGCAAGGCTCAGTGCTGGGACCCCAGCTATTTACAATATATATTAATGATCTGGATGAGGGAATAGAATGCAATATCTCCAAGTTAGTGGATAACACGAAGCTGGGGGGCAGTGTTAGCTGTGAGGAGGATGCTAGGAGGCTACAAACTAACTTGGATATGTTGGGGGAGTGGGCAAATGCATGGCAGATGCAGTATAATGTGGATAAATGTGAGGTTATCCACTTTGGCGACAAAAACAGGAGGGTTGACTATTATCTGAACGGTGAAAGAGGAAAGGGGGAGATGCAACGAGACCTGGGTGTCATGGTATACCAGTCATTGAAAGTAGGCATGCAGGTGCAGCAGGCTGTGAAGAAAGCGAATGGTATGTTGGCATTCATAGCAAAAGGATTTGAGTACAAGAGAAGGGAGGTTCTACTGCAGTTGTACAGGGTCTTGGTGAGGCCACACCTGGAGTATTGCGTACAGTTTTGGTCTCCTAATCTGAGGAAAGACATTCTTGCCATAGAGGGAGTACAAAGAAGGTTCACCAGACTGATTCCTGGGATGGCAGGACTTCCATATGAAGAAAGACTGGATAGACTCGGCTTGTACTCGCTGGAATTTAGGAGATTGAGGGGGGATCTTATAGAGACTTACAAAATTCTTAAGGGGTTGGCCAGGCTAGATGCAGGAAGATTGTTCCCGATGTTGGGGAACTCCAGAACAACGGGTTACAGTTTAAGGATAAGGGGGAAGTCTTTTAGGACCGAGATGAGAAGATCATTTTTCACACAGCGAGTCGTGAGTCTGTGGAATTCTCTGCCACAGAAGGTAGTTGAGGCGAGTTCATTGGCTACATTTAAGAGGCCCTTGTGGCTAAAGGGATCAGGGGGTATGGAGAGAAGGCAGGTACAGGATACTGATTTGGATGATCAGCCATGATCATATTGAATGGCGGTGCAGGCTCGAAGGGCCGAATGGCCTACTCCTGCACGTATTTTCTATGATTCTATGATCCACCGCTACTGCTCCGGTTCCCATGAAACGTATTTAGGTAACTGGTGATTTAACCTGGATGCAAATAGATCTTTGTCTGACAATCCATACCGGATGACAATCTTTTTGAAAACTTTTGGATTCAGCATCTATTCTATGTTGTCATTAAATTTACGTGACCTGGTGTCTGCCACCCCATTATCTCTACCTGGTAGGTAGATAGCTGAGACCTAGATGTTTCTCGTAATACACCAGTGCCAGATGAGGTTAGCCAGATTATCACATGATAATGACTTAATTCCACCCATGTGATTGATATATGCAACAGCTGTGATATTGTAAATCTGGAGCGGAACATGTGAATCATGCATTGTTGAACAGTATGATTTTGGGCCATAGAATGCACCCAGCAATTCTAACTAGTTTATCCCATGCATCTGCAGAATTAATGCCTCTTGCATACTCCATCTGCCGCCGCAGCTAGACTCGGTATCAGTGGCTACCCATCCCGAAGCACTCACATCAGTTTGTTAAATAACTGAAGGTTGTTTAGCCAGAATGTCTCTAGTACATCGTGAGACATTAGTTATCCACCATTGCAACTCGGTGATAGCTTCGACTGGCAACTGCATTGGTCTATCAAAATGATCTGCATGTTCTTTGAGTGCTTGTTCTTTAGCTCGTTGCACATTCTGATAGTGCAGAGGCCCGAACTGCACTCCAGGGAAAACTGCCACTAATTTACCAATAACACTGGCTACATCGGACGGAGGGTTGCTGTTCATCTACCAGATTGCTACAAGCCTCCATAATTTCTAACATTTTGGCCGTAGGCAAAGTCACCGACATGTTAGTTGAATCAATGATGAACCCCAAATAGTCAATAATTCTAGACGGTACTAATTTGGATTTAGTTGGATGGATGAGGAAACCTAACCTCTCAAACAGGTTTTTGGTAACTGAAACTGACAATTCAGCTGCTTCATGAGTTTTGCCTATGATCAGAACATCATCCAAGTATGCCATCACAATGTGATTCTGGGCACAGAGTAGTCCTAATACTGGTTTCAACAATTTTGTAAATAACCTAGGGGCTGAGGTTAACCCATTGGGCAAAGTTTTAAATTGCCACAGCTGTCTCATCCAACTAAATTTTAAGTATCTCCGGTATTGGTGATGAATTGGTACTGAATAATATGCATCTATCAGATCTATACTCGCCATATAACACCCTTTGGATACCAGTTGCTTAGCAGTACTGAAAGGTTCCATTTTAAAATGTTTATACTGGACATAAGAGTTCAGTCGGGTTAAGTCCAGAATGACTCGACACCCACCATCCTTCTTTTGCCTGGGGAATATATTGGACACAAATTGTTGAGGCTGATAAGCTGTCCTTTCAATTACCCCTTTTTTGAATAATATTTCAATTTCATCATTCACCTGTAGAGTTTCTGGTTTTGAAAATACCAATACC
This sequence comes from Raja brachyura, assembly GCA_963514005.1. The sequence continues at coordinate 32,708,798 of OY740799.1, forward strand.
CGACTTGTACGGGTGGATGTACTTCAGAGTTAAACTAGATTCGAGACCCCCGGATAGTGTCCAGTATAAACGGGTCTGATGTTATGCAGCACCATTCATCGTAGAACAATTGCAACCTACCCCCTACTGGTGACTGATCTCTAGAGGATATGTCCTGGACAAGTCCAGTTACTCGTACTTCCATAGTTGCTGGATTCCTCTGTCTCCTGGTCCTGTTGGGGGTATGCATTGGTGCGTGCCAATGGCGTAGAGATGGAATCGCCCAGCTTGGTCCTTGCCCTGCACCAGCGTCTGTAGCCCGTCTGAAAGGGTATGGTCTGCGAGGCGCCATCCTGCCCCCGGGATGTGTTTTGATGGATTGTTTTTGCCTCATCGTCCAGGTCTTTAACTTGTTTCGCTAAATCCCCCCCAAATAGTAAGTTTGGTGGCTGAATATTGGAGGATCTGCATAAGGCTGCGAATCGCGGGTTGAGCGTAGGCTTAATGGCAATTTTCCTTGAACAATTGATTTCAAAATGAGCGTTATACAGCAGGGCCAACATATCCTGCTGTGTGTTCGATAGTGGTGCTCCTTGCATTATTCGCCCAAAAGCCGTTATTCACGCTCAAACCAATTTTAAGACTTTCTGCAGCCTTAACTCATGCGCCCGCATGGATGTGCCCATTTGCCCCCAGATGGCCTGGTTCACTGTGGGCACTTTGAACGATGCACAGTTAACAGGTGTTTTGTATCTTCTCGAGGTTTCATCCATTATGGATTCCTGGAGCTGGTGAGAGGCCATATAGTTGATATTCCTGGCCAGGTTTGCGTCCATTCCCTCACCAGTTCCAGCTGGTATGGCGAATTTACTTGCCACATCCGGCACTGCTGGAGCGAAGCTCGTGTGCTTTGGTGTATGCTCCTCCGCTATATCACCAACTTCAGGGTCAGAGTCATACTGCCATGGGTCTCCCTGCTCATGAATAAGGGAGGCATCATGCAGTCCTCGACTTGGCGCTGCTGGTATGGGTCCCCATGCAGACTCATGGGCATATGGTTCTTCCTGCAGGTATAGCTCTTTTCTATACGGACCTCTGCTAGAGGTTGCTGCTGAGAGCTGCTAGGGAACCCCAGGGGTATAAAATCCTGGCTGGAACACCTCATGGTTGAGTATTTTCTCTAGGAGGTGTTCCATTTTATCCAGACGACCCCAAACCTTTTTGTTGGTAGGAGGGGAGTCTTTTTGGCCTGACTCATCAGAGTCGACAGGCCTTGATGATTTCCACTTGGCCTTCCTCCCAACTGGAGTGGCCACAGTGCTCTGAGGCACCGGAGTTGCTGCCGCAGGCTGTACTGCCGGTGGCTCTGGAGCCGTCGTCTCTGGAGCTGGCGTAAGCGCCCGCCCGCTGGCCGCGATCCCGTGGGCAGTGTTTTTACTTTTGTCAGCGGCACACCTCGCCTTACTTTTAGTTGTTTTTTCCATATTGGAATTGTTCTTGTTGGCTCCTGCAACCAGCCTTATGGAACCAAGCAAATCGCAGTCAATTTTAAAACTTACCTGCGAGTTTTTAACTTACCGCTGGTGGAGCTGCGCTCTCCAGCCCGTCACTGCACCATGCGTCTGACGTAATGACGCGCATGCGCACTGGTGGGGCTTCTTCACGGAATCACTCACGTGACTCCGAAGTAAAATAAACTCGATATCACCATGAATATAGAGTCTGTAGCTTGATTCGAGTATGCACCAGTCACCTCAGCTGGGGTAGAAAGACTTTTTTCACAACTGAAAGATATTCCGTCTGACCAGATAATTTGAAAAAAGAAAATGCTGGTAATTATGTGCAATCAGGCAACTTTGGTCATTTAATGTAGTATACCTTTATATTATTATGTTTAACCATATTTTGGTGGTGGAAATAAATGCCTTTTTATGCCTTTTTGTCAAAAATGCGTTTTACGTGTCTTTTTTGTAATTTTAATATGCCTTTTTGCCTGCCTATTTCAAAGTTTTTTAGCGCTTAAACATCCTGGCTCTAGTTATAAGGATAAGGATGGGAAGAAAACTCCATTAAACCCATTGACATACTTTCAAACGTTACAAAAATGTTGAAGAAAAAGTCCACTGATCATATTTAAAGTTTATGTGACAAAATAAAATAATTGAACTTTGAAAAGAGAATCTCATAACTCACAGTGGCCTAGTTTTTGTCTCCATCATCTTCTGAACTGTAAAATCAGAGTTGAGTGATACGACTTTTGTTCCACAGCCTGCCCAGTAGGTCACCTGTCCTGAAATGGACGAAATACTCAAACATACTAAAGGTGTACTGATGTCGCCAATTTCCACAACCTTCACTGGTGCACCATCTTGATACTGTTGGATCAGAATAAACCACAAACCATTACTATGTAAAACATAGTGGCATGGTAATTGGTTAGAAATATGTTTTTTTACTGAGATTTAAAAAAAACTCTGATAACATGCTTGATATAAAACGCGCCAATAAAAATAATCAATTTTAACAGTCCTGGAAAAATTCAAAAGAAACCACATAAAACAGCGTACAATTTCTTATTATAAAATTCGTTCAAATTGGGGTTTCCTTTGCCATTAGAACTTTTAAAGCAGAACAGGGGACAGGGGAAAGCAAGCAATGAATGAAGGCCCTTTCGTGTTTGGGGCAGAGCATTCAGTGTCACAAGAGAATGCTCAGAAATGGATGGGACTGCGGGTGGATGTTGAAAGCTTGGGAGGAGTCACAACTCTAGCCAGGGAACTCATGATTAACATGGAGATTGGCAATGGTAGTCCCTCAGTTATCCATGTTCTATAACCAAATAACTAAATGTATCCTGCAAATAATTGTATATCAGAGTAATATAAGAAAGTTTATAGAGGAATATAGGAAAGTTTACTTTTGAGATACGATGGTTAAATGTAAGGGGAAGGCCATGTGGGAACCAGTTATGATCCCACTACCCACCCAGGTTGTCAAATGTCAAGCAATATCAGATTCCAGGCGGGTGGCCACAAAGAAATGTCAGAGATAGCGAGGGAGCTGCTGGAGCAAGAGGTGATTAGGGAACGCTACTCCTGGTTATAACAGCCCTATCAGGCCTGTGAAAAATTCCGATGGGATCTGAAGAATGATTGTTAAAGAAGGAACTGCAGATGCTGGAAAATCGAGGGTACATAAAATGCTGGAGAAACTCAGCGCGTGCAGCAGCATCTATGGAGCTAAGGAGATAGAAAACGTTTCGGGCCGAAACCCTTCTTCAGACTGATGGGGGGTGGGGGGGAAGAAAGGAAAAAGGAGGAGCCCGAGGGCTGAGGGAGAGGTAGGAAGGGGATGAGACAGCAGGGGTTAACAGAATTGAGAGAATTCAATGTTCATGCCAAGAGGATGCAGACTCCCCAAGCGGAATATGAGGTACTGTTCCTCCAATTTGCGGTGTTACTCACTCTGGCCGTGGAGGAGGCCCAGGACAGGGATCGGATACAGAATGGGAGGGGGAGTTGAAGTGCTGATCCACCGGGAGATCGGGTTGGTTATTGCGGACCGAGTGGAGGTGTTCAGCGAAACGATCGCCAAGCCTCCTCTTGGTCTCACCGATATAGGTCAGTTGACATCTAGAGCAGCGGATACAATAGATGAGGTTGGAGGAGGTGCAGATGAACCTCTGGCAGACCTTGAAGGACTGCTTGGGTCCTTGAAAGGAGTGGAGGGGGGAGATAAAGCGACAAGTGTAGCATCTCTTGCGGTTGCAAGGGAAAGACGGGGGGGGGGGGGGGAGATGGGAAGATGTAGTGAGTGGTGGGGTCACGTTGGAGGTGGCGTAACTGGTGAAGGACTATGTGTTGTATGTGCCAGCTGGTGGGGTGAAAGGTGAGGACCAGGGGGACTCTGCCTTTGTTGCAAGTAGGGGGATGGGGAGAGCGGGCAGTGTTATGGGGTACGGAGGAGACCCTGGTGCGAGCCTCAACTATCGTGGGGGAGGGGAATGCCCGTTCTCTGAAGAATGAGGACATTTGTGATGCCCTGGTGTGGAACACCTCTTTGTGGTTGCAAGGGAAAGTGCCCGGGGAAGAAGAATGATGGTCAATTACTGCCAACCGAATGAACATGTTCTCCCCTCTGTAGCTCCAATGTTGTCACTACCATGGATAAATCCTAAGGAGAGAGAATCCTTGATATGCTGAGGTCGACTTGGCCAATGCCTTCTTCTTGAATCCATTGACTAAGGTGTCCCAAGATGAGTCCTTCATTTGGGATGGACGTCAGTATAACTTCCAACGACTCCCACAGGGATATTTGAATGGACCCACCATTTGCCACAGAGTAGTTGGCAGGGATCCTACAATGGAGCAAGATAGACCACTCCTGCTAAATGCAATGGGGCTGACGTGTTGTAGGCAACGGAACGTGGGCCTTTTTTTCATCCATTTCCGTAACCAGACCCGACTCGACTCGCAGTGTAATCAACGTTGCGGGGGAAGTTTGTGTTAATAAATTAAAATTCTGAAAATGAGGAGAAGATTGTTACCAAATAACTTTTATTTTTACGAGGATGTTTCTGTAACTGGCTTCCGTCTCCGCACTATTATCCTATGGGATCTTTGGTGCGTAGACGGAAGCCGGTTACGGAAATGGGGCCTTAAATTACCCATGAATCTGCCCATGACCGTACTACATCTTTTTCGTTGAGTGGACTATCTTGCTTGCTATAGGACCTTTGATTGGCACTGCCTCATCCTGCATTAGGCGGTCATTCCAAGGCCGCAGTATGCAGTAACCCAGAAAAAGGCAGAGTTTGAATGGGTGCTGGAACAGCAATGTTCCTTTGAGGCTGTCAAGGGCGCACTGGAGCAGGCCTTGTCTCTATTTCCTGTCAATCATGGCACAACAGGTCATGCCATCGTCCTAGCCCTACACTCATCCCTAGAACACCTGGATAAGAGAGATACCTACATCAGACTCCTATTCATAGACAACAGCTCTGCCTTTAATACCATTATACCATCCAAGCTTATCTCTAAACTCACAGGACTTGATTACAATCAAGTCATTTACAGTGTATAAGGGAATAAAAGGAATAAAGTTTAATGCAAGATAAAGCCAGTAAAGTCCGATGAAGGATAGTCCGAGGGTCATCAAGGAGGTAGATAGTAGTTCAGAACTGCTCTCTAGTTGTGCTAGCATTATTCAGGTGCCTGATAACAGTTGGGAAGAAACTGCCTGATGGGAGAGGGGAAAAGACGGAGTGGCCAGGGTTCGACTCATCCTTGATTATGCTGCTGGCCTTGCCGAGGTAGCGTGAGGTACAAATGGAGTCACTAGAAGGGAGGTTGGTTTGTGATGGTCTGGGCTGCGTCCACAATTTGCTGCAATTTCTTGCGGTTTTGGACAGAACTGTTCTCAAATCAAGCTGTGATGCATCCTGATAAAATGCTATCTATGGTGCATCTGTAGAAGTTGGTGAAAGTTGTAGGGAACATGCCAAACTTCCTATACCTTCTAAGGAAGTAGGGGCGTTGGTGTGCTTTCTTATTCGTTGCTTCAATGTGGGTGGTTCAGGAGAAGATGTAGTTGATATTAAATCCTAGGAATTTTTCATCTATCTCTACTTCGGCACCATCAATGCAAACTGGGCTACGTGTACCGCTTTCCTTCCTGAAGTCAATCACTATCTCCTTTGTCTTGCTAACATTGAGAGAAAAGTTGTTGTCTTGACACCAGGACATGAGATTCTCAATCTCCTTCTTGTACTCCATCTCATCATTATTTGATATCCGGCACACAATGGTGGTGTCGTCTGCAAATTTTAACATTTAATTAGCTTTGTACATGGCTGCACAGTCGTGGGTGTACAAGGAATAAAGGAACAAGCTGTGAATGCATTCTTGGTGGAGTCACCGTGTTGAGGATTATCGTAGAGGATGATTTGTCCCCTACCTTCACTGATTGGGGTCAGTTGGTCAGGATGTCGAGGATGCAGTTGCAGAGGTGAGTGCTGACATCAAGTCCTGTGAGTTTGATGATGAGCTTGAATGGTATAATGGTATTTAAGGCAGAGTTGCAGTCTATTGAATAGTTTTCACGAGAGAGTTAGATTTAGGTCTAAAGGAATCAAGCAGGCTATTGACTGCAAGGGCACTGATTTTAGATGATCAGCCATGATCATATTAAATGGCATTGCTGGCTCAAAGGGCCAAATGGTCTACTCCTGCACATTTTTTTTCTATAGGAATCTGTTGTATGTGTCTCTCTTAGCCATGGGATCTTGGGATGTGTAGGGCTAGGGCGATAGCATTGTTCGTGGACCTGCTGTGGTGGTAGGTGAACTGCAATGGGTCAAGGCCACTGGGTAGACTGGATTTAATGCCTTCCATGACTAGCCCATGCCTGTGATAACCTTAACAACTGACTATTGCCCAGCGTTTCCTCTATCCAGAGGATGATAGGGGCTTCTGAGGATGAGAAAATGACAGGTTGTAACTGGGAAAGGAAGAATCAGGGGATGACATCCTGAAGGTGGGCAAAGTTAGAGTTATTTGCCCCAATGCGCCAAGAGGAATATGGGAAGTAATAGCTAAGTGAGCGGGTGATACCTGCTGGGTATTGGAAGATGGACATCCCTCGCTCACATGCTTAAACTGCCAGGGATTGAGGAAAAGGAAGTGATGTGTTGATAAGATATGATGCACTGATTTTCTCTGCAGGTGACCAAAGGGTCTCACCATGTAGGGAGTAAGAACAATTCCACTCCTCAGCTGGATGGCACTGACCATCACTAACACACAATATCTTTGTGACCAATCACAACAACACACTATTTCCATGCACAATGGAGAATCCATGTGTTGCCACAGGCCTTATCAGGGAAGGAGGAATTGGACATTGATGAGCCAGGAAGGCAGATGAGCTTGGTTTGTTAGGGACTCTGCATTTAAGATCGTGGACTTGGAGAGGGAGTGGCATATGATGTGTGGAGATGCCCTGTGCAGATCCAAATGTGATCCTGGTCAACAAAGAATGAAAAAATTACATATCAACACCTTTTTGTATTTGTTTTATGCTTTTGCTAAAGAGTTCAATGTTTCGAGTTGTTGGATCTCTCCCCACACACCTATCCACTCCAAAAGACAGAATCCCCATTGAGGTCCAGTCCCTTTAACGTAACTGAGACACCTGAGTGGTATATCACCCAAAATGGCTCCAGTTCTAATCAGAAAAGCTGCCCACTTACACCAAGAGGCAAATAGAATCCTGCATGCTCCCTTTGACTGCTTTCTAGGGGTGATATCAGCCAAAGTACACCCATAGCCTGTCCCCTAGCATTTTGACCCATATCAATATGTTAGGGGTGCACCCATAGGTGGCATCTGCTTGGTTTGGTATTTGACAGGTGGACATAATGTAGGCTGCACTAACTGTTCACAAAGTTTAAAAAACGGTGAAGATGGTTCCGGGGGCTTCTTTGTTATCACTGCCCTGAACCGTACCAGCGGGACCTCATTCAACGATACCTGGCTCCCTCGTCACCCCTTGGGTCTCCACTGCCCTCACTTACTACAATGCCATCTATTTTATTTGTGTCCATAGAGCACATCCTTGGCTGCTGGCCAACTGGATAGGGTCATTTTACCTGGGTTTTGTACTAGCCTACATATACCTCAGTAATGCCCTGCCTGTAAAAAGTGGGGGATGGGCTAAACGCGCTATTTTAGAAACTGAACTACTCTTTGCCATATTGTTTCCTCCTTATGGAATGGCTTAATCGGTCAAAGTGACCCAAAAAGTCGCAGCTGTGAGGGAAAGGATACGCAATGAAACAACTGATGGATTGGTGAAGGTTGCTATTAATGATGAGATGGTTGCTGTTAGAATGGTGGCTTTGCGGAGCCAAGCTGCCCTAGAATGGAATGTTGGCGTTTAGTGAAAATCAAAAGAAAGTTACATACTTGAGTTATCACTGATAACTAGTTTGTCAGGGATAAAGTATATCAAACGTAAGAGCAGTTAAAAATCGTCACACAACCAAATTGTGACATGGTAATAGCATTTGTTGCAAGACAGATTAAATAGTGGCATAAGTAAAAATACATGACAACAACCAAATAAAGGCAAAGAGAGCAAAACGTGCATTTCATATAAATGCTTAGAAAGAATGCTGGGGTGGGGTGGCATTTAAGACTAAACAAGAAAATTAAAAGACACAGCATTCATGGGTTCAAGTCATGAACAGCTTTCAAGCATTTACCATCAGCTTTAACTGTATTCAATACAAAGATGAACTTACCTTTACTGTTGTATCCTTAAAAATAGCAAGCTTCCCATCTGCTGTTCCCACCAAAAGCAAGTTGTCTTCTTTGCTAAAATAATATTTTACAAATAATGACTGAAGTCTCATTTTAATCTCTGGATGAACAATGAAACATTTTTAAATTAAGTCACTGTCATAATGAAAAAGGCATGGCAGCCAATGTGCATAAATCAAGTCTCCATTATCAGCATGTGATCATAAATTTTTTGTTAATGATATTTGGAATATATATTATGGCCAGGACTCTTTGGATAACTGAACACCTCTTCTGTAAAGTAGTGCCAACTGATCTTTTACAGCTATCGAGACAACAGACAGGTTTTCATTCTAAAGTCTCATCTGAAAGATACCATGTCGGACATTATAGCACTTCCTTAAAAAATGCACATGACTGTACCAGCCTTGACATTTGTGTTCAAATGTCTGGAATGTGATTGGAAACAGAGCCTTTTGATTCTAGTTCTGACAGCTGAGCATTAGACCATACATAGAAATCTTTTGTTTTTAACTGTTGCTTTAATAATTCCAAAACTGAAATAACCTTTTAAGTAGAAAGTTTTAATATGTAATTTACTTGGCAAAGGGCATCATAAGTCAAGTTCAAGTACACATTTATTGCCACATGCACTAATTAAGGTACAGTGGAATTTGATTTACCATGCGGCCACACAATCAAAAAGAGTACAATACACAATAGAATATAACATGAACATCCACCACAGCGGAATCAGCATTCTTCACTGTGGTTGAAGGCAATAACGTTCAGTCAGTCCTCCTCCTTTGTTCATCCGTGGTCGGGGCCATGAACCCTCCACAGTCGCCGCTTCGGACGGCCCGATGTACAGGCTCCCTCGTCGGGATGCTCGAAACTCCGAAGTCGGGGCGGACGGACACTCCGTGGCTTGGAGGTCCCGAATCAGCCGCTTCCTACAGGAGACCGGGGCTTCACAATGTTATAGGCCGCAGGCCGGCGGTCGGAGCTCTTCTCCGGCGAGGGATCCCAGACTCCACGATGGAAAGTCCACGCCGCGCCCACGACTAGAAGCTCCGCAGACCGCGGCTTCAGGATGTTGTAATCCGCGGGCCAGCAATCTGAGCACTTCTTCTGGCGATCCCCGGCAAGGGATCGCCCCGCTCCACGATGGAAAGTCTGCGCTGCATCCGCTGCTGAAGCTCTGGGCCCGACTACCAATCCAAGTTGTTAGGCTGCGAGGGAGGGCGAAAATGCGACTGGGAGAAAAGTCGCATTCCACCGAGATAAGTGACTAAAAAGGTTTCCCCCTATTCCCCACAACCCCCCCCCCCCACACTAAAACACACTTTTAGGCATACATAAAAACAAAAAAAAGTCAAAAGGATGAACAGTTACTGGTGAGGCTTCTGGCTCGCAGCGCCACCCGATGGTCCCGAGTCAAATATGTATTGTGGGACAAACATCACATACCATAAGATTTCACAAAAGATGTTTAATTTAATTACAGAAAACCAAATGTGGCAAATATCTAAAGACTTGCTGTATTTCCTGCAGCATTCCTTATTTTTAAATCACTCACACCTGGTTGTGATTTTGTAATTTCACTTGGTTTTCCCATTTGTATTTTCTCAGTTTATTTCCGTGTGGGGGTTATTTGTCACTGAGGTGAGGATGATCATGTTATGATGTCTGCTATAGGATAGGAGCCAAATTCTGAGATGGAAGTTACTATCCTGCAAATCCATGATCAAAATGCCCAATCTCTGTGTGCTGCTACTGTTCATTTCAATGCAGATCCAGGATACTGTGAGTAAGGAGTTCCTTATGCAGCAGTCATACAAACCAATTTTTATCTCACCGTTGGCCATTTTTGTATTGTTTGCATGCCGAATATGTTGTTACAAATGCTTGTGTTTTTTGTTTTATAGTTTGCCAAAGACTGTAGTGGCCTGGTCAAGGTCAGGGACCGCCACAAGACAATGATTTAACGAGCCATTTTCTATCAATTATAATGCAAGTTATTTGGTACAATGATATGGGACTGCCCTTTTGTACAAGTGTATACATTTGAATATAATTACCAATTGCATGATTTTATAGCATCAAACCATAATTTCTCATAGATATTTCATATCATTTTAATTGCAACTAAAATCAAGGGATTATGTTCTGATCCAGCTGCAATCTCCTTCAGATAAGCTGTCCTTCACTCACTCTCATGGAAATGTCAGTGAATTAAATCTAAACAAATATGCAGCATCAATCCATCGCTATCTTGTTATTATCATTGCAATATAAATGAATGGAAAACAGGATCAAAAGAAATCAGCTGCTTTTGAAAAAGTACAGCAAGATTTTTCGAGACGCCACATTTACATGGAGAAATGCACAACTATAATTAACCAAATCACATATGTTGATAAGATTGTTTTTCGAACTATCAGTGTAATTTCGTAATTTAAATCATACCAACCTTTTCTTGGAATGATTGGTGAAGAACAAACATGTAATGGAATCAGACATTTTCCGAAGTTGATGAATTGATTGTCCATTCTCCGCGCTAACCACCCACAAACGTCCGGACTGTGTGCCAGCAACAACCCAGTTAACTTGTTCACCAATCACAGATATGAAAGCCAGGCACAAAATGCAATTATCATTAATATCCTGGAAAAATATTATTTTTTTAATCAGATGGTGAAATGAGAAAGCAAATTGTAAATGGCACAATTGTATACATTGCTAAATTAAGTAAGAAATTCTATTCACACAATTTACAGTAAAAGAAAATAATTTACAGCAACACCCTTCTTACCCCAATGGCAAATCAACATAAAATTTAAGTTTCAACACCATGAGTAATGTCAGTACATGGTGACATGTATTTGTGTTTGATTCTTAATACTGTTATGAATATTTAGTGTAATGTGGAGATACAGCATGAAAACAGGCCCATTGGCCCACCGAGTCCACGCCCACCTTCAATCACCCGTCAACACAAGTTCTATGTTATCCCACTGCCTACATGTTAAGGCAATTTTATGTAGGCCAACTAACTGACAAACCCACACGTCTTTGGGGTGTGGGAGCAAATCAGAGCACCCAGAAGAAACCCACATTAGGGCTGCTTTCTGATTAACTGATAAATGTATTCATTTAAAAAAAGTGATTCATCATTAATTAATCACTTTGCCCCTGATTAAAATGATTAACTTTCAAAAATCATTTTTTTTGTGATTTTCAAATCAAAACATTATTTCTTGGCATATTTACCATTATTTCACAAACGTAAACCTACATTAGACTTTCATCCGGTAAAATCTCAAAAAACAAAGTATCAATGGTCTTATCACTCAATAATGTATGCAATTTGAAGACAGAGGTCAGCAGCCCTAAAACATCTTTCAGATTCAACTGAGCTAGGAGAAATTGCCATGAGTGGTCTGTATACTTCAGCGTTTCAATGTGCTTTCCAGAACAGCTATTTCTCACTTCAATATCTTCAAAATGTCTTGCAGGTTTGCATACGACTCCATTGGCTTTGAGATTTACATTCTTTCCGGAGAGAACGGCATCGAGCTCTTCTGATTTACTTTGCATCACGGTGGGTTCAATTTGATCATTATCTTCTTCACCATTGTCATGAAGTAATTCATCATTTTTATTTGAGATCAGCCACACGTAAACACCTCTCGCAATTTTGGCAAGATCATTTGTTGGTGGGAATGCAGGTCGGGAGTTCTAGGCAGAGTCATAATCTATTGGAACATCCAAGTACCGAGGAGTCCTAAAATGCCTGAGCTTCTTCTTTACTCAACCGTGGCGTGAACAGCTTCATACAGTTTTCTGACAATATTGCCAGGTTGCTGCTCCAGAATGATCAGTGTGAAATCAAATGTTTGTCAGCTTTGACTAAGTTGCAATGATGTCATCCAAGGGCTAGGACACTCATTTCAATCAAATCCAAACTTTCAGCTAACTTGGGTGCCAGCTTCAATTCAATTTCAGATGGGAAAAGATGGCTGGATGAAAGCTCACCAAGACATCTTTCAGTTTCAAAAACGGCCTCAGCATATCCAGCATTGAATTCCAATATGTTTTGCATTCAATTTCCTTTTTCACGTTGGACTAGATTTTGCAATAAATAATTTCTCATGGGTGATTTGCAGAAACGTTTAACATTGTTTGGATTTTTCAGATCAATCAGCAGTGTTGTCTGCTAGTTGAACATCAACATCCACAGATTAATTTTCAACTCATTCACTGATATAGCCATCATCACCTTTGTCCTCCTCAATCATCTCTTCTTCTTAGATGTAGTCTTCATTCCCATCTTCAGCAGCATCAGCATATATGTTATGCGGCCACTTGATCAACACATCAACCACATCTCAGTGAATAACTGGAAAAGGCCTGATTTATGACCGAGCTTCTTCTTGACCCTGGCTCAATCAGACTCCAGGTTTCTTTAAATCAATGTCAAAAGTTTCAAGTTTATCAATGATCAATTTTAGACCTTTTTCAGCATACATTTAACCATTTATTGTATCATCCAAAGGCCAAAGAGATTGTCAGTAAATTGACTCACATGTAATTTCGATTTCTCTTTGAGGTCCACGTCTAAAGTCCCAGATTTCAGTATTTCCTTCAGTTCCTTTTTCATTTCTTCCCGGATTCTTGTTCCAAACATCATGGCCATATCACAAATTTACTTACTCATTCTTGGGATTTTCAGACCTTGTGCTTTCTAGCCATTTTTGATGTCAACATTTTTGGCCAAATGGAATTCTGTCTAAAGCTGTCAAGTGTGCAAGAACAAACTCAAGTGTTTCTGTTTAAAATGCTTGAAATGCGAATGAATTGTTCCCTGATTTGTGCAGAATGGAATGCCAACTAACTTGTTTGAAGACACTGGGTAAAATTTGAACACATGTTTATGTTCCAGATAATATTTAAATGACGATGGAGATGGCTGATATTTGAAAGTTGTTTCATAACACTTGCACTTCAATGAATTTCTATAATTTTAGTTCACAAGAAAGTTGCTCCAAACGTCCGACTTCATGCCTTGAAAATCAATCAGTTGTTCAACATTTTGCTGTTCAAAATTTTCCAAAAGTATTTAACTGATTATTTTTACATTTTTGCTTTGTTTTATGGATAAACTGGCTGAAACCCAATGTCAGAACCAGGAAATGGAGAAAGCAAGATAGCTTTCAGTGGCATAATGATGAGGGAGATTTATTCTGAAGAATAAATAGAATATCTCTGAAGAATGAGACGTAAATGGTTAAAGAGACAGTTAAAACATATTATGCTTCTTTGTCCGTGTTATACACTGCTAACCGCAAAACTGAGAGACATGCCCAGCAGGCCCTTAGGGGAGGCACAGTCGCGCACCGTGGCGTTACTGCCTTACAGCGACAGAGATCCGGGTTCAATGCTGACCATGGGTGCTGTCTGTACGGAATTTGTACTTCTCCCTGTGACTGCATGGATTATCTCGGGGTGCTTCGGTTTCCTCCCATATTCCAAAGATGTGCAGGTTTGTGGGTTAATTGGCTTCTGTAAATTGTCCCTAGTGTGTAGGACAGAACTAGCGTATGGCTGATCTTTGTCAGCAAAGATCCAGTGGGCCAAACGGCCCGTTTTCAAGATGCATCGCTAAACTAAGGCCAGTTTAGCCTAATGGAAAGGGAAAAACTGAGCCAAAATTACAGATGGCTATCTGGATGAAGTGGCCATATCTGAAACATTCAAAAAGAAAGAGCATGCTTTTTTAATGTCAGAATTCAATATCAAATCTGGAAGACTGCAACATGCCCAGATGGAAGAGGTGCCTTTCCTCAAGCTTGCAGTGGGCCCAGTGTAACAATGCAGAAGATGACAGACAGATATATCAGAATGGGATGAGAATGTTGAGAGGCAGCCAACCTATTTGTTGTTCTAATACCAAATTGGCTTGCCCAAATTTAGAAATGTAACTTGTGGACCAGCCCTATCTTTATCCAGAACTATTTTAAAGGTTATCAAACTGTGGTCTCTGGTGCCAAAAGACCTGCCCTCTAACACTTCAGTCACTTACCTTGGTCAGTTCCTTAAGCATTAGATCAAGCTTTGCCCTCTCCTTTTTAGGGCCCTAGACATATTTCCTGTGGAAGTTTTCCTGAACATACTTGACAAATTCCATCCCATCTAAGCCCTTGGCCATCCCAGTCCATATTGGGAAAATTAAATCCTGAAACCCATTTGGGGCTAAATAATCTGTCTGTCCTCCTAACTATTGAGTCTCCTATCTATGATTTCACCCCACCCTGTTGTGCCTCAGAGCCCGGCCTGTTGCGACTAACTTGACTGCTGCTGCTGCTCTCCACAGAATGGTTTGAGAGGAATGGCAGTAGGGAATTACTGCACTCTTTGACTGCTCACTTTACCACCCATCCATTTTCTGCCTACGCCTTAGGTGTGATCACCTCACTATCATGCTGATCAATGGCACTCAGTCAGTCATAAGTATCAGTTGGGTGCACTACCCACAGTGACACTCGGGGACACTCAAAGTTTCCCAGATCTCCCACATCCTGTAGTAGCAGCTTATATGCTTAACTCTCATCCTTACTGCACCAAGACTAATGAGGAATAAAGGGTCATGATTATTTTATTGTCATATGTCCAGCAATGGAACAAGGAGCAAAAAAAGACCTTGCCTTATCTTACCTGCTGGCTCCACTCAACCTCCTGGCCACAGCCTCTCGGGCCAAAGCTTCAATAATTACTCATGAAGTCAGTACTTCAGCTTAGAACGCAGGTTCATCCAATTGGCCACTCCGCTAGTGCTTGTTTTCCTTTTATACACCATTAGGAGCAGTCACTCCCTAGCGGCTTTTTAAACCTCCCGTGCTGCTCCTCCTTGCAGTTGCTCATTCGCTTCTGCAACTTCGCAGACTAGGATCCACCCCTCCCACACCAGTCTTCTAACCTTGCATTTGGATGACTGTTTATTCATTGGAGTGAAGAATAAAATAAATTGAATTTCCTAAAACTGTCTCTCAGCATTCTTCTCTCCCATCCCCACCAATTTGGTTATTGACATTTTTGTTGTTAGAATCAGTGTACATCTGTAGTGCATTTTGTACATATGTCGTTGAAAATATTCAGACCGATTTTCAAGGCCAATTGACACCATTTACAAACTTGTTTTGATATAACAACAAGAAACACATTGGTAGAAACATTAAACATTTTCAAAAACAATATTAGGAGATAGAAATGTGTGTGAAACATGTGATTTCATTATTACACCTACCATTACAGTCTGGCCTTCCGTATCCAGCTCCAGAGAGGAAAGTTGTGCTTTATCTCTTTTTCCACTACCAATCCAGACGTTAGGCTTTTTACAAATGGGGTTTGTGGCTACCATGCACTCTGCTGTAAGATTACTGGGTATGGTCATTATTCTCTTCAAACACAATAGTTGCACAGAGTTCAGTCTCTCATATACCTGGGGAACAAAATGGGCAAGAAAACAAAGCACCATTTAATCTTTTTGGCTCTATTTCTACCAACAGCCTCAAAATTATTTTTGCCATATTATTTCCCCACCATCATCCATTTCCATCAGGTTTTTTTTCAGAGCTCTCATAAAGTCATAGTCAAACAGCATGGAAACAGGCCCTTTGGCTCTTCAGCCCAACTCGCCCATGACAATCAAAATGCCCCATCTATGCTAATCCCATTTGTCTGCACCTGTCCCATTTCTCTCTAAAGCTTTCCTATCCATGTACCTGCCAAAATGTTTTATTATATGTTGATATTGTACCTGCCTTAACTACTTCCACTGGCAGTATGAAAACATTGTCCCTTGGGTTCCTATTAAATCTTTCCCCTCTCACCTTAAAACTGTACCTGTTCTTGATTTCCCTACCCTTGAAAAAATAACTGTGCATTCACCCTATATATGGATGATGATTAGAATCCCCTCATGATATCACCCTTCAGCCTCACACGCTGCAAACAATAAAGTCTTAGCATGCCCAACCTCTCCCAATATCTCTGGTCTTCGACGTTTATGGGAAGCACAGTGGCGCATTGGTAGAGTTGCGGCCTTACAGCTCCAGAGACACAGGTTTAGTCCTATGGGGTTTGGGGTTTGCACGTTCTCCCTGTGACTGCATGGGTTTTCTCTCGGTTCTCCAGTTTCTCCCACATTCCAAAGATGTACAGGTTTATAAGTTAATTAGCTTCTTTAAATTGGCCCTAGAGTATAGGATAGAACTAATGTATGGGGTGATTGTTAGTTAGCACAGACTCAGTGGGCAGAAGGGCCTGTTTGCACACTGTATCTGTAAAATAAACTAAGTCCTGGCAATATCCTTATAAATCTTGTCTGCACATTTTCCATCTTAATGGCATCTATCCCATAGCAGATTTACCAAAACTGAACACAAGTGTTTAAGAAAGAACTGCAGATGCTGGAAAAATCAAAGGTAGACAAAAATACTGGAGAAACTCAGCAGGTGAGGCAGCATCTATGGAACAAAGGAATTGGTAATGTTTTGGGTTGAGACCCTTCTTCAGACATTTCCAAGTGTAGCCTCACCAGCCTCTTGTTCAACTATAATACAACGTCCCAACTTCTATACTCAATTCCCTGACTGATGAAGGCCAATGTGAAATGAGCCTTTTTCACTACCCCATCTTCATGCGATGCCACTTTCAGAGAACTATGTACTTGTACTCCTAGATCCCTCTGCTCCACAGCACTTCCAGGGTCCTACTATACTGTTTGAAGGCCTTGCCCTGGACTGATCTCCCAAAATGCAGCTCACACAATTATCTCAATTAAACTCAATTAAATTTGTGATTCCTAGGACAACATACCAAGCTGATCAGGGCCTCACTGTAATTCTTGATAACCATCTTCATCATCTATGATGCCACCTATTTTAGTATCATTTGCAGACATGCCTTGTACATACTCATTCAAACCTCTGATATAGATGACTAACAGTAACAGGCCCAGCATTGATCCCCAAGGTATATCACTAGTCATAGGCCTCCAGTATGAAAAACAACCTTCCATCACTACCCGCTGCTTCCTGCCATTAAGCCAGCTGCAGATTTCATGCAATTATTACATTTATCAGTTATATGTAACGGTGATAAATAATATCAGCATTGTTAAATAGTAGCAGTACTTTATAAGCACAAAACAAAGTAATCAGTTGATATTAAGTTAGTGGTTGATAATAGAAGCAAAAGCTTATTGATCTTGTTGGTCTTCTTCATCAGCGAAAAATGGAAAGGCTACCATAAGCAACAAAGGTATATCAAAGACCAACAATAAATGACCTGGAAATTCCAGATATTATGAAGTTCATTGTATGTAAATTTTCAAAGCAGTTGCCATAGATATAAATGCAATGAACTGCAGTCCATGTTAATTTATCCATACCAGAAAAATGTTATCCGACTTCTACTTGCTGATCATTACTATTATACATTGTTATCTAGTCATTTTTAGTGCTTAGGTTTCAACCTTACCTGAGAAGATGTAGGTCTGTCCTCAGCATTTTGCTTTAGACAATGATCAATTAAGTTCTGTATACCAGGCCATGGTGAACAGTTTAATTCTTTGACTGGATCTAAAAAGAAATTTGAATGCTGATTAAGAACCATCATTTAATAGTACATGTCAACATGCTCATGTAATTGATGACTTAAAATTCACAGCTACGACAATCCATATAGCTGGATACTACATTACTAGCTGTAGTAGCCATTTAGCTTAACTCGGTATGTTAGAAACTCTAACCAGTTACCTTTACATTTTATCTGTCTGTAATTATGTGGGTAGGATTTATTATGTAGGCTGAGGCATGTTTGTGGCTGGGATTCCTGCGCAGATGCGTTAGTAGTTTTTAGTTTTGAAGAAGCATAGGTGAGGTCACAGCTTTCGACCATGCACGGGTTTATCATCAATGGAGTTTGACCATGCACGGGTTTGACTACGAGTAAGATCAAAATGTACTTAAACAAGAAGAAGTTTGGATGAATATCTCACTAATTTTACTACGACAATAAAGAAACTATTAATTAAGAGACTGTTTTGAAGATTTATATTTCAAAGGCATTGAATGTCTCATGGGGAGCTCACATACGTAACAAAACTATCTCCTCACCCGTCTTCAATCATAGTGGCTAGAGGAATAAAATTCTTGAACGGTATAATAATCTGCCACTACACTAGCAAACACCCTAAACCCAACCAAATCCACTAAAATAAATCATTCATTTAAATTAGTCTGATGAGACCCACAATTCCAAACAGAGAAAAATTGTAAAAAAAGTTTCCTGATTCGTAATATTTTCATTTATGAAAAATATACAATTGAAGACCACAATTCACATCGACTAACTGAATATTCTCACATTGGGTGGAATCATAAATTCAATCACATTGCTCACAATAGAGCAGTTGCGAACATGCTAATGCATTTGTTTTAATTTATTTATTAGAAGTACATTCCATTTTAATGGTACCTTTTTACAGGTTCCCAGAATTATTAAAACATTCTTTGTACAACTTCCTTTTTTTTTTGGAAAGAAATGAGAAAGAAAGAAGTATCGAAGAGTAAAGAATAGTCTAGTGAGTGTAGTGTAAAGAAAGAAATAAGTGAGAAAGTGAAGCAGAATGGAGGTTCTCACGCACCACAAGTCGATATATATATTTTTTGTTCTTAATCATTTTTCACTCAAACCCAGAATTTTTAATTTTACGATGTTATTACACCCCATGAATCCACAAGATCAATAAGTGGAGACCAACTCGTTAAGAATTGGTCTTTTATTTCCTATTAGGAGTCTCATTTCTTCCAAATGGGCCGTTTCCAACATCTTACCAATCCACATTTTGAGTGTTGGTATAGTAGCCTTTTTCCAGAATTTGAGTATGAGTTTTTTCGCTATTATTAAACCATAATTTAAAAATGAGATTTGGGATATATTTAATTTGTTTCCATCTCCTAATACTCCAAAGAATCATTTCCATGCTAGGTTCCATTTTTATCTTAAATAAACTGGTAAATATATCAAATATATCACACCAAATCTTTGAAGTTTTGTGCAAGAAACGAAAGAATGTGTGAAGTTGGCATTTTGAGAAAGGCATTTATCACAGATGGGAGAAATATTTGAATAACATTTATTCAGCCTAACTTTTGAATAATATAATCTGTGTAATATTTTAAATTGAATTAAATGATGTCTAGTGTTAATCGAACATTTATGTATATATATCAAATACCACTCCATGTTTCTTTAGAAATTTTTATCATTAAATCTTTTTCCCAGTCTTCTCTAATTGCCTCTGTTGATGGCAATTCTCTATTAAGAATACTGTTATATAGATATGATATTAATTTTTGTGAGTCCGCCTTAATATTCATTGCTTCTTCCAGTGGGTCTATCGTTATATTCTGTAATCTTGGTATATATTTTTTTATAAAGTCACATATCTGTAAATATTTAAAGTATTGGTTATTATTCAGATTAAATTTTGATTTTAATTGTTGAAATGATAATAAATTTCCCATTCCATACATGTCACCCAACTTTTTAATTCCCAATCTTTAACATTGTCTATATTTTTTATCCATAAAAGATGGTTTAAATACCGGATTATTCACTATTGGTGTTCATGATGATAAGTTTCTTAATTTTAAAGTTAATTTTATTTGTTTTCAAATTTGAATTATATTGTGTATGATGGATTCTTCTTATATAATATATTATTCAATCTAATCGGGGAGAAGAGGATCGCTCCTAAATCGTAAGGAAAACAATCCTCTTTCTCCATTCTTATCCATTCCATCTGTTGAGAAGGACAATCCAACCAATAAATAATATTCTTAATATGCACTGCCCAATAATAATAATAATATAAAAAAAATAGGCAGTGCAAGTCCCCCTACATCTTTAGGTTTACACTAATGATTTCTTTTAATTCTATGTGCTTTGTAGTCCCATATAAAATTAGTAATATTAGAGTCTAGTTTTTTTAATAATATTTTGGTATATACATTGGTATGGATTGAAATAAATATATTATTTGTGGTAGCACTATCATTATTATAGCATTTATTCTGCCAATTAATGACAGTGGTGGTGTTTTCCAAAATGTAATCAGAGCGTTCAATTTATTTAACAAAGGACTAAAATTAGCATTAAATAATGATTTATATCTTCTGGTAACTTGAATACCTAAATACTTAAATTTTTCCGTTGCAATTTTAAATGGAAATTTTAATAGATGATTCGCTTTCTGGGGCTGTAATGACATAATTTCACTATTATTCCAATTTATTCTAAATCCAGAAAAGGAGCCAAATTCCTCTATTACATTTAATAAATTTGGGATACTCGTTTCTGAATTTCTAATATATAAAAGTATATCATCCGTGTACCATGAAATTTTGTTATTAGAGTCCTTAGTATTGTATTCCTAAATATTTGGATGTGTTCTTATCCTTTCAGCCAGTTGCTCTATCATAAGGGCAAATAGCAGGGATGATAAAACACATCCCTGCCTATTGCCCCGTGATAATTGGAATTTTGGAGACAACATATTATTAGTTAATATTCTTGCTGTTAGATTATCATATAATAATTTTACCCATCTAATAAAAGTATCTCCTGTATTACATTTTTGGAGTACTATGTATAAATACTGCCACTCTACCTGGTCAAATGCTTTCTCTGCATCCAAAGATATAACTGATAAGTCTTCCTTTTCCCCTTTATGTGAATACATTATATTAAAAAGTCGTCTAAAATTGTTAAATGATTGTCTTTTGGGTATAAACCCCATTTGGTCCTGGTTTATCAATTTATTAATATATTTGCTCAATCTTCTTGCTAAAATCTTTGCTAAAATTTGTTGATATATTTAAAAATGATATAGCTCTATACGAGCCCGGATTTTCTAGATCTTTATCTTTTTTTGGTATAAGCGTAATTGTAGATTCTGCTAAAGTTTCTGGTAATTTCTTTTCAGTAAAAGCATAACTATATAATTTAAGTTATCGTGGGACCATTAACTCCTGAAATCTTTTATAGAATTCATTATTAAAACCATCAGGCCCTGGTGTCTTCCCATTTTTCAGTTATTTTATTGTTTCTCTTATTTCATCACTTGTAATCTGAGCTCCTAATTCCTCTTATTCTAAGATATCCAATTTTGGCAAGTTACACTTACCTAAAAAATTAATAATTTTATTGTCTTCAATGTTAGTTTTAGATGTTTATAAATTTTGATAAAATTGAGCAAACCTTTTGTTAATGTCCTTAGGTACAGTTAACAATTCCCCATTCTCTGATTTAATTTTACTAATTGTTTTTTCCTTTTCTTGCTTCTTCAATTGTCGTGCTAGAAGTTTATGTGGTTTATCCCCAAATTCAAACTGTACTTGTTTTGTGATCTGAAATAATCTTATTACTCTTGCCGATAATATTCGATTGTTTAAATTTGCAATAATGTTATCTTATTAAGTTTGTCTATGGTTGGGTCTTTTACGTTTCCTAATTCTAATAATTGAATTTCCTTTTCTAATGTCCATTGTTCTGTCCTGTTTTTTTATTTAGAAAACTTTGATACGAAATTATAATTCCACGAATGAATGCCTTAAAAGATTCCCATAATAAAGATGGTGAAATACCTGGTGTCTCGTTTGTTTAAAAAAATAATTTCATTTGTTGTTTTAAATACTCGTAATCTTGTGAGTCATTACCTATTTGTGTGTTAAATATCCAAAATAATTTTATACCTGGCATTCCCTCAAGTTTTAAAGTAAACGTCAGCGGGGAGTGATCCAAAATAATACTGTTGTGGTATTTAGGATTAATCGTATATGGTATTAATTTTGTGTCCACTAAAAAATAATCAATTCTTGAATAATTGTGTACATGAGTAAAACGAATATTCCCTTCCTGTTGGATTAGCTAGTAGTATGAAGTATGAATCTGAATCTATGAAGTATGAATCTATAACACAGTTAAAGTCCCCCCCCTAGTATTACATTTTGAAAATTATACTCATCTATTTTATCCATAATTTTCTTAAAAAATTGGGGATTATCAAAATTTGGTGCGTAAATATTTATCAAAGTCAGTGGAGTGGAATAAATTTCTCCCACCACTATCGTGTATCTTCCTTCTTTATCAGATATTGTATTCTTTAATATAAACGGTATACCTTTCCGAATAATAATAGCCGTTCCTCTAGCTTTAGCAGTAAATGACGAGTGATACGTTTGGCCTATCCATGCTAATGCCTTTTAATAGATGCATACAAAGCTATCAAATTGCCATTGTAAGCTAAAAGTAATGGAATTATTTTACAAATTCAACTTCATAAATAAAGATTTGGTATCGACAACCAAGTGACAACCAAGTCTCAACATTCTTTTTTTTTTCCAACTCCAGATGCTGATCTTAGCACTGTTTTAATTTAATATTTGAATCTATTTGAAAAGTTTTTGAATGTCCCTTCCTAACAGGTAATTAAAATTGTTCAAAAACATTTATACAGCATCCAATCACTCAAAGCTTTCTGGGTGTTGCAGTTGTGCTTAATGACAATTTGCTGTTCATAGCCACGCTGCCTTGCAGATGTCACTTGGCTGTGAAGAGTCATCCTCTGCATCCAGAGAAAGTAAATGCGGATGGGTGAGATCACAGGTAGTCAGGCCAGATACAGGACAATTAAGTCCAGTGCCACACAACAGTGCTCACGATAGAAGGCAAAATGAATTCAGTCACATTTCATAGGCTACAACTAAAGTGTAGATCTGACAATGTTTCCAGTTTTAGGTTGCAAAATGAATCAATATTTTTGATAGAAATTTCACTCCTTTTTTATTCGTTCATTTGTTTGAAATAAATACCTGGCAATCTCCCCTGAACTGCCATCTCATCAAAGTCATTCGGAAACTTCATTCCATCAGAGATTCTTTTACCATTCGTAATTATGTCATATAAAAGTAATCCAAAGGAATATATATCCGCTTGCTGATTGTAGATGACATTTCCTTTTGCAACTTCTGGTGCTCGAAATCCTAACAAAAATAATTATAAACATTCCAAAACACTTCTAATCAAAATATCATATTTATTACTCCTTCAAATCAAGTTGAGCAAAAGTAGGAATCCATTTTGGTCAATAATCATGGCAGCAATTTCTTTTATCAAAACTTTTATCAAGTTTCGTTCACAATTTTAACTTTACAAAATCCCACTTTGAGAAAAATGTCTTCCATCTGCCTGGCAGTTAGCAGCTATAACATCACAATGGCATTGTAGCCCTGCTTGCTACAATGTTGCAATCCCAGGACACTGAGTCCTGCCAGCCCCAGCAAGTGCACTTGCATTTTTTTTAAAGTTTAAATGAGGGAGGGTGAATAATGGGAAATGAGCCGCCCCTGCACAGTCAGGGGCTATGGATGAGAGGTGGAATATTGCGTTGGGGAAATGGGTCGGTTTGGGGGAACGCGTGAGTGGTGGTATAATGCGTTGGGAACAGGTTGCATTGGGGAGTAGGCCTCCCGTGGGGGCTATAGGTGAGTGGTCGAATATTGTGTTGGGGGGAACGGGTTGCGTTTGGGGACCAGGCCTTCCATGTGACATGGACCCGGGTCCCACATGTTCTAGTATATTACTAAAATTCTCATCTTGTTTGTTTCTATGTCTGTCTGTCCATCTGCTACTGGAACTACGCCAAAACGGTACACGATAGCGCTACAATTTTTGGCCCACCTTACTCACCATTGTCCTGTGGTGTGTTTTTATCGTTTCGTTCAGATTGATGGTATATTTTACATTATTCACATTTTAAATTTTACAAAATCCAGTTAAAGAACAATCACTTGAACTTGCACTGGCAATGAGCAGCTATGACATCACAATGGGATCTAATTTACATAAACCGCCCATCAGCAGTGTTCCACCCCACAATTACATCACAATGGGATCTCATTTATGTATTTTTAAAAGCAACAGGGTGAGGTGACAACAGGGTGAGGGGACAAGGAGAGGATTGTTGTTTAATGTTATTTAAACAGATAGAGGGAGAGGAGGGGGGGAGGGAGGGGAGAGAGGTTATGGATGGAGGGAGGGAGGGAGTGACTGAGGGTATGGGCAAGGAGAGGGAGGGAGAGGTGAGCTAGGGAGTGGGGGAGGGGAGAAGGAGAGGGAAAAGAAGGGGGAGGGTGAAGAGGAGGGGGAGGGTGCTGAGGGATAAGGGGAAATGATCCGCGCCTGCGCAGTCGGGGGCTATGGGTGAGTGGTGCAATGTTGTGTTGGGGGAACGGATAGCGTTGCGGGAACAGGTGAGTGGTGGAACATTGCATTGGGGGAATGGGCCCCAATGGGTCCCACTTGGTCTAGTATATATATATATATATATATATATATATATATATATATAAAACCACTTCCTGTCTACATTGTAAATACATTAAAAAAAAAACGTTACCCTATATCACTATGATTTTTTCGGCATTCTACTCACCGTCCTCCTCTCCTCCAACCGCCGCAAAGATATTTTCCGATCGGTGAAATAATTAAAAAAAAATTATGAATGTTTTAAAAATCGTGAAATCGTGGTCTTCTCGCCTGTCAGTCACCATGATGAAGGTAACGCCCCTTCCAGGGGGCTAGGAGAATAAAGCCCCAGAGGCCGGATGTGAGTCAGTCACCCCGGAAGACCGTGAGTGACAGTTGAGTGCAGAACTGTGAGTCTACGCCGTGAGTGAACTGAACTGTGAGTCTGCACTGTGCTGCTTGAACTGAATTGAAGGGTTGGTCTGCACTGTGCTGCTTGAACTGAATTGAAGGGTTGGTCTGCACTGTGCTGCTTGAACTGAATTGAAGGGTTGGGCTGCACTGTGTTGCTTGAACTGAATTGAAGGGTTGGTCTGCACTGTGCTGCTTGAACTGAATTGAAGGGTTGGTCTGCACTGTGCTGCTTGAACTGAATTCAAGGGTTGGTCTGCACTATGCTGCTTGAACTGAATTGAAGATATTGGGGGTAGAGTGCTGACATGGATAGAGAATTGGTTGGCAGACAGGAAACAAAGAGTACGGATTAACGGGTCCCTTTCAGAATGGCAGGCAGTGACCAGCGGGATATCGCAAGGCTCAGTGCAGGGACCGCAGCTATTTACTGTAGGATGATGCTATGAGAATGCAGGGTGACTTGGACAGGTTGGGGGAGTGGGCAGATGTATGGCAGATGAAGTTTAATGTGGATAAATGTGAGGTTATCCACTTTGGTAGCAAAAACAGCAAGGCAGATTACTATCTAAATGGCATCAAGTTGGGAAAAAGGGGAAGTACAATGGGATCTGGGGATCTTTGTTCATCAGTCTATGAAAGTAAGCATGCAGGCACAGCAGGCAGTGAAGAAAGTGAATGGCATGTTGGCCTTTATAACAAGAGGAATCAAATATAGGAGCAAAGAGGTCCTTGTACAATTGTACAGAGCCTTAGTGAGACCACACCCGGAGTACTGTGTGCAGTTTTGGTCCCATAATTTGAGGAAGGACATTCTTGCTATTGAGGGAGTGCAGCGTAGGTTTACAAGGTTAATTCCCGGGATAGCGGGACTGTCATATGCTGAGAGAATGGAGCAGCTGGGCTGTACGCTCTGGAGTTTAGAAAGATGAGAGGGAATTTCATTGAAACATATAGGATTATTAATGGTTTGGACACGCTAGAGGCAGGAAACATGTTCCCGATGTTGGGGGAGTCCAGAACCAGGGGCCACACTTTAAGAATGAGTAAGCCATTTAGAACGGAGACGAGGAAACACTTTTTCTCACAGAGAGTGGTGAGTCTGTGGAATTCTCGCTCAGAGGGCGGTGGAGGCAGGTTCTCTGGATGCTTTCAAGAGAGAGCTAGATAGGGCTTGTAAAAATAGCAGAGTCAAGGATATGGGGAGAAGGCAGGAACGGGGTACTGATTAGGGCTGATCGAAGGGCCCAACGGCCTACTCCTGCACCTATCGTCTATTGAAGGGTTGGTCTGCACTGTGCTGCTTGAACTGAATTGAAGGGTTGGTCTGCACTGTGGTGCTTAAACTGAATTGAAGGGTTGGTCTGCACTGTGGCGCTTGAACTGAATTGAAGGGTTGGTCTGCAGTGCTGCTTGAACTGAATGTTGCGCTCATTCCGGAAGTCCCGATCACTGCGGAAGTCCCGCTCAGGAGAGAGGCCGCGCTCAACCGCGTGAGTAGATTCAAGAGAGTTTTACTGTCATATATATGTTGTGTGTGAATGTGTGAGAGTGTGTGAGTGTGTGTGAGAGATAGTGTGTGTGTGAGATGGTGGGGGTGTGTGTGTGTGAGATGGAGGTTGTGTATGTGTGTGAGATGGAGTTTGTGTATGTGTGTGAGATGGAGGTTGTGTATGTGTGTGTATTGGAAGGTGTGTGTGTGTGATGGAGGGAGTGTGTGTGTGATGGAGGGAGTGTGTGTGTGATGGAGGGTGTGTGTGTGTGAGATGGAGGGTGTGTGTGTGTGAGATGGAGGGTGTGTGTGTGTGTGTGTGTGTGTGTGTGTGTGTGTGTGTGTGTGTGTGTGTGTGTGTGTGTGTGTGTGTGTGTGTGTGTGTGTGTGTGTGCACCAGCCGTGAGTGAAATGCCAGCCCACTCGCCATGAGTCAACTGCCAGCCCACCAGTCACGAGTCAAATGCCAGCCCACCAGGCCTGAGTGACTGAGCTGCCAGCCCACTAGGCCTGAGTGACTGAGCTGCCACCCACCAGGCCTGAGTGACTGAGCTGCCAGCCCACCGGGCCTGAGCTGCCAGCCCACCAGGCCTGAGTGACTGAGCTGCCAGCCCACGAGGTCCGAGTGACTGAGCTGCCAGCACACCAGGCCTAAGTGACTGAGCTGCCAGCCCAAGAATCCATTTGGCCCACAATGTCCATACTAGCCCTCTGTAAACCAGTCCCTTCGGCCCACAACACCCATATTAGCTGTAGTTGAGTAGTGGAATATTGCGTTGGGGGAATGGGTTGTTGGGGAATGGGTTAGTGGTGGAAACAGGTTGTGTTGGGGGTACGGGTGAGTGGTGGAATATGGAGTTAGGGGAATGGGGCCCAACGGGTCCCACTTGGTGTAGTATTACATAAAAATATGTCCAACGTTGAATTAGTTTGTTCATGTCCACTACAATCCAACATATGCAGATGCACAGCATAAGGATCACCTCCAATTGAATGCTATTTGCGAACAAGTTGAAACAGAAGAGATGTTGCTCAAATAATTGAAGGGAGTGTGATTTCGCTGCACTAAATACCCAATCATGCTTAACAATCGAATTTATTTACAAGTCCAATCAAATTACATTATTTTAAAGATTTTTTTTGCATAGTAATCTAGCTCTGATATAAATCTTAAACATGTTCAATCACTGCACATTTACAAGAATTGGACAGGTTCCCAAGATTCATCATTCATCAAAAGTTGCACAATTATGTAGGAGGCTAGATGGTTTCAGGGAAACTTGGAGACTAATGCTATTCAGTGCCAAACCAAACTGGAAAAGATCAGGGTTGGGAAGGAGAGTAGTGGTGTGGCTATTGAAGAGCATTAAGGTGGATAAATCCCCAGAGCTTAATGGGAACTATTCCAGGTTATTAAAAGAGGCAGGCAAGGAGGTTGTAGGGGCCTTGACGAAGATCTTTGCATCTTCTCCGACCACGGCCAAGGTCTCGGAGGACAGGTGAGTAGCCAAAGTTGTTTCTTGGTTGAAGAAGTTAAGTGGATATAATCTAGGGATTTATAGGCCAGTAAATCTCACGACAGCAGTAGGAAAGTAATTGGTGAGGATTCTGAGGGATAGGATTTACTTACATTTGCAAAGGAATGATCTATTTAAGGACATTCAGCGTGGCTTTGTGTGCAACAGGTCATGACTTACTAATTTAATAGAGGTTTTTTTGAGGAGATGATGGTGATTAAGGAGGGCAAGGTATGGAATTTAGTAAGGCATTTGATAAAGTACTATGGTAGGCTGATCCAGAAGATTAAGATGCAATGAATTCACAGTGACTTGGTTGTTTGGTTTCAGAAGTGGCTCACTCATATAAAACTAAGGGGTTGTGGTGGAATGGCTTGATTCTGCTGGAGGTCGGTGACCAATGGAGTTCCAGTGGGATCTGTGCTGGGACCAATATTGTTTGTGATAGAAATAAATGATTTAGATATAAATGTAGATGGGCTGGTTAGTAGGTTTGCATACAAAACCAAGATTGTTGGAGTTGCAGACAGTGAAGTACACTGTCAAAGTATACAGTGGGATGTGATCAACTAGGCGGCACAGTAGTGCAGCTGATAGAGCAGATGCCTCACAGAGCCAGAGACCCAGGTTTAATTCTGTTTTGGGTGCTGCCTGCGTGTTGTCCCCTGCACTGCATGGGTCCCCTTGTGTTATCTGTTGCCCTCCCAGATCTCAAAGACATGTGGGTTTGCAGGATAATCGGCCTTTGTAATTTCTCCCTAGTGCGTTGGGAGTGAATGGGAGAGTCTAATAATATAGAACTAGGGTGAACGGGTGGTCAATGGTCGGTGTGGACTCAATTGGCCGCATGGCCTGTTTATATGCGGTATCTCTAAACTAAACTACAGATATAAGTGGAGAAATGGCAAATGGAGTTTAATACGAGTAAGTCTGAGGAATAGCACTATATGAGGTTGAATGCAGGGAGAAAGTATACAGTTAATAGCACAATCCTAAATACCCTTAATGCAGAGGGATCTTGGGATCCAAGTCCATTGCTCCTTGAACGAGGCAACACAAGTCCATTAAGTGGCAAAGGCGGAGTAAGGTATCCTTCCCCTCCCTCGTTGGTCTGTGTATTGAACGTAAGAATTATGAAGTCATGATGCAGCTCTATAAGATTTTGGTTAGACTGTATTTGGAGTACTGTGTGTAGTTCTGGTCACCCAATTACAGGAAGAATGTGGAGGAACTGGAGAATAGGTTTACCAGAATGCTGCCTGGATTACGGTATATTGGCTAAAAGGAGAGGTTGGATTGTTTTCTCTGGAAAACCATAAGTTTATAAAATTATGAGGCAAACATAGTCAGAATCCGTTTCCCACCAGGGTGGAAATATCAAAGACTAGAGGGCATAGTTTAAGGTGAGAGTGGCAAAGTTTAAAGAAGATGTGTGGGGCAAGTTTTTATTTTACACAGAGGATGTTGGGAGCCTGGAACATACTGCCTAGGGTGCTGGTGGAGGCAGATATGATGGTGGTGTTTAAGAGGCTTTTAGGTAGGCACATGTATACACAGGGGATGAAGGGATATGGATCATGTGCCAGGAGAAGAGATTAGTTTATCTTGACATCATGTTTAGCAGACATGGTGAGCCGAATGGCCTGTTCCTTTGCTCTACTGTTCTATATTCTACGATAAACATCTGCTCTTCAGCTTTTCTATACGCTATCTTTGCAAGTTATTCTAACAGAGAAACAGAGAAATTCCAACAGAGAAGCAGGGAAATTCTAAGAGAAAATTCACCAATTCTGGTTTGAGGCATAAGTGAATGGCAAACAAGATGCATTTAATAACTTAGTAGCATCAGAACTAAATAAAAAATCATTATATGTTTTCTATAAAACGTACATCAGTGAATTCTACTTTATCGAAGATGGGAAGATTTTACCTGGTGTCCCCTCAGAGTTCTTAATGCCCATTCTACAGCAATATTGAGCAATGCCGTAATCAGCAATTTTGGCAATTATAGCAGAATTCGGATTCAAGCTGAACAGTAGCACGTTATGAGGCTTCATGTCTCGATATATTATCTTCGATGAATGTAGGTATCTGATAAAATATTATCTTACATAGGTAACATGTCTTTATATAGGCAATATTAAAACATGGGTATAAGCAACCAAACAAATGCATAATAAAGACTATGTTTGAAAGAGAGTTTTAAAAATAAGTAGATTCAGCTGCAATCACAGATTTAAAAGAAACTGGATTTACTGAACCCTGGTTTAAGATTAGACTGAAGTACAAAATCACAAGAAAAACTTTAGAATGCTTTACAGGGCAAAGAAAAGCACATTGACGCAGATGAAGAGAAAAAACAAAAAATAAGAAGCCCACTCAAGGTTCAAAATTGTTCATATATTTTGAAAGTATATTGGTAATAAACTTTTCAAAGTATAAAGAAAATAAGGCAAAGATTTTGTGAAGATGATCCTAATAAGGACATTTTAAAAACTGCAAATAATAACAAAACTGAATTAAAAACAGAAAATATCGTAGGTGTCCAACAGGTCTGTGTCAATCTATGGAAAGAGAAACAGTTAGCCTTTCAGGTCAAAGTCTATTTGTTAGAACTTTGTTACAGAGAAAACAAGTTAATTTTAAGTTACAATCTTTGCTGCAACTGAAAATTTGTTTTCTCTCTTTTGCAGTTCTGCCCACAGACCTGAAATGTTAACTCTGTTTCTTTTTACTGCCAGACTAGCTAAATCTTTCCAACATTTTTTGTTTTTATTGCTTATTTTTCTAGATCATTACCCAAATACGTTCCGAACAATTTATCAAGAGCACACAAGTAGAACATTTACAATACAACTAAAGATAAATTTTGACCCCACGATTTTTATATTTATTCATGGCTTGCAGTTTCACAAAATGTTTGCAAACCACTGATGCAATGTCACCCAAAGCAGGGCTGCCAACTCTAATGCTTTGAGCGTGAGAATAACGCATTTGGGCAAATTCTCATGCTCTCACGCTGATCACAAATTTCTCACGCTCTGTTACTGAGAAATTCTGTGATCAACGAAAATATCAAAACTCATATAAACTGCATGGGCCGCGGGTGTTGGAGAGCCGGGGCTGAGGGAGGGATGGAAGCAGTGAGCGGGGCAGATGCGGTGAACCGGGGCTGGCGAGTGTTTGCGGGGCTGGCAAGTGGCTCGCTGCAGCTCCGGCCATGGAGCAGCCCCAGTGCAAGAGTCCCGGTCCGTGGGAAGCGTTGCGCCGCTGCCGTGAGAGTCTCTGTTCCGAAGGGACAGAGACTCTCAAAGGAAGGGGGAGAGAGAGAGGGAAAGGAGACAGGGAGACAGTGGGGAGAGCGAGGGGGGGTGAGTCAGAGGGGGAGAGAATGGGGAAAGAGAGGAGGGAAAGGGGGAAGAGAGAGAGGAGAGGGGGAGAGTGAGGTAGGAAAGAGGGGGAAGAGAGAGGGGGTGAGAGGGAGGGGGAGGTAGTGAGGAGGAGAATGAGGGGGAGAGAGGGGGGAGAGAAGGGGAGAGGGAGGGGGAGAGGGAGAGGGGGAAGGGAGAGTGGTGGTAAAAGAGAGAGGGGGAAGAGGGAGAGAGGAGGAAAGAGAGAAACGGGGAAAGAGGAAGAGAGGGGGGCAAAGAGAAAGAGGAAGTAGAGAGAGGAGAAAGAGAGGGGAGAGAGAGGGTAGAGAGAGCAAGGGGGAGAGTGAGGTGGGAGGGAGAAATGGGGGAGAGATGGGGGGGGAGAGATGGGGGGGGAGAGATGGGGGGGAGAGAGAGGGGGAGAGAGAGGGGGAGAGAGAGGGGGAGAGAGAGGGGGAGAGAGAGGGGGAGAGAGAGGGGGAGAGAGAGGGGGAGAGAGAGGGGGAGAGAGAGGGGGAGAGAGAGCGGGGAGAGAGAGCGGGGAGAGAGAGCGGGGAGAGAGAGCGGGGAGAGAGAGGGGGAGAGAGAGGGGGAGAGAGAGCGGGGGAGAGAGAGCGGGGAGAGAGAGCGGGGAGAGAGAGCGGGGAGAGAGAGCGGGGAGAGAGAGCGGGGAGAGAGAGCGGGGAGAGAGAGCGGGGAGAGAGAGCGGGGAGAGAGAGCGGGGAGAGAGAGCGGGGAGAGAGAGCGGGGAGAGAGAGCGGGGAGAGAGAGCGGGGAGAGAGAGCGGGGAGAGAGAGCGGGGAGAGAGAGCGGGGAGAGAGAGCGGGGAGAGAGAGCGGGGAGAGAGAGCGGGGAGAGAGAGCGGGGAGAGAGAGGGGGAGAGAGAGGGGGAGAGAGAGCAAAAGGGGGAGAGAGAGGGGGGGAGAGAGAGGGCGGAGAGAGGGGGGAGAGAGGGGGGAGAGAGGGGGGAGAGAGAGCGGGGAGAGAGAGCGGGGAGAGAGAGCGGGGAGAGAGAGCGGGGAGAGAGAGGGGGAGAGAGAGCGGGGAGAGAGAGCGGGGAGAGAGAGCGGGGAGAGAGAGCGGGGGAGAGAGAGCGGGGGAGAGAGAGCGGGGGAGAGAGAGCGGGGGAGAGAGAGCGGGGAGAGAGAGCGGGGAGAGAGAGGGGGAGAGAGAGGGGGAGAGAGAGGGGGAGAGAGAGGGGGAGAGAGAGGGGGAGAGAGAGGGGGAGAGAGAGGGGGAGAGAGAGGGGGAGAGAGAGGGGGAGAGAGAGGGGGAGAGAGAGGGGGAGAGAGAGCAAAAGGGGGAGAGAGAGCGGGGAGAGAGAGCGGGGAGAGAGAGCGGGGAGAGAGAGCGGGGAGAGAGAGCGGGGAGAGAGAGCGGGGAGAGAGAGCGGGGAGAGAGAGCGGGGAGAGAGAGCGGGGAGAGAGAGCGGGGAGAGAGAGGGGGAGAGAGAGGGGGAGAGAGAGGGGGAGAGAGAGCAAAAGGGGGAGAGAGAGGGGCGGAGAGAGGGGGGAGAGAGGGGGGGAGAGAGGGGGGGAGAGAGGGGGGGGAGAGAGGGGGGGAGAGAGAGCGGGGGAGAGAGAGCGGGGAGAGAGAGCGGGGAGAGAGAGCGGGGAGAGAGAGGGGGGGAGAGAGGGGGGGGAGAGAGGGGGGGAGAGAGGGGGGGGAGAGAGGGGGGGAGAGAGGGGGGGAGAGAGGGAGAGGGGGAGGGAGAGATAGGGGAAAGAGAGGGGAGAGAGAGTTAGGGGAAAGAGGGGGAGGGAGAGGAGAGAGGGGGAGAGGGGAGGGTGGAGAGAGAAGAGAGAGGAGGCGAGAGAGAGGGGGAGAGTGAGGTGGGAGGGAGAGAGGGGAAGAGAGAGAGGAGAGAGGAGGCGAGAGAGAGGGGGGAGAGTGAGGTGAGGGCAGACAGGGGGGAGAGAGGGAAAGGGGGAGAGAGGGAGAGAGAGGGAGAGAGAGAAGAGAGGGAAGGGGAGAGAGGGGGAGACGGGAGAGAGGGAGTGAGAGGAGAGAGGGAGAGGGGGAGAGAGAGACGGTGAGAGGAGAGCGCGGAAGAGAGGGGATAGAGAGGGGGGAGAGTGAGGTGGGAGAGAGAGGGGGTGAGAGAGAGAGGAGAGAGAGAGGGGAACAGAGAGGGGTGGGGAACAGAGAGGGGGAGAGGGGGAGAGAGAGAGGGGGAGAGAGAGAGGGGGGAGAGAGAGAGGGGGAGAGAGAGAGGGGGAGAGAGAGAGGGGGAGAGAGAGAGGGGGAGAGAGAGAGGGGGAGAGAGAGAGGGGGAGAGAGAGAGGGGGAGAGAGAGAGGGGGAGAGAGAGAGGGGGAGAGAGAGAGGGGGAGAGAGAGAGGGGGAGAGAGAGAGGGGGAGAGAGAGAGGGGGAGAGAGAGAGGGGGAGAGAGAGAGGGGGAGAGAGAGAGGGGGAGAGAGAGGGGGGGAGAGAGAGGGGGGAGAGAGAGGGGGGGAGAGAGGGGCGGAGAGAGGGGGGAGAGAGGGGGGAGAGAGAGCGGGGAGAGAGAGCGGGGGAGAGAGAGCGGGGGAGAGAGAGGGGGGGAGAGAGGGGGGGAGAGAGAGGGGGGAGAGAGAGCGGGGAGAGAGAGCGGGGAGAGAGAGCGGGGAGAGAGAGCGGGGAGAGAGAGCGGGGAGAGAGAGCGGGGAGAGAGAGCGGGGAGAGAGAGCGGGGAGAGAGAGAGCGGGGGAGAGAGAGGGGGAGAGAGCGGGGAGGGAGAGAGAGGGGGAGAGAGAGGGGGAGAGAGAGCGGGGAGAGAGAGCGGGGAGAGAGAGGGGGAGAGAGAGGGGGAGAGAGAGGGGGAGAGAGAGGGGGAGAGAGAGCAAAAGGGGGAGAGAGAGCGGGGAGAGAGAGCGGGGAGAGAGAGCGGGGAGAGAGAGCGGGGAGAGAGAGCGGGGGAGAGAGAGCGGGGAGAGAGAGCGGGGAGAGAGAGCGGGGAGAGAGAGCGGGGAGAGAGAGCGGGGAGAGAGAGCGGGGAGAGAGAGCGGGGAGAGAGAGGGGGAGAGAGAGGGGGGAGAGAGAGGGGGAGAGAGAGGGGGAGAGAGAGGGGGAGAGAGAGGGGGAGAGAGAGGGGGAGAGAGAGCAAAAGGGGGAGAGAGAGGGGCGGAGAGAGGGGGGGAGAGAGGGGGGGAGAGAGGGGGGGAGAGAGGGGGGGAGAGAGAGCGGGGAGAGAGAGCAAGAGGGGGGGAGAGAGGGGGGGAGAGAGGGGGGAGCGAGGGGGGAGAGAGGGGGGGAGAGAGGGGGGGAGAGAGGGGGGGAGAGAGGGGGGGAGAGAGGGGGGGAGAGAGGGGGGGGAGAGAGGGGGGGAGAGAGGGGGGGAGAGAGGGGGGGAGAGAGGGGGGGAGAGAGGGGGGGAGAGAGGGGGGGAGAGAGGGGGGGAGAGAGGGGGGGAGAGAGGGGGGGAGAGAGGGGGGGAGAGAGGGGGGGAGAGAGGGGGGGAGAGAGAGAGGGGGAGGGAGAGAGGGGGAGGGAGAGATAGGGGAAAGAGAGGGGAGAGAGAGTTAGGGGAAAGAGGGGGAGGGAGAGGAGAGAGGGGGAGAGGGGAGGGTGGAGAGAGAAGAGAGAGGAGGCGAGAGAGAGGGGGGAGAGTGAGGTGGGAGGGAGAGAGGGGAAGAGAGAGAGGAGAGGAGGCGAGAGAGAGGGGGGAGAGTGAGGTGAGGGCAGACAGGGGGGAGAGAGGGAAAGGGGAGAGAGGGAGAGAGAGGGAGAGAGAGGGAGAGAGAGAAGAGAGGGAAGGGGAGAGAGGGGGAGACGGGAGAGAGAGGGAGTGAGAGGAGAGAGAGGGAGAGGGGGAGAGAGAGGCGGTGAGAGGAGAGCGCGGAAGAGAGGGGATAGAGAGGGGGGGAGAGTGAGGTGGGAGAGAGAGGGGGTGAGAGAGAGAGGAGAGAGAGAGGGGAACAGAGAGGGGTGGGGAACAGAGAGGGGGAGAGGGGGAGAGAGAGAGGGGGAGAGAGAGAGGGGGAGAGAGAGAGGGGGAGAGAGAGAGGGGGAGAGAGAGAGGGGGAGAGAGAGAGGGGGAGAGAGAGAGGGGGAGAGAGAGAGGGGGAGAGAGAGAGGGGGAGAGAGAGAGGGGGAGAGAGAGAGGGGGAGAGAGAGAGGGGGAGAGAGAGAGGGGGAGAGAGAGAGGGGGAGAGAGAGAGGGGGAGAGAGAGAGGGGGAGAGAGAGAGGGGGAGAGAGAGAGGGGGAGAGAGAGAGGGGGAGAGAGAGAGGGGGAGAGAGAGAGGGGGAGAGAGAGAGGGGGAGAGAGAGAGGGGGAGAGAGAGGGGGGAGAGAGAGGGGGGAGAGAGAGGGGGGGAGAGAGAGGGGGGAGAGAGAGGGGGGAGAGAGAGTGTTCTATGCTGATAGACTTTTAAAAGGCATCCAGCACTGCAATTAATAATTTGGATTTTTTTCCAAAATCTATTGTCGTTAGATGTACAGAACTAGTAGAACCAGATATACAGTGTACTGAGTTATAGATACCTTAAACCATCAGCCACTTGTAGAGCTATGCGGTGTTGAAGTTTTTGATTAAGTTGTTCTTTCTCATGGTTAAGACAGAGGTCTAGGGACCCTTTGGGTGCCAATTCCAATACTAACATCCGAGGCCGAAAGGTAGCCGCAAATAATAAAATCAGACTTGGATGAAGCAACTGTGAAAGAACTGCAAGTTCCTGGATATGATATAAGTGAAAAAGCATGTTAGTCACTAATAGATAAAAATGAGATTTAAGCTTCTGGTATAAATATCAAAATTTGAACCCAATTGATTGAACCCAAATCACTTCAGGTTTGAAAGAATTTGTTATCAATTACCAACATGTCAATAATGTGCAAGCTTAATACAGTTAACATAAGAAAATGCTATATCCAATATATTTAAGTATTTATATTTGTAATAAATATCAATAGCTTGTAACTGCCAATATGGTACGCATTACTGATAAAATGATGTCCTCCTGAAATATTTGTTTTGTGAACACAGTCACAGGACAGAATATTGTGAAAAATGTATTTATATTTTCATGTTATTAGCAGTGTTATGTTTACATACATTCAAATTTATCAGATTAGGATTCTAACCTCAACCAACAAAAAGGTATAAAGTCTTCTAATAATCGCTCATTCTTCAGAGAATCGGAACATATAAATAAAGTGATGCTGCTGTATTATGAATGTTCTGAAACTGTAACATTAATATTTTATTGTTAAAGAAGGAACTGCAGATGCTGGAGAATCGAGGGTTACACAAAAAGCTGGAGAAACTCAGCGGGTGCAGCAGCATCTAAGGAGCGAAGGAGATAGGCGACATTTCGGGTCGAGACCCTTCTTCAGACTGGTCAGGGATCAGGGAAACGAGAGATATAAACAGTGATGTGGAGAGATAAAGAAAAATGAATGAAAGATATGCAAAAAAAGTATTGATGATAAAGGAAACAGGCCATTGTAAGCTGTTTGTGGTGTGAAAATGAGAAGCCAGTGCAACTGGGGTGGGGGGGGAGATGGAGAAGGAATGTCAGGGCCCGAGGGCTGAGGGAGAGGTGGGGAGGAGGCAGTCTGGGTTAACAGAATTGAGAAAATTCAATGTTTAAGCCCAGAGGATGCAGACTCCCCAAGCGGAATATGAGGTGCTGTTCCTCCAACTTGCGGTGTTGCTCACTCTGGCCGTGGAGGAGGCCCAGGACCGAGAGGTCGGATACGGAGTGGGAGGGGGAGTTGAAGTGCTGAGCCACCGGGAGGTCGGGTTGGTTATTGCGGACCGAGCGGAGGTGTTCGGCGAAACGATCGCCCAGCCTTCGCTTGGTCTCACCGATGTAGATCAGCTGGCATCTGGAGCAACGGATGCAGTAGATGAGGTTGGAGGAGGTGCAGGTGAACCTCTGTCGGACTTGGAATGACTGCTTGGGTCCCTGAAAGGAGTGGATGGGGGAGGTGAAGGGACAAGTGTAGCGTCTCTTGCAGTTGACGGCGTAGACGGAGGAATTGGCAATAGGGGATGGAGTCCTTACAGGAAGCAGGGTGGGAGGAAGAGTAGTCCAGGTAGCTGTGGGAGTCAGTTGGTTTGTAGTGGATGTCAGTCAGGAGTGTATCACCTGCAATAGATTTCCCATCTCCCCCCCTGTCTGCCTTCTGCAAAGACCGCTCCCTCCTCAACTCCCTTGTCAATTCTTCCCTTCCCTCCCACTCCACTCCTTCCCCGGGCACTTTCCCTTGCAACCGCAAGAGATTCTACACTTGTCCCTTCACCTCCCCCATCCACTCCTTTCAGGGACCCAAGCAGTCATTCCAAGTCCGACAGAGGTTCACCTGCACCTCCTCCAACCTCATCTACTGCATCCGTTGCTCCAGATGCCAGCTGATCTACGTCGGTGGGACCAAGCGGAGGCTGGGCGATCGTTTCGCCGAACACCTCCGCTCGGTCCGCAATAACCAACCCGACCTCCCGGTGGCTCAGCACTTCAACTCTCCCTCCCACTCCGTATCCGACCTCTCGGTCCTGGGCCTCCTCCACGGCCAGAGTGAGCAACACCGCAAGTTGGAGGAACAGCACCTCATATTCCGCTTGGGGAGTCTGCATCCTCTGGGCTTAAACATTGAATTTTCTCAATTCTGTTAACCCAGACTGCCTCCTCCCCACCTCTCCCTCAGCCCTCGGGCCCTGACATTCCTTCTCCATCTCCCCCCCCCCCCCCCACCCCAGTCACACTAGCTTCTCATTTTCACACCACAAACAGCTTCCAATGGCCTGTTTCCTTTATCATCAATACTTTTTTGCATATCTTTCATTCATTGTTCTTTATCTCTCCACATCACTGTTTATATCTCTTGTTTCCCTGATCCCTGACCAGTCTGAAGAAGGGTCTCGACCCGAAACGTCGCCCATCTCCTTCGCTCCTTAGATGCTGCTGCACCCGCTGAGTTTCTCCAGCTTTTTGTGTAACCCACATTAATATTTTAGTTTTGTCTTAAATGTCAAACATATGAAACTCTGCTTACTATAGTAATCAATCACCAATTTCAATGCAAAGGTAAATAATGAAGGCCCTGAGTTTGCAAAAAATAACATATTCCTTTAATTATTCAAGGATCTGATCTGTAATTTCATGAAATCCTGCTTTGAAATAGCATGTCTCCCTCTATAGGCCATCTTGGATACAAGTGAAAAGTCAAGCTGAAGTCTCTCTTTAATCAGACTGATGTATTCAAAGACTTCAGAGTCCTTGCCAAGAAATCGAATTAGGACAGTAAATGTAATGTCATATAACACACATAAAGAGCAGCATATAAGCAGAAAGGTACAGTATATGAGGAAAGTTAAATTAAAAGAAGAAGGAGAAGAGGTATAAAATAGATCAAACAAAAATAATAGATCCTTATATTTTACCAATAATTAAACAAAGGGATGAGATTCCCCATTTGTAATAGTTGATTAACAATTACAGGCAGATTACGTGGCTATAATTCATGCTAATCACAGTTAAAGGGATGTAACTTTCTTTTTAATGTTTTAACAGTCAAGAGGTTTTTAGTTACAGGCTAGAAGTACATTCCCCACATGAAGTTGAACATTTCTGATACAATGATTGGGTCTAGTTATAAAGAATTTAAGATCAAATATGCAGACATCTTAAGAAACGGATCACATATGGCCACATGCTGTATTAATCACCTTTCCTCTCAATGTTTAAACATCAATAATATATTACCATATTTTTAAAAGATATATCATTATTTATCCATAATGCTGTCAACCCTATTATTTTGAGAAATTGCTTTTCTAATCAGTGTTCTAACGAAGTTCCGCTGGGATTTCCATAGGGATAGAAGAACCCCATGGGATAGATGTTGGGAGTCTTCCGGGTCCAGGAAAGTCAGTATGTTCGAGATGTTGTGTAAATAATTAATGGGCCTACCAAACAGAAAAGATCGTCTCCAGAAGTCAAAGCATACATATTTGGAGATAATCGATTTTCATAATTTTAACTGTAAAGTACTGTACCGGCATAGTATTTCACTGTGACAGTTCAAAACATGTTATTGCTATGTACTTGTCTCAAAATGTAGTCACATCTGACACCACCGTTAAATATTTTAAACATGCTGCTATTACATACCTGTCTCAAAAGACGATGTAGAAACATCTGTGAAACGTGCTTGTTAAATATTTTAACAGCCACTTCTTTGTGTTTGTAAGTTGCATGATACACAGATCCAAATCCTCCATCACCTTTAAAAGAAAATAAGAACGCAGAAGTTGGCATTTCACCAAGGAAGCTAGAAAACTTTTCAGATCAAAGTGTTAAGGGAATTTAATAATCAAATTATTAAAAATTCCCAAATAGGCAGGCATTTGCAAAGACAATTGATTTAGAGGTCACTGGCTTCTTGATCAGATACTCTTTTCAAATAAAATGTAATTGTTGGATCAGCCTATGGTAAAGCAATTAAAGTGTCAGAGGTTAGTTAACTTGCTGTGCAAACATTTTCAACAAGAACATAATATGAATGTATCCTTTATTAAATGTAGCTTTTATCTTCATTACAATTCACGGAAGTTTACAATTCAATGAATATGATGACAAAAATGTACATCTTACCCAACAGAAATTCAGGTGACTGTTCAAGTTCAAGTTGGTTAACATCCAGTATAATATTCTGGGGTAAATCAACTAGCACAAGGTCTGGGGCAATTTGAGAAATTGAAATTTTCAGGCTTCTATCCCATGGACATTTCAAAAAATCATCTGTAGAAAAGAAAACAGTTGGTTTGAATATGTTCAAAGATGACAGCTTGCTGTTTTAAATCTCATTCACATTCTTCGTCATTTTCATTGACTCATGTTAGGGTATGATTCAAAATAGAAATCAAAGTGATTTATAAGAAAACACATCGATAAATTAATCAGTAGTTTTGTTTTCATTTAAACAATCTATATTTAATATGTCCCAAACAGTGTTAACTGTAATGTAATTTAATAAAAGCCAACTCAAGTCTTCAGATCAAATCCACTTCTAAGTAGTTTACACCTTTATGGGCTTGTCCTACTTAGGCGATTTTTCAGCGGACTGCCAGCGACTGTCAGAGTGGAACACACACACACAAACACATCGCTTCCTTCACCAGCCCGTTATGCAGGCGAGGGACAGGGCAAGCGGGGGGAGCGCTGTCTAAAAATTTCACACGGTGCAAAGCCAAAGTGAAACAGACACACACCGCGATGAACAGGAAGGTTGGCACTGTAAAAAGACAGCTAAAGCAGTGTACGGTACATCCCTTAAAAGAGGGGAGGGGGGGGAGGTAAGAGGGGGGAGAAGGGGGTAGAAGGAGTGGAGACAACTTTTAAAAGGCCAGAGATTCACGGCTGTGAAGCTCAGCGGACATTTAACATTACCGGTCGGTTATCCTTGGTTCTGAAAACTACTGCTTACCTTTATTTTCCCAATGAGCCAATGAAATTCACCGGTCAGCACCGGCTACAACCTACAAGAACCTCCGACCTCCTGGCAACCCATTAGGACCTCCTGGCGACCCACCTACGGCTCGAGAATTCTCGCTACTCTCCCTGGCGGCTTCATTCGAGTCGCCGCTAATTTTTCAACATGTTGAAAAATTCACGGTGACCATAATGAGGCCGCGACTAATTCCCAGAATGCGGGAACTCCTCACGACCATGAAGGCGACTCCCCGGCAACCACCCGCGAATATGCGGCGATCATGTGGCAACTGCATGGTCTCCTACAGTCGCCTGAAAAGTCGCCTATGTGGGACAGACCCATTAATTTACTTGAATTGGTCAAGTGTGCATACATATTAAAGTGGAGGATTCAGAAGAAATCTTTGGAAATCAATAGAAACGGCAGTAGATAGGGATTTAATCTGAATAGTGGGGGGTGGGGGGGGTTCAACAAATTGGAAAAGTACGTATAAAGTTAAATGGAAGGAGAGCAGAGGAGAGGTTACAAAAGTCTCCAGAATAAGAAATAGGACAGAAAGTTTAGAAACTGATAAGAGTGTAATGTCAGGCATCAAGGGGACTGATTTGAAAAGAAGGGGGGTGAATACAGAACTGACGGTATTATATCTAAAAGCATGTTTTATACGAAATAAAGGTGGATGAGTTATAGCACAGTTAGAAATTGGCATGCACAATGTTATGGA
This sequence comes from Raja brachyura, assembly GCA_963514005.1. Next base: position 32,750,384 of record OY740799.1, read on the forward strand.
CATCACAGAGACATGGCTGAAAGAGGATCAGAGCTAGGAGCTGAACATCCAAGGATACACATCCTATTGAAAAGTCAGTATCAGAGGCTGTTTAATTTGCTGAGCAAACATTTTCTGCAAGATCATAATATTAATGTATCCTTTGTAGACCTCAATGTAGACATGTATCTGTACACTGTAAATGGCTCAATTGTAATCATGTATTGTCTTTCCACTGACTGGTTAGCACACAACAAAGGCTTTTCACTGTACACGTGACAATAAACTAAACAGGCAGAGGGGGGTGGTGTGGCTCTATTGTTAAGGAATGGAATCCAATCCTCGGGTGGCACAGTAGCGGTGCAATAGAGTTGCTGCCTTACAGTGCCAGAGACCCGGGATTGATCGTGACAATGGGTGCAGTCTGTACCAAAGATTATAGAGGAGCAAGATGCGCCACTCAGCGAAAAAAGCGTAGTATCACATGTGTGATAGTCGACGCCATATTAGCGGACCAGAGATGGCGTCGATTATGGCGTCTACATCTAAATCTTCAGCGACGGCTGTTAATCTTTCTTTAGGTTCCCCCCAAAAAAAGGTGACTAAAATATTATTATTATGAACTGAAATGTTATTTTCTGTTCTCCCATCAACGGTCATGGAAATCTAGGCTCCTCTATAATCTTTGGTCGGTACATTAGAAAGTTATTAGAATTATTTTGAATAGATCTTTACTTACCACAGTAATAAAGTCAATAATTTTAACACTTCTGAACGTTTTTGGTTTTGTTCTTGTAAGGCAGGGGTCTCTAAAATATGGCCCAGTGACCACAAAATTTTTCCAGCTCGGATTCGAGTCCGGGAACGCGACGGCTGTTACCGGTTATGTCCCTCGAATTGTCGAGACTTCACAAGCAAAGATCTCAAACCCGTCGTGAAGAAGGGTGCAATCAAAGATTATAGAACTCCGCTCTATAATCTTTGGGTGCAAATGTGGGGCGGGGGGTTCAGCGGCGGCGGTCGGAATCAAAGATGCCAGAGAAGCTCTATATATGTTTGGTCGGAATGGGAAGGGTGCGCGTTATAACGTGCCCTTGTTCCACTCTCCCTGTCCTTCTCCCTCTCCCCGTTCTCCCTCTCCCCGTTCTCCCTCTCCCTACTCCCTCTCCCCTTCTCTTTCCCCTTCTCTTGATCTCCCCCCCTCTCGATCTCTGTCTCTCCCCTTCTCTCGATCTCTTTCCCATCTCTCGATCTCTCTCTCCCCTTCTCTCTCCCTTCCCTCTCGCTCCCTCCTTCCCTCTCTCTCTCCCTCCTTCCCTCTCTCTCCCCCTTCCCTCTCCTTCCCTTCTCCCTTCCCTCTCTCCTTCCCTTCCCTCTCCCCTCTCTCCTTCCCTCCCCCCTCTCTCCTTCCCTCCCCCCTCTCTCCTTCCCTCCCCCCTCTCTCCTTCCCTTCCCTCTCTCTCCTTCCCTTCCCTCTCTCTCCTTCCCTTCCCCCTCTCTCTCCTTCCCTTCCCCCTCTCTCTCTTCCCCTTCCCCCTCTCTCTCTTCCCCTTCCCCCTCTCTCTCCCCTTCCCCCTCTCTCTCCCTCCCTTTCCCCTCTCTCCCTCCCTTCCCCCTCTTTCTCCCTCCTTTATGTAAATCTTACCATGTATGTCAGAAATAAAGTTTTAACCATGTTAATAGATCTCTATTATTATTTATTTAAAATTGAGTGAGTTGGTGCAATATCGGTTCCAGCTGTCAGAGAATTCCACAGACTCACCACTCGTTGTGTGAAAAAAGATCTTCTCATCTCGGTCCTAAAAGACTTCCCCCTTATCCTTAAACTGTGACCCCCTGTTCTGGAGTTCCCCAACATTGGGAACAATCTTCCTGTATCTAGCCTGTCCAACCCCTTAAGAATGTTGTAAGTCTCCATAAGATCCCCCCTCAACCTGCTAAATTCCAGCGAGTACAAGCCAAGTTTATCCAGTCTTTCTTCATATGGAATCCTGCCATCCTGAATCAGTCTGGTCCTATTTACCTCTTCAAAATCATTATATATAATTATTAAAGATGTAATAATGGGGCATTTGGATAGCAGTAAAAGGATTAGTCCAAGTCAGCATTTATGAAAGGAAAATCATGTTTGACTAATCTTCTGGAATTTTTTTGCCACAAAGCTCGGTGTTGGGGCCGCAACTGTTTACCATATATATTAGTCAAACATGATTTTATGTTTATGTACATCATCTGACAAATAAGAAAGAGAGTTATAGTGATGCTTTAAATGAGTTGCTTTTGATCCATGAGAAGGTAATGTATTTATCTCTCAAGGGCCTGTCCCACCATATATTTATATGAATGTGTGTTTGTGTGTGCCTGTAATTTTGTGCAGTGTGTGTTTAAGCAATAGAAGGGAAGCTGCACAATGCAAGGGAAAATACGCACAAGTGGGGGCTGGGGAGGAAAGATGCGAGGGAAATGGGGGAACAGGGGTGAAAGGGAGAGAGAGGGGAGGGAGGTAGGGAAGGGAGGGAGAGAGAGGGAGGGAGGGAGGGAGAGGGAAGGAGGGAGGGAGAGGGAAGGAGGGAGATCGAGGGGAGAGAGAGATCGAGAGGGGAGAGATCGAGAGAAGAGGGAGATCGAGAGGCGAGAGATCGAGAGAAGAGGGAGATCGAGAGGCGAGAGATCGAGAGAAGAGGGAGATCGAGAGGGGAGAGAGAGATCGAGAGGGGAGAGATCGAGAGAGGAGGGAGATCGAGAGGCGAGAGATCGAGAGAAGAGGGAGATCGAGAGGGGAGAGAGAGAGATCGAGAGGGGAGAGAGAGAGCTCGAGATCGGAGAGAGAGGGATCGAGAGAGATAGGGGGAAGAGTGGGGAGAGAGGGAGGTCGAGAGGTAAGTAAAGATCTATTACAAATAAATCTAATAACTTTCTAATGCATCTTGCTCCTCTATAATCTTTGTTTACAACTGCTCTGTAGCTTTGGAGTGGATTACACAGGGGGAGACAGTCCGCCAAAATGGCGGCCGTGACGTTCCGTTACGTACTACACACCAGCCCATTGGATTTCGGAGGAGTGGTCTATCTTGCTCCTCTATAATCTTTGGTCTGTACGGAGTTTGTACATTCTCCCTAAGACCGCCTGAGTTTTCTCTGGATGCTCAGATTTCCACCCACATTCCAAAGAAATGCAGGTTTGTACGTTAACTGGCTTCTGTAAAAATTGTACCTTATGTGTAGGATAGAACTAGTGTATGGGTGATGGTTTGTCGGTGGGTCGAAAGGTCTGTTTTCACACTGTATCTCTAAACGTAACTAAACAGCAAGAAAGAATATAGTATCAGAAGTAGAATCCCTGTGGGTGGAGTTAAGAAACAGCAAGGGTAAAAGGAACTTGATGGGAATTATATACACACCTCTAAATAGCAGCCAGGATGTAGGGTACAAATTAGGAGATAGAAAAAGCTTGTAAGAAAGGCAATGTTACAGTAGTGATGGGGGTTTCAACATGCAGGTAGACTAGGAAAATCAGGTTGTACTAGATCCCAAGAGACGAATTTGTGGAATGTGTACGAGATGGCTCCATCGAGCAGCTCGTGGTCAAACCCACTATGGAAAAGGAAATTATGGATTTGGTGTTGTGTAATGAATCAGATTAAATTCCGGAGTTTAAAGTGAAGGAGACAGTGATCAAAATATGACAGAATTCAACCTGCAGTTATGAGAGGGAGAAGCTGAAATCCTATGTATCAGTATTAGTGTTGAGTAAAGGTAGCTACGGAGGCACGAGGGAGGTTGATTGGAAGGATGACGTAGCAGGAATTACAGTGGAGCAGTCATGGCAGGAGTTTCTGGAGTAATTCAGAAGACACGGGATCTTTTCATCTCAAAAAGCTAGAAGCATACGAAGGGGAGAATGATGTGACTGTGGCTAACAATATGTCAAAGACAGCATAAAAGCAAAAGAGAAAACATAATTTGGCCAAAATTAGCAGGAAGAGGATTAGGAAGAGTTTGAAAACCGAAGGCAATGATAAAACGCAATAAGGAGAGAAAAGATGAAATATGAGAATTCTCGCTACTCTCCATGGCAGCTTCATTCTGGTCGGCGCTACATTATTTCAACATAATGAGGCCGCGACTAGTTCCAAGAATGCAGAAACTCCTCGCGACCATGAAGGCGACTTTCCCGGCAACTACTTGCGAACATGTGGCTACTGCATAGTCTCCTGGAATCGCCTAAAAAGTCGCCCAAGTGGGACAGGCCCATTACTATTACTGAGAAGATGCTTGGAAAGCTGAAAGTTCTGAAGGTGGATAAGTTACCTGGACCAGACGGACCACACCCCATGGTTCTGAAAGCGGTAGATGTAGAGATTGTGGAGGCATTAAACCCCTGTCTCACGGTGCGAGTTGGCCCACGAGTGACCCCTAGTTTTTACTCGCGGTAATCACGTACAATCAACGTAGCGGGGACGTCTGAACTCGCGCGTGCAACTTATCGACTCGTGGTGCTAACGGCAGGTACCAGTGAAACTTGTTAACTCGTGAAAAAAATCAAACATGTTTGATGTTTTCCACGAGTCAAATTTACTGTCCACATTAAAAATGGAAACATTTAAACTCGTAATAACGTAGTGGCCCGTGCGTTTACCTTAGTGATTCGGGAGTCCACCGTGGGAATTAACTCAGCGGGCAGGCAGCATCTCGGGAGAGCAGGAATTGGTGACGGGATGACATAGGGGGGTACTGTGCTGTTTGATCACCCCCTGCTATCCAGGGACAGGGAGACACAGCGTCTTTTGAGACTGGTGGGCAATCACTACCAAAGTGGCTGCCCACACAGTCAGTACACCTCTCCTACACTTGTACCTATTATCCATATTTTCCAGGGCTGCTGCCTGGCCCGCTAAGTTAGTCGCTCCAGCACTTTGTCTTGCCGTCTTTTCAATGTTGGTCTCTTAGTCCCACATTCACGGCCAAACTTTTGGCCAAATGCTCTAATATCTCATCACCGGATCTCGGTTAGTTGAGGCACCATGAGGCGTTTTTGTTGTTGTTTTACGACAGGAAGGAAGCTATGTAAATACCAAGTTGATATAAACTGTCTGGCTTTTACTTGCTTGACGTGAAGTTTTCTCCCTACCTTACCCTCATGATGTACCACGTTCCGGTTACGCGGTCCACGGATCATGGCCAACAGTGTCTGAAGAAGGGTCTCGACCCGAAGCGTCACCTCTTCCTTCTTCTCCAGAGATGCTGCCTGACTCTGTCGGAGTTACTCCAGCACTCTGTGTCTCTCTTTAGTGTCTTCAGTTGGACTTTCAATGAATAACTCAGCGAGCCAGGCAGCAGCCCTGGAAATTTCACTGAATAATGAAGAAGAGGGCGTTGATCAGGGTCAACCAACGCGCTATGTGTACTGTGTCGGAAGGAACTGTAGATGCAGTTATCCCTAACCAGTCCGAAGAAGGGTCTCGACCCGAAACGTTACCCAGTCCTTCTCTCCAGAGATGCTGCCCGTCCAGTTGAGTTAACTCCCACTTTATGTGTCTATGTTCGGTTTAAACCAGCATCTGCAGGCAGTTCCTTTCCTACACGTTATTCCTTTCTTGGTGTCTTCTGCCACGAACAGGTTGGGGTGTGTGTGTGTTCAGTTGTAGTCCTAGAGGAACATTGCTTCCGATCGATGTCTCTTACGCACTCCTCATAAGAAATGGGTGCGTTTTTCACCATCATGCCTTCTGCACAAACAGTCTTGGATGTGTGTGTGTGTGGGTGTGTGTGTCAAGAGGAGGTGATGTGGACACGGTTTCAGTTGTAGTTCTAGAGGAACATTGCTTCCGATCGATGTCTCTTATGCACTCCTCAGAAGAAATGGGTGCGCTCTTCACCATCATGGCTCCCAGCCTACAGGTTTCTGATCTGAACAACTAACTTCTTCCCTATTTCTCCCCCCCCCCCCCCATTTCCCTCTCCTCGGCGCTCTTGTTCACTCACCACTTCCCTCCCTCCCTCCAGCAGGGCTTGGTTCAAAGGGGGGGCATCGAGCCAAGCGGGTTCGAAAGGTCTGAACCCTTTCTGAAAACGAGCGCAAAGAGAAAAAAAGAGTATTGTCAAGCACTCCAAACTTCGTTTAAAATATGTAAATGCGACCTTAGCTAATAATTTAAAAAGAAAACCTTATACAAAACCAACACCCTACAAACTCTCTGTCTCTCACGCTGCCTGTTGTCTTGAGGGGGGGGGGGGGGGGGGGTTGTGTCGGAGAGAGGGGGTGTGGGTGTGGAGGGGATCCGATGTGAATGTTACCACTATAGGATGGCGAGGTTGGGCTCTGAGCTGCAGTGAGAGAGAGCAGAGAGAGAGCAGAGAGCAGAGAGCAGAGAGAGAGAGAGAGAGAGAGAGAGGGAGAGAGAGGGAGAGAGAGGGAGAGAGAGTACGTGTGTGCGCCAGCAGCAAAGTTATATACAACGGGCTTGTACGCGGTGGCAAGAGAGGTTTCCTTTGTTCTCGTCCGGGGCTTGAGAGAGATCGGAGAGAATTAACCCTCCCTCGCACACCACTCAAGGGGACAACCCAAGAGCCTTGTCACCCCAGACAGATTAATGATGCCCGCGCATCCACCCCAACCACCTAAACTCACGCCTGGGCACCAAAGCAGCTCAGGAGGTGAACACTGAGCTCCGTCTCCCAACAATCTGATGTGCAACTGATGTGAAAGAACAGCGGCTGCGGCCGGCACCCGACATGGACTTCTCACACCCTCACACACGAAAAGTGTGTGCGAATAAACAAAAACAGGGAATAAAACCAAAGCCCAGCTTGAAAGGCAACTAAAGATATATTCCCCTTAGAACGGGCAGGCGTGGAGACATCCGTCCACATTCAAAGATTTCATCTCCCGTCTCCCCGCAGTGTGTAGACCTGGTAGTAAATTCAATTAAAATATAACAAACCTCCGCCCGCTGGTCTTCTAACTACGTGATGTGTGTTTCAAACAAATCATAAGTATAACCGCTCTGGCACTGGACGGTGCGCATTTTCCCTTTGTAGGTCATATCAATAGATGCGGCTGCGCTGAATTTATCTTTAACTCAAAGCCGCAGGATGGATATGTCTTCTTTAACACTGTTGCTTATTAAAACATACCTTCATTCACGGTTGGCTCAAGAGTAACGGGAGAGGAACTTTGTAACTCGGGAGAGGAACATCGTATAAATGACATACCCGTGGGAACTTGAACATAAACTTGAAATCTCGTACATAACTACGAGTCTGTTTTTTTTCTTTCACTTGGGGTCACTCGTGGGTGGACTCGCACCGTGAGACAGAGCCTTTAGTAGTGATCTTCCAAGAATCACTGGAGTCAGGAATGGTTCCAAAGGGCAGGAAATCGCATTCCACTATAACTACACTGTTTAAGAAGGGAGCGATGCAAAAGAAAGGAAATTATAGGCCAGTTGGTCTGACTTCAGTAATCGGTATGGTTTTAGAATCCATTATTAAGGATGAGTTTTCCGAGTACTTAGAAGCACATTATAAAATAGGCCAAAGTTAACATGCTTTTGTTAAGATGCTTTTGAGATCTTGCCTGACAAATATGCTGTAATTCTTTGACGAAAGAACAAGCAGGATCGCCAAAGGCGAGTCAGTGGATGCTGTTTACTTGGATTTTCAGAAAGCCTTCAATAAGGTGTCACACTTGAGGCTACTAAATAAGATAGGAGCCTGTGATATTAGAGGCAAGGTATTAGGATTGATAGAAGATTGGCTTACTGACACATGGGAAAGAGTGGGAATAATGGGGTTTTTTTCTGGTTGGTTGCCGGTGACTAGTGATGTTCCGCAGGGGTCGGTGTTGTGTCCTCTACTTTTCACATTATATGTTAATGATCTGGGTGATAGAATTGATCGTTTTGTAGCTGTCTTGCAGAAAATAGAAAGGTAGGTGGAGAGGTAGGTAGTGTCGAGGAAGCAGGGAGTCTAGAGAAGGACTTGGACAGGTTGGGAGAGTGGGCAAAGAAGTGACAGATGAAATACAGCATATTTGGAATATTGTGAGCAGTTTTGAGCCCCATATCTGAGAAAGGAGGCACAGGCATTGGGTAAGATCCAGAGGAGGCTTACAAGAATGATCCCAGGGATAATTAGGTACGGGGAACGTTTGAAAACTCTGAGCCTGTACTTGCCGAGGGTTAGAAGAATGAATGGGTATCTCATTGAAACCTACCAAATAATGAAATGCCTAGAGAGAGTGATGTGGAGAGGAGAGTGTGAGAGTCTAGGATCAGAGGACCAGTCTAGGACCATAGAACAACCTCAGAACAAAAGGATGTACCCTTAGAATGGAGATGAGGAGACATTTTTTCAGCCAGAGGGTGGTGATTCCATGAAAATCATTGCTACAGATGGGAGTGTAGGCCAAGTCATTGGGTATTTTTAAAACAGAGATTGATAGGTTCTTGATTAGTAAGGGTGTCAACGGTTATGGGGAGAAAGCAGGAGAATGAAAAATAGATCAGCCATGATCGAATGGCAGATCAGACTCCAAGGGACGAATGGCCAATTTCATCTCCGATGTCTTATGGCCTGATGGTTTAATTCAGAATATTCATTTGGGATCTGCAATTAGCACATCAGTTTTGGCTTCCATACTGTTACCAAATGCTACAAAGGTTATGGATAGGTAGATTCATGGAAACGTTTCAAAATGTGACTGCATCTTCTCCACTATGATTCACAAATATATGTGGGAGAACCACAATGCTTAGCTGATAAATTAGTTCATTCTTTAGTCAGTTTAGTCAGTTCTTAATCCATTAAGAGCCATCATAAAACATTACAAAAATAATTTGGTTTCATTTCATATATCAATCATATATCACTCACTTAATTGGATATTTCATTGGTTAAAGTGGTCATAAGATCAAAAGTTCAAGGAGCAAAATAAGGCCATTGGGCTCATCAAGTCTGCTCTGCCATTCAATCATGGCTGATCTATCTTTCCCTCTCAAACCCATTCTCCTGCCTTTGCCCCATAACCCGACACCCTCACTAATCTAAAATCTGACAATTTCCACCTTAAACATATCCATTGACGGCCTCCACCTGTCTGTGGCAATGAATTCCACAGTTTCACCACCCTCTGACTCAAGAAATTCCTCTTCAGCTCCTTCCGAAAAGAACATCCTTTCATTCTGAGGTTATGACCTTTAGTCCTGGACTCTCCCACTAGTGGAAACATCCTCTCCACATCCACTCTATCGAAGTCTTTCACTATTCTGTCCATTTCAATGAGGTCCCTGCTTATTGTATAAAACCCCAGTGGGTACAGGCCCAGTGCAGTCAAACACTCATCATATGTTAAACTACTTATTCCTGGGATCATCTTGTAAACTTCCTCAGGACCCTCACCAGAGCCAGCACATCCTTCCTCAGATATGGCGCCCAAAATATTCCAAAAGCGGCCTGACCAGTGCCTTACATCCTCAGCATTACATCCCTGTTTTGTATACAAACGCTCTCAAAATAAATGCTAACATTGAGTTTGCTTTCTTTACTACCGATTCGACTTGCAGATTAATCTTTTGGGAATCCTGCACCAACACTACCAAGTCTCTTTGCACCTCTGATTTCTGGATTCTCTCCCCATTTGGAAAGTAATCTACTCCTTTATTCCTACTACCAAAAAGCATAACTCCACACTTTGCTGCACTATATTCCATCTGCCACTTCTCTGCCCACTCTTCCAACCTATCCAAATCCTTCGGCAGAGTCTCTGCTTACTCTACACTACCTGCCACCACCTATTTTCCTATCATCCTCAAACTTGGTCCCGCGGCCTTCAATTCCCGTATCCAATTCCAAGTGGAGGCTAAAATGTTTAATGAATAACGGTTTAGCATTTAATTTCTGCCTGGAAGAGACCCTACGGGGAATCAATAGAATCAGAGTCATAATAAAATAAAATAGAGTGAAGGGCAAAAGTGCTACCCTGAAAATCACAGATTATTGACCTTGACAACTGTGGACAAAATGTTAATCTTTCCTTGAACTATGCCAAGAGCAACAACAAGATGTCAAGTCAAACCACTGCTCTAATGTGAGAGTTTTAAATCTAATAAACACTGTGCTATAGAAAATTGTATCATAAAGACAATTGTGTCAGTGGAATAACATTATTTTTCTTTTAAGATTTACAAAAACAAAGATATTTCAATAGCAATAAGTTTATTTTTGTTACTCCAAGCTAAAAATATTTAAGGCTGTGCGTTATATTGCTTAATAAACTATTGTTATAGAGTCATGGAGTGATACATTGTGGAAACAGGCCCTTCGGCCCAACTTGCCCACACCGGCCAACAATGTCCAAGCTACATTAGTACCAACTGCCTACGCTTGGTCCAAAAGCCTCCAAACCTGTCCTATCCATGTACCTGTCTAATTGTTTCTTAAATAACGGGATAGTCCCAGTCTCAGTTGCCTCCTCTGGCAACTTGTTCTATACACCCACCACCCTTTGTGTGAAAAAATGAACCCTTGGATTCCTATTAAATCTTTTCCCCTTCACCTTGAACCTATGTCCTCTGGTCCTTGATTCCCCTACTCTGGGCAAGAGACTCCGCATCTACCCGATCTATTCCTCTCATAATTTTGTACACCGCTGTAAGATCACCTCTCATCCTCCTGTTCTTAAAGGAATAGAGACTCAGCCAACTCAACCTCTCCCTATAGCTCACACCCTCTCGTCCTGGCAACATCCTTGTAAATCTTTTCTGAACCCTTTCAAGCTAGACAATATCATTCCTATAACATGGTGCCCAGAACTGAACACAATATTCTATATGCAGTCTCACCAACGTCGTATACAACTGCAACATGACCTCCCAACTTCTATACATAAATCCTTTACACTGTTCAAATCCAAGACAGCCGTTTTGCTGCATATCAATTTCCAAAGTAACTTTTAAGTGGTTCTCTATTTTACAATTGCTTCTGCATGAAGAAAGAAAAAACAGGAATGCTTTGGAAAGTAATGGAAAAATCAATTTGAGGCAGCTTCACATAAAAATCACAACTCTATAAGGGGCATGAGCATAGTCTGTATTGTTCCATCCACGCCATAGCTCAGGTCAGCAAGTTCCATCAAATCCATTTGAAAAAGCAAGGTCTAAACGTCGCCTATTCCATCTCTCCATTGATGCTGCCCCACCCGCTGAGTTTATCCAACATTTTTTGTCTACTTTTGAAACCTATCGATGTTCTCCTCATGGTTCACAGCCAAGTTGCATCACCTGCACCCTTTTCAGATTTTCCCTTCCACAAATTAAATGCCTAAAAAGATCAGAAAGTGGTCCCATTGCTGACCACTAGAGGACACCACTGTCTCACCCAGTTGAAAATAATAATTCACAACAGCTGTTTTCTGTGTTGAGCCAATTTCTTCATGAGCTGCTACTGCCCTATTTATTTGCTGACAAGTCTATCATGCAACTTCATCAAACATTGTTTAGAAACCCATTTAACAGAGAGAAAAAAATAACCTGACAAACATATCTTATTTGTTTAAGAAAGAACTGCAGATGCTGGAAAAAGTGAAGGTAGACAAAAATGCTGGAGAAACTCAGCGGGTGAGGCAGCATCTATGGAGCGAAGGAAAAGGTGATGTTTCGGGTTGAGACCCATCTTCAGACTGATCAGTTTAAGCAGATACGTTTAGAGGGCTAAACTGTATAATCTGCAAACTTACCGTGTATGTTCTCATCCAAATCATTGATGGAGATGACAAGCAGTAATAGACCCTGAGGCACGCCACTAGTCACAGGCCTCCAGTCCGAGAAGCAACCTTCCACCATCACCCTCTGCTTCCTTCCATGAAGCCAATTTTCTATCCATTCAGCTATCTCGCCTTGGATCCCATGCAATCTAAATCTCCAGAGAATCGTACCATATGGAACCTTGTCGGAAGCTTTGCTGGAGGTTGTCGAGTTTGATAGCCACAGGGAAAAAGAATCTCGTCTGGCGTTCTGTACTGCATCTCGGTGGAACCAGTCTGTTGCTGAAGGTACTCCTCGGGTTGACCAGTGTGTCTTGGAGGGGGTGAGCTGTGTTGTCCAATATTGGATGAGCATCCTCTCCTCCAAGACCACATCCAATAAATCCAACTTCGCCCCCTAGGACGGAGCCAACCTTCCTGAAGAGCTGTTTAATCCTGTTGCCGTCCGCGGCCTTCACCCTGCTACCCCAGCACATGACTGCGAAGAAGATAGCACTGGCTACCACCAATTGGTAGAACATCTGCAGCATCTTACTGCAGACGTTGAAGGAGTGGAGCCTTCTCAAAAAATACAGCCGGCTCTGTCCCTTCTTGTACAGGGCCTCAGCGTTCCTGGACCAGTCCAGTTTGCAGTCCAGGTAAACTCCCTCTGTTACTCACTCCATGTCCCGAGACACAGTTCTGTAGCCTGACATACTGTGGTCATCCAGTCAGGTGGTTGGTGATCCAGGACACCAATGGAGCATCCACCCACAATTTTGTCAGTTTGCTCCCTAGTAGCGCAGCATCTGAGTTAAAAGCACTGGAGAAGTAAAAAAACATTACTCTCTCAGTGCTTCCTGGCTTATCCACGTGAGAATAGGAATAATGGAGCAGGTGGATAATGGTGTCCTCGACCCCCATCTTTGTTTGGTAAGCGAACCGCAGGGGATCCAGGCAGCGTTTAACCAGGGGGTGCAGGTGAGTGAACACCAGCCTCTCCAGGGACTTCTCCAATCTCTCCAATCTCAGTGAAGAAGAAACATTTAAAATCGTCATTTACTTAATTTTGATCGGAATTAAATAAGGTAACGAAAGGGTGTGTGGTTGTGGCAATTGGCATCTCTTGTTGACCGGCTGCAGAAGATCATGGGAAGATCATGGAAATCTGGCAAAACAAGTTTCAGACGCATTATCCCTTCTAGAATTGACCTTTGTATTTGTTGTTCTCTTGTCTGGGATGCGTAGCGTTGGTGAACAAAGCACAACAGCTTTGGACATAGATCAGGAAGCCTTTTTCTCAGTGGAAAGTTACTGAATGCTGGATCACAATAGTTAACCCTGTAATGTCGGTAACTATTGTGATCAAGAAACACAACAACAATAGCTGGGTAGACGATCCACGCCACATGCCGCTAGTAGTGCAAAAACAGTAAATGGGGTCTTATGATTGATTCGGGGTGAGGGCAGTGGTACGGTCTCCTTGAAAGATGAGATAGAATAATGTCAAGATGCCCTTGTATTATTAATGACTTGGATTAACCATCTGTTGTTGGATAAGATTAATATAAACAAAAAGTATATTATGGTTAATGAAATAATTAATACCCATGTAATGGATAGTAATAACAGGAAAACAAATAACTAAGGTTGAAGTATATTTTCGTATAGTTGCATCAAACAAAAAACAATGTTTACTGCACTGTAACTGTTGGCTAATTCTGCTGCAAAGACAGAGAACTGCGGAGCAGTTAGCTGCCGCCATCTCTCCATGATATCATGCATTAAAGCCTCTTGAAGCGAAACTCAAAGTCTCCGTTTTACCTTTAATTTTCCTCTAAATCAATTTCCTCAACACTCAGGCTCAGATTGAAGATCTGGAGTACTCGAGACAACTGGCTGGCACTCGCCGTGAGTACCCTTGAGCTGACACCATCGGGACCCGTGGCTTTGCCTGGGCAGAGTCTGCTCAGCTCTTTCCTCACCTGCTCAGCCTTGATGGCCAAGTGCAACAAAGAAAGGGCAGAGGAAGTGGACCAGGGGTATTGAGGGGGAGGATCTGTCGGGGAGCAGGGGAGTGGGTAGGCAGAGGCCCCACCATCAAAACTATTAAAAAAACAGATTTAGCTTGTTGACCAAGCCCTCCCCAGGCCACTGGTCATCTTGTAGCCTATAATGCTCTTCATACTGCTCCACACATCCCTCATGTTGTTCTGCTGAAGTTTCAGCTGCCTCCTGTAGTCGTCCTTGCCTTGTGTTAATCTCGCCTTCAGATCTTCCTGAACCCATTTCACCTCCTTCCTGTCACCATTCCTGAAGGCCCTCTTCTTCTCTTATGTCACTTGTGACCCAGGGCTTGTTGTTAGGGAAACTGTATACAGTCTGCTCAGGGACAACGTTATCCACACAGAACTTTATGTAATTGGTAACACAGTCTGTGAGTCCATCAATGTCCTCTCCATGAGAACTACAGAGTGTGTCCCAGTCTGTGACTTCAAAACAGCCCTGTAAAGCGTCACATGCCTCCTGTGACCACCTCCTCACTGACCTTGTGGTTACAGGCAGCCTCTGGAGCATTGGCCTATACCTGGTTAGGAGGTGAGCCAGGTTGTGGTTGGATCTTCCCAGTGTCAGAGGGCTATGGAGCTGTACGCCGCTTTAACATTGGCATATAGCAAGAACAACGTTTTCATATCCCTGGTGGGACAGTCAACAAACTGAGTGAAAGTGGGTAGGGTAGTGTCCAAAGTCAAGTGGTTGAAATCCCCTGAGATAGCAATGAAAGCACTCAGGTGCTGTGTCTGAGGTCTCGCAGTGACTGTGCGGATGACTTCACTCGCGCGCAGCGGATTGGCGGACGAGGAATGTAAACAGCCACCACAATGGTGTCTAAATGCCTGTATATCCTATCCCTCAGAATAATCTCTAATAACTTTCCAACTACAGATGTTAAACTCACTGGCCTATAGTTCCCAGCATTTTCACTGCAGGCCTTCTTGAATAGAGACACTACATTTGCCACCCTCCAATATTCCAACACCTCTCTTGTATTTAAAGACGACTCGTAAGTTTCAACCAGAGCTCCCACAATTTCCTTTCTGGTTTCCCACAATGTCCTCGGATATAACTGATCAGGCCCTGGAGATTTGCGTACATTCATACACGGAGGCAATCATCTATGATCTATGGAGGGAATTGGATAAATGGTGTTTCAGGGCATAACCCTTTTTCAGTCTGCAGAAACGTCTCAACCCAAAACATTGTTTGTCCATTTACATCCACAAATGCTGCCTGATCTGCTGAGTTCAGCCAGTACTTGTTTTTTTAATAGCTTGTCACTGTCAGAAGCCATATAGCTAATTTTAAATGTCCTCGATGCACAAAGTTCAGTGGCAGAGTAGATTAGATGCGCTGGAGAGCGAGGCCCAGTTCATCTCTGACTTCACCATTTTAACAATCTATTAAATTGGCACCATCTGGAAGTTGATGACGAGTTGAAAGCAAGCTGTTGGTAACTGGAACTTCTCTTTTCTGAGAAGTTAAAAGTGACGTAATATTCTTTTCACCCCATCCTCACATGAGTCCTTCTCCCACCACCATACAGAGCATCTTAAGTTACATACTGAGATAGAGATCCTATCACATCTTCACTCACTCAGTCAGTTCATTAAAAATTCTTGCAAGAGCTGGGTTCCCTAAAAGGAAAGGTCACCTACCAAGATACAGACAGGGATATTATGCTCCCACCAATGTGGTGAGAGATCAGCAAGGGATCCAATTTGCCAGCAGGAAAGAGACATTTTACAAATGGAAACAACGCTGTAAATCATTCCCAGAACTGTCAAAATTTGGCTACTATTACAAATATCACTGAACAGTTTGCCTCATCAAATTGCTGTAGAAAATCAGCTTGGATAAGATGAACATCAGAGACACAGTTTTTTAGCAAATTGCTGTAACTTGAAATGAGCATAACCTCTCTTACCTTTCAATTCCATCCCACCAGAATTCATTATGACTTATTGACTTTGTGTTTTAGATATGTGCAATCCCACAATTAATTGCTATCGAAATATGTCATTTATTTCCCATCTGACACGTGACTGAGCAAGAAACCAGGTCTTATGAAATGATAACCAACTGAAAGCACATTTGAATGTACAGAAGCAGTAAATAAGAAAAATAAATTGGATAGTTATTCTAATGTAGAATCTTCATGTCTTTCTGATTTTCAGTGTGATTCGTGACAGGCAGAATTCAATGCACAGAAACCAATATCAGTGCACTTTAAAATGTATTTCTGCATTAAGCAACAAAGGAATGTCATCATTGATGGTAGACAAAAGTGCTGGAGAAACTCAGCGGGTGAGGCAGCATCTATGGAGCGAAGGAATAGGCGACGTTTCGGGTTGAGACCCTTCTTCAGACTGAAGATCTGAACATCATTGATGGCATCATTAGAGTAGATTGAAATCATCAAAACAGAATGGCAAAGGTAATACAATTATTCCTGAATAAATTATGACAAAAGGCTCTGAAGAGTTGGCTTCATCATATTGGTGCAAAGAACCAGCACAAAGAGGGTCAACATCAGTATCAGTATTTCCCAAAAAGCTAGACAAATACTATGATTAGAATGTTTGTGTCAAAACACATAACTTTAATTATATAAGTCTGATTTATCATTTCAAACTGATGAAAAGCAGTTACTACAACCTAGAAAATAACTACACAAAGTTATCACCAAGTACAAATAAGGCTCAGAATGGAAAGATCTACAATTGATCTACTTATCACAATTCAAATGTTTCATAGAAATAAATACCTTTTTCTGCAACATCTAGTAAGTCATCCAATAGGATTTGCTGGCATTCTTGACCATTTTCAAAGCTGTACATGGCATATTTCTTCAATAGACTCCCACCGTCACCATTTATATCCGTTTCTAGAAGTCCCGGAAACCACTCTTCCAACAGGGAATCAGTGTGATCCACAATTTGGCCCAACAGAATGTACCCTGATCATTTTAAATGCAAGAGAGGCAAAGTAACCTTTCTGATTGTAAGCAATTAGACATTTGATGAATGCTAAACATAATTTTGCCCTGTTAAGCTGTGGGCCGAAGCGCTTTTTTGTTCAAGTTCGTGACCCAACTCACGGAACTACCTGAATTTTGAACATATTGTGTAAAAATATTATATAAATCATACCTGAAACTCGTCAAGACCAAAACCTGCATATTTTTTTGAAATACGAGTAAAACTTCCAATTTTCCGAGTAGTAATTGTCCAATCAATGCACGTTCGACATTGAGGTCGGACGCAAATTAAACCAATCCCGCGCTTTGTTTTATGGTCGCTAGGCAGCAAGGACCCTGGGATCATGACTGCCTCCTAATTACAGCAAAACAATAACAAGGTTTCTAAGGAATAAAGGTAATGCTAACCTTGCTGATAATTTTGTTTTTTAATTGATTTATCTTTATAAAGTTATGATGTGAACTGTTAAATAAAAATGATAAATTACAAATGTAGAGCTAGGGTTAGGTTTAGGATTAGGGTCAGGGTCAGTTGGTCGGTCGGGCTTGTTGGTAGGCCGGTGAGTGCTGCGAGAGGTCGGTCGGGCTGTCGGTAGGCCGGTGGATGCTGCGAAGGGTCGGTCGGGCTGTCGGTAGGCCAGTGAATGCTGTGAGGAGTCAGTCGGGCTGTCGGTAGGCCAGTGGATGTTGCGATGGATCGGTCAGGCAGTTGGTAGGCTGGTGAGTAATGCTGGTGAGTCGGTCGGGCTGTCAAGCTGCTGGTATTGCAGCGAGCGTGCGGGTGGACTGACGGAGCCAACACTATGGGGGTGCTGAAGGCAGCCTGGGCGGCATGCAGGCAGTGCTGCTCCCCACTATCATCACCGCGATGATCCGAAAGGGCATGCTGGCCGAGGAGGACTCGCTGAGCGGCCACACGTACGGGGCCTGCAGCCGGTCCCAAAACGTGGGCAGCTCTAGAAGGGAGGCGAGTTAGGGTTAGGGTTATGTATTTCCCTCTCAGAGGAAGATGCCTTAACCTTCCCCCAGCCTGGCACTGCCCCTATCCCAATATGGCCGTGACCCCCACTCTGCACACTGGCAGTCAGTGGGGTTCAGTAAATGGAGGAACCCAGAAGAACTGCCCTCACCCATTAATTAGGCTGGTTCAGGAGCCGAACCTCTGCGGCTGTCTCATTCAAAAAGCCACACACAATTATATTAATTATATAATTTTTATTTAATACTAGACCAAGTGCAGACCCATTGGGTGTGTTCCCCCATCGCGTGTTTACGGGGGGGGGGGGGGGGGGGACATGTGGCATGCGGCATTACACACACAAACCACCCCACCCACACACACTAACTACCCCCCTTGATATTATATTAATATTATTAATTTGCTCCTTTTACCCCATAACCGCCCTGCCCACTGACGCATAGCCCCCAACTCGCAGGCGCGTCTAGACTGGGAGGGGGTGGGGTAGAGAGTGAGGGCAGAGAAAGAAGGGGGGGAGGGTGGTGGAAAGTGCGCCTGTGCGTTGAGAGCATCTGCTTTAATCGAGAGCGGGAGGGGGGGGCGGTGCCGCGAGCAAGGACATTGTGACGTCCGCAGCGGTTTGATTTTTAAATAGCAGTCCGTTCTGTAAACAACTTTATTAAAAATCTGGGGAAATAATTTATCAAATTTAGAGGAGTCGATTTCCGAAATCATGTTAAATCGCTACCGAAATATGTAAAAATCTCCGCGTATTTGCGTCTGGTTTTCGAGAAAATACGTTTCAAAGGTAAAATGACACCCACCCACACAGAGTTTCTCCTTCTACCCCATAACCGCCCTATCTACTGTGGTTGTGGGGGAGGGGGGGCTGGGGGCGGCATACGACGTCACACACACTAACTACCCCCCCCCCCCCCGCACACACGCTAACAACCCACTACTTGACATCATATTAATATTATTAATTTGTTCCCTTTATCCCATAACCGCCCTAACCACTGACGCATAGCCCCCAACTCGAAAAGCAGCGGGGGAACAGCCAATCTTTGGCTTGAGCCAGCGTGACAGAGCCGGCCCGGGGGGGGGGCAAGTGTAGGAAGTAAAATCGCCAGCGAAATGGGAAAAATGTCGGCGTTTTTGGAGGAGCAGCCGTTATGGTCGCCGGCTGGCAGGATTTTATTAAAAATATCTACAGAAAAAATTCTAAATGTAATGAGGAGTGGATTAGCGAATGTAAAAGTGCAATCGCTAGCGAAATGGAAAAAACTTCGGAGTTTTTGCGTGTGGTTTTGGCGGACCAAGGAATCAAAGGCCAAAAATCACCCACAAACAAACACACACACACACAGTTTTAAAAGTAGATAGATAGATGGATAGATAGATAGATAGAAATGATATGATAATTATATATAATTATATATGATTACAGTCATATTCACAAGTCATATACATGGTATAATAATATATGGTTTAAATAGACTGAAACACGGAAATAGGCTCCCCATGGTGTAATCTGGGCATTGGACAGTAGATTGCGCTTACTTTTTCGATCTAATTTTCTAATTAGTTTAATTAATTAACGTGCAACTTTTGGCACTGACGTGTTATGACATCCTTCTCAATTATATTTTATCTAAATCTGTGCAAAATTTTATGTAGTTCCGAAACACGGATCACAAAAGTATATTTCGAGACACATTTTTGATGCTCAGCCCACAGCCTATGTATTCAATTTTTTAATACTTTACGTACAAATCCCATTAGGACTAGTTATAGGACAAATTGGATAAGATATAAATCTTCACTTACTTAATTGGAGAACTTATTTTTTGTAATATGTATTAATGGCTTAGGCTTAAAAGTAAGCAAGGTTATAGTGATTTGCAAAAAACAAAACAAAAATAATGAGTTAACAGTCAGCAGGAAAGCATGAAGACATTGATGGCTTGATCAGTAGAGCAGAAAAGTAATAAATAAAATCTAATCTAGAGAACTGTGAGGTAAAGTTGGGGAAGTGCAACAAAGCAAGATAATTTAATGTAAATGGTAAATACGGCAGTGGTGTGGAGGAATAAATGCATGAAACATACTTTCACGGATCCTTAAATATATATAGTAATATCAAAATGTTGGTTAACAATACAAGTGATGCTTTATTAGCTGTGGCATGGAGAAGAAGAGCTGAGAGTTTATAAGTTGAATGACAGTTTGAGTATTGCATACAGCTCTGGACACCACATTATATGAACATGATTCCTTCTCTTCTCTTGAACTCTTCCACTTTACTGCAACTTAAAATAATCTTATTTTTAGTTTTCCTGGTTCTTGTGAGATGTAATTAAAACGCCAACTCTTTATCTCTTGTCACAGTGGCTGCCTGACCTGAGTATTTCACACATTTTCTGTGTTTTTATTTTCAGGTTTCCAGCATCTGGAGTTTCATGGCTAAGGAGTGATTTTAATGCAAATATAAAAAGGCCAAAGACATAAATAGGAAGAACATATTTGCCTCGTGAGGAGTTGAAAATCTGAAAACATGTTCTTAAAGTAATTGATAGGTTTAAAGGGAAGAAGGGTGGAAGGGTGTAGATGAGGAACTCTGGAACACACGGCCTCAATAAGAATCCGAGACAGAACCCTTAAGACAGTTAAAACATACTTGGATGCATGCGTGAAATACAATGCTATTAATTTAACCTTGGGCAGCTCTTTTACAATGAGCACAAACTTGATACCCCACATGGTTTTGTTCTGTGCTGTAAATTTTCTAAAACATGTATTAAGGGAAATTTGCACAAAGTATTTTTCTTACAGCTGTCTTCATACATCTGAGAAAAATTGTTTAATTATTGTACATGATATGGTTTTGTATATTAATTATTTTTCAAAGTCCTTAACCAAAGTCCTTACCTGACAAAGCCAACATTCATTGTGCAGCTTATTTAACCTTGAATTGAATGGCTTGCTAGGCAACTTCAGGGAGTAATTTCTAAATGAAGATGACAAACTTCTACAGTGGATATTAGTGAGTGAGATGGGTTTAGAACAAGTATTTTCATGGTTAATGTTACTGATACCAGATTATTTAAATAAATACATGTAACTTTTGAAATCAATTACAGTTAACTTCAGTATGAGCCATGGAAAGATTTAAATGCATAAATCCAAACTATTTGGATCAACTCGTTGAGGGGGAAAGAGAGGTGGGGGGGGGATTTGGTGATGGGGGGGTATGCGTGAGGTTACCTATAATTGGAAAATTCAATGTTCGTATCATTGGGTTGTAAGCTACTCAAGCAAAATATTCCTCCAGTTTACATATGGCCTTACTCTGACAATGGAGGAGGCCCATGACAAAAAGGCCAGCATGGGAATGGGAGTTAAATTGGTTATCAAGGTGGACTAGGCATAGGTATTCAGCGAAACGGTCGCTGAGTCTATGCTTAGTCACTCCGATGTACAGGAGGCCACAACAGGAATACCGGATAGTCGATGAGGATAGATGAGTTACACGTGAACCTCTGTCTCACCTGGAAAGACTGCTGGGGTCCTTGGATGGATGTGAAGGAAGAGGTATGGGGCAGGTGTTGCATCTCATGTTGTTTCAGAGGAAAGTATCGGGGAGAAGGTGGTCTGGGCGGAAAGGGATGAGTGGACGAAGGAGTTGCAGAGGGAGCGTTCTCCGCAGAAGGTGGATAGGGGTGGGGCTGGGAAAATGTGACTAGTGGTGAGATACGTTGGAGTATGAAGTGTTTGATACAAAGGCTGCTGGGGTGAAACGTGAGAACCAGGGAACTCTATCCTAGTCCCAATCCGGGTAGAGGGGGAGCATACAGGGCGTGGAGGAGATGCTGATGAGGGATCCATCTATCACAGAAGGGGGAAAGTTACATTTCCTAAAGAATGAGGACAACGTGGATGTCCTAGGGTTAAAGTCTCATATTTGGAGGCAGAGATGGAAGAATTGAGAGTAGGTGGGGCCAGAGGGGTACAATAGTAAGGCCTCTGGTGAGGTCAGACTATTCTGTATTGGATAATTCTGTATTGTATAAACACAATGGCGGTGAGAGCTGGGGTCAGGGTCAAGTCAAGTCACATTTATTTATATAGCACATTTAAAAACAACTCTCGTTGACCAAGTGCAAAGAGGGGTGGAAGGAGGCTCGGGGAGGCACTGTGGAGGGGCGATGGGGGTTTAGAGGGGAGAGGATTGAAAGAAGGTGTGGGGTAGAGGTTAGGAACAGCATGATGGTTTGAAGAGAGGGAAGGGCAGCAGGACCCAGTGGCGCCATTACTGAGGTTCCCTGTGGGAGGGGGGAGCAGGACGACCCGGGAGAGTCTAAACAAGTGGTGTTGGAGCCAGCAAATAAATATTATTTGAACAGTTTGGTATCCACCCTCGTCTCTGTTGCAAATAATATTTCAATGCAAAATTAAAAAATAGTCGCTTACCCTTTCTGGAGCACGGAACAGTTATTTTGAGTACACTCTCTGGTTTATTGTTCAAGGCTGCGGAGTCTACAAGACAATAGGCTTCTGGTGACCAGATCAGATAGATTCCATGTCTCCAATATGTCCTATTGGAACGGAGAGGCTTCTCTTCATCTGCAACAAAATAAGTTGCTTTTGCTTGATAATGCACATTGTAATCTAACCATGTGAACAATGTTGTGGAACATAAATTACTTCTGTTCCCATTGCAAACCATCGTAGTTTGTCCATTTTATACGTTACATTCAGTCACAACTAACGTCGACCCTTAATTTCTAAGTTAACAAATGGCCTTTGGATTATCAAATTATTTTACACAGATAGTTTAAAACATTCCAGAATATGTGGCTTTGTACTCCTTCTACCTGTGATAATTTCAGAAACAGGTTATCAATTGAGATTATTAACAAAAGGCAAAGTAATCATTACACTGGATAATACAAACATTAAAATGCTAACAACATCTTTCTCAAATCAGATGCAATTATAATTCTGAAATGATCACTGTCTTTTTTTCAATTCTCTGATGTAATTTAAGATTATTCAATTCTAATGATTGTAGATTGACTATCCTGTATCCTCTACAATTCGCAAGCAGTGAAAGTAATAGGCCAAATTCACTGTAAATGGATCGATTGTAATCATGTTTTGTCTTTCTGCTGACTGGTTAGCATGCAACAAAAGCTTTTCACTGTACCTGAGAACACATGACAATATACTAAACAGAACTGAGTTAGAGATTAAATTTATAATACAGACAATGCTTACAGTAAAACCAAACCACAGGACATTATTACCTCCAAATTCAAATCCTGAAATGGTCATCCATAAATGTTGCAAACATTTATTTGAATACCCTGATATTTTTTTCCATAAACCACTATATAGCCACAATGATTGCAACATTTTATGTTGGTGGTCAATTTGTCAGTTCTGTTCACATCCCAAGAACAGTTTTTTAGAATTTAAATAAACACAACTCCCTCTCAACAGTTTTTTAGTGCTAAGCCCCTCCATCTGGTAACTATATTAACTGAGTATGCAATCAAATAGTAAAAAACATTTACCTTGTCTACGAAGCATACAAACCGAAAATTCAAGCAGTCTGTGGATAAGTCTAGACCAGAATCCTATTGGAATGTAAGGCATTTCATAAAGCCTTACTATCAATTCACAGTTTTCACAATGTGGAAGTTCAATTACAGGTCTCCGATCGGACAAGCTACAATACAAATTACAAGTGATAAGGAACCTACAATTCATTCAGATATTGAAAGACAGTTTTTTAAATAATGCACCCGGCAAATTAAACAGTGTTTTACTTCCTTAAACGCGAAATTCGGCATGTCTCCAATGATTCTTACAAACTTCTACAGATGCATCGTAGAAAGCATACTATCATGTTGCATCACAGCTTGGTTTGGGAACAGCTCTGCCCAAGACTGCAATAAATTTCAGAAAATTATAGATGTACCCAAGTCCATCACAGACCAGAATCCCCATCATTGACTTAATTTATACTTCATGCTGCCTTGGAGAAGCAGCCAACATAATCAAATGCTTTTCCTAACCCGGTCATTCCTTCTTATCCTTGCCCCGTTGGGCAAGAGGAACAGAAGCTCTTCAGCACGCACCACCAGATTCAAGAACAGCTTTTGTTCTTCTGCATGATCCTTCCATAAGCTAGGGTACTGTTCCATCCATCTGTACCCCATTGCGGACATTGGACTTTTATCCATGGAACAGTTGTGCTGCAATGCTGAAAAGTATATTCTGCGCTCTATATCCTCCCCTTTGCTATAACTATTGTACTTGAGCTTGACCTGATTTTATTTATGTATAGTATTATCCGATCTTATAGCATACAAAACAACGCTCTTCACTGTACCTTAATGCAGGTGAAAATAATGAACCATAAATCTAATTAACTGCACTAGTCATTATTTATTAAGATTTAATTAAATCCAAGATGTAAGAGTGTTATAAGTTACAAAGACTACAGTACCATACTCGCTAGAATTTAGAAGATTGAGGGGGGATCTCAAAGGACAAAGGACAAAGGACAAGGACAAAGGACATTTATTGTCACATACACCAATTGGTGTAGTGAAATTTGACTTGCCATGCAGCACACAAATAAAGATAAGACACAACACTAAAGAATTAACAATGAACATAAAAACATCCCCCCACAATGGTTCCCACTGTGGGGGAAGGCACAAAGTCCAGTCCCATCCCCAAGTGCACCCATAGTCGGGCCTATTGACGCCTCCGCAGTCCGCGCTATGGCGGCCCGATGTTTTAGGCCTTCTCGCCGGGTGTTAGTGTTCCGGCGTCGGGAGAGTCCTTACAGCGGCTTGGGACACCTGGAACGGCCACTTCCTTACCGGAGTCCGTGGCTTCCGAAGCTGACAAGGCCGCGCTGGATGGAGCTCCACAACTGGTGATCTCGCCGAGAGATCCCAGGCTCCCGATGTTAAAGTTCAGCGCCGCGCATCTTATAGAAACTTACAAAATTCTTAAGGTGTTGGACAGGCTAGATGCAGGAAGATTGTTCCCGATGTTGGGGAGGTCCAGAACAAGGTGTCACAGTTTAAGGATAAGGGGGAATTCCTTTAGGTCCGAGATGAGGAAAATATTTTTCACACAGAGAGTGGTGAGTCTCTGGAATTCTCTGCCACAGAAGGTAGTTAAGGCCAGTTCATTGGCTATATTTAAGAAGGAGTTAGATGTGGCCCTTGTGGCTGAAGGGATCAGGGGGTATGGAGAGAAGGCAGTTACAGGATACCGAGTTGAATGATCAGCCATGATCATGTTGAATGGCGGTGCAGGCTCGAAGGGCCGAATGGCCTACTCCTGCACCTATTTTCTATGTTTCTATGATATAAATCTGTTTGCATTCAGGAATTAGATATTTATTCTAATTCAAAATCTTACAGAGTAAAAGCATATTTCCTATCACCATGTTCACCAAAATACCCCTTTTATGCTGGTCACATTTGCCTGCATTTGCCCCTATCACTTCAAATCATCCCTATCCTTGTACCTGTACAAGTGTCCGTGGAGCAAAA
Source organism: Raja brachyura (assembly GCA_963514005.1). The sequence continues at coordinate 32,775,685 of OY740799.1, forward strand.
CACTACTTACTGGAGCAACCCTGCAGATCAGACAGCATCCGTGGAGGAAATGGACAGGGGACCTTTCTGAAGAACTCCATTCAGATTCTTGAATCACTTACATTTGTTTGATTTAGGATGTACTAGACTAAGTGGGACCCGTTGGGTCCCAGTCACACGGGAGGCCTGGTCCCCCAATGCAACCCATTCCCCAACACAATATTCCACTACTCACCCGTTCCCCCAACGCAACCCTTTCCCCCGATGCAATATTCCAACACTCACCTATGGCCCCTAACTCTACAGGCGCGGCTCATTTCCCCATATCCCCGAGCCCTCCTTCCGCCTCCTCTTCAAGTGTGGGAGGGGAGGGAAGTGGGGTGTGTGGCGGCGGGGTGTGGGGTGGGAGGGGAGGAGGGGTGTTTGTGGGTAGGGAGGTGTAGGAAGGGGGTGAGAGGGTGGTGTGGAGGGAGGGGGTGTGTTGGGGAAGGGAAATTGTGTGTGTGGGCAGGAGGGGTGTGGGAGGGGGAGGAGGGATCTGGGAGTGGGGTGTGTGTGGGCAGCGGGGTGGGTGGGGCTGTGTGGGGTGGGGGGGGTTGTGTGTGGGGGGGGTTGTGTGTGGGAGGGGTTGTGCGTAGGGGGGGTTGTGCGTAGGGGGGGTTGTGCGTAGGGGGGTGTGTGTGGGCGTGGGGGTGGGTATGTGTGAGTGGGGAGGTGTGTGGGCAGGGGGGCTTGTGGAGGGAAAGGGGTGTGTGGGCGGGGGGGAGTGAGCTCGAAGAAAAGACAGGGAAGAGCCATGGGACAGAGGGGGGCATCATGGGGGAGGGGAGGTAGGAGCCGGCGAGGGGGACCCGAAGGGCAGTGGTTGGAATTGGCGGTGCGATTGGGACTCACAGCGGGCGCTGGGTGCTGGCCGTTCTCCTCCACTGGGATCAGATTCTCCGTTTTCCGTTTGGCGACATCGGCGACTCCGGGCTGGGCTGGGTCTCCGACTCTGGACTGGGCTGGGTCGGATCTCCGACGCTGCGCTGCTGCATGGGGCTGGGCCGCTGCTTGGGGCTGGGCTGCTGCTTGGGGCTGGGCTGCTTGGGGTCCTTCCGAAAGTCCGGTTGGAAACCTCCGCCGGCCACCCTCAGCTCCAGTAAAGAATTGATGGTGCAGGAAGGGGTGGACCGTCCCAGGGAATGACAGGGGAAGAGACTAATCCGCATGGCGATGACTGGCAGAACAGATCAATCTGCGCCAGCACGGTTTTTAAGATTTTTAAACCTTGCTAACTTTTACAACATTCAACCGATCGGAGCAAAACGTGATGCACTCACAGCAGAGGTGAACGGCGAGTGAACAGGCAAAACATCGTAGCGCTATCACGAACCGTTTTTGTGCAAATACAGAGACCGCCAAACCGGAAGAGAACAAGATCAGAGTTTTAGTTATGTACTAGACCAAGTGGGACCCATTGGGTCCCATTCCCTCAACATGCAGTTGTGAGAGAGAGATGGGCAGAGAGAGAGAGGGGGGCAGAGAGAGAGAGAGAGAGAGAGAGAGAGAGAGAGAGGCAGAGAGAAAGAGAGGGGCAGAGAGAGAGAGGGGCAGAGAGAGAGAGAGGGGCAGAGAGAGAGAGAGAGGGGCAGAGAGAGAGAGGGGGTGGAGAGGCGGAGGGGGAGCGGAGGAGGGGGAGCGGAGGAGGGGGAGCGGAGGAGGGGGAGCGGAGGAGGGGGAGCGGAGGAGGGGGAGAGGAGTAAGGGGAGAGGAGTAAGGGGAGAGGAGTAAGGGGAGAGGAGTAAGGGGAGAGGAGAGGGGGAGGAGGGGGGGAGAGGAGGAGGAGGAGGAGGAGGAGGGGGAGAGGAGGAGGGGGGAGGAGAAGGGGTGGGGGAGAGGAGGAGGGATGGGGAGAGGAGGAGGGATGGGGAGAGGAGGAGGGGTGGGGAAGAGGTGGAGGGGTGGGGAAGAGGTGGAGGGGTGGGGAAGAGGTGGAGGGGGGGGTGAGAGGAGGAGGGGGTGAGAGGAGGAGGGGAGAGAGGGGGGAGAGAGGGGGGGAGAGAGGAGAGGGGGCGACCATCAACCAAAGGACTGCGCGTTTGGCAGCTTCATTCCAGGGCCCGACTTGCTCGTTCTTTCTGCGTCTTTTGAATAACGGGGGGAGGAGGGAGGGGTGGGGGGGTGACGTCACTTGCAGTGCTTGGAAGACGTCAGGCACGCAGACCCATTGTGACGTCATCAGCGAAAGACAGTCGTTTTTATTTCAAAGTTTTGTCCAATTCTTGAACATTTGCAATAATAACTCGAGAAATAAAGCATGACATTTTCAGGTAAGGCGATTTCGGACTCCATGGTAAAAATCTCTACCGGAATAAGTAAACATTTTACCATCAGTGCGTTGTTTTTTCGAGAAGATGTGATTATACACACACACACAAATCCACATACAAGATCAGACTTTTAGGTATATAGATATTATAGATGTTCATGTTAAACCATACTGGCACACCATTAAAACTTTAGTTTAGCCTTTTGTCTAAAATAGTTTCATATATAAATGGTAATTTATGAATTTATCACGTAATACTCTTTCGATGAGTTGTACCTGCTTGGAATCAGTAGTTGCTCCTCTCCTAAAGGCAATACAATTTGAATTTTTTCCAGAAGCCTGATGTATTGTGATATGCAATTTTGGGGAAAACCATTTTCTTGTGAGAGAAATTTTTCAACATCAGATCGATAAATAATGCCAGAAGGATGCTTTGGAAAACCTAATGCTTTAATAGTTGCAATCTATTTTCAAAACAAAACACACTGAATTAATATTTATAACTCAAAGCACTTTCATATCAAATCTTAAAACATAGAATAGTACAGTACAGGAATGCACCCTTCGACCCACAAAGTTTGTACATGACGCATATACCTCTATCCACTGCATTCTCATCTGCCTATCTAAAAGCTTCTCAAATGCTATTATCATATCTACCTCTACCACCACCATTCCGGCAATGCATTCCAGGCGCCATCCACACCAAAGACCCGTGTAAAAAAAAACTGCCCCACACATCTCCATTAAACATTCCCCATCTCACCTTATAGCTATGCTTCAAGTTTTAATCTACTAATTGTATTTGAAACAAACCCCATGAATTTAGTTACACAAAACTTTACAACTAACATTATACTGAAGTTTTGTTAAAATCTAAGCCCATCGAATGTTGGATAAATAATAGTGTAGGAGCACATAGCAAGCATTTTAATTGAAGCAGCAGACAAATAGATTCCACAGGACTGAAGTTCTAAACATTTTACCTGTGCAATTCTTTTACACAGCAATTGTGGATCAATAAAATAAAGATCTTGTAACTGAAGAGCTGGATCACGAAAATGCAGTAGGACACCTGCAAAAGCAAAGTCACCTTTAAAATAGTATTTACACATTTACCTACAATACTAAGTTATGAAAAATGAAAATATTATTTGATTTATGTGTGCACAACCGTGATACAGAACATAAACAGTATACAATCTCCTTATATTCAACCTCCAAAGGGGCAACACCTCACAATTGCTCTAATTGTTTAAACTCTATCTGACATTTCTCCATCAATATATGTTAGTGATATAATGATCCCATCAGAGACCCCTGCAGAACAACATTTATCACAGCCCTCCAACCAAATAGCTCATTCACCAACGCCTTCTGTCTTCTTTAAGGAGGCCAATTCTGAATCAAAACTACCAAATTAACATGAATCCATAGAACAGCACAGCAATGGGCCCTCTACTCTTCGTACTTCCATGTGCCTATCCAAAAGCCTTTTAACCACCACTATCCCAACTGCCTCCATCACCACTCCTGGCAGCGCGTTCCAGGCCCCCACCACTCTCCATGTAAAAAGTACTTGCCCCGTACATCTCTATTAAGCTTTCCCCCTCTGACCTTATAGCTATGCCCTCCAGTGTACATTTTCTCACTGGGGAAAAAGGTTCTGATTGCCTACCCTGTTTATAGCTCTCATAAATTTATGTACTTCTGTCAAGTCTCCCCTCTGCCCCGAACATTTCAGAGTAAACAATCCAAGTCTTCTCAACATCTCCCTGCAGCTGAAACCATTTAATCCAGACAGCATTCTGGTAAACATGCTCTGCACCCTCTCCAAATCCTCCACGTGCTCTGGAATGGGGTGACCAGAACTGCACGCAATACTCCACTGCGGAGTAAACAATCCAAGTCTTCTCAACGTCTCCCTGCAGCTGAAACCATTTAATCCAGACAGCATTCTGGTAAACATGCTCTGCACCCTCTCCAAATCCTCCACGTGCTCTGGAATGGGGTGACCAGAACTGCACGCAATACTCCACTGCGGATTAACCAAACTCCTATAGAGTTGCATCATAACTTCCTGATTCTTATATTCAATGCCCCTAGCAATAAAGGCAAGTATACCATAAACCTTATTTACCACCCTATCTACTTGTGCTGCCACCTTTAATAGTCTATACACTTGAACACTAAGATCCCTCCGCATATTAAGTCCTGCCATTAACAGTATACTCCCTCCAAACGTTCAACCGCCCAAAGTGCAACACCTCACACTTGTTCAAGTTAAATTCCATCTGCCATTACTCTGGCCAATTCTGTACCTGGCCTATACCTTGTTGACTCTTCTGCCCGTCTTCCTCGTGGCCTGCAACTCCTGTTTAAGGGAGATGTGCGGGATAAGATCTTTTACACAGGGATCTGGAATGCATTGCAAGGGCTGGTCGTGGTGGCAGATATGATAGTGGCATTTAAAAAGGTTTTACATATGCACATGGAAGTGCAAGGAATAGAGGTTATATGGATGATATGCAGACAGATGAGATCAGTATAACTTGGCATCATGCTCAGCATTGTGGGCCGAAGGACCCGTTGATGTGTTGTACTGCTCTATCCATGTGAAATCAAAATAAAACATCCTATACATATTCAGCAAGTCAAGCAGCATCTGTGGTGAGAGAAGCAGTTGACATTTCAAGACAATTACCATTTATTGATGACTGTCCTGATAAAATGTCATCAACCTCGCTTTCACTCTCCACATATGCACCACCATCTTTTGCATTTTGTTTCCCAACATCTGCTGTTTATTTGCTTAATTTTCGTCATCTCCTCTAATTTTCAAATACAAAAAATAAATTCCCAAATTCCCAAAAATTAAACAGAACATTGCAATTCGATTGAACAGGTTCTTGATTGCTAATACGGCCATTTGAAACAGTAAACGTAAAGAAAATACCAGAATCATTGAGGAAGTCAACAACATGGGGCAGTTCATTGTCATCCAACTGCAACTGATTCTCCTGAACTATTTCCAACAGCCTCTGCCGATGAATTACTGGAAATTCTGCCAGGACACTCTTTCGCTCATGTATAATCCTCTTTTCCAGCTCCAAGTATCCCTGAGGGACCAACTGGCCCATTACAGGCTGGTCTTTAATCTGTAAAGACATTGTTTGAAAATGTAAACATTGGCACAACTTAAATTATATTTTGAAGATCCAATGTAAGGAGAAAGTATACAGTTAATGGCAAGACCCTTGACACCATTAATAAAAAGGTATAATGGGACCAAGTCCATAAAGCCCCTGTCCCACTTAGGCGATTTTTTCGGTGACTACAGGTGACTAGGCTGTCACCACATGGTCGCGGGGTGACACCTGTATGGTCGTGAGTAGTCTTCTTAAGTCGCGTAAAGAGTCGTAATGTTTTTCTGGTCGTCGCTGGATTTTGAAATGTTCAAAACCTTTCGGCGACTGTGGGCTTGACGTAGCTTGTCTTCTCCCGTCGTAGGTGCTGTCGTAGGTTGTCACCAGGATGACGCAGGTTGTCGCCAGATGACGTTGGTTGTTGCTGGGTGCTGACTTCGGTGAATACCATTGGCGACTACCTACGTCAACCGGCGACAGGTACCGGTGACTGAATTGTCTTCAGTTGTCACTGACAGAGTCATTGCTTGTCGCGGGTGGATGTAGTCTGACTTTGGTTGTCGTAGGTTGTCGCCTATGTGGTTGTAGGTTATCGTTGGTGTGGTCATAGGTGGACATCCTAATGGGTCGCCGGTTGTCGGTAGCTTGCCATCGACAAGGTGGTAGGTTGTCGTGGCATGTTGTAGACGTTGTCGGGAGTTCCAGTCGCCGCTTTTTCAGCGACCTGCTACGACTGTGACAATCACCGAAAAAATTGCTTAAGTGGGACAGGCCCTTAACTCCCTGAAATAGGCATCACAAGTAGATTGAGTGGTAAAGGTGGCGTATGGTTTGCATTTGTCATCAGTTGATGCATCCTGTATACGAGTCAAGAAGTCACATTGCAGCTTTATAAAACTTCAGATAGGCTGCATTTAGAGTATTGTGTGCAGCTCTGGGCGGCACATCAGCGCAGCGGTACAGTTGCTGCTTTACTGTGCCAGAGACCCAAATTCGATCCTAACTACAGGTGCTGTCTGTATGGAGTTTGTATGTTCTCACTGTGTCCCTGTGGGTTTTCTCTGGGTACTCCAGTTTGCTCCCACACTCCAAAGACATACAGGTTTGTAAGTTCATTGGCTCTGGAAAAATTATAAATTGTCCTTAGTATGTAGGATTGTGCTAGTCTACAGGGTGATCGCTGGTCGGCGCAAAGTCAGTGTCTCAGTATCTCAAAAGTGTAAAGTAAAATCTCTGGTCGCTCCATTACAGAAAGGATGTGGAAGCTCGAGAGGGTGCACAAGAGGTTTACCAAAATGTTGCCAGCATGAGAGCGTATTACTGAAGTTGAACAAGGAGAGGTTGGACAAACTTGGATTGTTTTTTTTTAATCTGGAACGTCAGAGGTTGAGGGGAGACTTGATAGAAATATATACAATTCTGGGAGGCATAAATGGGGTAGACAGTCAGAATATTTTTGTTCTGGGTGGAAATGTCATAGAATAGGGGACATAACTTTATTGTGAAAGGGGCAGAGTTTAAAGGAGATATGTGGGGCACTTTATTTGCACAGAGGTGGGTGGGTGTCTGCAACACGCTGCTGGGGGTGGGAATGGAGACACATACTCGTGAGTATGTGTATATATATATATATATACACACACACTAAACTTTTTTTTCTCTCTCGTTTATCATATTGTTTACAGTGTACTATGTTTACATATTCTGTTTTGCTGCAGTAAGTAAGAATTTCATTGTTCTAGCTGGGACATATGACAATAAAACACTCTTGACTCTTGATAATGGCACTCCACCTGTTGTCATTTATTGTTTGCCTCTCCTACCTCTGTCCCCATCTCCCACACAGACAGATGGAACTGTAGCCACCTTTGCATAGAGATATTCACACTACTGGATTTTGTTTTAAATAACATCACCTTGAATGTCTGTATTTCGCTAATAATAGCTCTTCGCAGTTTTGCTATAGATTCAGATTCGTCTTTAGCCACCACAAAATGGCAATCACGGATTGAAGGGAAATTATGATGCTGAATGAATTCTGTCTGAATTCTGGATATACAGCTTTGCCGATGCTTTTCATCAGTCACATCAATATGAGTTCCAACAAGAATTACAGGACAAGACGGAACGTGGGCCTATTAAAAAAGAAATTTGCAAATCTTACTACAAAATAATTGTCAACATCATAATTAGAGACTATTGAAAAGAGCAATCATATGTCTTATATTTTATTCCCTTCACACTCCAGTGTAAAAAGGCAATAATAAAATGCATTAAAAAATGTGCCAGATGCATGGCTAATGTCAGTAGTTAGGAGTGAAAGTACTGGCAACACAAGATACTGCAGATGCTGGAATCTTGAGGGAAAAAGCAGTGCTGGAGGAGCTGAGGGGTTCAGGTAGCTGAAGGAACTTGGAGGTGAATGGACTAACCACGTTGTGGATCAGGACCCTCCTTCAGACTGATTGGAGAGGGGAAAGAAAGCTGGAAAAGAAAGGTGGGGATGGGACGAAACCTGACAAGTGACAACTGGATACAAGTGAAGGACAGATGGTTAGAGTGAGTAGCAAAGGCAAGAGGTAAAAAGGAAACAAAAGGGTGTCAGATAAGGAAAGAAGAGGAGGAGTGCAATATAAAGCCAGAGGGAATGGAGAGAGGGGGAATAAAAGGGGAAATATGCACCCAAGGATGGGAGATGAGCATACAGAGAATGAAAAAGGAGCAGGGGACTGTGTTGGCAGGAGATGATGGGAGAAACATGTGCGAACCAGAGTGGAAAAGAGTGGGGAAAGAGGAGGTTGTAGGAGGGGGATATTACTTGAAATTGGACAATTCAACGTTCATACTGTGGGTTTGAAGCTACCCAAGTGGAATATGAAGTGCTGTTCTTCCAGTTCAGCTGTGTCGATCAATGACTTAATAGTTTGCCCCATGCCATCTCTCTTTTCCAGCTTTCTCCCGACTATCCATCAGTCCTGACATGAAACTTTCTCTTCTGTTCCCTCCACTGATGCTGCCTGGCTCGCTGAGTTCCTCCAGCACTTTGTGTTTTGCTCATGACATCACTGTCATTTGGCCATTTAAATTCTCAGAAGGCCCAGGCTTCTGTGCATAGGTGGTCAAACATGGAAGTCAGCCATCAGATACTATATGGAATGCACAGTCTTGCTGAGATTCCTCCTAATCACCTCTTAGCTCTTAGTGCTATGATTTCAGTGGGGATTCTTCAGCTTTTATTTTAAAGCATAGGTAAGCAAGGTACGTTTTTTGATACCTATATTGCTTCAGTTTAAGGATTTTAATTATGTCTGGTTAACATTAGAGTCGTCACCAGGGCGTAGAAAATAGTTCAAAGTTAATTTGGAGGAAAATGCAATGATATCCATTTCCCCATATTCTGCATCATTCCAGAAATTTAACTGGGCTCATTGTTCATGCATCAAATCATGCAATTTCCTCGGCAAACCTCTTCAGGAGCATTGTTTGAAAAATTAGACCCCACTGTCCTGGGATGATCATTGCTGAGCATTACCAAGACAACTAGATCTTCATAGCAATGTTTGTCAGCAGGGCTGCGGAGTCGGAGGAATTTTGGTGCAGCTGGAGTCGGTATAAAAAGTCCTGACTCCGACCTCAACATAAATTTCAAACACTACGTAAATCTCTGCTTTCTCCACTGACTCAGCCTCCACCGCCGTCTATGGCAAAGAATTCCACAGGTTCACCACCTAAAGAAATTCCACTTCATCTCATTCCTAAATGAACGTCCTTTAATTCTGAGGCTATGACCTCTTGTCCTAGACTATCCCACGAGTAGGACTAGACTTAGGCCATTTGGCCCATCTAGTCTACACCGCCATTCAATCATGACTGATCTATCTCTCCCTCCTAACCCCATTCTCCTGCCTTCTCTCCATAAATCCTGACTGTACTAACCAATTTTACTTTAGTACCATCTGTAAACTTGCTAATCATGCTATGTATGTTCTCAAGATGAATATATGGTAATAAAGCTAAACTGAACAGAATCAGGCCATGCTGACCATATGCCTTGGTCCACATGACAATAAACTAAACTCTACCGAGAAAAATAAATAAGTTCAGCAAGCATTAAGAAATTTCAGCGAATTGTGGACGCAGCCCAGACCATGTGACAAACCAACCTCCCTTCCATTGACTCCATTTATACCTCACACTGCCTCGGCAAGGCCAGCAGCATAATCAAGGATGAGCCTCATCCTTTCCCATCAGGCAAAAAGTACAGAAGTACACCTCCAGATTCAGGGACAGTTTCTTCCCAGCTGTTATCAGGCAACTGAACCATCCAACCACAACCAGAGAGTAGTGCTGAACTACAATCTATCACTTTGGTGACCCTCGGACTATCCTTGATCGGATTTTGCTGGCTTTACCTTGCACTAAACATTATCCTCTTATTATGTATCTGTACACCGTAAATGGCTCGAGTGTAATCATGTATTGTCTTTCCGCTGACTGGTTAACACGCAACAAAAGCTTTTCACTGTACCTCGGTACACGTGACAATAAACTAAACTGAACTGAAACTGAAGATAGACACAAAATGCAGGAGTAACTCAGCGGGACAGGCAGCATCTCTGGAGAGAAAGGAGTCTGAAGATGGGTCTCAACCTGAAATGTCACCCATTCCTTCTATCCAGAGATGCTGCCTGTTCCCCTGAGTTACTCCAGCATTTAGTGTCCATCTTCGGTTTAAACCAGCATCTGCAGTTCCTTCCTAGCCATAAATCAAAACTGAACTGAACTATTGGAACCTTTACAAATCCTAGGTAGTTCAGTAAGGACGTTCGGGGGAAGAAGCCTCCAGCTTTCACCCTTACATAACGCTAAGCCTCAGCAGTGAAATCTGCACCCTGTTAGTTAGGGGTGGATCATAAATGCCAATGACGCCATCACCACCCACAACCCCACAAATGATGACATTTTAAAATATGTCCAAATTCGGCCAAACATTTGCCGTCTAATCTCACACATAGCCATGCCGATAAAACCCTGTTGCTGCAAAGCAGCTGCACACAGAGAGAGAACTTCAGCACATATAATCAGGCTCGGGAAGGCTTCATTTGGAGTATTGTGAGCAATTTTGGGCATTTTATCTGAGGAAGGATGTGCTGGCTCTGGAGAGGGTCCAGAGGAGGTTTACAAGGATGATCCCAGGAATTAGTATGTTCATCTACGATGAGCGTTTGTCGGCACTGGGCCTGTACTTGCTGGAGTTTAGAACAATGAGGGGGGACCTCATTGAAACATACAGAACAGTGAAAGGCTTGGATAGAGTGGATGTGGAGAGGATATTTCCACTAGTAGGAGAGTCTAGGACTAGAGGTCATAGCCTCAGAATTAAAGGACGATCTTTAAGGAATGAAATGAGGTGGAATTCTGTGGTATTTATTGCCACAGAAGGCTGCGGAGGCCAAGTCAGTGGATATTTTTAAGGCAAAAATAGATAGATTCTTGTTTAGTATGGGTGTCAGGGGTTATGGGGAGAAAGCAGGAGAATGGGGTTCGGAGGGAGAGATCGATCAGCCATGATTGAATGGCGGAGTAGACATGATGGGCCAAATGGCCGAATTCTACTCCTATCACATGATCTTATGACATATATATTGATGCATAAGAATATAAATATCATAGTTATTATTGAACAGAATATAGCATATTGTTGTAGAATATAGCCTTTGGTATCGAATAGGATAGAGCATAGGACAATCCAGCACAGGAAAGGGCCCTTCGGCCCACAAAGTCCATGTTGAACAAGGTGCAAATAACATCCAATTTCTTCATTTTATTTAATGTTTTCTCTTAGTCATAAAGCATGGAAAGAGGCCCTTCGGCCCACCTTGCCCACCCTTTCCAGCTTGACAACACCTTCCCTATAAAACGGTGACCAAAACTGAACACAATACTCTATACTCAATGCTCTGACTGATGAAGGCCAATGTACCAAAAGCCTTCCTGTGACACCTCTTTCAAGGAGCTATGTACCTGCAATTGAATTTCAATCACAAAAATAACCAGTTTTTAAAAACACAGCAGGCATCTCTCCCACATGCGACATTTAGGCCAATTATCCACAATAATAGGTGGAGTGGGTAAGAGACTGTACATCTACCTGATCTATTCCTCTCCTGATTTTACTCATCACCCCACATCCTCCTGTGCTCCAAGGAATAGAGTCCAAGCCTACAGAACCTCTCCCTATAGTTCAGACCCACTAGTCCTGGCAACATCCTCGTAAATCTTCTCTATGCCCTTTCCAGCTTGACGACATCTTTCCTATAACATAGTAACCAAAATTGAACACAAAACTCTAAATGTGGCCTCACACACGTCTTATACAACTGCAACATGACCGTCCATCAATACTCTGATTGATAAAAGCCTTTTTGAACATCTTATCTACCTGTGAAGCCACTTTCAATGAACTATGTTCCTGTACTCTGAGATCCCTCTGGTCTACAACACTATCCAGAGGTCCACCATTCACTGTGTAGGTCCTACCTATGTTAGTCTTCCCAAAATGCAACACCTTACATTTCTCTGTATTAAATTATATCAACCATTCCTCAGCCCACCTGGCCAATCAATCCAGATCCTGCTGCATTTTTTCACAATCAACTTCACTAACTGCAAAACTACCCACTTTTGTATCATCAGCAAACTTGCTAATCTTGCCCTGTATGTTCTCATCCAAATCATTGATGTAGATAACAACAGTAACGGGCCCAGCACCGAACCCTGAGGCACACCGCTAGTAACAGGCCTCCAGTCTGAAAGCAACCTTCCACCATCACCCTCTGCTTCCTTCCTTGAAGCCAATTTTTTATCCACTCAGCTATCTTTCCTTGGATGTCAATGAATCGACTGTGGAACAATTACATTTCTACAGAGCAGATTTACAGGCCTATTAACCCAATATACATAGATACCATGCAATAAACAAAAAAATAAATGAATTAATAACACCAATACTATTGCATAAAAGCCCTACAAGTGCATAACATGTTGAGGGGAATAGATAGAGTGAATAGTGTAGGTGGGGCATAGAAACATAGAAAATATGTGCAGGAAGAGGCCATTTGGCCCTTTGAGCCAGCACCGTTATTCGTTGTGATCATGGCTGATCATCCACAATCAGTAACCCGTGCCTGCCTTCTCCCCATATCCGATGATTCCACTAGCCCCAAGAGCTCTATCTAACTCTTTTTTAAACTCATCCAGTCAATTGGCCTCCACTATCTTCTGTGGCAGAGAATTCCATAAATTCACAACTCTCTGGCTGAAAAAGTATTTTCTCATCTCAGTTTTAAATGGCCTGCCCTTTATTCTTAGACTGTGGCCCCTGGTTCTGGACTCCCCCAACATTGGGAATATTTTTCCTGCATCTAGCTTATCCAGTTCTTTTATAATTTTATGTGTTTCTATAAGATCCCCTCTCATCCAAATTCCAGTGAATACAAGCCCAGTCTTTCCAATCTTGCCTCATATGACAGTCCTCCCATCCCGGGGATTAACCTCGTGAACCTACGCTGCACTGCCTCAATAGCAAGAATGTCCCTCCACAAATTAGACCAAAATTGCACACAATACTCCAGGTGTGTTCTCACCAGTACCCTGTACAACTGCAGAAGGACCTCTTTACTCCTATACTCAAATTCTCTCGTTATGAAGGCCAACATGCCATTAGCTTTCTTCACTGTCTGCTGCACCTGCAAGTTTACTTTCTGTGACTAGTATACAAGGACAGCCAGGTTGCACTTCCATTTTTCCTAATCTGACACCATTGAGATAATAATCTGCCCCCTTGTTCTTGCCACCAAAGTGGACAACCTCACATTTATCTGCATTATACCGCATCTGCCATGCATCTGCACACTCACTCAACCTGTCCAAGTCACCCTGCAACCTCCTAGCATCCTCTTTGCAGTTCACACTGCCACCTAGCTTTGTGTCATCTGCAAATTTGCTAGTGTTACTTTTAATTCCATAGTATAAATCATTAATATATATTGTAAATAGTTGTGGCCCCTGCACCGAGCCTTGCGGCACTCCACTCACCACTGCCTGCCATTCTGACCCGTTTATTCCTACTGTTTGTTTCCTGCCTTCCAACAAATTCTCTAACCATGTCAATACCCTAGCTCCAATACCATGTGCTCTAATTTTGCCCACTAATCTCCTGTGTGGGGCCTTATCAAAGGCTTACATCCACTGGCTCTCCTTCATCCATTTGACTTGTCACATCCTCAAAATATTCCAGAAGATTAGTCAAGCCCCCTTCATAAATCCATGCTGACTTGGACCAATCCTTTTACTGCTATCCAAATGCACCGCTATTACCTCTTTAATAATTGACTCCAGCATCTTGCCCACCACCGATGTCAGGCAAACTGGTCTATAATTCACCGTCATACCTGCTTATCCAGAAATAGTAAGATTTGCGGCTGTGATAGTAACAGCCATACCACCCACTCAGGTCAGTGTGGAGGGACTGTTCTCCGCACTGAAATAATTAAAGCAGATTTGGGGGCTTCAATGAAAGAGGATCTGGCAGAAGCAATTCGGTTCCTAAGGACAAGTTATTAATACATTTTAGGTATGTACTTTTGTAGCATTTACTTTTAATTTTAATTGCACGAGAACTTTTTTTTGTCATAATTTAGCTATTTAGCTCATACCTGTGGTCTTAATAAATGTTGGAGTAATGCTTTTATAATTATTATTTAATTCAATGGAATTTTAATTTTGTCATAGTTCATATGTATTTTTTTTTCCTTTTAGAATAATGAATTATGTTTTTTTTCAAGAATAAACAATAAAAAGGCCACAATAGCACAGCTACAACCATTAGACTCAAAGCTTTAAGGACATGGGTTTAAAAGGCAGCCTGATGATTCATGTGCTTCTTATGAAATGTCATCTTGTGTAATGTCATCATAGCAGATTTAGAATTATTATACCTAGGGGTCAGGGTCGGAGTCAGAGACACAAGAAATCAAGGAGTCGGAGTTGGGTGTTTTGGGTATGACTCCACAGCCCTGTTTGTCAGGAAAATTATTCCAAATTATATGAGAATATGTAAAGGGGTACGAATCTCAAAGAAACTGTGTAAACAGATAATGGGCCAAGATGCACATGTGCATATTTCAGATATTTTTTCACAAAATGGTATGTTAACTTTACAGATTAAACAGACGAGTCAGATTACTATGTCCACTGCAGGCAGACATTATTAAATACAGTAACATGTACAGTTCTCCTCTCCTACCTTAATATTGAAAAGCCAATGTCTGATAGCATCAATCTCACCAGCTCCTTTACTCAGATCATAAACAACAAGATACAGGGCTCGTTGAGAGATAAAGTGGGGAAACGTGCTGTGGAACTCAAACTGGCCTAATGAAAAAATGGTATATTATTAGTATTCAAAAACTGCCAATCATACTTCATTATTGAAAATCATTTGTTATCTTCAAAATATTACAATTATCTAAATTCTCCACATATCCAATTTAACTTCAAGATGAATATAGATCTATCAATGACTTACATACAAAGTAATAAAATATAAATATAATCTATTTAACAAAAATACAATTGAAATGGACTCAGCACACACTGTGATTAGGTTGTTGAAGCATTCTCCATTATCTGAACATCTCAAACACCAATGGGGAATATTGTCCGCTACTTAATATCGTTTGCTGGAGAATTTTTCAATGGTACTTTATTATCAAGTGCACCCAAGTACAGTGGATTGTTTTTTTGCCTACAGTTCATTGACAATCCTGCTTTACATTAGGAACAATCATACTAAGTATAAGAGTGTAAGAAAGTAGATCACGCTGAGTCCGTACACAAGAATTGTCATGTATTATGCACCACTTTGTACCACTCAAGTCTGAAATTTTAAAAATATTTACAGTCTTGGAGTTGCTATAAAGGCACATTGTCCTGGCAGTGGAACTGGGTCGGAGTGGCAGGGGTCATCCTGGCCAGGTGATATGTCGATGTCCTCCACCGTTGCTCCACCTAACCCCGATGTTCTAGAGTCTGCACGTTAAGAGTATTTGCAATTACTCCCATTTGGAAGAGAATGGACGAATAAGGGAAAGAGATTTTTTTTTTTTGGGGGGGGGGGGGGGAGAGTGGCTGGAATGCACTGTCAGGGGTGCTGGTGGAGGCAGATACAATAGTGTAGTTTAAGAGGTTTTGTATATGCACAAGGAATTGCAAGGAATAGAGAGAAATTGATCATGTCCAGGTACGAGTTCAGTTTAACTAGGCATCATGTTCCGCACAAACATTGTGGGCAGAAGTGCTCGTTCCTGTGCTCCACTGTTCTGTGTTCCATGTTCTTAATCTTACTTACTAATTTCACACTTTGAGATCGTCTTCTATTTTGTAATATGCATGAGTACCATAGACCAAAACACAGTTAACGAAAAAGCATGTACATTTACTTGTGCAAAAAAATGTTAAAATGTTTTTTAAACACTTTGGAGAGTAGCAACAAGGAACTCCAGGTGCTGAATGACAAATGTGATTCATTTGTCATTCAATTGACACATTTTGCTCTAATAACCATTTATTAGGGTGGCACTGCGCAGTGGAAAAGTTGCTGCGCCAGAGACCCAAGTATGATCCTGACTACGGTTGCTGTCTGAATGTAGTTTGTACATTCTCCCTGTGGGTTTTCTCCATGATCTTCAGTTTCCTCCCACACTCCAAAGACGTATAGGTATGTAGGTTAAATGGTTTGGTGTATGTGTAAATTGTCCCTAGTGCGTGTAGGATAGTGTTAATGTCCGGGGATCGCTGGTCCGTGCGGACTCGGTGGGCCAAAGGGCCTTTTTCCGTGCTGTATCTCTTAACAAAATTAAATCAAAATGGTATTCTTTATATTTAACCATTACAAAAAATATTCAAATAAACAATGTATTGGCACATTAAATTTTCTTAACACTGCAATATACCAGTGAAAAGACCCATGTAATTATTTTTTCATGTTATAACAAGGGCTCTTTGTGTACAATAATGAGATGATGCAAATTTATTTATTTACATATATAAATTAATTACACTGAATCTTTCCTGTGGTTACATGTGGTTAAAGTGCACATTGTCAGATTTTATTAATGTTTCTTCTTCTTCTTCTTCTTAAGCCCTTTGCTCCTCTCGGGAGCATAGGTCATTGACAAATGTCCTCCACCTCACTCGGTTGTTGGCAGTTCTGTTGAGCCAACTCTCAGACATTTCTGTCTATTAATGTTTGGGACACCATAATGTTTGGGACACATGGCTTCACAGGTGTTTGTAATTGCTCAGGTGCGTTTAATTGCCTCCCTAATGCAGGCATACGAGAGCTCTCAGCACCGAGTCTTTCCACCAATCTTTCCATCACCTTTGGAAATCTTTATTGCTGTTAATGAACATGAGGACCAAAGTTGTGCCAATGGAAGTCAAAGATGACGTTATGAGACTGTTAGAGACATCAGCCAAACCTTAGGCTTACCAAAATCAACTGTTTGGAACTTCATAAAGAAGAAAGAGAGCATTGGTTAGCTTACTAATCACAAAGGGACTGGCATGCCAAGGAAGATTTCCACAGCTGATGACAGAAGTATAAGCTAGTTCGGTATTCCGACTGCGCAAGCACTGGTCATGTCGTCGGACTAAACACCCGTGGCAGCCATGCCGCTGCATGGGTGCAGACATGCGCCTCGCCCCTATCCAGCCGTCGCTGGGCTGTCCCTGTCCCCTCCCAGGGGGATCAGGAGCGGATGTGAGGCATCAGTGATGCTCTAGAATCCAAGTCGGCCACCGGCGAGCCATGGGGTCAAATAGGCAGCACTCAACCCGGTGAGTAGAGGTGTCAGTTCTTCCAGTGGCGAGGGGAGAGGCGCCAGCTACCGCGGGCCACTCACCTGTCTGGGTGCTGGATTCCTCGATCCCGGGATCCAACCACTCTCACAAAACGCCGGTGTACGACGAGGACGGTAAGAACATTCAGTTCACTCAATGCAAACTGGAGTCATTTGCTCCTTGCACCCGCGGAAATCTCCAGCGCAGTCGAGACGGTTCTGAAGTTGCATTCTCTCGAATGAGGACATTTCCTCGACTCTCCTAGAGCCATGGCTTTACCAGTGGTTGTCTGTCTAACTAAAACCTCTCTTCCCTCACCTCTCACCGTCTCTCCCTGTTTCCCACTCGCATCTACCCCTTCTCTCTCGTTGTTACACCCCACTCTCCCCCGCTACCAGGCACCCCGTTTGCTTTTTTTATTCTCGAATGGCCTTTGCCAAATCCATAATTCCCTGCGTTTTTCGGAATACCGAACTGGCGTATTCTCTCTATAATAAAGACAAATCCCCAAATCTGTCCAACAGATCAGAAACACTCTTCAGGAGTCAGGTGTGGATTTGTCAATGACCACTGTCCGCAGAAGACTTCATGAACAGAAATACAGAGGTTACACTGCAAGATGCAAATCACTGGTTAGCTGCAAAAATAGGATGGCCAGGTTACAGTTTTCCAATAAGTACTTAAAAGAGCAACCACAGTTCTGGAAAAAGGTCTTGTGAATAGATGAGACGAAGATTAACTTATCTAAGAGTGATAGCAAGAGCAACGTATGGAGGAGAGAAGGAACTGCCCAAGATCCAAAGCGTACCACCTCATCTGTGAAACATGGTGGTGAGGGTGTTTTGGCCTGTTTAAGGTACCGGCTCACTTATCTTCATTGATGATACAACTGTTGATGGTAGTAGCATAATGGATTCTGAAGTGTATAGACACATCGTAGCTGCACAAGTTCAAACAAATGCCTCAAAAATAATTGGCCGGCGGTTCATTCTACAGCAAGGCAATGATCCCAAACATACTGCTAAAGCAACAAAGGAGTTTTTCAAAGCTAAAACGTCAATTCTTGAGTGGGCAAGTCAATCACCCGATCTGAACCCAATTGAGCATGCCTTTTATATGCTGAACAGAAAACTGAAGGGGACTAGCCCCCAAAACAAGCATATGTTAAAGATGGCTGCAATACAGGCCTGGCAGAGCATCACCAGAGAAGACACCCAGCAGCTGGTGATGCCTATGAATCAGACTTCAAGCAGTCATTGCATGCAAAGGATATGCAACAAAATACTAAACATGACGCATGTTTATCGCAAACATGACGCATGTTTATCGCAAACATTATGGAGGGCACTGTACCTGCTACAAATTTGTTGAAACTGACATTAACAGTTAATGGCTTCCTTGACCCCACTAAAGTCCAAACATTTTTTTACTCTTGGGAGAACACATGATGTATAAAAATAGAAATAAACAGAAAGCGATGAAAACCATGACAACGGATGAAACTTCTTAAATAAGTTGCAGGCTCCAACTCCTTGATTTGAAGATGAAATCACCAACTCATCTCCTGAAAGCATTGGTAGCTTTCAGTCATTCTCAGCCTATTAAAACGCGATTGGCTTTTCTTAACGGTAATATGATAAGTTTTAATCTACAATTTGAGAGGAAGAAGGGTAAATTGGTGAAATGCAATATTCCACCACTCCACCAATTCCAATATTGGTGGCCAGTGAGGGGGGGCAGGGGTTCTGGAGCGCTAGTATGGGTGTTGTGGGCTGAATGGATGTTTCCAGAGGGCTAGTATGGACATTGTGGGCCAAATGGATTCTTGGGGTGGCAGCTCAGTAACTCAAGCCTGATGTGCTGCCAGCTATTGCATGAAATTCCATTTCAAGCAGGGTGCAAGGCCTCCAAATTCAAGTGCAGTTTCATACCACTTCAAGCAGGGTACAAGGCCACAAAATTCAGGTGCAGTTTCCTACCACTTCAAGCAGGATGCAAGCCCATCGAATTAAGTGCAGTTTCCTACCACTTCAAGCTGGGTGCAAGGCCACCAAATTCAAGTGCAGTTTCATACCACTTCAAGCAGGGTGCAAGGCCACCAAATTCAAGTGCAGTTTCATGCGACTTCAAGCAGGGTGCAAGTAGGACTGAGTAAGATAGCCAAAATCACAGCCGTAAGTGGTAGCATTTTATCTAAAATCAGTGCAAACAGTAAGTTGTCACGTTTAGACTTTCAACCATCTGCTGTGCTTTATTCAAAAGCAACCACCACCACCAACAACCATTTGCTGTGCTTTATTTCAAACCAACCACCACCACCAACCATTTGCTGTGCTTTATTTCAAATTAACCACCACCACCAACAACCATTTGCTGTGCGTTATTTCAACCCAACCACCACCACCAACAACCATTTGCCATGCTTTATTTCAAACTAACCATCACCAACTATTTGCTGTGCGTATTTCAAAACAACCACCACCAACAACCATTTGCTGTGCTTTATTTCAAACCAACCACCACCACCACCAACCACCATTTGCGTGCTTATTTCAAACCAACCACCACCCACCAAAATTTGCTGTGCTTTATTTCAAACTAACCACGAACACCAACCACCATTTGCTGTGCTTTATTTCAAACCAACCACCACCACCAACCTCCATTTGCTGTGCTTTATTTCAAACCAACCATATTTTCATTTTCAAACCACATTAAGGGCACTCAAGGTCAGTAAAACCACACTCACAGTTTAGTAGACATGTGTTCAGTGTTATTCACAGCTTAGACTCAGAGACGTGACGCTCTCGCTCCCCCATCTTGCAGAGACTGACTGAGGCACTCAACACTTCCGGGTTTTATAGTCCCTCCGGAAGGGGCGTGGCCTTCAGGAGAGAGAATCTCAAACGTTTTTAACACTAATAACTCTTTCATTTTTCATTGATGAGAAAATCCTCTTGTCCTGCACAGCGGAGGGGGACTCTGAGTAAGATGGCCAAATATCACAGCCATAAGTGGCAGCATTTTTTCGAAAATCAATACACAGAACAACAGGAATGGTCAAGATCAGACTTTTAGTAATATAGATGAAGGGTTCGGTCACGCTAAAGGCAGGAAACAAGTTCCCGATGTTGGGGGAATCCAGAACCAGGGGCCACGGTTTAAGAATAAGGGATAAGCCATTTAGAACGGAGATGAGGAAATACTTTTTCACACAGAGAGTTGTGAGTCTGTGCAATTCTCTGCCTAAGAGGGCGGTGGAGGCCGGTTCTCTGGAAACTTTCAAAAGAGTGTTAGATAGAGCTCTTAAAGAAAGCGGAGTCAAAGGATATGAGGAGAAGGCAGGAACGGGGTACTGTTTGTGGATTATCAGCCATGATCACATTGAATGGCGGCTCTGGCTCGTAGAGCCAAATGGTCTACTCCTGCACCTATTGTTTATTGTATTTTGTAAAGTACTGTCTATAAACAGCAAATCCCAATTAAACAACAACATTATGTGCCCAATCCCCATCCTTTCCAAGCAAACAACAGATATAATTTTCACATTCTCAGGTTTCTGGAGAAGAAATGTAATCTTCTGACTCAGCATTTATAGTGCTACTTAAAGCACCATTACTATGATGAAGGAAATAGGCTGCTAGGAATCCATTTTGAAATCCAATAAACTTTTTAATTTGAGGATTATTTCATTATTTTACCCCAACCCCCAGTAGTCTCTGTGAGTCGCAAACTGTTTTCTATACAAATTTTTTAACAAAACTAGATAATTTGGTCCTTGGTCATCCTTTTGTAGCATGTTAACTTTGTTAACCCGCATTCCAGCATCTTATGTATTAACATATTTCTCATGAAATCAAGAATTAACTTTAAGTACAGTTGTTAATATTATGACAAAAATGAACAATGTTAGATTTGAATGTAGAGGTAAAAATAAATTCAACTGCTTTCTCATCCAGGAACTGTGTATCTCACTCCAAAATAAATGTGATCCAACAGGATACATAACAAATCTCTGTCTATAGTGATTGCATAGTAGGTGCTGCCTGTGCTCTTCTGAAGCTGCACTTTTGCCTGTGAGGAGAAGATTCTAGTCTGACTGCAATAATTTGCTGCTGACTACTGTCAAGAAGATATTGATAACTCTTTCTAACTATCCTTAAAGCAACCATAGTAGATATGTATTTCTTCCCTCTTTAATCCTAAATATCTATTAATAAAATTTCAATGGAAAATTTGTTTTTTTTTAAACATGTTCATTCCACTTGCTGCCAAAGTAGCAAATATAGCTTATGTGAGCAACATCTGCATTCCAAAAAATTGTTATATGAATGTGGAAGAATTGGGATCTAGATCTAACTGAGTTAAGTAGCAGTAGTAAATAGGAAAATAAGAAAAATTCTCAGCAACAAGGTGACTGAAAATTAAAAATAAATTACCTGCAAAATCCCAGACATTCAACAAGTAATCCTTTTTCTTCCCTATTTTTCCTTTTACATGAATGGTCCACTCCTTAATATCAATTCCAATCATAGATTTCTCTGGTTCAGAATTGGACCGTTTGCATTTCATCAGATGCTGAAGCAAAGTGGTTTTACCACTTTCAGAATTTCCCACTACCATCAGGTTCATTCTGTAATAAGGCACAGCTTTCTTCAGACGCTGATGCAGAAATCTAAAATAAAAAGGCAAACATTCGAGTTTTTGAAATAAAATAGATTATGCCATTAAATGAAATGCGTGAAATTTGCTTGGGGAAGAAACAAAAACATACTAGGGATAACCAGGAAGTAAGACAAGGCAAGGCAACTTTATTTATATAACACATTTCATACACGAGGCAGACTCAAAGTGTTTCACATAAAAACATGTCATACAATAAAATTAGAATAATTTTAAAAATAAATAAAATAGAAAAATTAAAAGAAAATAAAAGCAAAGTAAAAAATGCATTATAGAAAAGTGCAAAAGTTAAAAGTGCAATGTAGTTAGGATTTAGCTAAAAGCTAAAGTAAACCCAAAAGTTTTCAGTCTTGTTTTAAAAGTGGTCAAAGTTGGGGCAAGTCTTAAATCTTCAGGAAGTTTATTCCAGCTATTTGATGTATAGTAACTAAATCCTGCTTTCCCATGTTTTGTATTTATTCTGGGAATCACTAACAGATTGGTTTCTGAAGATCTTAGCAGTCTAGAAGACTTATATAGTGGAAGCATGTCAGTGATATACTTTTGCCCTAAACCACGTAGTGATTTATAGGTGAGCAGCAAGATTTTAAAATCAATTCTCTGACATACAGGGAGCCAATGTAAGGATTTAAGAATTGGTATAATGTGTTCAAATTTTTTTGGTCTTTGTTAGAACTCTAGCAACAGCGTTCTGAACCAGCTGTAGCTGCCTGACAGTTTTTTTCGGAAGACCTGCAAGGAGACCGTTACAATAATCTAGCCTACTAGTAATAAAGGCATGTACAAGTTTTTCTAAGTCTTGAGCTGACATGAGTCCTCTTAGTCTTGCTACGTTTTTGAGGTGATAGTAGGCCGATTTTGTTACTGATTTGATGTAACTGTCGAAATGTAAATCTGAATCTATAATAACCCTGAGATTTCTGACTTTGTTTGAGGTTTTCAGGGACAAAGAATGAAGGTGTTGGGTTACTTTAAGCCTTTCTTTTTTAGCACCAAAAACAATCGTCTCCGTTTTGTCCCTATTTCGTTGAAGGACATTTTGGCACATCCAGTCTTTGACTTGCTCAATGCACTGGCACAGCAGATCTATGGGGCAATTTGGTGATCTATATAGCGCTATCATTTGGTGATAGCGCTACATAGATTTGAGTGTCATCGGCACAACAGTGGTAGTCAATATTATTATTTCGCATGGTTTGCCCTAGTGGAAGCATGTAGATGTTGAATAAAGAGGTTCCTAAGATCGAACCTTGTGGTTGGTTCTGATACAAAGTCGCCAATGGAAACAAAATAGTTCCTATCTTGTAGATATGACCTGAATCAACTTGAAACTGTGCCTGAAAGCCCCACCCATTTTTCCAACCTGTCCAAAAGTATTAAGTGATCAACAGTGTTTAATGCAGCACTGAGGTCTAATAGCATTAATATAGAAATTTTGCCAGAGTCTGTGTTAAGACAGATGTGGTTTAAAACTTTAATAAGGGTGGTCTTGGTGCTATGAAGGGGTTGAAATCCTGACTGGAAGTTGTCATAGCAGCCAATTGAAGCCAGGAAGTGATTAAGTTGCTGGAGGACAACTTTCTCAATTATTTTACTTCTGAAAGGTAGGTTTGATCTTGGTCTATAGTTTTTAATAATAGAGGCATCTAGGCTCCGCTTTTTTAAATAGGGTTTAATAACTGCAGTTTTCAAGGCCTGATTGATGAGAGCTGTTAATGATTTGCAGTATGCCTATTGCTAGGCAGTCAAAAACATTCTTAAAAAAGTTGGAGGGTAAAGCATCAAGGCAGCAGGTGGATGGCCTCACCTTTTCCACACGTGTTTTAGCTTTTATATCAGTATAAAAGAATGCAAACTCATTGCATTTCTGCGTGGAATGGAGTTCAGGTGGTATTTGTGTAGGGGGGTTGGTCAATCTGTCAACAGTTGCAAATAGGGTCTTTGACTTATTAGTGTTGTTGTTAATGATATTGGAGAAAAATGTTTCTCTAGCATTTTTTAAGTCTAAATTGGAGGCTCTCTTTATAGATGTCATGGTGAATATGAAGTTTTGTTTTCCACCAGATGCGTTAAGCTTTCCGGCATTCTCTTTTCTGGGCTGTTACAAAAGCAGCTTTTCTCCAGGGTGCCTTTTGCTTGCCAGAAATCGTTTTAACCGTAACAGGTGCAATGACATCTATAACTTTCATAATTTTGGAATTAAAGTTATCTACAAGATCATCGGCAGAACATGGGTTTAGAGGTGGTAACAAGGAGATGGCATTTTTAAAGAGTACATTAGAAGTAAGTATAGAATCGCCAAGTTTCCTGCAGAAATTACCCTGGAATGTCCCCAACATGTATTAAAGCTTATGACATCTATTTCTAGAAAGCAACTGTTGAAATACAGGAGGTGTGCCAGCCAATTTGCCAAATTATTATATTTGGTGGTGTGCACCAAGGAAAAATACTATCCATGACGTTGGAGAAAGCTCCGATGCTCCACAGATCTCTTTAAATCCGCCCATGGGGGCAGAAATGGCTTGATTGATGCCTTTGCTAAAAGACGGCAATTCTTGACTGTAGTGGTATAGATCCCTAGATTTTGTTACTCAAATATCATTGGTATAATTTCAAACTACAACATTGTAATTCAGAAAAACCATAAAACTCTGTCAAGAAATTAGACTCATTTGCACAATTTTTTTTTAATGCATAAATTGCTCGGGCCTTTCTAGGCATGATTCCCATTAGTGCTGACAATTTTTTTAATGTTAGTCACACATCTAAGGACATCAGGCTTGAAGGGTCCAACGGTCTGCCCTGCACACATATTTGATGTTTCAGAAATCAAGGATGAAGCAAATTTGAAAGAAATGTTCTGATAAAAGGTATGAACTATCATCTGCATTCATAACCCTCATGAGCAAATGGAGAGAGCCCCATCAGCAGATCACCCAGGAGATGTAACTGTTCCAACTATGTACTGCCTCCTACATCAGCGATCTTAAGCTTTCATTTAACATCATGTCTACTAGTAATTCTAGGTATCTTATTACTCATCCACATAATTCACTGCATAGATAAATGCTGTGAATTCTGCAAGCATGCTGTTCATCTGACTATGGGTTCACTCATATCATGGTGCATAATCTGTGTGCGTTTTTTAGTGGTGGGATTGAGTCACACGGAGAACAAATATCATGTCCCTCCCTGCTCTCCGTCCTTTATTAACAAGGCAGCTTTCTCTGTTGCTACTCCTGGCCATTTGTGAATGCGCACAGATATTCTTTATCACAAGATGTCCAGGTGCTTTCCTTGTAAGACTGGAATGAGTAACTCACTTTCCAAGAGCAGATAGGTTGCTCACCTGTCACTTGCCTACAGTAGTCGTTTAGAGTCAGGTTTGAAGTATTTGCTACACCAGCAACTTTGAGCTGACCACTTTTGTTCATGATGGAAATCAGTCAGATGGGCAATGGAACTCACTTGCAGGAACACCAGTCATAATTAACTGCCGGTGGCGCCATGTTATCTTAACAGACGCTGCACATAGCTCCACTCCCTAAAATACGTGATTTTTCACGTTAAAACCGGGTCTACAGGTTGGGACCAATTTTAAAAACTTATCGGAGCCTCTGCTCGACTTGCTGATAACGTCATCAGTAACAGCTGTGAATTTAACAGAGACTTAAAGCACTTTAAATGAAAAATTCTTCCCTGAGTAAGAGCACTCAGAGGACAGTTACAAAACTCTCCCAGGGAAGCCAGACGAAGCCTGCAGATTTATTTTGAAGTGGCTTCCGAAGAAAAGGCGCTTTTCGATATGGCTACAAGATTCAACGCAGATTTGGCCCAGGACAAAGAATTTGAAGAATTAAAGCTTTCGGTAAGTGAATTGAAAGATGTAAAGGTGGATGGAAAAAAGATGGAACACATGATGGGAGCTATGATGGAAAAGATAGAAAAGCTGATGCTAAATATGACTTCTTGTAATCAGAATGTTATTGAGTCTGTGAAGGATTCGATTGGCACTATTAATAAACAAATTGACGATGTGAGAGATGAACTATCGAAGATAATTGATAAGGGTGAAGAAGACACCACGAAGAAGTTCGGCGCTGTGCTGGACACTGTATCAACCTGTATGTTAACAATGCACGAGATGGAGGATGAGATGGCAATAATGGTGGAGGAGATGAAGAAGGCGAGGTCAGAACAAGACCTTGCTACACGACGGATGGCGACTCAGCTGGCTAAAGTTTCAGACAAATGTCTGGACCTCGAGGCTCGTTCGAGACGTCATAACCTAAGATTAGTTGGTGTACCAGAGGGAGCCGAGAGAGACAACACTTGCGAGTTCGTTGCGGGATTAATTAAAGAGGCTCTTAAGCTCCCCAGACTACCAAAAATTGAAGCAGCACACCGGGTTCCTAGATTCAAACACAAATCTCAGGATGGACACGACAGATTATTGTGAAATTCCGAGACATTGCTGACGTGGAAGAGGTTATGAGGAATATCAAATATGGCGTGCCTCTGGTGTATGGTGTAACTACTTTTAAAATCTTCAGGGACTACCCTTATGAAATCATGCAAACGCGAAATCAATTCTCTAAGGCAAAGCAGGCTCTCCAAGGATATAAGGAGGTCATATATAGTGTTTACTACCCAGCTAGAATGCGCATTTCCTACAAAGAACAGCAAAAATCGTTGACAAATCCCGATGAGGCGTACAAATATGCTCTAACCATCGTGGAACAGAAGGACTAGCTGGAAAGGTTGGACATTTTGGACACTCTCACTCTTTACTATTGCACCCAGAATGGTGGCACACTGCCCAAAGAAGGCACTTTGTTTAGACATCTTATCGGCGGAATGCTAACTCAAGGACACACTCTGTTCCAAGAGAAGCTGGAAAAAGATAACCACCGAAAGCAGAGCTCATCAACAGACTGGGCTTAGCTATTAATGTTGTGTATGAGATTGAATG
This sequence comes from Raja brachyura, assembly GCA_963514005.1. Next base: position 32,802,680 of record OY740799.1, read on the forward strand.
AATAACCTAAATGGTACAGCATTAACTTCCTTAACAATATTAACGTAGAATATTATCATAGAAACAGTAATGAATGCTAATCAGAAAAGCAGAAATGGGGATTTTCAAATTAACACTTTAATTTAACCTAATAATTCTTAAGTAGATTTATAACCGGGGCGTAAGGAAATGCAGAAATACCAACAACAGATGGTATCAAGAGAGACTGGGAAAAAGAATGAAGTATAAAAATTCCCAAAGAAAGGTGGGAAGAATATATATTAAACGTGCATAAATGTTCAATTAATGTAAGACACACCTTAATACAATTTAAAATCTTACACAGATTATACTATTCAAAAACTAAAATAAGTAAACTTTTTCCCAACGTCTCTCCTATATGTGATAAATGTCAATGTCAAGAAGCTAATATAGCACACTCATTTGTCTTTTGTACAAAAATTCAAACATTTTGGACTGAAATTTTTGAAATTTTCACAAAAATATTTAAAATAAAACTGACCCCAGAAGCAGACTGGATAATCTTCAGGATATCGGACGATTGCCCCGAATTAAATGTGTTTCAAAAGACTCTATTTGAATATGGCTTAATAACTGGAAAAAAGCTAATCTTAAAATTCTGGAAAAATTCTCCGGTACCCACAGTCAATATGTGGATTTCATCTATGTTCGAAACTCTACACTTGGAAGATATGAGACTCCGACTAGCAGGAAAATCAGACTGTTTCTATAAGACGTGGTCTGCATTTATAAATCTATTACAAGGATAAGGTGCAAGAATACCTCAAAAAATTACCGGTGTCGGATCTTGGTAAAGGGTGAAGAAAAACTGTGGAGTTGGTAGATTCCTTATGCGAGATGTTTATAATAAAGTTACTGGTTTTTCTTTTTTCTTTCTCTATTTTCCCCTTTTTCTTTTTTTTTTCCCTCTCCAGGGGTCTATCTCTGAATTCCCGTTTCTAACACTTCAAGGGTTTCCTTTCCCTCCGTCACGTTTTGGCACTTTCACATCTCTTTTTCACTTTTCTACTTTGTATGCTGCTATTTTTCTCTCTATTCTCTCTTTTCTAAAGCCTTAAAATAAAACAACAATTAAGGGGTACAATGACTGTAATACAATACAAGGGATGTACACTGATGTAACTTACAGTACCGCTAATGAATAAAGATATATAAAAATTAAAAAAAAAAAAAATTAAATTCCAAATTCAATTAATTGTATTTTGGTAGATCTGCACAAAAATCTTTACAATCTAGAATGTACTAGAATTTAAACCCAGTCATACAGTGTGGAAATAAGCCCTTTGGCCCAGCTTGCCCACGCCAACCAACATGTTGCATCTACACTATTCCCACCTGCCTGTATTTGGCCCATATCCTTCTAAACCTATCTAATCCATATATCTGTCCAAATGTCTTTTAATTAATTGATTTTTTTTTAAGATGAAGTTGGTCACCTGATTATATCTTTTGTTTTGCTGCCAACGTGCTTCAAGTCCAAATCCAGAGACAATCCTTGTAAGTCAAGTTCCCACAACTTTTGCAACTTTCCCATTTCATTAGGCAAGGATCTCAAGTCAGAGTTATGACTCAGGAGTAAAGACGTCATGTTGTTTAGTTGGCCAATCTCGGGAGGTAGCTGAAAATAACATAAATGAGGAAATAATGAAATAACCTGGGTTGGTGCCCAAGTAAATACATTTTGAAAATGTTAAACGGGGAGACAAAGAGAGAGAGGCAGAGAGGCAGAAAGATGATGCAAGACAGGCAGCGAGAGAGTCAGCGAGAGACACACACATGCACGGATCACACACAGACAGAGACAGACACAGAGAGAGGCACATAGAGAGGCAGAGAGAGACCCACACATACACAGACACATGCACACATACAGACAGAGACACAGACACACACACACAGATTTTATATTTATAGCTTAAGGGAAAGCAGTTTTTTTCACAAACTAATCCTGCTTTTTTTTAATTTCATAAACCTTCAAATATAAAAACATGAGCAGGTTACTTATTTCACAAAAATAAATTAAAATGTGCATTTTACCTCCTTCAAGTGGTTATTACAAAGATCCAACTTTTCTAGTCTTGACCATTTGCTCACTCCTTCATGGAGATCCAAAGAACCAATTTGATTATGGCTTACTATGAGCTCCCTTAGGCTTGAAGACTCCCAATGAACCGGCCCAGGAAGCTGTGAAATCTTATTGTGACTTAGGTTTACACTCCTTAAGCTAGGGAGAAAATGAAAACATCTCAAATCATTGGTTGAAAATTAGATTACTAGTAGGGGAAACATGATCAATTCTTCAATATATGGAATATGTTTTCACAGCAAATACTATTTTTTTCCAAAGTATTGATTGGCTTCAATATAATATACCATTGCATTTTTTAAATGTTGACATTTCATTCCAACTGCATTCCATGATAGAAATGACTACATAGATACATAATACTGTATAAAATTGTAACCTTCAAGATGGATTAACAAAATGGAATGCTTTCAACATCATTTTGAAGGCTGTAGAAAGGAACTGCAGATGCTGGTTTTCACCAAAGATTGACATAAAATGCTGGAGAAACTCAGCGGGCCAGGCAGCATATCTGGATAGAAGGAAATCTTGCATTTTCCTCTCCCCTGACCCTCACTCTGAAGATGGGTCTTGACCCAACACGTCACCCATTCGTTCTATCCAGAGATGCTGTCTGTCCATCTGAGTTACTCCAGCATTTTGTGTCTAAATTTGAATGGTACGGAAAAAAATCAGATTAATTCATTACACAATTGGAATATCAAAAATGCTTTTTAGCAAAGATACTAGAGGAGCAAGATAGACCACTTGACGAAAAAGTCGTAGTACGGTCATGGGTTCATGGGTAATTTTTTTCGCGCCATTTTAGGAATAAAATATATGAGGGGTTTTTTTCTTAAATGGGCTTCTGTCATGGCGCCCACATCTATCAGCGTAGCGAGCCGTTCTGCTATAGTGCTCGAATCGCCAATGAAAACAATTTGAGCACTTTATACCAGTCTTTCTTCAGGTTCCCCACTAAAGACGAAAGGTAAGAAAGAAATTATCTTTCTGTCGTGTGGCCTGCCCGATCTCTTCCTATAGATCAGATCGCCAAGCCGGGGGTCGCCAGAGTTGCTCAGATCGCTGGCCCGCGGACTATAACACCCTGAAGCCGTGGTGTGCGGAGCTTCTAGTCATGGGGGCAGCGTGCACCTTCCTTCGCGGAGTCTGGGATTCCTCACCGGAGAAGAGCTCCAACCGCCGGCCTACGGCCTATAACATCAAGAAGCCCTGGTCTCCGGTAGGAGGCGGCCGATTCGGAACCTCCAAGCCGCGGAGATCCCAAATCGGCTTGTATTTAAGCCGGTTTGAAATAGTGTTTAAAATACAGGATAAATGGTGTTAAATATACACAATGTACACGGATCAATGGTGTTTAAAATACATGATAAATGGTATGATAAGGAACAACGACGTGTCACGAGGAGCATATATTAAAGCCCTAATTTCTTTCCCAGTGTATGATGACTGTAACATACAATTCTATTCTTATGATCCCGACAATGTATTATATTATATAAGACATGTTTTAGTACATGAGCAAGTTATTAGAAAGTCTTATTTTATAGATCTAGACTTACCACAATAATAAAAGTAGATAAAAATGCTGGAGAAATTCTCCAGCATTTGTCTACCTTCGATTTTCCAGCATCTGCAGTTCCTTCTTAAACAATAATAAAAGGTATCAAATTTTACACTTTACATTTTTGGTTTTGTTCTTGTTGTAAGGCATGCATGGTATTGTAAGCTCTTCTACATTTAAGATAAATTGACCTATTAGAGGAAAATGCATCTTCAATATACATGTCTCTCCCCATCCCTGAAAACAATTGCACTTAAGTGAGATATCATCCATTCTGCAGTTATGTAGTTACAATCAGATTTGTTCTTATAAGTTAATTCTATATGATATTTTACTGTAATTTCAGATGTCGACAGTGGGTTCAGAATACTCGTTGACAAGATCTCCGAACTACAGAATACTTGTCAAAAAACTGCCGTCTTTGTTCTGAACACCCTGTATATCTCACACATAAAACAATAAATTATGTAAATCTTACCATAAATGACAGAAATAAAATGTTATCCTTTTTTATGAATTTTAATGTAGAATTATTTAAAATTGAGTGGATTGATGCAATATACTGCTAACCCACAAATGTTTAGTTATGAGATATTCACATTTAAAAACTCACTCAGTAGCTCGGGTGGCTGGGACCGATCAGCGGAACCGCAGCTAGAGCTCGCAGGTGACCTGGGAACTGCAGCTGGTCCCGGAGGGTCCTGCCCCCTATGCAAAAAAGGCTGTGGACTCCTGGACTAAACCAAACCCTCGATCCTGTCCCGCCATCCTTTTTTCAAAATTTAGCAACTCAAATGGTGGCGCATCTTCATTGCCGGGAAATATGGTAACTCATTTCCCTCAAATATATGTTAGATTTTCCTCAAATATATGTTAAATTAAAAACTAAACTATGGTACCAATGCACAGTATTCATGTCTAAAGCTCGCACATCTGAATCAATGTAGGTATGTATACATTATATTTCTTTACACTAACATAGAATGAAAAAATATCTTGGCATGTGTTCAGTTATATTTTATTCACGATATTAGGATGTCAGAGAGAGAGGTTGAATGAAAGAAAAAAAAGTTCAACAAAATTAGAGGGGATCCACAAGAAAGAAACTAGAGAAATATACATATATACGCATTAAGTGTGTGTGTGTATATAAAAAATAAACTAGAGAAATATGTATGTGGGTTATATAACTATATACATCAATATCACATGTATATATGTGGGTGTATCGTATATATATATATATAATATATATACACGTGTTTATAATATATAAATATAGGCAAATATATTGGCTTATGTTCCATGTTCCTTATATCTTATAGGCAAAAAATATAAAGGCAAATATAATTGCCTTTATGGCTTATGTACATCATGAGAATGGCTCATGTACATCATGAGTTGCTTTAAATCAAAGTTGCTTCTGATCCATGAGGAACTTTGAAATATATTATCTGTATCTTGCCACTCACACACAGAAACACACACATACCGTTCCCCCACAGCACTGATTAAACCAAAGAGCATAGAATGCATATGGTCCAGAGACCTTTCATTGCGCATAGTCATCCATGTTATACGCAGTTTCCCTTAAAAACATTTTAAGGGAAGCAGCTTATTTATTATAAACAAAGATCACAATGGTCTATCATAGAAGGCTAAAATAGACCAAGATAAACTGCAACATTCAATGGACTGACGTGGATTAAACTGCGAGAGGCAAAAAGGGGATCAAGGTCTTATTCCTAAAATGGCAGAAGTGATGTTCCGTTGCGTTCCGATGCATACTACACGTCAGTCCATTGGATTTCGTAGGAGTGGTCTATCTTGCTCCTCTAGTATCTTTGTTTTTTAGCTCAACTTAATGGCTCATTCAGATGAGATAAAATTGTGTAATATATTTTGTAGTCGTGGGTATTTCTATTCAATTCAATGCTCAGAATCGACTGCATATTCTAGGTAAGCTGGAATAAAACTCGACCTCAAGAAAAACATGGTTGCACCTGTCAGCTTTTCTGTCATGTAATTTATTGCAATTACTAACTTAGAAGAACATTACATACCAAATCAGCACGTTCCAGCAGTTTAACACCTAATGTACCATAATCTAGAAACTTTAAAGTACGTACAGCAATCATTCAGGCCACTTGACCTGCATGCACCAACAACCAACAGGGAACTTTATGCATACCTGAAATTTCTGACAGCAGGTGAATTCAAAAATGTGCAACTTGCCTTGCACATCTCATGGGCAGGTTTTGGACTAGTATTCATTAAAGGCATGGGGAATATTTGGGGGTGGGGGGGGTGGGGGGGGGGGGGGGGGGGGGAGAAAGGCCACACTGGAAGGTAAAAAGGCCACAAGGATAGGGAAAGAACAAGCAGATTGCTCAAAATTAACAGAAAGTTGGTGTCTGAAGCAATATTTTTGAGGTGCAATAACTATAATTCTTCAGATCTAATTTAGTTTAGTTTAGAGATACAGCATGGGAACAAGCCTTTCAGCCCACCAAGTATGTGCCGACCAACAATCACCCGTATATTAGTTCTATCCTACACACTCAGACAATTTACAAAAGCCAATTAACATAGAAACCTGCATGTCTTTGGAATGTGGGAAGAAACAGGAGTACCAGTCAAAACCCACACAGTCACAGGGAGAATGCACAAACTCCACACAGACAGCACCCCTAGTCAGGATCAAACCAAAATCCTAAGGCAGCAACTCTACCACTGTGCCACTATATTGCCCTTAGATCTAGTGTTAACTTCTAATAAAAAACAATCAGGCGGAAGAAGAATGCATGAAAAGGTGAAGATAGTAATCCTAATGCTTGGGAAAGAATTTATCCATCTGAAACTCTATGAATACAGGCTACACAAACAACATTTAAATGGATGTTGAAATAATTCTTTGCTCAGTTTTTTTAAATACTGGGCCGAATGTTTTTTAGGTATGGATATAGCATGACAGATTGTCATTTCCTGGAAAAGATGATAATACAAGAAAAAAAGTGAAGGCATTCTTATTTTACTTCCTGTGGAAAGGATTAAATGGATACATAAAAACATAACCAAACCAATAAGAGATAAAGCATTGAATTCTGTCATTGATAAAATTATGGCTCATCTGCCCCACTTTTCTGCACAAACCCCATATCTTTTGATTCCCTCAATATCTCACAATCTACCAATATAAATATAGTCTTAAATATACTGAGGAACTGAACCTCCACATCCCGCACTCACAGAGAATTCTAAGGATTCACTACCATTGAGCAAATGAACAACTTTTTATATTGAGACCTTGACCCCTGGTTCCTTCCAATTTGGGGAAGAATCAACTCAACATTTTCCAATCTCATCAGAGAATAAGAGTTTGTATGTTCTCCCTATGACCACATGCGTTTTCTCCAGGTGCTCTAGTTTCCTCTCACGTTCCAAAGACATGCAGATTTGTATTAATTGGCTTCTATAAAATTGTCCCTTGTGTATAGAATAAAACTAGTGTTCCGGTGATCGTTCATCAGTGCGGACTTGATGGGCCGAAGGACCCGTTTCTATGCTCAAGACTAAGAGAGTCGACCAGTAAAGAAACAAGCCCGTTGGTTCCTTAAGTGTTTTATATATTTCTGAACTCCAGAAACCACAGGCCTTATCTGCCTAATCTTTCATATGACAAACCAGACATTGCAGAAAACAATTGGTGAACGTTTGCTGCACTCCTCTCAGTAGAGAGATAAGACATGTATCCAACATTCCAAATGAGATCTCCCAGAGCAAGATGTCTCAATTCTCACACTTGCAATCCTTTTGCAATAAAAACCATCATACCACGAGCCTTCCTAACTGAACTTGCATATCAGCTTTCAGTGATCGAAATACAAAATACATCAGTGTCTCTGTTTACATCAATATTTAAAACAATAATCTGTCTTGATATTTTTGGTACCATAGTAGATAATGTTACGATTCCACATTATAGATAATTCCCATTCACTTGGCATGTCTTTACTTGCCTGAAGTCTTCTGGCATCCTCTCAGAGTCCAGAGGACCAACTATTTATGTGTTAAAGAAGGAACTGCAGATGCTGGAGAATCGAGGGTTACACAAAAAGCTGGAGAAACTCAGCGGGACCAACTATTTAGTTTAGTTTAGATTTTTAGTTTTTAGTATTTAGTTTTAGTTTTAGTTTTAGTTTATTATAATTGTCAAATGTTTCCCCACGCCACGGGTACCATGTAATCCCCTGCTACCTGCTCCATGGACGGATAGTCGGCGACTAAACTATCTCCCCCACCTAGTTTGCCAGGTGAGGAGGGGGCTGTGGACCCCCAGCAGGACCAAAAACAAGACCTGTCAAAGGGCAGATGAGCTTCTAGCGACCCAATGGCCAATCCACACTTCAATAGAAGTTGCGATCACTGTCGTACATAGCATTGTAAGCTACCGTGCCCGTTGATGTTTTCAACGATGATGATGATACAGTGAAAAGCTTTTTGATCCATGCTATCCAGTCAATGAAAAGACGATGCATGGCTACACTCAATCCATCACAATGTACAGTCACATGATAAAGGGTATAACATTTAGTGCACGATAAAGTCCATTAAAGATAGCTCAAAGGTTTCCAATGAGGTAGATGGGAGGTCAGGATCACACTAACTGGGAAGAGAACAGTTCAGTTGCCTGATAACACCTGGGACAAAACTATCCTTGAATCTGGAGGTATGCATTTTCACATTTCTGTACCTCTTGCCTGATGGGAGAGGGGAGAGGGAGGAGTGGCCAGGATGAGACTAGTCCTTGATTATGCTGGTGGCCTTTCCGAGGCAATGTGAAATGTAATTGGAGTCCATGGAAGGGACGATGATTCACATGATGGTCTGGGCTATATCCACAACTTTCTGCAATTTCTTGCGGTCTTGGATTGAGCTGTTCTCAAACCATGCTGTGATACATCCTAATAAATTGCTTTCTACAGTGCATCTGTAGAAGTTGGTGTGGGTGGTTAGGGCCATGCTGAACTCTGTAAGCCTTCTAAGAAAGTGGAAGAGTTTGTGTCCTTTCTTGGCCATAGCTTTGAAGTTGCTAGTCCCGGATAAATTGCTGGCGATATTTATTCCTAAAGACTTGAAGCTTTCAACCGTTTCTACTTCGTCGCCAACAATGTATACCAGGGTGTGCATACTGCATCACTTTTTGAAGTCAATCACAATCTCCTTTGTGTTGCTGACATTGAATTACAGATCATCTTGGCACCAGGTTACGAGGTTCTTAATCTCCTTCCTGTAGTCTATGACGTCATTATTTGAGATACACCTCAGTCCAAAGATTTGATCTCGACCCGAAACGTCACCCAATAGACAATAGGTGCAGGAGTAGGCCATTCGGCCCTTCGAACCAGAACCGTCATTCAATTCAATTCAACTCAACTTTAATGTCATTGCACAGATACAAGTATAGGTACAACGAAATGCAGTTTAGCGTCAGTTCGTAGTGATAGCAATGTAGAAAATAAATACAGAATGCAGACAATGTGGACGGAGAGACTGGAGAAATCTATCGGCGGGACTCCGAGTTCAGCAGTGTGATGGTGTTATTGTAGAAGCTGTTCCTCATCCTACTAGTGCGGGATCTGAGGCTCCTGTACCGCCTCCCTGATGGTAGGAGAGCAAACAGTCCATGGTTAGGGTGTGAGGGGTCATTGATGATCTTCCTGACCCTTTTCAGACACCGTTTTCGGTGGAGGGCATCCATGGCAGGGAGCGGGGCACCGATGATGTACTGGGCGGTTTTCACCACCCGTTGTAGTGCCTTCCTATCTGCCACGGTGCAACTGCTGTACCATACCATAAAGCAGGTGGTCAGGATGCTTTCGAAGGTACAGCGGTAAAAGTTGGTCAGGATCTGGGGGGATAGGTGGGCTTTATTTGAGCCTACTCAGGAGGCCCTGCTGTGCCTTTTTGATCAGCTTGGAGGTGTTGAGGGACCAGGACAGATCCTCCGAGACGTGTACCCCGAGGAATTTGTAGTTGGAGACCCGCTCCACCTCCGTCCCGTTTATATGGATGGGGGTGTGTCTGCCCCCTCTGTTCTTCCTAAAGTCAACAATGATTTCCTTCGTCTTCTGGGAGTTGAGACGAGGTTATTGTTGGCACACCAGGTAGTCAGGTGCTGGACCTCCTCCCTGTAGGCTGACTCGTCGTTGTCGCTGATCAGTCCTACCACCGCGGTAAAATCACCAGCAACAATAAAAGCCCCCTTTGGGTGAGCAGTTAGTTGTTTGCTGATAGCAGCTTGCAGCTCTTCCATTGCTAGCCTGGCATTAGCGTCCGGGGGTACATAGACTGCAGTGATGACAGTCGATGTAAATTCCCTGGGCAGATAGAAGGGCCTGCACTTTAACATCAGGTATTCCAGGTCAGCAGAGCAGTGACTACCAATCCTGACAGCGTCTGTGCACCATAAGTTGTTCACATAGATGTCCGCCGCCCTTGGTCTTACCGGAGTCCTCCGCTGATCTATCGGCCCTGAAGACATTGCGCCCCTCTAGCTTGATGGCGTTGTCCGGAATGTTGTCGGTGAGCCATGTTTCGGTGAAGACCATGGCGTTGCAGTCGACGATCCGTCTGTGTGTGGTGATGCGCAGCCGTAGTTTGTCGGTTTTTCTCACCAGGGACCGGACATTCGCTAGGAAAATGCTGGGCAGAGCTGGCTGGTGCGGGTTTGATCTCAGCCTAGCTCGGTAGCCTCCGCGCTTCCCACGTCTTTGTTTGCGGTCCCTGCACCGCCTCCGGAAACTTCCTGTCGGGGGAGCTGGCCCACTAGACCACGGTGTCCTGAAGATCTCCGGCAGCAGTTTAAAGTGGCTTCTGGTGCTCGTTTCGTAGAGACAGCCGAACTCCAGTAGCTCCTGACGGCCGTACAGAGTCTTCGCTCAAGTGCTTCGGGCGAAAACTAAGGTAATTATTAATAAGAAAAACACTAAATCGCTAAAGGTATGGAGACGCAGAGCCTCGGGTTGTACATGCAACGCCATTCAATATGATCATGGCTGATCATCCCCAGTCAGTACCCCGTTCCTGCCTTTTCCCCATAGCCCATGACTCCGCTATCTTTAAGTAGCAATGTTACAACATTTTGAGATTTAAAAAATCAAGTCTGCAATTTATCCCATCAGATAAAGCATAAAAAGAAGTGTAATTTGACACCTAATTCACTTTCATATCTTCAGTATTAAAAAGGTTATGGCCATTTTCATACTCAGAAATTAGCATCTTGTTCCCCATTGCCTTTCCATTGACTTAACACAAAAGCTGTGATCTAGGACAGTCAAAAGCCCATATCTTTCTTAAAGATTAAGAGAACTGAATGAAAATTTCAGTTATTATGGATTGAAGCATTTTGAAACAAATATGAAACAATCTTACTTGGATGACCCGAAATTAAAGCATATAATTAGTTAGTTACCTAATTGTAGCTAATTACAAAATTCAATTACTAGATCTAAACATCTATCCATTTCTTAAGAAAATATAAACTTTTTCAAATTGCCTAAGAGTCCAAATAACATTCACACAATAATTGACAATATAACATGATTTTTAAATCTCATTTTCATGAATTTATAGGCCAAATGGAAGGAATTTAGTGTTTAATTCCTGTAAATTAATGTCCATTTAAATCAGCTAGCGAGTGGGTTTTAGTGGAATGCGGTGGATTAGAACGTTGCGGTTTGCGGTGAAGTCGGCATGAAAACACTGCCGGTTCATACTTTTTTTTTTGTCCCCATTTTGCAACATGAAAATGTGATTAAAGCCTTCCTAAAAACCACGTTTTAATATTAAAATAAAAAGTGCACTTTATTTTCTCCCCTACTTAAAATGCTTCCCGTTGTCGGCGCTCACGGCTTTAGAAGATGATTTTTAAATTACTCGTAGTAAATAATCAAGCGTAATTTAAAAATACCTTCATGAATGAAAAGTCAGAGCGATTTTTCTTCAGCAACGAAAGCGCCCGACATGGATCGATTTGCCCTGTCTGTAGAAAAACGGCACTTTAAACCTGCCCCCCTCTGAAAGGCGCCAAAGTCACACACACGGGGAGCGGCAGAACTGCAGTGCTGCTCAAGGTAAGTTTTGTAACATACCTACTTTAAGAGCACTATCTTCGCTATCTTTAAAAGCTCTCTCTTGAAAGTATCCAGAGAACCTGCATCCACGGCCCTCTGAGGCAGAGAATTCCACACACTCACAAATCTCTGTGAGAAAAAGTGTTTCCTCGTCTCCGTCCTAAATGGCTTACCCCTTATTCTTAAACTGTGGCCTCTGGGTCTGGACTCCCCCAACATCGGGAACATGTTTCCTGCCTCCAGCGTGCCCAAACCCTTAACAATCTTATATGTTTCAATAAGATCCCCTCTCATCCTTCTAAACTCCAGAGTGTCCAAGCCCAGCTGCTTCATTCTCACAGCATATGATAGTCCCGCCATCCCGGGAATTAACCTTGTAAACCTACGCTGCACTCCCTCAATAGCAAGAATGGCCTTCCTCAAATTAGGGGACCAAAACTGCACACAATACTCCAGGTGTGGTCTCACTAGGGCTCTGCACAACTGCAGAAGGACCTCTTTGCTCCTATATTCGATCCCACTTGTTACAAAGGCCAACATGCCATTCGCTTTCTTCACTGCCTGCTGTACCTGCATGCTTAGTTTATAGACTGATGAACAAGGACCCCCAGATCCCGTTATACTTCCCCTTTTCCCAACTTGACGCCATTTAGATAGTAATCTGCCTTCCTGTTTTTGCTACCAAAGTGGATAACCTCACATTTCTCCACATTAAACATCAGCCATGCATCCGCCCACTCACCCTACCTGTCCAAGTCACCCTGCATTCTCATAGCATCCTCCTCACAGTTCGCACTGCCACCCAGCTTTGTGTCATCTGCAAATTTGCTAATGTTACTTTGAATCCCTACATCCAAATTATTGGTATATATTGTAAATAGCTGCGGTCCTAGCACCGAGCCTTGCGGTACCCCACTAGTCACTGCCTGCCATTCTGAAAGGGACCCGTTAATCCCCACTCTCCGTTTCCTGTCTGCCAACCAATTTTCTATCCACGTCAGCACTCGACCCCAATACCATGTGCCCTAATTTGGCCCACTAATCTCCCTTGTGGGACCTTATCAAATGCTTTCTGAAAGTCCAGGTACACAACATCCTTTGTCCATTTTCCTTGTCCATCTTCAAAAAATTCCAGAAGATTAGTCATGCATGATTTCCCCATCGTAAATCCATGCTGACTCGGACCGATCCTGTTACTGCTATCCAAATGTGCGGCTATTTCATCTTTTATAATTGACTCCAGCATCTTCCCCACCACTGATGTCAGGCTAACTAGTCTATAATTCCCCGCTTTCTCTGTTCCGCCTTTCTTAAAAAGTGGGATAACATTAGCTACCCTCCAATCCACAGGAACTGATCCTGAGTCTATAGAACATTGGAAAATAATCACCAATGCAACCACGATTTCTAGAGCCACTTCCTTAAGTACCCTTGGATGCAGACCATCAGGCACTGGGGATTTATCTGCCTCCAGTCCCATCAGTCTACCCAACACCATTTCCTGCCTAATGTGGATTTCCTTCAGTTCCTCCATCACCCCAGATCCTCTGGCCATTACTATATCAGGAAGATTGTTTGTGTCCTCCTTTGTGAAGACGGATCCAAAGTACCTGTTCAACTCATCTGCCATTTCCTTGTTTCCCATAATAAATTGACATTTTTCGGTCTTTTTAGTTATCTTCTGTTGCTCTTTAAACATTACCCAATCCTCTTGCTTCCCGTTCATATTTGCTACGTTGTACTTCTCTTTTATTTTCATACTGTCCCTGACATTCCTTGTCAGCCACGGTCGCCACTTTCTCCCCTTGGAATCTTTCTTCCTCCTCGGAATGAACTGATCCTGCACCTTCTGTATTATTCCTAGAAATACCTGCCATTTTTGTTCCACTGTCATCCCTGCTAGTGTATCTTTCCAGTCAACTTTGACCAGCTCCTCCCTCTTGGCCCCATAGTCCCCTTTATTCAACTGCAACACTGACACCTCTGATCTCCCCTTCTCCATCTCCAATTGTAGATTAAATCTGACCATGTTATGGTCACTACTTCCTAATGGCTCATTAACCTTGAGGTCCTTTATCAAATCCGGTTCATTACATAACACTAAATCCAGAATTGCATTCTCCCTGGTAGGCTCTAATACAATCTGCTCTAAGAATCCATCACAAAGGCACTCCACAAAGTCCCTTTCTTGGGGTCCAGTACCAAGCTGATTTTCCCAGTCTACCTGCATGTTGAAATCTCCCATAACAACCACAGCATTACCTTTGCTACATGCCAATTTTAACTCCTGATTCTACTTGCACCCCATATCCAGGCTACTGTTTGGGGGCCTGTAGATCAGTCCCATTGGGGTCTTTTTACCCTTACAATTCCTTAGTTCTATTCCATACTGACTCAACATCTCCTGTTTCAATGTCACCCTTTGCAAGCGACTGAATTTCATTCCTCACCAACAGAGCTACCCACTCCCTCTGCCCACCTGTCTGTCTTTTCGATAGGAGATATATCCTTGAATATTCAGTTCCCAGCCTTGGCCCTCTTGCAGCCATGTCTCTCTAATTCCCACATTCATATACAACACTTTGACCTCCGTACTCACGTCCCCCTTCGCACCGCTCGCAATTGGCCCTGACCATACTCTTTTATCCCTTCTCGAACCTTCCTTCCCATTAATTCGAGAATCTTTTGTAATTTTTTCCTGTAGTCACTTCCCCTCCAACTCCATCTTTATACTCCCAATTTGTCAATCCTTCCACCCCACTATTTAGTTTAAGCCACACGTGTAGCCCTAGCAAACCTGCCTGCCAGAATGACAGTCCCCCTCCAGTTAAGGTGTAACCTGTCCCTTTTGTACAGGTCACCCCTACCCTAGAAGAGATCCCAGTGGTCTATAAATCTAAATCCTTGCTCCCTAAATCTAAATCCAGCCCCTCATTCAGATCCCCTATCTCCCGGTTTCTGTCCTCACTAGCACAAGGTACTGGAAGCAATCCAGAGATAACCACCCTAGAAGTCCTGCCTTTCAGTCTTCTTCCCAACTCGCTGACCTCATGTTGGAGAACCTCCTTCCTCTTCTTCTCGATGTCGTTTGTGCCTACGTGCACAACTACTGACGGCTGTTCATCTTCTCTCTCGAGGATGTTCTGAATTTGGCTTGTGACATCCTGAACCCTGGCACCAGGGAGGCAACTGACCATCCTCGCGTTTCGTCTGCCGCCACAGAATCTCCTGTCTGCTCCTCGGACAATGGAGTCACCCACCACTATGGCTTTTCTATGGTGCCTGTTTTCAATAGGCACAGCCTATCTCCTACACTCCACGATTACCACCCTTTCTCTCAGTCATACACCTTCCTTGTTCCCGTATCCTTGGCGTGACAACCTCACTGTAGGTTCCGTCCAGGAAACTCGCTTTTTCCCCGGAAAGCCCTGAGGTCATCCAGCTGATTCTCGAGTGCCCCAACACAGTCCTTCAGGAGCTGAAGCTGGACGCACTTGTCACAGTTGTAGCAGCCAGAGGCTCCATCCATGTCCCTGGGCTCCCACATTCTGCAAGACTCACACTGTCTCATCTGTCCTGTCATGTGTTCACCGCGTTCTGTCTTCTCAAGTTTTTTGCGTAGTCTCCTCTCCTCAGCCTCCTCGCCGAAGACTCTCGAGCCAAAGACTCACACTTCCCGCACAAGACACTTCCCTCACAAGACACTTCCTTCACTGCCACTTCCTTAGAGCAGTCTTGCTAATATTGACTGATAAATAGCCTAATTTACCAATTTACAAACCAAATTCCTCAGTTTTAAACTTTTCCACCTCTGACTCACCTCTGACTCTCTTCCCCCCACAGGCTTCAGCCAATCAACGCTTGTCCCTGCTTTTCTTTGTTTCTGCTTGTCCAAGATCCAGGTAAACTCTGGGCTTTCCTTCTCTCCAGAGATGCTGCCTGTCCCACTGCGTTACTCCAGCAGTTTGAGTCTATCTTATGCGATATATTGCTTCAGCTATGATTTTGTAAATTGCTGATAGTGAGAAATTTCTTAGACAACTTTGGCAATACAGCAAGTTTGTTGTTTTTAAAAGATTAAATGCTTTTACACATAGTTTAAATGGGAAGTCAGAAGACATTAAAATATTTTAAATGTTCATTGAATACAAATATCATCTGGAGTACATTAGTGGGACTAATCAGTAGACGATCCAGTTATAATGCAAGTCTTAATATGCTCAGCATCACTTCCAGTAACATCTAAAGCAAGAACCCATAAATAATGGATCATCATTCATGAACCCACTACAGAATTCAGGAGAATTCCTCATAACTTCTTATTTTTCCAATGAGACAATTAACATTAGTACACTTTTAGAAAGTCTGGTAAGTGCATAAGGGAGAAAGGCAGAGGGATAATAGAAAGTTCATGCCAAACAAGATAAGACTCTTGGTATGGATGCAGTGAGATAGAACAGCCAATCATTATGCTGATTTTTCTACTAAGTAGAGAATATATTCAATTGCAGTTTTTTCTTGAAGTTTGTATGGTCACTCGTCATATAATGAACACACACATTTGTAACTATAAACAGGCACTCTTCGACTTGCATAATAGGCAACTTATGTAAACTCGCTTTTATGTAACCAATTCACAACAGGTGGTCCAGTTTCCTGAATGACCTGTATTACCGCAACGGGATGATGGCGAGGGCTTCCTGTCTGCCTTATAGATATTAAAGCGTCGCCCAGGCTCGCTGCTCATTAAGTTTTGGCAACTCTCAACCGACTCGCCGATATCTTCCATAACGTGCACCAGAGAGCCCTTCTTCATCACTTGCCGCACAACTGTTGTTGAGGCTCACATTGTAGCTGGACAACAACGCTTTCTTCAGACCACCGTCAGGACACATTCAGTCACCGTGGGGCTCCCTCCCCTCTCACTAGCTGCCGTTTCTTGCTGTTGACCGTGTTTTGTCCACTCCTCTCTACTCCGCCTCCTGCCACATTTTTCCACTCTGCCGCTTCCGCCTTCCATCTATATCTTGGAAGATTTTGGTTGAAGAGACACCATTGGCCAAGGGCTGCAATATGAGCCACAACAACAGCCGCATCAACCGGGTGGTGCAGCAGATGGTGAAGATGGGGTCGCTGGTGCAGACCAGCATCAATTTGAAGATAGGGCCCAATCCACAAGGTCACCTACTCACGTTCTCCAGAGATGCTGCCTGACCTCCCGAACTACTCCAGCACTTTGTATCATTTTATGTATTAGCCAGCATCTACAGTTCTTTGTTTCTATCTAGTTTTAAGGTGATTCCGATGCATAAAATCTGACCCATGTCAAGGGTTTACAGAACATAGCCCTCTCGTAAGTTAGATAGTGTCTGCAGCAACATTAAATTGTAAAAGTTAACGATGAATCGCCAGGTGCAACAATGATCTATTAAACTACCCCCTTTAATTCTGAGAAGCAAAATCAGCACAGATTGGTGAGGTGCAAGATACTCTTCCTTGCACTGCAAAATTAATTCCAGAATCTCAACTGTTTCTGATGGAAGCGAAATACCAGGTGACAAAATATTTCAATTGTAGCAAATGCTTTCCAGGTTTTGATGGTCACATGTATTTGTTCGTGACAATTAACATAATAACAAAAAAAGTAAGTCTAGGGCACGTACTGTTGAAGCTTGAGAACTGCATCGGGAACTCCGCTGAAATTATTGCTGGCCAAATCAATTGTAGTCATTTTCGATGGAAAACCAAACAAAAGACCTGTTAAAGTAAAACACAAAGTCAAATCACATCAAAATGTTATTATGCTAGAATATTTTAACTGTTTGTCATGGTGCCTAGAATTTTCACCCCAAAAAGCTAAGCAATAAATGGGCAGAAAACAAAACTGAAAAATATATACAGAAACAGAATGGGGAAATATAGTTACTCGAAAGCAAGCATGATGGGGAAAAAAAATCAAAACCTGTGATGCATTGAAATGTAATGTAAACTTTCATTAATACAACGGCAATAAATTAAAAAATCTGACTGACTTGTTAGAAAAACAAAAGTTTGACACAGGCAAGAGAGGGGGTTTTGATATGCAGCAGGATGGTACAAAGGCCAAAGATAGGAAAGGAAGGTGTGAGACAGAATAGAGGAGTTGCGGATTGTAAATGAAATAAACAATTATTTCCCCATGATCCTGCCAAATACAGTAACCCTTAAGTACTTTACAAGTTGTATCCACTATTATGTGAAGTGTTCAAGTTTATTGTGCAAACACCGATATGGTGATGCACAGGTACAATGCCAAATCTTGCTTGCAGCAGCATCACAGCCACAGACTCAAAACAAACATGCCAAAATAAATTATACATAAATTATTACACATACCTAAAGACTCACCTAACACTATGGCTCCGCCTGGCATTACCCTTCCCTGCTAAACCTCAGATCCAGGCTGCTCAGAGGCAGGTAGGAAGCTCAGAGCCACAACTCTGCCTGGTACTGCTGAATGAATGAATGCATACTGATCAACCTTGATGTGTCATCCCCCAGCCCCTCCAACCCCACAACACCCAAATGGGTGAACATGATTTGAGGGGGGGGAATGGTCACAGGGGTCTCCAGCGCTTCCTATTATTTCCTTCTTCATCAAGCAGCATTTAGGTAAATCTCTTCTGCACCAACTCCAAAACCTCCACATTGCATGCAATACTCCAAATGTGACATAACCAAAGTCCAATAAAGCTATGTCATGACTTCCTGACTCCTGTAGTCTGTGCTTCAACCTAGGAAAGCAAGGAAACTATATGACTTCTCTACAACTCTATGTACTTGTGTTGCAATTTTCAAAGAACTATGGACTTGGAGTCTGTACATGTCTCTGTACATTAATGATGTTAATGGTCTATCCATTTAATGCTTTTGCTAGGATTAAACTGTATCTGCAATTTCTTTACCCTTTTCTGTAATTAAACAACCCATCTGTGCTGAGACCACTCTGTAGATCTCTGCAGAACTCCACTGGTTACAGACATCCAACATGAATAACACATTTCCACCACAATCCTCTCTTCTATTCAGTTCTGAATCCATACATCCAATTCAATGGGAATCACATGCATCTTGATCGTCTGGATCAACCTACCATGGTGGACCTTATCAAGTGCCCTGCTAAAATCCATGAAAACATCCACTACCTTACCCTCATTGATCACACTCGTCACAGTTAAATTCCATTTGCCATTCCTTGGCTCACCATGCCAACTGATATTAATCTTGTAAACTTAAGATATTCCTCCTCACTGACAACTATATCACCAATTTTGGTGTAATCTGCAAACTCACTAACAATATTAATGTTCCCGATGTTGGGGGAGTCCAGAACCAGGGACCACAGTTTAATAATAAGGGGTAAACCATTTATAACAGAGATGAGGAAATTCTTTTTCACACAGATAGTTGTGAGTCTGTGGAATTCTCTGCCTCAGAAGGCGGTGGAGGCCAGTTCTCTGGAAGCTTTCAAGAGAGAGTTAGATAGAGCTGTTAAAGATAGCACAGTCAGGGGATATGGGGAGACGGCTGGAACGGGGTACTGATTGTGGATGATCAGCCATGATCACATTGAATGGCGGTGCTGGCTCGAAGGGCCTAATGGCCTACTCCATCAATTATTGTCTAGTGTCTAATGACATTGCATTCAAATGGTTAATACATATAACAAACAACAGTGGATGTAGCACCAACCCTTGGAGGACTCCATCAGTCACCGCCCTCCAATCAGAAATAAACATATTCCAAAACCTAGTGAGGTCTAAACTTTCCATGAATCTTTCACTGTAACTTTACATGCTGTTTCTCTGAACTGAACTTACCCTTTAACTTTGGAATTTAACTCTGAAAGTGTGAGGTGTTGCACTTTGGAATGTCAAAACCCAGGGCAGGACTTGCACAGTAAATCGTGCAGCCCTGGAAATAATTGCAAAACAGAGAGATTTGGGAGTAAAGATGCATGGTTTCCTGAAAATGGCAAGTCAGATGAACAGTGTAATGCAAGCGGCATTTGGCGCACATCTTGATTGGGATGTGTATTCAGTAAAAACTTGGCACATCATGATACAGCTGTATAAGTCATTGGTGAGATCACACTTGGAGTACTGCATGCAGTTCCGGTTGCCAGCTATAGGAACAATGTCATTAAGTTGGAAAGGGTGCGAAAGAGATTCAGGTTGGATAGGTGGGGAAGCTGAGACGTAAACTTATTGAGCTGCACATGATTAAGAGGGGCATGGATAAAGTGAATGCCAACTATCTGTTTCTCAGAATAGAAGATTCTAAACCTAGAGGGCATAGGCTTAAGATGAGTGATGAACTATTTAAGAGGGAAATCAGGGACAAATTTAAGCCTCAGAGGGTAGTCTATATCAGGAATTAACTGCCTTAGAAAACTAAAGACGTGGATGCAATGACAACTTTTATAATACACTGGACCAAATGCAAACCCATTGGGTCTGCTCCCCCACTGCAAGATTCCACCACTCACCTGTTCCCCCAATGCAATCCTTTCCCCCCAATGCAATATTGCACCACTCATCCATAGCCCCCAACTGAGCAGGCGTGGCACATTTCTCATCATCCCCCAGCACTCCCTCCTCCTCCTCTTGACCCTCCCTCTTCAATCCCTATAGAGGGTGGGGTGGTAGAGAGGGAGGAGGGTAGAAATGGTGGGAGTGAGGGTAGATAGGGAGGGGCATTTCTCTCCTCGACCCCTCCCCATGTCCCTCCTCCACCCCCCCCCCCCCCCCCCATCTCCGTCTACCACCCCCACTCCCCACCTGCTCATTTCCCTCATCATCCTCCTCTCACTCCCAATCCCTGTCCCAGGCCCTACCTAGGTCGTAGAGCAGCGCCAGGGCCTGAAACAGGTTGGTTCTCAGCCCTAGCTGTAAACTCCAGCCGTCAGCTCACAGGCCGCCTGAGCTCCAGTCCAGGCCCCGACTTCATCTCCATGCTCGTCCCTGACCCCGGACCCAGGCTCGGCCTTGGTTCTAGCGGTGGCTTCTTTTTCGGCCCCATCCCAAGCCCCGAGCTCGGACCTCACTCCGGCTCCTGCACCACCCTCCCCACCGGGCGTCATCAACCGCCGCCACTCCTCGTTCCACCCGAGCGCTGGAGTTCCCCTCCCTCCCGGAGTGTCCCACCCTGCCTTGCGAGTGCAATGTGACGTTACTCGGGTTTTCTTTTGGAAATAGGTGAGTTTTCGGGCTGTTTTTAAAACTTTAAACGATTAAAAACTTCGGAAATATAGGTGGAATGCGACGGGAAGATGTTTATCGCCTCGACGGGGAAAAATGTGAGTCGGATGTGTGAAAATGGGAAAGTTGTGGCCTAGCATTTGCAAGAAAATAGGAAAAAAGGAAAATTAACCAGATTGACACACACAGTCACAATCAAGACGACACTTAGTATTATAGAGACTTGAACAGATATGGGTAGGAAAGTTACACAAAAAGCTGGAGAAACTCAGCGGGTGCAGCAGCATCTAAGGAGCGAAGGAGATAGGCGACGGTTCGGGTCGAGACCCTTCTTCAGACATGGGTAGGAAAGGTTTGGAGGGATATGAACCATATGCAACCAAATGGGACTAGCACCATATATCAATTTGGTCAGCATGAACATGGTCTGCCGATGGACCCATTTCCATGATGTACAGTTCTATGAGTCTGATCCTTCCCCCAAGCTAATTCTGAATCCAGTTGGCGAGCTCACCTTGGATACCTCAATCGTATTTAGAATTAATTGCCAGAGAAAGCTATAGAAATCAATACAATTACAAC
Source organism: Raja brachyura (assembly GCA_963514005.1). The sequence goes on from OY740799.1 coordinate 32,824,307, forward strand.
TTTTAAAAGACATTTGGACACAGGTAGGATTTGAGGGCTATGGGTCAAATGTAGGCAAATGGGTCAAGTCCAGTAAGCCAACTTACTGGGTGGGCAAGGGGGCTGTTTCCATGCAGCGTGATTCAATGACTCCATGACATCAGGATCTGACTACAAAGTCCATATCCCTTGTGAATACTGTTCACCTGAATTTACCTTAATTCTGACTGCCAGTGATATATGACCTCCTTTTTGCCTTCCTAATTTCAATTTAAAGCATTTTTCATGAAGGCCACTGTAGTTGATAGAGCTGTTGCCTCACAGTGCCAGAGACCAGGGTTCAATCCTGATCTCAGGTACTGCCAGTGTGGCGTTTACACATTCTCCCTGTAACCACGTGAGTTTCGTCCAGGTGCTCTGGTTTCCATCCGCATCCGCAAGATGCGCAGGTTTGTAGATTAGTTGATCTCCATAAATTGCCCTGAAGTATAGGGCATGAATATGCAAGTCATAAGGCCTGTTTACATGCGGTATCTCTTTAACTATAAATGCAAAGATGCAATTACAATTGCAAATATACTCACTGAGTTGATTATGTGAAGCTCTGAATGTTTCCAGCTTTGCGCATTGTGTCATAAATGTATCCGATAGAGTTGAAATGCAGTTTTGACTAAGATCTAGGAGCGCAAGTTCAGTCAAACATAATGAAGGCACGGTTGTGCTAATTTTGTTTCTGAGAAAGGAAAAAGTGCAATTTAAAACCAAAAAGTTAACTTTTATATTTCCAACTAATCATCGTAAGAATTAGGGCAGTACAGAGGCACAGCACTAAAGTTGCTGCCTGACAGTGCCAGAGACCCGTGTTCAATCCTGATTATGGGTGCTGCCTGTACGGAGGTTGTAGTTCTCCCTGTGACTGAGTGGGTTTTCTCCCATGCTCTGCTTTCCTCCCACATTCCAAAGACATACAGGTATGTAGGATAATTGGCTTCTGTAAATTATCCCCAGGGTGTTGGATAGAACTAGTATACTGGTGATTGTTGGTGAGGGTGGACCAAAAGGCCCGTTTCCACACTGTACCTCTAGAACAAACATCAACAAAAAGCATGTAGTTTGTATTGGCCTAATTCTATTGCAAATTAAATAAACAATATCTTCAGAAGAATATATGTTTTGTGGTTGCTATAACATCCGAGGCATACATTTCTTTCTCATTTGGAAAACTATTATCTGGCCTTTGCCAAGCCAAAGAAACATCTGAATTTACAACAGACTTGAAACCAATACAGGCATTCTAAATCAAAACAGAATAGAAATAAATCATAAGTTTTATAAATACTATTTATCAAACTCGGCTTTTATGGCACTATAATTAAATGCATTAACGTCTGTGGGTTTTCCTTATCAATATATAATACTGTGTAGTGGTCCACGCGTTGTGTAAATTTAATAATTAACCGATACAGCCCCGTCGCTCACGTGCACATTGTTATTATGTTACTACTATTGTGCCATCCCTTGTGAGTACACCCGAGTTCCACTCCAGCTGCCAATGCTTTGAATTCCAACTGCGTAATGGCCCGGCCCCCCTGACCGCTTGATTGATTGGTCCCGATCACACGCTGTCCACGCGAGAGTTCGAGCCTGACTAACAGCGGTTCGATACCAAAATGGCTCAGGCCGCCACATGACCCCCCCCCCCCATCTCCTGTGTTCGGCATCGCAACTGGCAGAGTTGAGGGCGGGTGTGGTCGTGACGGTGGAGGCAGAGGTGCAGGTCGTATGGCGGGGCTATGCCATCTGCACTGGTTTGTCAATGTCCAAGAGTGCCGGCTTAAGACGGTCCACGGAGACAGTCTCGTCCTGCCGCCCATGCAGATGACAAAAGTCGTGGTGCTGCATTGCAGTATCTGGAAAGGTCCCTCGTAAGGCCTTTGCAGTGGCGTACGGTGGGAATCGCGGTGAAGGAAGATGTACAGGCAGTCCTGGAGGGCGGGTGGGATGTGCGTGGTGGTGAAAACGCCGGTGAAAACGCTCCACTAGGCCGTTTGCTTGCAGGTGGTTGGGCGTAGTGTGGTTCAGCTGAGCGCCAAGCAGCCGGGCCATTGCTGATCACAACTCAGAGATGAACTGCACGCCTCTGTCAAGGAGACATCCACTGGCACACCAAAGCGAGCGATCCAGTGGGAAGTGAGGGCATGTGCAGACGTCGCAGTGGAGGTATCCGAGAGCGGGACGCCTTCCGGCCATCTCGTGAATCGGTCCACGATGGTGAAGAGGTGGGTGACGCCACTGGATGGGGGCAGCAATCCAACGATGTCGACGTGGATATGGTCGAAACCAAACAAACTCTCTCGGCTTGTTGGCCAGGGCCTTGATCCTGGTTGCATGATCCTGGCAGCTGCTGGCATTAAACATGTGATAGAAGTTTACCATGCCGACAAACCCTTGACGTCCCTTCACCTTGGCGGAAACTGATGGAAGGAGGCCAAACGGACACTTGGCAAGGTTGATGGCCAGGCCATGCTTATTGACCACTGGCAGAGCAGCCAAAGGTGTGCGCGGTGTTCCTGGTGAGAGTGGCTGGCGACAAGGATGTCGTTGAGGTTAATGAACACCAAGTCCAGCCAGCGGCCAACCATGTCCATGAGCCATTGGAAAGCCTGGGCGGATTTCTTGAGGCCGAAAGGCATCCGTAGGAATGCAAAGAGCCCGAACGGGGTGATGAGAGCCACCTTGGGGGTGTCTTCCAAGTGGACCGGAATCTGATGGTAGCCATGTACCAGGTCATTTTTGGAAAAAACCTTGGCACCGTCCAGATTGGCCGTGAAGTCCTGGATGTGAGGGACAGGGTACTGGTCGGCCGTTGTGACATCGGTGAAACGGCGGTTGTCCCCACAGGGTCTCCAGCGATGAAGAGGTGGGGCCTCGTGGACAGCGCCTCCTGCGAGTGTGGGGACCCAACACAGGCAGTGGAGCACATAGTCACCAGATGCCCCAAACACCGGCCACCGAATGGTGAACGAGGTCTGATTGACCTGGACGATGACACGTTGGCCTGGCTCGCCTCAACGAAGCTGCAGGTCTAAAAGACATACGACAGAAGAAGAAATGCTTTGGGGACTACATGAAGCGGAGATGCCCACGGGCTGTCTGAGCAGCGCACTATGCCCATTTCCTCCATCTTGCGGAACTTGTCTTTGGCCAGTTGGAGCTTGTCGGGAGGTAGCTGCGTGTGCGTGCATGCATGCAGTAGCAGTCCGGTGGTGGGGATATGGTGCTTGGCCCCATGCTTGGGGCTGGCTGTTATGAACTGAGGGGTTATGATGTCGGGGAAATCGGCCAAGATCCAGGCGTGGTCGTCGGAGAACGAGCCGAGATGTGGTGCAGTCAATTCGGCGTGGCGCAAGGCGATCGACTCAGAAGTGATGAGATGTTGTCACTTCACGTCGACCAGCAGGGACTGCGCCTGAAGACAATCGGCGCCCAGCAGTGGTTGGGAGACGTCGGCAATAGTAAAGGGCCACTTGAAGTGACAGGAGTTGAAGGTGAGCGGGATTGTGCAGACCCCGTATGTCTTGATGTTTCTTTCCGGAACGAGTGCCGGCCCTCGACGGGGGCAAAACACTGACCTCTGCTCACGTATCCAGGAGACAACGCCGCCCCGAATCACGATTCCAGGTGTAGCGGAGGCGATGCTTCTGGCCGGCCGCAGTAGCCCCTATTGGCAGCCAGCCAAGGCGTTTCCCTGGATGCGTGCAGGGTGGTCAGCATCGGCGGACCTCGGAACCCCACATACCTTTGCCGGCGTTGCTCGTGGTGGGCCTCACTGCCGTGCCTTCGGTGGGGGCAAGGACATCGCGTGAACCTCTACAGTGTTCAAGTGTTCAACATCAAGACACCGCCGACACCGACTGTTTGTGGTGCCACCCTGCTGTTTGGCCTGCCACAGCACATCCGCACGGGCAGCCAGCCGTCGGGGGTCAGTGAAATCGTCGTCCACGAGGAACAGGCGAATATCATTAGGCATCTGCTCGAGGAACACCTGTTCAAACAGGAGGCAGGTCTTGTGTCGTCCATCAAAATGAGCATTTCATTCATAAGCACGGACGGCTTACGGTCTAGGCCATCCATGTGCAGGAGTTTGTCTGCCCTGTCGCGGTGGCTGAGACCAAAAGTGTGCAAGAGGAGCGTTTGAGGCCCTCGAACTTACCGTCGGCTGGTTGTTGGTGAAGGTAATCGATTAGGCTCCCGGCAGTGTCCTGGTCAGCGCCCTGGCCACGTAGTAGTAATTGGTGGCATTAGCAGTGATCTGTTGAATGTGAAACTGGGCTTCAGCCTGATCAAACCACATGTGGGGCAGTGATGTCCAGAAAGTGGGCAGTTTGATCGAAACTGCGTTCTGTTGGTCTGGGTTGTCAGCTGCAAACATGATCAAATCTAAAATAGGTCATTTTGGATCGTCGGGGTACCACTGTAGAGGTTCACGCGTTGTGTAAACACTCCGTTTAATAATTAACCAATACAGCCCCGTCGCTCACTTGCACATCAAGTTAATATTTTACTACTACTGTAATGTTGCTCGTGAGTTCCACTCCAACTGCCAATCCTTCGAATTCCAACTGCGGCCTTTGAATTCCCACCGGCTAACGGCCCACCCCCCCGACCACGTGATTGGTCGGTCCTGATCACGCGAGAGTTTGAGCCGGACCAACGAAGGTTCAATACCAAAATGGCTCAGGCCGCCACAACTGAATACACATGGAAGCAATACCCAAAATCACAAACTATTGCATTATTGTAATATAAGCTATTAAAATGTAATAACCTAAAATGATGTGGAATACAAAACTAAATAACAGTATCAAAAATGCTTTGACGTACTTTTAATTCATTTTCACCTTTGAAAGTAATCCAGATGGCTGCATCAAATCTCTATATTGGTCACTCAAGGAGCCACAGATGCTGGAATCTTGAGCAAAACACAAAGTGCTGGTGTACTCAGCAGTCAGGCAGCATCTGTGGAGGGAATGGTTCGGCGATCTTTTGGGTCAGGACCCATCTTCAGACTGAATGCAATAGGAGGGGAGAAAGCTGAGGGGTGAAGGCCAATAAAAAGGCTGTCAAATTATATGGGCGAGGTGGGTTTATTGACCCAATTAGTTGAAGTGACATAAGTGGGAGATGAAAACGAGGCAGTGTCAGATGAGGAGATGAGCTAGAAGGAAGCATATACATGGTGGGGGTGAAAGACTGGCAGGATAGCATGAAAAATGGAGGCACACCAGGGTGGAGGTGGGGGTTGCACAGGAAAGAGAGAAGTAGCAGGCTGTGTATTAATTTAAGTTGGAGAATTCAATGTTCATACTGTTGTGTTATAACCACCATTGTGTACATTGGACTTTGTCTATGGAACTGAAGCGCGACAATGCTAAGAACTATATTCTGCAATCTGTATCTGGAATTTTCTCTATCTATTGTACTTGATTGTGACTTCAATGTATTTATTTATAATATTCTCCGATCCGATTGTATAGCATGCATATATAAACAAAGCTTTTCACTGTACCTCAGAATGTTTGACAATAATATGTTGTTCCTCCAGTTTGCACACGGTCTCACTGTGACAAAGGAGACGGCTCAGTATAAAGGTCATTGTGAGAGTGCGGAGGAGTTAAAATAGTACTTTCCCCATTAACCCCAGAAGATGCTGCACTTGTCCCTTTACATCCCCTCTTACCGCCATCCAGGAACTCTATCATCCCTTCCAGATGAGACAGTTCATATGTATCTCTTCAAACCTCGTCTATTGCATTCAGTGCTCTTGATGTGGTTTCATTTAATTTGGCGAGGCCAAGCGTAGATTAGGTGACCGTTTCACCGAACACCTCCGCTCGGTCCAAGAAGGCCTGCCAGATCTTCTTCTTGCTAACTATTATAACTCCTCTATACATTTCCATACTGGTCTTTCTTTACGATGTTTTGTTCTTTACCTCCTCCATTGACAGAGTGACACCACACACAGACTGGAAGAACAACACCTCATATTCTACTGGAAAGATTACAACCCAATAGGCTGGACATTGAACGCTCCAATTTTAAGCAACTGCCCCTCCCCTCCTTTCCTTGTGCCTCCACACCCCGGTACATACCGATTTCTCCCACTATATCCCTCTAATCACATTTATCCATCTAACACTGGCAAGTTTTGTCTTGCCCCCACCTCTTTTTTTCCAGCTTACTCCCCCTACTACAATCAATCTAAAGAAGGGGCTTGGATCAAAACATCACCTATGCATACCCTCCACAAATGTGCCTGACATGCCAAGTTATTCCAGTACTTCGTGTTTACCTCTATTTTGGTGATATACCCCAATTTGATAACTTATTTCCTTGGGGACTAACAAGCAGGTTCTCATAAAATAAACTTTAAGGAAGATTTTGAGAAAGGTTTGATATGATCCTTGAAAGTTCATAGGGTACACAAAATGCTGGAGAAACTCAGCGGGTGCAGCAGCATCTATGGAGCGACGGAGATGGGCAACATTTCGGGCCGAAACACTTCTTCAGACTGATGTGGGGTGGGGGGAGGCGAGGGGGAAGAAAGGAAAAAGGAGGAGGAGCCCGAGGGCTGAGGGACAGGTAGGAAGGGGAGGAGACAGCAAGGGTTAACAGAATTGAGAGAATTCAATGTTCATGCCAAGAGGATGCAGACTCCCCAAGCGGAATATGAGGTGCTGTTCCTCCAATTTGCGGTGTTGCTTACTCTGGCCGTGGAGGAGGCCCAGGACAGAGAGGTCGGATATGGACTGGGAGGGGGAGTTGAAGTGCCGAGCCACAGGGATGGTTATTGTGGACCAAGCGAAGGTGTTCGGCGAAACGATCGGCAAGCCTCCGCTTGGTCTCACCGATATAGATCAGCTGGCATCTAGAGCAGCGGATGCAATAGATGAGGTTGGACGAGGTGCAGGTGAACCTCTGGCAGACCTGGATGGACTGCTTGAGTCCTTGAAAGGAGTGGAGGGGGGAGGTAAAGCGACAAGTGTAGCATCTCTTACGGTTGCAAGGGAAAGTGCCCAGGGAAGGGGTGGAGCGGGAGGGAATGGAAGAATTGACAAGGGAGTTGCGGAGGGAGCGGTCTTTGCGGAAGGCAGACTGGGAGGGAGATGGGAAGATGTGGCCAGTGGTGGGGTCACGTTGGAGGTGGCAGAAACTGTGTTGTATGTGCCAGTTGGTGGGGTGAAAGGTGAGGACCAGGGGGACTTTGCCCTTGTTGCGAGTGGGGGGGGGATGGAGAGAGGGAGCAGTGTTACGGGGTACGGAGGAGACCCTGGTGCGAGCCTCAACTATAGTGGGGGAGGGGAATCCCTGTTCTCTGAAGAATGAGGACATTGTGATACCCTGGTGTGGAACACCTCATCCTGGGAGCAGATGCGGTGTAGACGGAGGAATTGGGAATAGGGGATGGAGTCCTTACAAGAAGCAGGGTGGGAGGAAGAGTAGTCCAGGTAGCCGTGGGAGTCACTGGGTTTATAGTGGATGTCGGTCAGGAGTGTATCCCCTGCAATGGAGATAGTGAGGTCAAGGAATGGTAGGGAAGTGTCGGAAATGGTCCAGGTGTATTTGAGTACCGCATGGAAGTTGGTGGTGAAACGGATGAAGTCAGTCAGTTGTGTGTGGGTGCAGGAGGTGACACCAAAGCAGTTTTCGATGTAACGGTGGGGATGGGGACCTGGTACGACGCGAACAACGATTGTTCGATGTACCCGACAAAGAGGCAGGCGTAGCTGGGGCCCATGCGTGTGCCCATAGCTACTCTTTGTATTTGGAGGAAATGGGAGGAGTCAAAAGAGACGTTTTTTGAAGCCTATTAAGTACTGTATTTCTTATAACCTAGCTCTTATCAAATATTCTGTGATTGCTGAACTAAATTGATCGCCACATTTGGGCTAAGTAATTTAGATTTGACAAGATAGGAAACATTTCTTCCAAATTTTTTTTTTCTGGAAAGATTTCACTCTAGCATCAGTTGACAAATCTAAAACGGGTTCGGCTTCACAGAACTTTATCAGCTTGCAGAGATGAGTGAACATAATGGAACTTAATATTTATAGGATGTATTTGTGGAACTCTTGGAACTTGGCATTCAATTATTCTCTCTGCAAATATACCAATATAATCAATTTCCTTTTAGCAGTTTCCAAAATGCTGAAATCTCAACAATCAATGTACAATTGAAAAACACAAATATTTCATGTCCACTAATGCTTATTATTACATTATAAAACTTATAGTAGCATTACATATCACAATAGTTTACTTTTCTGCAAATACTAAAGCTATTGCTCCCACACAAAATTTCTAAAATTGCTTCTTTGCCCAATCAGTGAGCGCCAAATTATACTTCCTTAAAATACAGCAGTTGCTCATAGCCTCACAACTATATTTACCTACATGACTTTACGATAAAAATGGTAATATTCCAAATTGCATTGCAAAAATTCAGAAGCAGAAATTTATGGCATAGAGGCTATTCCTCCCATTATATCTGTACCAGACTTTCTTCATCAAGCTAAGGATAAAGTTAATCTTAAAATGTGATACTCGTTACATTAGTTTTATTGAGTTACCTAATGTTAGCTTGAAGGACAAAAGTCTGAACTGAAAATGTTATTTTACTACAGCATGTAATATGACAGCAGCCCTTGATTGTGGCAGATTATCAGACGTCTGACAGAAGCACTACAAACGATTTCTAAATGATCATCACTACATTCTAATCCAGTGGAGCATGATGACCACACAGTTAAACTTCACAGAATGGCATTATAATCTTGTGCTCTGTCTGCTTTGATAGCTTTTACTTTGTTATAATAAGGTGCAAGAGCAGTTTACTGTTTCTCTGACTCTTGTGGAGCGAGATGAACTTCACATATCTCAATTCATTTCATCACAGCATGTAATATTTTACATTTACTTGCATTGACATCGATACATAACAATTCTGCTTAATTGCAAATTCCTCTGGGTTCCTTTGTCAGTCCTTGGTGCTTTCTTCAGTCCGTCTCCTTTCTCACCACCTACTCTTCCATCATCCAATTTTCCTGGTTTTCTTGGACTTACAATTTGTCTGTACCTCATTTGCACTATCAGATTGCACTATGGTGATCAGCACAAATGCTCCAACGCTCCAGTTAAATCATTTATATTAACTTATTTCAGTTTTCAAACAATTTCATATCTAGTTCCATGTTTTATCTGCAATCTTCTTAAGATTCTGTAACAGTCGTTACAGAATAAATCATATTATTAATTCTTTGCAGTATTTTAGGTTACTTAACTAACCAACAATAACCAAAATATAACAAATGGGGAAAATCTTTCTCAACTGGGTTACCCATAACACTACTGATTTCAGGCAAAACTCTGGCATTCAGAGCTATTCAATTCTAATTTTTAGAAACTTAAAAATATAGGTTGCTCAAAACTTAATTTAAAAGATTTTGTAATTTAAACAATTAATTAATGATAAGCAACCGATCACAGATTAGGGTCTATGGCCCCTCACAAGCATCCAGTGCATTATGTAGTGGCCATTTGGCTTAATTTGTGTGTCATTAATTATGGCATGTGTCTTTAAATTTTAGACTGCCCGTTATTATGTGGGTGGAATTTATGACGTATTCTAGGGCGTGTTTGGAGCAAGGTTTCTTGCGCAGAAGCTTAGTTTTTAGTTTCGTTTTGGACTATATACTGGGTATCTTGCCTGATTTTAAGTGTTTAGTGCGCACAATATGACATAGTGGATAGAGGGAGTAATCTCTTGAACGATATAAAAATCTGCTGCTACACATTGCACTCTATTTCTGAACTTCACAGAGTATAGTATAATCTGCAGAGGCATCTCCCATCCACTAAGTCCCTGACTTATAGCAGGTCTGTACAAGTCCACAACTTACTTTTGTGTGAATGACTGTTGAATATACAAATACGATTCGTAGAGAACTTACCCTACAAGTAACAACTCTTCGAGTTTCTCTGTGGCTTCTGCAAGACATGCTGGGAAAGATGAGAGCTGGTTATAGGACAAGTTTAATTTTTTCAGGGTCGGGCATTTGCAGTTCATGTTCGGGAAATGTCCGATGTTATTTCTGGAGATATCAAGGAATTTAATGAAGTGCATTTCAAGTATGCCGGAAGGAAAATAGGTCAGCTTGTTGTTGCTCAAGTCTATATCAGTCAGACACTTGAGAACCTAGGGAAAATTAAATGACAGTGTCACCTTTCAGAAATAGAGATCTCACTTTAAAGCCAATACAATTCTACCTCATTGGATTACAAATGAAGTTTAAGTGGTCCAGAGCCCACTCCACCTTTCAACAAAATCATGGATAATTTTCCACCACATGGTTATTTCCCTGCACCATTTAATATTGCATGATTCCCTCAATAACAGAAAAAATACTACTTTGGGCGAACTAAGAATTCAACAGGGGCTGTAAGCGTACATTAAAGAAGGAATTCTGGAGGGCACAAAGGGGACATGAGATACCTTTGACAGATAAGGTAAAGAAGTATCCAAAGAGATTTGACAAGCAAGTCAAGGGAAAAAGAATGATTAGGAAGAGAATAGGGACCTTTGAAGATCAAATTTGGCTATGTAGATGAGTGAGGTGTTACATTTATAATTCTTATTTGCATTTAACATGGAGGAAGACTTGGATGCTAGGGATCTTGGGCAAATTAATACTGCTTTTACCAGGGTACTGGTATATTATTGGCACGTGCAACGAGATACAGTGAAAAATGGTTTGCAAGCAATCCGGTCAATTCATACCATACAAAAGTGCAATTAAACCATACACAAATACAGGTATTGCAAAAAGAAAAATAACCAGAATGCAGAATATAGTGTTGCAGCATTACAGCCACAGAAAAAGTGAACATAAAAAAGCACAAAGGCCACAATGAGCTACATCGGGAGTCTAAACCAAAGGGCATTGGTGTAATGTGAGAAGGGAAAGAAAAGGATCCTGAGGGGCAACTTTTTCACACAGCTGGCAGTGCATACATGAAAAGAGATGCCAAAGGAAGTGGTAGAGTACAATTATGACATTCATAAGAAACTTGGACAGGTACATAGAGAAGGTTTTGAGGGATATGGACTAGGTACAGGCAAATAGGACTAGCTCAGTTTGCCAACTTGGTCAGCATGGGTTCGATTCCGTGTTGTTTTACATAACTCTATGACAGTTATGTTAAACAAAAAGTGTTCGTCAATTTACAAAGGTTCATTATTCACTGCATGAAGAATTTCTGGTAATCTCAATGCTAAATTGCCAACACCTTATTCTGAGACAATGTTCTGGACTCCTCAATCATCAGAACGTTCTTCCCTGTATCCAGTCTACTGAGCACTGGAGGAATGTTGTACGATTCAATGAGATTTTGAATACTTGAAATCAGTATTTTGCAAAAAAATCCTCCATGTTTATCTTCTTACAAAAGTACTAATTTATTAACTGTGCATTACATGAAGTGATTACCAGGTCAAGTTCTAATTAATACTGTCTTTTATGTTTCTACCTTCTGCTATCCAGCAGCTTAAATTCTATCCTGTAAAACGAGCTTGGCTGACGAATAACCAACAACTTGGCTGGCGAGAGAAGTTAAGGCATTGGTTAAGAATAAGAAAGAAGCATGGAACAGGTATAGGGAGCAGGGATCAAGTGTATCCCTAGAGGAGTTTCAGGTACTAAGAAGCAAAGTGAAAAAGGAAATCAGAAGGGCAAAAAGGGGACAGGAGATAGCTCTGGCAGATAGCATTAAGGATAATCGCAAGAGATGTTATAAATACATAAGGGGGAAAATGGAAACGTGAGTGACTGGGACACCTCACAAATCTATGCGGTCAACTCTGAGTGGAGCCACAGTGGATGGGCAAAGTCCTCAATGAGTATTTCGCCTCTGTATTTACCGAGGAGAAAGGCAGGAGACGGAGGAACTTGGGGCTGTCAATGGAAGTATCTTGAGAGCAGTCAGTGTTACTGTCAATGAGGTGCTGAAGTTATCGTGTATGAAGGTAGACAATCTCCAGGGCCTGATCAGATATATCCGAGGACATTGTGGGGAACCAAAGAGGAAATTGTGGGATCCCTGGTTGAAAATTTACGAGTCATCTTTAAATATAGGAGAGGTGCCAGAAGACTGGAGGGTGGCAAATATTGCGCTTCTATTCAAGGAGGGCTGCAGAGAAAATGCTGGGAACTATAGGCCAGTGAGTTTAACATCTGTAGTTGGAAAGTTACTGGAGATTATTCTGAGGGATAGGACATACAGGCATTTAGACGGACATGGGCCGATTGGGGATAGTCAACATGTTTTTGCACATTGGAAATAGTGTCTCACAAATCTGATTGAGTTTTTTGATGATGTGACCAAAATGGTCGATAGGGGCAGAGCTGTAGATGTTGTATATATGGACTTCAGCAAAGCATTCGACAAGTTCCGCATGATAGATTGCTCTGGAAGGTTTGATCGCATGTAGATCGGGTGGTCAAAAAGACTTTTGGCACACTGGCCTTCGTCAGTCAGATTATTCAGCATAGAAGTTGGGAGGTCATGTTGCAGTTGTATAAGACTGTGGTGAGGCCGCATTTAGAGAATTGTGTTCAGTTCTGGACACCATGTTATAGGACAGATGTTATGCTGGAAAAGGTACAGAGAAGATTTATGTTGCGAAGACAAGAGGGTCTGTGCAGGCTGGGACTCTATTCCTTGCAGCGCAGGAGGATGAGGGGTGATCTTTTATAGAGGCGTATAAAATCATGAGAGGAATAGATTGAGGAGATGCACACAGTCTCTTGCCCAGAGTAGGGGAATCGAGGACCAGAGGACATAGCTTTAAGGTGAAACGTAAAAGATTTAGTAGGAATCTGAGAGGTAACTGAGAGTTGTACGGAAGATGCCAGATGAGGTAGTTGAGGCAGGGACAATCCCAACATTTAAGAAATAGTTAGACAGGTACATGATTCGGACAGGTTTAGATATGGACTTAAGACGGATAGGTGGGACTAGTGTAGCTGGGACATGTTGGCCGGTGTGGGCAAGTTGGGCCGAGGGGCCTGTTTCCACACTGTATCACTCTATGACTATGACTACAACATTGTTAAGCCAGCTATCTAATATTTAGTTAGTTAACTCAAAGACATATATTTTTCATTCTGATGTTATGGTAAACACCAATGTTATATAATTCTTAATTATCAACAGTATATGGAAACAAGAGCACGCAAAATATCTGGAGAAGTACAGAGTTCTTACAGAGCACAAATCCTGCGAGAAATTAGTCAAATTATTATGTCTTAGATCCAATTTTTGCAGTTGTGCAAGGTGTCCCGCAATACATTTTTCACTGATGCAGTTTACATTGTCCAATTCATTTCCAGATAGGTCCAATGACCTGATATATTCTGTTTCAAAGCCAAGGTGCAACAAATCATCTTGTCCACTTCCAAATGAGGGTCTTTTTGGTGCAGCATCTAAGAGAAAGCATTAGTATTTTTAAAGTTCCACCAAATTAAGCAATTTTTCACTTGCGAATAGTTCTGTTATAACGAGACAGTTGTGTTACGAAAAGTTGCATTGGAAAACAAATTGTGTCAATGGGGAAAAGAGGATTAGAGGTTAGAGAATTTCAAGCTTGTAATAACAAAGTTCGCCCCCACCCTGGACAGGATTTAAAAAAGGTATTTTTAACAGCTTTAACTTTATTTTCATTACTGCAAATTATGATATGAACAATTCAGCCCACATAACACAAATACGTTTCCCTAATTCACCAGCAGCATTATATTCAATTTGCAGTACTGAAATTTGCATTATACAAAATTACCCAAGAAATATGTTAATATATATGGGACTAGCCAAGATGGAGCATCTTGGTCAGCGTGGACTTGTTGGCCCAAAGGGCCCAAGTACATACAAGGTCTCTCCAAATACACTCTGGCAGTCTCTAAACCTATTGCAGTCCTCGTCTAATATCAAACTATATAGATTGCTTACGCCATGACTAATAAACAAATAAAATGCATCAAAGAGTAGCCAAAATAAGGTCTAATGCAATTAGTTTGGTGGAAAATGGGAGGTGGGAGAATAAAATATTACACCATTGCTCAATCCAGTACACTTCAGTGAATGAGAATGTGTTGAAAAGATAAAGATTAACAAAATATTTAAGTGGTTGAAAGTATAATCAATAGTAAATTAGAGCTTTAGAAAAGACAGTGACTGAACAATCCTGTATGATAATAAATGCCTCTTCTGTGAAATTAATTTAGATATCTCATCACTGCTGATTTGGAATGGTCCAAAAGAAACCCCATTATTCATAAATCAAATTCAGAGTTTTCATTACCTGATCTTGGAGAAGTCACTCTCCCATTTGCGTTAACTGCAAGCTCGACATCGTTAGGTTCATTCTACCAAAATCATAACCATAATCATAATCATACTTTATTAGCCAAGTATGTTTTGCAACATACGAGGAATTTGATTTGCCATACAGTCATACCAATAAAAAGCAACAAAACATACAAGATACATTTTAACATAAACATCCACCACAGTGACTCCTCCACATTCCTCACGGTGATGGAAGGCAATAAAAAAGTTAAATTACTTCCCTTCTTTGTCCTCCCGCGGACGGGGGCCTCAAGCCTATCGTTGATGGGACACTCTTGGCTCCCGTAACCGGCAGTTGGGCCCTCCGTATCAGGGCGATCAAGCTCCTGCATCGGGGGGATCTCTGCCCCCCACGCCGGGTGATCGGACCCCAGTTCGGGGCTAGTCGAACCTGGAATCCACAGGCCGCAGATGGAGCATCGATCCCAGGCAAGGTATACCAGGCTCCGATGGTATGTCCACAGCCCCGCAATGGGGCTCAAAATTAGTCTCGAGCCGGAGATACGATCAGGAAAACAATCACATCTCCGGCAAGGTGGGAGATTGAAAAAAAAGTTTCCCCTGACCCATCCCCCCCCCCCCCCCAACACATAATACAAAAAAGAGAACATTAACACATACTTTCTAAAACACTAAAAATAACAAAAAAGACAAAATGACAGTCAGACCCTTGTTGAGGCTGCCATCACTGACGCCGCCAGCCGTCATAAGGAGGTTTTTGTTTTTTTTTAAATGGAAACATTTGCTCAAGATTGGGTCCATTATGAAAGAAACATATTTGTATCAAAAATAACTTGTTAAACAGTTACCACTAGACAGATTATTGAAGATAACAGGGCAATGGCCTTCATCAGTCAGGTTACGGAGTATAAACGTAGAGATGTTATGTTACATTTAGACGTAAATGTGGATGGGTTGGTGAATAAGCTTTCTGTCAACATCAAAATGGGGAAGTTGCAGAGTGAGGTAGGCTATCAGATGATACTGCAGGATATAGAACCTTCGCAGAACTGGGTGAGGAAATGGCAGATGGAGTTTAATCCTAGTAAGTGTGAGGTGTTGAACTTTGAGAGTTTGAATGCAAGGAGAGCCCACAGTTATTAACAAGATCATTAACAGCATTGATGTGCCGAATGATCTTGGAGTCCGAGTTCATAGCTCACTGAAGGCAGCAGCACAAGTAGATAGAGCGTAAAGATGTGTGATATGCTTCTCGTCATTGCTGGGGGCATTAAGTGAGAGTGGTGTTTAAGAGGCTTTTAGATAGGCACAAGGAAGGGAATAGGGGGATATGGATCATGTACAGGCAGATGAAGTCAGTTGAACTTGGCATCATATTCTATGAATAGATAGAAGTCTTTTACCCAGAGGAGGGGAATCAAGAACTAGAGACATAAGTTTAAAATGAAAGAGGGGAAAGATGTTGGAACCCGATAGGGCATCCTTTTCCACACAGAGGGCAGTGGGTATGGAATGAGCTGCCAGAGGAGGTAGTTGAGGCAGGTACTATAATAACATTTAAAAAACATTTGAAGGACATGGATAGGAAAGGTTTAGAGGGATATGGGCCAAACACGGGCAGGTGGGACTAATGCAGATGGGGTTTATTGGTCGGCATGGATAAGTTGGGCTGACGGGCCTGTTTCCATGCTATAAGACACTTTGACTCTATAGCATGTTTTCTTGCAGAACAGTTATTACTGATCATTATAAAATAGATCCTTATTATAAAGAAGAACATAAAGACAATGAAACTTGCATGAAGGGTAGCTTGCATACAGATACAAGGAACTGTGCATGCTGGTATACAAAAAAAAAGACAAAGTGCTGTAGTACCTCAGTGGCTCAGGCAGCAGATCAGTTACAGTGCCCTCCATAATATTTGAGACAAAGACCCATCATTTATTTATTTGCCTATGTACTCCACAATTTGAGATTTGTAATAGAAAATATCACGTGGTTATTTGCCAGATTTTAATAAAGGCCCTTTTTATACATTTTGGTGTCAACATTTAGAAATTACAGCAGTGTTTATACATAGTCCCCCATTTCAGGGCTGCATAAAGTTTGGGACACATGGCTTCACAGGTGTTTGTAGTTGCTCAGGTGTGTTTAAATGCTTCTTTAATGCAGATATAAGAGAACTCTCAGCACCTAGTCTTTCCTCCAGTCTTTCCATCATCTTTGGAAACTTTTATTGCTGTTTTCAACATGAGGACCAAAGTTGTGCCAATGAAAGTTAAAGAAGCCATTATGAGACTGAGAAACAAGAATAAAACTGTTAGAGGCATCAGCCACACCTTAAGCTTACCAAAATCAACTGTTTGGAACAGCATTAAGAAGAAAGAAAGCACTGGCGAGCTTACTAAGCGCAAAGGGACTGGCAGGCCAAGGAAGACTTCCACAGCTGATGACAGAAGAATTCTCTCTATAATACAGAAAAAACCCCAAACACCTGTCCGACAGATCAGAAACACTCTTCAGGAGTCAGGTGTGGATTTGTTAATGACCACTGTCCACAGAAAACTTCATGAACAGAAATACAGAGGCTACACTGCAAGATGCAAACCACTGGTTGGCCGCAAAAATAGGATGGCCAGGTTACAGTTAGCCAAGAAGTACTTAAAAGAGCAACCACAGTTCTGGAAAAAGGTCTTGTGGACAGATGAGACGAAGATTAACTAATATCAGAGTGATGGCAAGAGCAAAGTATGGAGGAGAGAAGGAACTGCCTAAGATCCAAAGCACACCACCTCATCAGTGTAACACAGTAGTGGGGGTGTATGGCCTGGGCATGTATGGCTGCTGAAGGTACTGGCTCACTTATCTTCATTGATGATACAACTGCTGATGGTAATAGCATAATGAATTCTGAAGTGTATAGACACATCCTACCTGCTCAAGTTCAAACAAATGCCTCAAACTCATTGGCCGGCTTTTCATTCTACAGTAAGACAATGATCCCAAACATACTGCTAAAGCAACAAACGAGTTTTTCAAAGCTAAAAAATGGTCAGTTCTTGAGTGGCCAAGTTACTCACCCGATTTAAACCTAATTGAGCATGCCTTTTATATACTGAAGAAAAAACTGAAGGGGACTAGCTCCCAAAACAAGCATAAGCTCAAGATGGCTGTAATACAGGCCTGGCAGAGCATCACCAGAGAAGACACCCAGCAACTGGTGACGTCCATGAATCGCAGACTTCACGCAGTCATTGCATGCAAAGGATATGCACCAAAATACTAAACATGACTACTTTCATTTACATTACATTGCTGTGTCCCAAACATTACGGTGCCCTGAAATGGGGGTATGTGCAAAGACTGCTGTAATTTCTACATGGTGAAACCAAAATGTATAAAAATGGCCTTTCATTAAAATCTGACAATGTGCACTTTAACCTGGGGAGGGGCAGGGCATATATTTTTAAGATAGCCATTAATAACCTCATGAGAGAATTCAGGAAAAAGGTGCAAAAAATAAGGAAAGGTTGTGCTGAAAGTGCTAATACATCCAAGGGGTGAGCAAATATATCCATGAGCTAGAAAGGAAGATGGGTGTTAAAGGGGTGATGTAAGAACATCTCGAGAAATAAATGCAATAAAGCAGTACTGTGAACACATCATATCCATGTCAGAAATATTATATAACAATGCTTGCATAGAGTGATGCTAAGTGATGGTGATTTAAAGTAAAAAAGTATGAAACTAAATATGCACTACCGATTGTTTTAGGCAAAATGCAAGATCTTAAATGGATAGGGAATCCACCACCTTCAATAATGAAGCTGTGGAGTGTAGCTCATTTAGTATTTTCAGTGTTTTCTTGTGGGACAAAAAGGTGCTGGTATGCATATCAATTTTAAATTAAGTCACATCTACCAGGAATTTTTTTCCAGTTCTGATTTTATGACCAATCTACTTCCAATTTAATAAACAACAAAAGTGTGAAATCACCGTCACAAAAAAAGTGTTGACTATTTTATCTCCACGACAGAGTCATTACTCTGCTTTTCAGTACTTTGGAACAAAGCTGCTAAAAATATCACTTGCCCAACAAATAGAAGTCTTAAAACCACAAATGAAATTCCAAATTAAAATGTTTTGGCACGTTCTGCAATAAGAAACATAACACTATTCCCATGACATTGCCATAAATTTGTTTTTTAGTTTTACAGTTGACATTAGAGACTTGCTCAGAAACTCAGTCTCAAACTCGACAATGGACCCTGAATTTCACCAGTTTCAATATTTCACCTTCATTGTTGATGGGTTAATTTTTCATTAACTTGCTGTGCTAAGAATTTATGCATTTCTTTTAAACTGCAGGAATTGAATTATCAGTATGGAACAAATGCTTTCTGTGTTTAGTGTGAAACCTAGTAGACTTTATGATAAACATTTTGTCAAATAAAATGTAGATTTGAAACTGATATACATTGTGGTAACAAATGTGACCACTAAAAAATCTATTTGTGAAAAGGTTAACTAACATACCAGATTGAATATTGATATTACTTGCAATAGATTTCTTTTGAAACTAAAATTTTCATACCAAAAAATTGTAGTGACCCGGCTTAACTGTGGATCCCCCATATATTCCAGAACAGATGGTATAATTTGAATTCGGAGCCAGTGCTTCATTTCCTAAATTAAAAAGATTGGGATATTTTCAATTAACATGGAAATAAAAATACAGAGAAACTCCTACTAAGCACATTTAAGTCAGCCAGAGTAGAATACAACAAGAAAATAATCCTTCAATACTCAAATAACCTGCATTTTGGTTACAATACGCTTTGTTTCAGTCACCACAAATACATTTCCAGCAGCCAGGCATGTGTTTTTAATAGAGCAAATTGTGAACAATTAAGCATTGACATTATTCCTTATATTAGACCATGCTCCAAATATTAATGAAGAAAATCCATACACAAATGCAATTGTTCCTTTTAACACATGGAGAAAAAAAAAGCTGATATTTTCATCGGAACCAAACAAACTATATTAAAGCCACTTGTGAAATACTTTCTTGCTTTCAAGAAATGGGAACATTTGGGCGTATGGGAACATTTTATCAGGATGCATCACAGCATGGTTTGGGATCTAAGACCGTAAAAAATTGCAGAGAATTGTGGACACAGCCCAGACCATCATGTAAACCAACCTCCCTTCCATTGACTCCATCTGCACTTCACACTGCCTTGGCAAGGCCACCTGCATAATCAAGGCTGAGTCTCACCCTGGACACTCCCTCCTCTCCCATTCGACAAGAGATACAGAAGTATGAAAATGTATACTTTCATATTAAGGGACAATTTCTTCTCAGCTGTTAACAGGCAGCTGAACCATCCTATCACCAACTGGAGAGCGGCATTGAGTTACCATCTCATTGGAGACCTTTGGGCTATTTTTAAATTGGACTTTATGCGGCTTTATCTTGCACTAAACATTATTCCCTTTATCCTGTATCTGTACACTGTGGACAGCTTGATAGTATTCATGTATAGTTTTTCCGCTGTCTACGTAGCACGCAACAAAAAAGCCTTTCACTGTACCTCGGTATACGTGACAATGAACTAAACTAGGATAAAATAACCTCCCTAACCGCAATAAAACAAAGAGCTAAATTCAAAAACTTGTTTGAATATCCGAAAGAAGCTCACCTTCCCTCACCAAGTCGTCAAAGATGAGATTTTCTTTTCCATCAGTTGCCAATACATTTGACAACAGAGTACAATCATTATTTTTATCCAATACTTCCTCATAGTAACACAGTTCAGAATTTGTATTTGAATTCTGCGTTACTAAAGATGTTGATTCTGATGTACCATTTTGCCAAAGTCCAAAGGAAGTAACAGTAACTGTAAAGAATAGAAACAAAACTTACTAGGTTGCTGGCTATTAAAAAAATATGCACCAAAATCTGTGTAAAAATCTGGCTAAGGGGGAAAATGCATGGTTAACATCACTGTGGTTGGGAATTAGGAAGATGTTGATTTTCTGACATGCATAATGTGCAAAAGCATCACAAATTTGGGGCTTTCAACAATAATGAGTAGCAAGTGGATATTAGCTGGAAAGTCACAAACAATGTGTAGCTCAGAATGATTTATCTCAAAATAGTGGGTGCACTTTAAGTGAGATCTTCTGCTTCAAGTAGAGGCTATTTTGAGGTAGTTCAAGGTGGTGAGATGATGGGAGCAGACACACACAGTTGGTCTCTTATATTACTGTGTCATATGCAGGGAAACTTTATGTCAAGAGTCAAGAGTGTTTTATTGTCATATATCCCACATAGAACAATGAAATTTTTACTTGCTGCAACACAACAGAATATGTAAACATAGTGCACTGTAAACAATACGATAAACGAGATAAATAAAAAAGTTCAGTGTGTATATATTCACACACACACACAGGCGCGCGCTACTTCCGGTCCCTCCGAAAATTGTGTCCTCCGCCGGCCATCCAGAGCATCCCTCAGCTCCAGTAAAGATGGTGCAGGAAGGGGCAGACCGTCCCACGGAGTGACAGAAGAAAAGA
The DNA here is from genome assembly GCA_963514005.1 of Raja brachyura. The sequence continues at coordinate 32,845,295 of OY740799.1, forward strand.
CCAATCCATGCTGCGCTGACTGGCAGGAGAGGAGATGGATCTGAGCACCAGTGGTTTTTAAGATTTTTAAACCTCGCTAACTTTTACAATAGACCACCGGTCGGAACGAAACTTGGTGCACTCGCTATTGCGGACCATCTTTGCGCAAATAGAAAGACCGCGCAAACCGGAAGAGCACAAGATCAGAGTTTTAGTTTTAGTTATAGATGGTATATATTGCAAAAGTGGGCAAGATGAATCCGTTAACACTGCACAAAACTTGTTCGGCCACAATAGTTTTGTGCAGAAACATGGAACTGCAAATGCTGGTTTACACCAAAGATAAATAAAAAGTGCTGGTCCAGACCCAAAATGTCATCCGTCCTTTTTATCCAGAGATACTTTTGTGCAGATCAGATTTACTCAAGAGGTTCAGGGATGAGGAATATCGGTTCAGAAGTTCAACTGGAGAAGCTGAGATTAATCTTCTTGCAGCAAAGATGAGCAAGAGATTGAATAGAAGTGCAAGAAATTAAAAACGCGATTTATGGAGTCAAGGTGCTATGCATTATGGAAAGGGGCCCTTCGGGACAGCTTGCCAATACCAACCAAGGTGCCACAGCTACACTAGTCCCTCCTCCCTGCATTTGCCCCATATCTCTCTATCTTATACATGTACCTGTCCAAATGTCTATCAAATGTTTTTATAGTTTCTGCCTCAACCACCTCTTCTGGCAGCTCATTCCATAAACCTACTACCCTATGTGAAAAAGTTGCCCTTCAGAGTCCAATTAAATCTTTCTTCTCTCACCTTAAACCTGTGCCCTTTGGCTCATGATTCCCCAACTCTGGTTAAAAGACTCTGAATCTATCTATTCCCCCATTATCTTATACACCTCTATAAGTTCACCTCTCATCCTCCTACATTGCAAGGATTACAGTCCTAGCCTGCCCAACTGCTCCCTAAAGCTCACACCCTCAATTCCTAGCAACATCCTTGTAAATCTTCTCTGGACTGTTTCCAGCTTAACAATATTTCCTGCAGCAGGGTGGCCAAAACTGAACTGCTGTAACATAACATCCCAAATTCTGTACTCAATACCCAGACTGGTGAAGGCCAGTGTGCTAAAAGCTGAAGGCCAATGTGCCAAAAGCCCTCTTGATCACCTTATCTATTGCCATTTTCAAGAAACTAAGCACCTGCATTCCTAGATCCCTCTGCTCTAGAAAACGCCCCAGAGCCCTGCCATTTATTGTGAAGGTCCTGCCTTGGTTAGACCTCATATTAATCTGCATTAAACTCCATTACCAATTCATTTGCCCACATGACCAAGATCCAGCTGTAATCTTTGAATACCATCTTCATAAACTAAAATACCACCCACTTTTGTGTCATCTGCAAATTTACTAATCCTGCCTTGTACATTCTCATCCAAAGCGTTGACAAAAAACAAAAACAGCAAAGGGCCCAGCACCAATCCTTGAGGCACATCACTAGTCACATGCCTCCTGTCTGAAAAACAACCTTTCACCATCATCCTCTGCTTTCTTTCATGGTATCAATTTTCTATCAAGTCGGCTAGCTCTTCCTGGATCCCATGTAATGTAACCTTCCAAAACAGCCTACCATGTGCAATCTCGTCAAATGCTTGCTGAAATCCATGTAGACATCGTCTACGGTTCTGCCCTCATCAATCCTCTTCGTTAAATCCACAAAAAACTAAATCTCTCATGTACAAAATCGTGCTGATTATCCCTAATCATCCCTTGTATATCTAAATTAATTGAATGGAAAAAATAGTGCGACACTGCTCCCATGAGCAATGACCAGAGACAACTTCACCTGTGGAAGGGTCTACCTGTCAATGATAGGCCGAGTCAGCCACAGCAGGAAATGCAACCAAAAATGAAACATTCTCCTCTTCAAACAGGACAACATTAAAGCCACACCAACTTTCACAGATGGACGGATGCTAACTCCCTAGCTGATCTCAGCACTATCACTTTAATGTCAAGCAAAAGCAATTGACATGACAGGAATAGAGAAAAATTAGAATGTGGACAATGAGGCGAATACAGCATATGACCAAGTGGCAAGCTCATAAGTTGCAGATCCACAGCTTCTTGGTTGCACAAGGCGAAACCTTTAAGGGAAAACGTCAGAGGAAAAAACAGAGGAAGCAGACCCAGAAGATATTAATTAAGTTCGTTCAAATTTACTTCCATAAGGTGCAGTGAAATGTAAAAAGCTTTCTTCACTGTTCAAGCCCTCTGGTCAGGATGGTCGGAATGCCGATGTCCGGACAGGTCGAGCACACCCCGCGGCCCGCAGCTCTCAATCGACCACCTCCTTACCGGAGACCGCAGCTTCCAGATGTTTAAGGCCGCAGGCCGGCAGTCAGTGCTCTTCTCTGGTAACCCCCGGCGAGGGATCGCCCGCTCCACGATGGTAAAGTAATGTCTGCTCCACGCCTGCCACCAGAAGCTCCACAGACCGAGGCTCCAAGATGTTATAGGCCGCAGGGCAGCGGTTGGAGCACTTCCCCGGCGACCCCCGGCAAAGGGGTCCGCGATGTTAAAGTCCCCACCGCGTCGCAGCTGAAGGTCTGGGCCCGCGATGTTAAAGTTCGTGCTGCGATGCCGCTGAAGCTTTGAGCTCGACTCCAGGAAAGGCCGCACCAAGCCAGCTGTAAGACCCCGAGGAGGGGGGGCGAAGAAGCGACAAGGAAGAAAATCATCTCTCCGTGGAGGTAGGTGCCTGAAAACGATTTCCCCCTATTCCCACCCACCACCCCCCACACAAGACATACAGAGAAACACTAAAACATGCTTTTGGACAAACTAAAAAAAACAAAAAAAAGTCGAAACAACAAACCTGCTGCAGGCGAGGCAGCCAACTCGCAGTGCCACCGGAACTGGAATCGTGTTTACTCACTAATGCTGACAGCTAAAGCTGTGAATGTCAAACAAATAATTCCTTCTTGTACTTACTTGGTTGTTGTTTTGAATGTGGAACATTTTCATCGGGAAACAGTGGATGCAACCAAGCAGCTTCAATCTTCCTCATATGAAGTCCACTTAAACAAATAGCTTTATTGTTTTGATCTAATCCAAGTTTTCTTAATAGCATGCTTATGATTTTGTCATCCCCCATTTTAATGCTGACATGTAAAGCTTTCTGGATATCTTGCTCATGTGCTCCACTGTTGAGCAGAAGTTCCACTAAAAATGGGCTTCTCTTTTTCATACAAGCCTATGGAAAACATGAAAGAGTTGTTAAAATTAAAGTACAATTAACTTGACCTAATTAAACTGCAGTTGATTTTTATTATTCACCAGATCCAAGAAGTACTATGCTGTTTTTCCTCATGAATTTAGAAGAATTTTAAATTCGAGTATGTGGGCACAGGCAAGGGTTTGAGGCAGAAAAAAAGTGATAAGCTCCAAACTGCAAACTTCAGTATTTATCTCTCAAGTTAGGGACTAGTGGAGTCAAGGGATATGGGGAGAAGGCAGGCACGGGTTATTGATAGGGGATGATCAGCCATGATCACAATGAATGGCGGTGCTGGCTCGAAGGGCCGAATGGCCTCCTCCTGCACTTATTTTCCATGTAAGTATTTGAGAAGAAGCAAGTTGTCTATTGTGGTGAAGCAGTACTTCAACACAATTACATTTTATGTCACACTCAACTTTTTCCTCCAGGTTTCCTAACACTTTCCATTGATAACTAGATAATGACATAAAAGCAAATAAAAGTAATATCAAATATAGACACAAGGAACTGCAGATGCTGGTTTATAAACAAAAAAAGCATAAAGTGCTGGTATAATCCAATGAGTCGAACCGCATTCCTGAGAACATGGATTAGTGATGTTTCGGGATGGATAATCAGACTGATTATGGTGGGGAGGAAAATGCTGGAAGGGAGGTGGGGGCAGGTCCAGTCCCTATTGGGTTTCTCCCCCCTACTACAATCAGCCTGAGAAAGGGTCCCAACCTGAAATGTCACCTTTCCATAAAAACTCATGTCAAAACCGCAATATATCCAAACATTATTTTTTTACAGAAGCAAGTTGTCTATTGTGGTGAAGTAGTACTTCAACTTTAAATCATAAACGATCATAAAAGATTTTGTTTTTGCACAGTTAATCAGTTGACTTTATACATGGGGACTTAATAACAATGGGTGATGCGTTAATTGCTTTAAATTAGATCTCAGGGCAATAGTGATATCAGCATGAATCAACAGACTGCTGAAAATTAACAGAAGCTGGACATCAGAGGGGAGCATCAACAGTGATAGATTGTAGTTGATCAGAAATGGATTACATAAAGGGTAGTACTGCAATGGGAGCACAAAAATGTGTTAAAAAGTGAGTAGAAGGATGCAGCACACAGTAGAGACAAGGAACTGCAGATGTTGGAATTCTGAGCAAAATACAAAATGATGGAGAAACTCAGATGGAGGGAATGGACAGATTATGTTTAGGATTAGGACCAATCTTTAGACAAAGTGGTGTCCCGGCCCATAACACCATCTGTCCATTCCCTCCACAGATGCTGCCTGACCCGCTGAGTTACTCCAGCACTGTGTGTTGCAAAAATAATTTGGATTCTATTTGTCACATTTCCCAAGATCTGGTAATCCTAGCCTTGACAGCAAAATGACCCATGCAACCTCCTTAAAATGTTTAATTGGCTGAACTTGCTTCCCAAGACCCCGCCCCAATTCCTCTCCGTCTATAAAAAAAATGAAAGTTAGCAGTATGGGTTTGGAATTTAAATCATTTACATTTTAATTTCCCACCTATACCAAAACCACACATGTTTAAGCATTCAGAGTACCTTCTATTTTTCTTCGAATAGACAAGCACATTTTCTATTTTTATGCACATTTCAAAACATAAGCCACATTGAATCTACTTTGGAATTGGCAAAAGATGATTTCTGGGAATTGTCATAAGGAGTTAAAGTAGATTTAATATTTGAAAATGTTTACCTGGTAAATTAATGATCCATTCTTACATTTCTGATTGACGTCAGCCTCCGACTTGATTAAATATCTTGCTATTATGACATTATTTTCTGAGCAAGCACTTTCAAGCATCTGATTTCGTATTCCACGATCAATAGCCAACTTGGATAAGCACTTGAGAAGGAGGGTCTGTAGCTGATCATTTCAAATTAAGCAATGTGAAATAATTAGCAAGACACAATTAAAAGTAATGTTCCTCAAATTCTCAAAAGCAAGAATGGTAATTAAAATCACCTGTCCATTTTTGCATTTTGCCAGCTGATGGGAAATAAATGTGTCAATGCATTCCTTGAAGAACATTTCAGTGACAGATGGTATGACTTCAAAATATAACAAAGCTGTTTGAAAACCCTAAAAAGGAATAAAAATTAAATCAAAATGTAATAATTCCATTAAACAAAATTACTTCCAGATTCCATCAAAATAATCTTGAAATATTTGTAATTATCTGCATTGTTCTTTAAAAATCACATTGCTTATTAACCATTTAATAATTGAGAATTACAGGTGCCAGTTTCATAAAAAGATAACACAAAGTATTGGAGTAGGGCAGCAGGGTAGCACAGGAGTAGAGTTGCTGCTTTATAGCATCAGAGATCCGGGTGTGATCCTCACTACAGGTGCTGTCTGTACGAAGTTTGTACATTCTCCCCATGACCTGCATGTGTTTTCTCCGGTATTTTCAGTTTCCTCCCACACTCTAAAGGCATGCAGGTGTGTAGGTTAACTGGCTTGGTAAAATTGTAAACTGTTCCTAGTGTGTATAGGATAGTGCTAGTGTGCAAGAATTGCTGGTCTGAGCGGACTCGGTGGGCCGAATGGCCTGTTTCTGCGCTGTATTTCAAAACTAAAAAAAGTAGTCCAGCAGGTCAGGCATCACCCCTGGAGAACATGGATAGGGGATGTGTTGGCACTGGAACCCAGATGTGTTGGGACAGGATTCATGTAGATGGGGCATGATGGTCAGCGTGGCAAGTTGGGTCGAAGGGCTTGTTTCCACACCGCATGACTATGAGGACGCTCAGGTGTTTGGTCTACTGAAATTATTCTACCAGGGAAAAGATCACAACATAAAAGACAAGTACCTCTTGACTTTTTTCAAGTTTTTAGTATCTCTTCTTGCCTTATAAACATGCACTTAACCAAAATGCTGGTTGCATAGCAATGTCAAATCAGAGGCCAGTGCACTTTAGATTTTGTTGGCGGCAGTTCAGAGTGCAATTCCCCTGCCCAAGTGCCATCCACTTTCATATTGTCACTCAGGCACAGGCGCGTGGCACATGTAAACAGAAACCTCAGATGTGCTGGCATTCTTTGCCAGCCTTTTCCCTAACACACTCCAATGTCGGTCTCAGTCAACAAAGTTGTGGTAATTTTCCAGTGGAAAGACCTGTGCTAATTTACATCTGACACCAGAAAATAATCTTAATTCATTTGAATGGAGAGGACTGCTTGAGAAAGTCTGGTTACATACTTTTGAGCTAATTAAGCTTGGTTAAATGCTTAATGGTTTCCAACTATACATTTGTGATTTTCATCAAGTTATAGAGAGTCATATATCATGGAAACAGGCCCTTCGGCCTAACTTGCCCAATCCCGACCAACACCAGTCCCACCTGTCTGCATTTGGACCATATCCCTCGGAATCTATACATCATGTACCTGTCTAAATGTTTCTTAAACATTACGATAGTACCTGCCTCAACAACCTCCTCTGGCAGCTCATCCCGCACACCAACGACCCTCAAGTTCGTATTCAATTCTTCACTCTCACCATATACCTATGCCCTCTTGTTCTTGATTCCCCTACTCTGGGCAAAAGACTACGTGCCGATCTATTCCTCTAATGATTTTGTACACCTCTATAAGATCACCCCTCATCCTCCTACGCTCTAAAGAATAAAGCCCAAGCCTGCTCAACCTCTCCCAAAAACTCAGGCCCTCGAGTCCTGGCAACATCCTCGTAAGTTTTCTCTGCACCCTTTCCAGCTTGACAACATCTTTCCTATAATATGGTGACCAAAGCTGAACACAATACTCCATATGTGGCCCTACCAGTGTCTTAAATAACTGTAACATTACCTCCCAACTTCTATATTCAATACTATGACTGATGAAGGCCAATGTGCCAAAAGCATTTTTTGCCCAATGTAGCAAAGTGCGGAGTCATGCATTTTGGTAGTAGGAATAAAGGCGTAGACTATTTTCTAAATGGGAAGAGAATCCAGAAATCGGAGATGCAAAGGGACTTGGGAATGCTAGTGCAGGATTCCAAAAAAGTTAATTTGCAAGTTGAATTGGTAGTAAGGAAGACAAACGCAATGCTAGCATTTATTTCAAGAGGACTTGGATAAAAAAGCAGGGATGTAATGCTGAGGCTCTATAAGGCGTTGGTCAGCCGCATATGGAGTATTGTGAGCAATTTTGGGCTCCATTTTTGAGGAAAGATATACTGGCTCCGGAGAGGGTCCAGAGGAGGTTTAGAAGAATGAACCCAGGGATGTGTGGGTTTGACGGGCATTATGATAAGTTGTTGATGGCACTGGGCCTGTACTCGCTGGAATTTAGAAGGATGAGGGGACCTCATTGAAATTTACCAAATAGTGAAAGGCTTGTATAGAGTTGATGTGGAGAGGATGTTTCCACTAATGTAAGAGTCTAGTAGTAGAGGCCATAGCCTCAGAATTAAAGGACATTCTTTTAGGGAGGAGATGAGGAGAAATTTATTTTGTCAGAAGGTGGTGAATTTGTGGAATTACAAAGGACAAAGGACAAAGGACATTTATTGTAACATACACCAATTGGTGTAGTGAAATTTGACTTGCCATGCAGCACACAGATAAAGATAAGACACAACACTAAAGAATTAACAATGAACATAAAAACATCCCCCCACAATGGTTCCCACTGTGAGGGAAGGCACAAAGTCCAGTCCCATCCCCATGTCCACCCATAGTCGGGCCTATTGAGGCCTCTGCAGTCGGCGCTACGACAGCCCGATGTTTTAGGCCTTCTCGCCGGGTGATGGTGCTCCGGCATCGGGAGAGTTCTCACAACGGCTTGAGTCACCTAGAACGGCCGCTTCCCTACCGGAGTCCGTGGTTTCCGAAGCCGACAAGGCCGCGCCGGATGGAGCTCCACAACTAGTGATCTCGCCGAGAGATCCCAGGCTCCCGATGTTAAAGTTCAGTGCTGCTGCCCGCAGCTGGCCACTCCACAGTCCCACAGCTCCGCGATCTCAGCATACCGGAGCTCCAGCGCCCAGGCAAGGTATCGCCCACTCCGCTCCACGATGGTGCTCCAGCGCTGCGCTGCCTCCGAAGCCGAGGTTCTGGGCGGTCCCCTCAGGAAACGCCATTCCAGGCCCGCTGGTAGGCCGCGAGGACGGGTCGAAAGTGCAGCCCGGAGAAAAGCTGCCTCTCCGACCAGGTAGGGACCAGGTAAACCAGTTCCCCCCTTCCCCCCCACCCCCCACATAAAAAAGAATAGACTCCAAAACAAAACACTAAAATACTAAAAATAAAAGAAGTTAAAAGACAGACAGCTGCAGGCTGGGCAGCCATACCAACTGGACGGCGCCCCCGTTTGCCAAAGAAGGCTGTGGATATATTTAAGGCGATAGATAGATTCTTCATTAGTACAGGTGTCAGAGGCTATGGGGAGAAGGCAGGAGAATGGAGTTAGGAAGGAGAGATAGATCAGCCATGTTTGAATGACAGAGTTGACTTGATAGGCCGAATGGCCTAATTTCGCACCTATCACTTATGACCTGACGATGACCATCCTATTTATCGTGACACCATTTTCAAGGTAAAATGTAACACTTTAGATTTTGTCTTGGTTTTTTTTTAAAGTTGTTTGATCAGTAATCATTTCGGAATTATTCGCAAACATTTAACACCTTTGACAAGTTAGACAGCCAATCAAGTTAGGTGCCATGTGGTAACCGACTGTTAAAGTTTCTAATCAGATGTCTCACTTGTACAGTGCAATATTGACTTGGACGGTCATAATGCAACAAGTTTAGATGGGGCAGAATTTGTCAAATGTGTTCAGAAAAGTGTCAAAGGGCATGTTTCCACGCTGTGTAACTCTGACTCTAAAATGGGCAATTATTCCTGAGCAGGTTTCCCTTTCATGCAGCATTAACTAGAATATTAAAGGCCAATTTAGTAAGACCTGTTTGAAGTCAGTGCATTATGAGGATTGACATCACCAGCCACATGCAGTGCATCTCCCTTGTTAGTGTATAGAACAAACTTAGTTTGCCAAGAAGCATGAGCTCATGATTTCTGCATCTCACTTGACTCGAGTAAAACAAATTTTATCTGCCATTCTGGATGTACATTTCAGAGCTAAATCAAAAACCTGGCTGTCTGGCAGTCTCCTTGTTATTATCAAAACTATTCACACATTGTGAATCTGTACAAAAACATTGGAAATTAAACACTAACTACAACACAAAGGGGGAAAATGTCAGCCAATTAACACGACTGACACATTGTTCAATTTTCAGAATCTTTCGACTAGCTCCTCATTAGTATTAACCAAACTTCATTTCAGTGCTTATTTTCCCCAATGTCACTGAATAAACCATTTTTTGTTCATCTGCTCAAAAAGTCGCAAAAAAAGAACACTTCCTCTTTACCTTTAGCGTAATAAAACTTTTACAAAATACCTGTATTTGCACTTCTGTGTCCTCTTCATATAGGTGTAATATCTCCACCAAAACACTTGCCAATAACACCAAAAATGATTGAGGCAAATCTTTCTCAGGAACAAGAACCTCCAATAGTTTTAGTCCCAGATACTGAATTTCTGAAATAGATGTTTGAAATATGTTCAATACTGCAAAAAGAAATTGAATAATTACGCAACAAATTATTTCCTACATTCATTCTCGTAGACATACCAAAACCTCATGATGAAATTAATAAAAGCACATTTGCAACCTCAAAGACTCCGAGTCTTACAGCTCGAACATCAATGCTGTGAAGGGTCTTGCCATGAAATGCAAACCATTTCCTTATATTCAGCCACCCAAAGTGAAACACCACGCACTTGCACAAGTTAAACTCCATCTGCCATTTCTCTGTCCATTTCTGCAACTGATCTATATCCCGATGTATCTTCTGATAGCCTTCCTCACTATCTGCAACTCCTCTAATGTTTGTGTCATCAACATTACTCACCAACCCATCTACATTTACGTCTAGGTAACATCATAATCCTAACACCATTCCAACATCATCAGTCTGAAGAAGGGTTTTGACCCGAAACGTTGCCTATCTCCTTCGCTCATAGATGCTGCTGCACCCGCTGAGTTTCCCCAGCATTTTGTGTACCCACCATTCCAACATCTCTTTATTAAACTGATTGGGAGTTTAACTGTTTAATGATCTGCGTTCAACTGTACAAGATCATGAAGACCTTTCCAATGTATTTAATTGGAAAGGGACAAAAGTTGATATAGTTTTTTTTTTAAATTGCACGACCAAAGGAAATGAAGATAGCCAACACACAACATTTTGCTGAAGACACTGAGTTGATACAGAATTCCAGAAAGACATGTTGATACAGAATTCCACAGCATATTGGAATCTCGGCAAATTATGTGTGTTTTGGGAGAGGGTACAGAAACAAAAAAGAACCCAACATCAGAGCTAATGGAGGATGGAGTTAAGTGGCCTCCTAAGAAAGAATTGGAAGTGATTTAATAATATTATGACCCCAATGATAAAAGTCAGCAACATATGTGAGGTGATGGAAACTAGCCTCTGCGACTAAACTATTCAGAAATTATGTTATCCAGGGTAAAAAAGGATGCAGCAGCATTGTTGGCTTTTTTGAGTGGTAACACGAATAGAAACATGAAAGTGGAAGACAGTTGAAAGCAATAGTCAGAATGAGGAGTAAAGATAATGGGCCATGGATAATTACAAACCAAAACAAAATCAAATGACACTATTTACTTCTGCTGGCCTTTGACGTCACTTATCCCATATTCATTCAACTCTTCTTTCTCCCCCCCTCCCCCCCAGATTCTCTCAATTGCATGCTGGTCCTGGATCTACACCCTCCTACCCTGGGCTTCAGAACTCCCATCCTCCCCAAATGAACACAAGCTTAAGTTTTCTCTCTCTGCCTTCTGAAAGGCAGCCATTCAAGGATTAGCTTCAATTGGAATTCTAATTTATTTTTGTACTTGTTATCACTTGAGGGTCAACAAATTATTTATCCACAACTCACAAAAACAGTTCCTGACAATGGAATTTTTCCTTGATAAAACACAAGAGGGGGAAAAATAGGATTTAAAAAAATTACAATAAAGATGACAGTGGTATATGTCTTTCCTACCTCTTTTATGTGGATATATTTGCAGAGTATGGATGATGGTGTCCAAAATCCCATGTTTTGTTAGATCCTTTGTGTCTGAGCAATCAGTAATAGAACACAACACTTGAAGGCCACACTGTTGGATTGCTGAATTCGAAATGAACTGAAGAAAATGCAACAATAAGTGTTAGCATCAACATAGTAATCAATGATAGCTAGCTAATTAGACTAGCAGTTAACGTCAGGACCCTTCTTCCGACCTGAAACATCACCCATCCTTTTTCTTCAGAAATGCTGTTTGATCTGCTGAGTTACTCCAGCACTTTGTATCAATCTTCGGTAAATACCAGCATCTGCAGTTCCTTTCTATAAGATATAATGTGATTCCACCAGGGGCAGAAATCGCTGTCAAACATGGTGGGTACACAATTTCTTGGCGGTCGCGCACACACACACACACGCAAGACTGTGGAAGCTCAGGCCGTGGGCCCTGTGGACGATAACATCGGGAGCTGACCTGGTTGGTGACCGACTCCGAACTCCAGCAACAGTAACTTCGTCCATCCCGAATCGTGGGGCTTCAATCGGCCCGTTCGCGGGGCCTTTCATTGCCCGGCGCGGCTAAAATCCAGCTGCGGGATCTTCCATCACCCGGCGGGGGCTTCAACATCGGGAGCCTCGATCGCCTCGATGCAGCAATTTGACCCCGGGGCGGTGGAAGATCCCGCGGCTGATTTTAAGCCTCGCCGGGCCAGGCGATGAAAGGCCCTGCGAACGGGCCGATTCAAGCTCCGCTCTATGATCTTTGCTCTACCAGGAAGTCTCCCTCCTCCAATCATCGCGCTGAATCATCATGTCCAGCACCCCCCACTGCCTGCTGATCGTCCAATCGGCGCCCTTAGTCATCACTCACCCACACTCTCTCACGGAAAGCGGATAGATAAATATATATATATATATATATATATATATATATATATATATATATATATATATATATATATATATATATATATATATATATATATATATATATATATATATATATATATACCAAAATTAAAAATCCGGATTACAAAACATGACTGTTGTAATCCAGGAATCCGGTTTGTCCCCCACCTCTCAAAACATTAGTGCCCCCTGTTTCCACCCCCATGGATTCAACAAATATATGGACTTGCAATTGTAATCTTATGTTCATAATTCTTTTTTAAACGCTAAAATTGTGAACATTTTGGCCAATTTTATTGTAGAAACGCAATTGAGCACAAGAAAAAATGAGATCACTATTGTTTTTTTCTTACCTTGTTCAAAGATTCAATAACCAATTTGTGTAAACCCTCCACCAAGCATTGCTTATGAATTAATTTCTGCATTGATTCCAACACATCCACATTTAACAAATCTTCTTTCCGATTGATCTTGGATACTAATAGTAAAAAAAAATACAATCAATTGTTGGTTGTTTAGAACTAAAAAAATATAGAAAACAAAACAGGCCTTAAGATCACTCTTCCAAGTGAAGTAGCAATACACTTTTGGTGCATTGCATTCAGTGCTCCAGATGTGGTTTCCTTCACTTCGTAGAATCCAAAAGTGGTTTGGCAAGAACTTTGCAAAAAATCTCCATTCAGTTGGTCAATGAGGAAATTTGAGCCTCCAGTTATTTTTCACAGTGAATAGGAAGGCACAGTGAAATTATTTGCTAGCATACACAATGTATACAAATAGCAGCCACTTCCGGCGCTGACAAAGTTACAAAGCATGCCGGCTCCCCTTTTTGTCTCTCACTCCACCCCCACACCCCCCCCCCCCCCCAACCCAACAGTTCCCCTTTGTCCATTTCAATCCGTCTCCAACAATGTGCAACATCATCTTCAGGAATAATACCACAACTTCTGTCTGCACATGTTTCGACCCTCAAACCCAATGCTAAATTCAGCAATGTTAGGCAGCAGGTCTTTCCTTTTGGAACTGGCTAATTCTAATGTAACATTATCTACCTTCAATAATGACTCCGTTAGGGGAGAGAAGGGGAGGGAGAAGGAGTGGAGACAACTTCTGCCAACAGCAATGGCATCGTTTTTCTCAATGTACAGAAATCTTTTATAGAACTATTACGTTTTTTCCAAATTTCACATGCTTCCATCATTGTGTACAAGGCCACAGTTATGCATCCAATCCAGGTCATAAAATATTCTGGATAGAGAATTTAATTAAAATAACATACACTGCCTTGATACATTACCATGACCCAAACTAGTTTGTTGGAATTCTCTATTCTCATGATAAATCAACCTCATCTAAGGTAAGCGGATAGTTGAAGCAGATAAATAGTTCCTATTTAAAACCTACAGGTCTTAAATACGACCTGTATAAGATGATTAAATAGGAAAGGTTTAGAGGGACATGGGACAAATGAGGGTTGCGGAAATAGTGTGGATGGGGCATCTTGGTTTGCTGGGGTAGGTTAGGTTAAAGGGCCCGTTTCCAAGCTGTATGACTCTATCTACCTGTGCAAAATCCATATCCTTCCATTACCTGCAAATCCATGTGCCTATCTAAAGTCCTCTTAAACGCTACTATCCTACCTGCCTCCATCACCACCCCTAGCAGAGCGTTCCAGGCACCCACCACACTCTGTGTAAGAAAACCTGCCCAGCAGTTTCATCCTCAGTGCCATACAAAGTTTGTATGTGTTGAGCAGGTAGTCATCGGAACAGATAGTCATTGGAAACATATGACATAATCTCTGTTTTGCCACTATGTCTGGGTTGTTGTGAAAACCCCAACAGCAGCGGAAGGTCAAAACCGACATGCAGTATACACATGACTGTGTTTTCATATTCTATAATGTTATGGGCCCCCGGCAGAAAATGGCACCATCTTGAATAGCCCTAATAACAATCACTAAACAGTGGCAAAATAAATGCTGTCCATTTTGAGTTTAAGGGAAATCTTGTTTAAACCCGATACTAGTCATCGAGTAAATCACATGTGCTTTAAAAAAAATTAAAACTACCTTTTCTTTCCAATAACATACTTAGCACAAACAATAGATCAGCATTATTCACTTACCTGGGCAAGTTATATGTGATATAACCTGAAGGGCCTCAAGCTGTACTGAACAATTGTTTGTATGGTTCTTTAATGTGCTCACTATTCTCGCTAATGTTAAGGTCCTGACGTCCAGATTCAAATTCCTGAAAAGACATGAAATGATTATAATACACAGGGCACCGCAGTGGCGTAGCAGTAGAGCTGCTGCCTTACAGCATCAGAGACCCAGGTTCGATTCTGACTGCGGGTGCTGTCTGTATGGAGTTTGTACGTTCTCCCTGTGACCACGTGGGTTTTATCTGGGTGAATCGGTTTACTGCCATACTCCAAAGACATGCAGGTTTGTACGTTAATTGAGATTGGTAAAAACTTTAACTTGTCCCTAGTGTGTAGGATAGTGTAGTGTACTGGGTGATTGCTGGTCGGCGTGGACTCGGTGGGCCGAAGAGCTTGTTTCCCACTGTATCTCTAAGGTCTAAAGAGATTAAAGCATGAAATGAAAACAAATTGCAAAGTAAATATTTGTAGAATTTCACATGCCATTTAAAGGTTTACAAGAAGGAAAAATAAAACATATTCATGCTGATACGCAATATCAAGAGGAGTTTGCGTAGAAGACAGAATAGTTATTGGACTACTTATTTGCATTGTGAATTTGTCGGTTTAAATTTGAAATATATTAATATTGGATAATTATTGGATATAATTTTTCTCTCTTGCTGTGAACTGGCCAGATTCAACACTTTTTGATATTCTTGATCAGCATGAGAGCGCTTAATTCTTCCGGAATGAAACCAATATAACACTCATGACCAGAAGTGTGGCAGGAGTGCCTTTAGAGGCATTATGATAACAAACACACGATTTTTTATAGCACGTACAGATCTTTCACCTGCAAAAAGAATAAATTATACCCAACCTGACAGTTCTATGCATTTAACATTACATACAAAGTTAGAAAGCATATCAGTTAGTCCGTTAGAAACCTGCGGCGTCACACATACACTAACCACCCCCCACACACAGAGTAGGGGGAGGGGGGAGTGGGGGGAGTGGGGGCAATGTGGGCAATGGGAGGCAATGGGAGGCAATGGGAGGCAATGGGAGAGGGAGGGGAGAGGGGACAGAGTTTTAATATATACTAGACCAAGTGCAGATCTGTTATGTTTGTACCCTCAACGTGCGTTTGCAGGACACCGGGGGGGGTGGCATGCGGCATCACACACACTAACCACCCCCACACACACAATAACTACCCCCCTTGATATTATAGTAATATTATTAATTTGCTCCTTTTAACCCATAACCGCCCTATCCACTGACGCATAGCCCCAAACTCGCAGGTGCGTTTAGAGAGGGAGGAGGGGGTAGAGAGTGAGGTCAAAGACAGAATGGGGAGAGACAGAGAGAGAGGCAGAGACAGAAGGGCAAGTGACAGGGGGAGAGGGAGTGGAGGGGAAGTGGAGAGGGAGGGTGGGTGAGGGGGGGAGCGAGAGATGTGAGGGGAGAGAGGGGAGGAGAGAGAGGGGGAAAAGGGGGCTGAGAGGGGGTGGGATGGGAGGGGGAGAGGTGGGGGGAAAGGAGGGGGGAGGTGGAGGGAAGGGGGTGGGGAAGGGGTGGAGAGGAGGGTGTGGGGGTGTTTAGGGGAGAGAGGTTGGGGGAGGGCAGGGTAGTGGGGGGGAGAGGGGGGGAGAGGGGGGGAGAGGGGGGGAGAGGGGGGGAGAGGGGGGGGAGAGGGGGGGGAGAGGGGGGGAGAGGGGTGGAGAGGGGGGGAGGGGTGGAGAGGGAGGGAGGGGTGGAGAGGGAGGGAGGGGGGGGGAGGGTGGAGTAGGTGGGCGGGCATGACGCCGAGTGAGGATTTTATTTAAAAACGTGTACATAAAAATGTCTAAATGTAATGAGGAATGGATTTGTGAATGTAAAAGTGAAATCCCTAGCAAAATGGAAAAAATCGGGAGTATTTACATGTGGTTTTGGCGGAACAATGAATCAAAGGCCAAAAATCTAATCTGAAAATCTAATCTGACATACACCCACAAACACGCACAAACACAGACAGAGTTTTAAAAATATACTAGACCAAGTGCAGACCCGTTGGGTCTATTCCCCCAACGTGCGGTTGCAGGGGGGGGGAGGTGGCGGTGGCGGTGAGGGTGTAGAGGGGGTTTAGGAGAGGGAGGGTGGGGGAGGGCAGGGGGTTGGGAGAGAGAGAGAGAGCGTGGGGGGGAGAGAGAGAGAGAGCGAGCGTGGGGGGGGAGAGAGAGAGAGAGAGAGCGTGGGGGGGAGAAAGAAGCGGCTTCGGACTTGGGGAAACCCACAGCTGCAATGAGCGCGCAGGGCTTCACGAGCTGCGCTACCAGTCATGAGAAGCTTCAGCGCGTGATCCAATAGCGGAACGGAGCTATGGAATATTTCTTCTGCAGAACTTATGAGTAGATTGAGCTTGTGAGCAATCGCTGCCTCGAGATCTGTAGAACAAAGAAGCTGTAGCGGAACGGAGTTGTAGAACGTTTGTTCTGCAGAACTTTCTCGATCTTTCTGCGCCTTTAATCCGCGGCGGGGCCTGGAGGCAGGTTGGCTTGGATTGGTGGGCATGTGGGCATTGTGACGTCAGCAGCTGGCAAGCGCCGTTTATATTTTAAAAAATTTAGTTTTGTGACTTAAAAATCTGGGGAAATAATTGTCCAAGGAGTGTATTTCTGAACTCATAAGTTAAATCCCTACACGTTTTTTGCGTTTGATTTTCGAGGGGGGGGGGCAGGGCGGCATGCAGCGTCTCACACACACACACTAACCACCCCCACACACACTAACCACCCCCACACACTAACCACCCCCCCACACACACACTAACCACCCCCCCTTGATATTATATTAATATTATTGATTTGTTCCTTTTACCCCATAACCGCCCTATCCACTGACGCATAGCCCCCACCTCCCAGGCGCGTCTAGAGAGAGGGGGGGTGCGTAGAGAGTGAGGGCAGAGAGAGAATGGGGAAAGACAGAGGGAGGGGGGGGGGAGGAGGGGAGAGAGAGATGGAGAGAGAGGGGAGGGGAGGGGTGGGAAGGGAGGGGGAGAGGTGGGGGGAAGGGAGGTGGAGGAAAGGGGGGAGGGGGTTTAGGGAGGGAGGGTGGGGGAGGGGAGGGGAGGGAGTTAGGGGAGGAAGGAGGAGGAGGAAGAGAGAGAGGAGAGAGGGGGTGGGGAGAGGGGGGGGCAGCGAGATGCACGGAGCGATCTGAGGGCCTCAAATCCTCTTTCTCTGTTTCCACAAGTGCTTCCACACAGGCTGCTGGGGCTGGGGCCAAGGCAGATGTAAATGAGATCCATTCCGATTGGCCATTTGTGAGGGATGGCATTGTGACATCACACAATGGAACGTGATGGAACATCAGGCGGGGGGAGTGGGGGGGGGGGGGGGGGGGGGCTGGGGCAGATGTAAATAACAGAGAATTAAAACTGTTAAAAATGCTGTAAATTGAAATAGAGAATTTTTTTTAACGGATTTTTAATGGGGTTTTTTTAAGCATTTTTTAAAAATTACTTGTCTAATGTAAAATATAGATACGCAATGAAAACCAGAAAATGAAATAAAATTATCACTTGTTTAAAGATAACATTTGATAAACACGGCTGTGGAAATCGGCAAAGAAAAAAGCAATCTCTTCAAAGTGGAGTAATGGAGTCCTTTGAATAAAAAGAGAATATTAAAAAAACGAGAAAATGTGTGTTAATTTGGCAGAGCAAATAACGGAGAACGTAATAAAAAGAATTATTCAAATATAAATAAATATTGAAAACATCGTCTACGTTTACCTTTTGAAAAAAGTGTAAATCGATAATAAGATTTAAAACAAAAGTGTCAAATGAAAAATGAAATAATGGCAGAAATCCAGTGTTTAGATCGATCGCTGTCGAGAAACGAAGTCCGAATGACCGTTGGGGAAGAATGTTCTTGAAAAGGTTTCCAAGGTAACACGAGCCGGCAATGCCCCCCCCGTCACATGTCCACACAGCCTATGGGGGGAGGGGCTGGGGCTGGGGCCAAGGTATATGTAAATTAGATCCATTACGATTGGCCATTTGTGAGGGATGGCATTGTGACATCACACAATGGAACGTGCTGGAACATCAGGAGGCTGGGGGGCTGTGGCTGGGGCAGTTGTAAATGAGATCCGTTCCGATTGGCCATCTGTGAGCCTGGGGCATTGTGACATGGCACGATGGAATGTTTACCAACGTTCTATGGGTGAGAGCAGTTCGATTTTCGAAAAAAGGGGGGGGGGACCTACGGATTTTATTAAAAACGGTGTAGGTAACGAGGGGGGGGCAGAGAGGGAGGGGGGGGAGAGGGGGGGGCAGAGAGTGGGGGGCAGAGGGGGGGGGCAGAGGGGGGGGGGCAGAGGGGGGGGGGCAGAGGGGGGGGGGGCAGAGGGGGGGGGGGGGCAGAGGGGGGGGGGCAGGGGGGGGGGCAGGGGGGGGGGGGCAGGGGGGGGGGGGCAGGGGGGGGGGCAGGGGGGGGGGCAGAGGGGGGGGGCAGAGGGGGGGGCAGAGGGGGGGGCAGAGGGGGGGGGCAGAGGGGGGGGGGCAGAGGGGGGGGGGCAGAGGGGGGGGGCAGAGGGGGGGGGGCAGAGGGGTGGGGCAGAGGGGGGGGGCAGAGGGGGGGGGCAGAGGGGGGGGGCAGAGGGGGGGGGGCAGAGGGGGGGGGCAGAGGGGGGGGGCAGAGGGGGGGGGCAGAGGGGGGGGGCAGAGGGGGGGGGCAGAGGGGGGGGGCAGAGGGGGGGGCAGAGGGGGGGGGCAGAGGGGGGGGGCAGAGGGGGGGGGCAGAGGGGGGGGGCAGAGGGGGGGGGCAGGGGGGGGGCAGGGGGGGGGCGGGGGGGGGGCGGGGGGGGGCAGGGGGGGGGGCAGGGGGGGGGCAGGGGGGGGGGCGGGGGGGGCAGAGGGGGGGGCAGAGGGGGGGGCAGAGGGGGGGGCAGAGGGGGGGGCAGAGGGGGGGGCAGAGGGGGGGGCAGAGGGGGGGGCAGGGGGGGGGGCAGAGGGGGGGGGCAGAGGGGGGGGGCAGAGGGGGGGGGCAGAGGGGGGGGCAGGGGGGGGGCAGGGGGGGGGCAGGGGGGGGCAGGGGGGGGGGCAGGGGGGGGGCAGGGGGGGGGGCAGGGGGGGGGGCAGGGGGGGGGGGCAGAGGGGGGGGGCAGAGGGGGGGGGCAGAGGGGGGGGGCAGAGGGGGGGGGCAGAGGGGGGGGCAGAGGGGGGGGCAGAGGGGGGGGCAGAGGGGGGGGCAGAGGGGGGGGCAGAGGGGGGGGGCAGAGGGGGGGGGCAGAGGGGGGGGGCAGAGGGGGGGGGCAGAGGGGGGGGGCAGAGGGGGGGGGCAGAGGGGGGGGGGCGGGAGGGGGGGGGGCAGAGGGGGGGGGGCAGAGGGGGGGGGGCGGGAGGGGGGGGCGGGAGGGGGGGGCGGGAGGGGGGGGCGGGAGGGGGGGGGCGGGAGGGGGGTGCGGGGGAGGGGGGTGCGGGGATGGGGAGGGGGGTATGGGGGAGGGGGGGTATGGGGGAGGGGGGGTATGGGGGAGGGGGGGTATGGGGGAGGGGGGGTATGGGGGAGGGGGGGTATGGGGGAGGGGGGTATGGGGGAGGGGGGGTATGGGGGAGGGGGGGTATGGGGGAGGGGGGGTATGGGGGGTATGGGGGAGGGGGGGTAAGGGGGAGGGGGGGTAAGGGGGAGGGGGGGTAAGGGGGAGGGGGGGTAAGGGGGAGGGGGGGTAAGGGGGAGGGGGGGTAAGCGGGAGGGGGGGTAAGGGGGAGGGGGGGTAAGGGGGAGGGGGGGTAAGGGGGAGGGGGGGTAAGGGGGAGGGGGGTAAGGGGGAGGGGGGTAAGGGGGAGGGGGGTAAGGGGGAGGGGGGTGTGGGGGAGGGGGGTGTGGGGGAGGGGGGTGTGGGGGAGGGGGGTGTGGGGGAGGGGGGTGTGGGGGAGGGGGGTGTGGGGGAGGGGGGTGTGGGGGAGGGGGCGTGTGGGGGAGGGGGCGTGTGGGGGAGGGGGCGTGTGGGGGAGGGGGCGTGTGGCGGAGGGGGTCGTGGGGGAAAACATTTACCTTCCCATATAAAGTTTATTAAGTAACTTGCAGGCAATTTCCAAGACATCGCTGGAGTCCCAATTTTTTTTCATTTGTTCTAAAACGTTGATATGTATCCCTTTGGCCAACAGGAGTTTCTTTATTTGCACTATTCAGCAAAAGGAAACAAAACAGTATTTAAAAGAACCAAGTAAATACTTAGTTTTTAATTTTATTCTCCACCCCCCCCCTCCCAATTTTAACTTACTGCTTTGATCTGCCAAGGTTGCCATAGTACTTGCAGCTGCCCGGAATACTTCCTTGGATCCAGAGTGTAAGAACATGGCTGCCATCACTTGTCTGTGAACGGGATAACTATAATACAAATTTGAAATTACACAAGTTATTATATCAACCTAAATAAACTTTTTAAAACATTTCCATCACAACAAATGTAATGCAGACAGAGCTGAGCATATTTTAAAACAAAAACAATACCATGCTTCTTCATCTCCAATCTTTGCATGAAGATTATTCTGATGTATCAGGAGATTGTTCAGAGCCCAACAAGCTGCTTCCTGAAAGTAAATGCATTATAAAAATTGATCCTATTTTTGCCAATCAATATATTTTGCACATCTACATCTTGCAGATTTAACCAGTTACCATTAAATCTTCCCTCCTATTAGCATAAACTGTCAATGACGTAGAAACCGGCACAGCAGTAGAGTTGCTGCCTTACAGCAAATGCAGCACCGGAGACCTGGGTTCGATCCCGACTGCGGGTGCCGTCTGTACGGCGTTTGTACGTTCTCCCCATGACCTGCGTGGGCTTTCTTCGAGATCTTCGGTTTCCTCCCACACTCCAAAGACGTATAGGTTTGTAGATTAATTGGCTTGGTAAATGTAAAAATTGGCCCTTGTGGGTGTAGGATAGTGTTAATATGCGGGGATCGCTGGTCAGCGCAGACCCGGTGGGCCGAAGGGCCTGTTTCCATTCTGCATCTCTATCTCTAAACAAAACTACAGCTGCTGGTCAACACAACAAAAGGACACAAAGTGTTGGAGTAGGTCAGCAGGTCAAGCAGCATCTCTGGATTCTGTTGGGTCTAGATCCTTCTTCAGATTGATTGTAAGGTGGGTGGGGGGGAGAAGTCAAAGCATGACAGATAATAGGTCGACACAGGCGATGGGCGGAGGGGTTGATGGGCAGATGGTTGGAACAAAGACCAGCGATAAGAACATGAGGTATGAGACAGGTTTGAGGAGATGTGGATTGTGAAGCCAGGGGGACAAAAGTAGCGGTGGGGGGAGTTGGTGAGATGGTGGAGGGGAGAAATAGGGGAGAGTCCAGGTGCGGCACAGGGAAGGGAAGGGGCGTACGGACGTGAGGGGTTTAGGGGAGAAAGAAGGGGAGGAAGGTTGGGAGGGCATTAGTTAAAGGTTACCTAAAAGAGAATTCAATGTTCATACCATGGATTGTAAACTCCCCAAGCAGAATACGATGTGCTGTTCTTAGAGTTTGCGTGTGGCATCAGTCTGGCAATGGAGGTGGTCCAGGACAGAAAGATCAGTAGGACAATGGGAAGAGGAGTTAAAATGATTAGCATCCAGGAGATCCAGTATGCCTTGGTCTTTCGTCTAAGTTCTTAAGTTCCAGGAGCAGAATTAGGCCATTAAGCATTCAATCAGGGTTGATAAATCTTTCCCTCTCAACCCCATTCTCATGTCTTCTCCCTATAACCCTTGTCACCCTTACTAATCAATAATCTTTCAATTTCCACCTTAAAAATAGCCGGTCTTGGCTTCCACAGCAGAATTCTACAGATTCATCACCCTCTGACTAAAGAAATTCCTCCTCAACTTCTTTCTAAAGGTACGCCCTTTTATTCTGAGGTTATGGCCTCTGGTCCTAGACTCTCCCACTCGTGGAAACATCACATCCACTCTATCCAGGCCTTTCACTAAGTTTCAATGAGGTCCACCCTTCATCTTTTTAAACTCCAGTGAATACAGGCCCAGTAGCATCAAATGCTCATCATACATTAACCCAGGGGTCGGCAACCTACGGCCCACGTACTGAATGCAGCCCGTAACCCGAAACCATCAGGCCCGCAGGCGTATTTTTTTCTCCCGGTAATCACCCGGCCCACAGACGTCTGTCATCTCCGGTACCCCCCGGGCCCAAGGCCGTGGTGCCCAGGCACGGTGACGCAAAGACGCAAGGAGGCCTGCGCTGGCGGCCGCAATGGCGGAGCCACCGAGTGCCGACGAGCGCCGAATGCGGCCGAGCGCCGAGCTCTGGCTGTACCGCATCCTGCACAAAGCCGCCAGCACGGCCGCGCACCTTCTGTGTCTGTGTCGAAGGCTCCAGCTGCAGGCTGGTGGACGGTAATACCGGGGGCTCGCGGGTCTCTGGTGGGAGACCACTTTCCGGAGCTCTCGCGGCGGCAATTTCTCCCGCTCGAGTTGCGGGGTTGAAGACGACCTGGAGCGGGGCCTTCCATCGCCGGACGCGGCTTTGATGGCCACGGGACTTGCTGGCGCCCGCCGGGGGCTCTAACATCAGGACCCGGAGCGCAGCCTTGCATCGCCCGGCGCGGCCCTAATGGCCGCGGGACTTATTTACCATCGCCCACCAGGGGCTTTGACTCTGACATCGGGAGGAGAATGGGGAGTGCAGGGGAGAGATACGACTTTGCCTTCCATCACAGTGAGGAGGAGATTCACTGTGATGGATGTTTGTGTGAATTCTGTTGTGTCTTGGTTCTTTTCTTGTATGTGTGACTGCAGAAACTAAATTTCGTTTGAACCTCAATGAGGTTCAAATGACAATAAACGGTATTGTATTGTATTGTATATGAAAGTCCCAGGAATCAGTCTGGTGAACCTTCTCTGTACTCCCTCTATGGCAAGAATGTCTTTCCTCAGATTTGGAGATCAAAACTGTATGCAATACTCCAGGTGTGGTCTCATCAAGATCCTGTACAACTGCAGTAGAACCTCCCTGCTCCTATACTCAAATCCTTTTGCTATGAATGCTAACATACCATTTGCTTTCTTCACTGCCTGCTGCACCTGCATGCCTACTTTCAATGACTGGTGTACCATGACACCCAGGTCTCGTTGCATCTCCCCTTTTCCTAATCGGCCACCATTCAGATAATAATTTACTTTCCTGTTTTTGCCACCAAAGTGGATAACCTCACATTTATCCACATTATACTCCATCTGCCATGCATTTGCCCACTCACCCAGCCTATCCAAGTCACCTTGCAGCCTCCTAGCATCCTCCTCACACCTAACACTGCCCCCCAGCTTCGTGTCATCCGCAAACTTGGAGATGTTGGATTCAATTCCCTCGTCCAAATCATTAATATATATTGTAAATAGCTGGGGTCCCAGGCTAAGCCTTGCAGTACCCCACTAGTCACTGCCTGCCATTCTGAAAAGGACTTGTTTACTCCTACTCTTTGCTTCCTGTCTGCCAGCCAGTTCTCTATCCACATCAATACTGAACCCCCAATACCGTGTGCTTTAAGTTTGTATACTAATCTCTTGTGTGGGACCTTGTCGAAAGCCTTCTGAAAGTCCAGATATAACACATCCACTGGTTCTCCCTTATCCACTCTACTAGTTACATCCTCGAAAAATTCTATAAGAATCGTCAGACATGATTTACCTTTCGTAAATCCATGCTGACTTTGTCCAATGATTTCACCACTTTCCAAATGTGCAGCTATCCCATCTTTAATAACTGACTCTAGCAGTTTCCTCACTACCGATGTTAGACTAACTGGTCTGTAATTCCCCGTTTTCTCTCTCCATCAGGCAGCATCCGAGGAGAGAAATGGACAGACGATTTTTCGGACCAAGTCACTATTACAAAAAGGGGTTCCCACCCAAAACATCATCTGTCCGTTCCATCCACAAATGCTGCCTGACCCGCTGAATCCCTCAAGGCTTTTGTTTTTTGCTGCAATGGATTCCTGCATATTGTGTCTCCATTCTCATTTGTATCTTAAACTTTATGCTTTGACAGAAGCTGTGTCCTTAGCATTTATTTATCATCTGCTGCCTTCACCATCATTCTCACCTGCTTTCAGCATTCCTCCTCTGTGCATACTCCTTGACATTGGTTTCCCTTTCCTTCTCCCCTTTCTTCAACCATGATGCTCGGCTCATTAGTTCCTTCCTCTCACACTGATCCAGGTTAGCTTACCCATACCCACACTCTGAAAGTTACAGCTGGCGGCCTGCTGACCATCTCTCAATGCTGTTGTTGCCTGTGTAACCTCACCTTCCCTGAAAGTAATGGCTGATTTGATCACCATACAAATTTCAGCATTTCCCCCACCTCCCTCTACCATACAGAAAGAAAAAGTACTGCTGCCGATCCTATGTCCGCCTCAACAAAAGAAGATGTGCCAACAAGTACATCCAAGGCCCCACTTCTCTTCCCACAAGCTGATCTCATGAACCAACTTCAGGGAAGAAGGACTAGGTGCAACATTACAAAAATGTGCAATTGCTGAAACTTGAGTATGGCATCTAACCTGGGTCTATAATGCGTGACAGAGTGTAGCAGAAAGAAAACTACATTTCTACACCCTATAAAGAGTACCAACATTCCTGTGCATTAATCTTTAAGACAAGGGCATTCATGCTGAGCAATAACATAGGACTAGATAAGTCAATAAATGCTTGCACCTCTCAAGGCATTAAACTTGTGCTAAACTTGCCTCTTCTTACGTTTAAATAAGGATCGTCACTGTTCCTAAGTTATTTATTCCTGTTATAAGTAAGGATTTTTGCTTTTAGTTCAAAATGTGTTTGTATCTTGCTAGACATCAAAGAACAGTGAGATTCTTTATTTATAAGTGATTGCCATATGAATAGATTTAGGAAACTGGAACTTCAGTACTGTTAACTTGTGACTACTTAAAAACAAACTCCAATGTTTCCATGTGTGTAAAGAGTGTAATTTTAATAAGAACCATGTAAATAATTCCTTTAAGTACGAGTCTGTGGGGAATGAAAATGGGATTTGAACTTTTAATAACATTTAAAAGACATTTTGATGGACATGGATAGGAAAGGTTTAAAGGGAAATGGGCCAGGCGCAGGCAACTGGGACTAGTTTAGTTGGGGGCATCTTGGTCGGCATGAAGGAGTTGGGTCAAAGGGCTGATTTTCATGCTGTCTAACTGTGATTATGGCCTATTTGGAAGTCAAAATTGATATGCAGATTTACATCGTTAATTGACTCGAAATCATAAGAAAATTCGAAATAATAGATACTATTATTGTGTAAAGTCCTGGCAGCAATTTTCAAATCAATTTGACCATTCTTTCATGAAATGTATTACATGAAATATGATATAACAATTTCAATAATATAAATAAAAATGAAACATATATTACCATTTTAGTTGAATTAACTACCACATGAAATTTCTCATCTTAGTTAAAAGACATTACACAAAACACTGACTTTGCGACAGTGGGGAAAAAATGCTAAAAGCTTAAGCAGCAGAATATTTTATTACTTCAAAAAGGGGAATTAAAAACCAAGTTTCCCCTGAGGCAATGCAGGTTTCAATGGGGGTATATCAGAATGAAAGTATGCCCCAAATTCTACTTCTTCAACTATCATTTCACTTCCTTATATTTAATTCTCTTCCTCACATAAGAGATTATTTTCAGTATCATTCCATGATCATTATCATTCCACGACACAAATAGTGAATCGAATATGGACAACATATGACCAGCTACCCTGATTGCCATAGGACAGCACAAAGCCCAGAGTCTAAAGGGGACCAGCAAATCTAAAAGGGGAGTAAATAGAGCCATCAAGAGTTTATAATAAGCAGAAATAAAGTCTCTGAGAGTTTGAGAGACTTAGAAAGATTAAATTGTGCGGAGTGTTGAGAGACAAGTAGGAACTATACAGTCTGTGGAATTCTCTGCCGCAGAAGGTAGTTGAGGCCAGTTCATTGGCTATATTTAAGAGGGAGTTAGATGTGGCCCTTGTTGCTAAAGGGATCAGGGGGTATGGAGAGAAGGCAGGTACAGGATACTGAGTTGGATGATCAGCCATGATCATATTGAATGGTGGTGCAGGCTCGAAGGGCTGAATGGCCTACTCCTGCACCTATTTTCTATGATTTCTATGATTGTATGAACCTACATTAATTAAAAGTAATTTAATACAGATGGATAAGATGTCTAGAGATGTGCTCACACTGTGGGCAAAGGCTGTACAAAAGGAAGGAAGTGCATGACTGCTAGCCAAAGTAGAAAGCAGCAATTGTGTCAGAATCCCTCGTGGCCATCGCTCTATTAATCATACTGCTTTGAATGTTGTTGGGGAGTTGGCTTATCAGGAGAAAGCAGCAGCAGTCAAATTCATAAAGGGCCTGTCCAACTGTCATAGTCGTAGGTCGCCACAAACTGGCGACTGGACCCCCCTACGACAATGTCTACGACAAGCTACAACAACCTACCACCTTGTCGACGTTAAACTACGGCAAGCCACCGACAACCGGCGACCCAATCATCGCGACTTA
Source organism: Raja brachyura (assembly GCA_963514005.1). The sequence goes on from OY740799.1 coordinate 32,872,324, forward strand.
GGACATCCACCTATGACCACACAGGTGACAACCTACGACAACCAAAGTCAACCTACGTCCACCCGCGACAAGCTACGACCCTGTCAGCGACAACTGAAGACAATGCCTGTCGCTACTTGACTGCTCTTGTCGCCAGTTGACGTAGTGTGACATAGGTAGTCGCCAAAAAAACTCCCCAAAGTCAGCACCTACGTCACCTGGCGACAGCCTAAGTCAAGCTACACTCATTGGCGTCAAACACACTCACCGACTGTTTTTTTGAACATTTTGAAAATCCAGCGGCGACCAGAAAGACGCTAAGACTCTTTGGGCGACTGAGGAGACTACTCATGACCGTACAGGTGACACCCCGGTGACCATGTGGCAACAACGTAGACGCCTGTAGTCGCCTAAAAATTGCCTATGTAGGACAGGCCCTGAAGTAGCTCTGCTGCACGGAGGAGGACAAAGAGTGGCAGGAATATGGGTATAAGAGATTTAACTGAAAGACATTTATGCAGCTGGAAACAAGACTACAGATGGTATGTTACCGCCATGGTGCTATGGTCAAGGATGTTATGGCGTGACACACGTTCAGAATAAAGTAATCTTTATTGGCAGATGCAGTCAGACACTCGCGCGCTGAGAGTGAGCACTAGCTGAATCCTTACAGTTGCAGTCGGGCACACCCGTGACTCATGACGTAATCTTCCCACCACACACAGACGTGTGCCCGTTCCAGTTCTACTAACGAGGGTTTGATCAATAACTGGCCTAACCACCAGATGGCACCACATGAACCCCCCCAGAACCGGAGTAAAACGAACAGGCAGACGAACGAGGCGTCCGGACCTCGTACACACATCGCCCGAGGGTGGAGACACACCGTCAAAGGCAAAGGCAGGAGTGGCCACCTGCATGGGCCAAAAGTCCAAATGGGCTGGCTTAGGTCCATCATCTGGATGCACAGGGATTTGATGATAGCCCCGGACCATGTCAACCATGGAAAAAAACTTGGCGCCAGCCAAATGAGCAGAAAAGTCCTGGATGTGCTGAACAGAATATCGGTCAGCAGTCGTGGCGTCATTGAGACGGCGGTAATCCCCACAAGGCCTCCAGCCCCCCGGACGCCTTGGGACCATGTGCAATGGAGATGCCCACGGGCTATCGGTGCGACGCACAATTCCCATGGCCTCCATCTGCCGAAACTCGGCCTTGGCAATATGAAGCTTGTCAGGGGGAACCCGTCACGCTCGGCCGTGGAGCGGTGGGCCAGAGGTGAGAACATGGTGCACCACCCCGTGTTTGGGGCTGGCAGAGTGAAACTGGGGGGTTAGTATGTCGGTGAATTGAACCAAAATCTGGGCATACTCATTGTCCACTGAAGTCACCGGGTCGCTGTGTGACGCAACTAAAACAGCGGGGCATAAGGCTTCAAATGTCGCCGCATGAATGAGGCACTGCCCCTCACATCTACCAGCAGGGATTGAGCCCGGAGGAAATCGGCACACAGCAACGGCTGGGAGACATCAGCAATGGTAAAAATCCAAGTAAAATGGCAGGAGCCAAAGATGAGAGGGACCGTGCGAACTCCATACGTCCGGATGTAGCTGCCATTAACTACGGCAAGGGAAGGTCCCCGCTCACCAGAATGAGTGTCAAGTCCCGACGGGGGCAAAACGCTGACCTCTGCGCCTGTGTCGACGAGGAATCACCGCCCTAAATGATAGTCCCACCAGATGCAGAGGCGATGTTTCAGGACAACCGCATCAGCCACTACTGGCGACTGGCCGTGGCGTTTCCCGGAAATGTGCAGGGTGGGCGGCATCGACGGGCCTCCGAACCTCAGCGCTGGTGATAGAAGCACCACATCTCCCTACCGCCGTTGCTCAGTCCCGGCTTCACAGCCGAACCCCCGGTGGAGGCACGAACAGGCCGCTGGGCCCACCGAGGCACAGCCGACACCCAATCGATAGCAGCACCGCCCTGCTGCATGGCCTGCCACAGCTCATCCGCTTGCTCAGCCAGCTGCAGAGGATCGGCAAAATCCTCACCCTCGAGGACTGGTGTGATGTCCTCGGGCACCTGCTCCAGGAATGCATGTTCGAAAAGGAGATAGGGCTGATGACCATCCATCAAGGTGAGCATCTCGCTCATAAACATGGACAGCTTGCGATCACCAAGACTTCCCATGTGCATAAGCTTCACCACCCACTCGCAGCTGCTGAGACCAAAGGTACGCAGGAGGAGCTCCTTGAGGCCCTCATACTTGTCGGCAGCTGCCGGCTGGTGCAGGTAATGCACGAGGCGACCGGCCATGTCCTGATGCAGCGCGCCGGACACATAATAATACTTTGTGTCATCGGCCATAATGCGTCGAATATGGAACTCGTGGCACTGGTAGTAATCCTGACATTACTAATTTTAGAAGTACTATTCTTAGATTTACTTCCAAACTCTTCAACTCCGAGCACCTAGGCCTTTTTTTAACTCATATTGTTGGTGCTGCTGTGCACCAAGACAGCTGGCTGTTGACCCTGGGGCTGTGATGTTCAGAACATGGGCAGTTTGAGAGAAACAACATTCTGTTGAGCCAGGATGTCGGCTGCTTCAGGTTGCTGAGGTAGGTTGTCAGCTGCATCCATTGTGACAATCCAAAAGAACAGTTTTGGATCGTTGGGGTCACCAATATGCCGTGACACATGTTCTGAATAAAGTGATCTTTATTGGCAGATACAGTCAGATATCGCGCGTTGAGAGTGAGCGCTAACCGAGTCCTTGCAGTTGCCATCGGGCACACCCATGACTCATGACGTCATCTTCCCACCAAATGCAGTCACGTGCCCACTCCAGTTCAACTAACGAGGGTTCGATCAATAACTGGCCTAACCACCCGATGGCGCCACAATGTCTTCAGAGTGGCTGTGAAGCATTCTGGAGGAGGAGGGTGAACAGCCAGCTTTCTTGGTGCACAGCAGCACCAACAATATGAGTTAAAAAAACGCCTAGGTACCCGCAGTTGAAGAGTTCGGAAGTAAATCTAAAAATGGTACTTCTAAAATTAGTAATGTCAGGATTACTACCAGTGCCACGTGGTAGTCAAAGTAGAAATAGAACGAAAAATCATATAAACATATGGATGGAGGTGGGAGGATTCAAATATCTGGAGAGGGGGCAGTAGAAGCTGGATGGGCTACACCCGGACAGGTTCAAGACCAATGTCTTGTGGTGGTGGTTATCATTAGTAGTGAGGGGGCTGCACAAAAATAACAGATGGACAGATATTCTGTACAAGGAGGCAGAGAAAGAGGAAAGGATAGAAATAAAAGGCAGGAAGGGGAAAAGTGAAAGTATTGGTAGAGAAATGACAGGCAAAGCACAAAAACTGCCATGATGCAAGTCAATGCAGAGAACAAACAATGTTTAAAAAAAATACAAGCCAAATGATTTTGTGACAATGCATGGAGCATTCATAATAAGGTAGATGAAATAATGGGGTAAATATAAATGTTACTAGCTATGATATAATTGGGATTACCGAAACATGGATCATGCTAAGTAACTGAACATAAAGGGATAACAAATATTTGGGAAAGGTCAGTAAAAAGGAAAAGGCAGAAAAGATAGCATTGCTGGCTAAAGCGGAGATTAACATGATAGAGAGGAAGGATACCATTTCAGATATCCTGCAATCTTAATAGATAGAGCAATGACCCACCTCGGTACATAGATCGATAGGAACTGTAAAAAAGGCTTTCAAATAGCACTTGCCATAGAAGGATAACATTGACGGCAGTACACACAAAATTAAAAACGCAAGTAAAAGGGTACAACAGTAATCACGGGTTTATTGATCCTAATGTGGTATTGTGCACTGAAACAGAAAGAATTAGGAACGCAAAAAACGACTATACCTCAATGGGCAGGCCGAAAAGAATAAAATTAACGAGGACAAAATGTAGGCTCCAGATTCAGAAACAAAATGATTTACGAGGATAGACACAAAAAGCTGGAGTAACTCAGTGGGTCAGGCAGCATCTCTAAAGAAGACGTGACATTTCGGGTCGAGACCCTTTCTTCTTGAGTCTAAAGAACGGTCTCAACCCGAAACAGCACCTGCTCCTTTTCTCCAGAGATACTGCCGGACCTGCTGAGTTTCTCCAGCTTTTTGTGTCAATTTTCGGTGTAAACCAGCATCTGCAGTGCCTTCCTACACTTTTATAATATGGAATACGGTAATAGCAAACGAATTGAACAAATACTTTAAGTCTGCCTTTACAAAAGAGGACACAAATAATCATCTGTCAGAAATAAATACAACAGGGTGGAAATGCCAAACACTAGTTGTAAAGTTAGAGGGAAACTTTAAAGGAAATGTGTGGAGAACTTTTTTTTTTAAATAGTGGTTGATGCCTGAAACACGCTGCCGAGGATGCTGGTGGTGCAGATACAACAGTTGCATTTTAGAGACCTTTAGATAGACCTGTGGATATGCAGGGAATAGAGGGATATGGAACACATGCTGGCAAATGAGATTAACTTGCCATCCTGTTTGGCACAAACATCGTGGCTGAAGGGCCCACCCTTGTTCTATGTACTATGTAAATGTGAAGGAATCATAGGTCTTGGGAGGAAGTGAAGGAAAAAAAACACATTGGCAGCAAAATGTTATGGAAATTGATGGGATAGCCCAATAATGCATCAGTGGTTACTTTTCAACAGTTTTTGGACTCTGGATGAGTTCCAACAGATTACATGGCAGCAAACATAACACCGCTATTTAATAAAGGCAGCGAACAAGGTAAAATATAATTAAAAGCCAGTTAGCCTGACACTAGTGATAGGGAAAATACTATTGTCCATTGTCAAAGATATAATAGCAGGTCCTTTGGAAATGAGTGACAGGATTTGTGAAAGTCAGCTGGGATTCGCAAAATGAAAATAGCACTGAAAAGATTTATTGGAATTTATTTAAAGAGTGGAGTGAATCAGTCAATAATGCATATTAGTTCTTTCAAAGGGCTTTCAATAAGGTGAAGGATGGTGCATTGGTAGAACTGCTGTCTCACAAAGTCAGAGACTCCGGTTCGATCCTGAGCTCAGGTGCTGTCTGTGTGGAGCTTGCATATTCTCCTTGTGACAACATGGATTTCCTCCGGGTGCTCCGATTTCTTCCCACATCCCCAAGACGTGCTTGTTTGTAGGTTAATTGTCTTATGTAAATTGCCTCGAGTGTGTAGAGAGTGGAGGCAAAACTAAGCCAAGCTTGGCATGAACACAGGGCCTATTTCCATGCTGTATATTTCAATCAATCGAGGTCCCACATAAGTGATTAATGTAAGATTTCAAAGTAAAATGGTATTGTAGGAGTAATGTACTGATATGAATAGAGAATTGGTTTGCAATCAAATCTCCTCCAGCTTCCTTTCCCTTCCCTTCCCCCTTCAATAAGTCTGAAGAAGGTACCCAACCTGAAACGTCACCTATCCATGTTCGCCAGGAATGCTGCCTAACCCACTTAACTCAATGCTGAGTTACTCCAGCATTTTGGGTCTGTTTTTAGGCTGTGCAACATGTGACTCTGTCAAATTTTACATCTTCAGAAAATAAATCCTATAATAATTTGATACAAATTATGCAAAAATCATCTTAAGTGGTTAATGTATATTTCCAGAAAATCATGAATAAACAATTCAAATAGAAAAAGCAGTGATATCCCTCACCTGGACCGTTGTATTCCCCTTGTACAACTCCAAAGCTTTAAAGCAAACCTCCAGCCAGCAGAGATCATCTTTTTGCTCACCAAGATCCTTATTTGTGAATATTGTTTCAGCTTTACAAACAGACAATGAAGCATTAGAACATATACTGATCAAAGGGGTTACTGTATTTATGGCAAATGACTAAATGTCCAGTTTTACTCAGAATCTGATATTTCATACATAAATTATGCTGCTAATACTAGGTATGTTGCAAAACTTACCTTTAGCGGCGCTGCAGTTCTGCCGCTCCCCGTGTGCGCGACTTTGGCGCCTTTCAGAGGGGGGGCGGGCTTAAAGTGTCGTTTTTCGACAGACTGGGATAATCGATGAATGTCAGGCGATTTTGTTGCGGAAGAAAAATCGCTCTGACATTTCATCAATGAAGGTATTTTTAAATTACTCAAAATTATTTATTAACTAGAGTAATTTAAAAATCACCTTCAAAAGCCGTGAGCGCAGACAACCGGAAGGATTTTGTGTAGGGGAAAAAAAAGGTAAATAGTTTATTTTTATATTAAAAGTTGGTTTTTCGGGAGGCTTTAATAATATTTTTATGTTGCGAAATGGGGTCCCAAAAAATGTATGAACAAACAGTATTTTTCCTCCCGACTTCACCGCTAACCGCAACGTTCTAATCCACCTCATCCCACTAAAACCCACTCGCTAGCTGATTTAAATGGCCATTAATTTACAGGCATAAAACACTAAATTCCTTCCATTTGGCCCAGAAATTCATGAAAATGAGATTTAAAAATTATGTTATATTGTGGATTATTGTGTGAATGTTATTTGGACACTTAGGCAATTTTAAAAAAGTTTATCTTTTCTTAAGAAATGGATAGATGTTTAGATCTACTCATTGAATTTTGTAATTAGCTACAATTAGATAACTAACTAATTATATGCTTTAATTTCAGGTAATCCAAGTAAGATTGTTTAATATTTGTTTCAGAATGCTTCAATCTATAATAACTGAAAATTTCATTGAGTTCTCTTAATTTTTAAGAAAGTTACGGGCTTTTAACTTTTCCAGATCACAGCTTTTGAGTTAAGTCAATTGAAAGGCAATGGGGAGCAAGATGCTAACTTCCGAGTGTGAAAATGGCCATAACTTTCTCAATATTGAAGATATGAAAGTAAATTAGGTGTCAAATTAAACTTCTTTTTATGCTTTATCTGATGGGATAAATTGCAGACTTGATTTTTTAAATCTCAAAATTTTGTAACATTGCTACTAATACAGCAAAGGTACTGCAAATAAAGATTTTCATGTAGATTATGCTGAAATGTTCTCAAGTCATTAACATATCTCAGGACTCCCAAAACAATGTAAGTAAAACATTTTTGTTGGGAACTCTGCTGACAATTTCTTGCCTTTCTTCATAAATGGGCTCTGCACGGTCTAATAGTGGACAAGAGTTCACTATAATCACCAATACGCATGCTATGGAATCTGTTGCCCGATTCCCTACCAAAATTAACATGGTACATAATTCAAGAATAATTTGAATGGCAATTATATGGCTGAGAGAAAGAAGACCAGGCATGTTATCTTTTTGAAATAAATAGTTTTTGATGAATTTACTTCATTTTTTAAAAATTTATTTCATTTATTTTGGCGTTTCTGATGTTTGACACGGAACAAAGCAGCGGGCACAGGGGGTTTTGTGGACAGGGCTTACGCTATTCAATTTATGTTGTGAACCAACCACATTGGTGAAGTTCATCTGCTAAACAAAGCTATGTCACTCAGCTTCAAGGTAGTTTCAGTTGGCAAGATCAGCCAGAGGGTCTGGCTTTTATAAATGTGTTCCAAAGAGGAATGCATGGGACAAGTGTGAATACCTTGCCTAACTAACAAAATTGGGACCAAACCTAGTGATGATGCATTTTTGAAATGGAATCATGAGCAACCTTAGAAGCACAAAACTCTATTTGCACACAGCAGGCTCCTACAAACATCAAGGGTCCTGATCAGATATTCTCTTTTTGCGATGTTGATTTACTTTGGTAAAGATACTGGGAATATCACCCCCACTTTTCTTTTAAAAAGTACCATAGGACATTTTTAGCTATCTTAGAGGGCAAATTGGGCATTCGTTTAACATCTGGTCTCAGAGTCTTGATTTAATGCTTCAACTGAAAGACAGCAATTCCAAACAAGGCAGCCCTCCTGCACTTAAGTGCAACCCTAGGTATATATATTCAATTTTCTGGAATAAAACTTAAATACACAAAGTTTAGACTAAGACAAAATAATATTATTGGCTGAGATGTAATCACACTATGCCAATTTGTTAGCTTTGTGCAGCAATTTTTCGGAACAGACATGAAGACGTGTGCAGGTAGGTAACAAATACATTAAAAACTTAGACGATCCATCAACATTTCTAATCATGAAAGACGACTGATATTTCATGGTAAACTCTTAGATTCTAACATTTGTATGCCCAGCTACCCCCTGCATGTTGTAAATATTTAATTTGGGCTTAATCTAAAACTATGCCATTCCATGCAAATTTTTTATAGCAATTATCTAGCTCATCCCTCACAGTAAAGTTTCAACAGAAATGTTCATGAAGAGAAGGTGGTCATTTTCTTCTTTAATAAATTCCCTTTTACCTTCATTCTACTTCAGAAAAGTACTAAGTAGAAATCTGATATTTCCCGATAAATAAGAATGGGAAAACAGTAGCTGTGAAAGTAAAATAGAGAGTCTCCACATGATATTTACAGGTTCTCTAAAAGTAACACTAGTACTGGATCATTTTCATGAGGTGACAACAGGTGCATTTGGCCCTTCGAGCCAGCCATTCAATGAGATCATGGCTGATTGCTCCTTATTCTTAAACTGTGGCCCCTGGTTCTGGACTCCCCCAACATCGGGAACATGTTTCCTGCCTCTAGCGTGTCCAAGCCTTAACAATCTTATATGTTTCAATGAGATCCCCTCTCATCCTTCTAAACTCCAGAGTGTCCAAGCCCAGCTGCTCCATTCTCTCAGCATATGATAGTCCCGCCATCCCGGGAATTAACCTTGTAAACCTACGCTGCACTCCCTCAATAGCAAGAATGTAGTTCTGCAAATTAGGGGACCATAACTGCACACAATACTCCAAGTGTGGTCTCACTAGGGCTCTGTACAACTACAGAAGGACCTCTTTGCTCCTATATTAGATTCCTCTTGTTATAAAGGCCAACATGCCATTCGTTTTCTTCATTGCCTGCTGTACTTGCATGATTACTTTCATAGACTGATGTACAAGGACCCCTAGATCCCATTGTACTTCCCCTTTTCCCAACTTGACGGTCTCGACCCGAAACGTCGCCTATCTCCTTTGCTCCTTAGATGCTGCTGCACCTGCTGAGTTTCTCCAGCTTTTTGTGTAACCCGCCATTTAGATAGTAATCTTCCTTCCTGTTTTTGCTACCACAGTGGATAACCTCACATTTATCCGCATTATGTCTTTTGATGGATGATGAAAAGCACATGCAAACCAGGAAGTTAAGCTCCACATCTCTGAATGGGTTTCAGGTGAATGTTTTTATAAACATTTTAGAAGGTTTCTTACTTAAAAGAGCCATACTGCTCAGAGCTGCAGCTTGTAAAGTTCCATTCAGTGGATATTTCACAACCGCTTCAATGACAATCTTGTGTGCACCATTCAGAACCAAAATACTATAAAAATTATCTGAAAAACAAAATATGAATAGATTAAAATATGAATAAATAAATGAATATATTTATCCTTAATAATTCACTAATATGTATTCAAAATGGCTCATTTATTTAAAATTGCAATTAATTTAAACTCACCAAGTGCAAACCTCTGAAATAGACAGCAACCAATTTCATGAATTGCCTCACTGTTGGAAAATCTTTTCATTACATCCATTACCAAACTGTAACATTTTTCATTTCCAGACATCAAAATTTCCACGTTATTTTCTGAAAATAAGAATGTATATTTAAATAAATATCTAGCTCCGTTGCACGATTTACTGAAGCATTCATCATCAAATGAATGTTCACAGATGTTAAATAGTCTTTTTGTCACACCAACCAGTCAATGACAGATTCAACACAATCACCACTTTGCAAGTTCGAAGTCAGTTAGTGGATAACAACTTAGCAAGTATTAAATAGTTATCATAGTAAACGTGATAAGATTCTGATCCAAGATTATCACGATAGAAGACTTACGTGAAGTAGCCAAGGGAAGCAGAGCCCTTAGGCCATTCAAAACTGTACCCTCATGTTCCGAAAACTTTTTTATGGCTTCAAGAATGACTAAGTGATCTTCCGCTTCCACAAATTCAAGCACGTGTTCATCTGAAACTTAAATCAATGCCAAATAGTATATATCGGGTATCAAAAATTGGAGGGCAGAGTTCCTCAACAAGGCTGGGACTATTCCCTTACAGGAATAATTTAAAATGTACTTGTCACAGGTGGGAATTATTGGTGGTTGGGTTGTGGAAGGAAAAGATGCCAAGACGCAAGAGCGGAGCATTCTCCCGATAGCGAATATCCTCTAGGCAATATCCAGGCAATATTCTGGTAAACCTCTTCTGCACCCTCACCAAGTCCTCCACATCCTTCTTGTAATGGGACGGTCAGAATGCAAGTCAGTAGGCAAATGCCACCTAACCAAAGTCGTATTAAGCTGCATCAGGACTCCTGTAATCAATGACCCCATCCATGAAGCCAAGCATACAATATGCCTTCTTTACCACTCTAGCCTCTTGTGTTGCCACTTTCAGGGAGTTATGGACTTGGATACCACAATCCTTCTGTACATTAATGCTGTTAAGGGGCTTCCATTATTACCAGTATACTGTTGCCTTACATTCAACCTCTTGAACTGCAACAGCTTGCACTTGCTTGGATTAAACACTATCTGCCATTTCTCTGCCCATTTCTACAGCTGATCTGTACCTCGCTGTATCTCACAGTTTGCAAGTCTAGCGATCTTGACATCGTCTGCAAATTTACCAACTAACCGATCTACTTTCATGCCCAAGTCATTTATATGCATCACAAACAACAGAGGGCCAAAAACAAATCCCTGCACAACTCCAGAGTGACAGCTCAAGTCAGTGACAGTACAATTCAGTTAAAAAATATTTTGTTTCTGTAATAAACAATTGCAATGCAGAGAGAAAATTTAAAAACAAATCACCAAGATAGCATAAAATTGCTCAACAGATATATATTAAAAAAAAATAACCACCCATGACATATGAGTTTTCACACTAGCCACTGCGCTATAAAAAAATCTTATTCCAATCCCATCTTGAATAATTATTCCATTATGGTACCTTTTTCTAAGAGTCTGTGTAACACTTGACATCCATGCATCTGGATTTCACAATGTTCGGCAAATTTCCGCATCCCATCAACAATAATAGAAACAACATCAATTTCTTCATCTTGGAGCAATAATGAAATTTCATCTGCAATGGGATGTCAAAGCATGTTTACATGTAAGCCAAAACACATTATCCCATCAAGAAAACAACATGCAAAAAAGCAAACCTAAATAGCTAAATATTTATTATTTATGAAAATAATTTTCACTTAACAATAAATAATCCATTAATCATTCACTGGGGAACAATACAGAAGCCTCCTCATGGCGATCCCCTGAAACGATGACACGATGCACTCTGCGACGCGTCGGGCAACCAATTCTGTCAACACGTTGGACGACGGCGGAAGCCAACAGCGAGCTATGCGTCGTCTGGCACACAAGCGAACGAACGAATCATTCACTTTGGAGTACATTTAAAACAGACAGAACTTGTATGTAAATGAGTTTACGACATCATTAATACATTTCTCAGCTTTCCGGGAAAAAATGATTTGTCACAAATCTCTGAATTCCATCTCTGCTTCACCCTCCTCTGATTTTATATATCGGCACTCATTTCAAATGACCATTTATCTTTATACCTTTACAAATGTTATGCACTACATTACAACATAACATTTTTAACCTCTCATTACTGAGGTTTGTGGTTCCCACTTGCTTTTAAAGGAGGAGGCCCAGGACAGAAAGGTCAGCATGGGATTGGGAAGGGGAGTTAAAATGTGTGGCAACTAGAAGATCGTGTAAGCCATGGCGGACGGAATGTAAGTGTTCAGCAAAATAATCGCTAAGTCTGTTTGCTCTTGCCGTTGTATAGGAGCCCACGCTGAGAACACAGAATACTGTAGATGAGGTTGGAGAAGATGCAAGTAAACCTCTGCCTCACATGAAAGGACTATCGGGGTCCCTGGATTGAATTGAGGGAGGAGGTATAAGGAGAGGTGTTGCATCTCCTGCTCTTACAGGGGAAAGTTCCTGGGGAGGGGGTGGTCTGGGTGAGGAGGCATGTGTGAACCAGTGAGTTGCGGAGGGAACGGTCTCTGCGGAAAGCAGGAGTGGAGATGGGAAGATGTGACTAGTAGTGGGATCCCATTAAGGTATCAAAGGTTATGGGAAGAAGGCAGAAGAATGCAGTTGAGAGGGAAAGATAGATCAGCCATGGTTAAATGGCAGTTTACTTGATAAGCAGAATGGACTCATTCTGCTCCTATGACTAATGAAACATATAATTGAACAAGATAGATCTGAAATTGTTTGGTCTGTGGCTGAACATGAACAACTGCACACCACCAATTAGTAAGAAAATGTAAATTACAAATTACAAATCAATCGCAATTTTTCAGGATTTTCATCTTTATTGAGACTAATGATGACACTGACTAAAACTTAATACTGGAATACTGTACCTGATTGAATAAGCAGTATTAACACCTCAAAGCCAATCAGCAGTATGGTAGGATTAGAATGGTAACGCAACAACAAATTCAGGATTTGTCTAAAATATATAAATACAAAGGGAAAAAAGTGATACAACATTCTGATAAAAAAATATTTTTTAAAGTGCAGTTTCAACATTGGTTTCAAATATTTTGATTTAAAAATGTAATCGAAAACCATTCCCTCCAGATTTCTGAAGGAAAAGCCAAGCTATTTAATTACCTGAGTATATTAGTTAGTCAAATATTTTCACAACTCTTAGGCCAACAATACAAAAACAAAGTCAACTAGGCGTCCCATACCAGCGAAGTAGTTTGGCCAACCACCAGGGGTGGTTGGCCAAACTACTTTCATGTTGAAATATTCAACAACAAAACTAAAGAACTGAAGAAATTGCATTTACATAGCACTTTAGAATATCCCAAATTTCTTTGGCGGCATAAATTCTTTGGGGGCACAGTGGTGCAGCGGTAAAGTTGCTGCCTTACAGAGTAAGCCGTACAGTGTGCTGCTGGACAAAGTTTGCGTAGTTTGTATGTTCTCCCTGAGACCATATGGATTTTCTCTGGGTGCTCCGGTTTCCTCCCACGTTCTAAAGGCATACAGGTTAATTGGCTTCTGTTAAATTGTAAATTGTCCCTAGTGTGTAGTATAGTGCTAGTGTAAGGTTGAGTGAGTGGGCAGATGTGTGGCAGATGCAGTATAATATAGATAAATGTGAGGTTATCCACTTTAGCGGCAAAAACAAGGGGGCAGATTATTATCTCAATGGGGTTAGGTTAGGTTAGGTAAGGGGGAGGTACAGCGAGACCTGGGTGTCCTTGTACACCAGTCACTGAAAGTTGCCGTGCAGGTGCAGCAGGCAGTGAAGAAAGCTAATGGAATGTTGGCCTTCATAACAAGAGGATTTCAGTATAGGAGTAAAGAGGTTCTTCTGCAGTTGTATAGGGCTCGGGTGAGACCACATCTGGAGTACAGGTTTGGTCTCCTAATTTGAGGAAGGACATCCTTGTGATTGAGGCAGTGCAGCGTAGGTTCACGCGATTGATCTCTGGGATGGCGGGACTGTTTTCACCCAGAGAGTTGTGAATTTATGGAATTCCCTGCCACAGAGGGCAGTGGAGGCCAAATCACTGGATGGATTTAAGAGAGAGTTGGATAGAGCTCTAGGGGCTTGTGGAGTCAAGGGATATGGGGAGAAGGCAGGCACGGGTTATTGATAGCGGACGATCAGCCATGATCACAATGAATGGCGGTGCTGGCTCGAAGGGCCGAATGGCCTCCTCCTGCACCTATTTTCTATGTTTCTATGTACGGGTGATCACTCGTCACCGAGGACTCGGTGGGATGAAGGGCCTATTTCAACACTGTATCTCAATATAACAATGTAGAACATAAGTGCAGGAAAGAACTGCAGATGGCGGTTTAAAGCGAAGAAGGATGTCGCCCATTCCTTCTCTCCAGAGATGCTGCTTGTTGAGTTACTCCAGCTTTTTGTGTCTATCTTTAGAACATGTGTACAGTCCAATCTCCCGCAAACAGTGCCTCAGGGTCACCTTACTTGCTCATCTTTAAAATTGGCTTTAGGATTATCTCTGGGATTATTTTATTTCCATTTGCGGAGGATTGTAAAATCTCCATTGAAAGGGCAGTTTTATTTTTAGCCTACTCAAAATTCATTGACCAGTTTGGCAGTGATTTGTAATAAAGAATAGCATTCATCATCCAGGCTCACATGAGACATTCTCATCATAGATTCATTTGACTGCGATGCAGGAACTCAGTGGGGAAGAAAGATGGAAACGAGATGTGGGGGTGGGACAAATCCTAGCAAGTAATAGGTGGATATAGGCAAGGATGATTGGCAGATGGATGGAATAAATGACAAAGGTGATAGGTAAACAGGACACAAAGGGTGACAGATAAGGAGAGAAGTGAAATGTAAATTTGAAGTGAGGAATATGGATGAAGGGGCAGGGGAGAGGAGCAAGAGGGAAGCTAAAAGAGAACTGTGGGACTCAGGGATAGGAGGCGAGTGTAGGAAGGAGAGGAAAGAAGCATAATGACTGGAATGGTGTGAGATGGTGGGAACAATAAGTGTGAGGGGGCAGGGGAAAGAGAAGGGGGGTGGAGGGTTTACAAAATTAGAAAGCTACCCAAGAAGAATATGAAGCTCAGTTCTTCCAGTTTGCATCTAGCCTCAAGGGCCTGTCCCACTTGGGAGACCTAATCTGTGAGTTCTGGCGAGCTTGCCCTCGACTCACAGCATGGTCGCCACTAGGTCGTAGGAGGTCTTCAAAACTTTCCTTCATGCTCGAGAGTGGTCTCCGCGAACTCGAGTCCTCAACTAGGTCGCGGCGCTTTTTTCAATATGTTAAAAAAATGCCCGTGAGTAAAAAAAGGTCGCCATGGAAAAAATCGTTATTTTTTTACTCGTAGGTTTAGTCATAGTAGGTCGTAGTAAGTCGGCATGTTAATCGTAGGTAATCGAGGGTAGTCAAAGGTAGTTGTAGATAGTCTTCATCATAGCCGAAGGGAGGTCGAAGGAGGTCGTCTTCACTGTCCACTATTCGGTGTCCAATTTTCCAGAAGTTAGTCGTAGCTAGTCGAAGTTGGTGTTCAACATAGTCGAAGGAGGTCGAATGAGGTCTTCTACATAGTCGAAGGAGGTCTTCAATATTTCATTTTTCCAAACTCGCCAATTAGGTCACCCAAGTGGGACAGCCCCTTCACTCTAGCAATTAAGGAGTTCAAGGACAGAAAGGTCAGTATTAGCATGGAAAGGGCTGTTCAAATGTGCAAAACCAGGAGCTCCAGCAAGCCTTGAAGGACTGACCACAATTGTTCAGCAAAATGATTGGTTAGTCTACACTTGGTCTCACCGATGTAAAGGAGGCCACAGTAGGAGAACCAGATGAAGTAAACAAGGTTGGAAGAGTTGCATGTTAACAATGTCAGCTTATAGCATCAATAGTCAGCATCTTCAGGGATGCAGAGATGGAAATTGGTGGAAAGTAAATAAAAATGGTATTTACTATGAAATATTCCACATATTGCAAGCAAGAACATGGAAAAAAATCTTACCCGAGTTGATTTAAAACTGTGCTGGTAAAGCAGCAGCTTTAATTTAAATCAAGAAGAGGCACTTAATTGGTAAATATATTGACCAGCAAGGAAATTAGAGTGTATAACAGAAAAACAACTGTAAGTGTGTTCATTAAATGTCGGACTCAGATGAAATCAGTTTCTTTTTAAAAAAAAGAGTAACAAAAAAATATCCAAAAATGTTAAGGATATCAAGTTAATGAAGTTTCCAAAAAAAAGAAGAAATGCTTTCAGATGTGAAATAAAAACAACTAACTGAAACTGAAGGACCCGTTTCCATGATGTATCTCTAAACTAAACGAAAGAAGATTAGAAAAGCATATCACAAAAAAAAATTGAGTTGTGACACAAAGGAAAGAGCAAAATCATATGGTGAGAACAATCCACAAACAAGAAATTAGCATGACCAAGCAAAAAAATCCTAAATCTTAAATTAAAGGAAAATTAATTAAAAAAATAAATGGAATTATTCCAAGGTGAGATAAACAGACTGAATTATAGCTTTACACAAAACTTCACCATTTAAATAAAAACAAACAATAATTGGCAATTTTTTAAATAATTAATTACTCTCATGCTGTTCCACCATCTCACACAGTGTCTTGTTTGACAACGATTGTTTTCCAACCGATTTGGTTTAGAGATACAACATGGAAACAGACTCTTCAGCCCAGAGGGTCCATGCAAATCCGTTCACGTCATTCTATGTTATCCCTAAATCCTAGGAGCAATTTTAGAGAGGCCAATTATCCTGCAGGCATACACATCTTTGGGATGTGGGAGGAAACGGGAGCACCCAGAGGAAACCGACGTTGTCACAGTGAGAACGTGCATACTCCATACACACAGCACCCAGAGTCCCAAGGATCGAACCTGGGTCACTGGCGCTGTGAGGCAGCAGCACTACCAGCTGTGACACAAAGCTGATTGTGCCATGGTGGAGGATCAATTTACTTCAGTCACTACTGAAGTGACCATTATAAGTTGCCCTCACACCAGTTACTGTTCCACCAATCTCAAAAATCCAAACATTTTACTCAAAGCAGATCTGAAACCATTACAAAATAGGAAATTGAAAATCATTCTGGCACACTGCAACGTTTTTTTTACAAAATGAATGTTAGTTTCAGTCATGTGTTATTTTACACACATTTCATCCTGTCAGAAAATACTCACTCATGCACACCAAGAACATCCCAGTCCTTTCCCACATCTTGGGGTGCAGCCAACTTGTTAACTGTGTCTGGGCACAGCTCAACCAGTTTACAAAATAAAGACCAACCTGTCTGGTCAAAATAAAAATAAAATATACATTGAAGCACCGTGCCATAAAAAGTTAATAAACATAATTTCTGTTCAGTCTACTTTTTTTTTGCAATACAAATTCAAACCTTCTTCATATGATTAAAGTATATAAATCACAATATAGTTAACACTTGTTATATGAGATCATGGGCGAGGGAGGGGTGGGAGGG
Source organism: Raja brachyura (assembly GCA_963514005.1). Next base: position 32,889,454 of record OY740799.1, read on the forward strand.
GAATAATAACCAAGTAAGGGGTCATCGAGTTATTGAGTATCATTGGAAAAGTAGACGGAACAAAGAACTTCCGATGCTGATTAATACACAAATGGACACAAAGTATTGAAGTGACTCAGCTGATCAGGCAGTATCTCTGGAGAACAAGAACGTGTGAGGTTTTGGGGCGGGGACCCTTCGTCGGACTCTGGGCCTGGAATCCAAACGCGTTGACGGCCCTGCAGGCGGCCGGAGCACAGGTAGAGGTCGCCGGTGTGGTAGAGGTCGACGACTGGCGCAGCCTGAAAGTGGACGAGGAACCTATGTGGGCTGGCATCGGCAGCATTAGCACCCCCTCAGGTAGCGTTTCTCAGATTCCAACCTTTGGTCCTCTTGAAAACTCTCACCATGCACATTGGTTTTAGATACCTGTGCTATGGAGAAGACTTTCCTATGATCTGTTCCCATCATAATTTTGTACTGTATACCTCAATTCCAACAAAAAAACCCCGCCTCTCCTCATAATTGAAACACTCCATCCTGGACAAGATCCCATTAAATCTTCTCTGTAGCCGCTCCATTGCAATTACACTCTTCCTATAGTGTGACAACTATAACAGCACATACAATCCCAACTCTGTCTTAAACAATGTTTTATAAAGTGTTATCATAATCTCCCAGTTGATGAACAAAGTTTCCCAAATGCCTTCTTCACCCCCTTATCTACCAATGCTGCTACCTTCAAGGATCCTTAAGTACCTCTGCTCCTCAATGCATTTCAAACCCCTACCATTCGTTATGTATGTCCTACCCTTAATAATCCACAAAATTCATCACTCTGAATATATCAGGATTAAATTAATCTGCACTGCTCTGGCCATCTTAACAACTGATCATTGTTTAGTAACTTATGATGATCTATAAACACTAATAATTTTCTTGTCATCTATGAATAATACCTCTCACATTTTTTGAATTACTTTTTTCTATACAAGTATCTTCTAACATTTACTATGCTCCCATGCTTTCATTTATTTATCCCCACCATATGCTTCCATCATTTTTATTTACCACTTGATAGCCCCTGACATTGAGGTTTTCCTGGATTTCCTGGCCTTACCTTACACTCTTATGGAAATATTTTGGCCCGGAACTCTCACAATTTCACTTTTAAAATAACAATCAAAGTGAATATTTCAGTTGGAGTGAATGCAATCTAGAACTTTTTCCCCATCTTTATCAACTGCATCACGAAAGCAGGGACATTTGTAAAAGTATACTAAAATAATGATAGTGTTTATTTGAAATTCACTTTTTCCAAGATTCGATGTGTTGCTTATTCCCAGACTGCTCATAAAGATGGTAGTAATCATCTTCATGAACTGATATAATATTTTTAGTACTTGATATATAACACAATCTACTAAGGTGGATAGCACAATCATAGGTACATAGAGAGACCACAGTCTCGTTCGAAAGACAGGAAGGGTTTGATGAAATAACAATTTTTTGAACTGTAGAACGTCTGACAATTTAACTGTCACATGGAGCACTTTCTTACAGATCTCCAAGATCATTAGTGCTATTCAGGTAAAGCATGACTGTAAAGCTTTAAAATATTCTACCAACAGACTTATGGTGTTCAAAAATGTTTGAACAAACAGTTTAAGAAGAGTTGTTTAGTGAAAGAGGGATGCACGTTTTCATCAGTGGCATGCATGGATCATGGCATTCATCACTTACCGGAAAATTGTACAAATTAACACCGAAAAAAAAGTTTACCTCTTTAAATTAAGAGCAGATAATTTTCAAAATTACTCTTGAGCCTATAGTGCAACAAACTGCACCGAAACAAACATATCAATTGGATATTAACACCAGTCATTGCATTTTATATTTAAATATCATCGACAGAAAACAGACCATAATTTAAAACGAAATGTCACGGCCTACCTGTTGAATACTGGATACATCAGCAAAATATTCCAGAACAACCAACAGCGGCATGTGGACATTCTTATTTTCGAATAGACTTGAGGCTATTTAAAACATAAACAACCAGAACTGGGCGTAAAAACATGACCGCCAGATCTTCCGATGGCAGATTTTAAATTATACTGAAATTCTCTCAACATTTACCATTTTGAACGGTGGTAAGGTGAATTAAATCTTCCAAAATCTGAAGCAAAGCATTCAATTGTGTTCCCTGCTCCACGATTTGGAGCCGAACGATAAGTTTCTTAAGCTTTTCTTCCTGTTGCTCAGAGTTCGCCATGGTATCTCAGCATTGGCCGTCTCTCAAGTTCGCACGAAGGCAAAACCTTCGGTGTGCGGCAGCTTTCAAGGTCAGATTCGCTACTTTCAAATAGTTAGGGATCGGACCTATTGGGCCTTGTCAAGTAATGTCCCAGTCCGAAATAAAAACAAAACAATTTACTAGTTTCCGTCCCAGCTACAGGGACTTTCCGACGGAGGCTTCACCACAGGCCGGTCGCGTTCCGCTTTCACACTACAGAGATTAACTAACAGTTACAAACTGCGCCCGTCCTTCTTGAAAATTATCACAATCAACAAAGATACCTCGCACCATTTGACTCCAAATTTAAAATCGACATTGGTGTTGGACAATTCAGATCTGATATCAAGGCTGGGCCGAAGAAGGCAAATCCACGGTTGCCGCGACCAAAGGGAAATTGGCAAATTATCAAGGATCTGTGGTAATTTATCGACAGCGGCTTTTTTTCTTCTCTAGTGTTTGGTTCTTGCATTACCATATTGCTCCGAGATTTACAAATAAAATGTTTTTTTGTCACGATTAAGAGGGGTCGGTTCATTTAAGATGGTTTTAATCAAATGCATTTCTCAGTTTGCTCCGAAAATGGATTAATCGTCACTAAACCAGATACTGCAGCTTCACGTTCCACTGCGCTGGTGTATTCCGTGGGATGTCGTCCGTAAAGTAGCTATGGTTTAAAACATTTGGCTTAACCCATAACTTGGCAATATTTCAAACTGCAGGTTAGTTCTTCCATTTCTTATCCAAAGTTTGTGTCCACGAAGCACGGTGTGTTCTCCAGTTGCCATGGACCTTCTTACCATTTGATCAACGTCTCCTCTAACCATGTCCCTGTAGCGCCCGAGTCTGGACGTTATCATGCAAGTTCAGCTCCTCACTATAAAATATTGCACATTGAATGTTAGAACTTTCCTGCTTAACCCCAGTTGTGTCCGATTAGAAATGTCACTCTGCTATCATAGCTGGGAACTCTGACACATTAACATTGTCAGCCTGAGTGAGATAGGATAAGCAAGAGATGGTCACCTTAAAATACGAGGTGGTGACTATATGTCTTGTAAAAGGGGAACAGACTTTTCACGAAGTGGTATTCACTGTTAAAGATGAGTTAGAAAGCAGTAAAAGTGATTGCCCCAGCTGAATAAGTGAAAAACCCATGACCTTTAGCTCATGCCAATTGGAATCAGGTTTCTATGGTCATCATTACATAAGCAACAATATGCAGGAAGAAGCACAGCCAGGTAGTCTGATTTAACAAAATATAGGCAAGGAATGAAGCGGTAGGTGTCTCTAAAGGGCTTCCATATCCTTCTCCAGCATGAATATGGATGTGCAGGGTCGGCCTTAAGCCAATTGCACCAATTGCTCCCAATTGGGCCCCGCGCCTAAGGGGGCCGTGCACTAGGCTGGTGGGCACCACACTCTATCACCTCAGCAGCGACCCCAGTAGGTGAAATTCCTCACCGACAACAACACAGCCCCGCGGTTAACTCTCAATACTGTCACCACCTTCAGGGAAACTATTCCCGTATCCCTTTCCGCACCCACACTTACCAGTATTTTACACCCGGGCATGGGGGACCTGTTACTACAACTTTACTTCAGACAGTTACAGTGAGCCTGCCAGCAGATGTGTACACACGCCTGATGTTACTGACCGAGCAGCTGACTCTTATCTGGAATTAGTCAGTCAAGGTGCATCTGAAGCAAACGGTGCCATCCGCTCCTACAAGCAGCAGTTACCAAATGGAATATCGTTTGATTTACGCCAGACACTCGCATGCATAAACGTGTGGACACAATAGTTCCTTCATTGTCACGTCTACCAAGGTACAGTGAAATTATTTTGCATACAGATCAGTGCGATTATTGCCGTACCCAAGTACACTGCCCGGTTAGCACATAATAAACATAAACAGGCACTGAGTCTATGTGCAATAGTCGCCAGGTGTTGGCGCCATTTCACAGTCCCAAAGGCCTGTTGTAGCGGTCACGCTGACTCAAGAGACTTATGGGCTGTAATACAACAGATCATAACTCCTACAGAGCATACCAGGTTCCTACCCACTTTAGGACACCCAACTCATGAAGCACTGACTAATGTGATCGCTGATAATAGTGCGAGAGAAGAAGCAGTTTTAACTGCCCTTTCTAATACCCTTCCGACAGATATTGCTAGGATTCTGAATGTTCGGCCAAAGAAACAAGAGGGAGCAGATTAGTTTTTAGAAAGGTTCTCGGAATTATATATGGACCAGTCAGGAGATCTAAATTTTCGGAATGGGGAAAATTCTCCTCAGTACTGCGCAATACTGTTAAAGTGTCTGCCAACTAATGTGGCCAAAGCAATTAAACAAACATGGACTGGTCGGAAAACAGTTCTAGTCAAATGGCTCGTGCAGTGAGGTATCACTGGAAGGATATCAAGAAACAAGAGAGTCAGCCAGTGGTTAAGGCAAAAACTGTATACGTGATAAAGAAGGAGGTGCCAAAGTCTAATTTAGATTCATGGAATCCTAAGACAAGAGCAAGGCATGGATTGATAGAATGGACAAGGGCACCAGAGCCAGATTATCCAGGCTACCCTGATGAGCCACCTCCCCTAGAACCAATTTCCCCAAGACCGAACTGGAGAGGCAACAGAATATTGGGACCAGACCAATGCTACACTTGCGGTGGATTGGGTCACTGGAGTAGGGAGTGCCCAACATGAGGACAAAATGAAGGAAGGGGTCACCGAAGATATCAGAGGGAGCAAAGAGGGAACTGGCACAGAAATCAATGGCAGAGAAGATAAACACCCTTTTCCCAGATTAGTCCATTCTCACATTCCTGATTAGCAAATTTAATAGTGACTGGATGCAAATCTAACGAAGAACCTGTACTATCATTGCGGGTAGAGGGAAGAATATGCACCTTTCTGGTAGATACAGTGAGCATCCATGTCATCTCTTCAATCAATTTATAACCATCCCAAGTCAAGTGAAGTTCAGAGCCCGTCTGGTTTTCAGGGACAAGTTTGCCAGTATCCCATCTCTAAGCCAGTTGAAGTGGTATATTGAGGCAAGGCAATAAAATACAGATTTGTGAATGTATTATTGAACAATTTCTTTTCTTCGGTATTCACCAAGGAGAAGGATATTGAACTCTGTGAGGTAAGGGAAAAAAGTAGAATAGCTATGGAAACTATGAGATTCAAAGAGGAGGAAGTACTGACACTTTTGAAAAATATAAAAGTGGATAAGTCTCCGGGTCCTGATAGGATATTCCCTAGGACATTGAGGGAAGTTAGTGTAGAAATAGCAGGGGCTATGACAGAAATATTTCAAATGTCATTAGAAACGGGAATAGTGTCGGAGGATTGGCGTACTGCGCATGTTGTTCCATTGTTTAAAAAGGGTTCAAAGAATAAACCTAGCAATTATAGACCTGTTAGTTTGACGTCAGTGGTGGGCAAATTAATGGAAAGGATACTTGGAGATAATATATATAAGCATCTGGATAAACAGGGTCTGATCAAGAACAGTCAACATGGAATTGTGCCTGGAAGTTCATGTTTGACAAACCTTCTTGAATTTTTTGAAGAGGTTACAAGGGAAAATGATGAGGGCAAAGCAGTGGATGTTGTCTATATGGATTTCAGTAAGGCCTTTGACAAGGTTCCCCATGGAAAGTTGGTTAAGAAGGTTCAATCTTTGGGTGTTAATGGCGGAGTAGCAAGATGGATTCAACAGTGGCTGAATGGGAGATGCCAGAGAGTAATGGTGGATGGCTGTTTGTCAGGTTGGAAGCCGGTGACCAGTGGGGTGCCCCAGGGATCTGTGTTGGGTCCACTGTTGTTTGTCAATGATCTAGATGATGGGGTGGAAAATTGGATAAGTAAGTATGCAGATGATACTAAGATAAGTGGTGCTGTAGATAATGAAGTAGATTTTTAAAGTCTACAGAGAGATTTGGGACATTTGGAAGAGTGGGCTGAAAGATGGCAGATGGAGATTAATGCTGATAAGTGTGAGGTGCTACATCTTGGCAGGACATATCAAAATAAGACATACATGGTAAATGGTAGGGAATTGAGGAATGCTGTGGAACAGAGGGATCTAGGAATAACTGTGCATAGTTCCCTGAAGGTGGAATCGCATGTAGATAGGGTGGTAAAGAAAGCTTTTGGTGTGCAGGCCTTTATAAATCAGAGCACTGAATATAGGAGTAGGGAAGTAATGTTAAAATTGTACAAGGCATTGGTAAGACCAATTCTGGAGTATGGTGTACAATTTTGGTCGCCTAATTATAGGAAGGATGTCAACAAAATAGAGAGAGTACAGAGGAGATTTACTCGAATGTTGCCTGGGTTCCAGCAACTAAGTTACAGAGAAAGGTTGAACAAGTTAGGTCTTTATTCTTTGGAGCGCAGAAGGTTAAGGGGGGGACTTGATTGAGGTCTTAAAAATGATGAAATGGATAGACAGAGTTGACGTGGATAAGCTTTTCCCATTGAGGGTAGGGAAGATTCAAACAAGAGGGCATGACATGAGAAATAAGGGACAGAAGTTTAGGGGTAACATGAGGGGGAACTTCTTTACTCAGAGAGTGGTGGCTGTGTGGAATGATCTTCCTGCAGAAGTGGTGGAAGCAGGATCGATTTTAACATTTAAAAGTAAAGTGGATAGGTATATGGATGGGAAGGGAATGGAGGGGTATGGTCTGAGTGCAGGTAGATGGGACTAGGGGAAAATGAATGGTCGGCTCGGACTGGATGGGCCGAGAAGGCCTGTTTCCATGCTGTAATTGTTATATGTTATAACAACTGGATTAGATTGCAATCTGATGGATAGAGATTTGCTCTGCGCATTTCAATTGAAAATTGAATGCGGCGATGGTGGAATAATGGTGACCACATGGGCTCCCGAAAGGCAACGTTATTCAAGAGTGACACCCCTAGATGTCACCTCTAGGTGGTCCCTAGATTTAGATGAAGAACCTCCACTTCATATTACATTGGCTTATGACAGAAGTGGCAAGAATAAACTAGTTAGAAGCCTTCTTCAGACCTTATGAAGGAAAGAATTGGAATGTGAACATTTTAACACTGGTAAGAAAAGAAGGAACTTCAGAGTACGTTAAAATACCCCAAGACATCTGGAAACAAGTTTCAGAAGTGGCTCCACACATCACAAGGAAGCTGAATTTTCCAGCAAGTGCGGAAGACTTGGGAGCAATGGTAAAGAAAGCAATTGATCCGAATGTATATGAAGAACAAAACTTGTCTAATCAATTAAATTTTATCAGACCCCGAGGACAGTTGTTACACTGCTACGCCAGCATCTAGGGAGTGCGGTATGTGATTATGTGGACCCGCAAGTGTGGGCAGAAGACACAACTCAGGTAAGATGTGTTCATTTTCATCCCATCCAGGTAGCTCTCCAGAGCTGTACCCATTACAAGATACAAGATACATTTATTTGTCACAGGTGCATTGAAGGCGCCTCTGCCTACAGTCTGTCTATTTTTTCTATATTTTTTTAATTTTAATTTGTCTAAAAAGTTTTGTTTGGGGATTCGTTAGTTTTTCTATGTGGGGAAGGGGTAAGGGGGAAACCGCTTCCCAGTCACTTCCTGGCGAGGATGCAACTATTTCTCAGAGTTGCATCCACGCCCCCCACCTCGCGGCCTATCAGCTGGATCGGAGCGGCCTTTCCTACCGGAGACCGGGGACCAGACCAGAGCTTCAGCAGCGGTGGCGCGGTGCTAGATTCACCTTGGAGCGGGCGATGCCTTCCTGGATCGCCGTTTGAAGCTCCGGAGCGTTGGGCCTGCTGCTCGAACATCGAGGGGATGTGGTTCACGGAGCTCCCAGCGCGGGCGGCGCTGACCGACATCGCGGAGTCCTGGGGCCCTTTGCCGAGGGCCACCAACGTGAATCTCCGCCCGGCGCAGCCTGGGTACGTCGGGAGCTGCGGGCTCCGGTGGGAAACGGCCGATTTGGATGTCCAAGCCACTGAGGTTGGCCTCCCGTTCCGACGTCGGAGTGCCAACATCCCGGCGAGCGGGCCTGAGCGGTGGGCTGCCCGTAGCGGCGACTGCGGAGGGTTCCGGAGGCCCCCAGAGGAAGATGACTGACTTTGGTGCTTTTCCTCACAGTGGGAAACTTTGATTCTGCTGTGTGGGGATGTTTTATGTTAAACTCTATCGTGTGTTGTGTTCTTTATTTTATTGTATGGCTGTAGGGTGATCACATTAAAACAACAGACAATTCCTAGTATAGACAAGTTGATTCAGGGATTGCTGGAACAAGACATCTTAGTGAAGTGCCAGTCTATTTGCAACACACCAATCTTTGCAGTGCCCAAGGCAAGGAAAGAGGGCCAGTACAGGTTGGTCCAAGATTTAAGATCAGTAGAATCGCACCATGCTAAGAAGCTAAGATCTAAGCTAAGAAGCTAAGATCTTTTCCATTGTAGACCTGCAACATGCCTTCTCATTACCTCTGCACAAGAACAGCCAGTATCTATTTGCCTTTACTTACAGGGGACAACAATATACGTGGACAAGACTACCGCAGGGATTTATTAATTCGCCTACCTTGTTTACTCGATGTCTTCAAGAACAATTAAGCACTTAGAGTTTTCAAAAGGGAATCCACTTTAGTACATTATGTGGATGACTTGTGGGTGGCTAGTGTAGATGAGCAGAGCAATCGTGAGGACACTGCTCAATTATTGAATCATCTGGCAAATTTAGGATATGTGGTCTCTCAGTCTAAAGTATTAATGGCTCAACAAAAAGTAAACTTTCCAGGAGTAATAATTTCGGCTACGGAGAGAAGTTTAGAAAAGAGCAGACTGGAACCAATTTGAGAATTTCCTATTCCGAAAGAGGCAATGCAAATGAGACAGTGGCTCGGTAAGGTGAACTACTGCCGACCCTGGATCCCTAATATTGCACTAGACACCAAGGAATTGACTCCTTATACCAGCCCAGAGGGCGTATTTCAGTGGTCCAAAGAAGCTCAGGAATTTGAAGAGATCTTTAATGCAGGCTCCAGCACTAGGAAGGCCACTGTACGATAGACCCTTCCACCTTTATTGCACCATCCTGTCTGAGTACTCGACTGCAGTCTTCACCCAAAAACATGGGGATAAGCACAGACCAGTGGCTTACTATTCATCCAAACTCGACCCAGTAGCAAGGGGACACCCACTATGCACCCAGATCCTAACAGCAATTTATAACAGCAATTTACTGGAGACCTCCCACGCATCGCCCGCCGACCCGAACTCTACTGCCCGCGGACTCCCACCATCGGTTCCGCCGACCCTCGCCACTCCACAGCCCTCAAGCAGCCCGCAGTCATCGCCTTACCTGCAGCCTGGACTCAGCACCGGGCCTGAAGCCTCCACGCTGCTAACTCCCACTCCCCTGGGTTTGACTGCACTGGGTGCTAGTGCTAGTTACCCTAACCCTGGTAACCTCAGTGGTTGTTCCACTGGGTCTTCCCCATCCCCCTCAAACTATGTGACCCCTGCTCTTCCCCACCCACACTACAGTCTTCATGCCCCCCTCCTCCCAGACATCCCCTCGGCCTCAGTTCACCTACCTGCCTTCCTCCAGCCTCAACCCCCATCCTTGCCGTGTGTTCACCATCCACCCTGACCTCCCCCTCTCCAACACTGAACGGTCGACCCTCAGCAGAGGTCTTACCTTTGTCCTCCTCCGTCCCCACCTCAATGAGTTCCGTGCCCACCACGACAAGGCAGGTACGGGATACTGAGTTGGATGATCAGCCATGATCATATTGAATGGCGGTGCAGGCTGGAAGGGCCGAATGGCCTACTCCTGCACCTTTTTTTACAATGTTTCTATGTTTCTATGACTTGGAGCTCTTCTACCGTCGCCTCCGCCTCACAGCGTTCTTCCATGACAAGGGTCCTTGCCCCCTACTGATGATCCCTTTTCCCGTCTCGAACGATCCCCCTCCCCGTGGACCCCCCCTCATGACCTTCCGGCTTTAGACCGTTTTATCCAAAACAGCCGGCGTGACATCAACCGCCTTAACTTCCCCACTTCCCTGTCTCACACCAATCTCTCTCCCCCGAACGTCCAGCCATCGACTCACTTCGAAACAACCCAGAATGGGTTATCAAACCCGCCGACAAGGGAGGTGCCGTGGTAGTTTGGCGCGTCGATCTCTACAAAGCTGAGGTCACGCGCCAACTTCCGGACACCTCCTCCTACATACCCCTGGACCATGGCCCCACAGACGAGCACCAGGCCACTATCTCTAGCACCATCACTGACTTCATCAACTCCCGCTCCCTGCCCCCCCCCGAGCCTCATACCTCATTGTTCCCCAGCCCCGTACGGCCCGATTTTACTTTCTCCCCAAAATCCACAAACCTGAGTGTCCTGATAGACCCATTGTCTCTGCCTGTTCGTGCCCTACCGAACTTATTTCCATATACCTTGACTCCATCCTATCCCCCCTGGTTAAATCCCTCCGTACCTATGTTCAAGACACCTCAGACACTCTCCGTCGTCTCTGGGCATTCCATTCTCTAGGCCCCCATCCTCTCATCTTCACCATGGACGTCCAGTCACTCTTCACCTCCATCCCCCACCAGGATGGTCTCAAAGCCCTCCGGTTCTTCCTCGACTGGAGAATCATCCTATACCCGTCTTCTGATACTCTCCTCTGCCTAGCAGAGTTGGTCCTTACCCTTAATAACTTTTCCTATGATTCCTCCCATTTCCTCCAAATACAAGGCGTAGCTATGGGCATGCGCATGGGCCCCAGCTATGCCTGCCTCTATGTCAGGTACGTCGAACAATCCTTGTTCAAGACGTACCAGGGCCCCATCCCCGACCTCTACCTCCGCTACATCGACAATTGCTTTGGTGCTCTCTCCTGCACCCACACATAACTAACTGACCTCATCCGCTTCACCACTAACTTCCATCCGGCACTCAAGTACACCTGGACCATTTCCGACACTTTCCTACCATTTCTTGACCTCACTATCTCCATCGCCGGTGATAGACTTCTGACCGACATCCACTATAAACCCACTGACTCCCATGACTATCTAGGCTACTCTTCTTCGCATCCTGCTTCCTGTAAGGACTCCATCCCCAACTCCCAATTCCTCCGTCTACGCCGCATCTGCTCCCAGAATGAGGTGTTCCACACCAGGGCATCGGAAATGTCCTCATTCTTCAGGGAACGGGGATTCCCCTCCCCTACTATAGATGATGCTCTCACCAGAGTCTCTTCCATACCCCGTAACACTGCCCTCTCTCCCCATCCCCCCACTCATAACAAGGGCAGAGTCCCCCTAGTCCTCACCTTTCACCCCACTAGCGTCACATACAACAAAAAGTCCTCCATCATTTTCACCACCTCCAACGTGATCCCACCACTCGCCACATCTTCCCATCTCCCCCCCCCACCCCCCCCCCCCCCCCCCGTCTGCTTTCCGCAAAGACCGCTCCCTCCGTAACTCCCCGGTTAATTCTTCCCTTCCATCCCGCACCACCCCCTCCCCGGGCACTTTCCCTTGCAACCGCAAGAGGTGCTACACCTGTCGCTTTACCTCCCCCCTCGACTCCATTCAAGGACCCAAGCAGTCGTTCCAGGTGCGACAGAGGTTCATCTGCATCCCTTCCAACCTCATCTATTGCATCCGCTGCTCTAGATGTCAGCTGATCTACATCGGTGAGACCAAGCGTAGGCTTGGCGATCGTTTCGCCGAACACTTCCGCTCGGTCCACATTAACCAACCTGATCTCCCATAGGCTCAGCACTTCAACTCCCCCTCCTATTCCGAATCCGACCTCTCTGTCCTGGGTGTCCTCCATGGCCAGAGTGAGCACCACAGCAAATTGGAGAAACAGCACCTCATATTCCGCTTGGGCAGTCTGCACCCTAGTGGCATAAACATTGAATTCACCAATTTCCGGTAGCCCTTGCCGTCTCCTCCCCTTCACAGCTCTCCCTCAGTCCTCGGGCTCCTCCTCTTCCCTTTTCCTTTCTTCTCCCCCCCCCCACACCCTACATCAGTCTGAAGAATGGTTTTGGCCCTATTTCCTTCGCTCCATAGATGCTGCTGCACCCGCTGAGTTTCTCCAGCACTTTTGTCTACCAGCAATTTATAATAGTCTACAGTCTGCTGCAAACCTGACCTTACAGCAATAAATAGTAGTGTACAGTTCCTATTCTGTGGCAACCTTGTCAGGACAGCTTCAAACAGAGCATCTGACAATGGTTTGTCAAGATAAATACGAAATTTACCTATTGAACAATCCAAAACACCAATTTAGACACTGTACTAATATTAATCCGGCATTTCCTCATTTCACCTACAGAGGAACAGTCAAAAGCAGGACATGATTGTTTGTTCATAATTGAAGACGAAACATCTGTAAGGGAGGATCTAAAAGACGCTCCTATGAAGACTCTGACATGACACTATACATAGACGGGAAAGCATCTATTGGGCCCCAGGGAGAGAGATTTTCTGGGTACACTATTGTCGACCAGGATGGGAACAGCATAGAGGCAGCAGCTTTTGAATCTCCCTATTCAGCACAACAGGCTTTGATTAGAGCATGCATTGTTGGGAAAAAATTAAGGGTGAACATTAAACTGATTTGAGATATGCATTCGTAGTACATGACTTTGGACAACTATGGAGGAATAGGATTCCTAACATCGGCAGGAACTCAAATATCTCATAAGCATTTGGTGACTGATTTATTAAAGGCGCTGATGCTACTTAGACAAATTTCAGTAATGAAGTGTAGCGCACACACAAAGGGACAGACCCCAATAGACATAGGTCACTGTTGTGCTGATCAAGCCCCATCCCGCCCTGGATGGCAGACATCAAATCACGTGTTCACAGAAGGTAGACAAAAATGCTGGTGAAAATCAGTGGGTGGGGCAGACTCATTAAATCCTTGCATGTCTCACCCTACTGCAGTTCCTTCTTAAACGTGTTCACAGAAGGTGCGCAGCTGTGCCGGCAGCTTTGCACAGGATGCGGTGCAGCCAGAGCTCGGCCGTTGCTCGGGGCGCCAGGCCGCTCCTTGGGTTGCATGGCAGGCCGGATGATTAAGGGAAAAAAAATCTGCCTGCGGGCAGAATGATTTCGGGTTACGGGCCACATTCGGCCCGGGGGCCGTAGGTTGCTGACCCCTGCTCTACATCATTGTCTATATCTCTCGTTTCCCATATAGCTAACCAGACCCGAAACATCACCCATTCCTTCTCTCCAGAGAAGCTGCTTGTCCCACTGAGCTTGTCCCACTGAGCTAATCCAGCTTATTGTGTCTAGCTCCTGGAAGAATTACTGGCCTCACTGGGTGGATGCGAGGGAGGAGGTTTAGGTTTTTAGACCCTTCTCAGATAATCTACAAATACTTTATAACCTACAATGAACCTACAACCTGCATGTCTTTGGAAAGTGGGATGAAATCGGAGCACTCAGAGGAAACCAGTGTGGTCACAGGGAGAACATGCAAACTCTACACAGACAGCAACCATAGTCAGGTTTGAACCAGGGTCTCCGGCGGGGAGGGAGAGCAGAATTATAGGACATAGAGGTGACTCAAATGAGGGATCCCTTTACAACAGCAGGTGGGAAACCTTCTTGGATGTCCTAGAGTGGAAAGCCTCATCGTGGAAGCATTAGAAATTGAGAATAGAGGATGGTATCTTTGCCAAAGGCAGGCTGAGATGAGGTGTAGTCCAGATTGTTGTGGGAGTCGGTGGGTTTGTAGTAGACATCAGTCGGTAATCTGTCCCCTATCATAGAGACAGAGAGATCAAGAAAGGGGAGAGAGGTGTCAGTAATAGCCAAGTGCATTTGAGGGCAAGGTGGAAGTTAGATGAAATTAACGAGTGCTATGTAGGTGCAGGAGGCAGCCCCAATTCAATCATCCATATAGAAGAGAAAGATTTGGGAGATGGTGCCAGTGTATATTTGGAAAAAGGACTGTTCGTGGATCCATGGCTACATCTTTAACTTTACGAAAAAGAGAAAAGTCAAAAGGGAAGTTGTTTTGGGTGAGGATAAGTTCCACCAGGCAGAGGAGAGTGTTAGTAGAAGGGAACTGATTGAGTCTGGTTTCAAGAAACGACGGCAGGAACTTGAGACTTTCCTGATGGGAAATGGTGGTGTAAAGGGGCTGGACTTCAATGGTAAAGATGTGACAATGGGACAATTTAAAGTTAATGAAGAGTTGAAGGACGTGTGAGTGGTCACGATGTAGGTTGGAAGAGATTGGACAAAGGGAATAAGATAGAATCAAAGGTAGACAAAAAGGCTGGAGAAACTCAGCGGGTGAGGCAGCATCTATGGAGAGATGGAATAGGCGACGTTTCAGGTCGAGACCCTTCCTCAGACTGATGTCAGGGTGGCAAAAAGAAAGGGAGAGGTGGAGACAGTAGGCTTGTGGGAGAGCTGGGGAGGGGAAAGAGGGAAAAAGCAAGGACTAACTGAAATTGGAGAAGTCAATGTTCATACCCCAATGTTCATTGGGGTGTAAACTACCCAAGGAAAATATGAGGTGCTGTTCCTCCAATTTGCAATGGACCTCACTCTGACAGTGGAAACGGCCCAGGACAGAAAGGTCGGATTCGGAATGGGAGGGGGAGTTGAAGTGCTGAGCCACCGGGAGATCAGGTTGGTTATTGCAAACTGAGCGGAGGTGTTGGGCGAAGCGATCGCCAAGCCTGCATTGGTCTCACCGATGTAGAGAAGTTGACACCTGGAACAGCGGATGCAGTAGATGAGGTTGGAGGAGGTGCAGGTGAACATTTGCCTCACCTGGAAAGACTCTATGGGTCCTTGGATGGAGTCAAGGGGGGGAGGTAAAGCAACAAGTGTAGCATTTCCTGCTGTTGCAAGGGAAAAGTACCAGGAGAGGGGGTGGTTTGGGTGGGAAGGGACAAATTGACCAGGGAGTTACGGAACGGTCTCTGCAGAAGGCAGAAAGGGGAGGAGATGAGGAGATATGGCAGTGGTGGGACCCCGTTGGAGGTGGCAAAAATGTTGGAGAATTATATGTTGTATAACTCTGTCCTTGTTACGAGTTGGGGAATGGGGAGTGAGAGCGCAACTGCGGGATATAGAGGAGACCCTGGTGAGAGCCATGGGCTCGGAATTGGCGGTTGCCCGGGTGCCAATGACCACCCAAAGTGCCGCCGGGCAACCTAAACGCCGAGTCACTTTGCCCGGCTTGGCACTGCAGATACTGGTTTATACCGAAGATAGACACAAAAAACTGGAGTAGCTCAGCGGGTCAGGCAGCATCTCTGGAGCAAAGGAACGTGATGTTTCGTGTCGGCGACGGCTGTAGTGCGGGGCAAAGATACCAGGTGCGGGGTGACGAAGGGTCGGAGCGAATGACGGACCCTGCATAGCATCAGCAGTGCCCGCGACAGCGGCTCCACCTCCTCCTACTCCTGCACCCCGCCCGCCCTGATAGCGGCTGCTGCTTGCAAATCCGCTAACGGCGATAACCGCTTTCAAAACAAACCCCCCTCGCTCGCCGACGCCGGGAGGAGGGTGGGAGGGGGAGGCCTCCTTCCGCCATCTGAAGCAGCTGCACCAAAGATCCTATAGCTATAGGATCTTTGAGCTGCACCGCTTGGCCCCGCACCTTGCTGTTGGCTGGCGGAGGAGGGGAGGCGGTGGCGAGGAGATCCCAACCGCCTCCCCCGTTGGCGGCGGCACTTGGCAGTGGACAGGGACAGCCAAGGCAGCGGGGCGACGTTGTCCGAGGAGCGCTGACCTTCCTTCCTCCCCACCTCGCCCCCCCCATCTCTCTCTCTCTTCTATGCCCCCCTCCACCCCTCTCATCCTGAGACCCCTCCTCTCCATCCCGCACTGATCCCATTCCCGCCTCTATTCAGTCCTCACTGACATCCCCTCCCCATCTGCCCCCCCCCAATCTATTTATCCTGCGCTGATCACCCTATCCACCTCGCATTGATTCTCCTGCCACCCCCCATTTATCCTACACTGGTCCCTCAATTCATCCTGTACTGACCCCCCTTCCCATCCATCCTGCACTGTGCCCCCCCCCCCATTCATCCTGCACTGCTCCCCCACCCATCCTATACTGATCCCCCATCCATCCTGTACTGATCCCCTCATTCATCCTGTACTGACCCACCCTCCCTTTATCCTGCACCGAACACCCCCATCCATCCTGTAGTGATCTCCCCATTCTCTTTTACTGATCCCCCCCCATTCATCCTGTACTGATCCCCTCATTCATCCTGTACTGATCCCCTCAATCATCCTGTACTGATCCCCTCATTCATCCTATACTGACCCCCCCCCCCCCCCCACCCTTGTTCCTGTACTGATCCCCTCATTCATCCTATACAGATCTCCCCCATTCATCGTGCGCTGATCCCCCCCCATCCATCCTATATTAATCCCCCCATTCAATAACGGCCCATGCTATGGCCATGTCATGGTAATTTTCGGTCCTTCACAGAAAGCATGCTTGCATCAATCTGTAGTGTGCATGGTTAAGCATAATTCCGACTGGTAACTACGCACTTCGTCCAAGCACATTATCGCACACATCATTAAATGATCACCTAAACTGTCATTTGGCAACCTAAAAAGCTGCCTAGGTTGCCCGGCTGGCAACAGGGAAAAAGAGCCCTGGAGCCTCATCTATAATAGTAGTGGGGAACCACCGTTTCCTAAGGAATGAGGACATCTCCGATGCCCTGGTCTGGAACACCTCATTCTGGGTGCAGATGCAGCCTAGATTGAGGAATTGGGAGTAGGGGATAGAGTCCTTACAAGAAGCACGGTGGGAAGTGTAGTCAAGATACCCATGGGAGTCAGTGGGTTAGTAGTAGATGTTGGTCAGTAGTCTGTTACCTGCGATGGAGAAAGCGAAGCGGGCAGATGGAATAAAGTGATTTGGAGATTACTTCTGTGTGGTACCACCAGGAAGAAACAATGAGGCTGCCAGGACAGTTTTGTTTGTGGATTTTGGGAAGGAGGCAGAAGCGGGCAGTATGGTGCTGGCGACTAAAGGTTTGGAGGCTGTGGAGGGGAGATCCCCAGAGGTAATGAGATTGGTAATGATCTGGGTAATAATGACCTGGGTGATAATGACCTGTTGTTCATCTGTGCTGTCATGGTCCAGGTATAGGTATGAGGAGGTGTCCGAGAAATGGTGCCTGGCCTCACCACGGTAGAGGTCAGCCTGCCTAATCTCCCCCTAGCTACCATTTTGCTTTGAATATACGTAGGATTTTTTACGATTCTCCTTTATCTTGCTACAAAGGATATCCCATGGCTTCTTTACACTTTCCTAAATCAGGGCATCCTCCAATCAGTTTTTGTGAGATCCATTCTGTCATCATCAAAATTAGCCATTCCTAATTTAGGACTTAAACCTGAGGACCAGTTCTCTCTTTTTCCGTAACCAATTTGACACTACTAGAATTATGTCAAAGAGCATTTCCATTGACAAATCAACCACTTGCCAGCCTAATTTTGTTGAATGTTGCTCCCTTTTCTTTTCTTTTAGGGCCACATTAACAAAATCTATCCCCATCAAATCCCTTACCACTAAGATAGTCCCAGTCAATATTAGAGAAGTAAATATCACCTGCAGTACAGCACATCTGCAATTTCCCCACATATTTGTTCCTCTAATACCCACTGATTATTGAGAAGGAGGGGTTCATAATAAAATTCCATCAAATTGATCATCCCATTTTTAGTGTAGAAACAAGGGACTGCAGATGCAGATTACCAAGGAAAGACAAAATGCTGGAGTAACTCAGCTGGTTCGGCAGCATCCCTGGGGAACATGAATTAGCGATGTTTCAGGTCGAGACCTTTCCATGACCCCTTTCTTATTTCTACATTCTACTCGTATGGCCTCAGTGGATGTTTCCAATCAGCAAATCCTCTAAGTACTGCCATTATGTTTTCTCTAATCATTTATGCAACTCCCCTTTATCTTACATCCATCTCTATCATGCTTGGAGCAAAACATTGAGATGGCAGTCCTGTCCATTTTTCAACTATGTTTCTGAAATAGATATATTATAATCCCATGTGCCAACCCATGCTCTGAGTTCATCTGCCTTAACCATGAGGCCACTTCCATGAAAATAAATGCAGTTCAACATATCAGACATTCCAGGCTCCTTGTCCTGCCTTCTGAATTTGCTTGCTCTAACCTATATTTGTTTCAATCTTCTCATCCACTACAATGCTACTTTAGTTCTCAAATGCTTCGATTTAGTGGCGAAAGGGTTCTACAGTGTGGATTCCATCTTTCTGGTAGCACAATGGATATAATCTTCATTATTCAATAATCCTGGAAGGAATACAAAGTGCAACATGGATAACAATACTCACCCATTTTTAATCTCACAAAAACTATAGACTTTGTAAATGGAGAGCATTTACTTCTCAAACCTTACTTTTCTCCATTCTTAGTCAACCTAACGATAGCTGGCATGTTATGATCTTTACCAAGGAGTCCACAACAGATTGGGTTTCAATACCAGCTAGTGCCATACAAGACTGCATTATTGCTCCAACACTCAAACTTTCCTTGCAACAATAGTGCTCCTCACCTCCAGTAACCTTCCCATTAGAATGGAAGTGCAACAGAACAAAGGGGAAACTGTTCAATTTAAGCCCATTTGACTCCATAATGGAGATCAGTTTAACCTCAGTCATCAGTTTATAGAATGACGGCAATGCATTAATTTGCATATTTTCAAAGGCCAACCTATAAGACATCTTCAATACATTCATAGCTTTAATGCATACCAGGAAGAAATGTCCTGTGACTGACCACAGTTGAATACCATTTCCCCGGCTGAACAGCCATTTAGCACAACTGTGGTTTTTGTCCTCAGGCCAAATCCCTGTCCATACTAATCTCTTAACTGCATGGATCTCAATTTTACTAATCAAATTATGAGGAACTTTCTCCTCTGCATTGCTCTCAATTTTGGTTATTTTACAGGCCTCAAGTACGTTTGCATCTTGAAAATCTGAAGAAAATGCAAATGCTGGAAACACAAAATAAAAACTGAAAATGTTGGAAAAACTCAGGCAGTATATTTGGAAATATAAAATGTGTCAGGTCCAAGGCCCTGAAGCATTTGTTTCTTCATGTTTGGTATAGGAATAAACATCTCAAAGACAAAATTATCAATTAACTTGTAGAAATAACAAACTGCAGATGTTGTTTTACAAAAAAATAAATAAAGTGCTGTTGTAACTCGGTGGGTCAGCATGTCTGAAGAACATGCATAAATTACATTTGGGGTTGAGATCCTTTCTATTCTCATTGAACTTGATTATACAAGGGCTCCTTGACATTACATTAATTCAACACTGTAATGATGTCAATAAAAATTACACTCACCTCACCATTGGAACTTAACTGTTTTATTTATGCTTACATCCAAACTATACAAAACTTACAAAATTCTTAAGGGGTTGGGCAGGCTAGATGCAGGAAGATTGTTCCTGATGTTGGGGAAGTCCAGGACAAGGGGTCACAGCTTAAGGATAAGGGGGAAATCCTTTAAGACCGAGATGAGAAAGACTTTTTTCACACAGAGAGTGGTGAGTCTCTGGAGCTCTCTGCCACAGAGGGTAGTTGAGGCCAGTTCATTGGCTATATTTAAGAGGAAGTTAGATGTGGCCCTTGTGGCTAAGGGGATCAGAGGGTATGGAGAGAAGGCAGGTACGGGATACTGAGTTGGATGATCAGCCATGATCATATTGAATGGCGGTGCAGGCTCAAAGGGCCGGATGGCCTACTCCTGCACCTAATTTCTATGTTTCTATAATAAGGGGCAGTCCTGGCAGAAACAAAAAAAAGCTTCAGTGAGTTGGTTATGGATGAGCAATTGCTGACATTTTACCGATGGTCGAGTGGACAGCAGGGGAAGGGGAGAGGGGGGGTTGGGGGGAGAGAGTGGGAGAAATGGGTGCAGCACAGGAAATAAAGGGGGGGGGATGTTAGCTAAACTTGGAGAATTCGATGTTCATACTGTTGGGTTGTATGCTACCCAAGCAGAATAAGGGGTACTCTTGTTTACGTGTGGCCTCATTCTGGCAAAGGAGAAGGCTAAGGACTGTTATGGGCATGAGAGGGGGAGTTAAAATGATGAGCAATCTGTACATCCAGCAGGTCTTGATGGACCGAGTGCAAGTGTTCGGCGAAACAGCCTTTATGGGATCATGAGAATCTTAAGGTTGAAGGATGTGTAGAGGAGATCGCCAGAGATGATGTGATCGGTAACATTATCTAAATGGTGGCCGATTAGGTATTATCTAAATGGTGGCCGATTAGGAAAAGGGGAGATGCAGCGCGACCTGGGTGTCATGGTACACCAGTCATTGAAAGTAGGCATGCAGGTGCAGCAGGCAGTGAAGAAAGCGAATGGTATGTTAGCTTTCATAGCAAAAGGATTTGAGTATAGGAGCAGGGAGGTTCTACTTCAGTTGTATAGGGTCTTGGTGAGACCACACCTGGAGTATTGCATATAGTTCTGGTCTCCAAATCTGAGGAAGGACATTATTGCCATAGAGGGAGTGCAGAGAAGGTTCACCAGACTGATTCCTGGGATGTCAGGACTGTCTTATGAACAAAGACTGCATAGACTCGGTTTATACTCTCTAGAATTTAGGAGATTGAGAGGGGATCTTATAGAAACTTACAAAATTCTTAAGGGGTTGGACAGGCTAGATGCAGGAAGATTGTTCCCGATGTTGGGGAGGTCCAGGACAAGGGGTCACAGCTTAAGGATAAGGGGGAAATCCTTTAGAACCAAGATGAGAAGGACTTTTTTCACACAGAGAGTGGTGGGTCTCTGGAACTCTCTGCCACAGAGGGTAGTTGAGGCCAGTTCATTGGCTATATTTAAGAGGGAGTTAGATGTGGCCCTTGTGGCTAAGGGGATCAGAGGGTATGGAGAGAAGGCAGGTACGGGATACTGATTTGGATGATCAGCCATGATCATATTGAATGGCGGTACAGGCTCGAAGGGCCGAATGGCCTACTCCTGCACCTAATTTCTATGTTTCTATGTAACAGTCTGTGAGATGGTGGCCTGGTATTCGTTGGGGGGATCGTGGTCAAAGGGTGTCCAAAAGTTGATGCATGGCCTTAGCACAGTAATGATTAGACTGCCAGACTACAATCCGCAAGAACCAATATACAAGACCTGCGATACTTCGGTTATTCCTTAAAGACCAAGTCAGTTGTACAGCTTTTCAAAATGTAACTAGGGAATCTACGTTTTTTCCTTTTTTAAATATTTAGGAAATGATTGGGTGGCATTAATTAATTCTGAACCAAATAATATTTTACGTTACATATCTCTTTAAATATATTGGGCTGGTTCAATTTAGAGGGCCGCAAGGCAGCAGTACTTTGTTGCCCGCAGTCCAAAATTATGGGTTAAAAGGGCGTACATTGAAGAATATTCGTAATTGGTTGGATGTGATTCTCCTGGGTGGGTCTGAATATTTCCAAATTACCTTATCCTTCGACCATTGGAGAAAATGAACAATGGATCTAGGGGACGCCGTCCTGTATGGTATGGCTGCCCAGTCTGCAGCTGTACGTTTTTCACTCTTTTCTTTATTTTTAGTGAGTTAAAGTGTTTTGTTTTTGGAGTTCTATTCTTTTTTATGTGGGGGGAGGGAGGGGGGAAGGGGGAAACTACTTTTCCTGGTCCCTACTTGGTCGGCGAGGCAGCTTTTCTCCGGGCTGCATTTTTTACCTGTCCTCGCGGCCTACCAGCGGGCCTGGAGCGGCGTTTCCTGAGGAGACCGCCCAGAACCTCGGCTTCGGCAGCGGCGGAGCACTGGAGCGCCATCGCGGAGCGGGCGATTTTGAGCTGAGTAAGGCGGAGCCTGTGCCTGCAGCCGCGTCCAGCACTGACGACCTGGCATTCACTGTGAGCACAGAGGATGTCAGGAGAGTACTCCGCAGCGTCAACCCCAGGAAAGCTGCTGGCCCAGATGGCATCCCAGGGAGAGTACTGCGGGATTGTGCAGACCAGCTGGCGGAGGTATTCAGCGACATCTTTAACCTCTCTCTGTCAACATGCACTGTCCGTAAATGCTTCAAGACTGCCACCATTGTGCCTGTTCCGAAAAAAACATCTATCACCAGCTTGAACGACTACAGACCTGTTGCTCTCACTTCAACTGTGATGAAGTGCTTTGAGAGACTGGTCCTGGCCCACATTAAATCCTCACTCCCACCCACCCTGGATCAACATCAGTTTGCATACAGAACCAACAGGTCAACAGAAGACGCCATCAACATGGCTCTACATTCTGCACTGACTCACCTGGAGCGCCCCGGCTCATATGTGAGGATGTTGTTTGTAGATTTTAGTTCTGCATTCAATACCATCATCCCCAGCAGAATGGTGGACAAACTGTTTGACCTGGGTGTAAATGCCAATACATGCAAAAGGATCAAGGACTTCTTAACAGGCCGCCCACAGACTGACAGGATGGGGTCCAATCACTCCCCAGTCCTGACGCTCAGCACAGGGGCGCCACAAGGCTGTGTGCTGAGTCCTATTCTCTACACAATCTACACTCATGACTGCACACCGACACACATCACAAACCGGATCATTAAGTTTGCGGATGACACGACTGTGGTGGGGCTGATAAATAACAACGACGAGTCTGCCTACAGAGATGAAGTCCAAAAACTGACTGTCTGGTGCACTAACAATAACCTGGCACTCAACTCAACCAAAACAAAAGAACTGGTTATTGACTTCAGGAGGAGGAGAGAAGAACCTGCTCCTCTTTACATCAAAGGAGACATGGTGGAGAGAGTCACTGACTTTAAGTTTCTGGGCACATACATCTCCCAGGACCTTACATGGACAGTGAACACCATCACTCTCGTAAAGAAGTCACAGCAGCGGCTATATTTCCTGAGGACTCTGCGGAGAGCAAACGTCTCACAGCAGCTGCTGCTGTCCTTCTACCGGTGCGCCGTGGAAAGCATCCTCTCCTATGGCATACTGGTGTGGTTTGCTAGCTGCACTGTGGCTGGAAGGAAGGCACTACAGAGGGTTATTAAAACAGCACAGAGCATCATAAACACTCAACTACCCTCCCTGGAAGACATTTACAAGGCCCGATGTTTACGCCGGACGAGAAACATCACACAGGACTCATTCCACCCTGCCAACCACCTTTTCAATCTGCTGCCCTCTGGGAGGCGATTCGGGTCTTTGAAGGCCCGCACTTGCAGACTAACTAACAGTTTCTACCCACGTGCCATTAGAGAACTTAACTCAAACAGATAACTCTACGGGCAACACTACACAATTCGGGGTGCAAATAAAAATTTGTCTACTAGAATGTGCAATATAATGTGCATTTTTTATTATCTATTACTTATTTTATGCATTGATCTTGTAGTAAATGTAAATGTAAGACTAAATGGTTGTTTGTGTTATTGTGTTTTTGTTCTTTTTTTAATCTTTTTATCCCGTGTTTTTTATTGTTTACCATTGAAGGGGATGCACATGAAATTTCATTGTACAGTTGATGTGCAATGACAAATAAACGTATTTGATTTGATTTGATTTGATTTGATTTGATTCCTTGCCTGCGTCGCCGCACTGGAACTCCGGTGAGCTGAGACCGCGGAGAAAAACATCACGGAGCTGCGGGTCTGTGGAGCGGCCAGCCGTGCTGAACTTCAACATCGGGAGCCAGTTGGGGAGCTCCATTCAGCGCGGCCTAGTTGGCTTCGGAAGCCGCGGACTCCAGTAAGGATGCGGCCGTTCCAGGTGTCCCAAGCCGCTGAGAGGATTCTCCCGACGCCAGAGCATCACCACCTGGCGAGAACGGCCTGGAACATCGGGCCTCCGTGAAGGTGACTGCAGAGGCCTCAATAGGCCTGACTATGGGTGGACATGGGTTGGGGACTGGACATTGTGCCTTCCCACATAATGGGAACCATTGGAGGGGGGGATGTTTTTTTATGTTTAAATCTCTTTATTAGTGTTATGTCTGTATTCTTTTTTTATGTAACTGCATTGACAATAAACATTTCACTACACCAATTGGTGTATGTGACCAATAAACAAACCTTGAACCTTGAATGTTCTTTTTTGGTCAAATTAATTGCATGTATTACTCTTGACTGTTTAATAATATCTATGTTCATTAACTTTGTACCCGGTTGTACGCCAGTTTATAAAACAATTGGCGTACAACGACACGTCACAAGCCTTCGCACACAGTTAACCTGATATGTTATTCAAGTACAAATACGAATCATTAAAGAAGGGGTAAAAATAGAAGTGTTAACCTTTTCCTAGTTAGAAAGATGTCTTTATTGCCGACAGGTGAGCGATCTCCCCGGAGGCGGGGTGTGTTGAACATTCATACCTTTTCTACCTGTCAATCAGAGCAAACAAATACATACCCCTTCATCCAGTAGTTTTCCACCTGGCACGTCGGAGAAAACACGTGGCCATATATAAAAAAAAAGAGGCGGTGAAGACGACAATATTTGGGGAAAGTAACTTGCAGCACAATCACCGCCTTGGTTTTTCAGTGAGCTACACGTGACGGGGGTGCATCTCCAGTCACTGCCTGGGAGTGGGTTGCCGATGCGAGTTTAGGAGCGGGGCTTCTGCGTGGGAACTTCGCTTTAACGCCCAGCCTTTCCTGGCCTACAAGGGAAATTCTGTATCGCCGGAATTTTTTGTACCGCCACGGGAATCGGTAGGAACTCTCGGTTCCTTATGTCCCGCAAATCCAGCGGCAATGAGTACATTCTGAGCGATCTGAGGGGGGAGAGGAAGATGGAGCGAGAGGAGGGACAGCGGGAGGAAGTGGTCGGCGAGCGCAGTCTGATTAAACCGCCCGGCGACAGTAGCATTAACAGCGGCAGCGGGCAGTCAGCGGCCATGGCAACCGGGGCCGGCAGCGAGCTGGAGCGGGCGGCTCGCAAGCAGTTCCAGGGCGACCACACCCCCATGTTCCTCTACAGACTCTCCGCTTTCGCAGCCCTCGGCGGCTTCTTGTTCGGCTACGACACGGGCGTCGTGTCCGGCGCTCTGTTGTTGCTCAAGAAGGAATTCGGCCTCAACGAGCTGTGGCAGGAGTTGGTGGTTTCGGCCACGGTGGGGGCGGCTGCCATCTCGGCCCTCAGTGGCGGCGTGCTCAACGACCGCTTCGGACGGAAACCTTGCATCCTCTTGGCGAGTTTTTTCTTCACGGTGGGGGCCGTGATGATGACAGCCGCCAATGACCGCTACACCTTGCTATCCGGGCGCATCGTCGTGGGTTTAGGCATTGGTAAGCGGTCACTTGGTGTATTCGACCGAGTCCCGGGAGGGGGAGCCGTTTCTCCTCAACCAGCCGACGGAGGCGCCATTCCCCCTCGGCTCAGTGTGGAGACTGTTGGAGGGGAGGGGGGAGACTGGGACCGTTGGAGAGGGGGGGGGGAGACTGGGACCGTTGGAGGGGGGGGGGGGGAGACTGGGACCGTTGGAGGGGGGGGGGAGACTGGGACCGTTGGAGAGGGGGGGGGAGACTGGGACCGTTGGAGAGGGGGGGGGAGACTGGGACCGTTGGAGGGGGGGGGGGAGACTGGGACCGTTGGAGGGGGGGGGAGACTGGGACCGTTGGAGAGGGGGGGGGGAGACTGGGACCGTTGGAGGGGGGGAGGAAGACTGGGACCGTTGGAGGGGGGGGGGAGACTGGGACCGTTGGAGGGGGGGGGAGACTGGGACCGTTGGAGAGGGGGGGGAGACTGGGACCGTTGGAGGGGGGGGGGGGGTAGACTGGGACCGTTGGAGGGGGGGGAGAGACTGGGACCGTTGGAGAGGGGGGGGAGATTGGGACCGTTGGAGAGGGGGGGGGGGGGAGACTGGGACCGTTGGAGGGGGGGGGGGAGAGACTGGGACCGTTGTAGGGGGGGGGGGAGAGACTGGGACCGTTGTGGGGGGGGGGAGATTGGGACCGTTGGAGAGGGGGGGGGAGACTGGGACCGTTGGAGAGGGGGGGGGAGAGACTGGGACCGTTGGAGAGGGGGGGGGGAGAGACTGGGACCGTTGTAGGGGGGGGGGAGAGACTGGGACCGTTGGAGGGGGGGGGAGACTGGGACCGTTGGAGAGGGGGGGGGGGGGAAGACTGGGACCGTTGGAGGGGGGGAGAGACTGGGACCGTTGGAGGAGGGAGGGGGGAGAGACTGGGACCGTTGGAGGAGGGGGGGGAGACTGGGACCGTTGGAGGGGGGGAAGACTGGGACCGTTGGAGGGGGGGGGGGGATTGGGACCGTTGGAGGGAGGGGGGGAGACTGGGACCGTTGGAGAGGGGGGGGGAGACTGGGACCGTTGGAGGGGGGGGGAGAGACTGGGACCATTGGAGAGGGGGGGGGGGGGGGGGGAGACTGGGACCGTTGGAGAGGCTCCTCTTGGATCTTTAGTTGGGGGGGGGGGGGGGTGTCGAACGTTTAAAAGGCGCCGCTTCACGCGACAATATGTCAAGGCCCTTTAAAGACCCATTACCATGGACGGTCAGTCTCCTTAAGGATGAAGAAATTGTTATGGTGCCCTCCGTGATTTTGGGACAAAGACCCATCATTTATTTATTTACCTCTGTACTCCACTATTTGAGATTTGTAATATTAAAAAAAAACACACGTAGTTAAAGTGCACATTGTCAGATTTTATTAGAGGGTATTTTTATACATTTTGGTTTCACCATGTAGACGTTACAGCCGTTTGTAATTGCTCAGGTGTGTTTAATTGCCTCCTTAAAGCAGGTATATGAGATCTCTCAGCACCCACTCCAGTCTTTCCATCACCTTTGGAAACTTTTATTGCTGTTTATCAACATGAGGATCAAAGTTGTGCCAATGAAAGTCAAAGAAGCCATTATGAGACTGAGAAACCAGAATAAAACTGTTAGAAACATCAGACAAACTTTAGGCTTAACAACATCAACTGTTTGGAACATCATTAAGAAGAAAGAGAGCACTGGTGAACTTACGAAACGCAAAGGGATTGGCAAGCCAAGGAAGACCTCCACAGCTGCTGTCAGAAGAATTCTCTATATAATAAAGAAAACCCCCCCAAACACCCAGATCCGAAACACTCTTCAGGACTCGGGTGTGGATTTGTAAATGGCCACTGCCCGCAGAAGACTTCATGAACAGAAATGCAGGGATTACACTGCAGGATGCAAACCACTGGTTCGATGCAAAAATAGATTCAAGATTCAAGAGTTTATTGTCAAGTGTCCCAGATAGGACAATGAAACTCTTGAATATAGAAGGCATGAATACAGAACAGATCAGTGTGTCCATATACCATTGTTTAAATATATACACACATTAATAAATAAAACAGATAAAGTGCAAATAAACAGATAATGGGCTATTAATGTTCAGAGTTTTAAGTTGAGTTCAATTCAATAGCCTGATGGCTGTGGGGAAGATGGCTAAAATACATTTTCCCAAGAAGTACTTAAAGAACAACCACAGTTCCGGAAAAATATCTTGTGGACAGATGAGATGAAGATTAACATATCAGAGTGATGGCAAGAGCAAAGTATGGAGGAGAGAAGGAACTGCCCAAGATCCAAAGCATGCCACCTCATCTATGACACACAGTGGTGGGGGTGCTATGGCCTGGGCATGTATGGCTCCTGAAGGTACTGGCTATCATCAGCATCAGCACAACTGTTGATGGTAGTAGCATAATGAATTCTGAAGTGTATGGACACATCCTATCTGCTGAAGTTCAAACAAATGTCTCAAAACTCATTGGCCGGTTAATTCTACAGCAAAACAATGATCCCAAATATACTGCTAAAGCAACAAAGGAGTTTTTCAAAGCTTAAAACATAGTCAATTCTTGAGTGGCCAAGTCAATCAACTGATCTGAACCCAATTGAGCATGCCTTTTATATGCTGAAGAGAAAACTGAAGGGGACTAGCCCCCAAAACAAGCATAGGGTTAGGTTGGCTGCAATACAGGCCTGGCAGAGCATAAGCAGAGAAGACATCCAGCAAATGGTGATGGCCATGAATCACAGCCTTCTAACAGTCATTGGATGCAAAGGATATGCAACAAAATACTAAACATGACTACTTTCATTTACATGACTTTGCTGTGTCCCAAACATTATGTTGCCCTGAGATGGTGGGATGATGTATAAACACTGCAGTAATTTCTGCATACTGAAACCAAAATGTATAAAAATGGCCTTTATTAAAATCTGACACTGTGCACTTTAACCACATGTGATTTTTTTTATTTTACAAATTCAAATAGTGGAGTACAGAGGCAAATAAATAGATGATGGGTCTTTGTCCCAAAAATTATGGAGGGCACTGTTAAAGAGCCATTACCATGGACTGTGTCTCCTGAAGAATGGTGAAATAGTTATTTACTGTGCTGTGCTTGAGAATATTTGTATTACGGTGGTGGGTTTGTTTGTATTATTTTGCATTGTACATATTATCGTAAATAATTGATTTTTGGTTTATACAATTTTTTTTAAATTGGCTGTCGTGTGTACACTGGCCCTATCCTCCAATTCCATCTCTTTAACCATGGACTGTCTGTAATACACTGACCCTATACCTGCAACTTATCTCCCCTACATTGAGGACTGTGTTGGGTCTACCTCCTGCACCCTTGCAGAACTCATGTACTTTACTAACTTCCACCTTTGCCCTCAAAGTCACGTGGACTAAAGATAGACACAACAAACTGGAGTAACTCAGCGGAACAGGCAGCATCTCTGGAGAGAAGGAATGGGTGATGTTTCGGGTCAGGTCTGAAGAAGGATCTCGACCAGAAACATCACCCTTTCCTTCTTGAGAGATGCTGCCTGCTGAGTTACTCCAACTTTTTGTGTCTCTTCGGTTTAAACGAGCATCAGCAGTTCCTTCTTGCACACTTCACGTGGACTATCTTGGACACCGCCCTCCCCTTTCTTGATCTTGATCAATCTCCTGTGATAAAGAGAGCATCGACTGACGAAGAGTTTGAAGAAGTATCTTGACCGAAACATCACTTATTTATTTTCTCCATAAATGTTGCCTGACCCGCTGAGTTATGCCAGCATTTTGTGTATCTTCTATTACAACCCAACTGACTCCCACAGTTATCTGGACTGCACTCTTGCAAAGACATTATCTCCTATTCCCAATTCTTCTGTCTCTGTCACATCAGCACCCAAGATGAGGTGTTTCATACTAGGACATCTAAGATGTCCTCATTCTTTGACCAATGGGGGAGTGACAATAGACGCAGGAGTAGGCCATTTGGCCCTTCGAGCCAGCACCGCCATTCAATGTGATCATGGCTCTCTTCATGATCATGACCAGAGTGCTATCCTGCTATCATATATGAAGCACTTGCATGTGTCTCCTCTGTATCTTGTAGTTCTGCTCTTGCTCCCCTTCCCACCCAGTCTCATCAGGGACAAAGCCCCCCAAATCCTCTCCTTTCACCCCATCTTCCGTCACGTACAATAAATCATTCTCTTAACATTTTCATCACCTCTAACCGGATCTCATCACGAGTCATATCTTCTCATCTCTCCACCCCTTCTGCTTTCTGCAGAGACCATTCCCTCTGCAATTCCCTGGTTCAATCATCCCTTCCTTTCCAAACCGTCCCCTCCCCAGGAATTTCCCCCAGCACCTGCAGGTGATGCAACAGCTGTCTTTATACCCCCTCCCCTGAGTTTGTGCAGCTTGTCTATTCAGGTGAGGCAGGCGTTTATTCATACCTCCTCCACCTCATCTATTGTCTATTGGAGTGGGCTATATATCGGCGAGACCAAGCATAGAATTAGCAATAATTTTGGTGAAAACTTGTGCTGAGTCCACCTTGGCCTACACAATCTCCTGGTTGCCAAATCTTTTAACTCCCATACTGACCTTTCTGTCCTGGGCCTCACACTGTCAGCATGAGGCTGTGCACAAATTAGAGGATAGTACGCTTGGGCAGCTAACAACCCAGCAGGATGAATATTGATTCATCTAATTTCTGCATATAACCCTTGCAATCCTTCCCCCTTCCCTCGCTGCCCCTCCCCGCACACAGTAATCGTCCTATCAGTTCCATTGTTCGCAGCCTTGTATCCCCATTGTTAACATATCTTTCCCTGCCAGCAATAGACCATTATTGGCTCCACTCATCCTGAGGTCATCTGTGGCCGGCCCTGTTTTGTTCTGGCCTTTATCTTTCAATCTACTGAAGGGTTCTGACACGAAACACCACCTATTCATTTTCTCTAGAGATGCTGCCTGACCCGCTGAATTACTCCAGCATTTTGTGTCTATATCTTTGGTGTAAACCAGCATCTGCAGTTCCTTCCTACACTAGGTGGTCGCCTGTTTAAAACAAAATGGTGCTGCTACTAAGTTGTAGGAAGGAACTGCAGATGATGGTTCTCAAAAGAAGACTCGGGTGACGTTTCGTCAGATCGAAGAAAGGTCTGGACTCAAAATGTCACCTATCGGTTTTTCCAGATGTTTTCCAGCGATGCTGCCAGATTTGCTGATTTACTCCAGCACTTAGTCCTCTATTAATATTGCTTTTGATGGATGTTGCTGGCCACATGAGGTGAAAATGAACAAGAGGATCCCTTGTGTGCTTGACCAAGTCTTATTCTAGTCATTGTGATTCCATGGTCAGACAATGCAGGCCTTTCAACCCAATTCCTCCACACTGACCAAGTTGCTCCAACTAAATTTGTCCCATTAATCCTCTAAACCTTTCCTATCCATGTATCTCTTCAAGTGCCTATTAAATATTGTTATTGTGCTTGTATTTTGCTTGTTTTTTTTTCATTATGAGTTATATAGAGCTCTAGGGGCTAGTGGAATCAAGAGATATGGGGAGAAGGCAGGAACGGGTTATTGATAGGGGACGATCAGCCATGATCACAATGAATGGCGGTGCTGGCTCAAAGGGCCGAATGGCCTCCTCCTGCACCTATTTTCTATGTTTCTATGTCTAATATTGGATTTTTATTTTCTGTTCTAAGTCAAGTTTGTTTTCTCATTTATCTGGGTTACGGTCATTGAGTGTAGTCCAGCATGTTGTAGAGTATAAATAACCAGAGAGTTGGAATACCCTCTACTAGTCTTGGGGACTTAGTTGCAATTCTGCACAAGATGTGACGAGAGTCATTATGAAGAGACATGAGACTGTGGATGTTGGAATCTTGAGAAAAAGAACCCAGCTGGTTGGGAAGCATCTGTCTTCCTCATAGTCTGAAATTTGAATGTACCTTCTGACCTGGAATGTTGTCAATCCACTTCCATCCACAGATGCTGCCTAGCCAGCTGAGTTCTTCCAGTACTTTGTTTTTACTCAAGTAGGGTCGGCCTTAAAGCCCTGTCCCATGGTACGAGTTCATTCCAAGAGTTCTCCCAAGTTTAAAAAAATCAAACTCGTGGTAAGCATGGAGAATGAACGTAGTGGGTACGTCGGAGCTCGGGGACGTCTCTTAGAGGCTTGTAACGCTAATGGCAGGTACTCGGGAAGACTCGCTAATGGCAGGTAAGCACGGGAAGATTCGTGAAGATTTTTCAACGTTGAAAAATGTCCACGAGAGCCCCGAGTACCGACAAGTGGCCATTACCGTAAATCTCTGAGTTTGAATTGGGGCAAACTCGGGAGAGCTCTTGGAATGAACTCGTACCCTGGGACAGGCCTATTAGGAGGTGCGGGGCCCAATTGGGAACAATTTTGGTGAGCCCCAGGTTCCCAGCCAAGGTCTGTAGATTCATAGAAATATAAATAAAGTCTATTATAGACTTTATATCTCTATGGTAGAATGGAAAGTAATCAAAATGTGCGCTTAAAGTGCATGCGAGTTAATGGACCAAACAGATCTAAGCTACATTTTAATATAACACTGCATACATGTAAGCCTATAAGAAACAAACAAAATGTGTAGATCACCTCTGAAAAGTACATAGATACAATACAACTTGTTTTAGTGACTGAAATGAAAAAAAAAGTTATTTAAATAACTAGTTCCTGGAAAACCAATAACCATTGGCGAAAAACCAGTCCAGGCATTAAATTTTGGGCTTCAACCTCATCCTACCATTTGGGCTTCTACCCCATCCTAACTTAGTTGTATCTGTGTGTGTTAGTTGTGTGTGTGTTAGTTGTCTGTGCATTGTGTGTGAAGGAAGGAGGGGAAATGAGGGAGGGGAGGAGCGAGGGAAGGAAAGGAGAGGAGGGAAGGAAGAAAGGAAGCGAAGGAGAGAAGGGAGGGAGAGGGCTGGCGGCAGGAGCTGCTGACGGACGGGTGTGAGCTATGGCAGAAGTTTGTAAATGTTGCTCCAACCCCGGGCCCGGCCCTCCCTGTATTGACCATGTCTCCCCGGGGAGAGTGAGGGGGGAGAGCCGCAGCTGTGTGCGTGAAGCGGGGCGGCAGCGTTGCCCTGGGACCGTGAGGGAACCACCCACCTCCTCTTCCCCCTTCTCCATTCACCCCTCACCCCTCTTCCCCCTCCACCCCTCTAGTCTCTCGCCACCTGAGCCGAGAGTAGATTACTCTAGCGCGGGGCCCAATTGGGAGCAATTGGTCCAATTGGCTTAAGGCTAGCCCTTTGCTCAAGGTTGTTATTAAACTGGAAAGCGAGTAAAAATAAAAATTTGCAGCATGGTTTAAGCTATGAGAGGCAGGGTCTCTTTTTAACTGGAGTACAGGAGGCTGAGGGGTGACTTTTTAGCAATATACAAAATCATGAAAGGTGTAGATAAGGTTAAGAGCCACAATCTTCCCCGAGGTAGCGGAGCATAAAACTAGAGGGCATTAAACTTATGTATGGAAAAAATGTAAAAGGTATCTGATGGCTAACTTCTTCCACAGAGAGTGTGGTGGGCACAGGGAACAAACGTCCAGAGGAAGTGGTAGAGGCAGGTACAATTCTCATGTTTAAAGACACTTGGGCAGGTATATGAAGAGAGAAGGTTTGGAGGTTTATAGGCTGCGCAGAGGCAAGTGGGACTTTTAATTATTTTTTAATCGCAATGCTTTGTCAAGGTTATGCTTTAACAAATACTCCAATTGATAACAAATTAATCACTCCTTAGGCTTTTGAGTATTTTAATCCGCTGTCATAAAAATAATAGCAGGTCAATGTGTCGTGCTGATAAGGCACCATATTGGCAACCTTGTTATGATACTAACTGGAACTGTGATTGTCAAATAGCGATTTGGCAATTACACTCATTTGGACTTTTCTACAATGTGGAATTGTTCTATTCCTGTTCAATATATCTTTGTATATTGTTGTATTGGTGTGAATAACTATTTATTTACTGATTTATATCACGTTTGTACTTTTATTTGTGGATTTAAATTTGTAATTAGTTAATCCTGGTGCCTTGGTTCTGGTATGTATCATTCCCACCAAGGCCAGCATATCCTTCCTAAAGTGTGGTATCCAGAACAACTTGCACTGCTTTAGGTGTGGTTACACCAAGGGTTTTAAAGTGCCCCTCTTTCCCCATAATATTTGGGACAAAGACCCATAATTTATTTATTTGCCTCTGTACTCCACAGTTTAAGATTTGTAATAGAAAACAATCACATGGTTAAAGTGTACATTGTCAGAGTTTAATAAAGGCCATTTTTTTCATTTTGGTCTCTCCATGTAGAAATTACAGCAGCGTTTATACATAGTCTCCCCCCCATTTCAAGGCACCATAATGTCTGGGACACAGTAATGTCATGTAAATTAAAGCAGTCATGTTTAGTATTTTGTTGCATATTCTTTGCATGCAATGACTGTTTGAAGTCTGCGATTCATGGACATCACCAGTTGCTGGGTGTCTTCTCTCGTGATGCTCTGCCAGGCCTGCAGCCATCTTTAGCTTATGCTTGTTTTGGGGGCTAATCCCCTTCAGTTATCTCTGCAGCATATAAAAGGCATGCTCCATTGAGTTCAGATCAGGTGATTGATTTGGCCACTCAAGAATTGATCATGATTTAGCTTTGAAAAACTCCTTTGTTGCTTTAGCAGTGTGTTTGGGATCATTGTCTTGCTGTAGAATGAATTGCTGGCCAATGAGTTTTGAGGCATTTGTTTGAACTTGAGCAGATAGGATGTGTCTATGCACTTCAGAATTTATTATGTTATTACCATCTGCAGTTGTGATGTTGATGGTAGCCAGTACCTTCAGCAGCCATGCATGCCCAGGCAATAGCACCCCACCACTGTGTTTCACAGATGAGGTGATATACTTTGGATCTTGGGCAGTTCCTTCTCTCATCCATACTTTGCTCTTGCCATCACTCTGATATAAGTTAATTTTCGTCTCGTCTGTCCACAAGACCTTTTTCCAGAACTGTGGTTGGTCATTTAAGTCCTTCTTGGCAAACGGTAACCTGGCCACCCTATTTTTTGCGCCTAACCAGTGGTTTGCATCTTGCAATGTAGCCTCTGAATTTCTGTCCATGAAATCTGCTGCGGACAGTGGTCATTGGCAAATCCACACCTGATTCCTGAAGAATGTTTCTGATCTGTCGGACAGATATTTGGGGATTTTTCTCTATTATAGAGAGAATTCTTCAGTCATCTGCTGTGGAGGTCTTCCTTCCCAGTCCCTTTGCAATTAGTAAGCCCCCTTGTGGCTTCTTATGATGTTCCAAACAGTTGATTTTGGTAAGCCAAATATTTGGCTGGTTGACAGTTTTATTTGTGTTGCTCAGTCTCATAATGGCTTCTTTGACTTTCATTGGCACAACCTTGGTCCTCATGTTGATAAATCGCAATAAAAGTTTCCAAAGTTGATGGAAAGACTGGAGGAAAGACGGTGCTGAGAGATCTCTTATACCTGCATTAAGGAGGCAATTAAACACACCTCTGCTACTACAAACAGCTGTGAAGCCATGTGTCCCAAACATTATGGTGCCCTGAAATGGGGGGGGACTATATATAAACACAGCTGCAATTTCTATATGGTGAAACCAAAATGTATATAAATGGCCTTTAATAAAAACTGACAATGTGCACTTTAACCATGTGGTTTTTAATTTTCTATTACAAATCTCAAATTTTGCAGTACAGAGGCAAATAAATAAATGATGTGTCTTTGTCCCAAACATTACGGAGGGCACTGTATATTTCTGCAGCATAACTTCTGTCCCAATTTTCCTGCAGTCAATTTCTAGTACTCTGTTTATCATTTTTATTATTTTTCTTTTACCTGACCAGGACACTTTAAGATCTGTTGGGACTTTATTATGAATAGTTTTTAAGTATTTCAAAATGAACCTATTGGATGTAAATGCTGGGTAAATTTTGATGCTGCCCCATAAAAAATCTTTCTAATATCAGCTGAAAATTAATTAGCTTTCTCATGGGCACTAATCAACATAGTTAAAGATTTGTATATACTGAAACTAGCACGATATTTCTCTATGTTTATTGTGCACATTCTAAATATTGAATGTGCAAACAGGGCATAAATACCAAATGGAACAGCTGGTCACAGTAATCCTACAGGATCAGAGATGCAAGGGAAGGAAAAGCTCAGTGATATGAACCATTGAAAATGGACACAAATAGCCCATTTTCTTTTGACCATTTTGAAGATTTCTTTTTTTGCTTTCAGGTTTGCTGATAGTGCGGATCACAGAACAGCCACTTATTGTTGTGAAGCTTTTGTGATGTAATATCTTGGGAATAACGTTTGAGACTTCAGAAAAATTGTTGGCACACTTGAGCATATTTTTATGTTAATGCCTGTGAATTGTGTTTAATTTCCACTAGTGACAGTCTAGTAATGCAACTGTAATTTGACACCCAAGATGTTGATATCAGCTTGGATATATTTTCCAGATACACACATTTGCTCAGATTTTTGAATTGTCCCATGTGTACTTCCTCACCTTTACTATTTTTGGTAACCTTTTTCTTTAGATGTTGTTACTTAACCATTGCAAGTCAGTGGAAGACTTTCTTTCAGTTTGAAATAAAGTTCCATATCTTTGTTTGACTTTGGAGACACTATCAAATGCATTTATTGTAGTCTGAGTATGAATGTTGTAGATAACATCTCTATCTAGTTTTCTCAATGCTGTTATTTGCTTCCTTAAGTCATCTATTTAGTTTTAAAATAGTTAATTTTAGTGCACAATCGATATACGGAGGAGTTTGCATCTTTGTAGAATTTAGTATATTCTTGTGATATTCTAGCAATGTTACAAAATTTTGAGATTTAAAAAATCAAGTCTGCAATTTATCCCATCGGATAAAGCATAAACAGAAGTTTAATTTGACACCTAATTCACTTTCATATCTTCAGTATTAAAAAAGTTATGGCCATTTTCATACTCGGAAATTAGCATCTTGTTTCCCATTGCCTTTCCATTGACTTAACTCAAAAGCTCTGATCTAGGACAGTCAAAAGCCCATAACTTTCTTAAAAATTAAGAGCACTCAATGAGATTTTCAGTTATTATAGATTGAAGCATTCTGAAACAAATATGAAACAATCTTACTTGGATGACCTGAAATTAAAGCATATAATTAGTTAGTTACCTAATTGTAGCTAATTACAAAATTCAATTACTAGATCTAAACATCTATCCATTTCTTAAGAAAAGATAAACATTTTTAAATTGCCTAAGTGTCCAAATAACATTCACACAATAATTCACAATATAACATGATTTTGAAATCTCATTTTCATGAATTTATAGGCCAAATGGAAGGAATTTAGTGTTTAATTCCCGTAAATTAATGGCCATTTAAATCAACTTGCGAGTGGGTTTTAGTGGAACGCGATGGATTGGAACGTTGCGGTTTGCGGTGAATTTTAACCACAGTCGGCAGGAAAAATACTGCCGGTTCGTATATTTTTTTTGTTCCCTTTTCGCAACATGAAAATTTGAATAAAGGCTTCCTAAGAACCACGTTTTTATGTAAAAATAAACTGTGTACCTTCTTTTATCCCCTACGTAAAATCCTTCCCGTTGTCGGCGCTCACGGCTTAAGAAGATGATTTTTTAATTACTCTAGCTAATAAAAGATCTAGCGTAGTTTAAAAATACCTTCATAAAACAAATGTCGGAGCGATTTCTCTTTAGCAACGAAATCCGCTGAGATGGATCGATTTGAACTGTGGAGAAAAACGGCATTTTAAACCCGCCCCCCTCTGAAAGGCGCCAAAGTCGCGCACACGAAGAGTGGCAGAGCTGCAGCGCCGCTCAAGGTAAGTTTTGTAACATACCTAGCTATTCAATATTTATTTGAATTTCTCTTGAATATTTCCTGTGTTCCAATGACAAACTTAATACAGACACAATAAATTTAATAATTTGTACTGACAACTGATTTAGAACATTGTACAGAGCATGAATAATTACACGTTCTTTGAGCTGCACTCACTGGATTCGCACCAGCTGGACACTTGGGGGTTATGACACAATGTGAAACTCCTACTTTTCATGGGATTTCTGGGACAGTGTTTTTGTCTATTGTCTAGTAAAGTTGGAATTCACAATTTAAATTGTATTCCCATTTTATCTGGCAGAAAGTGTAATTTATTTTGGCTCTTTTTAAATATTCGTGGATTTGAATGTATTAACGTGCATATAGAAATGTGCAGTTTGTTTTGAAATATTTAAAAGCATTAAGAATTATGTAAATTAATAAACCTATTACAGATTATTAAAAGTATTAATGTGCAGGGATTTTGTGCTTGGACCTGTGATATGTTGCTTGTGATATACGCAAATGACTTGGATGTAAATGTAGCCGGTTTTGGTTAATAAATTTACATTTGACACCAAGACTGCTGGAATCGCAGACTGTAAAGGGCCTGTCCCACTTTCACGACCTCTGCCGAGTTTGCCCTTGACTCATACTCGCAGCATGGTCGTCACGAGGTCGTAGGCGGTCGTAGCAGGTCTTGATGCTAGTCATAGGTACTCGTGGCATCAAGTAGGTCGGAGCGTTTTTATAGCATGATGAAAAATGTCCACGAGTAAAAAAGGTCGTGAATTAGGTTGTGAAAGTGGGACAGGCCCTTAAGGAAGGCTATCAAAATATACAGCAGGACATAGATCGGTTACAGAAACGGGTGGAGAAATGGAAGATCAAGTTTAATTTGAGCAAATGTGAGGTGCTGCATTTCAGAAGATCGAATGTAAGGGAGAAAATATACAATTAATGGCAAGAGCCTTAATGACATTGATGTGCAGAGGGATCTTGAGATCCAGATCCATAATTCCATGAAAGGGGCAATACAAATAGGTAGAGTGGCAAAGAGGGCATATGGTATGTTTGCCTGGACCATTGAGTATAAGAGTCAAGAAATCATGATGCAGATTTATCGGACTTTGGTTAGGCAATGTTTTGGCGCATTGCATGCAGTAATGGTTGCCCCATTACAGGAAGGATGTGGAAGATTTGGAGAGGGTGCAGAGGAGGTTTACCAAAATTGTGTCAGGATTAGGTGGTATTAGCTACAGGTAGAGGTAGGATAGACTTTTTTTCTCTTTAATGCTGTAAGTTCTGGCAAGAGTTGATAGAACAATGTATAGTTATGGGGGCCAGAGATAGGATAGATGGTCAGAACCTATTTCCTGGGATGGAAATATCAAATATCAAATACTAGAGGACAAATCCTTAAGCTTAGAGGCGCAAAGTTTAAAGGAGAGATGGGCAGGGCAAGTTGTTTTTTTTTTTTTTACATAGTGGGTGGTGAATGCCTGGAATGTGCTGCTGGTGGGGGGGGTGGTGGCTGAGGTAAATATGATAGGGACATTTTAGAGATTTTTGGATAAGCACATGGATGTGCAGAGAATGGAGAGATGTGGATTATGTAGCAATGTTACAAAATTTTGAGATTTTAAAAATCAAGTCTGCAATTTATCCCATCAGATAAAGCATAAAAAGAAGTTTAATTTGACACCTAATTCACTTTCATATCTTCAGTATTAAAAAAGTTAATGTCATTTTCATACTTGGAAATTAGCAACTTGTTTCCTATTGCTTTTCTATCGACTTAACACAAAAGTTGTGATCGAGGACAGTCAAAAGCCCATAACTTTCTTAAAAATTAAGAGAACTAAAATAAATTTTCAGTTATTATAGATTGTTTCACATTTGTTTCAGAATACTTCAATCTTACTTGGATGACCTGAAATTAAAGCATATAATTAGTTAGTTACCCAATTGTAGCTAATTACAAAATTCAATTACTAGATCTAAATATCCATTTCTTAAGAAATTTTTTTTTAAAAATTTATAGCCTAAGTGTCCCATTAACATTCACACAATAATTCACAATATAACATGATTTTTAAATCTAATTGTCATTAATTTATAGGCCAAATTGAAGGAATTTAGTGTTTAATGCCCATAAATTAATGGGCATTTTAAACAGCTTGCGAGTGGGATTTTCTGGAACGCGATGGATTAGAACATTGCGGTGCCGGTGAATTTATACCCCATGTCGGCAGGTTCGTATGGGGACTAAATCACCGTTTCGCAACATGAAATGTTGATTAAGGTCATCTAAAAAAGCAAGTTTATATGTAATAAACAGCTTTCACTTACCTGTCCCCTACGTAAAATCGGTCCCCGTTGTCGGCGTTCACGGCATTAGGAGCTAATTTTTATTTTACTCCAGCGCTGAAATAGTCGGGCTATTTATTAAAAAAAATTTAACTTACCGTCAGTCGGAACGAATCTCCAGAAATAGATTGCACTCCGACAACAGAAAGCTCCGGATGGCAAGGGGAAAACCATTTTAACCCCGCCCCCCCCCCCCCCCCCCTAAAGGCGCCAAAGGCGCGCACACGGCCAGCGGCAGAACTAGGGAAATTAGTAAATTTGACTACCTCTGGACTCCTTGTAGAATCCAATAGTTGCTTCTGTATGTAGTATCAGTGTAATTATTTGATGCATCTACATTTGTGTGCACATGCCACATGCACTGACTGGCTTTTGCATATTTGGTCACGTTTCAACGGTTTACTATGGAACTATTGTCAGAAAGATTCAACCTTGTACATTTGTGATTGCCAAAATATACTGTCAGGTGAATAGTTGCTATGGATTCTAATATTGTCTACTTCGGGTGACTTAATCTTGCAAAGAAATATGGTGTGTTCAGTTCTGCATATTCATTTTTTTCCAGGTCTCGCCTCCATGACAGTAACAGTATACATTGCAGAGGCTGCACCATTCCATATGAGAGGACGATTAGTTACCATTAACACACTTTTCATAACTGGTGGGCAATGTTTTGCAAGTATTATTGATGGAGCATTTAGTTACCTTGGAAAAAATGGCTGGAGGTATGTAATGCAAACTTAAACTTTTTTTTTCCCCCATATGTTTTTAAAAAGGCTACTTATTCAGTCATGTACATGCAAGAAAAAGTCCTAAATGTTTCATAAATATTAAAATGTACATTTGCTTGCTGTTTGAATAAATGTCAAGTGGAATACTCAAGATCGTATTAAAATTCAACCTTATCAGACAAATATCCTTCCACATTTTTCTTGTTTAGAAAAAAAGTTACATTTTGAGTTTTAAGGATACAGGTAGCTTTTAAGTGAATTAATTTCATAAATTTTTCTTCAACCCGATTTGTGTGTCCCAAGCAGTTTCTTAACAGCAATGCATTTTGCCAATGCAAAGGATGGCATTTTGAGCAGATTTAGGTGTTAGTCCTGTGTAATGGGCCTGTCCCACTTAGGCAATTTATTTTGGGCGACTACAGGCCACTGCCACAAAATTGTGAACATGTTGAAAATTATTCAGTGACAGTGGCGATAATTTTTGCTGTCGTAAGTTAAGGCCAGGTGTCGTAGGTGAATTCCATTAAAATTAGTCCCTGGCAGTTGCCTAAAAAGTAGCCTAAGTGGGGCAGGCCCATTAGGCTATTATTATCTGCCGACTTTTGGAAAGCATTTTTATTCAAATTCTTAACTCAGTGCCTTGAGACATTGTATTTTATAACATT
Source organism: Raja brachyura (assembly GCA_963514005.1). Next base: position 32,930,775 of record OY740799.1, read on the forward strand.
ATAAATTGGTGTGCATTCAAAAAAACAAGCTCTATTAATATTATGTCTAAGTACTTATTTGCAAAGTAGATGGATGGTAAAGGGGTGGGCTATGACTAACTTCTACCAAGATGGCTCCAATTAGATCAAATAACATCATAATGTGACTTTTCATTACCCTGATTCCTATCATTTCTATTGAATTTTGTAGCATATAGAACAGTATGGCTGAGGAACCTGCCCTTTGGCCCACAATGTCCGTCCTGAACATGATACCAAGTTAAGCTAATCTCCTGCACCTACACCTGCACGTGATCCATATCCTTCCATTCCCTACATATCCATGTCTATTGTAAATGTCACTATCGTAACTGCCTCCACCTCTGACAACACTTTACGGGCACTCTATAGGGGAATAAAAAAACTTGCCCGTCATATCTCCTTTAAACATTGGCCCTTGCACCTCAAAGTAATGCCCTATCGTCTTTGACATTTCAATGCTGAGATAAAGTTCTGACTGCCTACTCCATCTATGCCATTCCTAATTTTATATACTTCCTTCAAATCCCCCCTCAGCCTCTGATGCTCCAGAGAAAACAATCTGAGTTTCATCAACCTCTCCTTGTAGCCAAATCCCCCTAATCTTGGAAGCATTTTGGTAAACTCTTCTGTCCAAAACCTCTTGTAATGGGGCGATGAGGACAATATTCCAAATGCATTTGCACTAACAGAGCTGCCAAGTAGTACGAATTTTCCATATTTTGTACGGAAGTGCGATTAGAATACGGATGTACGGTTTTGCCATCAAAATTAATTATCCAAAATGCCTAAAAATCTGAGTGAAAAAATGGTGATATTATATATTTCATATTGAGATTGTTGAATTGTGGAGGGGAGACAGAGTGAGTTTTCTTTTTTGTTCATCTTTCCTTTACATTTTATAGATTATAAAGAAAATTAAAAGCATAGTTAATCTGCTGGTTCATGTCATACTGTTTCCTATAATCACGTGGGACATTTTTTCTGACCTGGTTAATTGAACTGTCTGAATAATATAAATGCCTCTGCATTTCATTATTATCTTGGAGGGCAAGTTCAGTTTTTGAATAATTGAATGCTTGGGCAACAATTCCGCTTGCTTCCACTTACTCTGAATCTCAATTTCCACGTCTACTGCATGGATCTTTGACCTAGCCTGCATGTTCAGGTGAATATTGAAATCTTCCTATGGTCCAGCTCAACAGTGCCATTCCTTGGACACCTTCCTTACCTTCAAATTAATAGTTGTCAACTTCCAACTTGTGAAAAAAGTAACTGTACGTAAGGCAACATCTCATGAGTTCATGGATAGGTGATGTTTCGGGACGGGACCCTTCTTCAAACTGATTGTGATCGGAGAGAGAAAGCTGGTTGGGGGGGGGACGGAGGAGGATTACTTGGCAGATGGTTGGAGAAAGGCCACATATGAAATAAAAAGTAGGAGATATGGATAGAAGAGGCGTGAAATGTGAAGCCAGCGCAAAGAATATGGATGGAACGGGAAAGGGAGAAATGAGCGCACGTCCAGGTGGGGTGGGGGGAGGAGAGGAGAAGGGAGGGGAAAGAGGGGGTTGCTTGTAGGTGATTTACCTAAAATTGAAAGTTCAATGTCCACTGAATTTTAAACTACCCAAGTGGGGTATGGGATTCTGTTCCTCCAGTTTGCGTCTATCCTCACTCTGATAATGGCCCAGGACAGAAAGGTCAGGATGGGAATAGAAAGTGGAGTTAAATGGTTAGCAGTTGGAAGATTCAGCAGGTCTTGGTGGACCAAATACAAGTGTTTGGCTTAATGGTTGCTTAGTTTACGCTTGGTCTATCTAATTAATGGAGGTCACATCAATAGCACCGAATGCAATAGCTGAGGTCAGATTATTATCTGAATGGTGGCCGATTAGGAAAAGGAGAGATGCAACGAGACCTGGGTATCATGGTACACCAGTCATTGAAAGTAGGCATGCAGGTGCAGCAGGCAGTGAAGAAAGTGAATGGTATGTCAGCATTCATAGCAAAAGGATTTGAGTATAGGAGCAGGGAGGTTCTACTGCAGTTGTACAGGGTCTTGGTGAGACCACACCTGGAGTATTGCGTACAGTTTTGGTCTCCAAAGCTGAGGATAGACATTCTTGCCATAGAGGGAGTACTGAGAAGGTTCACCAGACTGATTCCTGGGATGTCGGGACTTTCATGTGAAGGAAGACTGGATAGACTCGGCTTATACTCGCTAGAATTTAGAAGATTGAGGAGGGATCTTATAGAAACTTACAAAATTCTTAAGGGGTTGGACAGGCTAGATGCGGGAAGATTGTTCCCGGTGTTGGGGAAGTCCAGAACAATGGGTCACAGTTTAAGGATAAGGGGAAATCTTTTGGGACCGATATGAGAAAAATATTTTTCACACAGAGTGATGAGTCTCTGGAATTCTCTGCCATAGAAGGTAGTTCATTTGGCTATATTTAAGAGGGAGTTAGATGTGGCCCTTGTTGCTAGAGAGCTCAGGGGGTATGGAGAGAAGGCAGGTACAAGATACTGAGTTGGATGATCAGCCATGATCATATTGAATGGCAGTGCAGGCTCGAAGGGCCGAATGGCCCATTCCTGCACCTATTTTCTATGTTTGTATGAGGTGCACATGATCCTCTGTCTCACCTGGAAGGACTGCTGGGGTCCCCGGATGGATGGGGCAGATGTTGCATCTCCTGCGGTTGCAGGGGAAAGTAATGGGGAGGGGGTGGTTTAAGTCAGAAGGGATGAGTGAACCAATGTGTTATGGAGGAGTAATCTCTGCAGAAGGCAGAAAGGGTTGGGGGTGGGAAGATGCGACTGTTAGTGGGATCACATTGAAGGTGGTGGAAATGTTGGGGAATGATGTGTTGGATGTAGGGACTGGTGAGGTAAAAGGTGAGGATCAAGGGAACTATCTTTGTTCGGTCTGGGGGGGAATGGGAGATATAGAGGAGACTCGGAAGAGGGATTCTTCTTTGACACCATGGAGAAATCCCACATTAACTAACGAGAAAGAAACTGCATTTGCAGTCTCTTGTGCCTTCAGCAATTTGGCTTTATTTGTAAACCAGCATCTGCAGCTCCTTATATCTCATTTAAGCTTTACCCTCTCCCATGAAGGGCCATTTACTTATTGCCTAAGGAAACTTTCCTGAATGCATTTGTTAAATTCCACCTTGTCTGTGCTGTTGGCACTATGACAGTCCCATTCTATGTTTGAAAAGTTTAAAAGTTCCTACTATAACAACCTTAGTCTTGCAACCTGCAATCTCCTGGCATATTTACTCTTCTAATTCTCGTAACTTATTTGGGGGCCATAGTACATTCCCAACGCGGTGATTTTCCCCGTTTTATATCTTGCACGCCAAGCCAGGTGATCATCCCCTTTTTTTTAGCTCCACCCGCATCGCTTCACTGGACGAACCATAGGTATTGTCATCTCAGCCTACTGCCATGATATTCTCCTTAATCAATAAACCAACACTCCCTCTTTTACTCCCACCGCTATCTCTCCTGTAGCACCTGTACCCTGGATCATTAAGCTGCAGTCGCGCTCTTAGCCAGGTTTCCATAAAGTTTACAAAGTCCCAATCACATGTATCTATCCACACCCTGAGTTCATCCGCCTTACACGTCAGGTTTCTCACATTAAAATAAATGCAATTCATTTCAACAGTACTTTCTCGCCCCCTCAAGTCAAGTCAGATTTATTCGTCACGAGCACAAAAAGTGCAGTGAAATGAACTTGCCACCAGCAGTACAATTTTTAAAAAAAAGAACACACAATACACAATAAAAAATTAACACAAACATCCACCACAGCATTCATCAGTGTGGCGTCGGGCACAAAGTTCAGTCAGTGCTCCTCCATTTTCCAGGATCCCAGGCTCCGGACGCCGTGCGAGCTGGAAGCATTGCCTCTGGATAATGTAGGCCGCGGGCTGACGGTCGGGGGTCTTCTCCGGGGTCCCCAACGAGTGATCCCAGGCTCCGGACGCCGCCCCAGCTGGAGCTCTGCAGACCGCGATGGAAAAGTCTACGCTGCGCCCTCAGCTGAAGCCCCTGGCGCCTCTCCGGGAAAAGGGAACTATCACCGATCCTTTGTGATAGGCCGCGAGGGAGGCGACATGGAAAACGGCGCTTCTCCGTGGAGGAGGCAATCAAAGTGGTTTCCCCCTTACCCCCCACACACAAGACACAACGAGAAACATTAAAAACACACATTGGGACATAATTAAAAAACAAAAAAAGTAGAAAAAACTGACATGCTGCTGGCAGGGCAGCCGGCTCGCAGCGCCCCCAGCTCCTGCTATGCTCTGGCCTATTCTGGACTCTCACCTGTTTCAGTCTTGCATTGGATCCCGCCCCTTTGCCATTGTAGTTTAAACCTTCCTGAGTAGGACTAGCAAGCAAACCTCCCTTTCAGGATATTGGTGCCTCTCCAGATCAGGTACAACTCGTCCCACTTGAACAGGTCACCTTTGCGTCAAAAGAGATCCCAATGGCCCACAAATCTGAATCCCCGTTGTAGATTGGTTATTTCCTACTAACCAATTGTAGTGCTTGTTAGTAGTTGCTCCGCCTAATATGCGATTCGTATTACCAAGAGCTTGCTACGCCATTCAGTATGAGTAGCTGCTAGGAACTGTAATGTCCTGCAGACCGATGCTGTAAGTGGACTTTAATATACATGTGTTGTATCTTGATGTGTGTTCGACTCAACTCATTACACCTGTCCCCTGGGCCAACTCCTCAGACATGCATTCATCTATCCTATCTTCCCGTTTCAACGCTCACTTGCATGTGGCATGTGACTTTTCTTCTAAACCAACATCTGCAGTTTCTCGTGTCTACATTTCTTTATTTTCAATGGTTTCACGAGCTATACAGTGGAACAAGCCCTCTCACGCAACATTAACCTATTATTCAGAACCCTTCCCATCAAACGATTCCACAGTAGCCCACCCCTTGACTCCATCCAAGGACCCAAGCAGTCTTTCCAGGTGACCAGAGGTTTACCGACTCCTCATCCAACCTCATCTATTGCATCCGCTGCTCTAGGTGTCAGCTGCTCTACATCGGTGAGACCAAGCGCAGGCTTGGCGATCGCTGCGCCCAACACCTCCGCTCGGTTCACACTAACCAACCTGACATTAACTTCTTGCTTTCTCCCTCCTTCTCCTCCCCTTCCCACCTCTCCCACAGCCTACTGTCTCCGCCTCTTCCTTTCTTCTTCTTCCCGCCCCCCCATCTCCACATCAGTCTGAAGAAGGGTCTCGACCCGAAACGTCACCTATTCCTTCGCTCCATAGAAGCTGCCTCACCCGCTGCATTTCTCCAGCATTTGTCTACATTCCTCAGTAGCTTATTGGTTAACTTAAAGGTAATTTTTTTGTGGCAATTATGGCCAGTTTTACCATGACCACTTGCAACTAGTGGTACTGTTTATTCAAAACCTGAACAAACAAGAATATTTTATGACTTAATATGGCTCTGAACAAAATTAATGTTTGCTTTGTTTTATTAATATTCCTAGCTTCCTGCGCTACTTGACCTTGGGTTACAGTGATGCCTTTTTGATTGTTGGGATAGAATTTCTGTACCTTTCCCTGTAAATTGGATTTTCTGACCTTTCAGTAACACCAGATTTTACTTGAGAATTGTGATACTGAAGGTTCTATATTTGTGCAGATTACTGTTATTAACTCTTAAAGCCGCAGCAACTCTTAAAGCCACAGCTAACTCCACCACATCAAAAGTGCCATAATTATTAATAAGCAAGTTCGGTATTCTGACTGCGCATGCCCAGGTCACTCGCTATAAACATTCTCGGCAACGGTGGTGATGCGTTGTGTGCAGGCTTGCGTTCCGTACGTGGTCGGCGTCGGGCCTGGCTCTCTGTCGCTGCGGGTGGTGTTGAGTTTCTTCTGGGCCGTCCTCTCCCGGGTGTCCGGAGGTGTCTGGGGGGACCCTGGGCTAGCGGGGCGGCCCCGGACTTGCAGCCGGCGCTGCAGCCACTGGATCAAGCTCAGGTTCACCGGCAGTCCTGGAATGGCAGGGTCGGGCCCGGCTCTCCGTCGCTGTGAGTGCAGTTGCTGCCGGGCTGTTCCTGTCGCTGTCCGGAGATGACTACTGTGGCCCTGGGTTGGTGGGTGGCCCCGGACTTGCAGCCGGCGCTGCAGCTGCTGGCTCCAGCTCGACTCTGCCTATCCTGCCGGGTTGGCCGGCAGTCCTGGAATGTGTAAAAGGAGTCGGGCCAAGCTCCCTGTTGCTGCTGGGCCGTCTCTAACCCTCCCGGGTGTCCCGTCCCTGTCCAGAGGTGTCCAGCAGCTCTTGCAGTGCCGGGGACCCAGGTGTCTGCGGACGAGGCGCGAGTCTGTGTGCCGAGAATGCAGCTGTAGTCTCCCACTCGCATCTTCCCCCGCTCTCTCGCTACCTGGCACCCCCATTCCTCAGATTAAATATTTTTACACAAATCATGAACAAAGATAAGAATTTACATACAGTTTATGCAACCAGCTTTTTCTTTCTAGCGAGTGACCTTTGACAAATCCCATGATTCCTTGCCTTTTTCAGAATACCGAACTCTCTTATTATTGGTGCAGTGTTTTTATATTGGCTGTTGAAATTGGCATTCTTTTTTGTCCTACCCATTTGAAACACATTTTAATGATCTATGAATATTTATTTTAGATGAATGATAGCTTTGACACGCTAATGTGTTAATTTACTTTTATTACTGTCATTTCTTTTCCAGATACATGCTTGGGCTTTCAGCTGTTCCAGCCATTATTCAGTTTGTGGGATTCCTTTTCCTTCCAGAAAGTCCACGATGGCTAATGCAAAAAGGCAAGACTCAGAGAGCACGCAGAGCACTGAATCTGATTCGTGAAACCCAAAATATCGAGGATGAGTATGAATCCATCAAAAGTAGCATTGAGGAAGAACAGCGAGAAGTAAGAGGAGGTGAGCATTTGAAAGCTAAGAAAATAAGGATACGCTCAAATTTGTACTGCTATTATTACTCTCCACAATATATTAGAAAAGAGACAATATAACTCTATCTTGCCTTTTATCAGCCACAAAAATGAGCAGATCTACTCAGGCACATTAGATTGAAGTAGCTGCAAGTTGTAACCGAAAATGTAACTTCACTGTTTAAGAAGAGAGATAGAGTTACATTGTTATAAAAATGATAGGAAATTATAGGCCAGTTATTCTCACTTTTTTGTGGTGGGTAAAATGTTAGTGTCCGTTATTAAGGATGAATTATCTGCGTACTTTTATGCACATGATAACGTGGGCCAAAGTCAGCATGGTTTTGTTAAGGGGAGATCTTGTCTGACAAATATGCTGTTTATTGAGGAGGTAATAACCAGGACAAGCAGTGGAGGGAGGGTAAATGTTGTTTACTTGAATTTTCAGAAGGCCTTTGATAAGGTGCCACACAAGATCCCAGCTAAACAAGATGTCAGACAATGATATTAGAGGCAAGATATTAGCTGACTGGTAGAAGGCAAAAAGTGGGAATAAAGGAGGCCTTTTTCTGGTTGGCTGCTGGTAACTCGTGGTGTTCTGCAGGAGTCAGTGATCGGTCTGCTACCTTTCACGTTGTATGTTAGTAATCCGGATGAGGGAATTGGCGGCTTTGTGGCCAGGTTTGTGGATGATGTGAGGATAGGCGGAGGAGCATGTAGTATTGTGGAAGCAGGGGGACTTGGACAGGTTGGGAGAGTGGACAAAGAAGTGGCAAATAGAATATAGCCAAGCCAAATATACAGCTATGCACTTTGGCAGAAGAAATAGAGGCGTAATGTTTTTTCTCTATGTGGGGAAGATTCAGAAATTAGAGACACAAAGAGACTCGGGAGTGCTGGTGCAGGATTCCCAAAAGGTTAATTTGCAAGTTGAGTCACCAGTAAGGAAGGTAATGCAATAGTGGCATTCATTTTAAGAGGATTTGAATATAAAAGCAAGGATTTAAAGCTGATCAAATGCTGGTGAGGCCACATTTGGAATATTTTGAGTAGTTTTGGATTCAATATCTGAGGAAGGATGTGCTGGCTTCGGAAAGGGTCCAGTGAAGGTTTACAAGAATGATCCCAAGGATGATTGAGTTATTTGGTTTACATTGAGTGAGGAGTGTTTGAAGGTTTTGACCTATACCTGCTAGAGTTTTGAAGGATAAGAGGGGGGACCTCATTTGAACCTGTAGGAAGGAACTGCAGATGCTGGTTTAAACTGAAGATAGACACAAAAAGCTGGAGTAACTCAGGCAGCATCTGTGGAGAGAAGGAATGTGTGATGTTTGAAAAAGGCTCTTGACCCGAAACGTCACCCATTCCTTCTCATTGAAACCTACTGGATTATTAAAAGTCGAGATAGAGTGGATGTAGAAAGGATGTTTTGAGTAATGGGAGAGTCTAGAACCAGAGGGCACAGCCTCAGGAAAAAGGATGTACCTTCAAAATGGAGATGTGGAAACAATTATTTAATCCGAGTAGTGAATCTGTGGAATTCATTGCCAAAGATGGCAGAGGCTGATGGGTACATTATTAGAAAGAGCATCAAAGGTTATGGGAAGTAGGCAGGAGCATGGGGTTGAGGGGAAAATAAATCAGCCGTGATTGAATGGTGGAGTGGACTGAATGGGCTAAATGGCCTAATTCTCCTCTTATTTCTTATGGTCTTCTGTATATTTGGAAATAAATATTTCAACTTTGATTTAATATAACTTGTATACACTGGAATTTAGAAGGATGAGAGGGGATCTTATTGAAACATATAAGATTATTAAGAGATTGGACACGCTAGTGGCAGGAAACATATTCCCGATGTTGGAGTAGTCCAGAACCAGGGGCCACACTTTAAGAATAAGGAGATTTAGAACGGAGATGAGGAAAAACTTTTTCACACAGAGAGTTGTGAATCTGTGGAATTCTCTACCTCAGAAGGCAGTTGAGGCCCATTCTCTGGATGCTTTCAAGAGAAAGTAAAGAGAAACCTAATCTGCAAGTTTAGAAGAGTTTGCCCTCGACTCAAACTCGCAGCATGATCGACACAAGGTCCTATGAGGTCACTGGAACTCTCCTTCATGCTCGAGGGATGTTCCCGCCTACTCGCAGATTTTTCGCTAGCCAGGTCGCAGAAACATTTTCAATATGTGGAAAAAAATTACCGCGAGTAAAATTTGGTTGACATGGTTCTTTTTAATTCGTAGTGCAGAGGAGTGGGGTCGTTATTTAGGTACAGGCAGTTGAGGGCAGCCCCCTCTTCTCTCCCCTTCTCTCTCCCCCCTCCACGCTCTCTAAAGGACTTACCGTACACTGTGGCAGCCGTCTTTTACCTTCCTCTTCATCGCGGGTGTGAATTCTAGACAACGCTCCCCCGCTTTCCCTGGCCCCCACCTTTGCAATGAGTTTTTGTATGTGTATGTGTGCGGTCGGTCGACCCAGCTCGCGGTTTCAATGGAAATGGTCGATCCAGCTTGAGATTGTCCAGGCGAGTGCCCTCGAGTTTGAAGGTCGAAGACACTCTTCTTAACTCGCGGATTAGGTCGCCGCAGTGGGACAGCCCCTTTAGATAGAGCTCTTGAAGATAGCGGAATCAAGGGATATAGGGAGAAGGCAGGAACGGGGTACTGATGGTGGATGATCAGCCATGATCACAGTGAATGGTGGTGCTGGTTCGAAGGGCCGAATGGCCTACTCGTGTGCCTATTGTATATTGTCTATAACACTAGTTTGGTTAATTTCGGAAGGCATACTTTATCAACGATAACAATGCATTATCTATAGGTGTAATTTGAACAATGTGTCCCATCACAGTTTGTCTAGTTCCCTCTCTCCACAACTTCAAACGTAACTCGCTTGCTGCCATAATTATTGTTATTCTGTCGATCCTCAATGTTTCAAATTTGTGCCCCAATATATATATATTTAAAATAATTCATACCTTTCTCATACGGCAGAAACCACATTCTTTTAACACCTATCTGTACCTTCTTGAGTGAGGCTGCATCTAACGTTGACAAAAATACAAATTGAGATTTTTGGCTCTCGTAAGTTTTTTTTTTAATGGCCATTGCAAATTTGGCTGCCATTTTTTGTGTTGATTCTGATGAGTTTCTGAGACCGATTTGGAGCACCCAACCCAACAAGATCACTTAGATTTATGTGGGACATTGTCATATAAAGATCAGCTGTTAACATTTTAGGCTGTGAACTTTTATCTCTCTAAGCTAACAATCAACATTGCTGACAAACATTAATATTATCCACCATAATATTATCCACCAAACACTATGTTTTACACAAGATGGACAAAATTCAAATGCATTCTTTGGTCAGGTGGAAGTGGTGCTGTTTTAAAATTGTAATAATCAGAGTTAACATTTAATATTTCCTTGTCAGGTAGGGGGGAAATCCCCCCCGCCATGGATACCAAGTCATCCCATGCTATCTGCTCCATGGTCAGATAGTCGGCGACTAAACCGGTCTCCCCCACCTGGTTTGCCAGGTGAGGAGGGGGCTGTGCAACCCCAGCAGGTCCAAAAAAAAGACATCAAAGGGCGGATGAGCTCCTAGCGAGCCAATGGCCATCCACACTTCAGTAGAGGTTGCGATCACTGTCGTACATAGCATTGTAAGGATTTATGACAACGCACACACATCAAAATCCACTACTTCCACTACTTACGCACACTACCTCGGTTGAAGTTCCGGCCCATTTGGGCACCATTATGATGGGTCTTTAACCCTGGGAACACCCCGGGGGGTGGGGTGGGGGGGGGGGGATCAGTCCGACTTCAGGACTAAGGCAACTGCACCCCTTCTTAAGTGCGAGAAATTATTGATCTTTGTGGCAGATGTAATACTGCAGTCGGTTTTGGTTTTGCCTTTAAGGATTTCAACTTAAATAGTATTTAAATACATTTGTCATGGATGCCAATTAGAAACTTCATCAACAATTAAACGTTGAATCATCGATCTGTTTTGCGGATTTAATTATGTTGTCTTGTTGTCATGGCGATACAGCATGAAGGCCTTTAAAGAGACCCCGACTTCCTGCATTTCAAAGTGCGTAGTTTGATTTTGTCAATTCAGATTAGTGCTTTAGCGTGGGATAGTTTTGATGAGTCAGACTTGAAATTAATCCTGAAATGATATTACTAAATGCTGTGCACAATTGATTCACAGTTGTGGGTTCCACTCTAACTCAAAGAATTGTAAGATAGAGAGGTACATGACTTAAAGTTAAAGTTTGCCCGTTCTCCCCCCCCATCCTGTCCAGTCCTCCCAACTATCGACCACTCATTTACACTTATACTACATTTTCTGTTTCCAAAGTTCTATTCTACTGTAGAGAATATCATCAAATCTCCTGCCACTAAACTCCAGAATTTTACTGAATGTTTGTATTCTTCAGTATATGGCAATCCTTTTTGTACCTTTTTTTGTTAAGTGCAGGTTTTCTGAATATTTTGGGCATTTTCTGCCTAGTTCAGATTTGCAGCATTTGTGGTATTTTTATATTTTCAGACCAGGAAATGTCCATATATTGGGCAGTTATGGGCAGGAATTCACCTACTGATAGTTCATTTTCTATAGCCTTGGATTCAAAGAGAGAATCTTGGAATAAAATCTTTGTTCATCACTCCACAACCAGGTGGCTGCACATTTTGTTTTGTTAATTTATAAAGTAACAAAATACTTGGTTCATTTGATCTTGTAGAACCAGTTATTATTGACCGGCCATTTGTTTGTTATATTTTCTGGAATTGAAGCCTAGTGCCATTTAAATAATGACCTAGAAATAAATGACTTTTCTATGATATGTAATCCATGTAGAAATAATGCATATTTATCTACTGTCCAAGTCTGCAAAATCAGACAATATTCTAACATGGAGACTTGGGGGACAGAGCTTCACCATTTATCAGAAGTTGCGTTGTGCCATGATTGTATTTTATGAACATTTATGCCAGTTTAGAGATTTTTTTTTCCCCCTTTCTGCCCTTTGCCATCCCTTTGACTAACCTCTCATCTCTATGAAATTTGAAACATAATGTGATAAATAAGACACACTGAAGACACTGATACTGTTGAGCTAGGTTACAATTTCTGTTTTTCTTTAACTCTCTATCTGATGCAGCTCTCAGTCTTTTCACTTGTTTCTCTCCACACTACAATATGTGACCTGACTGATGAGTGCTCCTGTTTCTGTGCTATAATGGGTATTGGAATTCTTCGCATGCAGTCATTATTCTGCCATATGCCATTTATTCCCATACCTCTGCTTCCATGAAATGGTTTTGGTAGTTTGCCATCTTGAAATGTGCTGTTCTTCTGGTGAAGGTGTTCCAGCTGTGCTATCAGTTATAACGTTCCAGTATCAACGACCTAGTATCAATGAAGGAATGGTGATACCTTTCCAAACCTAGGAGTGGGATGTGCAGGTGGCGGAGCTTTCATACCCTTGTCCTTCTTGGTAGTACATGCTATAGCTATGGGAGGTACTGCTGGAACAGTACAATTTTGATTAGTTCAGATGTCAGTGGTTTTGGGGAGAAGGCAGGAGAATGAGGTTAGGAGGGAAAGATAGACCAACCATGATTGAATGGCGGCACAGACTTGATGGGCCGAATGGCCTGATTCTGCTCCTATCACTTATGAACATGAATTTTATAGAAACATAGAAAATTAGGTGCAAGAGCAGGCCATTCGGCCCTTCAAGCAAGCACCGCCATTCAATATGATCAGGGTTGATCATCTAAAATCAGTACCCCGTTCCTGCTTTTTCGACATATCCCTTGATTCATTTAGCCCTAAGAGCTAAATTTAACTTTCTCTTAAAAGCATCCAGCGAATTGGCTTCCATTGCCTTCTGTGGCAGAGAATTCCACTGATTCACAACTCTGGGTGAAGAAGACATCCTCATCTCAGTCCTAAATGGCCTACCTCTTATTCTTAAACTGGGACCCCTGGTTCTGGACTCGCTCAATATCGGGAACATTTTTCCAGGATCTAGCCTGTCCAATTCTCCAAGAATGTTATATGTTTTTATAAGATCCCCTCTCAGCCTTCTAAATTCCAGTGAATACAAGTCCAGTTGACTCATTCTTTCATCATATGTCATTCCCGCCATCCCGGGAATTAACCTGGTGAACCTACGCTGCACTCCCTCAATAGCAATAATGCCCTTCCTCAAATTAGGAGACCAAAATTGCACACAAAACTCCAGGTGCAGTCTCACCAGGGCCCTGTACAACTGCAGTAGGACCTCCTTGCTCTAAACTCAAATCCTCTCGCTATGAAGGCCAACATGCCATTAACTTTCCTCACTGCCTGCTGTACCTGCATGCTTACTTTCAGTGACTGATGTACAAGCACACCCAGGTCTCGTTGCACCTCCCCTTTTCCTAATTTGACACCATTCAGATATTAATCTGCCTTCCTGTTCTTGCCGCCAAAGTGGATAACCTCACATTTGATCCACATTTTACCGCATCTGCCCCCTCACCCAACCTATCCAAGTCATCAAAGTCAAAGTTCAAAATTTAAATTTATTTGTCAGATGCACCATAAGGTGCAATGAAATGTAATTTACCATGCAGCATTACAATTTAAATAAAGGACACAATGCACAACATAATTCACCACAGACATCCACCACAGCAGTCTTCACTGTGGTGGAAGGCAATACAGTTCAGACAGTCCTCCTCCTCCTCCCTTGTTCACCCGTGGTCGGGGCCCTAACCCTCCGTAGTCGCCGCTATGGACCGCCCGATGTTCAAGCCCTCGGGTCGGGATCGTTGGAACGGCGATGGCCGAACAGGTCGAGCACACCCTGCAGCTTCATAACATCCTCATCGCAGCCCACAATGCCGCACAGCTTTGTGTCATCCACAAACATGGAGATGTCACATTTAATTCCCTCATCTAAATCATTAATATATATTGTAAATAACTGGGTCCCAGCACCGAGCCTTGTGGCACCCCACTAGTCACTGTCTGCCATTCTGAAAAGGACCTGTTAATTCCTACTCTTTGCTTCCTTTCTGGCAACCAGTTGCCTATCCATGTCAATATCCTGCCCCCAATACCATGTGCTCTAATTTTGTATCCTAATCTCTTGTGTGGGACCTTGTCAACGCCTTTTTGAAAGTCCAGATACACCACATCCACTGGCTCTCCTTTATCCTTTCTACTTGTTACATCCTCAAAAAATTCCAAATTAGTCAAGCATAATTTCCTCTTCATAAATCCATGCTGACTTTGACCTATCCTGTCACTGCTTTCCAAATGCGCTGCTTCATCTTTAACAATCGTCTCAAGCATCTTCCCCGATGTAAAGCTAACTGGTCTATAATTCCCCGTTTCATAAAAAGTGGGGTTACATTGGCTACCCTCCATTCCACAGGACTGATCCAGAGTCGAGAGAACATTGGAAAATGATCACCAATGCATCCACGATTTCTCGGGCCACCTCCTTGAGTATTCTGCGATGCAGATCATCAGGCCCTGGGGATTTATCTTCCTTTGTCCCAACAGTTTATCATTTCCTGAAGGGACATCTGCAGCCAAAGTGCAGCATTGATCATTGGAATTAATTTTATATTGCTTTAGAGAACACGCCCTCCAGCCCACTGAGTCCATGCAAACTATTGATCACCCTTTCATTCTAGTTTAGTTTAGCTTATTATTGTCATGTGTACTGAGGTACAGTGAAAAGCTTTTGTTGTGTGCTGTCTAGTCAAAGAAAAGATGACACAATTGCAATCAAGCCATCCACAGTGTATAGATAAAGAATACAGTACGTAGTTCAAGATAAAGTCCAACGATAGATAGATAGGCCTCCAATGACTTTGTGTTGGTTCTATATTCTGTGCTAAATAGTTCTACCATGTCCCACTTTCTCATCCACTTCCTCCATATTAGGGGCAGTTTACAGAGATATACATACCCACACTTCTTTGGGATGTGGGTGGAAACTGGAACACCCAGAGAAAACCCACATGGTCATAGGGAGAACATGCGAACTCCACACAGACAGGGTCAGGATCAAACTCGGGTCTCTGGCATGTTAAGCAGCAGATCAACCAGCTGCATCATTGTGCCAACCTATGTGAATGGTCAATCAGCCAGTCAAATGACCAACTGATTGTTTTATCCTGTATCTTGTTACTTATCTGAGTGTTGTTGGACCTGTACATATCCGTGGCAAATTAAGACTATTCCATCAGAAGCCATGTAAATTGCAGAAAGATTCTAAAGATTCTAAGATGCGGTGCATGCTGCAGGATATCCAGTGTTTGAACTACTCTTGTACATACATTATTTACAGTATGTGGCTGATGTAGTTTAGTTTATAGTCTATAGTGGTCTCTCGAGCAGCCTGATGTTTTTGTGACATGTGTGACTGGCTATGTATTAGCCTTGCCTGAACATTGAATAGGCTTTGCTGCATATAAATGTGAATTGCTTCATGCGCTAATTGATTTGTGACTGCAAATGCTGGAAATCTGAAATGAAAATAGAACATTTTAGAAACACTTAGCAGGTTCGGGATCATCTTTATAAGGAGAAATGGAATTAAAGTTTCAAATCTGAGACTCTTTGTCTTTTCTGTTTCTGACAAAGGGACTCTGACTTGAAACATTACTGCTCCAAGTTGCAGCTTGACTTGCTGAGGATTTCCAACATTTTCAGTTTCTATCCCCTCTTTTGAACTTACGCAAGAAAGATCTTTGTTGAAGCAGCTATCTTGGGTAAGTCTTGAACATTGCAGTGAGGAATTCAGGCATTGATCTCTTGCGATGATTGACCTCCAACAACCACATCTACCTATCCTTGGTGGTATGCTTCCATTCATTGGAGTACTTCCACTTGATGGCCATTGGCTTCAGTCTTACTCAGACTCCCTTATAATACACTTGATTAAATGCAATCTTGATTTCATGGATATTTGTCAGTGTGAGCATTATTGCTTCACTGCTAACATCAAATTTAGACAAAGACATTTATTTAAAAAGCTGTAAACAGCACATTGTCCCTTTACTATGTTATTCATCTAGAAATATTCTATAATTCATGTGGTATTGTTTGAGCAAGATCAGATGTTTTGATACTTTGAAATTGTTGCAACATACAAATTTTTGTTTACTTGAGGTTATTGACTGCAGACCTCATTCAGAATACTTTGGACCACACAGCACCTTTGGAATATGTGTATTACTGAGTACAATATTTATGATAAATCATATTTTGTTTTTAATTCTGTTATAAGTAGTCTAAATTAGAAATAGAGTCTTATGTTGCCTTTTGCAGAACAAAGATTAATTTAATCTACTGCTCTGCCAATTCGTTTGAAAATACTGTTCACTTTAATCCTACATTCTATTGCTTTTCTCAATCCTGCCAATTAGATCTCTTGTAGATTATCATGGCATCAGGAACGTTCAGAGTTAACTCAATCTAGAAATAATTTCTGTTTAAAAATGTCCATAATGTCAAAAATCTTGTACACTCTTGAAATTTGCAACAATGACAGGTTATTATGTTAGTTTTTGTACCTGTGGACCATTTATGTAAATTCTCCTTTGACAGGTGGTTCTGTGTTGTGGAAGATGTTAAGCTATCCACCAACCTTCAGAGCTCTAATAGTTGGATGTGGAATGCAGCTCTTTCAACAACTTTCTGGTATCAACACAGTCATGTATGTATCAAATTCCCTTCAGAAATTTTGCTACCATAATGTTTTGTTTTAAAGTTATTTATTCTTTAATATTGCAGATAATATTAATTGACAGCATTTTTTCTGCCTGGTAAAAAGATGTGCCATGGATGCCCTTGATTTGTCTTGAAATACTGTGCAATATATTTAATGTCCTTCAATGTTTGTCATACAATGGGTAATTCAGCAATAATTTCACAATGGAATTAGATAATTGAAGTACCATCTTCTGAAATATTCTGAGGAAATGTGTGTTGTTCATAAATTCTATATTAGACACATGCTAGTTGGGTTATCAAGTCTCTTCCTTTTCCTTTTTAAGCATATTAATTATACACTAAACCTCACTGTACTGTACCTCTCCACAACACGTAACGTAACCTATACTGTTGCCTCTCCACAACACGTAACATAACCTACAAAGCTGCACATCTATGGAAATATGGAGGAAACCAGAGTACCAGGATAAACCCCACGCAGTCACAGGGAGAACGAACAAACTCCGCACAGATAGCACCCATAGTAAGGATTGAACCTGGGTGGTTGGCACTGTGAGGCTGCAAATCCACCGTTGTATCTACCTTCTCGATATCCCGGAGCTCCACTCTTGCTCCCCCCTCCCCCCCAGTAGATAGTCCCCCTAATCCTTAACTTTCAACCCATTAGACGTCGCATACAGCATATAGTCCTTCGACATTTTCCCATCTCCAATGGGATCCTATCACTAATCACCTTTCCATCTCCACCCCTTTCTGCAGAGACCTTTCCGACCGCAACTCCAATCACCCCGTCCCACCCAAACCGCCCCTTCCCCAGATACTTTCCCTTGCAACTGCAAGGGATGCAATACCTGTCCCTATACCTTGTCCCTCAACTCCATCCAGAGACCCCAACAGTCCTTTTAGGTTAGGCACAGGTTCACTTGCACCTCCTCCAACCTCATCTACTGTATCCGTTGTTCTTAGTGTGGACTCCTATATATATTTGCGAAACCAAAAGCAGACTGGGCGATCATTTTGCTGAACACCTTCGCTCGGTCCACCTTGGGCGACGTGATCTCCCGGTTGCCAAACATTTTAACTCCTGTCATTCCCATTTTGACCACTCTGTCCTGGGCTTCCTCCACTGTCAGAGTGAGGCCACATGCAAATTGGAGGAAGCACCTCATTTTTTGCTTGGGCAACTTACCACCCCGCAATATGAATATTGATTTCTCTAATTTCAAGTAACCCTTGCATTCCCTCTCTCCATCCCTCCTTACTCGTTTCACTGTTCGTATCTCTTTGATATCACCTCCTCCACAGCCAACAACAGACCATAGAAACATAGAAAATAGGTGGAGGAGTAGGCCGTTCGGCCCTTTGAGCTAGCACCGCTATTCAATATATTCACCACTGATCATCCAAAATCAGTACCCTGTTCCTGCCTTCTCCCCATATCCCTTGATTCCATTAGCCATAAGAACTATATCTAACTCATTGTCGGCTCTTTGGTTGTCGGTGTCGGCTTTGACTTGTTCTGCATCTTTTCATACCTCTAATTTCCCTTTCCGGTGAGTTACTCCAGCACTTTGTATATCTTTGGTATAAATCAGCATCTGCAGTTCTTTGTTTCTACAGTTTTACTCAGTGAAGACATCTGTGGTGCAGTCCAAATCAATGTGTGGGAAATGCTTAGTTTCACCGGGAATCAGGCAGGGTTTCCCACTCTCCTCTGTCTTGTTTGTGTGCTGTATAGAACTCTTTGCTGAATCCATCAGAAAGCTCAAGAACATAAGAAGGTTAATAGGCAATGGAAGCACTCAGATTAAAACTTTTCTCTACATGGACGACATCGCTACCTTTGGCTCAGATGCACAATCATTGCTCAGATTGATCAGCATTTCTGACCTGTTTCAATTGCAATCGGGAACCTGAATCAACCGCAGGAAGAGTGAGGCCAAGCTCTTCGGCAAATTGCCCGACCACTCATCCATTCCCTTCATCATGCGACTGACTGCCTGAAAGTAGTGGAAATTTGGTTTAAAGGGGCTGGGGCATGCAACAAGGTTTGACTGGAGCGAATAGCCACAGTCAAGCAGAAATTGGGTTGTGGAAGCGCACTCCCTCTTGATAACTGGGACAAATGTAATCGTGAGGCTCTCTTTGGGGCTGCTGTACTTGGTGCAGGTGTGGGCCATCCTCACTCCTCTGACTTGGCGATCACTCGGGTAGTCTTCCAGTTCATCTGGGAATCAAAGATGGAGCAAGTCCAAAGGGTCTTGCACAAGTCTGCAGACAATTGGGGCAAAAGCGTGCCCAATGACGCCCTCATCTTAATGACTATCTTAGTGTGTAGCTATATCAAGGCTGTGCGTAGCACCAAAGCTGGTGGGCATCAAATGCTGTGTTCCCCAGTGTTGCAAAAGAAGGATAAACCTGGCACCGCCGCCATGTAAAGGCTTCTTCTTCTTGCGTATGGCGTGCACAACCTAAAGTTGTAAGACAACTTGTTCTGTTTGTGCACGCCAGGTTGATTGCATTCGTTGAAACGGGGTGGACCACGTGAAGGTTGCAATCTCCCACCCCATGTAAAGACTGTGGAATATAAATAACAAAGGATGGATATGGTAGCCTATTATCTCATTTAGAACCACAAAGACACACCTTAGTAGGTGCACTAACAATTACCTCATCTGGGAATGGATCTTTCCTTCACCATCACACTATCGCTCGACACTGCCCTTAGAACGCCTGCTATGGAGAGGAGACTGTTGCCCACCTTCACAGAGTGTTAATTTGTGAAATAGGTCTGGTGAATGATGGGTCCTTGTTATGGTTCATCCCAAAGCTCCTTAACAGAGGATTCTCCGATTTATGGGCTGTTCCTCGTGACACCTTCAGAGATGGATATCAAATGCTGATGGAAGATCATCAACTCGGTGAAAGATGCTCTTTGGTCCGCCTGCAACATGTTAGCCTCCCAGCACAGCAAGATGTCCGTCAGGGATTGTTGCCGACTGGCCCATTCCAGACTGCAGGAGTGCATGCTGAGGGACGTGCTGAAGCTTGGTGTAGCCAATGCCAAGGCTCTGTGGGGGAGGACCACAGTCTACGGTCTTTCGACTGCTGAACATTGAGGGGCAGAGTCTGGTGGGAACACCCTTCCAAGGGTGTTTTATTTAAAGATAGTTGCAAACACTATTATGACATTAATGAATTTATAGACGATATTTGCACAGTTTTGTTTTGTTCTGAATAAAGTTTATTTTCGGAAATTAAAATGTTGTACTGTATGTACAACCTGGCATTGACTTAATACCTAATTAAGATTTGACAGAGTTGCTACCTGCTAAAATGAGATTGCAGAGTCATTCTCTCAAACAACCGGGAGCTCATATTTAAATTGAGAGTACAATTCCACGGATTAATCAAACAATTACCAATCCACATATGTTCATAATTTAGCGACAAATATGCAGATGTCTCCATCAGCATGGGTAAGTACTGTCTCACTGGCAAAACAGACTCCGAAGGAATGGTGTAATGATAATAAGTAGCCAGTGTATGGATGTGAACAAGATGTCTTCTGTCTGAAGAAATTACTGACTGAAGAAATGACCAGATAGAGACTTACTGTGTGAATTAATTATTCATTACTGATATGATTACACTTGCCTTTGGCTGCAGTGCTCGTGAAAGCTGAGTTATTAGCACCTTTAACCCCAGAAATGGCTCCAATTCAGGTTGTTTTATTACCTTTATTTACGATATGCCTGTACTTGTGATTAGCGGGGGACACATCTATCCTTGCCATTGACTCTACCTGTCCATGCTACTCGCTGAGACCTGTGTTAATTAATCATCTCTGAGGTCATTCTGACTACAGATGCCACTATCATATCAGCCTCCACACCACTCCTGTCAATGTGTTCCAGGCCCCCGCTACTCATTGTGTACAAAAACCTGTCCTGCACATCTCCATTAAACTCTCCACCTCCCACCTTATAGCTATGGCCTCTAGTGTTGGTCATTTCCACCCTAGGAAAAAGGTTCTTATCCACCCTATCCAGGTCACCCTTTCTTGCCTTTTATGTTTGAGAAGTCAATGATGCAATGATAATTTACTGGCACATGTACCTTGGTATAGTAAAATGCTTTGTTTTGCATACAGCCTGGTAAAATCATACAGCAGATCTTACCAAGGCAGTACACAAGAATCGCCACAACCTACAAAGTTACAAAAAGTTAATTGGATGGTCTTATCTGCTTGCAGCGGCAATCCAGGCCTGCCGCCCCTCAGCACCTACCCATGCTGCTCCATCGGCACCTCCCATCTCTGCTCTCCCACCACCCCCTCTCTGCTCTACTGTGACCTGCCCTATCTCTTTCACTGCCGCCACCCCCTCTCTTTTTTAAATCACCTCCTCTTCTGATTGAATGAGCTTTAATGTACAGAGAGCTATTCCCATTAATAATATGAACAGTGACCCACATTTCCTTCAGATATGACTAAATAACATAATTTGGAGACCAGGATAAAGTTTACACAAGAAACACTGGGGAAAACAGCCTGCTGAGTTAGGCCTCCTGCCAGTGCTTTAAAGTAAGAACAATAAGTAACGATTTACTTTCTAATTTGTTTATTGTTGAATAGCAACCGTACCTTTTATGCATGAATATTTTTTTCCGAACAAGGATTCGAAGTGGAGACCTTGGGCTATGTAATTATTAATATGGAGATGAATTACATTGATGTATGCTGCCTTGGCAAGGGCCAGCAACACATCAAGGACAAGTCGCACCCTGGCCACTCCCTCTTCTCCCCTCTCCCATCAGGTATAGAAATGTATTGAAAGTTATAGAAATGTGAAAATGCACAGCTCCAGATTCAGGGACAGTACCTTCCCAGCTGTTATCAGGTAATCGAATCATCCTATCACAACCAGAGAGCAGTGCTGAACTACCTCTTTGGTGACTCTCAGACTATCCTTGATCGGACTTTGCTGGCTTTACCTGTACTAAACATTATTTGTTTAGACTCTAAATGGCTTGATTGTAATCATGTATTGTCTTTCTGCTAACTGGATAGCATGCAACAAAAGCTTTCCACTACTGCAATACACATGACAATAAATTGAACTGAACAATGGAGAGTCATCAAATACTTTTTCTTTCAATTAGTTAATTGAAGCAGCTGTTTCGCATAATATTTGAAAAATATTTTGCTCGGCGCACCAATGTGTGTCCCTTCAGGTGTGCATCCCTTGCATCACCAATAAACATGGTTACAACCATGTATTTACTTGTCCCTAAGCAGTTATGATACTATTTACTCCATTAAGTAAGCAGTTGAGCACATTACCAGTCCCATTTAAAAATAATCTTTAGTTTCTTATAACGTCTGAAACATTCAATTTTTGACAGCACTGCCGAAACTGACTCGTCTATTTTGCTTTTGTGGTATGGCTTATTTTGGGCACCCAGTGTGAGTCTGTTTTATTGTTCAGAAATATACAGGGCTTCACTAGAAAGAATTGTGCCAGAAATCCACTAAAAGTTCTTGCAAGAAGAAGTCATTGAGTAGCACAGTGGTGCAACTGACAAAGCTGTTGCCTAACAATTCCAATGATGTGGGTTCAATTTTGACTTCTGGTACTCTCTGTTTGGTGTTACAACTTTCTTCCTGCAACTGCATGGGTTTTCTCAGAGTATTCTGATATCCTCCCACGTCCCAAAGGTGTGTAGCTTGGTATATTAAGCTGCTGTAAATCGGCATGTGAGAATGGCTGAATGTAGGGGGAGCTGATGGGAATGTGGAGAGAATGAAATGAGATATGTCAGCTTAAGTGGGTGCTTGATGGTCAGCATAGACTCGATTGGCTAAAGAGCTTGTTTCATGCATTTTCCAGAAGTCAGCAAGAGTCAACCAAACTCTTTGCTTACTACAAATTCTGCACTATGCTTTTCAGCACTCCTGGTTGATAAAATACCAGTTATATGTACCGTTTCCATTTAAAAAAATAATTTCTTGTGTTTCATATCTATTTTTAATTCCTTAGTTATTGGCTTTTTTTCGGCTGTAAAACATTTTTGATAACATACGTATTCTGTGTCCACTACACAGTTAACATTTCTGTCTTAACAGACTTATTGGACAGATTTTGTTTTTCTGAGCATGTTTACTGATGTTTTAGACACTTGCAATGCATCGTGCTTAGACTAACATGATCCACGGAATATTATCCATCCCACTTGTTACCATGACTTCTGGCATTTTTCTTTGCTTTTAGAATCATGAAAATGTTCAAAAATACGTAGAGGCTATAATATAAGTATGCATTGTGTTTCCATAGGAAGTCATTATAAAACTTGATTCTGAGATTGGTTTGATAAGAAGCTAATTACGTGCAATGATTATTATCGAACAAAATAACATTAATTTTCTGGTTAATCAATTGATACTTTTTCACTGTATCAAAGATAATAGACTCATAGAGCTCAATGACATGGAAACAGCCCCTTTGGTCTACTTTATCCATGGCACACTAAGCTAGTCCCATTTGCCTGCATTTCTCCCGACATACCTCAAAACCCTTCCTCTCCATATACCTGTCCAAATGTCTTTTAATGGCCTAAAAATATAATTTACTCACGCAACATGAGTTAAAACTCACTCACATCCACTAGATAACCATTAAATACAATATATATAGTATATGGCACACTTGTGAATGCAGCATGTTTATTGCAAAAGATGACATAAATGCAGAGATTCATTTTATACCTCTCTGATGAAAATCTACATTGTAATTCTGGTGGAAATGAGTAAGAGCCATTCTAAGGAAAGTAGTTCTTGACAGTGGTGAAATAATCTTGCACTGCTGTTTAGCAGTGTGAATAACAGAGCTTGGTTTTCTCCAAGGACAAATGTTGTGTGAGGTATCTGCAAGAGCACTGAGCAACACCTGCACTCTATTCTCTCTTTGCTGTAGATGCTTTAGTTGTGGCTCCTCAGGCCTGCAGCACAGCCAGTGACAAGAGGCAAGGGTCCATAGGCAAGCCAGACTTGCCAGAGAACTGAAGGAAAAGAAGGGCGTGTGCTAAGTGAGTATATAGGGAGCCACACTCTGACCTCCAGCTCCCTGTGCAACTATGCATCCAGAGGTTTACCTAATCAGTGACTACTGACATGAAGATCACTGTCACCCTGAACTAATTAGACAAGATCTTTCATGGTAGAAATAGCAACGTAACTGTGTGGAAATGCTCACTATCTCAAGATTACAGGATAAACTGCATTTAAGGTAACCTATGCGAATCTTCAAGAAGCTCAATATATCTTTTATTTTGGACAGTCTAGAATGATTTGTGTGTTTTAGCTGCTGTGTCAGATAATGGGTTATTGCTGGTCATGTTGGTGTTTCCTTTCTTGGTTCCTCATCTTTATATGGACTTTCAGTTGTACTTCTGATTCCTGATGCAGGGCTCAACCCGAAATATTAACTATTCATTTGCTCCACAGATGTTGCCTAACTTGCTGAGTTCCTCTAGAAGTTTGTTTTTTGTTTATCTATTGATACATCCTAATTTTCTGGTTCTTGGTTACTTGGTCCTCCAAAATAGTCCAACTGGAATTTAAACTGGAGGTGGTGAAGGGAGGGGTTTAGCCAGAGAGGGTTATTGGGAAGGAAGTGCCACTTTAAATTTAGTTGCATCTGGCTGGGCAACCGTGGCTTGGTGGAGATTATTCCATGCTTTAATAGTGCGTGGAAAGAACAAATTGCTGTACACATCTGTCTTTGAGGCTGGGACCACAAATTGGATCGAATGCCCTTGTCTGCTTTGGGGTTGGTGTAGGTCTTGTGATCTATGTCTAGCTGACCATTTAACATTTTGTAAAAACAGGTCATACGGTGAGCTTCACGTCTGTCTTGGAGAGGGTTCCACCCCAGAAAATTCAGAAGTTTGGTGACACTCGCTTCTCTCTCGTAGGTGTTAGTAACAAATCGAGCGGCCTGTCTTTGGACACGTTCGATGGATGAAATGGTTTTATCTGTGTATGGGTCCCAAGCTGCAACTGCCTAGTCCAGATGAGGTCTAACGAGGGTGAAATACAACTACTCCTTGACAGAAGCTGAACAATGATGGAAGTTGTGCCTCAGGAAGTTTAGGACACCTGTTGCTTTCACTGTTACATGATGAGTCTGACCATTCCAACGTAGATCATTCTGCAATTTGATGCCAATATACTTTGGTTTGTTGTCCCTGGAGAGGGAACACACGGTGTCCACAGGGACTGTGGAGGCCTTCTGTGAACGCTGGTCACCGCAGGAGGTCGAATGTATTATTGATAAAAATGTTAATATTTTAATTTGATATCTTTCTTTGTAAAATGCCAATATAGGCATTCTCTGATCGTGTTACTACTTTGTATTTGTTTTTTCTGAATAAAAGCATTTTGTAAAAAAAAATTTTTTTTAAAAACAAGTATCTTTGGATTCTTCAAGGGTGACACCATGTATGTTGTAAGATGTGACGCCTGGATTCCTCTTTCTGGTGACACGCATGGTTTCACATTTGGAACCATGTGAATTTGGAATCATGTAATTAGGTTAATTAAAATGACACTTTTCTCTTCTGGCTACAATACATTCAGACTTCCCCTTGCTTATAGACAGCACCACGAGAGGGGCATTAATATGAAGAGAAAAACGTACAGGTCGGTGGGGGCGCTGCAAGCCGGCAGCCCTGCCAGCAGCGTGTTAGTTTTTCTACTTTTTTGGTATTTTTAGTGTGTTTTAATGTATGTTTTTAATGTTCCTCTGTGTCTTGTGTGGGGGGGGGGGGGGGGTGGTAAGGGGGAAACCATTTTGGTCACCTCCTCCACGGAGAGGCGACTTTTTCCATGTCTCCTCCCCCGTGGCCTAACATCGAGGATCGGTGCGGCCTTTCCTGGAGACGCGCCCGAGGCTTCAGCGGCGGGTGCAACGCGGACTCTCGGCGCAGAGCGAGCGAGCCCTCGCCGGAGGGGAGCGCTCCGTGGTCGGCAGAGCTGCAGCCGGCACGGCGTCCGCAGTCTAGGATCCCTCGTTGGGGACACGGGAGGAGAAGAGCTCCGACCGCCGCGGGCGTGGCGGGGACTTACCATCAGGAGCGGGGTCCCTTGCCGGGGACCCCTGGAGAGGAGCTCCGACTGCAGGCCCTGCGGTCTGCGATGCTTCTGAATGCGGCACAGCGGGGACTTTAGACGACCGCCGGCCTGCGGCCTACACCTACCTGAAGCCGCGGTCTCCAGTGGGGAAGCACGATTCTGGACTTACCGGGACTTTACCTGTCTACTCATCTGGACGCACGCAGCGGCGGCTGCGGAAGGTTGAGGTCCCGAAAAATGGAGGAGGATTGGCCAAATTTTGTGCCTTCCACCACAGTGATGAATACTTTGGTGGATGTTTGTGTTAAATTTTTATTGTGTTTTTGTGTGTTCTTTTTTCATTGTACCACTGCTGGCAAATTAATTTCATTTGCACTTTATCTGCAAGTGACAAATAAAACTGATATTGATATTACAGTATGATGCATTTTCACGGAAATCATAACATGGGATTCAATGGGGGGGGGGGAAGGGTTTGTGTTATGGATAGTTTTCTGGGAAAGCAACTCCATCATAATGCGGGGTACAATACTGTGAGAAGCACCTTTTGCATGTTGCACTGCAGTAGGAGGAGGAATGGGACAATTACAACACGTAGCAGTGAAGGAACGACCAGTTGAAGTAAACTGTTGGGACACATCACACAGCCAGGAGATGTTCCTTCGCTGGATCCATTCCCAAAGAGGTTGCATTTTCTCAGGTGTTTATCAAGATGTGACTTTTGAATTTTCAATGGAAATTTCCCGGGTGTCATCACCAATGCCTGGCGAGAGGAAGTCTCACAATCTACATCGAGAGGAAGTCACACAAAATATATTTGATATGATGTGCCACAGCTATGACTCATTTATCAGTGTATATAAGGTCCCTGGTGTTCTGTTATGATCATCATAAGAACTGGACAGAATCTTTAGCTTATGCTTGTTTTGGGGGCTAGTCCCATTCAGTTTTCTCTTCAGCATATAAAAGGCATTCTCAATTGGGTTCAGATCGGGTGAATGACTTGGCCACTCAAGAATTGACCATTTTTTGGCTTTGAAAAACTCCTTTGTTGCTTTAGCAGTATGTTTTGGATCAGTGGCGGAAAACAAGGGGGGGGGGGGGCAGAGGGGACACGTCCCCCCCAAGTTTTGAGAGATGGGGGACATCCCCCCCCCCCCCCCCCCCAAGTTTTTGTCATCCGGATTTTAAACTTTCCACGAGACAGTGAAGGTGGGACTGCTGATCGAGGGCGCCGATTGGACGAGAGAGACGCTGGTCAGCAGGCAATGGGGGCGGGACATGATGATTCAGCGCGATCATTGGAAGAGGGAGGAGTGGGGGTGTGACTGAGGATAGAGTGCGGTGATTGGAGGAGGGAGACGTGGCACAAACCTGCGCCTCATCCACAGCCAGGATCGATCCCCCCCCCAATGGATGGCCAGAGACGTTGGCAGTCAGATGCGAGCTGTACCCCCCGGCCCAAAGCTAGCACAGAGAAGCAGCGCTAAACCCAGCTCACTCTGCCTGGTTAACCTGCCTGGGCTTGCGGGAAATACGGGCAGCGCGGAGAAGCAGCGCTGGTGTCCCGTCAGTCCAGTCATAGCTGTAGTTAGCCCGGCGAGACAGTCAGAGTTGAGCTGCATTTAGCGCTGGATTGAGCCTCTGAAGCCTCGCGCATGTGTGTGTGTGTGAGTGAGTGTGCGCATACGCCAAAAAATGGTGTGTCCCCTGTCCCCCCATGTTTTGATAGCGAGTTCTGCTCTTGTTTTGGATCATTGTCTTGCTGTAGAATGAACCACAGACCAATGAGTTTTGAGGCATTTGTTTGAACTTGAGCAGATAAGATTATTATGCTACGACCATCAGCAGTTGTATCATCAATGAAGATAAGTGAGCCAGTACCTTCAGCAGCCATACATGCCCAGGCCATAACACTCCCACCACAGTGTTTCACAGATGAGGCGATATGCTTTGGATCTTGGGCAGTTCCTTCTCTCCTCCATACTTTGCTCTTGCCATCACTCTGATATAAGTTAATCTTCATCTTATCTGTCCACAAGACCTTTTTCCAGACCTGTTGTTGCTCTTTTAAGTACTTCTTGGAAAAAAGTAACCTGGCCATCATATTTTTGCGGCTAACCAGTGGTTTATAACTTGCGGTATAACCTCTGTATTTCTGTCCATGAAGTTTTCTGCGGACAGTGGTCAATAACAAATCCACACCTGATTCCTGAAGAGTGTTTCTGATCTGTTGAACAAGTGTTTGGGGATTTTTCTTTGTTATAAAGAGAATTCTTCTGTCATCAGCGGTGGATGTCTTCCCAGTCCCTTTGAAATTAGTAAGCTCACCAACGCTCTCTTTCGTCTTAATGATGTTCCAAACAGCTGATTTTGGTACGCCTAAGGTTTGGCTGATGTCCCTAACGGTTTTATTCTTGTTTCTCAGTCTCATAATGGCTTCTTTGACTTTCATTGGCACAACATTGTTGATAAACAGCAATAAACGTTTCTGAAGGTGATGGAAAGACTGGAGGAAAGACTAGGTGCTGAGAGTTCTCTTATACTTGCATTGAGGAGGCAATTAAATGCACCTGAGCAATTACAAACACCCGTGAAGTCATGTGTTCCAAACATTATGGTGCCCTGAAATGGGGGGGGGGGCGCTATGTATAAACACAGCTGTAATTTCTACATGGTGAAACCAAAATGTATACAAATTTGAATTTATTAAAATTTGATAATGTGCACTTTAACCACATGTGTTTTTTTTCTATTACAAATCTCAAATTGTGGAGTACAGAGGCAAATAAATAAATGGTGGGTCTTTGTCCCAAACATTATGGAGGGCACTGTGTATGCTTAACGTAGTGTACACAGTTTTAGATGTGGTGCCGTCAGACTATGCTGGTAATAATGATGTATTATGTCTATCCATTACCATTAGGTACTACAGTGCTACGATATTGCAGATGTCAGGAGTCCAAGATGATAAACTAGCAATATGGTTGGCAGCAGTCACAGCAGGAACTAACTTTATTTTTACAATGATTGGCGTTTGGCTGGTTGAAAAAGTCGGACGCAGAAAGCTCACCCTATGCAGTCTTGCAGGTTGGTAACCTCAAACTTCTCGTTACGTTTATAGGATATATTAGAAAAATCCATCTGTTGTCATGACAGTGGAACAAAAATGGCAGGTGTTTCTGGGAATAATACAGAAGGTGCAGGATCAGTTCATTCCTAGGAGGAAGACAGATTCCAAGGGGAGAAAGGGACGGCCATAGCTGACAAGGGACGTCAGGGACAGTATAAAAATTAAAGCAAAGAAGTACAACGTAGCAAAGATGAGCGGGAAGCAAGGGGATTGGGTAATGTTTAAACATCAACAGAAGATAACCAAAAAGACAATACGGGGAGAAAAGATGAGGTATGAAGGCAAGCTAGCCAAGAATATAAAGCAGGATAGTAAAAGCTTATTTAGGTATGTGAAGAGGAAAAAATTAGTTAAGACTGAAGTTGGACCCTTAAAGAATTTATTATGGGGAACAAGGAAATGGCACAAGGAACTTTGTACTTTGGATCTGTCTTCACTAAGGAGGACCTAAACAATCTTTCTGATGTAGTAGTGGCCAAAGAATCTGGGGTGACGGAGGAACTGAAGGAAATCCACATTATGCAGGAAATGGTGTTGGATAGACTGATGGGACTGAAGGCTGATAAATCCCCAGGGCCTGATGGTCTGCATCCGAGGGTGCTTAAGGAAGTGGCTCTAGAAATCGTGGATGCATTGGTTATTTTCCAATGTTCTATAGACTCAGGATCAGTTCCTCTGGATTGGAGGGTAGCTAATGTTATCCCACTTTTTAAGAAAGGCGGGAGAGCGAAAACGGGGAATTATAGACCAGTTAGCCTGATATCGGTGGTGGGGAAGATGCTGGAGTCATTTATAAAAGATGAGATAGCCGCACATTTGGATAGAAGTAACAGGATCGGTCCGAGTCAGCATGGATTTACAAAGGGGAAATCATGCTTGACTAATCTTCTGGCATTTTTTGAAGATGTAACTAGGAAAATGGACAAGGGGGAGCCAGTGGATGTAGTGTACCTGGACTTTCAGAAAGCATTTGATAAGGTCCCACATAGGAGATTAGTGAGCCGGTAGTGGATCGTAAACCGAGGCCCTAAACGGCCAGGGAGATAGTGCGTGCTGGGAATGGGTCGGCAGGTCCGGCCACTGTATCCGAAGTCCATCATAAGGAGGGCATTAAAACAAAGTTTTACTGTCTTTTCTTTGTGTAACAGTTGGGAGAGAAGATTGAGAGCATAGTTGAAAAGGGATTTTGGGAAGCAGCTTTTTGAAGGTGCCCAGTAAGTTAGAGAAGGCTTGACAGAAAGTTTAGAGTTTCAGAGGGCAAGAGGAAAATAGAACAGAATGGTGGAAGGAAGGGTTGTAGGGTGGTGCGTGGAGCCCAGGCGGAGTTGAAACACAAAAAACTTGAACATTGAGATAGAATTAAACAAGGCCAGGAAAATATTTCAATGTTTAAATGTAAACAAATGACTTTTTTGTGACGGAGGGACACATCACGCAGTTGAGGAATTGCTCACCAGAGGACATAGGTTCAAGGTGAAAGGGGAAAAGATTGAATAGGAATCTGAGGGGCAACTTTTTCACACAAAGAGTGTTGGGTGTATGGAACAAGTTGCCAGATGAGGTAGTTGAGGCTGGGACTATCCCAACGTTTAAGAAACAGACAGGTACATGGATAGGACAGGTTTGGAAGGATATGGACCAAGCGCAGGCAGGTGGAACTAGTGTAGCTGGGACATGTTGGCCGGTGTGGGCACGTTGGGTTGAAGGGCCTGTTTCCACATTGTATCACTCTTTGACTATGACAGGAAAGAGTGCTCACCACTCGCAGTGCCATCTGTGGCTGCTCAGGGAATTTCAACTGAGTACTCTTAAGTTTGTCCAGATTTTCGGAAAATCAGTGTTTAACTGTAAAACCCATAAATATATATTCTGAATTCTAAATTGGGGCAAGGCTAACTTTGATGGTATTAGACAAGCACTTGCACAAATTGATTAAAGCACGTTGTTTGTCGTGAGAGCAAAATTCAGAAAGTGGGATGTTTTTAAAGTGTGTTGACAAGGGTTCAGGGCATTCATGTTTCTGTTAGAGTAAAGGATAAGGCATGTGGGAGTAAGGAAGCTTGGATGATGAGGGAATTTGAGGCCCTGGTCAGGAATAAGGAGCCATGGGACAGGTATAGTTAGCTGGGATCAAGTATATCCCTGGAGGAGTTTTGTGAACTGAGGAGTACGCTAAAGAAAGAAATCAGGAGGACAAAAAGGAGTCGGGGGATGGTTCTGGCAGATAATATTGAGGATAATCCGAAGAGATTTTATGTACACAGTGTGCTAAAGTTGATTGGAAAGGGACCCTAGCAGGAATGACGGTGCAACAGCAAAGGCAGAAATTTCAGGGAATAATTCGGAAGACACAAGATTTTTTTCATTCCAAAGAGGATTCTTGGGGGAGAATGAGGCAACCGTGACTGACAAGGGAAGTGATTCCCCTATTTTCTACTTATTCCTTATTCTTGCGTCCTGTAGAGAACCAACAAACTTAACCATCTATTACAGTGCCCTCCATAATGTTTGGGACAAAGACCCATCATTTATTTATTGTGGAGTACAAAGGCAATTAAATAAATGATGGGTCTTTGTCCCAAACATTATGGAGGGCATTGTAAGTGAACAGGTTATTCCATCATTCTTTCTACTAGCGTTGTTGTAAATGTTTTTTTAGGTTTTACTGGACCAGGGAAGTGGAAGGGGGGTATGAAGGGGAAGGAGGGGGGAGAGAGGGGGGAGAGGGGACAGAGATAGGAGGGGGTAGAGGGGAGGGAGAGAGGTGGATGGGGGGAGAGCGGGTGACCTCGGAAGCGCTCGAAAGCACATTTGGAAGCCGTCGGGATCTGCAGAACAGAGCCCACTTGCTCATTCTTTCTGTGTCTTTTGAAGAACCAGGTGGGGTGGGGGGGGGGTCGTCACTCCTGGAAAACAGTGCCCAGCAGGCAGGGCATTGAAAATTCTGCGCAGTTTGCTGCAAGGAGCAGAGCATTGTGACATCATCAGCTCGCTTCAGCAGGTAGATTTCAAAAAGGTGTCAGATTGGCAAACAATTTTAGTAAAACACTCGGGAAATAATGAATCAAATTTACAGATAAGAGGGATTTTTGAAATCATGAGATGAGGGAGGGGGGAAATGGGTGGGGAGAGTGAGGGAGTGAGAAGAGAGAAGGGAGGGGAGAGAGAGTGAGGGGGAGGGAGGAGGGGGAAGGGGGGGAGAGGGAGAGGGAGAAGGGGAAGGGGGATGGGAGAGGGGGAGGGGAGAGAGGAGGTGGTGGGAAGAGGGGTGAGAGGTGGAGGGGAGCCGGGCGACTGAGTTGGCTGCAAAAAGCGCAGATAGCCCGGGGAGAGAAAGAGAGAGAGTACAGGGCCCAACTATCTGGAAACCCGGAGTGGGTAGCAGCAGCGAGGAGGAGCAGGATATGAGTGGTTAGCAGCGGGCGGGGGAGGGGCGTGACTTCACTCACTGCACAGGCCGCGAGGAGACCTCCGGTCTCATGAGCGCCGGTGACCTCAGGATCTGCAGAACTTGCTCGTTCTTTCTGCGCCTTTTGAAAAACTGGGATGGGGGGTAGGGTGGTGACGTAACTCGTGGAAAACAGTGCGTCTGCGCGTTCACAGCAGCTGCTTTAATCCAGAGCTCTGAAGGGGGGGGGGGGGGCCAAGAGCTGGGTGGGCCACGAGCAAAGGCATTGTGACGTCATCAGCTGCCCAGTGGTTAGGTTTGGGGAAAAAAGCCAGATTTATGAACAATTTTAGTGAAAAACTGGGGAAATAATTAACTAAATTTACAGATGAGGGGATTCTTGAAATCATGAGGTAAATCTCTACCGGAATATGTAACAATTTCACCGTTTCAGCATTGGGTTTTCAAGGAGATGTGAATCAAAGGTACACACACACACACACACACACACACACACACACACACACACACACACACACACACACACACACACACACACACACACACACACACACACACACACACACACACACTAAGGATATGATATGATGAAGCAACACATTAGTAATTACTGTTTTAAGAGCAAATTATTTGTAACAGGATGTAACTCACTCGAGATGAACTTGTGATGCAATTATTTGCCTTAATTCATTTTTAAAAATTCTTATTGTGTCTGATTTTTATTTCAGGAACAACAGTTAGCCTGTTGATTCTAGCAGTTGGATTTTTATTATCAGCTCTCACTTCACCACCGATAATTCTCCATCCCAGAGACCCATCAGGACATAATATCAGCTGTGTAAATTACAAGTAAGTAATTTTCACTATATTAAGATGCACTTTTTCACTCTCCTCCATTCATTACTATCAGATTGTGACTGTTCCTTATGGGTAGGTGTACATAAAGGCAAAACATAAGCCCCACACTTCTGCAATTCTCATAAATGCAATAGATTTGTAAATCAGCCAGGATGGTGATGAGACGGGAAGATGGATGCAACAGACAGCATTAGCCACGATATTAAAGAATGGCGTGGTCGAAGAGCCACGTGGCTTTCTTCTGCTTCTGATTCTTCTGTTAATTACATTGATCTCAACGCTGGCACAAATTGCTTCTTGAGTATAATGGCATTAATCGACAAATTTTAAAACAAATTCACCAATTTATTTTCTTCCAAGCGTTCAAGCAGATATCGGAACTTGAAGCAGCAAGCTATGTTTTGCATTGTTAGTCATAAGGTTTCAAAACAGCAAAATAAATAGTTTAGGAATTGAGACAAATTTAATCTGAAGGTGGAAACTGCCCAGCTCAGAATGACACTGAGGCACTGGGAGGACATGACTGGAGAAGATGGATAGATTGCAAAGGATAATATTTCAAAGTAGAGTTTCCAAGTCCATATTGAGAATGGATTCTATTTTACCATGTGACCGATGATGTAATGCAAGTAATTATTATTTGAGATTGCTGAGCTTTTGAGGTCAGTTTCATTATCAAGTAAGCAGCTGAGGAGAGCAGAGTGTGAGATATATTATGAAATTACTACTTCTAAGTGAAACAGCCATTTTGGAAGAGGATGTGTTAGAAAATATGTGCAGGAGGAGGCCATTTGGCCCTTCGAGCCAGCACCCCTATAAGATCAGTCATGAGCTCCAAGGAATGAAGCCCTAGCATGTGCAACGTTTTTCCATCGCTTATCCCCATACACGATCCTGTGTTCATCCCGCTGTAGCCCTAGTCAAGCAGTCAGGAGCTGCTGCATGGGGCACTTTCCATGCGTGTGGAGACACTGAAGGTATACCAAGTCTCCTACATCCTGTGTTGTGATGTGAAGTGCTATGAACATGAGTAAGTGTTCAGGAATTTGAGCAAAGGTGTCTTCTTCCAGTGTGACTGGAATCATTACCTAACTCTGTTCTCCTTGGATGCTGGCTGACCTATTGAGTTTCTCCGGCAGTTTGTGACCTTTTTTGGAAATCAGCATTTGAAGTTCCTTGTTTCAATAAGGTATTTTATCTTACCAGCTCCTCTTTAGTCTTAGACATGTTGGAATGGTGATAAGGACTACCATTCTTACTGCAGGATGTAGAAGACCTGGGATAACTCCAGTGTCTCTAAGGACTACACGCATGGGAAGTGGGGGTCCTTGTACATCAGTCTATGAAAGAAAGCGAATGGCATGTTGGCCTTTGTAACAAAAGGAATCGAATATAGGAGCAAAGAGGTCCTTCTGCAGTTGTACGGAGCCCTAGTGAGACCACACCTGGAATATCATGTGCAGTTTTGGTCCCCTAATTTGAGGAAGGACATTCTTGCTATTAAGGGAGTGCAGCGTAGGTTTACAAGGTTAATTACCAGGATGGCTGGACTGTCGTATGCTGAGAGAATGGAGCAGCTGGGCTTGTACACTCTGGAGTTTAGAAGGATGAGAGGGAAACTCATTGAAACATATAAGATTGTTAAGGCTTTGGACACGCTAGAGGCAGGAAACATGTTCCCAATGTTGGGGAGTCCAGAACCAGGGGCCACAGTTTAAGAATAAGGAGTACGCCATTTAGAACGGAGATGAGGAAATACTTTTTCTCACAGAGAGTGGGGAGTCTGTGGAATTTTCTGCCTCAGAGGGCAGTGGAGGCAGGTTCTCTGGATGCTTTCAAGAGAGAGATAGATAGGGCTCTTAAAAATAGTGGAGTCAGGGGATATGGGTAGAAGGCAGGCACGGGGTACTGATTGGAGATGATCAGCCATGATCACATTGAATGCTGGCTCGAAAGGCCGAATGGCCTACTCCTGCACATATTGTCTAATGTCTAAGTGCCCCATGCAGCAGCACCTAACTGACTGACTGGCGCTACAGCTGGATGAACACAGGATTGTGTATGGGGATAAGCCATGGGAAGAGGTTGCACAGACTAGGGCTTCATTCCTTGGAGCTCAAGAGTGACCTTATAAGGGTTTATAAAATCATGAAGGGGAGTCTTTTTCTCCAGGATAAGGGAATCAACACCGCGGGGACATAGGTTTAAGAGGGGAAAGATTCAATGAGAACCTGAGGGGTAAATGTTTCACACGGGGTGGTTGGTACATGGAACAAGCGGTCAGGTGAAGTAATTCATGCAGGTACAATAACAACATTTAAACAAAATTTGAACAGTTAGATAGATAGGGAAGATTCAGAGGGATATGGGCCAGGTGCTGGCAAATGTGACATGCTTGGATCGGGCATTTTGGTTGGCATTGATGAGTTGAGCCGAAGGGTCTGTATTTGTGCTGTATGACTATATTGAAGTATCTATATTGAGTCTTTATTTAATATATTTCAAAATGACTCTATATTGAAGTCATTCAAAATAACTCCATATTGAAGTATCAGTATATCCATATTAATTGCATGTGGTAGCTAGTTTTTCTCTGAGGCCTTGTTTTTTTTCTCTTGATTTCTTCGGACGTAGCCTTGATGGGCTAAACATTATGGATCTTGGAATAATTCCATTAATTCCATTCTCCTATTTATTTCCCTGAAACCTCTTGTTCATCAGATCCCCTGAGTCCTCTGTCACCCACCTAAACAAGGGTTAATTTGCAATAGCCAAATCAACCTGACGCAACAGGGAAATCCAGTTCTGCTTTTCACTTGATTCAAGTGAAAATAGACTTTGGCTGCATTTTTTATTATAAATCTACCCAATTTCCTGTCATGCTTACTTTGGTCTGCAATCTCCTTTAATACGGACATAATTACAAGAATACACTTGAAGTTCCTCTGACAATGTGGCACCTGGGCCAGGTGAGGCGACCGACCTCGACCTCATCGGGACTTCCGCGACCGATCAGTGGGTCTAATTTGTCCCCTGGCTCTGAAACTCTGGCCTGCCAGAGTCGGGGGACAGTTGCCGATCCGACTGCCATGGGGATATCCATGCAAGAAATGTAAGTTTTTAAGTTTTGCTGTAAAATTCATTTCCATTTAATATTTGTTTTATTTAAATTTCGAGCAGTCCAAGGTGCTTTAGCAACACGGGAGGGGTACAATTAGTGGGTCGGAGGTATACTGTTGTATCACTATTACGTGACCTCTGTTGGTCCAGATAAGGGTCTGGAACCAAGGGTGCTGGAAAATCGGTGGTGGACCTGTACTTCAAAATGTGTATAATTGCATGCTTCAAAATGACCTTAAGAATATAATATTGTAAAAGTTCATTCTGTTCAAGCTGGTGCCGTCAGATACATTCCATCAGTGTATAATCAGTCTGAAGAGGGATTCATAATGATTTAAATGGCTTAATTGCTAAATTAGGTTGTTGGCCGAGCATCGAAAATGTGTCCAGAATTTAACTTTCGTGACACATGTCTGGGAACTACTTGACATTTTGCGCAGATTTAGATAAAATATCTAAATAATTGGGAAGGAAGTCATAACTCGTCAGTGCCAAAAGTTGCACATTAATTAATTAAGTTAATTAGAAAATGAGATTGAAAAAATAACCGCCATCTAGTGTTCAATGCTCATATTACTCCATAGGAGCCTAATTCCATGCTGCTGTCTATTTAAACCATATATTATTATACCATATATTTATTGTATATATATATATATATATATATATATAATAAATATATGGTGTAATAATATATATATATACACACATACATATAGTTACGTGATTTGCGTCACAAATTTAAATAAAAGATATATATATCTTGTGAGTATGACTGTAATTATATATAATTATATTATATAAAAATAATATAATGAATATAATTGTGAGTGTGTATTTTGAATGAGACTGCCGCAGAGGTACGGGTCCTGAACCCGCCTAATTAATGGGTGAGGGCAGTTCCCATGGGTTCCCCCGTTTACTGAACCCCACTGACTGCCAGTGGGCAGAGTGGGGGTCACGGCAGTAGTGGGACGGGGCAGTGCCAGGCTGGGGGACAGACATATAAGGCATCTTCCAGTTGCTTTAATAGAAAAACGAGTGAGACTGTCGCAGTACCGGGTTTCATCGGCTCTTGAATCCGCCTAATTAATGGGTGAGGGCAGGTCCTGTGAATTCCCCTGTTTACTGAACCCCACTGACTGCCAGTGGGCAGGGTGGGGGTCACGGCCATTGTGGGACTGGGGCAGTGCCAGGCTTGCGGAAGGCTAAGGCATTTTCCACTGAGAGGAAAATGTCTAGCCCTAACTCGCCCCCCTTCCAGAGCTGCCCATGGCTGGAGCTGGAGCCACTTTGGGACCGGCTGCTGGCTCCGTAAGTGTGGCCGCTCAGCACGTCCACCGCGGCCAGCATGCCCTTCTGAATCATCATGATGATGGTGGGGAGCAGCACTGCCCTGCACGCCGCCCAGGGCCGCCTTCAGCACCACCGTAGCTCTGGCTCCGTCAGTCTACCCACTCGTTTGCTGCAACATCGGCCGTCCGACAGCCCAACCGACCCCTCTCAGCATCCGCCGGCGGCCCAACAGCCCGACCGATCCTTTACAGCACTCACCGGCCTACTGACAGCCCGACCGATCCTTCACAGCATCCATCGGCCTACCGACAGTCTGACCGACCGACAGTCTGACCGACCGACAGTCTGACCGACCGACAGTCTGACCGACCGACAGTCTGACCGACCGACAGTCTGACCGACCGACAGTCTGACCGACCGACAGTCTGACCGACCGACAGTCTGACCGACCGACAGTCTGACCGACCGACAGTCTGACCGACCGACAGTCTGTCCGACCGACAGTCTGTCTGACCGACCGACAGTCTGACCGACCGACAGTCTGACCGACCGACAGTCTGACCGACCGACAGTCTGACCGACCGACTGACTCCTGACCGACTGACTCCTGACCGACAGACTTCTGATTGACAGACTGATCCTAACAATTACTCTACATTTTAATTTATAATTTTTATTTAACAGTTCACATCATAACTTTACAATGAAAAATCAATTGTAAAACAAAATTATCAGCAAGGTTAGCATTACCTTTATTCCTTCGAAACCTTGCAATTGTTTTGATGTAATTAGGAGGCGGCCATGATCCCAGTGTGCTGGCTGCCAAGTTACCATGAAACAAAGCACAAGATTGGTCAATTAGCGACCAACGCAATGTCAAACGTGCATTGATTGGACAATTATTACTCGGAAAATTTGAGGTTTTTCTCATATTTTAAAAATATGCGCAGGTTTGTTCTTGACCAGTTTCAGGTATGATTTCTATAATATTTTTACACTATGTTAAAAATTCAGGTAGTTACGTGATTTGGGTCACAAACTTAAATAAAAAAGCACCTTGGCCCACAGCCTAAATTGCAATGTGATAAATGTACACGCAACAAGAATGTTCATATCTCTGAGATAGTGTAAAATAAATATTGTATGTTTACTTTAAAATGATCAAAATTTTTTTTTAGATTTTGCGACAGATGTATGTTGGATCCAAACTGTGGCTTCTGTTTTAAAATGCAGCATCCTAATATTACAGAAACATCATGTGTTCCTGTGAGCAACAGATCTGACACGATAGCTGCCTGGGGCAGGTAAAGATTCAAGTTTTGTTGTAATCTTTCTACATTTAGAAAAGGCTGAATGAACGAATAGCTCTATTACAGATACATAGACAATAGGTGCAGTAGTAGGCCATTTGACCCTTCAAGCCAGCACCGCCATTCAATGTGATCATGGCTGATCATCCACAATCAGTACCCCATTCCTGCCTTTTCCCCATGCCCCTTGATTCCACTAGCCCTAAGAGTTCTATCTAACTCTCTTTTGAATCGGCCTCCACTGCCTTCTGACTCTGAATTCGCAACTCTCTTGTGTGAAAAACCTTTTCCTGATCTCAGTTCTAAATGGCCGTCCCCTTACTCTTAAACTGTGACCCCTGGTTCTGGACTCCCCCAACATCGGGAACATGTTTCCTGCATCTAACGTGTCCAATCCCTTAATTATTTTATATGTTTCTGTAAGATATCCTCTCATCCTTCTAAATTCCAGTGAATTCAACCCCAGTCGCTCCATCCTTTCATCATATGACTGTCCCGCCATCCTGGGAATTAACCTCGTGAACCTACTATGCACTCCCTCAATAGCAAGATTGTCCTTCCTCAAATTAGGAAACCAAAACTGCACACAATACCCCAGGTGTTGTCTCATCATGGCCCTGTACAACTGCAGAAGAACCTCTTTGCTCCTATAGCCAACTCCTCTTGTTGTGAAGGCCAACATGCCATTAGCTTTCTTCACTGCCTGTTATACCTATATGCTTACTTGCAGTGACTGCAGTACTAGGACACCCAGATCTCGTTGTACTTCCCCTTTTCCTAACCTGACACCATTCAGATAATAATCTGCCTTCCCGTTCTTGCCTCCAAAGTGGATAACCTCACATTCATCCACATTATACTGCATCTGCCATGCATCTGCCCACTCAGCATCATCATAGCATCCTTTTCACAGTTTACACTGCCACCCAGCTTTGTGTCAACTGCAAATTTGCTAATGTGACTTTTAATTCCTTGATATAAATCATGAATGTATATTGTAAAAAGCTGCGGTGCCAGCACCGAGCCTTGCGCCACCCTACAAGTCACTGCCTACCAATCTGAAAGGGACACGTTAATCCCTACTCTTTCTTTCATGTCTGCCAAGCAATTTTCTATCCATGTCAATAACCTAGCCCCAATAACATGTGCTCTAATTTCGCCCACTAATCTCCTGTGTGGGACCTAATCAAAGGCTTTCTGAAAGTCCAGGTACACTACATCCACTGACTCTCCATCCCATCAGTCCACCCAACAGCATTTTGAGACAAGTAGGGGAAAAAAGTAGTCTTGCGCCTGAGTTAACTGTTGAGATAATAGGTGCATGATTAAAAAAATATACATCCCAAAATGTTAATTTATTATTAATCCTGTGTTATATTATTCTGTCTAAATGTAGCCGGAATATCCATATGTTTATTTTTAATCTTAAAACACCATCTAATGGATCAAAGCCAAAGCAAGTGCCTTGCCATAGTTTTATCAGCAATATATGCCATTTTAAATTAGGTTACCTATTGGAAAAATATTGGCTGTCTCTAATTAATGACCTCAGAAAAGGAGGCATGTGTGCTTCAGTGATGAGCTGCAAATTTTAATTGAACTTGAAATACCATCTATCAAAAGAGTATCTATGGCCAGATCAAAACTGAGCGAGCTTTGAAGGAAAAGTTACATCACTCGAGTCAAGCATTGGGGAAATATGATACCTGCTAAATACTAAGATATAAAATTGTGATTTTATGTTTTCACCATACATTTTGACAGGATATAGAAAATTCAGGAAATTGTCCAATAAAAAATACTTGAAGTTGCTTCTCCAGTTTTTATCAATGCTCCTACTTCATGCATCCATATGTATAGAATAGGTAAGAAGAGTGGTAGTATCTTTTTGTTGCTGGAGGAGGCATCTGGATGCTAAGTAAAGTCATGTATGACATCTGAGTCAGGAAATCGCTGTCATCCATTTAAAGGATGCAATTCCCAAGGACTTTGGTTACATCGCATTTCAAGTATTGCGTGCCGTTCTGATCGTCCCATTACAGCAAAGATGTGGAAGTTTTGGAGAGGGTGCATTACCGGAATGCTTCCTGGATTAGAAGATTTCAGCTACAGGGAGAAGTTGTGTAGACTGGATTGTTTCCTCTAGAACGTTGGATGTTGAAGAGAGATTTATTAGAAGTATATCAAATTATGAGAGGCATAAATAGAGCAGACAGTAAACCTTTTTTCCCAGAATGGAAATGTAAAACAGCACAGCTGAGAGGGGAAAAGTTGAATGTAAATGTTCAGGGCCAGCTTTTTTATGCAGAGGGTGGTGGGGTCCTGGAACTCTTTACCAGGGGTGATGGTGGAGGCAGATATGATTGTGGTGTTTAAGAAGCTTTTAGATATGCACATGGAAATGCAGGGAATAGTGGGATAAGGATAATTTTCAGGCAGATTAGATCAGTTCATGTAGGCATCATGGTCGGCACAAACATTGTGGGCCGAAG
This sequence comes from Raja brachyura, assembly GCA_963514005.1. The sequence continues at coordinate 32,972,283 of OY740799.1, forward strand.
GGCCCATTCTATTGCTCTCCTATTCTATGCTCTATGTAAAGATTACAGTTTGCCAGATTTAGAAGACAAATGTGTAGGGTCTGTTGCAGGAAAGAGACAATGGTATTAAATAAATTAGAATAAAGAACAATCCAGGCATTCAAATGCAAACTAACAACTCCTGACGTTTGGAGTGTGATTTCATGGAATAATGTTTACAGACTTAGTACATCAGCGGAGGCTAAAGAAGTAGTGCATAACTTGACCTAGTTTTCAGCGGGCCAGGCAACATCTGTGGATGGAATAGACAAATGATGTTTCGAGTCGTGACCATACCTCAGACTTATTGGAGTACGATAAAAACCGGCATGTGATAGGTGAATACTGGTAAGGGGTGGGTGGAGTAAGTGACAAATTCTAGAGGTGAAAATAAGACAAACGAGTGTTCATTAAGGAGTGAAATACAAAGACAGAGGAAGGGATATCGGTGGAAGTGGACGGGAAGGAAAAGAGGCGGATGAAAGCAAAATGCGAGTTTTGGAGATGAAAGATGAGGAGGAGGGGAAAGGAGCAAGATGATTGGGAGAGGTGGGAGAAATGGGAACACATCGGTGTAGAAGTGGAAGGTACAGAAACGAGGGCGTAGTGGATTTCATTTGAAGTTGGAGAATTCAAAGTTCCGGGATTGAAAAACTAATGAAAACCAGAATTCTGGAAGGACAAAATTGAAAGAAATAGTGGAACATTGTAAGCAGATAAATTAATTATTATTAATACCATTGGAAGAAAGTATAATGTGTTGTACTAATTTCTAAAACTTTCCAGCCATGGTCAGCCAAATGACTTTTTTGTATCATCATGATCAATCTTTTTTTATTCCTGCTCCGTCATCAAATTCTGCACCATTGAAACCATCAGACATGGTCCAAGTGCTGAGCCCTGGGGTTATTGCATGTGAACCAATCAGAGTAATGTATTACCACTAACTCCACCTTATTGAACACTTCATATTAACACTCACTTCCTATATTACGTAGTCGCACTAGTGGTAGAGTGGAACTAACATGTATTGTACTGTGCCATTATGACTGATAATTAAAGCTGACTTAAACACCAGACAGTGTCTGTATACTTGTTTACATGGTATCAAAAGTGGGATTCGAACCCACGCCTCCAATTGGAGACCAGTGTGACGAGCTTGCCGACGTTCCCAACGGAACGCCTGCTCCGCCTTGGGGAGCACACAGCTGCCGACAGAATGCTGCAGCTGCTCTCCTCCATTATCAAACGGAGCTGGTCTACGAAATGATCCAGCACACCACTAGAGGTATAGCCATTCTTCCTAGTTCGTGATGAACTGGTGATACAAGATGGGATCGTCGTCAAGGGCCACAAAGTTGTGATTCCCTCATCCCTGCACGAAGAATACTACAAAGACGTCCACAACCGCCACCCAAATACTGAGGCTACACTCGCCCGTGCCCAAAGCATGTTTTATTGGCCAGGATTGGTCAAATACATACGTGACAAAACAGCATCCTGCTCCACTTGCAACAGCTTGGCACCCCACCAACAGAAACAGCCTCTCCTGCAACAACCCGCTCCAGCACTACCTTGGACTTCCCTCGCTGCGGACATTTTCGAATGGCGCGGCAAGCACAACGTAGTTCTAGTCGATTCCTATTCCAATTGGTTTGAACTTGATCTGCTGCCTACCGTTATGTCTGAGATGGTGATACAAAAGCTTCAGAGACATTTTTCTGTATTTGGTGTACTGGTCAAGCTGCAAACTGACAACGGAAGACAATTCACCAGTCAAGCATTTAAGTACTTTGCGAGACAATGGAACTTTCAACATGTCACGAGCAGCCCCGAATACTCTCAATCCAACGGCCTCGCTGAGAATGCTGTCAGAAGTGCAAAACAGCTTATGGAACATTCACATCTTTCCAAATCCAATGTCTACCAAGATCTGTTAATCTCCAGGGATGGCGTCCTGGGCTCTCCCACCTAGCGCCTCATGTCTCGCACAATGAGGCCCCAGCTCCCCGTTGCCCAGCAACAGCTGAAGCCACAGGTGCTCAAACCAGCTGCGGTCCAGAAGCACATTCCGGAAAAACATGATGTCCAGAAGCGCTCCTATGACAAGTCGAGCAAAGCACTCAAACCGTTGCTGCAAGGTCAAATGGTTCGCCTGCAGACGGCAGTTGGACATACCCGACTGGGGTTTGTAAGAGGGACCATCCAGGGAACCTCGTTCCTAAAGTTTGTCATCGTCATTGCTCTGTACCGGCACAGCCGTCAACATCTTCGACCTGTGACTGAGCCGCGACCAGCTCCTCCACGGTCCTCATGCCCCGCCGTTGATCTTCAAGGCCCCTGCTGCTGCTGTCCATCCCCGAACCCCAGACTTAAACACCAGACAGTGTCTGAGCACTTGTTTACATCATTAATGATACATCTTTTAACATTGTAAAGCAACTAAGGTGCACCAGAAGACCCTTACTTAGTGACAGCAAACCAGAAAAGGGAATACAAAAGTTTGCTTTGTGAGTACAGCATAGGCCCTGGTTCTGCGATAATACAAGTAGAATTGAGATTGGTTAAAGAAATCCTCCTCCTGGTTAGGGGATTGAGATGCATCGGTTTAAAATGATCAACAAGGCAGATTCGGGGAGAGTTGAGGGTAGAATTTGAAAGGTCAATTCAAAGTGGACAGGGTTAGGCAATTTCTGTTTAAATGATGGGAGAAAAAAATATTTGCATATGTTAACAATTAGTTTAGACTATTTACATCTGTGTGAATCTTCGTACACTGGGTAAATCTCAGTGATGCCATGCATTTACAGTTGTTTCTGATGTAAATCTTTATAATAAGTAGAATTGGAAGTTGACTATCCATACCAGATTAAAGGTATCTGTTTCAAATTTAATTTTACCGACTATGTTACCTTATCAATTGCAATAATCCTCCTTGACGTTTACAGGTGCAGCAATGAGTCAGAGTTTAAGAAAGAAGGATTGTCTTGGGCATTTAACTTCTGTCCCACAAAATATTCCTGGACTGCATTACTGGGTCTTATCTTATATCTTATGTTCTTTGCACCAGGTATGAACGTTAATTTGTTATTAATATGGTAACATTTTACTGATTAGAAAGCTGCCTTTGATGAAAAGCATTAAAATGGTATTTTTAAGCACTGCATAAATATAATTTCTAAAGTTTAAAAAAGGACACAAAGTGCCAAAGTTACTCAGCAGGCCAGGCAGCATCTCTGGAGAACGTGGATTGGTGATGTTTTTGGTTGAGACCCTTCTTCAGTGATTGTTTGGGGGGGGGGGGGTGGATTGGGGGGAAGAGAAAGCTGGAAAGGGGGAGAGGCAGGACAAAATGTGGCAGGTCATAGGTCAACACAGGCAAGGGGGATTTGTTTGACAGGTAGATGGTTGAAACTACAGTCAGAAATAATAATTGAAGTGACACAGGCTTCAATGTTTATACCGATGGGTTGTATGCTCCCTAAACAAAATATGGGGAATGTTAGCTAACCTCTCCCCCTCTTCACTTCTCTACACTCAGCCCTCTCATTCCACCCCCATTGGGCCCCACCTGAACTCCCACCTACTTCTCTCCTCCGCACCTCCCAAGCTGCCTGCCTGTCAAAAAATCACCCTGGTCTGTGTCGACCTATTACCTGTCAGGTTTTGACCTGCCTCTCCCCTTTTCCAGCTTTCTTCTCCCTGCACCTTACAATTAGTCTGAAGTAGGGTCTTGATCTAAAATGTCACCTATCCATGTTCTCCAGCCTAGCTTGCTGAATTACTCCTTTTGTGAACAAACCAGCATCCTCAGTTCTTTGTTTCTACTAGTTTCTAAAGATAGTTTTCAGTGTAAGGAAAAAGGTTGTAGCCATTTCGCTTGAGATCGTCATGACTAAACATGCATCCACTACTCTCCCCGAATTACAGTCCAGATGCTAGCCACTTGCTGTGCAAACAAAAGCAATTCCTGATCTGTTTTCCTCAGTTTTGGTCCTTTTACCAATTAACGTCTTTCATTGTCTTTTCATTCTTGACCATCCCCCCTCAGAATGCGTATAGCGTTTGTCTATTCTATTTATATCCTTCATAATTTTAAATACTTATCAGATTTCCTTTAATCTTCTAAATTTCGAAGAGATCAACCTATGCTTTAGCACCCTTTGGTAAGCCAGACATTCCTGGAATTGTTTTCCTAAAAATCTTCTAGAATTAGGGCTCCTGGAAATGAAAACATTATTCCAGTAGTGGTCACAGCAGTGTCAGATGACATTTCTGCATCACTGGGACAGAAACTTCTAGACTGCCATATTTAACTATATATTTGTCGTTGGCTGAACTTGCACAGCCAAATGTGAGCAGCAGGGGCCTTGCATTATCTTGAGGGCAAATGTTCGGCTCATATTAGGGAAGACTTGTATCTGCAAATCACTTAATTTTGTATCATTTTCAGGAATGGGTTCCATGCCTTGGACAGTAAATTCTGAAATATATCCAATGTGGGCAAGAAGTACAGGGAATGCAATGTCTTCTGGAGTCAACTGGATTTTCAATGTCCTTGTATCATTGACATTTTTGCATTTAGCAGAATATCTCTCATATTATGGTAGGAGATGAATTTGTTTTTAACAATTAAAAAATATATATATTGTGATAATTGTTGAATTTTTATGTTGCCTCCACTTCCAATCATGTTAAATAAACTTGCTGTTAAATAGACACAACAGCAGCACTGCAGTAAACTATTCTAGTTTATTTAAGTTTTGTTTGAGTACTTAATAATTATTAAGCATTCAGTTGAATAAAAATTGAGAATATGATAATTTTGCACAGAAGAAAGTCAGCAGGATTGTCAAGGATAGTATTGACTTTAAATTCAATTGTAATACTAAACATACTTGTGTTAGCACATGGCATTCTATTTCAAATCCATTTCATTCAATTCAGTGGAATATATTTCAGAGCTAGAAATGTGACAATATAGTATGTTTGGCACAACTGCCGGGCAATAGATTCTTGGTAAATATGTGATGATATATCCCTTAATCCAGGATTCATTTTAATGGGAACTGTTAGATCAATTAGGCAGCCCAGGAACTGAAGAAAAGCCATTTGAAGTACAGGATTATGTACTGCTAAAAAGAACGTAAAGTACTGTCATAAAATTTTAAGTACAAAGCTTTTGTTTCCATCCAATTTACATATGGAAATTTGGATTTTAAGTTTTTTAAACATGGACATGCAGATAAAATTGTATCTTCTGTGCCCTCTTGTGACTATAAGTAATTAATGAAAAGATGTATTTCTTAAAGTATGTTTATTTGAGGTTTCGGTGCATGCACAATACAAATTTAATGCATTTAGGGTAGATGGGAATATTTTAGATTCATTGAGGTTTCAAGTTTCCTGTTTCTAATGTAGGTATAAAAATGACATTAATTTCTCCATCTGTAAATTTTTGAACATATTTATTTTCTCCGTTATTTACATTTGATTCAAGAGTATACAAATCTTTTCATTCTTTTGTAAGGTATTATCAAAGTGCCTTTTGTATCGAGTAAAATCATTAATACATTCTTTTTCCCCCCCATCACCCTTGTAAGGCCATGTTAATGATTTGACTTTCTCCGGACTTTTGTGTTGCAGGTGTTTTCTTCTTGTATTCTGCGCTAGCTGCCTTAGGGTTGTTTTTCATATATGGATGTCTTCCAGAAACTAAAGGAATAAAGTTGGAGGAAATTGAGACCTTGTTTGAGAACCGACTATGTACATGCGGCCTTTTGGATTCTGATGAAGGTCGGCACATTGAATATATTCGAGTGAAAGGAAGCAATTATCATCTTTCTGATAATGATACTTCTGATGTGGAATGATCTGCTATGGTGTCTTTTATGATTGCTCTTAAGAATCATGGAATATTGTTGTCCACGTACTCTGCTTCTGGTTTGGTGTCTGATTCTGCATTTCGATGCTGCTGCTTCAATTTAAAGAAAAATCATTGTTTTTTTATTTCTCTAACTTCGGTGGTCATTTTAAACCATTGTGTTTTTGTTTTATAGCCTCTAGTCCACTTGTTCAAAGAAGTGAAAATGAAGAAGGCATTGTTTGGTATACAGGTGGGCAAACAAATGTATTTTGATTTACCTGCTAACAGCACTTGCCGCTGACATTAGACTGCATCTGCCACTATGATGTAGATTAAAAATGTAGCAAATACGCATTTCAGATTATAGCTTTTATGTTCACAAATTATAACCTTTTTTAAATAAGACAACCATATTAACTTAATTATAGTATTCTTATATGTTAGACTAACGTTTTCAAAGTAGTCTGGTGTTGTGATGTATTTAAGTGCTGATAGTTGGTATCATGTGGGATGTTTCTGCTCATTTTCACTTTTGGCAAACCAATTTTTCTTCAGGTATACAAAGAACTTTCTCACAAGCAACAACATGACAGTTTGTCATCTTTATCATTTGCACACGTTCTAGCAGTCAGATGCAGAGCAAGGTTCTTAAGAAACGTGTTTATCTGGAATCTTGGATAATGAATTCCGTAAGATAAAATATAGTAGAAATTAGCTAAAAGGAATATTAAGAGCATTATTTAAAAGGTAGTCTTAATTGTTAATGAGAAGTATTTTTTCAGTGTTTAACACCACTGAAAAAGTGCTATAAATGTCATTATTTTGATAGACATTATAAATGTTTCAGCCTTGCTTTCTGTTTAAAATACTCAAGTCTTGCTAGGTACCAGCATATGACATGCATATTGTACTTTTGACAATGACATGCATATTGTACTTTTGACACACTTGACTTTTGAGCTTTACGTATTTTTCAAAATCACAAAGGCATTTAACTTGCTGACAAAGAAAAGATCACAAATTCTGATACAACAATACCACGTTGTGTCTCTACAATTTTCTTTACTGTTACTTTGTTAATAATTTTTTTAAGCATGCGATTTGGCGGTGTTGTTCATAATTGTACGTAGCAGACATGTGGCCTTTGACTTTCAATTTTCTAACATTGCCAGCTATAGGTGCTGACTATATTACTTATCACTACTCTGCAAAGGTTGTCCAAGTACTTGTTGGAACTGGAGAAGGTTTAAAAAAAAAATTGAATCGGGGTATGTGTTTTTTTGATTTATAACTATTATGCTGTCAATTTTCTCTAATGATTTAAAAAAATTCCTATTTTGTTAAAAAAAAAAGCTATTCATCTACAGTTGTTATCATAACCAAAGACAAATTTGTGGTGAAAAATGCATTTCACGGAAATAAATATGAAAACACATATATTCTATCAGAAGAAAATGTAGACATATCTCTAGGCAGACAACTTTCAATATAACATCAGACAAATCAATTTTGAGTTAGTGCAGTAAAATATTATGTAGCAGTTTAAAAAGTATCAATAAAAACCAAGTACTATTTGATTTCTGTGCTTAAACACAGAATGGAACCATTCACACCAAATTGAACATTTTAATTTATCAAATTTAGTGCTTCACTATATCAGTATGCATTTATCATTTGTTAAATTATGGTTGGGAGTTAATGTGGCTGCACTTTTAAAAACAGGAAGCTCAAAGATTTTTGCATTTCAATGTGAATAATGTATATTTTATTGGTTTTGATTTTAAATCAGTACAACCAGAACATAATGTATGTTAGAATTCAGAGCTCTGAAATGTGTAAAGAATTTTCTGTTAAATAGAAAATAACCAAATAACATTAATAAATATTACAAAAACTGATGCACACTGTATGTCAGAACTACTTCATATTAATTTTGTATTGTTTCTGGTCCCGAGTGGTCTGATTGCTTTAAAATTGCAGTCCGTTTTTAAAACTATGTACCTTTAACGGTATTCTAATAGTTACAGTTTGCTTCAATGGAACTAACCTTTTCCTTCTGTAACTTGAAAGCCCGGACTAATGGATTGAGCACCTCCAATGATTATCCATTTACCGTAACCCCTCGTTTTAGCGATCCTTTTATAATGGATTTTGGTTATAGCAGACGGTCCTGACCACACCACCCCCAGCTCACACAACCTTCCTGGCCACTAACAGCCTCGGCTTCCAACGCCATCTCCGGATCACAAGTTGTACCAGCTTCATTCTCTGCATGGTTTGGTCGACGTGGCTGTTGTTGCAACCTGTCCTTCAGCGCTTTTTTCAGGCTGCTACCACCGACTGGATGCGCTCAGTTACTGTGGGGTTTCCTCCCCTCAGCATCCATTTTTTCCACTCCCCATTCCACCACCCCCTCTTCCTCCTTCTCTCAATGGTCTGTCTTCTCAGCTTCTCCCCCCTTCCTCCACCGCAGCCTCCTCCTTCCACCGGAGTCGCCACTTACTCTACCTTGGCAGATGTCGGTGACTGTGGGGCAGAAGGTGGAGGTGGAGCGGGGAGTAGACAAAGTGATTGTCGATAGGAAGAATTAGCAGCTGGTGAGAGGGGAGAGAGCCCCACGGTGACCAAGCGCGTCCTGTCAGTAACAGCGGCCCAAAGCCCTGTCCCCAGGCACTACAAAATGAGCCGCCACATCAACTGGACCATGCAGTATCTGTTGAAGAAAAGCTCACTGGTGCAGACCAGCTGCATCGGCACCTAGCTTTAAGATGAAACAACAGTGCTGGATTAACTCAACAGACTGGATCAGTCCGTAGAAGGGTCCTGATGTCACCTGTTCATGTTCTCCAGTGATGTTTCCTGACCCGCTGAGTTACTCCAGCACTTTGTGTCTGTTTGTGTATTAATTATGATGTGCAGGAAAGAACTGCAGATGCTGGTTTAGATTGAAGATAGACACAAAATGCTGGAGTAACTCAGTGGGACAGGCAGCATCTCTGGAGAGAAGGAATAGGTGATGTTTTGGGTCTAGTCTGAAGAAGGGTCGCGACCCGAAATGACACCCATTCCTTCTCTCCAGAGATGTTGCCTGTCCCGCTGCGTTACTCCAGCTTTTTATGTCTGCAGTTCTGTATTTCAAGTACATACAATGATAATACTTTACTTGGTCATACAGGACAGTCGGCAATAACTGACAGCTTTCCCCAGCCCCCACGCATGGTCCGATATAATGAGGGTTTACTGTGATGTCAACATTGTCACCTCTTGTCTCAACACATTTAACATCAACACTTTCTCTTTCTCATCCCCGATGTAGAGGTCAGATCAAATTTTGTACTGGTGAAGAAGGGGGGGCATTCCTCTGAGATGAAAATAAATTATTGGAGTGGGAAGGAAAGCATTATTCTGTGTAATACTGCTATATTTGTTCAGAAAGTGGTTCGGGTCACTACTATTTGCTGAAAATGAAAAAAGAATTGTGACATTTTTCACCAAGCTAATTTTATGAAGCAAAAACACACACGTATGAGTATGTATTAGCCATGTATTTCAAAGTAACAGATGAAGTCAATTTGCCTAACAAATTATATGAAATATGCTAATTAATTATTGAACTCTTGCAATATTTTAAAATTTGGTCTATGCTTCATTAACAGTGTTCCAACTGTACATCCCTACCTTAAAATCAAAGTTGCCAAACACTCGTGTGGTAACAGTATATTTCTATATGGAACAGGTTGTTATAATTGTTTTATGGAATGTAATTGTTTCTAATTGTAATGTTCATACCTGAAAGAAACTATTCCAGAGTTGAGAATATTTTTTCATGCAGAATTTGAGGTAGATTATAAATTTGGACTGAATTTAGTTTTTAAATTTATTAGTTTTACTGCACTGCATGGAGCTTCGCCACCTCCCAATGAAGAACTTAACTTCAGAAATTGCATTATGGTCAGATTATATGTTTGTATGAATTTGAAGGGACCTTTTTTGATGACATATGTCTCCAACAGTACTTTTTGAAAGAGTACTTTGTGGAACTAGTTGAATATATTAGGATTACCAAGGTCATCTTTTCGATGTTCCAGTATTTATATTTTAAAGTCACCATGAAAAAGAATTGTCAAAAACAACAGTATCCATAATTAATGCAAAGTTTACAAAGTAATACAAATATATATAAATTTGACCAGCAGTGTTTGTTCTAGTGATGTTCTAGTGAAAATGGTTAATCAGAATTTGGATCTATTTTTCTTGTTATTACATGCTTTTAGTGTTCTGTTTAAGATGAACCCTGTTGGATGAGCCAAAATTACTCACCATTTGTAAAACATTTTTTTGCAACCTTGCAACATTTGAAACAAATAAATTTAATTCTAATAACCATTTTTTTTTAAACGGGTAGATAAACATTTTATATAATACAGAAAGTGGAAGATCACCATGAGATATGATATTTAGATACCTTGGCAATTCTGATTCAGTATTCAGTTTTTTAAAGCGGATATCTATATCATTTGAGTGACCTAAACCTTATTAAAATCTGAAATTTTTGTACATTAGTGTTGTAAAATTATGTTTGTTAATTTTACTGTACATTTTAATATTTTTGCTTTATATAAAGGTAAATGGGTCCAGTTATTGAATTGTTGACTAATAAATCAGCTGTACATGGAAATAATAAATATTAATTGATCAGCAACATTCTCTTCAAATCTTATTTGATACATAAACATTTATATAACATTGTCAAATTAGCATTATTGTGAATTTGTATTCACAAATTTTGAAATGACAATTGCAAATAAGACTAAATATTAGTTTCCCGAGTCTGTAACATGTTATATTAGTGTTAAGTATCTTTACAATTAAACATTTCCTCTCCAAAATTTAAATCGAGCATTTAAACATATTGCCATGAATTCATTTTTTTTAAATCTCCTCTCAATCAAAAGGCCAAGAGATCTGTAATTAGCTTTACAATATGCGCAAGGTCAATTTACCAATAGATTTACCACATATTGCATGCAAGTCTCCAACCTGAACAACCCACTTGGTAAATTTTCTGTTTCATCCATCTTTTTTCTGTAATGGGTCTCGATTGAGCCTTACATCAATACTTAGGTTGTGCAACCAATGGGTATTTCAAGTAACTAAAACATCAGCAATTGTATGTAGATTTATGTTTCCTTCAAAATTTGTGTGCTTCTTCAATGTTAGAATCTCCATACTTTTGTGATTCGTCCAATAAGTTAAACTTCTCTTCTGGTAAAAGAGATGAGCTGACCCATTGATACACTTTGCATGACAGCTAATGGATAACATTTTACTATCCACCTGCAAGCATCACATTACAAAGTCTGCAATTTGAAAAATACATTGCCAAATCTTTACAATCTCGTTTAAGTAACTTTCTGCAGACTTTCCCTTGTTTTCCTTTGTCCCTCTGCAGACTTTCCAGTTCACACAATTGTTCCCTACAATCTTAGAGTTTAAGAAATTAGTACCAGCTCAGTGTACAGTAATTTTCCATGCTTCTTTTATAAATTGTGCTTAAAGTTCAAAGTTAAACGGTGTCTAAATGGGTAAAAGTAAAGCTGCAACAGAAGTGCGAGGCTGGTGTGGAACGAGTTCCATGTCACACAGTGAGAGGTACTCGGTATGAACAGGAGAGGAGAGAGCAATATTCTGAGAATAAACTGTATCATCAGTTGTGTATGTGAAAGTGAAGTGTGGGATTAGTGAAAAGACTTAATAAATGCAGTGCAGGTGTGACGGAGGGTTTAATGGTAGTTATTGTAAAGAGAATTGGTACAAAAGAAAAACATTTAGTACCAGCAGAAATGATGAAATCACGAACATAGGTGGTTAATGTACATTGGATGTATTTGTTATGGAAATGGTTACTATTGAGTAGAAGTGAAAAGCCTTAAGAGAAGGGTGATGAAGACGGATGTGTATCTCTTTTATTTCCCTCATTAATTTAGAAATCAAAGGCTTAGGAAGCATTAATAGACATCAGCACCCTTGCCAAGCACCTGTTTTCAGCCCTAAATCCAGATTCTAGCAAAAATGTTGCACCTATTTCTTGCTGTTATCCAATGAAAATAAAAAATAAAAGGCTGCACCAGTTCAAAATCTGCAAAACTAATTGCACAAATATTCTGCGAGTCCAACATTATGGTGAGAGAAACTTTCAACATTTTGGGTTATTGACCCTTCGCCTCAAATGTGATATGTTTCAGAGGAAGAAGGATGGATCAATGTTCCCAGCCTATTATAGACTCTGATAAGTTGCACTGTATAGCAACATGCATCAATGAACATTCAGTCTGTGTCCATGCATCTTGACCCTGAAATGACTTGGTGCATACAATATTTTGCTCAAAAGCATAAGTCTCTGATTTACAATACATTGAAGATGGTACAAATTGATCATGATTTTCCTTCTGTTCAATATTAAACAAGTTTGACTCCTCTGAGTAAATAGAAAAAGGACAATATCGGCTTGTACTGTTTGTGTCCCTGGAGCTTTCATGAAATGCTGCACTTTGGACGTTTTCTCCAACTGGCTTGTCATCAAGATGCTTATCCTGAGCTTGGCTTTTGTTTACAACTGAAGCATCTAACTGTGCATCTAATTCTGACTGGACAAAGGAAAATAATTGAGAGAATAATTAAGGGAGAATTACATGAGTCCTTTTAATTGTAATCTACAAAAGAGCACTTGTCATGAGATGCAATGTTAGTTTAAGGACTTTTATGATTTACACTAACTGGACAACTCCCAATATTCCTTGAGCATAGTGACATCTAACAAACCCCTATCATTTCTTCCTCCTTCTGAAATTCATTGTTTCCACTTAATTTAATTAAGGCTTTGGGAAATAAATTGTATGAGCTGAAATTAATTATGTTTGTTTTCTATTTATTCAAGAACTAATACAGTGTATATGATTAACATTAGAAAGACCCATTCCTTCCTTGTGTATGAAATCTTTTTTATTGTTTGTTTATCCAGTTGAGTAACTTCATCAGTAATGGGCCTGTCCAACTTAGGCGATTTTTTGGGGCGACTGCGGCAATATTTTTAACATGTTGAAAATTTGTTGGTGCGAGTGGTGACAATTTTTGCTGTCGTAGGTTGAAGGAGGAGTTGTCGTAGGTTGTCGCCAGGTGTCGTAGGTGAATTGCATTAAAACTAATCCTTGGCAGTCGCCTGAAAAATCGCCTAAGTGGGACAGGCCCTTAACTTCTCTCTTACATTTTTTTAAATATCAGGACAGTAACATTGTGGCCATTTTTTTCCCCTTTATTTCTTCAACTGTGCAATACTACTACACAGTCGGCTGCTCTGGAAGTTTAAATCTCATGGGTGCCAGTTAGAGTTAGCTAACGATATAGAATTGGCTTCATGGAAGAAAACAGAAGGTGGTGAGAGAAGATTGTGTTTCGGACTGGAGGCCAGTGACTTGTGTACCGCAGAGGTTGAGGCCAACCACTTGGATGAGAATATACAAGGCAAGATTAATAATTTTGAAGCTGACACTGGGCGGTATTGTAGACTGAAGATGGTTACCATAAATTACAGCAGGTTCTTGATCAGCTGGGCAAGTGGGCCGAGGAATGCTTAATGAAGTTTGATGCAGGCAAGTGCAAAGTATTTTGGGAAGTCAAACCAGGGCATAACCTTCACAGCGAATGATATGGCCCTGGGGACTGTTGTAGAGCAGTGGGACCTAGGACTACAAGTACACAGTTCTCTGAAAGTCGCATCACAGGTAGGTAGGGTGGTCACGAAGATGTTAGGTAAATTGACCATCTGTCGGGATATGTATTGAAGTTGGAACATTATGTTATTATTAGGCGACCCAAAAAAGGTCCCACATAAGAGATTTGTATACAAACTTAAAGCATACGGCATTGGGGTTTCAGTATTGATGTGGATAGAGAATTGGCTGGCAAACAGGAAGCAAAGAGTAGGAGCAAACGGGTCCTTTTCACAATGGCAGGCAGTGACTAGTGGGGTACCGCAGGGCTCAGTGCTGGGACCCCAGCTATTTACAATATACATTAATGATCTGGGTGAGGGAATTGAAGGCAATATCTCCAAGTTTGCGGATGACACTAAGCTGGGGGGCAGTGTTAGCTGTGAGGAGGATGCGAGGAGACTGCAAGGTGACTTGGATAGGCTGGGTGAGTGGGCAAATGTTTGGCAGATGCAGTATAATGTGGATAAAAGTGAGGTTATCCACTTTGGTGGCAAAAACAGGAAAGTAAATTATTATCTGAATGGTGGCCGATTTGGAAAAGAGGAGATGCAGCGCGACCTGGGTGTCATGGTACACCAGTCATTGAAAGTAGGCATGCAGGTGCAGCAGGCAGTGAAGAAAGCAAATGATAGTTAGCATTCATAGCAAAGGGATTTGAGTATAGGAGCAGGGAGGTTCTACTTCAGTTGTATAGGGTCTTGGTGAGACCACACCTGGAGTATTGCGTACAGTTCTGGTCTCCAAATCTGAGGAAGGACATTATTGCCATAGAGGGAGTGCAGAGAAGGTTCACCAGACTGATTCCTGGGATGTCAGGACTGTCTTATGAAGAAAAACTGGATAGACTCTGTTTATACTCTCTAGAATTTAGGAGATTGAGAGGGGATCTTATAGAAACTTACAACATTCTTAAGGGGTTGTACAGGCTAGATGCAGGAAGATTGTTCCCGATGTTGGGGAGGTCCAGAACAAGGGGTCACAGCTTAAGGATAAGGGGGAAAGAAGGACTTTTTTCACACAGAGAGTGGTGGGTCTCTGGAACTCTCTGCCACAGAGGGTAGTTGAGGCCAGTTCATTGGCTATATTTAAGAGGGAGTTAGATGTGGCCCTTGTGGCTAAGGGGTCAGAGGGTATGGAGAGAAGGCAGGTACGGGATTCTGAGTTGGATGATCAGCCACGAACATATTGAATGGCGGTGCAGGCTCGAAGGGCTGAATGGCCTACTCCTGCACCTAATTTCTTTGTTTCTATTGGTTGCACAAGATGTTGGTGATGCTGCATTTGGAATAAAGTGTTCAGTTTTGGTCACGCTGCTGGAGGAAGACTGGCATGAAGCTGGAAAACTATGAGAATGGTGCTAGGACTTGAGGGCCTGAGTTATAAAGAAAGGTTGGACAGGCTGGGACTTTATTCACTGAAGTACAGGAGGCTGAAGGATATATGGTCGCCACATATTTGCTGGTGGTTTCTGGCGAGTCTCCTTCATGGTCCCGAGGAGATCCCACATTCTGGGCACTAGTCGCGGGCTCAGTATGGTCGCCACAAATTTTTCAACATGTTTTCGCCATGGAGAGAATCAATAATCCTGTAGTTGAATGTGCAGTTGTAGTGGGGTCGCCATGTAGTTATGGGTAGTCGATGTAGTTTTAGTTAATCGCCTTTGCTGACAGGGAATTTTCATTGGTTCATTGGGGGAAAAGAAACCTAAGCACGTGTTTTCGGAACCAAGGATAACCGGCCGGTAATGTTAAATGCCCGCCAATACTTCACAGGTGTGTATCTCTGGCTTATTAAAAGTCTGGCTTCTTAAAGGTGTCTCCACTCCTTATCCAGGCTACATGCAAATTGAAGGAACAGCATTCCATATTTTGCTTGGCGAGCTTACAACCCAGCGGTATGAATGTTGAATTCTCTCATTTTTAAAGTAATTTCCACCTCCACTTCCCTCCAGTCTCGATTCCCCAGTCATTTAACCAGTTCCACAGTTCACCACATTGTATCCCTCTGGCGATCACATCTTCCATAACCCAATAATTGGCCTATCACGGCACCACCCTGCCTGAGGTCATTTGTTGCCAGGCCTGGTTGGTCCTGGTCTTTTCTCACCTCCAGTTCTTCGCATCTCTGGTGTGGCAGCGCCTATCGGCAGCGGTTCGACTACAGTCCGTCTGGCTTTTTAAATTTTTTGTCTTGTTAAATGTATGTCTTGAGCCTAATTTGTATTATTTTTCTTTAGCTGTGTATGTGTGGAGGAGGGGGGAAGGGGGAACTGTTAATCTCTTCCTCGTTCGGGGACCCGACTTTTTCCCTGTCTAGTCTCCGGTGTCGTTGGGCCTAACATTGTGGAGCTAACGCTGGCCTACGGCCACAACCAACCTGAGAGCTCCAGTCACGGAGCCTGGCCGTCTTCGGAGCGAGAAGAGCTGTGGTGGCGCACAGCTGCGACCCAACTCCAGAGCTTCGGAGGTTCCGGCCGCAGGCCCCGTGTACAGGGATATCGGGAGCTCACAGGTCCCTGGTGGGAGACCGCTTTTCGGAGCTCCCGCAACGGCAACTTATCCCGCTGGAATCACGGGATTTAAAGGAAACGGAGCCGGGCCCAACATCGCCCGGCATGGCTTAAACAGCCACAGAACTTACCATCGTACACCGGGGGCTTTAACATCGGGAGCCCCAGTTCGCCTCGACGCTGCAGTTGGACTGCTGGACCGCGGGAGAAGAACAAAGGGAAGAGATAAGACTTTGCCTTCCATCACAGTGAGGAGGTGTTGGAGATCCACTGTGATGGATGGTTATGTAAACTGTGTTAAATGTGGGTCTTGGGTTTTTTGTAATGTAAGACTCGAAAATTCAATTTCTTTCAAGCTGTTTGAATGACAATAAAAGACATTCTATTCTATCTCCTCTCCCTATACCTTTAATCTGAAGAAGGGTGTCAACCCGAAATGTCAGCTATCCTTTTTCTCCAGAGATGATGCCTGACCCGTTAAGTTACTCCAGCATTTGAGTCTCTTTTTGGTATAAACCAGCATCTGCATTTCTTTGTTTCTGCATAGAGCTGCAGATGCTGGTTTACAAAACAAGAACAAATCGCTGGAGTAATTCAGTGGGTCAGGCAGCATTTTAGTGGACATGGATAGGTAACTTTTCGGGTCAGGACTCTTCTTCAGACTGGAGGAGTATCCCGATCCAAAACATCACCTATCCATGTTCTCCAGGGATGCTGTCTAACCTGCTCAGTTACTCCAGCGCTTTGTGTACTTTTCAGAAGAAATTTGGTAAACTGAATAACGAGCAAGGATATGGCAGATGGAATAAAGTGTGTGATCATTCAATTTGCTTTAAAAAGGTATATTTTCTTCAGTAGGAAGTGATTGAAATGTTCTAATGCTCAGCCACATCTGGGTATATTTGATGACTGAGAGTTAACATGCAAAACCTGCAAGCAAACTGGAAAATAAACAATATATTGTCCCGAACAGCAAGAGGATAAGTATACAAATGTCTCACTCTAGGTGACATAATTCAAATCTACAAAATTCTTAATGGATGTGACAGAATGGATACAAGGTTTGCCACCTCTGGCTGGAATGTCAAGAAACTAATGTCAGTTTCAGAACAAGCAGTGAGCCTTTCAAAACAAGGTTCAAAATAAATTTATCTCATCAGATAAGCATGAAACTTTGAAATTTTCTTCACTCAGAATAGAAATGTAGACATTATGGGAAGCAAACAAGATATAATTAGTGCAATGCAGTGGCAATGAGGCAAAAGATCAGCCACAATGTTATGGAATAGTGGTGCAGGCATGATAGATAAAATAGTGTATTCCTGCCTCTTCTTACGCGCTCGTGAAACGCGTCAGCTACTTTCAAATGAATCTCTGATGGTCCTAATGACATGCACACTGCACCCAGCCATTGCTTCTTTATAAAACTGGCAACTAGCTATCACTGTGGTTGAGTCCAATATGTCTAAGTATTGTACATGTCACAGCAATTACATGATACTGCTACATACTCACTATATCAGAAATTGCGCTGCAACTTTCCGTTTCTTTTGGAGAATAGCTGGGTGATTGACTGCTTTCAAGTAAATAATTATACACTGCAAAATAAATATTAAATTAGTAATGAACTCTTTTTATCTCACTTAGTTATGAAGGATTATTAATTTAAAAAACAGTCCTTTCATAAAAAGGTCTTTATCTTAAGTACCAGTCATATGTATCCACATGTTGTGCAAATAGTTCTTAATCACAAAATAATGTTAACTCCAGTTCACCATGATAAGGATTTAAGAAAGAGCAAGGAAATTATAATCCCTTTTTTGGGGTGCTTTAATCTATACGAGAAAGTAATCTGTTGGAACAGTTAAAGGGCCTGTCTCACTTGGGCGACCTAATCCGCAAGTCCAGAAGAGTACCTTCAAACTCTCCTGGAAAGCCTCGAGTTGGATCGACCGGCCGCGTTGAAACCACGAGCTGCAACTACCAACCGCACACACAAACACATCGCGAAGGTGGGGGCAGAGAAACATAGAAATTAGGTGCAGGAGTAGGCCATTCGGCCCTTCGAGCCTGCACCGCCATTCAATATGATCATGGCTGATCATCCAACTCAGTATCCCGTACCTGTCTTCTCTCCATACCCCCTGATCCCCTTAGACACAAGGGCCACATCTAACTCCCTCTTAAATATAGCCAATGAACTGGCCTCAACTACCCTCTGTGGCAGAGAGTTCCAGAGACCCACCACTTTCTGTGTGAAAAAAGTCCTTCTCATCTCGGTCCTAAAGGATATCCCCCTTATCCTTCAGCTCTGACCCCTTGTCCTGGACCTCCCCAACATCGGGAACAATCATCCTGCATCTAGCCTGTCCAACCCCTTAAGAATTTTGTAAGTTTCTATAAATCTCCCTCTTATAACCTCCTAAAATCTAGAGAGTATAAACCGAGTCTATCCAGTCTTTCTTCATAAGACAGTCCTGACATCCCAGGAATCAGTCTGGTGAACCTTCTCTGCACTCCCTCTATGGCAATAATGTCCTTCCTCAGATTTGGAGACCAAAACTGTACGCAATACTCCAGGTGTGGTCTCACCAAGACCCTATACAACTGAAGTAGAACCTCCCTGTTCCTATACTCAAATCCTTTTGCTATGAAAGCTAACATACCATTCGCTTTCTTCACAACGCTCCTCCAAAGTGGAGGAGGGCTGTCTGCGTGATGAAGACGAAGGTAAACGGCTGCCACAGAGTACGGTAAGTCCTTTAGTGAGGGCGGGGGGGGGGGGAAGAGGACGTTGGGGGGGGGGGGGGGGGGTGAGAGGAAGAGGGGGGGAGGTGGGGGGGGATGCGAAGGAGTGGAGACACTTTTAAGAAGTATAAAGTTTACCGGGCATTTTACCTACTGGTAGGTTTTCCTAAGTCCTGAAAACTCCAATGAGCCAATCAAAATGCCAGGTCAGCGAAGGAGATTGCCTACAGCTGCCCTTGACTGCCCGTAAGTAAATAGCGACCCCACTCCACTGCACTATGAGTGAAAAATACCCATGCCGCCCAAATTTTACTCGCGGAAAATGTTTCAATATCCTGAAAAAATACTCCTGAGGCCATGAGTATTTGGGAACTTCCCTCGAGCACGCAGGAGAGTTCCAGCGACCTCATAGGACCTCCTAAGACCTTGTGTCGACCATGCTGCGAGTTTGAGTCCAGGGCAAACTCTTCTAAACTCACAGGTTAGGTCGCCCAAGTGGGACAGGTCCTTTAATATTCCGACCCACGCAACTCCGCTTTGTTTCTTGAAACTTAGAACCAGGCCTGTATATAATTTCAACTGATGAAAGAAAACAAAATGTTGGAATAGACAACAGATAATAAAATGCCCAATTTGTAAAGAGTTAGATTATCCAAAATGAATCTAGGTGCACTGCCCAAATCATCTGTAAACTACAATTCTGAGCAGCAATGCTGTGAAAACCTCCAAATGGAATTATCACCTTGCATCAACAGCCCAAACTTATAAGGGAAACCAGTGACATTTTCCCAGAGGAAGTGTGCTGATGTGCCTCAAAACAAAAATAACTGCATATCAGAGTGATTACCAATAAAACATTTTTGAAAGTCTCTTATCTTAATAATCTTATCTCAATAATGGACTTAATTAGATAATAAAGCTGCTAAGAACATTAGTCCGTCCTTTATCACATGATATTAATGTAGAATTGTTGATGAAGTATAAAACTGAATCACAACTGACTGACAGAATGAAAATATCAGGTTTATTTGCAGTAATGTTACAGAAGTTGACTGACATTTGTAATTCTGCTGTCCTTACTGTTTTCATGCTCTATGTCAATGAAGTAGCACTTGGAATTGAAACAGAAATGTTAAGAGATCTGCATGAGTATACGACTGGAGAAAACACTCCTGCGGACCATTGCATTAGGTTTTGCACTGACAGAACGGCTAGAATGACAGACAAATGTTTTGGTATAGTCGCCAGTCCTGGAAGCTACACTGGATATGTGTGCATATAGTGACTTATCCATCTACAAATATGTAGTAACCGCTTCAATCACCCCAAATAGCAGCAAACTAAACTTGAATTACACAATCTTAGCTTCTACCAGATATTTAGGAGCCTCTGCAAAACAGCAGAAGGTAGTCATAAAGTGATTCTCTAATTGAATAATTCTCTAATTCTCTAATCATATATATGCCCATACAGTAAGTGAACCTTAGTCGCCCACCTCGCCCATGCCGAAAAGTATTAGCTCAAAATCTATGTCAAGCCTCAAGGACAGTTGGTATTGCAATCTTTCATCTCAATACAGCGCAGATTTTCTCATAGGTCATTTGATGTGCACGTTTAACAGCCATCTTCTGTTGATTGCATCATCAAAGTCCTCCTCTAAGACCTCTGCAGCAAAACGCATCTTCAGCACGCAAGAGAGTTCTCACATGATGCTTTTACATGACGCTTGTCGCTTACAATTGGTGACTCACCACATGCAAATTCTGCAATCAGGTTAAATATGACACTGTGTGTCTATATATGATCTGGTGACTAGAAATGTTACATTGTGATGACAACGTTTCCTCATTTACACTATCTTCTGACTTTCACCACTGCATAGAGAGACTGCATTTCTCGATTATCTGAAAAGGAGAAATGTATTACGATTCAGAGTGTGATGAGAGGCTTTGGTATATTGTGGTGTATTGTGGAATCATCAAAAAGATTAATATATCCACTAACTAGATCATACAGCAAAATAAATTATGGAATGAAGTAATAGTGGGATACAAGGAGGATTAGATACATGGAACGCAGTGAGCTCAATAAATCCTGCCATATTTATATCTCTAATTTTTACTGTGCAGAAAAACCTAAAGGCAAGGGAACTTGGGAGAGTTAACGGAGATGTCTTAAGGACAGATAGACACAAACTGCTGGAGTATCTCAGCGGGACAGGCAGCATCTCTGGAAAGAAGGAATGGGTGACGTTTTGGGTCGAGATTCTTCTGTTTCAAGGACAGTCCATGTTACAGTCACGGTGATACTGGTCGTTCTCGGCGTATGAAGGTAGATATATCTGAAGATGCCGTGGGAGAAAAAATTGTGGGAGCACTGGTACTGATAAGACTCATCCCTCAACATCAAAATCCTGGGACCATATAGATAATATTGAATACTGCAAGCATTTCTTCCCTTCATCTTCTAGACATGGGTTCAGAGAGATCTATGACTAGATTTAAAGGTGGACATAAAATGCTGGCGTAACTATGACAAGATTCATCCCTCTCCTCTCCATTACCTGCACCAGACTAGACATGCCATATCAAGCAGCATGGTTAGTGCTGTCTGAATGCTGAAATTATAAGTGTAAGGTGTTACCTACATTGGATTGAACAAATGCATGTTAATCATACATTTTGCTTCAGAAGCTGTCCAATTTAGTCCACTGACTAAATCCATAACCTTGGGCAGATACTCAGAGCACTGTAAATATATAACCAACTAGACTAAGTGGGACCTGTTTGGTCCCTGTCACACAGGGGGCTTAGTCCCCCAACACAATATTCCACCACTCACCCATAACCCCCAACTGCACAGGCGCAGCTCATTTCCCCTCATCCCTAGCACTCTCTCTGCCTCCTCTTCACCCTCCCTCTTCTTTCCCCTCTCCTTCCCTCACCAAATCCCTCCCTCACCTCTCTCTCCCTCTCCTTTCCCCTACCGTCAGTCACTCCCTCCCTCCATAACTCATCTTCCCTCCCTACCCAGCTCCTGTCCCTCTGTCCCCCACCTCCCCACTCCTCACGTCCCCTCTATCCCTCTTCACCTCCCCCACTGCCCTTATCTCCCTCTATTCCCCACTCCCTACCTCTCCAACCCCCCCCTCCTCTCCCTCTATTCCTCCTCCCCCTCCACTCTCCATCACCTCCTAACTCTTCTTTTCCCTCTCCTCCTACCCTCCCCCAATCCCTCCCTCACCTCTCCTTTTCCCTAACCTCAGTCACTTCCTCCTTCCTTCTGTAACTCTTCTCCCTTCCCTACTCCCCTCCTCTCTGTCTATCCCATCTCCTCCCCACACTCCCTCCTCACCTTTCCAGGATCTCGAGTTTGCTGCTCCTCTCCCTTCTTGCATGCCCTGGAGGAACATCAGCCGTTGGCGCCCTTGGAGCCAGGACTCGGATCCTCGGTTCGGCCCGGAAGCACCAGCAGCTATGGACATGCCGGCGTGTGGGCAGGGGAGGGGGGTATGTGGGGGTGGGGGGAGAGCTCGGAAAAAAGAAGAAAGAGTCATGGGGGGAGGGGGGTATCATGGAGGAGGGGGCAGGAGCCAGCAGGGGGAACCAGAGTGGAAGAGGCTGGAGCTGCGGGGCGTTGCGATGGCGGTGCGTTTGGGGCTCACAGCAGGCACTGGACGCTCTCATCTGCCGGGATAAGACTTTCCATTTGGCGATATCTCCGACTCCACGCCGGGCCGCTTCCGGTCCCTGCGAAAATTGTGTCCGGTTGGAGACCTCCGCCGGCCACCTGCAATATCTCTCAGTACCAGTAAAGACGTGATGGTGCAGGAAGAGGCGGTCATCCCGAAGAGTGACAGGGAAAGAGACCAATCCGCGCGGCACTGACTGGCAGGAGAGATCGATCTGCGCACACGCAGTTTTTAAACCTTGCTATCTTTTACAATATACTACCAATCGAAACAAAACTTGTTGCACTAGCAGCACAGGAGAACGGTGCGTGAGTTGCGTACCGTTTTTGCGTAAATAGAAAAACCGTGCAAACCGGAAGAGCACTAGGAGAGAGAGAGAGAGAGAGAGAGAGAGAGAAAGACAGAGAATCTCTGTTAATTTGGAGGATTTTGTAGAAAGGATAAACCAACAGATGTCAGGGTTCTCTGCAAGAATAACCCCAGTCTTGAGATCTAATGGTAATTCACATATCACTGTACCTTAATTGGTGCATTTGACAATAAAAGACCTTTAAAACCTTTCATTACTGTCAGTCAGTTGTTTTAAGTTGCTCATCGTATTTGCATGCCCAATACCAGACTCTGGATACAGACAATCTATTCTCAAACTCTGTCACAGGAAGAATTTAAAGGAAAACACAAAAAGATACACAATGTGCTCAAATACACATCTGTTTAAAAAATGCAGTATCCCCACTGACTGCAGAGATTACCTGGCTCATGACCAAGGAGGATTTGGTACTGAGAACAATGCTTCAGCAGCACAAAGAAGTTCTGTGTGAATTGCAGAGGGAACAGGCCATTTCGCAAACTACCACCTATGCTCCCCATCATAAACTTCGTACCTCAGCTCTACAGGGTCTCATCAGTCATCTCAGAGCTCACAAATCTAGAGTGAAAGTAACTCATTCTTACTAACAAAGAACTGCCGGGGAAGATAATGTGGGTGGAGGGGGGTGGGGGGTGATGAGAAAACAGATAAAACACTGCATGTACACTACAATCTGGATGAATGGAGATAACCCCCGCATTCCCAAAAACAACACTTGAGAGGTAAAAATAATTAAGGTCGTAGAATCAACAAGTAGCAATCTGAAATGATTGATGCTTAAAAATACCAAACCTGACTGTTTGAAACTGGACACACAGACCTTTTCTGTTCTTGCCAATTCTCACAAAGTGGCCATAAAACCTGTGCCATAGTGAGGACAGCATATTGAGGTAGTATTTAGTGCTGCTGCCTTGAAGATCCAGAGAAACAACCTCAGCTTCTGTGTGGAGTTTGCCTCTCATGGGCCAAAGACATGCTGAATTATATATTAACTGGCCACTATAAACAGCCCATAGGGTGGCAGGAAAATCAGGGTTGTTGTAGTTGCAAATGAAAGAAATGTAATTTGTGTTAATGTGCTTGATCGTTAGTAAGAACGTGATAGCCCAATGGGCCAGTTTCCGTGCTTTATGATGCTATGATAGTTTTTTATGTAATAAATTACAACGTAAATTAAATATTTACCAGGAGGTAAATGTCGGTTTTTGTGGTAAACCGTTTTTGTTTCGGCCACCGGGTGGCGCCACCTCTATGCCTCGCCCACAGTCTGTTTGTCTACTTCTCTGTTTTTATTATTTGACGTATGTTTTGAATGTTTGTTTTAATGTTTCTTAATATGTCTTATGTGGGGGGGTGGGGGGGGGGGGGGGGGGGTGGTGGAATCGGGGAAACTTTTCCAGACACTTACCTCGACGGAGATATGCGATTTTTCTCTGTGTTGCATCTCCGTCCCCCCCGTGGCCTAACATTGTGGACTGGTGCGACCTTTCCCGGAGTCCGGCACAGAGCTTCAAGCTGTGGCGCGGCATGGGTTTACCAACACAGAGCCAGGGATCCTTTGCCGAGAATCGCCAGTGTATGTGCTCCGACTGCGGGGCTGTGAACTTTGAAGCAGCGGTCTCCGTTAAGATAAGGCCAACTCAGGACCTCCATGCCGCGGAATGTTCCGATCCATCCTGACGCTGGAGTTTCGATCATCCCTACGAGAGGGCTTGAACAGCGGACCGTCTGCAGCGGCAAGTGCATGGGTTCAAGGCCCCGACCATGGGTGAACAATGAGGAAGATGTCTCAACTTTATTGCCTTCCATCACAGTGAGGAATGTTGATTCCGCTGTGGTGAATGTTTATGTTAAACTTTATTTTATGTGCTGCGTGTATTTTTTCACTTAGTACGGCTGTATGGTAACTCAAATATCACTGTACCTTAATCGATGCATGTGACAATAAACGCCATCAACTTGAACTTGAACTTGAACTTGATGTTCTCACATTTTTATTTAAACATTCAGGAGCAATGATATTTGTGTTTCTTGCCTCAAAAACTTTTGTTTATTTATTTGTTTTCCTTTACATTCTTGTGCTCTGAATTAACTAACTGTATGAACGAGTTTGTTGTAAAAAAATCTCAACCGGCATGCAATTAAATACACAGGTTCAGAGATTTGTTATCAAGTGCAAGAGAAAGACTGGGTAATTCCTCCGCATATTTCTAAGAACACAAAAACATTAGGTACTGAATGTACAACAGGGTCATTGTAAACATAAAGGTTTTTTACAATGCTCACCTTTCAGTCTGCAGTCTTGGCGTCTCGAAGCTTCCCCAGGACCAATGGCAACATGTTTCTGAATGCTGGATTCCTCAAAGTTGCTTTCCAGAAACTGCTTGTCAAGTAAATTATTTTCACTAAAATCTTTTTCAATTGCTCCTTTAAATAAGTTGGATTTTGGTTGTATGAAAATACATTCATTTTTTGTATCTTCAACAGCAACTTTATGATTCACATCTAAATTTCTATATATGTCACTTCTGTTAGATGGAACTTTTGTATTAAAATCACTTTCAACTGGTGCCAAAGGACAATGCATAAATTGCTCCTGACATTTAAAGTTGGCTACAGGTTGAAGCCTGTCCGAGTTGTAGCACTGAGTGGGAGGGAAATCTCTGTCATTAGAAATAAGACTATCACCACCAGTTACAAGTTGTGTTGTGACATTCTGTGATAAGGGAAATGCATCTTGTGCAGAAAAGGAAATATATTTTTCACCATTATTCAAATGAATACTTGAGTTCTCCATCAAGGAACCATTCGATAACCTTAAAATACAGGAATAAAATATTAATTGCATTAAAATAATTGGTGTATTTTTAATAATTAAAATCAATACCAGTTCTTAAATGTTGTTCCCCATATTATATTTATCTTCAAATGACAGCAGTTGCATGCATCCCCCAAATTCTGCAATGTTTATGTAATGTATTTTCAATACTGTTTCACACACGTTAAATAAAAATTGGTTTGGTTTGATAGAACAACCAGAAAGGCTTTCAAAATGGGTGACCCTGTACCGTCCAAGATCAAGTATAATCTTCGCAAGGCTAGCTGGGATGCCAAAGCTAGCTGAAGGCTCAATAGAATCAAGTTGATGTCAGGTGACTGTGGCAAGGCCTGAATGCCATCATCGGCTACAACTCAAAATCAGGGCAATCTCTTGCAATCTCCACCAGATTATATTAGTGACTGTTACACTTGTTTTGAACAAAGTTACACCAAGGCTCATCCCCAATCCCACACTGGCACTGTCCTGTATATCCCAGTGATGGAATTCAAATCTGCTTTAATGAGGGTAAATTCTCAGAAAGTTGTAGGCCCAAATGGAGTTCTGGGATAAGTTCTGAAATCGTCTGGCCACAGTCTTAGCTGACATCTTCAACCTCTCAGTTTAAAGGTCCTCTGCCCTCACCTCTTTCAAAGAAACCTCCATCATTCCAGTCCCCAAGAAAAATATGGCAGCCTGTTAAATCTACGCAGTCACAGAGAAGATGCAAACTCCACACAGACAGCACCCGAGATCAGGATCGAACCCAGGTCGCTGTGAGGCAGCAGGTTTACTGGCTACGCCACTGTGCTGCCCATATCGTGAAGCTCGGATGTCTAGACTTACGAATAGTTTACCCTTTGCTATCGACTCCACAACCACTCACCTCTTTCACACCCCATTTCCAGATGTGCTGCCACCTGTTCTTATAATTAACTCTAGCCTATTCATTTATTTTGTTATGTACTTTAATATTCTTTTGCATTTCTCGGATTTTGCTATACAATTTTGCACCATTCTGCTGTTTTACGCTCGTTATTGTCTTTATTGTATTTATCATCAATACACTAATCTGGTATGTGACTGGAGTATCCTTCCATATCACTGTTCATACAGACCTGGCATTAGAGTGTCTGGGTGAGCTCTTATGAAGGGTCACCAAATTTTCTTTGTTGGTAAGAAGAGTATCTTCAATTATCTCAATTCTTGGGAACGTGCCATCGCAAATAAAATGGTTCTGTAAATTTTAGACCAACAAATTGTCGTTAAAAATGGATCGCTCTCATAATAGTTCCAATTTCAAACACAATTTTTGCATCAACATTGAAAAGGTTCATTATTTAATATCCTGGGCATTTGAGGTTTATCAGAAAAAAAGTGTCATAATTACTACTAGAGTAAATGTTCATTTCTCTCCACAGATGCTAGCCAGCCCACTGAGTTTCTCCACCGGTTTCATTTTGACATCTATATTGTTAGTTGAATGCAGGCTGCATTATACTTGCCTCCATAGTCAAGTAGCATCTTAACATTTACCAGTCCACATTATTTTTACATCATCGGTAGCATTTTTGAATAATATTACTATATTTAAAAAAAATCTTAGACTTGGATAATAAATTGGTGAAATATCGTTTGCACTGTTACCAAAAAGAATCAACGCCTGTGGTAGCTGAGAACACTGAATACAAATGAAGGTTTTATTTAAATGTGTTTTGCTTATCATTCATTGTGTATGATTAATCCCACAAATACGTAAACGCACAAGTAAGTTTATTGGCCAAGTATTCACATACATGGAATTTGCCTTGGTGCTCCGCCCACAAGTAACAACATGAAATACAGTGACAGTTCCGAATGACTCAGAAAACACTAAACATTAATAATAATAAAGCATTAATGATAAACCACCATTGATCAAGCATGTGATCCAACAAAATACCAGATCAAAGGGAGGCTACAGATTTTTGGCTGTTGAGTAGAGCAAATACTCATGTATAAAAGCTGTTTTTATGTCTGGCTGTGGCAGCTTTGACAGTCCGGAGTCGCCTTCCAGAGGGAAGTGATTCAAAGAGTTTGTGGCCAGGGTGAGAGGGGTCAGGGATGATCTTGCCCGCTCGCTTCCTGGCCCTTACAGTGTACAGTTTATCAATGGAGGGAAGATTGCAGCCAATAATCTTCTCTGCTGATCAAACGATTTGCTGCAGCCTCCAGGTGTCGTGCTTGGTGGCTGAGCCAAACCAGACCATGATGGAGAAGGTGAGAACAGACTCTACGATGGCCGTGTAGAATTGGACCATCATTGCCTGTGGCAGATTGTGCTTCCTCAGCTACCACAGGAAGTACATCCTCTGTTGTGCTTTTTTGACTGTGGAGTCGATGGTGGCCCCCCACTTAAGGTCCTTGGAGATGATGGTTCCCAGGAACTTAAAAGACTCCACAGATGTGACTGTGGTGTTGTTGATGGTGAGTGGGGTGAGGGAAGGGGGAGCTCTCGGTTGTTGCTATGGCACCAGGACGCCAGCTGTGACACTTCCTGTCTGTAGGCAGATTCCTCCCCATCCTGGATCAGTCCAATCAGGATTGTGTCATCCGCAAACTTGAGAAGCTTGACAGAGGTGTCTGTGGAGGTGCAGTCATTGGTGTAGAGAGAGTAGAGGAAAGGAGAGAGTAGGCAGCCTTGCGGTGCTCCTATGCTGAGTGTTTGCGGGTCGGAGATGTGCTTTCCCAGCCTCACATGCTGCTTCCTGTCTGTCAGGAAGTTGGTGATCCACTGACAGAGGGGTTCAGGCACAGTCAACTCGGAAAGTTTGGAGTGTAGTAGCTCTGGCACAATGGTGTTGAATGCAGTGCTAAAATCAACAAACAGGATCCTCGCATAGGTCCCCTGGCAGTCTAGGTGCTGTAGGATGAAGTGCAAGCCCTGGTTAACTGCATCATCCACAGATCTATTGGCCCGATATGCAAACTGCAGAAGGTCCAGCAGGGAGTTTGTGATATTTTTTTGCTTGGCCAGCACAAGCCTTTCGAGTGTCTTCATGACTACAGAGGTCAGTGTGACAAGCCTGTAGTCATTAAGACAAGTAATCCTTGCCATTTTGTGTACAGGGACAATAGTAGAGACTTTGAAGCAGGCAGGGACTTACATGTTTGCAGGGACTGGTTAAAAATGTCTGTATAGACCAGTGCCAGCTGTTTGGCACAGAGCTTAAGAGTGGAGGGGGAAACATTGTCAGGTCCTGGAGATTTCCGGCTCCTTTGTCCTCTGAAAAGCCTCTCCACCTCCTCTATTTTTATTGTTGATATTGGATTGGTTATCTTGTGCAGCACAGAGGGTGTGAATGATTGGTTGTGAAGTGGTGATTGGAGGGGGGTGGGTGTAGAAAGGCACCGTTTTTGCAGACTGAGGCCAGGCTGTGAAGTGTTGGTTGGGGTGGGAAATGGTCCAGTCTTTTCATACTGGAGTCTTGCCTTAAGTAGGTGTGAAGTGGTGAATGGGAAGGAGAGGGTGCAGGGTCCATTCTTTGTAGACTGGGGTCTGGCTGTGTTGGTTGGGGAGGGGGGGAGGGGGTACCAGGGTTACGTTTCTGATTTTCAAACCTGCAGTAAAATTCATTCAGGTCATTGGTCAGCTGACAATTGTCCAAAGAGCAGGGGGCTTTCCTCTTGTAGCTGGTAATTTCTTGCAACCCCTTCCAAACTGAAGAAGAGTCACTAGCTGAGAACTTGCTCTTCAACTTCTCAGAGTACCTTTCCTTGGCAGCTCTGATTCCTCTTCTCAGCTTGTACTTGGCCTGCCTGTAGAGGTGTGCATCCCCGCTCCTGTAGGCCTCCTCTTCAGACCGTCGGAGCTGTCTGAGTTCTGCAGTG
This sequence comes from Raja brachyura, assembly GCA_963514005.1. The sequence goes on from OY740799.1 coordinate 33,001,945, forward strand.
AACCAGGGCTTGTTGATGTTGAACCATGTGCGGGTCTTAGTTGGAATGCAACTGTCCTTGCAAAAGCTGACATATGATGATACAGTGTCCGTATACTCATCGAGGCTTGTGGTTGCTTCCCTGAACACATTCCAATCCGTGCAGTCAAAGCAGGATTGTAGGTTCTCAATGCCCTCATTTGTCCACCTTTTTGTTGTTCTGACCACAGGCTTAGTAGCTTTTAGTTTCTGCCTGTAGGTAGGAATAAGGTGAACTATACAATGATCAGAGAGACCCAGACTCACCCGGGGAACAGAGCGATATGCATTCTTGATTGCCGTATAACAGTGATCGAGTGTTCTCTCCCCTCTGTTGGGGCAGGTAACATGAAGTCTGTATTTTGGAAGGTCACGGCTGAGGTTAGCTTTGTTAAAGTCCCCCAAAACAATGACCATTGAGTTCGGGAAGTTACTCTCTACCCTCATTACCTGGTCAGCAAGTTGCATTTGCACCTCACATACACAGGCTTGGGGGGGAATGTAAACTCCAACGAGAATAAAGGAGTTAAATTCTCTCGGCGAGTAGAAGGGTTTGCAGTTTATAAAGAGGGATTCTAGGTTGGGAGAGCAGAAATTTGACAGTACCGTGATGTTGCTGCACCAGTCCTGGTTGGTATAGAAGCATATTCCACCGCCTCTTGATTTCCCCGCCGGCTCCCCGCAATCCGCTCTGTGAAGTTGAAAGCCAGCCAGTTGCATCATGCTGTCCAGGGTCGACTCACAAAGCCAGGTCTCGGTGAAACACAGAGCAGTAGCTCGAGAGAAGTCCTTGTTTGTCCAATGCAGGAGTTGCAGTTCGTCCACTTTGTTTTCAATTCAATTCAATTCAATTCAATTCAAGTTTAATGTCATTGCACAAATACAAGTATAGGTACAACGAAATGCAGTTTAGCGTCATTCTTAGTGATAGCGATATGAAAAAATAAATACAGAGTGCAGTGGTAGCAGTACGGAAATAAATAAATACAGGGTACAGACAAGTCTATCAGCTGGGCTCCGAGTTCAGCAGTCTGATGGTGTAGTTGAAGAAGCTGTTCTTCGTCCTACTGGTGCGGGACCTGAGGCTCCTGTACCGCCTCCCTGATGGGAGGAGGGCAAACAGTCCATGGTTAGGGTGTGAGGGGTCCTTGATGATCTTCCCGGCCCGCTTCAGGCACCGTTTTCGGTGGAGGGCATCCATGGCAGGGAGCGGGGCACCGATGATGTACTGGGCGGTTTTCACCACCCGTTGTAGTGCCTTCCTGTCTGCCACGGTGCAACTGCTGTACCATACCGTAAAGCAGGTGGTCAGGATGCTTTCAATGGTGCAGCGGTAGAAGTTCGTCAGGATCCGGGGGGACAGGTGGGCTTTTTTGAGCCTCCTCAGAAAGTAAAGGCGCTGCTGTGCCTTTTTGATCAGCTTTGAGGTGTTGAGGGACCAGGACAGATCCTCCGAGATGTGTACCCCGAGGAATTTGTAGTTGGAGACCCTCTCCACCTCAGTCCCGTTTATATGGATGGGGGTGTGTCTGCCCCCTCTGTTCTTCCGAAAGTCAACAATTATTTCCTTCGTCTTCTGGGAGTTGAGGACGAGGTTATTGTTGGCACACCAGGTGGCCAGGAGCTGGACCTCCTCCCTGTAGGCTGATTCGTCATTATCACTAATCAGTCCTACCACCGTGGTGTCATCGGCAAATTTTATAATGGCGTTGGAGCCATACTTGGGGATGCAGTCATGCGTGAAGAGGGAGTAGAGGAGAGGGCTGAGCACACAGCCCTGTGGCACGCCGGTGTTCAGTGTTATAGTTGAGGAGGTGAGGTTGTTGACCCTAACAGACTGTGGTCTGTTAGTGAGGAAATCCAGTGTCCAATTGCAGAGGGAGGTGGGGATGCCAAGACCGCTAAGTTTGGTGATCAAGCTAGCGGGTATGACAGTGTTAAAGGCGGAGCTGAAGTCAATAAACAGCAGCCTGATGTAGGTGTTGTTGCTGTCCAGGTGGGTCAGGGCAGAGTGTAGGGCCGCCGATATGGCGTCCTCTGTAGACCTGTTTGTCCGGTAGGCGAATTGGTGGGAGTCCAATGTGGGGGGGAGGCTGGCTTTGAGGTGAGCCAGGATCAGCCGCTCTTGAGAGAACGTACGTTTGCCAGGAATATGCTTGGGAGTGGTGTCCGTGATCCTCGTTGCTGGAGTCGGGTGAGTGCTCCAGAGCGCTTCCCAGGTGTCCTCCTCCGTCTCCAGACCTTGAACGTAGCCACAGCCCCGCCGACGAGTATGTCCAAATAATCCAGCGAGTGAGAGAAATCTGGAACGATGTTTGGAGGTACTGTATATCCAATGTTTATGAGTACCTCTCTCGTGAAAGTAATCTTTGTAAGGTTTTAACAGACAACACAAATGATCAAACACACACAAAACAGTACACACAAAGCAGGTACACTGCAAGCAGCTCCATGGCAAGAATTAATTGTTCAGCATTCATCCGAAAGTTTTGAGTTGCACAAATCTAGTGCATCTCTACTAAGTGATTCTTCTCATAGCATGGGTGGCTTTTTGCTCACTCATTAATTAAAATGCTTTCATAACGTTAATAACACCTACATTTAAAAAAATGCAAATTAAACCTGTAAAAGTTCTTGATTGCCACAGGTCGGGTCCCACATAGTAGAGAGTTTTGTGCGGAGATTTTCTTGTAAAGGTTCATTTTTACCAGATATCCATGCATTTGTCTGAGGAAATCCATTTAATTTACTCTTCGAAGGACCTGAATTGTCCAGAATATTATATTGCATCAAATTTGATCCCACTGCAGGAGAAAGCTACAGTAAAAAAAATAGGAAAAAAATATTCATAATCCCATTCAAGAACAAACTAAAATGTTGTCAGGAGAGGAAAATGCATTTCTTGAATTGAGGATATAAACTAATGTTTAAAAAAAAGAGCATATGGATTTCCAGTATAGATGCATTTTATTGTGAGTGCTTAGCAATGATTGATAAAGGTCCTACACATATAGATGCATCAGATAGATAGTCTTGCAACTGAAGGAGAGAATTACACCGGTGAAATAATAAAGACACAAAAGCAGGAATACAAATTTGTATGCTCCATAAAGCTCATGAGCTTTGGCAAAGGCGACAATTATTTAAAATTAAAAGCTGAAGTATCTCAGCGAGTCAGGCAGCATCTCTTGAGAACATGGATAGGTGACGATTCCAATCAGGACCTTCTTCAGAGTGATTGCAGAGGATAGCAGGAAAGAAAGTTGGAGAAGAGGAGGGGAAGGAAAGAGCATAGCCGGTAATAGGTGTATGCAGATGAGGGGGTCTTTTCATTGGCACATTGTTGGATAAAGGCCTGAGATGAAAAGGTAGGTATGAGCACAAAAGGATAAAGAGTTGCAACTTGTGAAGTTCGAGCATTGGAAACATACAAATTGAGAAGCCAGTGAAAGGAATGTAGGTGAAGGGGGAAGGAGAAAGGAGAAACCTGTGCAAGGTCGGGCTAGATTCAGGAAGAGAGAGGGGAGTGTGGGGGAAAGGAGATGGGGAAGGGAGACGGGGAAGGGGGATTTTTATAGCAGTTACCTAAAATTGGAGAATTTAATGTTCATAGCATTGGGTTGTAAGCTAATCAAGCGATGCATAAGGTGCTGGTCACACCAACTATCAATTATACCCATTGTTCCATGAAGTCATATAGCATGTCATATAGCATAAAGCAGGCTTCTTGACTGGTGACCCTCCCCTTTCTCCCACAAATCCCCTCTCCTGAACCTTGCCCGACCTTGCACCAGCTTCTCCCATCCCCATCCCCTTCGACCTATCTTGGAAACCATCCCCTTTGACCTAGCTTGGAAACTATCTTGGAAACTTTCCAATCAGGTTTCAGGGCCCACCACAGCACATAGTCTGCCTTGTTGAAGGTACATAATGACCTACTGCTTTCCGTTGACTCCGGCAACTGTGCAATCCTGCTCCTTCTCGACCTTAGCGCAGCATTTGATACTGTCGACCACACCATCCTAATTCTGGTACGGGGTAGGTATTGATGGCACTGCCCTGAGCTGGTTCATCTCCTACCTCAAAGGTAGGACTTTCTCTACTAACAGATGCAACTCTTTCCCCTCCCCAGCTAGCCTCTGCTGTGGGGTTCCACAAGGTTCCATCCTTGGCCCCACTCTCTTCTCCCTGTATATGCTCCCCTTAGGCCAAGTCATTGAAAGGCACGGCATTTCCTTCCATTGTTACGCAGACAATACACAACTCTGTCTCCCCCTGAAGCCCAAAAAACAATCAAATCTACTTAACCTTATCCGCTGCCTCGAGGATATAAAGTGTTGATACTTAGAGATAATATATATAAGCATCTGGATAAACAGGGTCTAATTAGGAACAGTCAACATGGATTTATGCCTGGAAGGTCATGTTTGACTAATCTTCTTGAATTTTTTGAAGAGGTTACTAGGCAAAATTGACGAGGGTAAAGCAGTGGATGTTGTCTATATGGACTTTAGTAAGGCCTTTGACAAGGTTCCTCATGGAAGGTTGGTTAAGAAGGTTCAGCTGTTGGGTATAAATGCAGGAATAGCAAGATGTATTCAACAGTGGCTGAATGGGAGAAGCCAGAGGGTAATGGTGGATGGCTGCTTGTCGGGTTGGAGGCAGGTGACTAGTGGGGTGCCTCAGGGATCTGTGTTGGGTCCTTTGTTGTTTGTCATGTACATCAATGATCTAGATGAAGGGGTGGTAAATTGGATTAGTAAGTATGCAGATGATACCAAGATAGGGGGCGTTGTGGATAATGAAGAGGATTTCCAAAGTCTACAGAGTGATTTAGGCCAGTTGGAAAAATGGGCTGAAAAATGGCAGATGGAGTTTAATGCTGATAAATGTGAGGCGCTACACCTTGGCAGGACAAATCAAAATAGGACGTACATGGTAAATGGTAGGGAATTGAAGAATACAGTTGAACAGAGGGATCTGGGAATAACCGTGCATAGTTCCTTGAAGGTGGAATCTCATATAGATAGGGTGGTAAAGAAAGCTTTTGATATGCTAGCCTTTATAAATCAGAGCATTGAGTATAGAAGCTGGGATGTAATGTTAAAATTGTATAAGGCATTGGTGAGACCAAATCTGGAGTATGGTGTACAATTTTGGTCACCCAATTATAGGAAGGATGTCAACAAAATAGAGAGGGTACAGAGGAGATTTACTAGAATGTTGCCAGGGTTTCAACAGCTAAGTTACAGAGATAGGTTGAATAAGTTAGGTCTTTATTCTCTGGAGCGCAGAAGGTTAAGGGGGGACTTGATAGAGTCCCTCTCATCATTTTAACTAATTAAAATGATGAGAGGGATAGACAGAGTTGATGTGGACAAGCTTTTCCCTTTGAGAATAGGGAAGATTCAAACAAGAGGACATGACTTTAGAATTAAGGGACAGAGGTTTAGGGGTAACATGAGGGGGAACTTCTTTACTCAGAGAGTGGTAGCGGTGTGGAATGAGCTTCTAGTGGAAGTGGTGGCGGCAGGTTCGTTGGTATAATTTAAAAATAAATTGGATAGGCATATGGATGAGAAGGGTATGGAGGGTTATGGTATGAGTGCAGGCAGGTGGGACTAAGGGAAAAAAGTTGTTCGGCACGGACTTGAAGGGCCGAGATGGCCTGTTTCCGTGCTGTAATTGTTATATGGTTATATGGTTGAATGACCCAGATCTTCCTCCAACTAAACAAGAGTAAGTCTGAGGTCATCCTTCTCGGCCCCTCGGACTCAATCAAAATGATAGAGGGCAGCCTTGGAAGCCTTACCCCACTACTCAAACCTCACGTCAAAAACCTTGGCATGATATTTGACTCAGCACTGAAATTTGACAAACAAGTCAATGCCGGGGTAAAAGCTAGCTTCTTTCAGCTTCGGACGATAGCTAAAATAAAACAATTCCTCCAGTTTGATGACCTCGAAAAGATCATCCACAAATTTATCTCCTCCCGCCTAGATTACTGCAACTCCTTTTACACTGGCATCAGCCAATCTTCCCTGTCCCGCCTGCAACTGATCCAAAACGCCACAGTGTGACTCTTGACAGGCACCCGAAAAAGGGACCACATCACCCCGATCCTGGCCTCCCTCCACTGGCTCCCTGTGCGGTTACAAATACATTTCAAGGTCCTCCTTCATGTCTACAAAGCCCTCAATGGGCTTGCCCCCAACCTACATTCTTTCTACCAGCTTCACAATTTGCAACTTTTCTACCCTTGAGCATCACAATCCTACAATCTGCCTATCAATAAAACCGTCACCTTTTACTGGCTCTGCTCTGTCATGCCCCTCCTACATTCCAGCTTTATTTATGCCCCGCCTCCTTGAAATCAGTCTGAAGAAAGAAACCAAATATAATTTGAATGACGGTCTGAGCATAGAAACATTCTTGTAGTGCTTGTAGCACTGCTTTTTTCTTGTGCAAAATTTATTATATTTGTTTTTTTTAATATTTCAATTGTTTCAATCATAAATATGTTTAAATCGTCATTTAATATTTTGTAACATGTTCTAAATTAAAAACTATCCCCCCACCCTGTCCTGCCATGAATGAGAATTCTTCTGAAGTGAATTTGAGTGAGTTTAAGTGTTTCGCAGGACATCATAATCTCGTCACATCCAAAACACAAATGGCAACGACATTGAGCTCACTGTATATTTCTGGACAACTCCCGAAGGTGCCGGGAGAGGTGAGGGACAACTGGTCGCGGGTTGATATGTCCGGATTGAGGCATCAGTGGACTGGGCCACAGGATGCCCTGCAGCAACGTGGAACTGGAACCACGTGAAAATGGTGTCAAAGCATGGCGAATCTTGTGTACGGTCTCAGTATGCTATCCCTATACATTTGTATTTAACGAACATTGTGCTTATTTATAGTAATAACGGGTGGCGCCGTACGATGGCAGCCTCGCCAGCAGTCTGTCTCATCCTTTTCTTCTTTTGTTGTTTTTAGTCTGTTGTTGGATGTATGCTTTAGTGTATCTTTAGCTTGGGATTATGTGGGGGATGGGGGGGTGGGGGAAATTTTTTTTAATCTTTCCTCGACGGAGATGCGACCTTTTCCGTATTGTATCTCCGTCCGTACTGCGGCATAACATCATGGAGCTGGCGGTCCCTTTGCTGGGGATCGACTTTTGGATCTCCAACCGCGGGAGCCTGCAGACTTAACATCGTGGCGCTCGCTGTCCCTTGGTTAGGGATCGACTTCGGGGGCTCCAAGCTGCAGCAGCTTCGATCACCCCGATCACGAGAGCGTTGATGGCCCTGACGCAGGAGCTTCGATTGCCCCGACTGTGGATGGTCCAACTGCTCCAACCGCGGGAGAAAAGGAGGGAAGAAGATAATACGTTATTGCCTTCCATCACAGTGCGCTGTGGTGGATGTTTATGTGCATTTTTATGTAGTTGTGTGTCTTGCTGCTTTTTTGGTATGACTTGTATGGCAAATCAAATTCCTTGAATGTTTTTCCATACTTAACTAATAAATTAATTACAATTACAATACTTTGAACTACTGAACTGTATACAAAAAAAAGGAATTTCACTATACCTTGATACAAGGGACAATAAAGTATCATTGACCATTGAACATTTCCAATATTTGGACAGATACACGGAAAGGAAACATTTGATGGATATGGGCCAAACACAGGCAGGTGGGACTAGTACAGTTGGGGCATCTAGGTCTGAATAGGTAAGTTAGGCCAAAGGGTTTGTTTCGGTGCTGTATGACTCTATTCCAATATTGTTTCATTTGCTGCTGAAATCTTATCTCAAAGCTTTTTAATGAAAACAATGCTTTGGGGAAAAAATCTTTAATGGTCTCATATACTGCATCATTCTGGGAATTAGTTCAGTGCTTCCTGACAACAGATTATGAACTCAAAGCATTTTGTATAATTACATTAAAATGTTAGATTGGCACCCACCTCTCCATATCTTAAGTTTGTTGTATTCGTAAATTGTTTTCTGCTATTCCATTCGTCTTTCTTTGTGCTGTTAAGGTTTGAAAAAACTATGTTTAGCTGATAGTTAACTTTGAATAATTGTACAGAATAATATGGATAGAATTACTTTTAAATTGCCTGGATTAAAGATAGAACTTGGTTTGCAGCAGCAAATTATGTCTAACATTGTGCAGTGTACAGAGGTGTACATGAAAATTAAAGTGCAATTTACATAGAGACAGGAGTAAATATTGAACATCCCTGATTTCACCCCCTTTCACATAAATTCAAAGTCACCAGAAGTTTGCTATTTATTAAAAAAGTACACACATGGTGGGATTTGGCGAGAACAGCACCTGAAGGCCCTCTAAAAGATAAGATGTTTCTCAAAACTCATCACTCAATTTGACATTCATACATCTCTTGGATATTATTTGTGAAGAGTTCTCATGCTCACGAGCTACGATTACGCTCAGGAGAAAATTATGTAATATCTTGCGCAGTGTTGTTTAATGTTTGAAGAACATCTAAATTTGATTCAGTGATATTGTTTTTCAGTCACCAGCATTGTTTTGAGGGAACACTAATATAACGGCAGCATTATATCAAAGACTCCAAGGTCTATTAAAAAGGAAACAAGACTTGCACTTCAATAACTCCTTTAATATTCAGTATTCAGGATGTTCCCGAGTGCATTACAACAATAAATAATTTTCATTCTGGCAGATTCCACTGGGAGATAAATCCTCCAAGCTGACAACTTTCAGTACTCCGTTTGGACGTTATAAATTCTTGAGGATGCCTTTTGGTATAAGTTCTGCTAGTGAAGTATTTCAACAATCCATGGAGCAATTGTTTGCCAGATACCCATGCTCCATCGTAGTGGACGATATCCTTATTGCTGGAAAAACGATAGAGGAACACAATGCCAATCTGACAAAATTAATGAAGCATGCCGAGGCCATCCATCTCAAGCTCAATCCATAAAAAATGCAGAGTGAATGAGGTAAAATACCTAGGCCATAATTTTACCAAGGACGGCCTGAAAACCGATCCAGCAAAAACCAGTGCTATTAATGAGTTTCCAGCACCCATGGATGTGCCCAGTTTGCAGAGGTTCATTGGCATGGCGAACTATTTGAGCAATTTCATTCCAGATTTCAGTGAAATATTAGCCCCATTGCACCATCTCACACACAAAGACTCTGCTTGGACCTGGCATGAGAAACAACAGACAGCATTTGACACTCTTAATCGGCAGATGTCGGCCATTCCTACTTGGGCGTACTTTGATCCTAGACTGCCTATTACACTTACATGTGACGCCTCACAACACGGTCTGGGCGTTGCATGCCTTCAGAATGATGGCCATGGCAATAAACCTGTCGCCTATGCCTCGCGCACCATGTTTGACACAGAACAACGATACGCCCAAATCGAAAAAGAGCTGTTAGCGGTTGTGTTCGCCTGCACAAAGTTAAACAATTTCATTTTTGGTCGCACTATTAAAATTGAAACCAACCACCAACCTCTTATCAGCATTTTCAATAAACCTATTCATAACTCTCCAGCGAGCCTACAACGGATGTTACTACAATCTCAAAAATATGGCATTGTCCTGACCTACAAATGTGGAAAGGATATGCACCTGGCGGACACTCTTTCACATGCACCTCGGAAGACCTGTGAGGAGCTGCACTCGCAGGATGATGACTTTTTCGTGATTGCTGTATCCTCCATCCCTTCACCTTGAATGGAGGACCTGGTTGCCCACACTGCCACCGACAAGACCCTACGGTTGCTAACTTCTGTCATTAAGCGCGGCTGGCCAGACAAACACTACAACATTCCATTGCGAGTCAGACCATTCTTCTCTGTTCGGGATGAGCTAGTGCTACAAGATGGCATTGTTTTAAAAGGACACAAGGCGATAGTTCCTGTTTCGCTGCATCACTGGTATTTTGACGCTGTCCATGCAGGACACCCAGGTGCTGAAGCCACTGTTTCCCGGGCGAAAAGCATGTTTTACTGGCCTGGCATGGCCGAATACATCAACGTAAAAGGGGCAGCTTGTGCGGTGTGCAATAGCCTGGTGCCTCATCAACAAAAGCAACCACTTCTACCACATCCTATACCTGCGCTCCCATGGTCTACAGTAACAGCTGATTTATTTGAATGGCACGGCAAGCAGTACCTGGTGCTTGTGGATCCGTATTCAGGATGGTTTGGCATTGATTTTCTCAGCAGCCCCACTTTCAGCGGTGTGATTTCGAAATGATCTCGTCATTTTTCCGTCCACGGATCTCCAGGCAAGCTGCTGACTGACAATGGCAGTCAGTTCACCAGCCAACAATTCAGAGAGTTTGCCAGACGCTGGAATTTTCACCACATCACCAGCAGCCCTGAATATCCACAGTGTAACGGGCTGGCTGAACAGTCTGTCAGAAGTGCAAAACAACTCATGGAATGCTCTCACAGAGCTAAATCCGACATATTCCTGGATTTACTTAACTTACGCAACATTTCCCGTGACCTGCCTTAGGTTCACCTGCTCAACGATTATTGTCAAGTCAGACCCGTACCACACTACCCATAGCAGAGCAAACATTAATCCCACTTCTGACACCATGTCGATTTGTAGTCCTTATAATAACAGTGGCCTCACACCATGTCAGGTTATATAGAGTTTATTGGTTACAAGCAATACAACTTCTCACTTAAGAGTTCACTTTAAGACTAACGGAATGCAGCCGACCGCAATGCTAACAAGCTAGTGGGCGTAACTACAAATGCATGACTCATAGCATGAGCTACTAATCTACAATTAGGGTTTACAGTCTGTGGGTAGCATTGCAACTTCCCTTTTTCTATATTTTGTTTTTGTGTTAACTCATTTCATTGTTTTCTCTTAATCAGCAAAGCTGATCGGCAAATGGTGGTGCCACGGTGGATATAACAAAAGGAGGGTGGTAAGCTATTATAAAATATTTATTTTCCTGGGAAAACGTCTGAGGAAGAAATGACCAGCAATCATTAGTAATTTACAAAATATCAGTTAAATTATGAAAAGAATGACTAAACAGCGAGTGATCAGTCAGCTATGTAGATGTGCCTCTTTGTTCACACCAACTATCAATTATACCCATTGTTTCATGAAGTCATATAGCGGGGAGCAGGCTTCAAGGCCCATTAAGTCCTCACTGATCGGTAAGTACAGTAACTATTTACATTAATCACAAAGTATTCTCCCTACATTTCCATCAAATCCCCAGATTCTATCACTCACCTACACTTCAGAGGCAATTTACAGCAGCAACCAACTAAACCTGCACATCTTTGGATGTGGGAGAAAACCAGACCACCTGTTGGACACCCATAGGAAGAATGTGCAATCTCCATACCCGAGGTCGTATTGAACAATGCATTATGCTTAAACATGCTATTACTCCACTGGAGAGGGACAACAATTTGTGGGCAACTGGGCGGCTGCAGCTGGTACTGTAAAATGGTGCCAAAACCTGGCAGCTTTTGCATCTAGACACACTGGTTTGTTTCTATGCATTATGTACATAATGGGGGAATATACCTATGTATGGCAATAATCTTACTGATCTGTATGCAAAAAAAGAACCTCTATGTACCTTGGTACACGTGATAAAGGAACCATTGCACCACTGATTTTTATTCTCCTTCCTTGACTTCAATGGTTACATTTATGGCACTTCTAATGTCCTTCCTAACTTAACAGTTTCCAGCCTCTTGATCCCAATGAACTTATCTTTACCATGAATACCCCTGCACCATCATTCCACACCACGATGTTCTGTGAGTCCCTTGCTTCTTTCTTAAACAGACGCCCAACCAGTTTCCCTTCACGAAAACACCGATGCAGCTGGCTCATTGTCATATTAAACAATTTCTCGTTCAAACCAGGCAATTTCTTTGGTCTCTTTATGTTAGTGGTTAGATTAGCCACATATATCTATATCCACAGTGGCGCAGCAGTAGAGCTGCTGCCTCACAACTCCAGAGTCCCAGGTTTGCTCTTGCCCATCCATTCCCACCATCCAGAAAGCCAAGCCAATTGATGCAGCAATTCACTTGTACTTCTTCCAATCCAGTTTGTAACATCCAGTGCCTCACCATGTAACCTCCATTGCAAGGGAAAAGCCAAGTTCAGATTGGGTGACTGTCTTACAAACACTGCTGTTCAGTCCGCAAGGATTCCAGTTAGCTGTTACATGAATTCTCCATCCCCACTCGCCACTCTAATGCCGATGTATGGCTTCCGACATTGTTAGGTTAAGAATCACTTAATCTTCTGTCTATGATGAGGATTGAGTATCCTCCTAGCCTTGACGATCCAATAGCTTTCAGTAACATGTCCTTTTATGCATTCTCCTGCCAATTATTCCTAAACTCTCTGTTACTTAAAACTAATTTCCTTTCACACTTTTCCAGTTCTTCCAGCTAAAACACGAAACACAATTTATCTTTCCATGCCCGACCTGCTGAGCAGTCCTCGTTCTTTATGAATATCTGAGGTTATAATGGAGTCACAGTTTTTTTTTAAAAGAGAAGCTCAAAATTGCACAATTTGAGAAACAGCATAAACAAAAAAACTGCCATGTGCTTCAGCAGAATGCTTTTGACACATATGACTGTTAAATGTATATTGGTTGTAACGACTGAACAAAGGTGTAAAATGTGAAATTCAAGGATAATACGTATCATCTGTTGCTGGATTGGGTGCATAACGTTTGTAGTACTTTTTAAACATTTAATCAAAACCACAAGCACCACATTGCAAGCTCTTACATTCAACATTTTTTTGGAAATATATTACCTGCATTGACTTTCTTCCAGGAATATTTGAGAGGGAGTAGAGCAAGGAGACATTGGCAGCTCAATGTTATGTCGTCTAATTGGTACTTTTCTATCGTTCATCATATTTACTTGATTGACTTTGTTTGATTCATCTATGAAAAAAACAAGACATATATTGTCATTTCACCATTGTCAGATGCCGAACTGGGAGTTGCTGAAATTAGGGTTTACAAAATGATTCCAGTGCCATAGTCAGTCAGAATTCATGGAATAGATAGATACAAATCTTCTAGATATAAAGGGTAATTGAGCTGAAACATTAACTCTCTGTTTGTCCACAGATGCTGCCTGAGCAGACGTTTCCAGCATTCTCTGTTTTAATTTAAAAGTTATGCCATCTGCATTATTTTTTTAATTCAGAGTATGTATAGGTACTATTTGGGTTAGGTAGACACAAGATGCTGGAATAATTCTGGGGGACGGGGAGCATCTCTGGAGTGAAGGAATGGGTGACGTTTCGGGTCGAGACTCTTCTTCAGGCTGATGTCAGAGAAGTGGGCAGTACAGGGATAACATGTAGTTGGAGACAGTAAGACTGGTGGAAGAACTGGGAAAGGGGAGACGATGGGGAGAGAGGGAAAGGAAGGGCTACTTGAAGTTGGAAAAGTCAATGTTCATATCGATAGGGGTGTAAGCTACCCAAGCAAAATATGAGGTGCTGTTCCTCCAATTTGTGCTGGGCCTCACTCTGACAATGGAGGAGGCCCAGGACAGAAAGGTCAGATTGGGAATGCGAGGGGGAGTTGAAGTGCTGAGCAACCGGGAGATCTCATGAATCGGGACACTAATGGATGAGATCCGATAGGTTGTTGTTCTGAAACAACAACCTATATGTTGTTCGGCGGATTGAGCAGAGGTGTTCAGCAAAACGATTGCCAAGTCTGCGCTTGGTCATGCCGATATACAGGAGTTGACACCTGGATCAGCAGATAAAGTAGATGAGGTTGGAGGAGGTGTAAGTGAACCTCTGCCTCACTTGAAAAGACTGTCGGGGTCATTGGACGTAGTCGAGGGGTGAGGTAAAGGGACAGGTAACATCTCCTGTGGTTACAGGGGAACATACCTGTGGAGGGAGTGGTTTGGGTGAGAAAGGACGAGTTGATCAGTGAGTTGCAGAGGAAACGGTCTCTGCAGAAAGCAGAAAGGGATGGAGATGGGAAGATCAGGCCAGTAGCTGGATCCCGTTGGAGGTGGCAAAAATGTTGGAGGCTTATATGCTGTATGCGATGGCTAATGGGATAGAAAGTGAGAACAAGTGAGAACCAGCTCTGCTAGGCGGAGGAGAGTGTTAGTAGATGGTAATTGGCTGGCTCCGCGGTCGAGGAAGAAACAGAGGGCTTTAAGACCTTCCTTGTGGGGGATAGAGGTGTAGAATGACTGGACATGCATAGTAAAGATGAGGAAGTGGGGGCCTGGAAAATGGAAGTAATTGAAGAGACGAAGAATTTGTGGGGTGTCTTGGACATAGGTAGGGAGGGATTTGACCAGGGGTAATAGGATGGAGTCGAGGTATGTGGAAATTAATACAGTGGGACATAAACAAGCAGAAACAATGGGTCTGCCAGGGCAGTTCTGTTTGTGGATTTTAGGGAGAAGATAAAATCGGGCTGTGCAGGGCTGGGGAACGATAAGATTGACGCTTTGGAGGGCAGAGCCAGAAGTAACGAAATCAGAAATGGTGTGTGATATTTAGACCTGGTGCTCATCTGTGGGATCATGGTCCAAGGATAAGTAGGAGGAGGTGTCTAAGAGTTGATGCCTGGCCTCAGCCCGATAGCGGTCAGCGCGCCACTACCACAGCACCTCGCTTGTCGGCAGGTTTGATTATCAAGTCAGGGTTGCTGCAGAGTGAGCATAGGGCTGTACGTTCAGGAGGGAGAGGGTAGAGTAGGTAAGGGGAGTGGAAGTTGAGACGGTTGATGTCCCGCCGGCATTTGGAAATTAAAAATTCTAAAGAGAGTAGAGGGCCATCCGGGGAAGTCCAAGAGGAGGGGGTCCAATGGAGATGGGAGAAGGGGTCATTACTGGGTAGTGAGGACTCTTTCCCATAGTAAAAGGCACAGAGGCGGAGGCAACGGAAGAAGAGCTCCATATCATGGAGGAGCCTGGAACTCGTTGAGGTGGGGTCAGAGGGGAACAAAGGTGAGGCCTCTACTGAGGACGGACTGTTCCATATCAGAAAGCGGGAGGTCAAGGTGGATAGTGAAGAAACGGCAAAGGTGAGGAACAGATCAGTCTGAAGAAGGGTTCTGACCCAAACATCACCCATGCCTTTTCTCCGGAGATGGCGCCTGTCCAGTTGAGTTACTCCAACATTTTTTGTCAATCTTCAGTGTAATGAGTTGAGTCGAACACAAATCGAGATACAACACATGTTTAGAACAGATTACAGCAAGGATCTGCAGGACATTATATTTCCTAGCAGATACTCGTACTAATAAGCGTAGGCAAGCTCTTGATAATATAAAGCACATACTAGGCGGAGTCACTACTAACAAGCACTATAAATGGCTAGTATGAAGTAGCCAATCTACATCTTTCCTTGTAGAAACAAAAGAGGCATCAGTGGCTAAGCCACTGATGCCTCTTTTATAGGTGAATG
Organism: Raja brachyura; assembly: GCA_963514005.1. Next base: position 33,017,443 of record OY740799.1, read on the forward strand.
TTAACAACATATTTGGGAACGTTTATAAGATTACATAAAATCACCGTATCTAATGGATGGCCTGCAAACCCGTCCGGCATGTGTGTGGTAAGTAACTTCAGGAACTCGAAACTTGCTCTTCAGGGGATTGAGTTTGAGCTGAGTGTCTTTGGCATGGTCAAGTACTTTTTTCAGATTAGCGTCATGTTCAGCTAAATCGCGCCCGTAAACGAGAATGTCATCACTCATCAACAATGATGGTGCATGGGTACTCAGCAAACAATTGTTCCATCATGCACTGGAAAACGTTGCTGGCGGAGTTAATGCCAAAGGGCATTGTCAGAAATGTTTATCAGCCAAAGGGGGTGCTGAACGTAGTGAGATTGGGCAAGTCTGGGTCCAGTGGTTGCCTATCTGAGCAGCATCTTCCTCTATTGTTCACATTGGGCAATGCGGGCGTTTGATGGCAGTGTTAAGATCTCTGGGGTTTATGCAGATACATATCTCCTCCTTGTTTTTCTTTGTTGCGACCACCATTGTGGAAACCCAGTCAGATGGGTCAGTAAATTCAGCAACAACACCCATGGAGACCATCCACCTGAGTTAATTATGTACTCTGTCACGCATGGCATGCGGAACATGATGTGGTGCTCGGACCACAGGAGTGATTTTGGGGTCGACAACAATATGGTATTTGATAGGCAACTTGCCAACATCGTCGTGAAACAGTTATTTGTATTGAGAGATTACCTGTTGAGTGGGTCCGTCAGTGAGAAAGAGTTTATGGACAGCGCGGCCGAAGTATACCAGGCCTAGATCATGGCATGCATTGATACCGAGCAAAGTCTCTGAATCCCCCTTAACAATATAAACCTTTAAGGTACGGGTCTGCGCGTCTATGGTGCACTTTAAATCAGCTTGTCCAAGTGGGTGTAGAACATCTCCCCCATAAGTCTGAAGCGTGGCGGAGGCCTTTTCAATAGCGTTACGTTCAGCGTTACGAAGTTTTAAAAACTCTGTTATTGAGGTGATGTTGCATTTTGCACCAGTATCAACCTTCGTGATCAAAGGCCAGTTATTCACAAACATGGTTACCTCAGGGTCAAGTTGGTCATTAGACGAAGGGAGGAGAGAGTGAATGACGGAACTGGTATCTGCACTTCCTGGGAGCGGAGCAGGGGATGGCAAGTCAGGCTCTTGGAACTTATTATCAGCAAGCTAATGTTGTAGCAGGTGCAGGCTCGTCCTTGAAGCTGCTTGATTTACACGGGAACGGCAACATCGTGCATAGTGGTTTAACTTCTTGCGGAAATTACAGGCTTTCCCATAAGCAACACAGAACTGACGACCCGTAGCATGGAAATAGTTGCAATTTTGACACCGAACAGTAGACCCCGTATGGGTGTTACGAGAGGAGTAGTCTGTAAGATTATCACTATTTTGTGAACGCTGACCGAAGGGCACAAACTCAGTGTGGGAAGACGTTATCTCAGCAATCCGACAGGCATGCTCTGCTCAATTAAGGGTTAGGTCAGTATTACGAAGAATACAAAGTTACCCTGTAACTTGCTATTAAGCATACCTCCAACAAGTTTGTTGCGGATGAGCTCATCGAGTAAATCACGAAACTGGTAGTATGCAGCCATGTGTTTTAATACGCTAATAAAACATTCAATCGGTTCATCGACCTGCTGTAAACGAGCATAAAACTTGGTCCTTTCAATAATGTCGTTTGAGGGCAGGTCACATAGCTCTCTGAACTTTCTAAGCAAAATGGCAGGGTCGTTGATCATTTTAGCAGGCACCAGGACCTGACCGTCACCATCCAGAACAGCAGGAGCAAATGTGAGTTGTCAGCACGATTCATTGCCTCAGGTCCCGCCAAGTTAAGCAATACAGAGGCCCACACATCGGGGTGTCATTGCAATGAATGATGCGAGCATAATGAGTGTAGTCGCGCTCGAAGAGAAGCCAGCGTTCATCAATGTCAGAGTCAAAGATCAGAGGACTAGGACTTGGACTAAAAGGGCAAGACTCACTCTCTGACACCATGTAATGAGTTGAGTCGAACACACATCAAGATACACCACATGTTTATTACAGATTACAGCAAGGATCTGCAGGACATTTCCTAGCAGCTACTCATACTAATTAGCGTAGGCAGCTCTTGATAATATAAAGCACATGCTAGGCGGAGTCATTACTAATGAGCACTATAATTGGCTAGTAAGAAGTAGCCAATATACATTCAGTATAGACCAGCATCAGCAGTTCCTTCCTTCACATTCCGTACTGTTTTATGACACAAAGCCAATATGCTCGTGGCTCAGGAGCAATTCAGAGATTATTACCCTTTTGGTTCGGCTTTTTAATTTTGTTGTAAACTTCCCACTGCTGCTGCTCCAGCTCTGGGCTTAAAATTTACTCACTTGTTAGATCAGCATTCTGCTCTCCCAACAGCTCCTTTTTAAACATCCCACTGCTGCTATTCTGCCTCTGTGCTTGAAATGGACTCACTTAGAAACATAGAAATTAGGTGCAGGATTAGGCCGTTCGGCTCTTCGAGCCTGCACTGCCATTCAATATGATCATGGCTGATCATCCAACTCAGTATCACTTGCTAGCTGAGCATTCTGCTCTGCTGCTCTAATCTAGCAGCCCAAATTTCCTCAGCGTAAACTCTTTCCTTGTTCTACCTACATTGTTGATAGCCATATAGATCACAACAACTGGATCTCACCCCTCTCAATCTAAATTCCTTTGTAGGTCAGATAAGATGTCCTGTACCCAAGCACCAGACAGGCAACACACGGCCATTTCGACATTCAATCTTTGCAACAGAAAATTGTGTCTATTCCCCTGACTACACTATCCCCAGTTACAACTGTGTATTTTCTCTCCTCCTTTTGAATGGCTCCCTGATGCATGGTGCCATGGTTAGGTTGCTCATCCTTCCTAAAGACCTCACTCTCGTCTGAACAGAGAGCAAGCATCCCAGACCAGGTTAAAGAAACCCTTGGGCTAAGGCTCCTCTTCCATCCCCCTACCTGCCTCACTTGCAGTCACATCATCTTTCTCTTGACCATACACTGAAGTAGAAGTACCCCATATTTCCTGGCAATGAAGACGCTATTTTTTCCCCCAAAATAAGGCCCAAAAATTTACCTGCGTCTTGGAGGCCGAAGGTAAGATTGTTAGCCAAGAAGAATAGACTTGAGCCAAATCACTTTTAAAACATGGGGGGGACACACTGAGGACAGGGGTTGGTAACCTATGGCCCAGGAACCGGATCAGACCAGTAACCAAACTCATCCGGCCCGCAGGCATATTTTTTTTCAATTAGTTTTTGCAACTTGGGAACTGCAACCAGTCCTAAGGCACGTGAAAGGAATGTGAAAATGGGAAAATGGGAAAACGGGAAAACGGGAATGTGAAAGGAATCTCCTTTGCTCCATAGATGCTGCTGCACCCGCTGAGTTTCTCCAGCATTTTGTGTACCCTTGATGTCTTAATGCCTGACTTTGCAAGTCTCTTTTATCTTTTATGTGATGCTGTAAATGGAGCTGCTGCAATGCAAAACAAATTTCAGACTTTGTTCTGACAATAAAGTAATATCGTATCTTATCGTTTCTTATCATATAATATTAGGGCAGCACAGTGGCACAGTGGTACTTACGGCAACAGAGACCCGAGTTCAATCCTAGCTACAAGTGCTGTCTGTGTGGATTATTGTGACCGCATGGTTTTATTTCCGAGTGCTCCAGTTTTCTCCCACATGCTGAAAACGTGCAGGTTCGTAGGTTAATTGGCTTTGGTAAATTGCCCCTAGTGTGTAGGATGCAAAAGTGATGGAACTATTGTACAGGTGTCCAATGGTCTCTATGGACTCAGTGGGTCAAAGGACCTGTTTCCATGCCATACCTCTAAACTAAACTAATTAACATGTTTTGAGGTATTCATTAACATTTGATACAGTATACGTTCTCATTTACTAAGTCATCATCGGTTTCACGTGTTGACGAACGCATTCCAACAAAGGCAACTTGAGTTAATCCTAACAAGAATCCTTAGATGAACAGGGAGATGCTTGTCTTCACCTAATTTTTAAAGATCTGCTCCAAAATATAAAGACAGCAACAAAACTGATCTCATTTATGCACGAGGGTCAGTGCTATTCTTACCAACAGATTCCTTCTTTGCAGCTATACGGTTGACGATATGTAGAGTAAGGAGGTCCCAGCTAACGGAAGAGTTTTGTTGAGGTGATACCGGTGGCTCTAATAGTTTACATTTGGATTTAAGTTTCCTCTTCTCAAAAAATTCCTTGAAAATATAAATCATACTAAATAAAATACGTAGAGATCTTTTGATGGAACACATTAAGCAGTATTCTATACAGTTATCTGATGAAATTACACATTATCTGAGATCATGAACAGGTGGCTTGGCTGTTGACATGGCAAATTATTATGTGCTTGGATTTTGAAACAAAGTGGTACCTCTCTGTAAATATACTTATCATGTGCTCTGAGTGAAGTTGCATGTGACTATTAAAATATCGTTATGTTTAATTGTCATATCTACCAAAAGCAGAACAATGAGATTCTTACTTGCAGTAGCATAACACTTCTGCAAATACAGTATTGATGGAAAAACACAATAACCCAGAGATTACTAGAGAGCTGATTTTTAATCTATCAGGTCTCCTCACAACTTCTGGCATTCCAGAGAAAACAATTCAAGCTTTCCAACGTCTACTCGTACCTTATACCTTCTTATCTAAAAAGCATTATGGTGACACTCTTCTGCACCCTCCCCAAAGTATCTGCATTCTTCCTGTAATTGGGTGACCAGAACTGCATACAATACTCCAAAGGATGAGAAGGTACAAGGCAGGATTAAAATCTGATGATGACAATAAATTCGGTGGTATTGTAGATAGCAAAGATGGTTATCATAGGTTACGGCAGGATCTTAATCACTTGGGCAAGTGGGAAAATGGAGTTTAATGCAGATAAATGTGAGGTGTTACATTTTGGGAAGTCTAACCAATGCAGGACTACAACAGTAAATGGTAGGGCCCTGGGGAGTGTTGTAAAGCAGATTAATCCAGGAGTGCAGGTACATAGATTCTTGAAAGTGGTGTCATAGAAAAGGTGATCAAGAATGCTTTCTGCGCACATTGGCCTTCATGAGTCAGGGTATTGATTACAGAAGTTTGGATGATATGGTACAGCTGTACACAAGGGGGCGGAAATCCGGGGGGGGGGGGGGGGGGGGGGTGTCCTGTTTTGAGAAGTGGGGAACTATCCCTCCCATTTTTTATAATCCGGATTTTAAAACCCCGTGAAAACAAAAGCTGTTAAAAATCTCCGCTTTCTGCGAGACAGTGGGGATGGGACTGATGATCGAGCGCGCCAATTGGACGAGGGAGACATCGGTCAGCAGACAGTCGGGGGGGGGGGCATGATGATTCAGCGCAATGATTGGAGAAGGGAGGCGTCAGTCAGTGGCAGAAGTAGGGGGGTGGGACTGAGGATAGAGCGCGGTGATTGGAGTAGGGAGACGTCCAGGTGGAGGAAAGATCAGAGCGGAGTTTGAATCAGCCTGTTCGTGGGGCTTTTCATCGCCCGGCCCAGCACAGCTTAAAATCAACCTCAGGATCTACCACCGCCCTGCGGTCAAATTGCTGCAACGAGGCGATCGAGGCTCCCAATGTTGAAGCCTCCGCGAACGGGCCGATTGAAGCCCACGATTCGGGGCGGACGAAGCTGCTGTTGCCAGAGTTTGGAGTCGGTCACCAACCAGGTCAGTTGCCGATGTTTTACCGGCCATACGGCCCACGGCCGAAACTTGCGTGTGTGCGCAGGTGCACGGCCGCCAAGAAATTGTGTCCCCCCCATATTTTGACAGCAATTTCCGTGCCTGGCTGTACAAGCCGCAGTTAGGAGTATTGTGTTCAGTCCTGGTCACCCTGCTCTTGGAAAGATATTGTTTATCTGGAATGAGTGCAGAAAAGATTACAAACATGTTGGCAGGACTTGAGGATCTGAGCTACATGGAGAGGTTGGGCAGATTAGGATTGTATTCCATGTAGCTTAAAGAGGTGATCTTATGTAAAGTGTATAAGATCATGAGGGGAATAGATAGCTAGAGTCTTTTAACCAGAGTAGTGGAACCAACAACTAGAGGATATTGGTTTAAGGTGAGTGAGGAAAGATGCAATAGGGATCTGAGGGGCACCTTTTGTCACACAGAGGATGGTAGGTATATGGAATGAGCTGCCAGTGGAGTTAGTTGAGGCAGAAAGTATCGCAACATTTAAAAGACATTTGGACGGGTACATGAATAGGAAATGAAAACCGAAAGGCCTGTAATGATGGTGTATGAATCTAAATGGACAAGCAGCTTGTCAATCACAGCACTGGTTTGTATTGTTTCTTTTATCCAAAGAAGCTCAGGATTGTTATATTAGATCCTCTCCTGTTGTGCTGCTTGCAATATGTCGCCACAGTATCATAGTTCTGCAAAAGTGCAAGTTTCCATCAGGCAACATTCAGTAAGAATATGTGACAAATCATCCTCTGCAATAATCCTCAACATTGGTGCCCAACAAGGACTTGTTCTCAGTCTCCTTAAACACTTATGACTGTGTAGCCAAATATCAATCCAACTCAATTTACAAGATCACAGACGACACCAACACAGCAGGCCTCATCAAATAATGATGAGATGGAGTATAGGAAGGAGATTGAGAACCTTGTAATCTGGTGCAACGCCAACAACCTATCCCGCAAAGGTAGAAACAAAATGCTAGAGTAACTCAGCGGGCGGGGCAGCATTTTCAGTCTGAAGAATGGTCTCAACACAAAATGTCGCCCATTCCTTCTCTCCGGAGATGCTGCCTCACCCGCTGAGTCACTCCAGCATTTTGTGTCTACCTTCGATTTAAACCAGCATCTGCAGTTCTTTCTCACACAACCTATTCCTCAATATCAGCAAGACAAAGGAGATTGTAATCGCCTTCAGCAAGTGAAGTAGGACACATAGCCTGGTATACATTGATGGTGCCAAAGTAGAGATGGTCATAAGCTTAAGTTTTTAGGATTAAATATCACAGGCAATTTGGCCTGGATCAGCCACATCGAAGCAATGGCCGAGAAAGCACACCAATGCCTGTACTTTCTTCGAAGATTTAGGAAGTTCGGCATGTCCCCAACAGCCCTCACCAACTTCTACAGATGCAGTAGAAAGCATTTTATTGGCTGCATCACAGCATGGTTTGGAAACAACTCTATCCAAGACCGCAAGAAATTACAGAGAGTTCTGGACATACCCCAAACCATGACGCAAACCAACCTCCCTTCCATGGACTCCATCTGCACCTCACGCAGCCTTTGTAAGGCTACCCACATAATCAAGGACCAGTCTCACTCTGGTCACTCCCTCTTCTCCCCTCTCTCATCAGGCAAGAAGTAAAGAAGTTTGAAAATGCAAACCTCCAGATTTCTTTCCAGCTATTATCAGGTAACTGAACCGTTCTCTCACCGTTAGTGACGTCCCATCTACCTCATTGGAGACATTCGAACTATCCTGAATGGACTTTATCCTGCACAAAATGTTATACCATTTATCCTACATCAGTAGACTGTGGGCGGCTTGATTGTAATCATGTGTAGTCTTTTTGTCTTTTGGATCGTACACAACAAACTCCTTTCACTGTACTTTGGTACATGTGACCATAATAATAACTAACCTAGCTATTTCCAAAGGTTACAGGACATGTCCACAAAAATATCAGATTCTCAAAGTCTATCTCTAAGAGTACAAATACCAATCTAACATAAAATCTGGTGCTTGTGCAATACTAAGGCAGGAGCAAAATTTCTAATTTTCCGAACTGTTCCTGCAGCATATATATAAAGGGACCACAGTGTCAAAATGCAGATATCAAAACAAAATCTCCAATTTGGAGGAAACAAGCAATTGGACCAAAAAAAAACCAAATTAGGAAATACTGAATCTGTTGGCTTTAATAAATAATTAATATTATCTGAAAATCATTAAGTTCTGGCAAGAAACTCCACGTAAAATGTTATTGATTCTTACCTTTTGCTGCCTCTTCTGTTGCTTCAGTTTAATTCTATTCCTATGTTAGAAAAATAGTGACATTACTCCACCAGTGGACCATAGCTGCAGCATGTAACCTCAACAAAATATGTTGCAGTTATTCACCTCACATACACAGACAGTACCTCTGAAACTCACAACACAAAGACAAGTTCAAGTTCAAGTTCAAGTGAGTTTATTGTCATGTGTCCCTAATAGGACAATGAAATTCTTGCTTTGCTTCGGCACACAGAACATAGTAGGCATTTACTACAAAACAGATCAGTGTGTCCATATATCATTATATAAATACATACACACATGAATAAATAAACTGATTAAGTGCAAATAACAGATAACAGATAATGGGTTATTAATGATCATAATTTTGTCCAAGCCAGGTTTAATAGCTTGATGGCTGTGGGGAAGTAGCTATTCCTGAACCTGGTCGTTGCAGTCTTCAGGCTCCTGTAGCTTCTACCTGAAGGTCGCAGAGAGATGAGTATGTGGCCAGAATGGTGTGGGCCCTTGATGAAGCTGCCAGCCTTTTTGAGGCAGCGACTGCGATAAATCCCCTCGATGGAAGGAAGGTCAGAGCCGATGATGGACTGGGCAGTATTTACTACTTTTTGAAGTATTTTCCTCTCCAGGGCGCTCAAGTTGCCGAACCAAGCCATGATGCAACCAGTCAGCAAGCTCTCTACTGTGCACCTGTAGAAGTTAGAGAGAGTCCTCCTTGACAAACCGGCTCTCCATAATCTTCTCAGGAAGTAGAGGCGCTGATGTGCTTTCTTGATAATTGCATTAGTGTTCTCGGACCAGGAAAGATCTTTAGAGATGTGCACGCCCAGGAATTTGAAGCTCTTGACCCTTTCACCCATTGACCCGTTGATATAAACGGGACTGTGGGTCCCCATCCTACTCCTTCCAAAGTCCTCAATCAGTTCCTTGGTTTTGCTGGTGTTGAGGGCCAGGTTATTGTGCTGGCACCATATGGACTTGATCTCTCTTCTATACTCTGACTCATCCCCATCAGAGATACGTCCCACAACAGTGGTGTCGTCAGCGAACTTGATGATGGAGTTCGCACTATGGCCGGCTACGCAGTCATAAGTATAGAGTGAGTAAAGCAGAGACACAGGAATATCAAAGTTTTCTTTCAAGTCACACAACTTTCTGGCTTGGAAACATTAATATCCTTTTACTGTTACTTACCCTCCTATCTAACCATGAAAGCACTTTCATCAAAATGGCTGAATTAGTTTAAGAACATAGCACAACTGTATATTGAGGGGGACACAAAAAGCTGGAGTAACTCAATGGGACAGGCAGCATCTCTGGAGAGGAATGGGTGATGTTTTGGATCGAGACCCTTCTTCAGACTGGTTAGGGATAAGATAAACAAGATATAGACGGTGATGTGGAGAGATAAAGAACAATGAATGAAAGATATGCAAAAAAGTAACGATGATAAATGAAACAGGCCATCATTGTAAGCTGTTTGTCGGGTGAAAATGAGAAGCTAGTGTGACTTGGGTGGGGAAGGAATGCTGGGGCTACCTGAAGTGAGATAAATCAATATTCATACTACTGGGCTGTAAGCTGCCCAAGCGAAATATGAGATGCTGTTCCTCCAATTTTGATTTAGCCTCGCTCTGACAATGGAGGAGACTGAGGCCAGAAAGATATTTTCAGGAATGGGAAGGAGAATTAAGGTGCCCAGAAACCGGGAGATCAGGTTGATTGAGAGGGACGTCAGGTTAGGGTTAGGGGGCGTACCTGGATGTGGCCCTCCAGTACTTCCAACATGTGGACTGGTATTTTGACTTTTTTTTTTTTGTAAGCAGCACCCAGGTGGTTGCTCAAAAGAATTTCACTGTGCCATGCTTACATGTCAATAAAAAAACATTGAACCATTCATAAAGGATGGACAATGATTATTGAAAATGATGGCAATGGCTATAAATGAATTAAACAAGCTGCTCTTTTCATTCAGCAATAAAGGAACATTTGTATGATTTAGCAAAAAAAGTCTATTAACCACCTCACTGTTTTCTGGCATCTTCTGGATGATATCAAAAATCTCCATGAAAATTCACATGTCAGCATTGCAAATTATTTCATATGGAACTACTGTTTCATTTATATCCATCATGATTTTCCCAGATAGGGAGTTCATGATAAAATGTAGATACATTGCACATATTTTACACTCAAATATTTACAAACTGACTATACAACAGGGACAGCAGTCAGCAGGCAGAAACAAATTTTCACAGCAGGAATATGGTCTAGAAACTTTCCTCTCTTAAATAGACATTCTGAGGATATAGGGAATGAAATAGACTTCTCCCGACTTTAGGTCAAGTAAGTGTTGGTATCTCATTTAACATTCAGCATGCAATCCTGGGATAATGAGCAAAATTGATCGGTTCTAGGACATGGTTATTTCATAATATATTCTCATTGGCTGAATCCAAATGAGGGTGCACTCACATTGCTTAAACAAACATCAATAATATGTCTAGGCATAAAATATTTTTCATAAAACAAATTTTATGAAAAATATTTTCCCCTGTGTCAAATATTCCCTAACAAATCAGCAGAATAGTGTCAAACAGGGTGTATTCACTTCTTTTCTGCATGTTGACATATTCAAGCATTACACTATTATGGACATTTTCAATAGAAAATTATGTTATGTTTTCCATGTTTCTGTTGGCAAGCCCCAAGCTAAATCACCTAGTGGACACATGGTGGCAGTATCTCTCTGACATTTTGACATCACTATATAATTCTCCAGTATCTGTACACCCAGTCAGCAATGGTTAATATTGTTGACTGCACAGGAATGATCTTAAAGCATAGATAAAATAGGCGTGTATGGCTAAAGGCTCAAAATGTCCACCATTTATAACCATGGAGTTTGCAAGCCTACTTGTTAGATGCCATTTGATAATTTTTACAACTGTAGATTATTTATGTGCCATTAGTTTTACTATTTGGTCCTATTATTCCATTTAAAGAAAACACAATATGTGTTTCTTGAGATTAAGAATTCAAATGTGAAGCTATCTTAAATTGGATCAGGCCACATTTACATTTTGTGCGCTTCTTGGCCAACTACAACAATGATTTATATTGATGATATTGGAACTACTGTAAGCAATTGCATCTATCGGGAAAGAATTAAGAGATTTGGACATACCAATTTCAAACAAACTTAGATGCAACGAGAAGTCTTTAAAATTATAAATGGTAAGATAAAGTAGGTGTGGAGAAAATGTTGTGAACGATTTGAAAATTAGGGATTACAAATACAAGACAAATCCATTTGAAGTCATGATGCAGCTTTATAGGACTTTGGTTAGGCTGTTGTTGGAGTATTGGAGTGTTAACAAGATTTGAAATAGAGAATGAACATTGAAAGCAAACTGATTTGGCAATTTTGCCTGTAATTGTGCTTATGCTCCACACAGAATTATTTCACTAGACTGCCTCATTCACGTATGTTTCACTTGTATCCTTTTTATGCAAACAGATATGAATTGGTCTTGGCATCATGTTCGGCACAGACATTGTGGGCCAAATGGCCAGTTCTTATGCTGCACTGTTCTACATTCCATGTTCTATGTTCTAAAACTGTTCTCATAAATCCAGAACTTGGAACTCATTACCAGAGGTGGTTGATGAAACAAATACATGCTTTCAAAACAAATACGTGAAAAATAGAAAATTATTCTGGAAAACGGAGATGATGCAGACTGATGAAGTAATTCTGTGTGGAGCATAAGCACAATTACAGGCAAAATTGCCCAACCAGCATTGTTTACAGCATTCATTCTCCATGTCAAATCTTGCTAATAAAATTCAACAATTCTTCAGCAATTGCCAGTTTTTCCATGTAAAGGCAAGGTGGGGACTAAAGCACATGCTAACCTAGAACTAACAAACAAGAAGTAATGTTAGTAGGCCAAGTGGAGGGCGACTAATTTCAAGGATGTTGTTGTGACAAAAGAAAAGATAGACGGGAAATAAGCTGCTTTTAAGGTATTAAGGCAGGACCTTATACTTGTCAGTAAGTTTACACATGAACAGTACAAGTCATTTATAAATGAATAGTAAAAGGTCAGTAAAAATCTGAACATAATAAGATCACCAAACTTAGAGAATCGTCGACGCGAACAACACTTAATTTCGGATGTGGCAAAAGGTAGGTGAAAATAGGCAAAGGTCTTCAGGAGTAAAGTATGTGCAGAGTGCACATAGAAAATAATTAGGAGAGCAAATTGGTGGCACAAAGTGGCGCTCTTGAGGGAAGATTAAGGAAAATCCTAAAACATTTTCGAAGTATCTCATAGGCAAGAGCACAACCAGGGAAAGCACAAGGGCCAAGTTGGTAAAATGCACATGGAGCGAGATGAGGTGGGTGATGTCTTAAATGGATAATTCACATCTTTATTCACTATGAAGATGGTTGCTGTTGAACAATTAAGGGAGCAGAGTGGTGGAATTCTACAACAAATTACTATCACAAAAGAAGAGAAGAATTAGATATCTTTGCAGGATTGAAGGTGGCTAAATCCACAAGTATGGGCAGGGTTAAGGTAGAGATTACCAGGGTTTGGACAGCAACTTTCCTTGGCCACAGAAAATGTGCCAGATAATTACATGAAAGGAAATGTGGTACCTTTATTCAAGTAGGGCAGCAGCAAAAAAATCAAGTAATTATAGGGGGAGAAAGTCAGGTTGTGTATTTTTGATTAATGTTCCTTACCAACAGGTTTAGAGCTATGCAGGGATTTCCATTTGCTCCTGAGGCCTTGTTAAACATACACAAAACAGTACAGCTCAGGAACGGCCCCTTTGGCCCACAATGTTTGTGCCAAACATGCTGCAAAGTTAAATTGAACTCATCTTCACTTCCATGCGCCTATCTAACAGTCTCTTAAACTATCAAATCTGTCTCCACCACCACCCCTGGCAATGCGTTCCAACCCCCACTGCTCTCTGTGTAAAAAACATGGCCCGCACATCTCCATTAAACTTTCCTCCTCTCATCTTGTAGGTACACCCTCAAGTGTTGAACATTTCCACCCCGGATAAAATGGTTCTGACTGTCTACCCTATCTATGCCTTTCACAATTTTATATACTTCAATTAAGTCTCGCCTTAACCTATGCATTCTAGAGAAAACAATCCAACCTCTCCCAGTAGCTGAAATCCACTAATCCAGGCAGCAATCTGGTAGCACTCTTCTGTACCCTCTCCAAAGCCTCCACATTTTTCCTATAATGAGGTGACCAGAATGCACACAATGATCCAAATGCGGCCTAACCAAAGCCCTATAGCTGTAGAGTCCTAAGGTTGTTTTTATAGTTGGCATTTGGGCTTTTCACCTTCTTGCATGCAAGACTGGACTGAATTAGTTATGGAATAGTCAAGATCATCATGTCAAGAGCATAGTCACAGTTGAGGTGGTCTCAAGAGTTCCTTCCAGATGTTGTTTATTGACTTTCTATCCTTAATAAGTTGTCTGTTTCATTGTGATGGGTAATTTTGTTTGCGGGGGTTGGAGGTACGAAACAAGCGCCATTTGTTTTTGACGTTATTCAGCTTCTGGATGTCTTTGTCATCGTCATTAATCATGTTCGGATGCAAGAGGTATTAAGTCAAGTCAAGTCAAGTCAAGTCATAAGTTTATTATCATGTGTCCCAGATAGGACAATGAAAATCTTGCTTGCTGCAGCACAACAGAATATTGTAGGCATAAATTGTACGCAGATGAGATCAGAGTGTCCATATACCATCTTATATTACTAAAAGTCTGATCTTGACCGCTTTTCGCTCACTGTGGTGTAATTTCCGAGAGAACGCCGCCACCTACGTACATCATTTTTGGCCACCTCGCTCAGAGCCCCCCTCCGCCTTCCTGGACCAGAGGACTTTTCCCATCGATGAAAAATCAGAGAGATATTAATGTTTTTTTTAAATCGGCATTCTCTCTGCTGCCCTTGCTGGGGGGGGGGGGGGGGGGGGGACACTATAAAACCAGGAAGTGGTGTGCCTCACTCAGTTTCTACAAGATGGAGGAAGCCAGAGAGTCCCTATTGGTTCTAAAATGGTTGCAAAAAGTGTCTATTGGTACTAAAATGCTTGCAAAAAGTGTCTCCATTGGTTCTAAAATGCTTACAAAAAGAGTCTCTATTGGTTCTAAAATACTTGCAGAAAGTGTCTCTATTGATTCTAAAATGCTTGCAGAAAGTGTCTCTATTGGTTCTAAAATGCTTGCAGAAAGTGTCTATTGGTTCTAAAATGCGTGCAGAAAGTGTCTATTGGTTCCAAAATGCTTGCAGAAAGTGTCTATTGGTTCAAAAATGCTTGCAAAAAGTGTCTATTGGTTGTAAAATGCTTGCAAAAAGTGTCTAATGGTTCTAAAATGCTTGCAAAAAGTGTCTATTGGTCCTAAAACGCTTGCAAAAAGTGTCTATTGGTTCTAAAACGCTTGCAAAAAGTGTCTATTGGTCCTAAAACGCTTGCAAAAAGTGTCTATTGGTTCTAAAACGCTTGCAAAAAGTGTCTATTGGTCCTAAAACGCTTGCAAAAAGTGTCTATTGGTTCTAAAAAGCTTGCAAAAAGTGTCTATTGGTTCTAAAACGCTTGCAAAAAGTGTCTATTGTGTCTAAAATGCTTGCAAAAAGTGTCTATTGGGTCTAAAACGGTTGCAAAAAGTGTATAGTGGGTCTAAAACGGTTGCAAAAAGTGTCTATTGGGTCTAAGTTGCAAAAAGTGTCTCTATTGGGTCTAAAATGGTTGCACAAATTGTGTCTCTTTGAGTCTAAAATGGTTGCAGAAAGTGTCTCTATTGGTTCTAAAATGCTTTCAAAAAGTGTCTCTAGTGGAGGACATTTAAAGGGGAAATTGTGAGAGTACAGAATCTTTATGTCCCTGTTGGGTTGAAAGGAAATAGAAAAAATCGGAAAGAGCCATAGCTTTCAAGGGAAATTGGACACTTGGTTCGAAAAAAGAGAGATATCTACAATAATTATAGGAGGCATGGAGTAAATGAGGTGCTAGATGAGTATAAAGAATGTAAAAAGAATCTTAAGAAATAAATAAGAAAAGCTAAAAGAAGATATGAGGTTGCTTTGGCAAGAAAGGTGAAAGTAAATCCAAAGGGTTTCTACAGCTATATTACTAGCAAAAGGATAATGAGGGATAAAATTGGACAATTAGAGAGCCAGAATGGACAGCTATCTGCAGAGCCAAAAGAGATGGGGGAGATATTGAACAATTTCTTTTCTTCGGTATTCACCAAGGAGAAGGATATTGAACTCTGTGAGGTAAGGGAAAAAAGTAGAGTAGCTATGGAAACTATGAGATTCAAAGAGGAGGAAGTACTGACACTATTGAAAAATATAAAAGTGGATAAGTCTCCAGGTCCTGACAGGATATTTCATAGGACATTGAGGGAAGTTAGTGTAGAAATAGCAGGGGCTATGACAGAAATATTTCAAATGTCATTAGAAACGGGAATAGTGCCGGAGGATTGGCGTACTGCGCATGTTGTTCCATTGTTTAAAAAGTGTTCAAAGAATAAACCTAGCAATTATAGACCTGTTAGCTTGACGTCAGCGGTGGGCAAATTAATGGAAAGGATACTTAGAGATAATATATATGAGCATCTGGATAAACAGGGTCTGATCAACAACAGTCAACATGGATTTGAGCCTGGAAGGTCATGTTTGACAAACCTTCTTGAATTTTATGAAGAGGTTACTAGGGAAATTGATGAGGGTAAAGCAGTGGATGTTGTCTATATGGATTTCAGTAATGCCTTTGACAAGGTTCCCCATGGAAGGTTGGTTAAGAAGAATCAATCTTTGGGTGTTAATGGCAGAGTAGCAAGATGGATTCAAGTGGCTGAATGGGAGATGCCAGAGAGTAATGGTGGATGGCTGTTTGTCAGGTTGGAAGCCGGTGACCAGTAGGGTGCCTCAGGGATCTGTGTTGGGTCCACTGTTGTTTGTCATGTACATCAATGATCTAGATGATAGGGTGGAAAATTGGATAAGTAAGTATGCAGATGATACTAAGATAGGGGGTGCTGTGGATAATAAAGTAGATTTTCAAAGTCTACAGAGAGATTTGGGCCATTTGGAAGAGTGGGCTGAAAGATGGCAGATGGAGTTTAATGCTGATAAGTGTGAGGTGCTACATCTTGGCAGGACAAATCAAAATAGGACGGACATGGTAAATGGTAGGGAATTGAGGAATGCTGTGGAACAGAGGGATCTAGGAATAACTGTGCATAGTTCCCTGAAGGTGGAATCGCATGTAGATAGGGTGGTAAAGAAAGCTTTTGGTGTGCTGGCCATTATAAATCAGAGCATTGAATATAGGAGTAGGGAAGTAATGTTAAAATTGTACAAGGCATTGGTGAGACCAATTCTGGAGTATGGTGTACAATTTTGGTCCCCTAATTATAGGAAGGATGTCAACAAAATAGAGAGAGTACAGAGGAGATTTACTAGAATGTTGCCTGGGTTCCAGCAACTAAGTTACAGAGAAAGATTGAACAAGTTAGGTCTTTATTCTTTGGAGCGCAGAAGGTTAAGGGGGGGACTTGATTGAGGGCTTTAAAATGATGAAAGGGATAGACAGAGTTGACGTGGATAAGCTCTTCCCATTGAGGGTAGGAAAGATTCAAACAAGAGGGCATGACATGAGAATTAAGGGACAGAAGTTTAGGGGTAACATGAGGGGGAACTTCTTTACTCAGAGAGTGGTGGCTGTGTGGAATTATCTTCCTGCATAAGTGGTGGAGGCAGGATCGATTTTAACATTTAAAAGTAAAGTGGATAGGTATATGGATGGGAAGGGAATGGAAGGGTATGGTCTGAGTGCAGGTAGATGGGACTAGGGGAAAATAAGTGGTTGGCACGGACTGGAAGGGCCGAGAAGGCCTGTTTCCGTGCTGCAATTGTTATATGGTTATATGGTTTGTGGTTATAAAATGTTGCCTGGCCAGAGTGACTGAGCTGCCTGGCCAGAGTGACTTAGCTGCCAGCCCAAGAATCCATTCGGCCCACAATGCCCATGCTAGCCCTCTGGAAACCAGTCCCTTTGACCCACAACACACATTCTAGCACTCCAGAAAGCTCCCCCCCCCCCCCCCCCCCTGCACTGGCCAGCAATATTGGAATTGGTGGAGAGGTGGAATATTGCATTGGGGGACCAGCCATCCCATGTGAAGCTGGGACACAACGGGTCCCACTTAGTCTAGTAAAATATATATATATACACACATAAATAAACAGATAAATTGCAATAGGCTGTTACAGTTCAGAGTTTGTTTGAAGCTGTGTTTAATAGTCTGATGGCTGTGGGGAAGAGGCTGTTCCCGAGCCTGGATGCTGCAGATTTCAGGCTCCTGTACCTTCTACCTGATGGCAGCGGAGAGATGAGTGTGTGACCAGGATGGTGTGGGTCCTTGATGATACTGGCAGCCTTTTTGAGGCAGCAACTGTGATAGATCCCCTCGATAGTAGGGAGGTCAAAGCCGATGATGGACTGGGCAGTGTTTACAACGTTTTGCAGCCTTTTCCACTCCTGGACACTCAGGTTGTCGTACCAAGTCATGATGCATACCGGTCAGCATGCTCTCTACTGTGCACCTGTAGAAGTTCGAGAGAGTCCTCCTTGACATACCGACTCTCCGTAATATTCACAGGAAGTAGAGGCGCTGATGTGCTTTCTTTAAGATTGCATCAGTGTTCTGGGACCAGGAGAGATCTTCGGAAATATGCATGCCCAGGAATTTGAAGTTCTTGACCCTTTCCACCATTGTTTTAAACGGGACTGTGGGTCCCCATCCTACCCCTTCTGAAGTCCACAATTAGTTCCTTTGTTTTGCTGGTGTTGAGAGCCAGGTTATTGCGCTGGCACCAATTGGTCAATCGGTCGATCTCACTTCTATACTCTGACTCGTCCTCATCAGTGATACGTCCCACAACAGTGGTGTCGTCGGCAAACTTGATGATGGAGTTTGCACTATGTCCGGCTACGCAGTCGTGTAATCGACGATTACACAGTTCCACCAATACGGACAGACTGTGGTCTGTGAATAAGGAAGTCAAGGATCCAATTGCAGAGGGATGTGTAGAGACCCAGATCTGAGAGCTTAGTAACCAGCTTGGAGGGGATGATGGTATTAAATGCCGAGCTGTAGTCAATGAATAACAGCCTGTCATATGCGTTTTTGTTGTCCAAGTGGTCCAGAGTGGAGTGGAGAGCCAGTGAGATCGCATCCACCGTTGATCTGTTGTGGCAGTAAGCGAACTGCAGTGGGTCCAGGTTTTTGTCGACGTATGAGTTGATTTGCGCCATGATGAGCCTATCAAAGCACTTCATCACCACAGACATTAGTGCCACTGGTCGATAGTCATTGAGGCACGTCACCTTACTTTTCTTGGGCACCGGTATTATTGATGCCCTTTTAAAGCAGGTGGGAACCTCAGACCTCAGAAGTGAGAGGTTGAAAATGTCCGTAAAAACTCCAGCCAGTTGGTCCACGCCCGGGTATACCATCAGGTCCAGGCGCTTTCCGAGGGTTCACCTCTCTGAAGGATCTTCTGACTTCAGCCTCTGTGACTGTGACCGCAATACCATCACGGCAAATGGGGACCCGGGAAGGCACATCAGTGTTTTCCCTATCAAAGCGTGCGTAAAATGCATCGAGCTCGTCAGGGAGTGATGCTTCGCTGACATTTGAGCTACCTCTTCGTTTTGCCTTATAGGAGGAGATTGCATTCAAGCCCCGCCACAGTTGCCGAAGATCCGTCTCATCCTCCAGCTTGGAGCAGAAGTCCCTTTTGGCCTTTTTGATGGCCTTACCAAGGTCGTATCTGGACTTCTTGTAGACCACTGTATCTCCAGACCTGAATGCCCGGGATCTGGTCTTCAGAAGAATACAGATCTCATGGTTCATCCAAGGCTTCTGGTTAGGAAACACTCGGAAGGTTTTTGTTGGGGTAGACCAGGAAATGTGATCCTTCAATATGTACAGGGAAATTACACTTCCATTTCCAGAATGCATGAATGTGATGGAACTCCCTGCTCCAAATCCAAAACCAATTCCTCCAAGTTGGAGGAGCAGCACCTCATAATTCACTTGGGTAGTTTACACCCCGGTGGTATGAACATTGACCTCCAATTTCAGGTAGTCCTTACTTTCTCCCTCCTTCCCCCCACCCCTTCCCAGTTCTCCCACAGTCCACTGTCTCCGCCTCTTCCTTTCTTCTTCCCTTCCACTCCCTCCCCTACACCAGACTGAAGAAGTGTCTCAACCCGAAACGTTACCTATTCCTTCGCTCCTTAGATACTGCCTCACCCGTTGAGTTTCTCCAGCATTTTTGTCCACCTCCAAATCCACATCCCATTCCGCCCAATCCACATCCCATCCTCCCAGCCAAACACACATCCTATCCCATCCTCCTCCTCCCCAATCCTATGCCATCCTCCTCCCCAATCCCATCCTTCCCCCATCCCATCTCATCCCCCAATCCCATATCATCCCCTCCATCCTATCTCATCCCCCCCCCCCCCCACCAATCTCATCCTATCCCCCCCATCTCACCACCCTCCCCCCAAGCCATCATATCCTCTCCTCCTCCCCCATCCCACCTACCTTACCCAAACCCATTTCATACCGCACCCCTCATTCATCACGGCCGCTAATCTGTGCAGTGAGCGGCGGCTCTCCACTACTCACCTGACGCCTCCCACCCAGTTCATGGCGCCCGTCACCTCCAGCCGCCCGCCTCGGCGCTCGAGACTCCACCAACACGGCACGGGCGGGTCTCGCGCTGGGCGGCGAGGCGCGAGAGCCCCATTCAAAGTGAGGACCAACGGTGTGACGGGTGGGTGCAGGCGCCGGCCAATGTGAGACTCCGGCTCCCATTTGTTCAGCATCTTCTCACGGTACACAATTCGCCGGTTATTTTTCAAGCAAGACCGTGCATTCAAACGTAAGTTCAAAAGTTAAATCCCATCCTCTAAACTTGCTGATCTCGTCATTATTTTGTGGTGAATCCTGCTTTGCATTGGAAAATTTACCACCTTGATTTAATGGAGGATAAATGTTGTCTTTGGTCATCAGGAATGAACAAGTGAATGTATTGCAGAATGGTATTGGGCCTGAATATACCGTCCTGGGCTGGTGATTTCGTTGTGAGCTCCTCTGACAACTGAACTGTGTCTGTTTCTTGCATTCATCTGAGAAGAGTTTCGGGCCAAGTTCCGCGGATCTGATTTACTCAAGCAATGGATCCAGCATGTTATCCAGTAAAGAAGTCTTAATCAAAGATTATAGAGGAGCTCCTCTATAATCTTTGGTCTTAATGCCGAAGAGACATATATTGTGCAGACCTATTCATTTGTTTGATGTCGTTGATCTTTAGTTTAATAGATAGTTGAACCAAAAACAATACAACAGATGCTGAATTTTTAAAATTGTTTTGAAGATACAGCACGGAAACAACCCCTTCGTCCGCCGTTCGCAATACTTCTATGTTATCCCACTTTCGCATCCACGCCCAAGACACCAGGGGCGATTTACAGCGTATAATTAAAGGGCCTGTCCAACTTGGCGTGCTAAAATTAGCAGAGGTTATCGTTGACAAGAAGCACTGGCTAGATCAAGAACTATCTGCCCATTCACGTTTGTACATTTGATTCTATCGCACCGAAAGCATTTTCCTTTTTTTTTTAGGAAAAATATTAAGTTTTTAACAGGGCTGCCAACATTGGGTGAGGGGTGAGAGTGAGAAATTGCGAGGAAGTGCAGCGACGAGGGGGGGGGGGGGGGGGGAAGGGTGTGAAGTTTTTGCATTTTTCAGTTTGAAATTGTGGAATCTGGTGCATACTTTGAACTTACACTTGAGGCAACATTTATGCTTCAATTGGAATAGGTGTGAATAAGGTTAGGCTAAATTACATTCCTAACTACATTTCACAGTAGAGCCAGGCTCTGATCAACAGGTGCAGCACATGAATGACCTGAGTATATTCATGTATGGAAATCAGATCATAATTCATATATAGAGCTGTTATGCATATATAGAGAAACAAAAACATAGAAACAAGGCAAGAGGAGTCTGACTTCCATCACTGATCTGCACAAATAAATCAATTAACCTTACCCTTTGACTATAGAAACAAGATGAAAATAATGCCACATATTCAACCGTATATGGTTCAATGAAATTAAGATATATATGTAAAACATATATATGGAAACAGGCCCTTTGGCCCACCAAGTCGACATTGACCGCAATGTATTATACACCAGTTGGATCCAACATGCCAGGGACAATTTACAGAAGCCAATTAACCGACAAACCTGCACTTCTTTTAGATGTGGGAGAATCCGTAATTTCCACAGAAAACCATGTGGTCATAAGGGGAATGTACAAATACTGTACAGACAACACCTGTAGTCAGGATCAAATCTGGGACTGTGGTGATGCAAGGCAGCAACTCTACCGATGCGCCACCGTGTCACCCATTAATTTTTTTTCTGTAATATTTATTATGGTGACACGTCAATAAAGATGAACACATGATTCTGATTACTGCCTTTAGTTGGATAACACCTCTCCAGTCATTGTGTTTTATTGCTGGTTTTCAACCTCTTCAGTCTGAAGGTCTCGACCCGAAACATCACCTATTCTTTCTCTCGAGAAATGCTGCCTGTTCTGCTGAGTTATTCCAGCTTTTAGTATCTATTTTCAGTTTAAACCACCATCTGCATTTCCTTCTTACACTCTTTATTAAGCGAAACCGGTCCTATTCTCATAATATTATTCACCTCAACTAAGTCTCTTCTTCACCTCCGTTGCTGCAGAGAATACAATTCCAGTTATCAAATCTTAGGGGGAGTAGGGGGAGTGGTGGAAGTGGGAGAGAGGGAGGGGTGGGGTTGGGGGAGTGGTGGAAGGGAGAGGGGTAGGGAAAAAGGGGTGTGGGGAGAGATGGAAGGTGTGGGGGTGGGAGGAGGAGGGGGAGAGGGAGAGGGGTGAGGAGAGGGAGATGGAGAGAGGGGGAGAGAGGTGTGGAGGAGAGGAGGAGAGAGAGGTGTGGGGGAGGGGGAGGGAGGGGAGGAGGGAGATGGGATAGGGGAGAGAGGGGGAAGAGGGTGGAGGGAGGGGGAAGAGTGGGGAGGGGAAGGGGGTTGGGGAGAGAGGGAAGGGGTTGGGGGAGAGGGAAGGAGGGTGAAGGAGTGAGGGATGGGGTGGGGGAGAGGGATGGGGTGGGAGGAGGAGGAGGGGAGGAGAGGTAGAGGAGTGAGGAGATGGAGGAGGAGAGTGAGGTGGGGGAGGAGAGAGGGATGGGGAAAGGGAGAGGTGTCGGGGAGGGAGGAGGGAGATGAGGTAGGGAAGGGAGGGGGAAGAGTGTGGAGGGAGGGGGAGAGGGGTGGGGGAGAGAGGGGAAAGAGTGGGGAGGTAGAGTGGGTGGGAGAGGGCAGTCCATCTATTCCCCACTCCCTATCACCCCCAATCCTCTTTCCCTATTCCCACACACCTGATCACGTGCTTCAACACAGGCTGCGGGGCAAGGGGGCTGGGGCAGGGGCAAAGGCATATGTGTAAAGAATAGTCCTTTACATATGGATTCTTTACTACTACTTTATTTAGTAAACACATACATCACTGCCCTAGCTGTACGTGGTCTGTCACGGATGCTGGAGAGAGAGCCAAGGGTGGGAAGGTCACAATTATACTGAATGATAAGGGGAGTGGTTAGAAGTGGTTACGTCACTATATTTAAAGGTGTGCACCCATTTCATCTACAATATGTAAATGAGATCCATTCCAATTGGACATCTGTGAGGGATGGCATTGTGACATCATACAATTGTGGGTGAGAGCAGTTTGATTTTTTTAACATTTTGAAATATTGGGCAGGGGGAGGATTTTATTAGAAATTGTGTACATAAAAATGTCTAAATGTAATGAGGAGTGCAGTTGTGAATGTAAAAGCGTAATGTCTAGCAAAATGGCGATTGAAGGTCCGGTTTCGGCAGACCATGGAATCAAAGGCCAAAACTCGTATCTGAAAAAAAAATGGAATGTGACATACACCCACACACCCGGTCGGCAGACACACATACACACACAGAGTTTTAAATAAGTAGCAGAGAGTGGTGCAAGAGAGAGGGGAAGCAGATGGGGAGGAAGGGGTGAAGAGGGGTGGGGAGGGGGGAGAGAGGGGGTGGGAGGGGCATGGGAGAGGGGTGAGGGAGATGGAGAGGGGGAGAGAGGAGGAGAGGGGGGTGGGGGAGGGGTGAGAGAGGTTTCTGGGAGGGGCTGGGGAGGGGGGAGATGTTTCTGGGAGGGTTTGGGGAGGGGGAGAGAGGGGAGGGGGAAGGGGTGAGGGAGAAGGGATGGAGGAGGGAGGGGAGGGGGAGGGGATGGGGGGAGAGAGGGGGAAGAGTATGGAGGGAGAGGGGTAAGGAGAGGGGTAGGGGGATAGAGAGAGAAGAGAGTGGAGGGAGCAGGAGAGTGGTAGGGGAGGGGGAAGAGTGGGGAGGGAGAGGGAAGGGAGGGGGAGAGAGAGGGATGGGGAGGGATATGGGGATGGGGTGGGGGATGGAGGAGGGACAAGTGGAAGTGTGGGGAGGGAGGAGAAGAGGGGTAGGGGGAGTGGTGGAAGTGGGAGAGAGTGAGGGGGAGTGGTGGAAGAGAGAGAGAGGGGTAGGGAAAAAGGGGGGAGGGGAAGGGAGGGGGAGAGAGAGGGGTGAAGGAGGGAGAGGGGTGGGGAGGGAGTTGGGTGGGGAGGGAGAGGAGTGGGGAAGGGGAGAGAAGTGGAAGAATCAGGAGGGAGGGGGAGAGGGGTAGGGGGAGTGGTGGAAGAGGGACAGAGCGGTAGGGGGAGTGGTGGAAGAGGGACAGAGGGGTAGGGGAGGGAGCAGGAAGGGGGCAGGTGGAGAGAGGGAAGGGGTGGGGGAGATGGGGATGGGAGGAGAGGGAGAGGGGTGAAGAGAGTGAGATGGAGAGGGGGAGGAGAGAGGGGTTGGGGATGTGAGGAGGGAGGGGAGAGAGAGACCTTTGTGAGCATTGGGCATTGTGATATCACACAATGGAATGTTCACCAACATTCTACGGGTGAGTTTGATTTTTTTAAAAAGATTTTGATATATTGAGGCGGGTGGGGGGGGGGGGGGAAAGGACTTTATTGAAAATGTGTGCGTAAAAATGTCTAAACGTAATGAAGGGTGCATAAGTGAATGTAAAAGCGTAATGTCTAGCAAAATGGAAAAAAATTGTGGCATTTGAGCTTCTGGTTTTGGTGGGCCATGGAATCAAAGGGCACAAATCTTATCTGAAAAAAAGGGTCAAATGGAGTGTACACCCACACACCAGGTTGGCAGACACACACACACAGAGTTTTAAAAGTATACTAGACCAAGTGCAGACCCGTCGGGTCTGTTCCCCAATGTGCAGTTGCGGGGGGGGGGGGGGGGGGGCAGCATTTGGCGCACACACATGAACTACCACCCCACACACACGCTAACCACCCCCCTTTATATTATATTAATTTGCTCCTTTTACCCCATAATCGCCCTATCCACTGACGCTCAGCCCCCAACTCGCAGGCATGTCTAGGGGGGGGTTAGAGAGTGAGGGCAGAGAGAGAGTGGGGAGAGATAGAGAGAGAGAGAGGGGCGGAGACAGAAGGGTAAGAGACAGAGGGCGGGGGTGGAGAGAATGACAGAAGAATGGATGGGTGAGGGGGGGAGGGTGAGGAGGAGGGGAGAGGGAGATGTGGACAGAGTGGGGAGGGAGAGATGGGGAGGGGAGATAGGGAGAGAGTGGGGAGGGGAGCTGAGGGAAGGGGAAGGGAGAGAGAGGGGGATGAGGATGGGGAGGGGAGGAGAGCGGGGAGGGTAAAGGAGGTGACAGGGGTAGGGGAAGGGGGTCGTTGTGGGGGGAGGGTGGGTGAGGGGTGTAGAGAGGAGAGGGGGAGGAAGAGGGGTAGGGGAGAGGTGGAGAGAGTGGAGGGGGAGAGGTGTAGGGGGGAGTGGTGGAAGTGGGAGAGAGGGAGGGGGAGGGGGGAGTGGAGGAAGCAGCGAAATAAGCTGGGTGGCAGCAGTGAAAATCGCCAGCGGGAATAAAATTGGCTCCGTTTTTGGAGGAGAGTGGGCTGCTGCAGCTGCCATTATGGTGGCTGGCCAGCAGGAGGAAAATAAGTGAGTGTGTGGGGGGGGGGGGGGGGGGTGAAGGATTTTATTTTAAATTGTGTACATAAAAATGTTTAAGTGTAATGAGGGGTGCACCGGTGAATGTAAAAGTGCAATGTCTAGCAAAATGGTAAGTTTCTCAGAGCTTGAGTGTGTAGTATCGGCGAACCATGAAATCAAAGGCCAAATCTGAAAGACACAAACACACAGAGTTTTAAAAGTATACAAGACCAAGTTGGGTCTGTTCCCCCAATGTGCGGTTGCTGGTGGGGGGGGCAGCCAGGAGAGAAGAGGGGGAGAGAGAGAGAGAGAGAGAGAAAGGGGAGGGAGAGAGGAGGGGAGGGGGAGGGATAGGGGAAGAGTGGGGAGTGAGGGGACGAGGGTTAGCAGGGAGTGGTGCAAGAGAGAGACAAAGGGGTGGGGGGAGATGGGGGTGAAGAGCGGTGGGGGAGGGGGAGAGAGGGGGTGGGAGGCGAGGAAGGAGAGGGGGATAGAGGAGGGAGAGAGGGGTGGGGGAAGGGGAGGTGAGAGGAGAGGGGAAGGGGAGGTGAGAGGAGAGGGGTGGGGGAGAAGAGGGGAGGAAAGGGAGTGGGAGGGGAGAGGCGAAGGGGGGAGAGAGAGGAGGGAGAGGGATAACGGTGGGGAGAGAGAGGGGTGAGAGAGGGGGGGAGAGAGAGAAAGGGGAGGGAGAGAGGTGGGGAGGGGAGGAAGAGGGGAAGAGTGGGGAATGAGGGGGAGAGGGGTAGCAGGGAGTGGTGCAAGAGAGAGGGGAGGGATGGGGGGAGATGGGGGTGAAGAGGGGTGGGGGAGAGATGGTGTGGGAGGGGAGGAGGGAGAGGGGTGAGGAGAGGGGGAGATGGAGAGGGGGAGAGGGGGGAAGGGGAGGAGGAGAGGGGGTGGGGAAGGGTGTGAGAGGGTTCAGGGAGGGGTGGGAGAGGGGGAAGAGAGGGAGCGGAGGGAGGAGGGGAAGGGGAGAGAGGGGGAAGAGTGTGGAGGGAGGGGGAGAGGGGTAGGGAGAGGTGTAGGGGGGAGAGAGGGAAGATTGTGGAGGGAGGGGAGAGTGGGGAGGGAGGGGGAGAAGTGTAGGTGAGAGTGGTGGAAGTGTGAGAGTGGGAGGGGGAGGGGGGAGTGGTGGAAAAGGGAGAGAGGGGTAGGGGAAATGGGTGGGGGAGATAGGGAGGGAGCGGGAGAGAAGGTGGGGAGGGAGAGAGGTGGGTGGGAGAGGGGTGGGGAAGGGGAGAGAAGTGGAAGAGTGGGGAGGGAGGGGGAGAGGGGAGAGGGGTAGGGGGAGTGGTGGATGAGGGACAGAGGGGTAGGGGATAGGGGGTGGGGGGGGAGTGGTTGAAGAGGGAGAGAGGGGTAGGAAAAAAGGGGTGGGCAGAGAGAGGGGAGGGAGGGGGAAGGGAGGGGGGGAGAGGGGTGGGGGAGGGAAAGAGATGGGGAGGGAGAGGGGTGGGGGAAGGGGAAAGAAGTGGAAGAGTGGGGGAGGGAGGGGGAGAGGGGTAGGGGGAGTGGTGGACGAGGGACAGGGGTAGGGGAAAGGGGGTGGGGGGAGTGGTGGACGAGGGACAGAGGTGTAGGGGAAAGGGGGTGTGGGGGAGTGGTGGAAGAGGGGCAGAGGGGTATGCGGAAGGGGGCAGGGGAGAGAGGGAAGGGGCGGGGGAGAGAGGGAAGGGGGTGGGGGAGAGAGGGTTGAGGGTGGGAGGAGGAGGGGGAGAGGGGCAGTCCATCTATTCTCCACTCCCTATCACCATCAATTCTCTTTGTCTAATCCCACACACGTTATCACGCGCTTCGACACAGGCAGTAAATGAGGTCCATTCCGATTGGACAGCTGTGAGGGATGGCATTGTGACATCACACAATGGAAGGTGCTGGAACATCAGGTGGGGGAGGGGGGCTGGGGCTGGTGCAAAGGCAGATGTAAATGAGATCCATTCCTATTAGACATCTGTGAGCATTGGGCATTGTGACATCACACGATGGAATGTTCACCAACATTCTATGGGTGAGAGCAGTTTGAGTTTTTTTTTAACATTTTGAAATATTTGGGGGGGGGGAAGGATTTTTTAAAAAATCTGTATGTAAAAATGTCCATGTGTAATGAGGAGTGCATTAGTGAATGTAAAAGCGTAATGTCTAGCAAAATGGAAAAAATCGTTTGAGGGTCTGGTTTTGGCGGACCATGGATTCAAAGGCCAAAAATCTTATCTGAAAAAAAATGGAATGTGACATACATCCACAAGACACACACACGGTTGGCCGGCAGACACACACACACACAGAGTTTTAAAAGTATACTAGACCAAGTGCAGACCCATTGGGTCTGTTCCCCTAATGTGCGGTTGCGGGGAGGAGGGGGCAGCATGAGGTGTCACACACACTAACTACCACTCTGCACACATGCTAACTACCCCCCTTGATATTATATTAATATTATTAATTTGCTCCATTTACCCCATAACCGCCTTATCCACTGACGCATAGCCCCTGACTCGCAGACGCGTCTACAGGGGGGGGGGGGGGGTCGGGGGTTAGAGAGTGAGGGCAAAGAGAGAGTGGGGAGAGACAGAGGGAGAGGGGCAGAGGCAGATGGGCAAGAGACAGAGGGAGTGGAGGAGGAGAGGATGGTTGTGTGGAGGGTGGAGGGGGAGAGAGAGTGGAGGGGGAGAGAGACGTGGGGGAAAGAGACGAGGGGAAGGGGGGAGGGGTGGGGGTTGGGATAAAGGCAGATGTAAATGAGATTCATTCCGATTGGACATCTGTGAGGGATGGCATTGTGACATCACACAATGGAAAGTGCTAGAACATCAGGTGGGGGAGGGGGGCTGGGGCTGGGGCAAAGGCAGATGTAAATGAGATAATTTCTGATTGGACATCTGTGAGCATTGGTCATTGTGACATCACACGATGGAACGTTCACCAATATTCTATGGGTGAGAGCAGTTTGATTTTTTTTTATTTTGAAATATTGGGGGGGGGGAAGGATTTTATTAAATATAGTGTGTACATAAAAATGTCTAAATGTAATGAGGAGGAAATCCATGAATGTAAAAGCCTAACGTCAAGCAAAATGGAAAAAATCGCTGCGTTTGAGGGTCTGGTTTTGGCGGACCACAGAATCAAAGGCCAAAGATCTTATCTGAAAAAAAATGGAATGTGACAAACACCCACACACCCGGTCGGCAGACACACACACACACAAGTATAGATAGATAGATAGATGGATTATTCTGCAATTGAAGTTTTTCTAAAATGGATTCACTTAAATTAGATTACAATTGTTGAAAAAGATAGAGTTAACATTTCAGGTCAAAAGTCCTGTTTTTTATTTGATAGATGGTTGACCTGCTTTGCGTTTCCAACAATACCTATTGTGAAGAACATTTCTCAGCACATTTGTGTAAAGTGGTGCAATTGGCATTGTAGTGTAGCAGCGTATCAAGTTTAACAAGTCAAGTCTTACCTAGAATTTAAGTTTAGCTTCCGATAAATAATGGGTGGGAAAATTGCCCAGGGTTCTCCTGTTTTGACATCATAATTGTAAACATTGCCAGGAGCTATTCTGAGGTAGTTACCTTGTTATTCTGCAAGATCTCTACAGACATTTTCCAGAATCATAGTTTCATATTAGTTCTTCTGATGAAAGGAATGGTTGCTTTAATTGGTATTTGGTTTATATTTTTTCTCGTCATTCAGTTAAAAAAAGAATCGATGGTCGATACCCAAGGGGCTGGGGCTCCTGAGCTGTTCTGCCAAGTGCTAGTGGAAGGGTACCATGGTTTATGGCATGAATCAAACCCCAAAGACCCGGAGACATGAGAATCTGCAGATGATGGAATTTTGAGCAAAAACCAAACTGCTGGTGGAGCTGCTGAGCTTACCCGAATCCACCTATCGCTTGCCAGCTCTTGCCCCGCTCCTTCCCTTCACCTCTTTCAAACAGCTAGCTTCCCTCTACTCCATCAATATGAAGAAAAGTTCCAACCCGAAGTGTTGTTTGGCCATTTCTCTCTACCGATACTGTGCTTTTGTTTCCCCAAAGACCTAGATCTAGTGTAAAAAAGGTAAAAGTCCTCATAGCAGTGCTCAGTGCAACATATTGATCTTTTCATCCCAAATATACAATTGGTCTTATGCACTGACCAATACACTATACTCCCAGCAATCCACTAACACCAATCTCTATAATAACTTTGATTTTTGAGGGAGTCATTCACAGAAGTTTAGTTTTGAGATGGAAGACACAAAGGTAACTCACAATTGGGATGGGTGGAGCTTAAAAACTCCACACAGATGTTAAGAAATCTGGAGTGTATGCAGATCGCTGGAGTTATTGAATACATCTTCACTGAAAGTTATGAATCTTTGGCCTAATTAATATTTGACATGCAGAAGCAGGAGGGTATGATGTACATTGCACTGAGGCATCAGGAGTCGTGTAATGGAATGGAAAAAGCACATTATTCCACATATTGCACATCCCTATCGGACACCTCCTTTCTTATTTCATAGTCACACAGAAGGGTATCAGATCCTTTGGCAAGGTCCCTCTAAAACGTTCCTATCTATCAACTTGTCCATGTATTTTGTACATATACTTATCACTTATTATGGTAAAAAACCTGTCCCTCAAATTCCTTTAATATCTTACTTCTTTCACCTTAAACTCTAGTTTTAGATTCCCTTTCTAAGGAAAAAATATTGTGACTATACCAGTCTTTTTTCTAACAAAGCCAATTAACCTACAAACCTGTACGTCTTTGTAGTGTGGGAGGAAACCGAAGATCTTACAAAATTCTTAAGGGGTTGGACAGGCTAGATGCAGGAAGATTCTTCCCGAAGTTGGGGAAGTCCAGAACAAGGGGTCACAGTTTAAGGATAAGGGGGAGGTCTTTTAGGAACGAGATGAGAAAAAAACTGCAATAAAAATTTTGAGACACGATTTTCCACTGTCAAAGCTATGCCAATTGTCCCAAATCAGTCTTTTTCAAATGTTGGTAAATACTATCTCTCCACTGATGTTAGGCTCATTGGCATGTAGTTCCCTGGCTTATCATTGAGGGGAGCTGAATACAGAGGTGTAGTCAACAACTTTGCTGAGTGGTGTGGGCTGAATCACCTGCAACTCAACACCGACAAGACTAATGAGTTAGTGGTGGACATTAGGAGGAGAGGAACACCCTTGTCTCCTGTCTCCATCGATGGTGTGGATGTTCAGTTTACCAAGGAGTACAAGTACCCTGGAGTTTACCTGGACAGTAAACTGGACTAGTCCAAGAACACAAGAAGGATCAGAGCCAGCTGTACTTTTTGAGGAGACTCCATTCCTTCCATGTCTGCAGTATGTTGCTACAGATGTTCTACCAATCAGTGATGGCCAGTGCCATCTTCTTCGCTGTCATGTGCTGGAGCAGCAGGATGAAGGCTCCGAATGCCACCAGGATTAACTAGCTCATCAGGAAGGCTGGCTCTGTCCTGGGTGTGGAGTTGGATTAAAGGGAGGTGATCTTGGAGGGGAGGATGCTTCTCAAGCTGTGGAGCATCTTGGACAATGCAGCTCACCCACTCCCTGACACACTAGTCAACCTGAGGAGTACCTTCAGTAACAGATTTGTTCCACCAAGATGCAATACAGAATGCCACATAATGCCACAGAATAGTTTTTTTCCCTGTGGCTATCAAACTATGTAACACTTCCCCCTTCTGTCATGCGGTAGACTGACTCCCCTCCTAACCACCCCCCCACCAAAATCTTTGCACATCTCCAATCCTTTCCACTCGTCACTTTAATTTCATGTTTCATGTGTCTTATGTTTTATGACTGTTGGCAGACCAATTTCCCTCCTGGGATCAATAAAGTTCAATCGTATCATATGTCCTCTAGTTCTTAATTCCCCAGTCTGGGTAAAAGAAGCTGTGCATTTACCCTATCTAATCCTCTTATGATCTTGTACACCTCTATCCTTCATGCACACCACTAGTCACAGCCCTGAAGTCTGAAACACAACCTTCCACCATCATGCTCTGCTTCCTTCCCTGAAGCTTCTTTTTCTTGCATATGGCGTGCACAGCCTAAAGCTGTAGGTCAACTTGTTCTATTCGATCTTTTGATTCTGCACGTCAGGTTGATTGCATTAGTCAAAGCAGGGTGGACCACGTGAAGGTTGCAATTTCCCACCCCTTCACTGAAGCTAATACTCTATCTTAACGGCAAGATCTCCCTGGATGCCATGCGATCTAGCCTTCCAGAATAGCCGACCATGCGGAACATAATCTGGGTGGTATATTAATGCAGCAGTAGAGTTGCTGCCTTATAGAGCCAGAGATCCAGATTCAATTATGTCTATAGGTGCTTTCTGTGCAGTTTGTATGTTCTCCCTGTTACCGTATGGGGCTTCTCCGGGTGCTCTGGTTTCCTCCTGTACTCCAAAGACGTACAGATTTGTTGGTTAATTGGCTTCTGTGTATTGTTCCTATTGTTTAGGATAGAACCAGTGTACTTGTGATCATTGGTTGGCACAGACTTGCTGTGGCTAAGGACCTGTTTCTACTCTGTATCTATAAACCAAACTAAACTAAATTAAATTGCCATGCTGCCTGCTATAGATAATGTCCACGGCATTGCCTTCAACTTTGTTAGTTACTTCCTCAAAAAACTCAATCTGATTATGAAACACATTCGTGCGCGTACAAAACCTTTGATTAGTATGGGTGTCATGGGTTATGGGGAGAATGGGGTTGAGAGGGAAAGATAGACCAGCCATGATTGAATGGCTATGGGCTGAATGGCTTGAAACATAGAAACATAGAAAAATAGGTGCAGGAGTAGGCCATTCGGCCCTTCGAGCCTGCACCGCCATTCAATGTGAGCATGGCTGATCATCCAACTCAGTATCGCGTACCTGCCTTCGCTCCATACCCCCTGATCCCTTTAGCCACAAGTGCCACATCTAACGCCCTCTTAAATATAGCCAATGAACTGGCCACAACTACCTTCTGTGGCAGAGAATTCCAGAGACTCACCACTCTCTGTGTAAAGAATGTTTTCCTCATCTCGATCCTAAAGGAATTCCCCCTTATCCTTAGACTGTGACCCCTTGTTCTGGACTCCCCCAACATCGGGAACAATCTTCCAGCAGCTAGCTTGTCCAACCCCTTAAGAATTTTGTAAGTTTCTATAAGATCCCCCCTCAATCTTCTAAATTCCAGCGAGTACAAGCCGAGCCTATCCAATCTTTCCTCATATGAAAGTCCTGACATCCCAGGAATCAGTCTGGTGAATCTTCTCTGTACCCCCTCTATGGCAAGGATGTCTTTCCTCAGATTTGGAGACTAAAACTGTACGCAATACTCCAGGTGTGGCCTCACCAAAACCCTGTACAACTGCAGTAGAACCTCCCTGCTCCTATACTCAAATCCTTCCGCTATGAATGCTAACATACCATTTGCTTTCTTCACTGCCTGCTGCACCTGCATGCCTACTTTCAATGACTGGTGTACCATGACACCCAGGTCTCGTTGCATCTCCCCTTTTCCTAATCTGCCACCATTCAGATAATAGTCTACCCTCATGTTTTTGCCACCAAAGTGGATAACCTCACATTTATCCACATTATACTGCATCTGCCATGCATCTGCCCATTCACTCAGCCTATCCAAATCACCCTGCAGCCTCCAAGCATCCTCCTCACACCTAACTATACCCCCCAGCTTGGTGTCATCTGCAAATTTGGAGATGTTGCATTGAATTCCCTCGTCCAAATCATTAATATATATTGTAAATAGCTGGGGTCCCAGCACTGAGCCTTGCGGTACCCCACTAGTCACTGCCTGCCATTCTGAAAAGGACCCGTTTACTCCTACCCTTTGCCTCCTGTCTGCTAGCCAGTTCTCTATCCACATCAATACTGAACCCCCAATACCGTGTGCTTTAAGTTTGTATGCTAATCTCTTATGCGGGACCTTGTCGAAAGCCTTTGAAAAAGCCTGTCGAAAGTCTAGATATAACACATCCACTGGTTCTCCCTTATCCACTCTACTAGTTACATCCTCGAAAAATTCTATCAGATTTGTCAGACATGATTTACCTTTCGTAAATCCATGCTGACTTTGTCCAATGATTTCACCACTTTCCAAATGCGCTTCTATCCCATCTTTAATAACTGACTCTAGCAGTTTCCCCACTACCGATGTTAGACTAACTGGTCTGTAATTCCCCGCTTTCTCTCTCCCTCCTTTTTTAAAAAGTGGGGTTACATTAGCTACCCTCCAATCCTCAGGAACTACTCCAGAATCTAAGGAATTTTGAAAAATTATCACTAATGCATCCACTATTTCTGTGGCTACCTCCTTGAGTACTCTGGGATGCAGACAATCTGGCCCTGGGGATTTATCGGCCTTCAATCCATTCAATTTACCCAACACCACCTCCCGGCAAACCTGGATTTCACTCAGTTCCTCCATCTTATTTGACCCCCGTTCCACTGCTATTTCCGGCAGATTATTTATGTCTTCCTTAGTGAAGACAGAACCAAAGTAGTTATTCAATTGGTCTGCTATGTCCTTGTTCCCCATGATCAATTCACCTGTTTCTGACTGCAAGGGACCAACATTTGTTTTAACTAGTCTCTTTCTCTTCACATATCTATAAAAACTTTTGCAGTCAGTTTTTATGTTCCCTGCCAGTTTCCTTTCATAATCTATTTTCCCTTTCCTAATTAAGCCCTTTGTCCTCTTCTGCTGGATTCTGAATTTCTCCCAGTCCTCCGGTAGGCTGCTTTTTCTGGCAAATTTGTATGCCTCATCTTTTGTTTTTATACGATCCCTGATTTCCCTTGTTATCCATGGATGCAACACCTTCCCCGATTTATTCTTTTGCCAAACTAGTATGAACAATTTTTGTACTTCATCCATGCAGTCTTTAAATACCTTCCATTGCACATCCACTGTCAACCCTTTAAGAATCACCTGCCAGTCTATCTTGGCCAATTCACATCTCATACCTTCAAAGTTACCTTTGTTCAAGTTCAGAACCCTTGTTTCTGACTTAATTTTGTCACTCTCCATCCTAATGAAGAACTCAACCATATTATGGTCACTCTTGCCGAAGGGGCCACGCACAACAAGACTGCTAACTAACCCTTCCTCATTACTCAATACCCAGTCTAGAATAGCCTGCTCTCTCGTTGGTTCCTCCACATGTTGGTTGAGAAAACTATCCCGCATACATTCCAAGAAATCCTCTTCCTCAGCACCCCTGCCAATTTGGTTCACCCAATCTACATGCAGATTGAAGTCACCCATTATAACCGTGTTACCCTTGTTGCACGCATTTCTAATTTCCTGTTTGATGCCATCCCCAACTCCAATACTACTGTTAGGTGGCCTGTACAAAGCTCCCACTAGCGTTTTCTGCCCCTTAGAGTTTCGCAGCTCTACCCATATCGATTCCACATCCTCCACGCTAATGTCCTTCCTTTCTATTGCATTAATCTCCTCTCTCACCAGCAACGCAACCCCACCTCCTTTTCCTTTTCGTCTATCCCTCCTGAATATTGAATATCCCTGGATGTTCAGCTCCCAGCCTTGGTTACCCTGGAGCCATGTCTCTGTGATCCCAACTATAGCATAGTCATTAATCGCTATCTGCACCTTCAACTCATCCACTTTATTACGAATGCTCCTCGCATTGAGACACAAAGCCTTCAGGCTTGTTTTTACAACACTCTTACTCCTTATACAATTATGTTGACAAGTGGCCCCTTTCACATCGATCCCTATTACACTTGGCCATACTCTCCTATCCCTTTGTGTGCTTTCTTTCTGGTTAATTCTGGGGTCATTAACCATCCCTTTACTCTCTTTCCCTTTAACTCCGTCCTCGACTATCCCATTTGACACCCCACCCCCCTTATTCAGTTTAAAACCATCCGTGTAGCAGTGGCAAACCTGCCGGCCGGAATGCTGGTCCCCCACCTGTTAAGATGCAATCGGTCCCTTTTGTACAGTTCCCCCTTACTCCAAAACAGATCCCAGTGATCTAAGAATCTAAATCCCTGCCCCCTGCACCAGTTCCTCAGCCACACATTCAGGTCCCGTATCTCCCTGTTCCTGCTCTCGCCAGCACGAGGAACTGGAAGCAAACCGGAGATAACAACCCTGGAAGTCCTGCTTTTCAGCATTTTTCCGAGCTCTATGAAGTTCCGCTGCAAAATATTCATCCCCTTCTTTCCAACATCATTTGTGCCAACATGCACGACCACTTCTGGCTGTTCACCTTCGCCCTTGAGGATTGTCTGCACTCTGTCCGTGACATCCTGGATCCTGGCACCAGGAAAGCAGCACACCATCCTCGAATCCCGTCTGTTGCCGCAAAAACCCCAGTCCGTACTTCTCACAATGGAGTCTCCAACTACAATGGCGTGGCCCGACTTTGGCCTCTTCGGTTTTGGCTCAACAGCCCTTTTTGTTTTGCAAGCTAGTCCGCCGCTCAGTGAGATACCGTCTTCTGTCCCGGCAGCTTCCACGTGGGTGAACCTGTTCACAAGAGGTACAACACCCGGGGACCTTTGCATTCCATGTTTTCCTCCCTTTCTCACTGTCACCCACCTTCTCTCTTCTAGTGCCTTGGGTGTAACAATCTTACTGTAGGACTTGTCGAGGAACGACTCAGTTTCTCGGATGAACCTGAGGTCATCCACTTGTTTCTCCAGTTCCCCAACACGGTCCTTCAGGAGCTGTACCTGGATGCACTTCTCACATTTGTAGCAGCCAGAGGCACCAGCAGTGTCCTTGACCTCCCACATACTGCAAGCATCACACCGCATCAGCTTGCTTGACATCTCCTTCTTTTGCCTCGGTCTCTCCCTATCCAGTGTTTTGCGCAGCCTCCTCTCCGAAGACTCTCGAGCCAAAGACTCACACTTTACTCACAAGACTCTCGAGCCAAAGACTCACACTTTACTCACAGGGCACTTCCCTCACTGCCGCTCCCCAAGAGCTGCCTTGCTTATATTGACTGTTAAATTGCCTAATTTACAAACCAAATTCCTCAGTTTTCAACTGTTTTCCCCCTCTGACTCACTGAGAACTCTCCTCCCACTTGGGCTAGAGCCAATCAGTGCTTTCTCCTGCTTCTCTTTGTTGCTGTTGCTTCAAAATCCACAGGAACACTGTGGAACACTTAATTATGCTTATGAATTTAACTATGAACTATAACTTATGAACTGATGAAAACCATGCTGACTATCCCTAATCAGCCCATCTATCTAAATGCATTATATCTTATCCCTCACAATACTCTCCATTAACTTGCCTACCACAGACACTGGTCTATAGTTACCAGACTTTTTCTTGCAATCTTATTTAAATAGTTTGTCACCCACATTAGCTAGTCTTCCAGCACCTCACCTGTATCTAATGATGATTTATTCATCTCAGCCAGGGGGGCCTCAATTTCTTCTTTGGCTTCCCACAGTGTCCTGGGACATATCTGATCTGGCCAGTAGATTTATCCACCTTCATACAACTTAAGACGTTCGGTACCACCTCAACTGTACTACTGACTGTCCTCAAGACACTTTTATTAAGTCCCAAGTTCACCAGTCTTCACACCTATGTCCACAGAAAACAGAGGACAATAAGGACCTTGCCCATGTCCTTCAGATCCAAATGAGATGTGGCTGCTTTTGCTTCAAAGGGGCCCTATTCTGTCCCTAGCCACCCGCTTTTTGTTAATGAACTTGAAAATCTCTTTGGATTTCTATGAATAATATATGCTGGAGCTACTTTCTGCCCCTTTTTGTCCTTCTATTTTCCTTCTTAAGTATGCTCCTTTTCTGGTGGCGCTAATGGTGGAGTAGGGCGAGTGCCAGCTAGCTCCACGCTAGCTCCAGGTGAAAAAAACAAAAAAAAACGTGAGTAAAATAAAGAACTGACCTGCAGAAATCGCACCGGCAGCCTGCGTGAAGTCATCAGACCGCGACTCTGGAGACCTGATGTCGGTAACTCGATCCCCCATAAAGGAACCGATTTAAAAAAAACTAGAAGAGGAAAACAACCGAAGGAGGAAGTAGGCCTGACTGAAGCCTCGGGCTTAGTTTTAACGTCGTCCCAGGAGGTCATCTCAAGGGCCCAGAAGACAAAGATAAAGAAAAGTGAAATGGAGGATCTTTGCAACTTCATCACAAGGGAAAGAAGAATTGATAAGCTTTAAAAAAGAATTGAATATTAAAGAAATACCGAAAAGTCTTAAAAAAGAGATTAAAGAAGGCTTCTTAGAGTTTGAAAATAAAATGACAATCTTGTGCGCATGAAACTGACTAATATGAAGGAGGAAATGTCAGTAAATTTTGACTTACAAATCAATGAAGTAAACGAGAAAATTAAGTTGAATGAAACCAACTTTAATGATAAGCTGGAGTCAACCTTCACCACAATGGGTCAACAACTGGGGCAGCAAGCTGACGCCATAGCTCACTTGGAAGAAACTACAGACAAACTCCTTGCCGAGAACAAGCGTTTGTCAGATTTACTGCATAAAGTAACTGAAAAATGTATTGACTTGGAGGGTCGTCAGAGAAGTCAGAATTTAAGAATTGTGGGTGTTCGTGAGGGTAAAGAAGGAAATAAAGATCTCCGTGACTTTGCCGCAGACTTGTTAAAAAAAGTTTTGAATTTCGATCAAAAGCCTTTATTAGGGCGAGCACACAGAGTTTGTGGACGTCGCTTGGATCCGAACACCCCCCCAAGGCAGCTGATAGTGAAGGTCCAATACGATCATGTTTTGGAGGATATCATGAAAAAATTGCTGGCATAAGAAATCTTATGCTTGATGGAGACAAAATAAGCATATTTCGAGATTACCCTGCAGAGGTGGTCAGAAAGAGAGCGTTATTCAACGAGACAAGAGGGATTCTAAAGAAGATACACAACTTGAAATATTGAAAAATTTTTCACTGATCACAAGAAAGCATTGGTGTATGCCCAGAAGATTGTGGATTCGAGTGAGGACTGAATAACATTCATATAATATCGTCATCCTGCTGAGAATAAATGGAACTTTAATTCGCTTTATTCAAGGACGAATGAAAGCTGATAACGATAACTGTGCAGTCGCTCTTGTTATGGACATATTATTCTAATATTTTAGTACAAATTTTTACTAACAATTACTAATCATTAAAAACACTTGTTATTATTATTGGAATAATAGTTAAAAACATGAAATGTAAAAAAAAGGTATAATTTAGATATCTTATTAATTGGAATTTGTTATGTTCTTCCTTTATTTACATCAGACTAACACTTGACTAATAATTAACTAAGAGAGTAATAGTCTCTCACTATATGATTACTAACACACTGGACCAAAATAGTTTTAATTTAATCCAGTAAATTACTTATATTCAAATTATTGTTTTTAAAGCGTGGAGCTAGGAATAATTTTGTTTTATCTACGGAAGTCCTTAGATGGTCAGCCACTTTAGTGTGGCTAGCACTAACGACACTAAATTTAGATGTAGTTTCTTTTTTTTCCTTACACTTTATTATTATTTTTTTTTTACTTTTTGTATTTTTTACTTAATTACAATTTTAAACTTGAATTAATTTACAAATATTATTTGAGGAGATGTGTCCGTGAGGAAGATTTAATTGAATTAGTTTTACAACTCATCTGTCCTGTGTTTGGGTGGAATGTCGGGTTTACGGTGCTGAGCTATCTGCTCTTTTATAGACCACCCTAACCACAAGATGCAAGACGTTAATAGAAAAAAATGGGGTCAAGGAATTACTTTTTGTAGTTGGAATGTTAAGGGAATTAATGAGTCAATCAAGCGAGGTAAGGTATTAGCACACTTAAAATCACTCAAAGCAGACATAACATTTCTTCAAGAGATGCAACTTAAAAACGATGCACAATATAGATTGAAAACAAAATGGATTGCTGAAACATATCACTTTCTCATAAGGCCAGAGGTGTCGCAATTTTAATTCGTAAAGGTATACCTTTTAAACACATATCAACTATTGCGGACACTAATGGTAGATATATTATACTAGTGGGTGAAATATATTTTAAAAAAGTGATTTTTCTCAATGTCTATGGACCAAATTTTGATAATCCTATGTTTTTTAAGAATATACTTAATACTGTCCCGGAGCTCACACAACATAATTTGATAATCGGTAGAGATTCAAATTATACACTGGATTCCTATCTTGATAGATCATCAAGACAAAGAAAAGCAAAATCCAAGACAAGTGAATTATTAAACTCATACATCAATACTACCAATATCAAGGATGTTTGGAGAATTGAAAACCCATCTGGAAGGGAATACTCATTTTACTCATCAGTACATAAAACCTATTCAAGGATAGATTACTTTTTAGTAGTTTCTAAACTTATCCCATTTACTTATAATTCGAAATATCATAATATTATAATTTCGGACCATGCTCCTTTAACATTTATGATCAAACTAAGTGGAATGACTGATAAGCAGACACAATGGAGACTTAATCCTCAAATTTTAAATGATAAAGCATGTTACAAATATCTTATCAAACAGATAAATATGTTTTTTGAGACAAATTACTGCCCTGAAATTTCTGCCTCCCTTCTTTGGGAAACATTTAAAGCATTTATACGAGGAGCGTTAATTTCCACACAAGCCTTTCGTAATAAAGAGAACCGCGCCAAACAACTGGTATTGGAAATGGAAATAAGGCAATTAGATATGGAAAATGCAATCGCGCCTTCTATGATAATACATAATAAAATTGCTGCACTCAAATATAAGTTAAACCAAATATACTCAGACCAAATTATAACATTTTATCAAAAGACTAAACAGTTACACTTTGAATTTGGTGATAAAACCACAAAAATTACCGGCACGCCAACTCCAGAAACAGGAAGGGGAAAAAACAATACATAAAATTAAATCAGATACGGGAGAAATATTAACACTACCCAAGGATATTAATGATAGATTCTCTCACAACTATCAAACACTTTACTCAACCAAAACGGCAGTGGGTTTTGCAGGAATGGAATTATTCTTACAGAATTGTAACCTTACTGGTTTGGACTTGAAAGAGAGGGAATTATTAGGGGCTGAAATATCAGTAAAAGATATTGAAGAATCTATTATTTCTTTAAGAAATGGAAAGGCCGCTGGCCCAGATGGTTTCAATAGTGAATTTTATTTTAAAAATTCATGATTTGATCTCGCCATGCCTACAGACATTATATACTAAAGCATTCACGCAACAGAAACTTTCAGAAACTTTAAATGAATCAACAATAATATTTATACCAAAAACGGATAAGGACCTTGAAGACCAAGGTTCATATAGAGCAATTGCTCTCTTAAACACCGATCAGAAAATATTAACCAAAATTTTAGCACATAGATTAAGCTTAGTGATTCATAAATTAATACACCCCGATCAAACTGGCTTTATTCCAAAAAGTTATTCATATTATAATCTGAGACAATTATTTAACATTATATACTCAAATCGAATAGCTAATGTAGATTTAGCAGTCATTTCGCTAGATGCTGAGTAAGCATTCGATCAAGTTGAATGGCCCTATTTATTTTCGGTGATGGAAACATTTCAATTAGGTGAGATGTTATGTACTTGGGTTAAGCTTCTATATACCAACCCAACAGCCAGAATAATGACAAATCAAATGTTATTTTTAAAAAAAATTGATTTATCTAAAGGTTGTAGACATGGATGCCCGCTATCCCCGTTACTATTCGCCCTAGTTATTGAACCACTAGCAGAAAGAGTTCGAGCACATCCAGAAATATATGGGTATAACACTAAATATACAGTTAATAAAATTTCTCTATGTGCAGATGATGTATTACTATATATTACAAATCCAGAAATTAGCATCCCTAACCTGTTAAATCTTATAACTCAATTCGGTTTATTCTCAGGATACAGAATCAATTGGAATGGAATCTAATTTAGATATATTGCAACAATCACCTTTTAAAATAGTGAATGAAAAATTTAAATACTTAGGAATTTATGTGACCAAGAAATATACTTCTTTATTTAATTCAAATTTCGTACCTTTACTTAATAAATTGCATAAGAATATTCAATATTGGAAAACACTTCCCTTTTCAATGCTCGGTAAAATTAACGCTATGAAAATGATTTTCCTTCCGCAACTTCTATACCTCTTTCAATCAATTCCAATATATCTCCCTAGAAATTTCTTTTAAAAAGTCTATTGAGACTCTATTGTAACAAGACTCTATTGTAACAAGTTTTATTTGGGATTATAAGAATCACAGAACAAGTAAAAAACACTTATGTAAACCCAAGATGAATGGAGGATTAGCCTTACCAAATTTCTTATTTTATTTCTGGGCAGTCAGTGTCAAAAACTTAAATTTCTGGTTGGAAGATCTGGATCAGCAACCAGATTGGTTAAAGATGGAAAAGGAGGATTGCCATTTGAAATTGGCCTGATTCTGTTAACTCCTACAAAATTGAATTAAAAAATCTATAGTGAAAATCCAAAATACATAGTGGTATTCAAATTTGGAAACAAATAAAAAAGGCATTAAAATTGGATAATTTATCACTTTCACTCCCTATTGCAAATAACCCTTCATTTAAGCCTTCAGTATTGGATAAAGGTTTTGCCCAATGGAAAAATTATGGAATTAAAAAGATGGGACATCTTTATAGAAAAGGTGTGTTCCTTTCGTTTCAGGAGGTACAACAGAATTATGGATTACATTCAAACAATTTTTTTAGATATTCACAACTGAAAGATTATGTTAAATCACATACACAAGAAAATAGAACTAGAGAGCCAGAGATTCTAGATGAATGTTTGAATAAACACCCCAACACAGTCAAATTAATATCTTACATTTATAATATTTTTTAGATAGTGAGAATCCATCGACGGAATTACATAGACAAGCATGGGAAAATGAATTATTTCAACCCATAACTAAAGATATTTGGGATGAAAGTTTACAACATATACATCAATGTTCGTTTAACGCCAGACATTCTTTAATACAATTTAAAATATTACATAGATTGCATTATTCTAAAACAAATTTAAATAGAATTTTTCATAATATTTCTCCTATCTGCGATAAATGTCAATATTCTGAGGCTAATTTAATCCATACCTTTGTAAATTGGATAAAAATTAAAACATTTTGGGTGGATATTTTTAAAATTATTTCCATAGTGGTTAATACTCAACTGGAGTCCGATCCTAAATTAATAATGCTGGGCACATCTGAACAATATCTAAAATTTACAATAAACCAAATAAATTGTCTTGATTATAGTATAATAACTGGGAAAAAATTAATATTAAATTTTTGGAAAACCCCGCATCCCCCACAATCAAAATGTGGATTATGGAGATGTCGGAGACCTTAAATCTGGAAAAAATTAGATTTGTCTTAATTGACAAACCAGAATTATTTACTAGAATATGGTCTCCATTCATAGATTATTTGAAGGGGTAGAATAGGCCGGTGCTGATACCTGACGGAAGCTTAAACCCAGGACTAGATGAATAGTTATGTTTTCTTACCTACGGACCTATCTCCTAAGTTGTATTATGAATAGTTTATTCTATTTTTCTAATTTTCTTTTCTTTTTCTTTATTTTCTCTATCTATTAAAAAAATAATAATTAGAGTCAATGTTAATATGTAACCAATAAATGAAGACCCCAGCTACATTGGTAGCGGAGTCCCTGGAATCCTGGATATTTAATATGTAACCATTTAACATTTGTAGTGGTTCGGACTATGATATGTACATGCCTCTAATAAAATTTAACTTTAAAATACATAAATAAATAAATAAAAGTATGCTCCTCAGTTCCAAAAACTCTCCCAGGGATGCACTTGATACCAGCTGCCTATTCCTACCCCATGCCTCCTCCTTTTTCCTTACCAGAGCCTCAATATTTCTCATCATTCAAGCTTCTTTACTCCCACTAGCTTTGGCAATCGCACTAACGGTAACATGCATAGACTGAACTTTGGATGACACTAAGTTGGGTGGTATTGTACATAGCAAAGATAGATATCTAATATTACAGCAGGATCTTGATCAGTTGGGCAAAGGAGCAGAGGAATGGTTAATGGAGTTTAATGCAGATAAATGAGAGGGGTTGCATTTTGGGAAGTCTAACCAGGACAGGACCTTCAATGTAAATGACAGGACTCTGGAGAGTGTTGTAGAGCAGAGTGATCAAAAAGTGCAGGTACATAATTCCTTGAAATTGGCGTCAAGGGAGATAAGGTGGTCAAAAAGGTTTTCAGCACATTGACCATCATCAGTCAAGGTTTGAGTGTACAAGTTGGGAAGTTATGGTACAGCTGTACATGGAGCCATCATGGAACTGAGGCCTCAGTTGAAGTATTATTTCAGTTTTGGTTACCCTATCATAGGAAAGATGTAGTTAAACTGGAAACAGTGCAGTGAGAATTTATGATGATATTATCAGACCTTGAGGGCCTGAGCTAGAGGGAGACTTTGGTGAGACTAGGACGGTATTCCTTGGAGTGTCAGAGGATGAGAGGTGACCTTATAGAGGTGTCTAAGATCATGAGGGGAATAGATAGACAGTCTTTTACCTTGGCCGTTTCCAGGCGGGGGTGGGGAAGTCCCCAAACTTGAAGCTGCATTATTTATTAAATACATTTAATATAGTCACCAGCGAGCACCTTCCATGCCACAAAACAATTTCCAACACTGCTACGATTTCTGCTGCATGTCTTGGGTTCTGTGGTGAGTTCCAAAACCCATCGCTATCTCCACTACGCCCGGCCCTGATGCACATATGTTTCCTCACATTTGTGTTCCGTTACGTGCGAATCTCCAAAGATGCTAGCCAATACCGGTCAGTTAACATACTCATTGTCCTTACCTTAACTCATTGGGGCTCTCAAAAACCGCTAGCCGTAAACCACTATTGAATAGGATTAGGAATACTTTATTGTCACATGTGACTAGACACAGTGAGATTCTTTGCTTGCATACACAATGTATACAAATACAGTAGCAGCCACCTACAGCGTTGACAAAGTTACAAAGCACGCCACCTCCCCCTTTTGTCCCCCCCCCCCCCCAACAGTTCCCCCATGCTGGTTCCCCATTATCCTTTGGCCCCCCCCTTGTCAATTGTTCTCCTCCCTCC
Source organism: Raja brachyura (assembly GCA_963514005.1). The sequence continues at coordinate 33,061,991 of OY740799.1, forward strand.
TCCCTCACAACGGTCCCCCCGACACTAGGTCCTCCATTGTTCTTCCCCATCCCTCTCACAACGGTCCCCCCCACACCGGGTCCTCCATTGTTCTTCCCCTCCCCCCCCTCACGGTGGTCCATCCAGGCTCTCGTCGACCATAGGCCAACCCGCGAGGCCTGGTCGCCGCTGCGAGGTTCCACCACCGCCGAGGTCCCATCGTCGCAAGGCTTCACCGCTGCCACCGCCAAGGCCTCACCGCTGTCGACGCCCCACTTCACGCCTCCGCGATGCCGACCCGGGTCCCTGCTGTGGGCTCCGTCAGCCGCTTCACCTGACCTGGGTTCTACCTGCGTGGCCACAACCCGGCCTTCGACGCGGTGATCCGGGAGGCGTCGAGACCGCGGCACCTCAATAAAGGTCTCCGGTCGCATTCCCAGTCCTCAGCCGCAGCCCGTCGGGAAGCCTTTCTGGCTGTGCGAGCACAGGTACCTTCATTAGCCATATATCCCGTGGGGCCAGGTTGTGATCTCGTGTCAACATTATTAACATAATAATTATTCTTAGCTTTTGTACCCAGTTAAGGATGGAGCCAAAAAGTCTTGGCCTTTGGGTAATAAAAATTAAAGTACAGATTCTGTAATTTGCATATCAATTTACCTCACCCTTGTACTTCATTAGTAAATATCTTTTTGGTCTATAAATGCCCCATTGTACCAATTTAATAGTAAGATTAAATGATAACTTACCAGTTTGAAGTTTGATCATTATTTTATGAGGAGTTACGATGAGGAATTTAGTGAAGACCCCGCCAGCACGCATGCGATACATTCTTCAAAGTGGCGGTGTAAAATCACAGATAGCAGTATTGACTGAAGTTAGTAAGATTTAAGAGAACTAACATACCAGTTGACCTTATGATAGAGGGTTGGGAGCTGAGGGCATGAAATCCCTCATCATAACTCCTCATAAAATAAGGATCAAACTTCAAACTGGTAAGTTCTCGTTTAATATTATTATTTTACTTCAGAGTCACGTGAGTGACTTCGTGAAGATTTCAAAGCTCTGTGATTTCATGCCCTGGAAACGGGTCCATGCTCACACACTGCCATAATGACTAATGGAGGAAGTATGTTAACGTATTTCAGACTTGAAACAGAGCTGAAAAACAATAATGTATTTATTAACAAACAAACAATAAACCCCTAACTTCAGGGAGGTAGGAAACAGAACTTAAAATAGTGTCTGCAAACGTTGCATGTGTGGCCACAGGTTTATGATAAAACCATTGAAAGGTAATCTCATTGGACCAACTTGCTGTTGCGAGGATGTGGTCCATGGGAACTTCCATGATCCTCGCCGCTGATGTGGACGCAGCCCTGGTAGAATGAGATTTAAAAACGTCAGTGTCTACCCCTGCTGCATCCAACACCACCCTGAGCCACCTTGAAATAGTCTGGACAGTTGCCCTATGGTGAGGTGGTTTAAAACTGAATGACACCAAAGAATGGGATCCCACTCCAAGCCTGAGGTAGGATGCAAAGCACTCCTCGCGCAGTTGATGGCACCATAACTGAGGCCCTCATCGTAGTGCAGGCCCGCCAGGAATTCCAGGACATCCGTGATGGTAGCAGAGTTGTAAGTGGTACCAGTCCTACAACACAATACCTCCCATTTCTTAACATGGGTAAGGTATTGTCTCCTTGTGGACTCTCTGCACGACGCCGTGATGATATCCATTGTCCTGTTCGACAGCCCGAACTCCAGAAGTGGCCTTTTCAGAACCTGCAAGCCAACAGGTTCATGTGACCATGGCATGGATGATTTTCCCCTTTACGGGATGAATCCAGAGATTCGGGCGTTTGGGAACTGGAAGACCTGGTTCCTTTACCATGTCGAGGACCACTGGGAACCATGGCTGTGTAGGCCAGTTGGGTACTATCAGTATCCCTGATGCGGAGTCTAATTGGATTTTCCACGATACCCGACTGATGAGGCAGAAAGGGGGGAATGCATATAAAAGCAAATTCCCCCAATGTAGCGAGAAAACGTCCATCGCTACTGCCCCAGGGTCTGGTTCCCATGCGACATATGTTGGTATCTGATGGTTAAGTCTAGATGCAAAAAGGTCAATATGTGGCATTCCATATTGAGCTATAATGTCAGTAAATACCTGGTGGTTCAACATCCATTCGGTGTTGTCATTGAATATGCGTGACCTGGTGTCCGCCACTGTATTTTGCTTACCCGGAAGATAAGTGGCTGAAATCCAAATGTTTCTTTCTATGCATCAGTGCCAAATTGTATTTGCCCATTCATCACAAGATATTGACTTGATACCAGCCATATGGTTTTAATATGCCACCACTGTGGTGTTGTTTATTTGTAGACGAACATGCAGATGATGCATGTCTGCACAGTAGGGCCGTAGCCCGTGAAACGCTCCCAACATTTCTAAATAGTTTATACCACGTGCCTGAAGTAATGTAGATTCATGCGAATTCCATCTACCGCCACAACTAGAGGTGGTATCGGTAGCTCCCCAACCGTGAGTACTGGCGTCAGTTTGTAACACGACTGAAGGATTTGTAACTGTGATGGGATTAAAGCAATGTCGAATGTTGCTAATCCACCATCGTAGTTCGATTTTTGCTTTGGCCGGTAGCTGCATAGGCCTGTCAAAATGACCAGCATTGAATGCTGAGATTTTAGCTCTTTGTAAATTTTGATAATGTAATGGTCCTTAATGACCAGATATGAATGCTGAGATTTTAGGTCTTTGTAAATTTTGATAATGTAATGGTCCATAATGTGTAGCGGGAAATGTAGCCACAAGCATTCCAATTACCCTGCAGCGGCTGAATGGTTGGTTTGTTGGCGCAAACAAGGCTATTGCATGCCTCTATTAAATCTGTTGCCTTGTTTTTTGGCAAAGTGACAGTCATGTGAATTGTGTCAATCGTGAACCTCAGATAGTTCATTACGACAGAGGGCATTAACTTGGATTTATCTGGATGGATGATAAAACCCAGCTTTTGAAATAGCAACATGGTGGCTGTCACAGCTAATTTAGCCAATTCCAAGGTTTTTCCCACAATTAAGATGTCATCAAGATAAGCCATGACAATATGGTTTTGTTTTTGTAACAATGCCAATGTCGGTTTCAATATTTTGGTAAATAACCTGGGAGTTGTTGTTACTCCATTAGGCAGCGCTCTATACTGCCATAGCTGCCCCATCCAGATAAAATTCAAATATCTGCGGTGATCTTTATGTATGGGTACTGAATAGTATGCATCTTTAAGGTCGATGCAGGACATGAAGCACCCTCTGGAAACTAGTTGTTTGGCAGTTACAAATGTTCCTATTTTGAAGTGGGTATATTGCACAAAAGTATTCAGCTGGGTTAAGTCAATGATAATGCAGCATCCACCATCTTTTTTGGTTTTGGTGAAGATGTTTGATACAAACTCAAGAGGTTCATGTTTAGTTGTCTCTATTACTTCCTTGGTATATAATCTAAATAGTTCCGCATGTCCTTCCACTTTCTCCTTTTGAGAAAGCACAAATTTCCAGCTAGGTACATGTTGAACTGGTGGGAGGAGTTTGTTAATGAATTCAGTTTTATATCCCTGAATACTGTGCAATATAAAAAGGTCAGAAGTTATGGAACTCCATATATCCCCAAACAAGTGTAACCTACCCCCCACTTGTGAAGTTATATATGTGGTATTCCCAAGGCAACCAGACCCACATACCTCCATGGTTACCGGTGGCGTTTGGTCGGGTTCTTCTGTCCTTGGCTCTTGGGAGGTGGAGGCGCTGTGGTGTGGGGTTGATGCATCTTCCACGAAGGTCGCTCTGGACCATGGCCTAAAAAAGACCTCTGCGTAAATGGTGCGACCTTCGGAGTTTCACCCGCCATCCTGTCTGTGTGGAAGTGGGGCCTGTTGGTGGTTGCATACGGATGTTGTCGCCGGTATGCTGTTGACCTGTTGGTGGAAGGTGGCTTTATCATGTCCACTACTTTAGCCTCCTCATCCAGGTCCTTGACCTGTTTAGGCAGGTTGTCTCCAAACAGCAAATTCGGCGGTGGTGTACTGCTGGCTTTGCACAACCCCGCAAATTTGGGGTTGAGCATTGGACGGATCGTGCTCTTCCTGAAACAATTCATTTCAAATTGCATGTTGCAAAACAGAGCTAATGCGTCCTGTTGATCCTACGTCATATCCGTGCCATCGATAGACCTGCTGAACGCAGTGATTCCTGCGGTTAGCAGTTTCAGAATTTTCTGCATCCTTATTTCCTGTGCCCTGATGCTGGGGCTTATGTTCCCCCAGATGGGGATGTTGACAGTTCAGAGTGTTCAGAGACACACAGTTCTCCGGAGCAAGGTATCTGCCTGTAGTATCGATCATTACCAGCTCCTGCAGCTGGTGCGTAGTTCAGTAGTTAATACTTGCTGCCAGCTGCGGCTGTAGTGGCTGTCCTTTCTCGGATGGTTTAGCAAACTTGGATACCGTACCCAGAAGTTCCTCTTCTTGCACTCCCTGCAATTTTGGTTCTTCAGTCAACCCCTCTTCGAAGTCAGCCCAGCCCTGACTCCTAACGCTCCCCTCCGAAGAGGGAGAGACATTGGGCAGCCCTCAATAGGATGCTGCTGTGGGCCTGCGAGGAGGCCCACGGGGGCCAGACTCCTACTGGAGTAGGTCCCTCTGGAGCAATTGCTCCATCATCCGCTCCATGCGGGAAATACGATCGCCGTCGCTATCTACGAACGGCAGGTCGTCATGCCCGGACTCAGATGAGTCAACTGGGCTGCCCGACTTCCGAGGCCTGACCGCCAGTCCGCGGTGGTCTTCCGGACTGTAGCAGTAGGAAGTTGGTGCCTGCCATTTCAACAGGGCTGCCCGACTTCCGCGCGGCTTGACCACAAGTCCGCCGTGGTCTTCCGGAGAGAGTCGGGGCCTGCCGATTAAACGGGGCTACCCGGCTTCCGCGCTGCCTTACCGCCAGTCCGCAGTGGTCTTACGGACTGTAGCAGTATGAAGTCGGGGGCTGCCGTATGTTCAACGGCCAGCTCCGGAGTATTTGGTCGCTGATGTTTCTCCGAGATCCCGCGGCCCTCCCTGGCATGCCTGGAAGCAGCCCTTTTCTTGCCTCAAGCTTTCTCCATGCTCGATTCTTGGGTGCTCTGTAACAAAAAATTGAAAACAGAGCACCTAAACCAATACAAGGTTAGCTAAACTTACCTGAGGGTTGTAGACATAGACATAGACATAGAAAATAGGTGCAGGAGGAGGCCATTTGGCCCTTCGAGCCAGCACAGTCATTCAATATGATCATGGCTGATCATCCGCTCTCAATAACCCGTGCCTGCCTTCTCCCCATATCCCTTGACTCCACTAGCCCCTAGGGCTCTATCCAACTCTCTCTTAAATCCATCCAGAGATTTAGCCTCCACTGCCCTCTGTGGCAGGGAATTCCATAAATTCACAACTCTCTGGGTAAAAAAGTTTTTTCTCACCTCAGTCTTAAATGACCTCCCCTTTATTCTAAGACTCTGGTTCTGGACTCACCCGACATTGGGAACATTTTTCCTGCATTTAGCTTGTCCAGTCCTTTTATAATTTTATATGTTCCTATAAAATACCCCCTCATCCTTCTAAACTCCAATGAATACAAGCCTAGTCTTTTCAATCTTTCCTCACATGACATCCCATTTCGCCATCTCAGGGATCAATCTCGTGAACCTACTGCTACTCGTGAATCTGCTACTACCAGGTGCTCCTCAACTGACAATGGGGTTACGTTCCCATAAACCAATCGTAAATCAAAAATATTGTTAGTCGAAAATGCATTTAATACACCTAACCTACCATCAGGGTTCGACCCTCAGGCACTAGCGGGTTTTCATTTTCCAGGTTAGTTTCCCCTCCCTCCCTCAATTCTTCAGAGACATCAGAAAGACATCCTTGCCATAGAGGGGGTACAGAGAAGATTCACCAGACTGATTCCTGGGATGTCAGGACTTTCATATGAGGAAAGATTGGATAGACTCGGTTTGTACTCGATGGAATTTAGAAGATTGAGGGGGGATCTTATAGAAACCTACAAAATTCTTAAGGGGTTGGACAAGCTAGATGCTGGAAGATTGTTCCCGATGTTGGGGGAGTCCAGAACAAGGGGTCACAGTCTAAGGATAAGGGGGAATTCCTTTAGGACCGAAATGAGGAAAACATTCTTTACACAGAGAGTGGTGAGTCTCTGGAATTCTCTGCCACAGAAGGTAGTTGAGGCCAGTTCATTGGCTATATTTAAGAGGGCGTTAGATGTGGCACTTGTGGCTAAAGGGATCAGGGGGTATGGAGAGAAGGCAGGTACGGGATACTGAGTTGGATGATCAGCCATGATCACATTGAATGGCGGTGCAGGCTCGAAGGGCCGAATGGCCTACTCCTGCACCTATTTTCTATGTTTCTATGTTTCAGTTCTCTCCCCCTCCCTCTTTCCCTCCCCTCAGATACCTTGCATACAAAACAGCTGACTCAATGGACTTTACATCGATAAATAGGAGAGAAAGTGCACAGGCTAGCATTAGATACCAACAAGGCAGCTCAGGTGAGCGAGTGCATCTGCTCAACAGACCACGTGTAAATCTACTGAAAATATACTACGGGAAAGCAATTTTAAGTAAACAGTAAAGCATTACCGCTTCGATTATCAACGCTGCCACGAGTCGTAAGTCGAGGAGCATCTGTACTCTGTAATCACCAGTGGCAGGCAGGCAGGCAGATCCTACATCTGATACAACAGCGTGCATGCATGTTGCATCTGCTGTTGACACCACACACGTCATTCACCTGTCATCCAATCACAGGCTCCCTTATGCACATCAGTTGTATGCTATATTTTGCCAATTCTTGCCAAAACAAAAAGTTTCAATAACGTCTGGTGTTGTTCGGTTGGCATGTGCAAATATGGATAAACCTGCAAAAAAGAAAAGACTGCAGCTATAACAGGCAATGGGAAGCAAAAAGAATGTGGGTTAAGCCCGTCAGCAGTGACTCGACGACCTTCTGTACTATATGCCGTCGGGAATTTTCAATTGGTCATGGAGGTGAGAATGACCTAACTCAGCATGCTTCCACAGAAGTGCACAAGACGGCCACACTAGCTAAAGGCGCAAGCAATATTGGTGCTTTCTTCGTGAAATCTCCAGCGGAAAATGACAAAATCGCGGCAAGTGAAGCCTCGTATGTGTACCATACAGTGAAACACGGATTCAGCTACAACAGCACTGACTATCTTGCTAAGCTCAATGTAGGTATGTTACAAAACTTACCTTTACCGGCGCTGCACTTCTGCCGCTCCCCGTGTGCGCGACTTTCGCGCCTTGCAGAGGGGGGCGGGCTTAAAGTGCCGTTTTTCCACAGGCAGGACAAATCGATGAATGTCGGGCGATTTGGTTGCTGAAGAAAAATCGCTCCGACATTTCATCAATGGTGGTATTTTTAAATTACTCTAGATTATTTATTAACTAGAGTAATTTAAAAATCACCTTCAAAAGCCGTGACCGCAGACAACCGGAAGCATTTTGCGTAGGGAAGAAAAAAAGGTAAATAGCTTATTTTTATATTAAAAGTTGGTTTTTCGGGAGGCATTAATAATATTTTTATGTTGCGAAATGGGGTCCCCAAAAAATGTATGAACAAACAATATTTTTCCCCCCGACTTCACCGCTAACCGCAACGTTCTAATCCACCGCATTCCGCTAAAACCCACTCGCTAGTTGATTTAAATGGCCATTAATTTACAGCATAAAACACTAAAATCCTTCCATTTGGCCCAGAAATTCATGAAAATGAGATTTAAAAATTATGTTATATTGTGGATTATTGTGTGAATGTTATTTGGACACTTAGGCAATTTTTAAAAAGTTTATCTTTTCTTAAGAAATTGATAGATGTTTAGATCTACTCATTGAATTTTGTAATTAGCTACAATTAGATAACTAACTAATTATATGCTTTAATTTCAGGTCATCCAAGTAAGATTGTTTAATATTTGTTTCGGAATGCTTCAATCTATAATAACTGAAAATTTCATTGAGTTCTCTTAATTTTTAAGAATGTTATGGACATTTAACTTTTCCAGATCACAGCTTTTGAGTTAAGTCAATTGAAAGGCAATGGGAAGCAAGATGCTCATTTCCGAGTATGAAAATGGTCATAACTTTCTTAATACTGAAGATATGAAAGTAAATTAGGTGTCAAATTAAACTTCTTTTTATGCTTTATCTGATGGGATAAATTGCAGACTTGATTTTTAAAATCTCAAAATTTTGTAACATTGCTACTCAATGGTGCTTTGTTTTATGACTCAAATGTTGCGAAGAAGATGCACTTGGTAAGAACGAAAGTTGAGATTATTACAAAGAATGTTTTAGGACCAAAGAGTGTGCGGGATATTATGGATGATCTGTCCCCGGCTGAAGAAGGTGAGCCCGCGGAGCCCATGTATTTCTCAGTTGCCACCGATGCCTCAAACAAGGGAGAAAGGGAAATGTTTTCAGTGCATGTGAGATATTTCTCTGTGTCTGATGGAGTGCAGACCGCTCCTCAGGTCCGTAACCCTCCCAATCCACAAGATACTGACAACCACGACCACGCCGCCGCATCCCCAGCAACCGGCTGACCGTATACACTGGACCCCCATCAAGGAATCGGTGGGGCGGAGGGGGTGTGGAGGCAGGGACCAGAGAACTCTCCTTAACTGGCTTCAGTCGGGAGACATGGAAGGTAGGGTGGACCCTCATGGCACGGGGGAGTCTGAGACGAACCACCACAGGATTCATGACCTTCGATATCAGGAAAGGACCAACAAAACGAGGAGCCAGCTTCTGGGATTCCATCCTCAGAGGTAAGTTTCGAGTGGAGAGCCACACCTTTTGGCCCGGCGAGTATACTGGAGCCGGCGTTCTTCCACGATCAGCCATCCTCTTGTAATGCGCAGAACTGCACATCTGACGATCCCCATTCCAAACCTTGCGACAGCGACGGATGAGAGCCTGAGCGGAGGGCACACTGGACTCCTTCTCCACAGCAGGGAACAATAGCGGTTGATAACCATAGGCACACTGGAATGGAGAGAGACCAGAGGATGAGCAAGGGAGTGCGTTGTGTGCATACTCCACCCAAATAAGGTGTTTGCTCCAAGTTGAAGGATTCTGTGCTACCAAGCACCGCAGTCCTGTCTCCAATTCCTGGTTAAGGCATTCAGTCTGTCCATTGGATTCCGGGTGATAACCAGATGTAAGCCTGACCGTGGCGTCCAACAGAGAACAAAACTCCTTCCAAAACCTGGACACGAACTGAGGCCCCCTGTCAGACACAATGTCTCTGAGAAATCCATGAATTTGAAAAACATGAGAAAACACGACCTCTGCCGTCTTCCTGGCGGAAGGAAGCTTGTGCAACGGAATGAAATGGACCATCTTAGAAAATCTGTCCACCACAGTCATGACTGTGGTGTTGCCTTCAGAAGAGGGCAGGCCCATGACAAAGTCCATGGAGATCTCTGACCAGGGGCATGAGGGGACAGGCAGTGGATTCAGGAGGCCAAAGGCAGGCCGACGCGAGGTCTTGTTCTGAGCTCAAATACTGCAGGGGCGACGTACTGCTTAATCCCCCTCTCCATGGAAGGCCACCAAAACCGCTGTTTGGCCACAAACAGGGTTCGGCTGACACCGGGTCCGAGACGTATGAGCCCAGTGAATCACCTGCGAACGAAGAGACTTGGGAACAAACAGATGATTAGAAGGACACCCTAGCGGAGACTGAACACCAGCAGTAGCCTCGGAAACTCTCCTCTCAATCTCCCAAGTAACCACCCCAACAAAACAGGAAGCAGGCAGAATGGGAGTTGAAACCTTAGGGGACGGGTCAGGATCAAACTGTCTGGAGAGAGCATCAGGTTTGCCATTCTTGGCACCAGGGCGGAAAGATAGTACAAAATCAAATCGATTAAAGAAGAGAGCCCACCTTGCTTGGCGCGAGTTGAGGCGTTTGGCTGACTTGATGTATTCCAGGTTCTTGTGGTCTGTCCAAACTCGAAACAGCTGCTTGGTACCCTCCAACCAATGTCTCCATTCCTCCAAGGCTGCTTTAACCACTAACAGTTCCCGGTTACACACATCATAATTTCTCTCAGCAGGAGAAAACTTTCTTGAGAGGAAAGCACAGGGATGTAGTCGACCATCTGTGGCGGACTTCTGGAAGAGTACGGCCCCGATGCCCACACCCGAGGCATCCACCTCAACCACGAACTGGAGTGACGGGTCAGGGTGAACCAGGATGGGGGCTGAAGAGAAGCTCCTCTTGAGTCTCATAAATGCAGTTTCTGCTTGAGGGGACCAAGAGAAAGGCACGTGGGGTGAGGTGAGAGCATGGAATGGTGCAGCAGTGACACTAAAGTTCCGGATAACTTCCTATAAAAATTAGTAAACCCAAGGAACCCCTGAAGTCGCTTACGACTGGAGGGTGCAGGCCAGGTGGCCACAGCACTGACCTTGCCCGGGTCCATCTGTATACCCTCAGATGACACAACATAACCAAGGAATTGAACAGTGTTAACATGAAATTCACATTTATCAGCTTTCACAAACAGATCATTCAAGAGCAAACGTTCCAGCACCTGGTGTGCATGCTGCACATCGGAAGTTTCATCTGGAGAAAAAATCAAAAAGTCATCAAGGTACACAAACACAAATTTGTTCAGTATGTCCCGTAATCCATCGTTAACCATGCCTTGAAAAACGGCTGGAGCATTAGTAAGACCTAACAGCATGATCCGATATTCATAATGACCACTGGGTGTGTTAAACGCAGTCTTCCATTCATTCCCCTCCCTTATCCTTACCAGATGATAAGCATTTCTAAGATCTAACTTAGTGAATATTTTAGCATCCTTTAACAGTTCAAATGCAGAGGAGATAAGAGGAAGAGGGTATCTGTTCTTAACAGTAATGTCACTGCAGTCTATGCAGAGCCGAAGTGTTCCATCCTTCTTATCCACAAAGAAGAATCCAGCTCCTGCAGGAGAGGAAGGCCTGATGATCCCAGCAGCAAGGGCGTCGTCAATGTACTTTTCCATAGCGAGCCGCTCAGGTAAAGACAAGGAATAAAGACGACCCTTAGGAGGCACTGTACCTGGCAGAAGGTCAATGCAGCAGTCGTATGGTCTATGTGGTGGAAGAGAGGTGGTCTTGGCCTTGTTGAATACCTCCTTTAGGTCTAGATAACATGAGGGAACCTTGGTGAGATCTGGAAAATCCCCCTCCTTTGAACGGGAAGGCTGCCGGAGGGTGGTCCTGGGAGATCCCAGCAAACTGCTCCTTGATGGATCCTTCCAAGACTCAGGAGAAGAATAATGTAGATAGACGAGTTTACAGTTACTACCCCAAGAAATTACCTCCCCAGTACCCCAGTTCATGTGAGGATTATGGTAAGACAGCCAAGGGAGCTCCAAAACCACAGGATGAAGAGAACAGTAGAGGAGATGAAAACTGATGGTCTCCAAGTGATTACCTGACACGATGAGTTGAACAGGTTGAGTTTGGTGAATCACCCTGTACATTAGGCGCCCATCCAGTGCACTAGCCTCCTGAGGATCTTAAGCTGTTCACGTTCCAGCTTCAATTCATCAGCCAAGTGAATGTCCATGAAGTTCTCATCTGCCCCAGAATCAACCAAAGCCTGCAGGGAGTGCCACTGGGAATGCACCAACAATTGTACAGTAGTGAGTTGACGAGAGGAACGGCTCATAGGAGTGGTACAGCTCACCAATGTCCTCTCTTTCATTGGTGAGCCTTGTCTTTCACTGAACACTGAACAAATGTTCCAGTTCACCACAGTAAAAACACCTCCCCTCCCTTAGGCGGCGCTGCCGTTCCTCCGGGCTGAGTTTGGCTCGTCCCACCTGCATGGGCTCCTCCGGTGAGACAGGTGGCGCTGTAGACTGACTGGATCGGCCGAGAGGGACGAAGTCCCGACCGTAAGGCGAAGGGCGACGCTGCTGCCACTGTTGGGAGGACCGAACTGCCGCCGATCTCCTCTCTCGCTCTCTTTCTCTGAGCCTAGCATCAATTTGGACAGCCAGGGAAATCATAGACTCGAAGTCGGAAGGCAGGGTTAGTGGAGCTAACTGATCCTTGATAGCTTTAGAAAATCCATTGCGAAAAGCATCCAACAAAGCAGACTCATTCCATCCACTCTTAGCAGCAACAGTTCGAAATTCAATAGCAAAATCCATAACTGAGCGATTACCTTGTTTCATGGAGACCAGGTTCTGTGAAGCCTCTCGGCCAGGATTGGAGTGATCAAATGTGCGGGACAGAGCTTCCATGAACAGGACCGACGTCTGGCAACCAGGAGAATTCCGAGCCCATTCCGCCGTGGCCCACGCCTCCACTCCACCCGACAGGTGCGTGATGATAAAGGCTCCCTTGATCATTCTGATGGAAAGGAAGCCACTTGAAGTTCAAAATGCAGCCCACACTGAACCAAAAAAGGTCTACACTTCTCCGATTCCCCCGAAAAGTGTTCTGGCCTTGCCAAGTGGACAAATGGAGACGCTGCGGCAACCGTGGCCATCGGAGCCCCTGGAGACACAGACAAGGAAGCAGGCTTGGCAGGCACGGCAGCCGCAGTAGGAAACAAAGAATTCATTCGAGCAACCAGGTCTTCAAATCGAGAACTATAAGTGTTAACCTGTGAACGCTCCTAAAGTCTACAATTAATTAGGAAGCTGGTGATCCACTGACAGAGGGGTTCAGTCAACTCGGAAAGCTTGGAGTGTAGTAGCTCCGGCACAATGTTATTGAATGCAGAGCTAAAATCAACAAACAAAATCCTCACATAGGTCCCCTGGCGGTCTAGGTACTGTAGGATGAAGTGCAGGCCCAGGTTGACTGCATCATCCACAGATCTATTGGCCCAATATGCAAACTGCAGAGGGTCCAGCAGGGGGTTCGTGATATTTTTCAGCTTGGCCAGCACATGCCCTTCAAGGATCTTCATGACTACAGAGGTCAGTGCGACAGGCCTGTAGTCATTCAGACCAGTTATCCTTGCCTTTTTAGGTACAGGGACAATAGTGGAGACTTTGAAGCAGGCAGGGACAGTACAGGTTTGCAGGGAAAGGTTGAAAATGTATGTGCAGACCGGTGCCAATTGTTCGGCACAGAGCTTGAGAGTAGAGAGAGAAACATTGTCCAGTCCTGGAGATTTCCAGGTTTTCGGTCTTCTGAAAAGCTTCTCCACCTCTTCTATTTTTATTGTTGATGATGGAGAAGTTGTGCAGCACAGAAGGTGTGGGTAATTGGGTGTGAAGTGGTGATTGGAGAGGGCTGAGTGGGAAAGAGTCCAGTCTTTTCAGACTGGAGTCTTGTTTTAAGTATGTGTGAAGTGTGTGAATGGGGAGGAGTGGGTGTAGAAGGGCCCAGTCTTTGCAGACTGAGGTCAGACTGTAAGTGGGTGAGAAGTGTTGGTTGGGGTAAAAAAGCTGGAGGAAACAAAGCTCTGCATAACATATGTTTACAGGGAAGTCCAAAAGTTCAAAATGAAGATGCTTCAGCGTAAACAGGACCAGATACCAGACCAGGCAGCTAATGGACAAACAAGTGCCAGCACAAAGGTCCAAGCAGCAACAGGACTGTGAAGTTCTATGACTCTGCATTACATACATTGACAAGTGGTTTGATTTCGCAGCAGAAAATGTAATGCTGAAACGGATCGGCCTCTATGAGGAGCTCTCCTTCACTGACCTACAAACCTGTACGTCTTTGGAGTGTGAGAGGAAACCGAAGATCTCGGAGAAAACCCACGCAGGTCATGAGGAGAACGTACAAACTCCGTACAGACAGCACCCGTAGTCAGGATCGAACCCGGGTCTCCAGCCCTACATTCGCTGTAAGGCAGCAACTCCCCCTGCGCCACCCCGGTAAAACAGAAACAAGCCCTTCGACCCAATCCATCCAAGCTGACCAAGATTCCACAAATTACCGAGTCCCCTTTACCTAAGCCTGGCCTATATTCCTGCAAACCTTTCCGATCCATGACCTAGATCATCATTGACAATTGCTTTGTTGCACAATTGCTGCAGATGTTTATCGTAAATGAACTAAATTTTCACAGACGCCACAGAGCCAGTTCTTCAGTTTTAATTACACGTTTTGCGCATACAGTCATTATTCTCAGAGGTATGTGCAATTGAGCATTCTGATCATATTAACATTCTTTGAAGGATAGGACAATTAATTTGTATTATCATCCATGTGGGACAATACCAAGTCTTGGAATTCTGCAAAATCATTACGTTTTTCCAAACAATGGAAGTAGACAGAGCTACCAGAGCAGCAACAAATATTATGTGCTTCTGCTCATTCTGCAATTCTTCTTATCGAGTCCATATCATAAGATTAGAAATTGTTCCAGTTTAAAACTAATTTATCAGTCAACAGGGACTGTATTATAGCTCAGCAATCTGTACTGAAATATAACTACCTACAATCATGCTTCAAAGGATGTGGCCCAACTGCAATCAAAGCAGGATGTAAGTTTTAAGCTGTATTCCTGCACTCTTGGATGTCTCAATTAGGTTTACAGGCCAACAGTCAATGCTTCAAGTATCTTGTCATACATGACTACATAACTTTGTCTGGAGGTTAGAGAACAGAAACAGGCCCTTTGACCCAATCCATCCAAGCTGACCAAGATGCCCCAAATTACCGAGTCCCTTTTACCAAAGCCTGTCTTATATTCCTGCAAACCTTTCCTATCCATGTACCTATCCAAATGTCTTTAAATGTTGTTATTATACCTGCCCCAACTGCTTCCTTTGGCAGCATGTTCACCCTATGGGTGAAGAAGATCACCCTATGTTCCCATTACTCTTTCCCCTTGTACCTTAAGTTCTTGATTCCTCTACCTGGATAAGACGCTTGTTCATGCACCCCATCTATTCCCCTCATGATTTTATACACATCTATAAGACAGTTCCTCCTCCTCATGTACACCAAGGAATAAAGTCCCAGCCTGCCCAATCTTTTCCTAAAGCTCAAGTCCTGACAACATTCTTGTAAATCTTCTCTACTCTTTCCAGCTCAATGGCACCTTTCCTCCAGCAATATGATCAAAACTGACCACAATACTCCGTGCAGCCTTACCAAGGGCTTGGATAACAGTAACATAATTCCCTAACTGCTATACTCAATTCCTTGATTGATGAAGCCATTATGCCAAAAGCCATCTTCATGTCTACCTATGATGCCACTTTCAGGGAATTATGTTAGTACTCCTAGATCTCTCCATTCTTCACTACAAGGCTGTACAGTGGTGCAGCTGACTCACAGTGTCAGAGACCCAAGTTCGATCCTGACATCAGGTGCTGACTGTGTGGAGTTTCTACGTTCTCTCTGACCGTGTGGGCTTCCTCCGGGTACTCCAGTTTCCTCCCACATCCCAAAGACATGCGGGTTTGTAGGTTAATTGGCCTCTATAAATTGGCTCTACTGTGTAGGGAGTGGATGCAAAAGTGGGATAACATAGAAATGGTGAGAATGGGCTATCTATGGTCAACATGAACTGAATAGGTCAAAGAGTCTTTTTCCATGTTGTATCTTTAACCTAAATTAAACACCACTACCATTCACTGTGGAGATCCTGCCTGAGTTTGACTTCCTGCAGTGCAACACCTCGCATTTATCCTTGATATTATTGTTTTTGGTGATCGAGATGCTGATATACCTCCAATTTGTTGCAAGTTTTTTCAGCAAACTGGGTAACATGGCTCTTTACAAATAGGACATCTTACATGAATATCATAAAGATGTTGCATCCTTTTTAAAAGCATACCAAGAATAGTATGATAATAAAGGGCAAGGTAAAGGAAAAACAATTATGAGAGAAAATATATGCTAAATAGGATTAAAAGTTAAATTTATATAAAATATACCAAGTAATTTGGGAGGACAAATCTACAAAAAGATACAACCATTGGTGGCAGTGATGCATATTGGTGGTTTCTAAATTAATAGAAAATAAAATCAAACAAATTCATAACTCCACCTTAACCTGAAGGCGACCTCTCAATTGCTTTTTCAATTTAAACTAAAACTTAAAAAATAAACGATTATTGCAAGCTTTGTTACTTTGGAACTCTGATGTGTTAAAGTTCAGCAACTGCTTTTGGTTGATCAGAGTCTTAGCGCTTGCAAAGAGAAAATGGCCAGTGAAAAGAAGGTCGGAAGCTGATACTTTGTCCCTGAGTCAGACTCGCTGTACAAGGGGCACTTTAGTACAAACGTGTACTGGTGGTCACAGGGAGATCTTTCAGCCAACAAACAGGAGCGGTCGTCTAGTCTCCGTACATCCTCACATTAAGCAAGCGATCTCCAAACTGGCGAAGTCAAACCCTTCAATAAGACTCGTGGATGATGATTAACCATCAGCAGTGAGTTTATTTTACTTGTACAAGGAGAGAGTTCAGGGTTACCAACTTTCTCACTCCCAAGTAAGGGACAAAAGGTGGCGTGTCACGGCGGTATGGGTATGGTGCAGATGCAGGATGAAGTGACTGAGGGGGCTGGCAGCTAGCAGATGGTAACAGAGAGAGAAAAAAAACTCTTAATGGGTAAACAAATCCAATACATGAACCATGTATACATATTTTCAGTGTTATATATGTAATGTAACACCAAATTATAACAAAGTATAATACAGAGCCGAATCTGACTACCAGACATAAAATAACACCAAATGACCCCATCTGTCTGTGCCTATAGAGTAGACATATTTCATTGGAAAAGAGGAAAAGAGGGGGGGAAGGGGCGGGGGGGGGGGGGGGGTCACCAAGTCTACTTTTTCCATGGATATTTCTTGCTGTGCTTGACAGATTCAAGCACTCCTTTGTCCTTTTGCACAGCCAGAGAGAAGTCCTTACATGACAAGTCACTCCACAGATATTTGAAGTTCATTTTTGATCAGCTCTGTACTGCATCTGTTTTCCACTACAGGTTCCACGCTGTATCTCTAAACTACTGCGATGGGAATATTTATTTTCAGGTAAGAATACAAGGTGCCCTGGAATAATACATGCAGAAAGTTTTTTTTAACCGCAAACACCAAGTCAAAACAATTTTCACAACCACCGGTGAGAGAACATGGTTACATTATAATTGCCAGTTTAGTTTAGTTTAGAGATACAGTGGGGAAACAGGCCCTTCGGCCCACCAGGTCCGCGCCGACCAGCGATCCCCGCACATTAACACTATTCTACACACACAAGGAACAATTTTTACATTTACCAAGCCAATTAACCAACATATCTGTACGTCTTTGGAGTGTGGGAGGATCTCAGAGAAAACCCACGCAGGTCACGGGGAGATCGTACAAATTCCGTACAGACAGCACTCATAGTTGGGATCGAACACAGGTCTCCGGCGCTACATTCGCTGAAAGGCAGTAACTCTACTACTGTGCCACCGTTCCGTCTTTAACTATTGCCCAATACTTAATATTGCCCAACTTAATATGAAATAAATTGGAATAAATTGGAATTTTACATGTTTCTACAAGTAGCTCCCAGTTGGTGAACAACAACATAAACTGGATCATTGGACATATTAATGACAAAATCATTTATTGATAAACTTTGGGGAAATATTAAACAGGGCTGGGAAATGTGTGCTGGGATCATGAGGGGTGATCAACCTAGTTAACAGATCAGGGTTTACAACATCTCTGTTAGATTAGATTAGATTAGATTAGATTTTATTACTTGTCATTACTTGTAATTACTTGCCATAGAAGGAGTGCAGCGAAGGTTCACCAGACTGATTCCTGGGATGTCAGGACTGTCTTATGAACAAAGACTGCATAGACTCGGTTTATACTCTCTAGAATTTAGGAGATTGAGAGGGGATCTTATAGAAGCTTACAAGATTCTTAAGGGGTTGGACAGGCTAGATGCAGGAAGATTGTTCCCGATGTTGGGGAGGTCCAGGACAAGGGGTCACAGCTTAAGGATAAGGGGGAAATCCTTTAGGACCGAGATGAGAAGGAATTTTTTCACACAGAGAGTGGTGGGTCTCTGGAACTCTCTGCCGCAGAGGGTAGTTGAGGCCAGTTCATTGGCTATATTTAAGAGGGAGTTAGATGTGGCCCTTGTGGCTAAGGGGGTCAGAGGGTATGGAGAGAAGGCAGGTACGGGATACTGAGTTGGATGATCAGCCATGATCATATTGAATGGTGGTGCAGGCTCGAAGGGCCGAATGGCCTACTCCTGCACCTAATTTCTATGTTCTATTTCTGTTCCATTTTTGTTCCGTTTCTACAAGCCATACAAACAGAACAATTCATAAAAAAACACACAAACAATTCAATTCACACAAACATCCATCACAGTGAATCTCCTCCTCACTGTGATGGAAGGCAAAGTTCTTCTCTCTCCCCCGCACCATTTCTCTCCCAATGTCGAAGCTCCAGGCAGGCGGTGTTAAGTCCCACGGCCATTGAGGCCGCGCCGGGCGGTGCACGGCCCCGCCCTAGGCCCAAAAGTCACAAAGTTGGAGCCGCGGCAGGCGCTGGAATGTCCCGCGGCGCTTAAAGCCGCGCCAGGCGATGTACGGTCACACTCCGGGTCGTTCCAACCCCGCGACACGGGCTGGAGAAGTTGTGTCACGGGAGCTCCGGAGAGCGGTCTCCCACCCGGACCCGCGAGCTCCCAATATCCCGACAGTCCACCGGTAGTAATCTGCAGCTGCAGCTGGAGCTGGAGTTGGAGCTCCGGAGTCGGGCCGCAGTTGGAGCTGGAGCTGGAGCCCCGGAGTCGGGCTGCAGCAGCGAGCCACCACCGCTCCCCATGCTCCGAGGCCGGTCAGCCCCACGATGGTAAGCCCGCAGCTCCGCTGGCTCCGTGACTGGAGCCAGCAGGTCGTTCCGGTCGGAGGCCGCTCCACCGTGGTGCTAGGCCCCAACGACACCGGAGACCCGACAGGGAAAAAGTCAGGTCTCCCGTGCAGGGAAAAGATTTTAAAAGTTTCCCCCTCCTCCCCTCACCCCCCACATATACACAGTGTAGGGGTCGCTGCAACGTGAGTCATGCCGCCGCCGCTCTACAAGTGCGAAGAACTAATCTTGAAGAGGCGACGCTGGCAGTCTCTGGGTTATCCTGCTGATTCAGTCTTTGCCGATGTGTGTGTCTGTACAATCCCTCGTTGTCCGTGGGCAAGAAGAGGCACTGGCACATCATGCTTACCCCAGCCACTCAGTATTAATCCCAGTAGAGGTGCTGACTGTCTCGGGCTTCTTCCCAGTAGCCCAGTCTGCTAGCAATTATCAGTTGCAATTATGGCAATAGTTGGCAATTATGATTTCACCATCCAGTCAGGCTCATAATGTTTCATGGAAGTGCAAGGAATGGCAGATGCCGGTTTATGAAAAAAGAAACAGTGCTGGAATAACTCAGGTTGGCCCACCTGAACCATGTCAGCCTACTGTTTATAAAACCAGCAGAAAGAAGGGAGAGAGTGAACGAAGAAGTAAGAATGAGGAGAGAGAGAGAATGTGGAGCTCCTCCATGCTAGCTGTGTTTCCTGTCACAGGTTCGAGAAGGACTGAGCCACTGGGACAAACCAGAGGCCACCAGTGCCACTGTGTGGTCAAGACTGAGCTGCTGGGAAGAAGCCCGAGACAGTCAGCACCTCTACTGGGATTAATACTGAGTGGCTGGGGTAAGCATGATGCGCCAGTGCCTCTTCTTGCCCACGGACAACAAGGGATTGTGCAGACACACAAATAGGCAAAGACTGAATCAGCAGGATAACCCAGAGACTGCCAGCGTCGCCTCTTCAAGATCAAAGATGAGCTACCAGGTAAACCTGAGACTGCCAGCGCCTCCTCTTGAGGCAAGGGTGAACTGCAGGGAGAAGCCTGAGATTGCTACGCCACCTCCTTCAAGCACCTGGACTGAGCTGCCAGCTCAAGCTTGAGATAACCAGAGCCACTGCACATGTTCATAAGTTCATTTATTGTCACGTACACCTATTGGTGTAGTGAAATTCACTGTCCGGGTCAGACACACAATTTTTAAAAAGCACCAATTCAAAAAAACACATTTTAACATAAACATCCATCACAGTGACTCCCACATATTCCCCTGATCCCCTCCCCCTCCCCCCACATAAAACAAACAGAAGAACATTAAAACAAACTTTAAACAAACTAAAAATAAGAAAAGGATGAAAAGAACGAACAGACTGACGGCAGAGCTGCCATCTCCCTCCTCCGGCGTCCCCTAGAAACAAGTGCCCTGATACAGCACCTCCTGTCCATCCTGGACTTCCTGGCCACTATAAATAAAATATATCTTGTGATTTCACCCTACTGCGAGTGTTGGTGTGGTCTCTGCCAATCCTAGAGTCATCCTCTACGCCAAAACCCATAGTTTCTCAATGGACATGAGTAGTCTGCAGTCAGGCCAGAGGGAAGCTGGGAGGAAAGACTAGATCGATAACATTCGTGGAATAACCCATGAAGGTTATTGGAAAGGATTCTGGGGAATAACATACCTATAAGTATTTGGAAAGACTGGAGTTGATTAGGGATACGCAGCATGGTATTGTGCGAAGGCAATCATGTCTCACAAATTTGATTGTGAGTTTTTTGAAGTAACCCGAAAAGTCGACGAGGGCAAATTTAGTCTATATGCACATCAGAAAGACGTTTGATAAGTCTCCACATGGTAGGCTGTAGTTTAACAGTTTTACAGCAGGAGTTTAACTTGGATAAATGTGAGGTGTTGCGCAGCAGAACGTCAAACCTGGGGTAGGGGTGTTTAATTTAAGTTAAAGATACAGCATGGAATAAGGCTCTTCAACCTATTCAGTTCATGTTGACCATCGATAGCCCATTCTCACCATTTCTATGTTATCCCTCTTTTGCATCCACTCCCTAGAGGCAAGTTAGGGATTACGGTGGGGGCGCTGGGGGGGGGGGGGGGGGGGGGGGCGATGGTGGGGGCGCGGGGGGGGGGGACGGCAAGCTGGTGCCCTTCCAGCAACGTATGGTTTTAATGTTTCTTTGTGTGTTTTGGGTTGGGGGTGGTGTGGGGGGTGAGGGGGAAACCGTTTCAGTCGCCTCCTCCACTGAGAGGCGACTTTTTCCAGGTCGCCTCCCCCTGTGGCCTAACAGCGAGGATCGGTACGGCTTTTCCCGGAGACGCGCCCGGGGCTTCAGCGGCGGGCGCAGCATGGTCTCTCGGCGCAGAGCAGGCAAGCCCTTGCCGGGGCTCACCGGATGGGAGTGCGCTGTTTTGCTGGCCCGCGGCAGCCGGCAGCCTGAAGCTGCAGTCGCGGAGTCCGCAGCCCGGGATCCCTCGTGGGGGACCCGGGGAAGAAGAAGCCACCACTGCTGGCCCGCGGCCTACTTTTACCGCGGGCCTGGCGTGGACTTATCATCACCCCTGGAGGGGAGCCCTGCGGGTCTGCAGTGCTTCTGGCTGCGGCAGGGACTTTACATCTGCGACCGCCAGCCTGCGGCCTACACCATCCTAAAGCCGCGGTCTCCGGAGGGGAAGAGCCGACTCTGGACTTAACTGGACTTACCTTGTCTGCACATCTGGATGCTCGCAGCGATGGCTGCGGAGGGTTGAGGTCCCGACCACGGGGAAAAAAGGAGGACTGGCCAAATTTTGTGCCTTCCACCACAGTGATGAATGCTGTGGTGGATGTTTGTGTTAAATTTTTATTGTGTATTGTGTGTTCTTTATCATTGTACCGCTGCTGGTGAAATCATGTGGAATAGATGAGGTGCATGAACAAGCGTCTTATCCAGGTAGAGGAATTCTCAAATTCTCCCAAAGAAGCCATCGAGCATGTCTGTTGATGAGTCTATATCTACTTTCAGGGCTTCAGGTGAAATATTGTCATGGCCAGCAGCCTTGCCAGTTTTCTATTGTTCGATTGCAGCCTTTATTTCTGATTTTGTTGGTCTGTCACACTTAATTTGTAGTGGTATCCTGGCTTTTGGAATGTGTTTTTGTACAGCCGGTGGTGGCTTGTTTAGGACTTGTTCTACCCATCTGTTCAGCTGCGCCTCCTGGGTCCAAAGCAGTTGACAGTTTTTGTTTGTAATTGTTTTTTTACTATGCAGATATGTCCCGGAAAATTTCCTTGTGATGGTATTTAACTCCCACATGTTCCTTTGAGTCGCCGCAATTTCTGCCTTTGGCTAGCCTCTCCACCTGTGTTCTCTTGTCCCTCTCTTGCCGCACCAAATGCCGTCCGTCATGTCCTGGGCATTTATCCAGCTTAATTTTCTTAAAGACCGTCACCCTTATATTTTCAAACTGTTATTACATATTAGTATTCTCCACATGGATCTCACTGTCTTCCATTTCCGTCTCCTTGGTGAATAGAGACGGGAAGCACTCCTTTAATATCTCACCCTGTGAAAGTTTGCTTCTTAAAAAGCAGATAGCAACAACCGTTGAAGGTCGACCATGGCAATCTTTAATTGATTCATCAGATGGGAGTGGCAAAAGATCTACAATGAGCACAAATGTTGCTCAGTGCTTCTCGGGCTCCCACTCACAGAACAAAGCACAATTAAACATTTTTCTTATCAGTAAAACACTCCTACCAAGTCTGAATATGTCATGACTGAAAGATTCTGTAGCCTTTCACAATGTAGGACAGCTGGGTCCAAATCGAGCTCATCCAATAACAAGTTATTACTTATCTCTGGAGCATCAGCTATTTTTTCAATCTTGGCTTTTTTATGGCCTTGAAGAAGCACGTGTTATTATTACAGGCTGCCATTTTAATGTCTTTATTGAAAAGACAACCTGTTCTCCATATTGTGTTCCATATATTTTACAAGGTCATTCAGACTTAGCACCGAGCCATTCTTTTGTTCTACTAGTCCATGCTTTTGTAGAAGATTTTTTAGATTTGACTATTAGATTTAACTATGAGCTCTTTCAACCCAACACCATTGGACTCCAAACACAAACCTGCTCCTTTACTCTTGAGTGATCCTATCCAGGGCTCTCACTTAATTTTTTTTCTCTGTTGTCAGCCGGGCAACCTAGGCAGCATTTTAGGTTGCCAAATGACTGTTTAGGTGGTCATTTAAGATGGCTTGCATGATGCGTGCGATAATGTGCTCGGGCGAAGTGCTTAGTTACCAGTCGTAATTATGCTCAATGAAACATTCACATATTATTTCTGCTTCAAATAAAGTCACAAACTAAAAATATTCGCCAATCAAGACATGCAGCAAAATTATAATACAGTATCTCAACTCTTTTTACATGTTGCAATTAATGCAATTTCTATTATTTCATTCCACTTCCAAACAAAAATGTGGTTGGATTCTTCAGCATATGATCAACCTGTGTCATTTTACTTTGGAGTCACGTGAGTGACTACATGAAGAAGCCCCGCCAGCCGCATGCTCGGCATTAGGTCGACGCATGTCGGTAGGAACGGGCTGCAGATCGCAGCTCCACCAGCGGTGAGTAACAGGCCCGCAAGTAAGTGGTTTTAAAAAACTACTTCCTGGGTATTTAAGCTGCATGACGCTGGCTGGCTAGCCAGGAGGGGTTTGTGAAAAAATGGAGAGTAGTGGAAAAAAGTCGCGCGGGTTAAGCGAACGTCCCGGATGGAAGCAGGCCAACGGCGATTGGGACTACAGATAAGTGCGGAGCTGGTTCCGATACCGGTAGCTGTAGACACACCCGTTAATCAGCCTTTAGCTGCTCCACTGCCGCAGGCCACTGAGGGCACTCCAGTGGGCAGGAAAATTAAGAGGAAGTCTGTCAGGGCCATTATATCAGACGAGTCTGATGAAGAAGATTCTCCTTCAGAAAGGCAAGCCATGTGCCTAAAGATGGAGCAAATGGAGAAAATGCTCCAAATCCTGATCAACCAAGGGTCCAAAGACCCAGAATATTCCCAGGCAGCCCCTGAGGGGGTTCCATATCAAGGATATGGTGCCTATACAACATGGGAATGTGAACCTCCAGAGCCTTGTTTAGGTCTGGAAGAAGTCTCCTTTGAGCAAGTCTCAGGAGTACCAGGGCGGCAGGAGACTGACCCTGAAGGTGGTGTTTTTGGTCTTGAATACCCACCATAGTAAAACTCCAGGTGTACCTGATGTAGCACAATCCTTTGCTATTCCAGAAGGGAGCGGTGAGGCCATGGAAGAAAACCTGGCGGCCAACATAAACTATTTGGTTTCTCACCAGCTTCAAGAGACTGTCATGGTTGAGACAGTACACCTTTATAAAACACCTGTGAATTGTGCGTCACTCAGGGTGCCGACGGTGAATCCGGCAATTTGGACACCCATGAATTTGACAATGCGAGGACAGGAAATACGTTTCCAGCGGGTCCTCAAGCTTATTGCGACTGGCATCACTGCTTTTGGGAAGCAGGTAGAAGCAATGCAATGTCTAAACTACAAAAAGACACGTTGGCATTATTTTGTAATTCTTATTTTGAAATCAATTGTATGAAGAAAATGACCATTCGGCCCATACTGCACCCTAGATTTGCAGGTCAGTGCAAATCAAGTAATGTTCAAGCTCCCGCTTATTTATTCGGAGAGAACCTGCCTAAGCAAATGAAAGAAATTGATGAGGAAGCAAAGACTATCAGCCTCATGAAACCTTTCATGTATGGCCAAAGAACTGGCTGTATGAGAAGGGGGTTTGATTCAGGAGCAGGAACAAGCAGAGGCAGGGGTATGGTGAGAAGGTATTATTACCCCTCACAGCACAATGTCCACCTATATGTTGGAAGGAGGAAACCGTCACAGTCATTTGCTGAGGTACAAAAACTTTATTCAATTACAGAGAAAACTTTTGGGGAACCTCCGGTTGGTGGTAGATTACAATTGCTTTATGATGAATGGTGCTGTATAACATCTGATCGGTTTATATTAGATACTGTGTCAGGTTTTATAATATAATTTATGGAAGGAGTTGATCCACCTGTACAGAATAAACCTAATCGGGTTTGGTGTTTTCTGCACCTGAAAATTTTCAGATAAAAGACAAAGTAAAACATTTATTTGAAAAAGGAGTAATTGAAAGTACAGGGAATCAACCGCAACAATTTGTGTCAAATATTTTCCCCAGGCCAGAGAAAAATGGGGGTTGTAAAGACATTCTGGATCTCACAAAATTGAATTCATATGTCCAGTATAGACATTTCAAAATGGACACCTTCAACACTGCAAAGCAGTTATTGTTCATAGGCTGTTGCATGGCAACTATAGACTTAAAAGATGCGTATTATTCAGTGCCAATTCATCACCATTATCGCAGATACTTGAAGTTTAATTGGATGGGTCAGCTGTGGCAATATAAAGCATTACCTAATAGGTTAAGTTCAGCTCCCAGGCTGTTCACAAAATTATTGAAACCAGCACTTGCATTATTAAGGGCTCAAAATCACATTGTCATGGCTTATCTTGATGATATTTTAATTGTTAACGCCACTCAGGAATCAGCTGAAGAATCAGTTTCAGCAACTATAAGTCTGTTTGAAAGGCTAGGGTTTCTGATCCATCCAACAAAATCAAAGCTACAGCCATTCCAAACAATTGATTAATTAGGATTTGTCATTAATTCAGTTGCTATGTCAGTAACTTTGCCAACAGATAAAGTTGTGGATATTACAAATGTGTGTAGTTGCCTTGCTGACAAACCTCATCCCTCCATCCGAGAAGTAGCTGGGGCTATTGGTAAGATAGTAGCAGCATCCCTGCTGTTGAATTTGGTCCTCTGCATTATCAAAATCCTCAAAGGGCAAGAGCACAAGCACTAAAAGAACGTGCAGGTCATTTTGATAGGTCCATGCAGTTGCCAACGGAACCTTTAGCAGAATTACAGTGGTGGATTGGGAATGTTGCACAAGTTGCTAAAAACATTTTTTGTTCAGCAACCTTCAGTGGTATTGCAAATTGATGTGAGTGCTCTTGGATGGGGGACTACGGACAATGACAACAGTTGTGGTGGTAGATGGACTGTCCAAGAGGATTTAATTCTCCAAACATATGGTATCAATTATTTAGAGTTATTTGGGGCATTTTTTGGATTGAAAGCTTATTGTTCTACAATGAAGGACTTGCATGTTTAATTACAAGTAGACAATACCACAGCTGTAGCATATATCAATCACATGGGTGGAGTAAGATCAGTATCATGTGATTATCTGGTCAACCTGATGTGGCATTGGTGTGTATCTAGGAATATCTGGCTTTCAGCTATCTTTCTCCTAGGGAAAGACAATATTGTGGCAGACAACAGATCATGAAAGTTCAAAGACAATACAGAATGGATGTTAAATCCACAAGTTTTCAAAAAGATTGTCAGTCGGTATGGGTTACCAGACATTGATCTGTTTGCGTCCAGATTAAAGCACTAGTTGCCTAAATACGTCTCATGGGAGCCTTACCCAGGAGCAGTAGCGTTGGATGCATTCTCACTAAAATAGAGCAAGACTCCGCCACGGGCGTTTTGATGGTTCCAAACTAGCCTACACAACCATGGTTCCCAATGATGCTTAAGGCCCTGTCTCACGGTGCGAGTTGACACACGAGTGACCCAGAGTGACAGACTCGTGGTTGTGTACGATATTCCAAGTTGATGTGCAAGTGTTTGAGGCGAGTTCCCACGGGTATGGTAATCTGCGATGTTCCGAGTTTGTCTCCAGAGTTACCAAGTTCCCCTCCCGTTACACTTGAGCCAACCGTGAATGAAGGTATGTTTTAATAAAGCAACAATGTTAAAGAAAACATCTCCATCCTGCGGCTTTGAGTTAAAGATAGAATTCAGCGCGGCTGCATCTATTTATATAACCTATAAAAGGGAAAATGCGCACCCTCCAGTGCCAGAGCAGTTATACTTATGATTTGTTAGAAACGCACATCACGTAGTTAGAAGACCAGCTGGCGAAGGTTTGTTGTATTTGGAGGGGCAAGTGAAATATAATGATGATAGGTCTGAGGTGTTGCACTTTAGGAGCGCTGAAAAATTCGGACATGTGCAATGAGTGGTAGAAGCATTGGGAATATCGTATCAACAAGGAACGTTGTTGTACAAGTGAAAACAAATTACTTGAAGGCAACATCACAACTGGATAAAAGATAGACACAACGTGCCGGAGTAACTCCGTGGGTCAGGCAGCATCTGTGGAGAAAAAGGGTGGGTGTCGTTTCGTTAGACGGGTCCGGATCCAAAACATTTCTCCAGAAATACTGCCTGATCTATGGAGTTACTCGGGCACTTTGTGTCTATCTTTGGTATAAACCAGCATCTGCAGTTATATGTTTCTACTTAGCACAGCTAGATGGGGTGGTTAGGAAGTGCGGGAACCAAATCAAGGAGGGAGTGCGGGAATCAGAAGCAGGTGAGTTTGACGGGAGCGTGGGAGCCGCACACAGCGAGTGGAAAAGTGTTTGGGAAGCCGAACCCAGCCTGAAAGAACGAGCACGGGTATTGGGTCCCAACAGGAATAGGTTAAAGGCTTGAAGAGAAGATGGAGACAGAGACACTCACATTCAACAAGGACAGTAATTCTGCTGTAACATGATTGTTGCTTTGCGAAGTAACGTAGTTTTTTTTAATAGAAAATCATAGCAATGGGGAAAAGGTGTTTCACCCTTGCAGTAATCAAGTTATTTTCCTGTGGTGTTTTGAATAACTAAGTTTATTTATGTTACTGCAAGCTAAAATACAAAGGTTGTGTGTTACATTGTTTAATAGAGTTTCGTTGTTCAAATATCAAAGGAAGCGATTGTTTGTCAATTTCTATGGTAGTTAAACCCATAGTTGGGCTCCGGTGATTGGGTTGATCATGAGATCATGGTGCCTCGTCACTGCTGGAAGGCTACATGGAAGCATTTTTGTCTGCTTGCTAATTTCCAAACTAACTGTAGTTCCCAACCTGAAGGGCCCGTTTCTGTGCAGTATGAAGCAATAATGAAAACAAAACAGTACAGAAGAGCCAGGGTGTGTAGGAAGCACAGGCAGAACAGGGGCAGAGGGACAGGAGCAGACGCTGTATGTGTGGGGAACTAGTGGTACTTCCCCAACTCTACCCCCACTCTACATCTCTGCGTCTCATCATACAGATCAAACTCCCCACCATTGACTACAAGTCGATTTCATGCTGCTTTGGGAAAGCAGCCATCTGAACTAAAGACCTTTCCTACCAGGGCCATTCCTTCCTCTCCCCGCTCCCATCGGAAGAAGAAACAGAAGCTTAAAAGCGCGCATCAGTAGAATCAGGAATGCATTCTTTCCCTCTGTTATCAGGCTTTTGAATGGTCCTTCCATAAGTTGGGGGACCGTTCGATTCTCCTCTACCCCATTGTGGCCATTGGTCTTTGTCTCTGGAATTCAGCGCTAAAATATTGAGAACGACAAGATCTGCATTTTGTTTCTGTCCCGATCTATGTACTTGAATTTAGTT
This sequence comes from Raja brachyura, assembly GCA_963514005.1. The sequence continues at coordinate 33,090,513 of OY740799.1, forward strand.
TATTTCTATTTATGTATAGTATTATCTGATTTGACTGGATAGCATGCAAAACATAACTTTACACATGAAAGTAATAAATCTAAACCTAATGTTGTTTGTATCGGGTAGTTGTGCATTGTCGTGGTGAGTTTGTCGGTAGCAAGCATCTTTCTGAAAGCAATGAATGCTGAGGGCAAACATTAACAACCCGAATACGGACTTCCAGAAGGGTCTTGACAAAGTCACAATACGTGGTGTAAAGTGAATATTGAAAGCATGTACATGAGGTCAACAAAATATTAGACAATCTTGGTAAATGCTTGTGGGAAAGTGAATAGTGTGCCCCCCCCCCCCCCCCCCCCCTCCTCCTGGATCACAGTCACAGTCATCGGTAGCCACAGTCACCCGTAAATAAACCCACTACATCCAATATGCGACTTTTTATTATCATGGATGACAATCCATTTAACCTCAGTGTAAATTCAAATGAAGGTTCCTGCTCCCGCCTTCTGCTGTCACTTTCAATGCTGCTACTATTGGAGTCTGGCCTCGGGTAACTCCATTCCCACCTGGGGAATGAAAAGTTTCCATTGACGGTGCCACGGTAGACTCACGAATCAATAAGGTAAACGCACGGGCCACTACGTTATGACAACGAGTTTAAATGTTTCAATTTTTAACTTGAACATTACATTTGACTCGTGGAAAATATCAAACATGTTTGATTTTTTTCACGAGTTCACAAGTTTCACGGGTACCTACCGTTAGCACCACGAGTCGCTAAGTTGCTCGCGCGAATTCCGACGTTTCCGCTACGTTGATTGTACGGGATTACCGCGAGTGAATACTCGGGGTACCTCATGGGACAACTCGCACCGTGAGACAGGGGTTTTAGAATGATAATTGAACCATTTATGACGATTCCCAGTTCCAGTGATTTGTTGGTACAACCAGTGACAGAAGAAGTTCATCCATTGCATGATGATATTAATTTGTTAATCTGCAGATTCTGACCAGACCATTACAAGGGCTTGGACTGTCGGATAGGACCATGAATGTCATAACTGCAGCTTGGAGAAATAGCACTAAGAAACAATATATGTCTCATATAAAGAAATGGGAAGCTTTTTGTATTCTGTCAGATATATCTTATCATACTGCAAACATATCCCATGTATTGGAGTTCCTTGCTAGGTTGCATTTTGATCAGCACCTCAGTTATAGTGCCATTAATTGTGCTCGTAGTGCTTTGTCTTCCTATTTACGCCAACTTTCAGAACATCAATTTATGAGAGGGATTTTTAATAAAAATCATCCCAAACCCAGATATACAAAAATTTGGGATGTCAGCATAGTTCTTACATTGCTTCAGCAATGGGCTCCAATTACGTCACTGTCTTTTCAGAAGTTAACATTTAAAGTGATAATGATTATGGCATTAGTGTCAGCACAAAGAGTACAAACTTTGCAAATGTTACGTTTAGATTGTATGCATTTGTCTACAGATAACATTACTTTTTATGTTCATGATCTAATCAAACAAAGCAGACCGGGCAAAGTCTGGAACCAAGGTAATCTTTAAATCATACCCTGTCGACCAAACATTGTGTGTGGTTAAGCATCTGACTTGATATATTGAAGTACCCAAGAGTCTCCGAGGTTGTGAGACAGCAATACTTATTACCCATAAAAAACCATATAAAAAAATGTCAGTACAAACTATTTCTAGATGGTTAAAACAGGTTTTGGATTTAGCTGGAGTAGCCACTGATGTGTTTAAATCTCACTCCACCAGGGCGGCATCCATATCCGCGGCGAAGGCACAAGACGTGCCCCTTGACCAAATTTTAGAGGCCGCAGGATGGTGTAAAGAAGAATTTTTTTTCCAAGTTTTACAATAAACCTGTTCTCACGGTGCCAGGGTTTGCACACGCAGTGTTGGGTTCTGTTTCATTGTTTGCTTTGTTTTATGTAATGGATTTATATCTTTTTTTGTAATCTCCCCCTGAGATAGAGGGGTTATTACTTTTCTTTTCTTTTTTATTATTATTATTAAAATACTTATTGCATAATTCAAGCAATGTTCAATATATATTTACTCACTACTGTGTCAACTGAAGCAGTATGTCGTATGGAATGAATCTGCGGCATGAAAATCACAGAGCTTCAAAATCTTCACGTAGTCACTCATGTGACTCCGAAGTAAAATAGTAAGATTAAACGAGAACTTACCTGTTCGAAGTTTGATCTTTATTTGATGAGGAGTTACGATGAGGGATTGTGTGCCCTCCGCTCCTGACCCTCATAATCTAAACGATCATCTGGTAGTTCTAGTCTTGTGTGAGCCTTACTATCTTACTTCGGCTATTGGTTCTGTGTTTTTCACGCCGCTGCTTTGAAGTATGCCGAGCATGCGCCTGGCGGGGCTTCTTCACGTAATCCCTCATTGTAACTCCTCATAAAATAAAGATCAAACTTCGAACAGGTAAGCTCTCGTTTAATCTTACTAATAAATTCTGGACCATGGTAACATATATGCTTAACCATGCACACTACAGATAGATGCAAACATGTTTTCTGTGAATGGCCGACAATTATCATGACATAGCCATAGCATGGATCATTTCCTCTTGAATCTTCAATCATCAATCTCTGTTATGCCCAGTCACAGCAAGGCAGGGCTTTAAATTATCGGTTGCCCGGTGGCCAATGGCCACCTAAAGTCCTGCCAGGCAACCTAAAAGCCGTGTCATTTTGCCTGACTTGATACTGCAGATGCTGTTTTATATCGAAGATAGACACAAAAAACTGGAGTAACTCAGCGGGTCAGGCAGCAGCTCTGGAGAAAAGGAATGTGACGTTTCTGGTCGGCGCCCTCTCTCTCTCTCTCTCTCTCTCTCTCTCTCTCTCTCTTTTTTTTTTTAAATTTCAAAAACTTTATTCAACACAAATCATAAAATACAATACATCAAAACACAATCAAAAATCACACTATAATGAACAGATCATTGTAGTACAACAGTACATTCATTTATAATCGCCTCAACCCCACGCGGTGACCAGCGCTGACGGAAGGCCTCCAGAGTCCCCGTGAACACCGCGTGTTCCCTCTCCAGGGACACACGTGCACGGACGTAGGCCCGAAAGAGGGGCAGGCAGCCGACTCTCGCCTGACCGTCGACCGCCCGCTGCCTGGACCCACGAATGGCCATCTTGGCCAGGCCGAGGAGCAAACCGACAGGTAAGTCCCCCCCCCACACTCGGCTCTCCCCACTCCCTGCCTTGTGTCCAAACACCAGGATTGTGGGGCTAAAATGCAGCCAGAACTTGAGGAACAGCCCCTTCAGATATTGGTACAGGGGCAGTAACCGCACACTCTCTCTCTCTCTCTCTCTTTTTTTTTTTTTTTTCATTTCAAAAACTTTATTCAACACAAATCATAAAATACAACACATCAAAACACAATCAAAAATCACACTATAATGAACAGATCATTGTAGTACAGCAGTACATTCATTTATAATCGCCTCAACCCCACGCGGCGACCAGCGCTGACGGAAGGCCTCCAGAGTCCCCGTGAACACCGCGTGTTCCCTCTCCAGGGACACACGTGCACGGACGTAGGCCCGAAAGAGGGGCAGGCAGCCGACTCTCGCCTGACCGTCGACCGCCCGCTGCCTGGACCCACGAATGGCCATCTTGGCCAGGCCAAGGAGCAAACCGACAGGTAAGTCCCCCCCCCACACTCGGCTCTCCCCACTCCCCGCCTTGTGTCCAAACACCAGGATTGTGGGGCTAAAATGCAGCCAGAACTTGAGGAACAGCCCCTTCAGATATTGGTACAGGGGCAGTAACCTCACACACTCCATATACACATGGAATACGGTCTCCTCCTCTCCGCAGAAAATACATGCGGCAGACGAGCCCGTGAACCGACTCAAAAGTTTATTACAAACCACCGCTCCATGCAGCACTCTCCACCCCAGGTCCCCAATATAAAGGGGTACAACTCCCTTATAGAAGGACCCCCACTGGGGCCCCCCGCCGCCTTCGGATGGTAACACCGTCCTCCATGGTGAGTCAGGACGGGAGACGAAGGCACGGTGGTTCAGAATGTGCAGGAGCATCCTGTACAGTGCGCGTCTCCTTGCAACACAAAATGGCATGCTGGTCATCTCAGAAAGGCAGCTCAGATTATGCGGAGCCGGAGGCCGAGAAATATCCCGAAGCCTAGGCCCGATGAGCAGATCTGACGGAGCAGGGGTAAGCTCTATCTGAACCACTCTAGGCTTGCGCCTCTCCTCGACAACCACCATGACAGGATGAGGACCAGCCACACCCGCAGCCACAACATCCCCCTCTCCTCGTGGAACAACACTCTGGCTGAACACCACCAAATTCCTCACTCTTAACACATCCCTATAGAAAACAGGCAAGCCCCTTAGAGCGGGTCGACTGACACCCGCCACCGGGAGCCGCGAGACCCCCCTTAGGCAACGACCCTGACGAAAAAAATACGTGGCCAGAGCGTGCCATCTGGGAGGGTTCTCTACATACATGTATCTCCGCAGAGTCCTGAGACGGAGAGCCGCCACCTGGGTGCGCACGCACACCAAGGACTGGCCGCCCTCCTCTAACGGAAGACTCAGGACCGCCGCGGAAATCCAATGCTTCCTATTTCCCCAAAAGAAATCCACCAGCTTCTTCTGTATAGCAGTTACAAATATAGAGGGCGGGACAAGAGTAGCCAGCCGGTACCATAACATAGAGGCCACCAGCTGGTTTATGACCAGCACCCTCCCCCGAAAGGAGAGAACTCCAAGCAGGCCTGACCAGCGCCCCAGCCGAGCAACCACCTTCGTCTCCAACTCTTGCCAGTTTGCCGGCCAAACATCCTCAGTGGGACTCAGGTACACCCCCAGATAGAGGAGGTGCGTGGTACTCCACGCATACAATGCCATCTCCTCCGGCAGGGAGTCTACCCGCCACTGACCCACCAAAAGTCCAGAGCACTTACTCCAGTTAATCCTAGCAGAAGATGCAGCCGAGAATATCTCCTGGCAGTCACGCATCCTCCGCAGGTCACCAGGATCAGTGAACATAAGAAGTACGTCATCGGCATACGCCGATAGAATCACCTCAACCCGCGGGCCAGGTAGGGCCAGGCCTGTCAACCTCCTCCGAAGAAGACACAGGAACGGCTCCACACAGACCGAATACAACTGGCCCGACATAGGGCACCCCTGGCGGACCCCCCTCCCAAAATGAAAAGGAGATAGCACCGCGCCATTAACCTTTACAAGACACTCCGCAGCAGCGTACAAAAGCCGGACCCGGGCCACGAAGTGTGGTCCAAACCCAAACGCTTGCAACGTCCCAAATAGGTATTCATGCTCTACCCTATCAAAAGCCTTCTCCTGATCAAGAGACAGAAAAGCAGCTGACTCACCAGTACCCTGGACTAAATGAATCAGGTCCCTAACCAGGTGGATGTTATCCTGGATGGACCGGCCAGGGACTGTATAAGATTGATCAGGATGAATCACTTGATGCAGCACGGAGCCCAGGCGATTTGCCATTGCCCGTGCAAAAATTTTATATTCTGTGCAAAGGAGAGAGACTGGACGCCAGTTCTTCAACAAACGGAGTTCGCCCTTCTTAGGCAGCAAGACAACAACCGTCCTACGCCACGAGAGAGGCATCACTCCAGTCGCCAGGCTCTCCCCCAGAACCAACATATAGTCACCCCCTAGGACGTCCCAGAATGCTCTAACAAACTCCACCGTCAACCCATCCAGCCCGGGGGACTTACCCCTCCTGAGCTGATGCAAGGCGCGAGTCAACTCCTCCAAAGATAAGGCGCCATCAAGAAGATCAGCCTCCCCCCTATCTACGGTCGGTAGACCCTCCCACAGATCTTGCTGAGCCTCCACACTGAATCCTTCCGCAGAGAACAGGGACCCATAAAAGGACCTAACCAAGGCATTAATCCTCTCTGGATCAGTGACAGAGGAGCCGTCATCTGCAAGCAACTCCACGAGCTGTTTTCGAGCTCCCCGCCCCTTCTCCAAAGAGAAAAAGAAAGGCGACGCTCGGTCCAGCTCGTGCAGCATCTGGACCCGAGACCTCACATAAGCGCCTCGAGATCGCTCAAGCAGCAGACTCCTCAAAACCTCCTTCTTCCTCTGAAACTCTCCCCATTCGCTGGAGTCTTCACCAAACTGACCCAGGCGAGACTCAGCGTCCTGTATCTCCCTCTCCAGCTTCTCGACGGCTGAGTCCCGCCTCCCAGTCGACCCCCATGTATATTCCTTACAAAAGAGACGGATGTGAGCTTTACCCACATCCCACCACTGCCTAAGGGAAGAGAAGCACCTCTGCCTCTCTCTCCACTTCACCCAAAACCGAGTGAATGACTCCCGGAAACACCGATCCTCCAGCAGCCTGTTGTTAAAGTGCCAGTACGCGGACCCAGCCCGAGCGCACGCTGGATTGAAATCCACACGCACCAGACAATGGTCCGAGCACGGCACCAGCCGCATTGAGGCCGCTGAGACACGGGAAACAAACGCTCGGGAAATATAAAACCGATCAATGCGGGAACCACCACCCTCAGACCTCCGCGAAAAAGCAGTGGAATCAGGGTGAAGGTCCCTCCAAACATCAACCAACTCAAAGGAGTCAATCAAGCCTCTCAGCTTCTTCGCTACAGCAGGCGCACACTGAGTACCAGAACGGTCCCGCACCTCAAGTGTGCAATTAAAGTCCCCACCAAGGAAGACACACTCTCCCCTATCAATAGTGCCCAACAGAGCATTCACCTCCCGAAGCAGGCCGGCCTGCATCGTGCCGGAGCTAGGGGCATACACGTTAATGAAATGCAACGGCATGCCATCCAGGCTCACGGCCAGATGGAGCAAACGTCCTGGCACCACTTCCTGCACTTTTAAAATGCTTGGCAGAAAATTTGGGGCCAACAGAAAAGCCACCCCACTCGAATTTGAGCTGAGATGGCTCATATAAACCCTCCCTTCCCACTCCAGTTGCCAGGTAGGTTCATCACTAGCAACGGTATGTGTCTCTTGCAGATAACAAACTGCAAATCTCCCCTCCCTTAGGGCTGATAAGAGCTGAAATCTTCGAAAACTCGCTCTACTCCCATTTAAATTTAATGTAGCTACTGTGAATGTGTAGACACATTAGATTGTGACCCTCACACTCCCTGTAGTCACAGGAGGTCCTTTTCTGAGGACCTTCAACAAACCCCAAAACTGCCCCAAATCCGAGTCAGAAAGACCACTATCCTTGTTACTAAGGATAGCCTCGAGACTCGCCTGCACATCTAGACAATCCTCCCACCGCCTTGTAGCGGCAAACCATAATGTTTTGGGAGCACGGCTTATTTTTAAGAACTCTCGCACCTCAACAATAAGCTTCGCCTCAGACACGGCCTTGGAGTCTGGGCTCGCAGCCAACCCGCTCGCACCTGAATCAACAACCTCAGAAAGACCAGAACTGTCTGACAAATCACTCTCTGTGCCCCCCCCACTGGCCGCATCGCTGTCCTCCTCCACAGCCATGACACGACCACCCGGATCAATGCTGGGGGTGGGTCCCAACACCCCTGCCTGAGACTCGCAGCCCTCTGAATGGCTGGGCTCCTGCACGCTACCATCACCCTCCTCCTCTGGGCCTGGGGAAGCAACAACAAGAGGCATCCCCAGGGCCTGTGGAACACTGGCACCCTCGGAGTCTGAAAGAGGATCACGTCCCATAACAGCCCTGACCTCCACATCATCCAGAGTGCCCTCTCCACAGGCATCACCCAGAGAATCACCACCTGCCATTAACCTCACCCCAGACAACTCATCCGGTGAGGCATCCCGCCCCCCAGCACCTCCACTGGCACTGATATGGAGCACAGACTTGAACGACAACACCCCCGAAACTCCCCCCTCAGCCTGACTCTGCGCATCCCCCGTCACAGAGGGCACACTACCAGAGGAGCCAACCACGTCACCTAACGTGCTAGCACCCTCAGTAGGCCTCTGAAACGAGGGGACCTCATCCGACCCAGAGGGTACACACCCAAGGGAGCTAACCACAGCACCCGCCGAGATAACTCCCTCAGAGGGCCCCTGAGATGAAGGGACAGACTCCCGCCCAGTGGACCTACCTCCACCGGAATCAACTTCAGCACCCAGTCCTGTGACACCCGCTGTAGATCCATGAAGAGAAGGCCCAACCACCGACCCAGAAGACACCGGGTCAAGACCACTTTCAGCCACCTCAGTGGTGGAAAGCCCGGAGAAAGACATCCCCTTCGCTCTGGACCCACGCCCTTCCTCCTCTTCACCAGGCAGATGCCTCCTTTTAGTCCCACTCGCATGCGGAGGTGCGGTAACCTCCATAAGGGAAGGGTCATCCGCCTCCACATTACCCCCAACCACTTTGCCACCCACACGTTTAGGCTTCTTTACCCCCTTCCGAGCCACCACAACTCCCCCCTGGGCCCCAGCAGGTGCAGTCTGCACCACACTGGAGCTAAACTCACCCGATTGCACTGGTGGGGCAGCTCCGCAGGAGAACCGGTCTCACCCTGGATACCCACGGATCCACCTGTACGTGGACCCCCCCCACTGAGATCCCCTCCTCCAACGCTCGGGCCACACACTCCCGGGTCTTAAGTATCATCTCCACCTTTCCCCTTTCGAGCTCAGAAGAGACAATAGCCCCCCTCCCAAGAAGTTCATTCATGGCCTTCGTAATTACCCCCCTCGACATCATAGGCCCAGTTTGAATAGAAATACCAAAACTGTCCCCATCCAAGTCAACATGAGGCTCAAGCTCAGATGGCCTCGCACCCGCCACTGATGCCATCGCTGCGTAGGTCCGGACCTTCGGCCGCGCCCCCTCCATCGCCATCCTCACAGAGGCACAAACCAGCTCCAAGCCCCTCAGCAGCACAGCTCCAAGTTAAGTCCCAGAGACAGTCACAGTCAAAGACAGGCAGCAGAAAACAGAAACCTCCAGCTGAAGCAGGAAAGTCCCCAGGTTCGTCCACAGCCAAGAGCAGCTTACGGGAAACTCGATCCCAGTCGCGCTGGAAGCAAAAGTACCTTCTTCACATTAAGCCAGGCAGCCGCACTGAGCAAAATGACTTTAGGGCAGAGAAGCGGTGCCAAAAACGACAAAGACACCGCACAACTTCAGCCCACTGAGATCACAGGCACTCTTGGCAATCCGCCAACGCCAACCGCACCCTCGACAATGTGGAGAAACTCAGGAATCTTCACACAGATGGAGGCTCCCCAGACCAGAGAAAAGCTTCAACAGCCCAACAATAAGTTGAACTATGAAGCCCCCCTGGGTCTGTGCCCTCTCCAACGACAAAATCCTTGAAAGGCTGCTTCAATCCTTCTCAACTGCAGAGCTGAGAAGAAAACACGACCTCTCTCTCTCTCTCTCTCTCTCTCTCTCTCTTTTTTTTTTTTTTTTTTTTTTTCATTTCAAAAACTTTATTCAACACAAATCATAAAATACAACACATCAAAACACAATCAAAAATCACACTATAATGAACAGATCATTGTAGTACAGCAGTACAATCATTTATAATCGCCTCAACCCCACGCGGCGACCAGCGCTGACGGAAGGCCTCCAGAGTCCCCGTGAACACCGCGTGTTCCCTCTCCAGGGACACACGTGCACGGACGTAGGCCCGAAAGAGGGGCAGGCAGCCGACTCTCGCCAGACCGTCGACCGCCCGCTGCCTGGACCCACGAATGGCCATCTTGGCCAGGCCAAGGAGCAAACCGACAGGTAAGTCCCCCCCCCACACTCGGCTCTCCCCACTCCCCGCCTTGTGTCCAAACACCAGGATTGTGGGGCTAAAATGCAGCCAGAACTTGAGGAACAACCCCTTCAGATATTGGTACAGGGGCAGTAACCTCACACACTCCACATACACATGGAATACGGTCTCCTCCTCTCCGCAGAAAATACATGCGGCAGACGAGCCCGTGAACCGACTCAAAAGTTTATTACAAACCACCGCTCCATGCAGCACTCTCCACCCCAGGTCCCCAATATAAAGGGGTACAACTCCCTTATAGAAGGACCCCCACTGGGGCCCCCCGCCGCCTTCGGATGGTAACACCGTCCTCCATGGTGAGTCAGGACGGGAGACGAAGGCACGGTGGTTCAGAATGTGCAGGAGCATCCTGTACAGTGCGCGTCTCCTTGCATCACAAAATGGCATGCTGGTCATCTCAGAAAGGCAGCTCAGATTATGCGGAGCCGGAGGCCGAGAAATATCCCGAAGCCTAGGCCCGATGAGCAGATCTGACGGAGCAGGGGTAAGCTCTATCTGAACCACTCTAGGCCCGCGCCTCTCCTCGACAACCACCATGACAGGATGAGGACCAGCCACACCCGCAGCCACAACATCCCCCTCTCCTCGTGGAACAACACTCTGGCTGAACACCACCAAATTCCTCACTCTTAACACATCCCTATAGAAAACAGGCAAGCCCCTTAGAGCGGGTCGACTGACACCCGCCACCGGGAGCCGCGAGACCCCCCTTAGGCAACGACCCTGACGAAAAAAATACGTGGCCAGAGCGTGCCATCTGGGAGGGTTCTCTACATACATGTATCTCCGCAGAGTCCTGAGACGGAGAGCCGCCACCTGGGTGCGCACGCACACCAAGGACTGGCCGCCCTCCTCTAACGGAAGACTCAGGACCGCCGCGGAAATCCAATGCTTCCTATTTCCCCAAAAGAAATCCACCAGCTTCTTCTGTATAGCAGTTACAAATATAGAGGGCGGGACAAGAGTAGCCAGCCGGTACCATAACATAGAGGCCACCAGCTGGTTTATGACCAGCACCCTCCCCCGAAAGGAGAGAACTCCAAGCAGGCCTGACCAGCGCCCCAGCCGAGCAACCACCTTCGTCTCCAACTCTTGCCAGTTTGCCGGCCAAACATCCTCAGTGGGACTCAGGTACACCCCCAGATAGAGGAGGTGCGTGGTACTCCACGCATACAATGCCATCTCCTCCGGCAGGGAGTCTACCCGCCACTGACCCACCAAAAGTCCAGAGCACTTACTCCAGTTAATCCTAGCAGAAGATGCAGCCGAGAATATCTCCTGGCAGTCACGCATCCTCCGCAGGTCACCAGGATCAGTGAACATAAGAAGTACGTCATCGGCATACGCCGATAGAATCACCTCAACCCGCGGGCCAGGTAGGGCCAGGCCTGTCAACCTCCTCCGAAGAAGACACAGGAACGGCTCCACACAGACCGAATACAACTGGCCCGACATAGGGCACCCCTGGCGGACCCCCCTCCCAAAATGAAAAGGAGATAGCACCGCGCCATTAACCTTTACAAGACACTCCGCAGCAGCGTACAAAAGCCGGACCCGGGCCACGAAGTGTGGTCCAAACCCAAACGCTTGCAACGTCCCAAATAGGTATTCATGCTCTACCCTATCAAAAGCCTTCTCCTGATCAAGAGACAGAAAAGCAGCTGACTCACCAGTACCCTGGACTAAATGAATCAGGTCCCTAACCAGGTGGATGTTATCCTGGATGGACCGGCCAGGGACTGTATAAGATTGATCAGGATGAATCACTTGATGCAGCACGGAGCCCAGGCGATTTGCCATTGCCCGTGCAAAAATTTTATATTCTGTGCAAAGGAGAGAGACTGGACGCCAGTTCTTCAACAAACGGAGTTCGCCCTTCTTAGGCAGCAAGACAACAACCGTCCTACGCCACGAGAGAGGCATCACTCCAGTCGCCAGGCTCTCCCCCAAAACCAACATATAGTCACCCCCTAGGACGTCCCAGAATGCTCTAACAAACTCCACCGTCAACCCATCCAGCCCGGGGGACTTACCCCTCCTGAGCTGATGCAAGGCGCGAGTCAACTCCTCCAAAGATAAGGGGCCATCAAGAAGATCAGCCTCCCCCCTATCTACGGTCGGCAGACCCTCCCACAGATCTTGCTGAGCCTCCACACTGAATCCTTCCGCAGAGAACAGGGTCCCATAAAAGGACCTAACCAAGGCATTAATCCTCTCTGGATCAGTGACAGAGGAGCCGTCATCTGCAAGCAACTCCACGAGCTGTTTTCGAGCTCCCCGCCCCTTCTCCAAAGAGAAAAAGAAAGGCGACGCTCGGTCCAGCTCGTGCAGCATCTGGACCCGAGACCTCACATAAGCGCCTCGAGATCGCTCAAGCAGCAGACTCCTCAAAACCTCCTTCTTCCTCTGAAACTCTCCCCATTCGCTGGAGTCTTCACCAAACTGACCCAGGCGAGACTCAGCGTCCTGTATCTCCCTCTCCAGCTTCTCGACCGCTGAGTCCCGCCTCCCAGTCGACCCCCATGTATATTCCTTACAAAAGAGACGGATGTGAGCTTTACCCACATCCCACCACTGCCTAAGGGAAGAGAAGCACCTCTGCCTCTCTCTCCACTTCACCCAAAACCGAGTGAATGACTCCCGGAAACACCGGTCCTCCAGCAGCCTGTTGTTAAAGTGCCAGTACGCGGACCCAGCCCGAGCGCACGCTGGATTGAAATCCGCACGCACCAGACAATGGTCCGAACACGGCACCAGCCGCATTGAGGCCGCTGAGACACGGGAAACAAACGCTCGGGAAATATAAAACCGATCAATGCGGGAACCACCGCCCTCAGACCTCCGCGAAAAAGCAGTGGAATCAGGGTGAAGGTCCCTCCAAACATCAACCAACTCAAAGGAGTCAATCAAGCCTCTCAGCTTCTTCGCTACAGCAGGCGCACACTGAGTACCAGAACGGTCCCGCACCTCAAGTGTGCAATTAAAGTCCCCACCAAGGAAGACACACTCTCCCCTATCAATAGTGCCCAACAGAGCATTCACCTCCCGAAGCAGGCCGGCCTGCATCGTGCCGGAGCTAGGGGCATACACGTTAATGAAATGCAACGGCATGCCATCCAGGCTCACGGCCAGATGGAGCAAACGTCCTGGCACCACTTCCTGCACTTTTAAAATGCTTGGCAGAAAATTTGGGGCCAACAGAAAAGCCACCCCACTCGAATTTGAGCTGAGATGGCTCATATAAACCCTCCCTTCCCACTCCAGTTGCCAGGTAGGTTCATCACTAGCAACGGTATGTGTCTCTTGCAGATAACAAACTGCAAATCTCCCCTCCCTTAGGGCTGATAAGAGCTGAAATCTTCGAAAACTCGCTCTACTCCCATTTAAATTTAATGTAGCTACTGTGAATGTGTAGACACATTAGATTGTGACCCTCACACTCCCTGTAGTCACAGGAGGTCCTTTTCTGAGGACCTTCAACAAACCCCAAAACTGCCCCAAATCCGAGTCAGAAAGACCACTATCCTTGTTACTAAGGATAGCCTCGAGACTCTCCCGCACATCTAGCCAATCCTCCCATCTCCTTGTAACGGCCCACCATAATGTTTTGGGAGCACGACTTATTTTTAAGAACTCTCGCACCTCAACAATAAGCTTCGCCTCAGACACGGCCTTGGAGTCTGGGCTCTCAGCCAACCCGCTCGCACCTGAATCAACAACCTCAGAAAGACCAGAACTGTCTGACACAACACTCTCTGAGCACCCCCCACTGGCCGCATCGCTATCCTCCTCCACAGCCATGACACGACCACCCGGATCAATGCTGGGGGTGGGTCCCAACACCCCTACCTGAGACTCGCAGCCCTCTGAATGGCTGGGCTCCTGCACGCTACCATCACCCTCCTCCTCTGGGCCTGGGGAAGCAACAACAAGAGGCATCCCCAGGGCCTGTGGAACACTGGCACCTTCGGAGTCTGAAAGAGGATCACGTCCCATAACAGCCCTGACCTCCACATCATCCAGAGTGCCCTCTCCACAGGCATCACCCAGAGAATCACCACCTGCCATTAACCTCACCCCAGACAACTCATCCGGTGAGGCATCCCGCCCCCCAGCACCTCCACTGGCACTGATATGGAGCACAGACTTGAACGACAACACCCCCGAAACTCCCCCCTCAGCCTGACTCTGCACATCCCCCGTCACAGAGGGCACACTACCAGAGGAGCCAACCACGTCACCTACCGTGCTAGCACCCTCAGTAGGCCTCTGAAACGAGGGGACCTCATCCGACCCAGAGGGTACACACCCAAGGGAGCTAACCACAGCATCCGCCGAGATAACTCCCTCAGAGGGCCCCTGAGATGAAGGGACAGACTCCCGCCCAGTGGACACAACTCCACCGGAATCAACTTCAGCACCCAGTCCGGTGACACCCGCTGTAGATCCATGAAGAGAAGGCCCAACCACCGACCCAGAAGACACCGGGTCAAGACCACTTTCAGCCACCTCAGTGGTGGAAAGCCCGGAGAAAGACATCCCCTTCGCTCTGGACCCACGCCCTTCCTCCTCTTCACCAGGCAAATGCCTCCTTTTAGTCCCACTCGCATGCGGAGGTGCGGTAACCTCCATAAGGGAAGGGTCATCCGCCTCCACATTACCCCCAACCACTTTGCCAACCACACGTTTAGACTTCTTTCCCCCCTTCCGAGCCACCACAACTCCCCCCTGGGCCCCAGCAGGTGCAGTCTGCACCACACTGGAGCCAAACTCACCCGATTGCACTTTCTTCGCTCGGGCAGCCCTATCCCTCTCCTTCTTCTTATTATGCTTCCCCTGCTTCTCCCAAAACCCCCCCTCAACACTCCCCTCCTCCTGCGCCCCACCTCCATCCACCGCCACAGGCGCAAGACGTAGGGGACGTGGGGGGCTTGGGCTCTCACTGCCCAGGGTCCCCAAAGCGGAACCTCTGGACCCAGAAGGCTTAGCACTGCCGCCCCGGGTCACCAAGGCAGAACTGGCAACCTCAGCCGGGTCAGCAGTACCACCCCGCGCCGCTGAGGTTTGACCAGCCACCCCAGATGGGCCAGCAGCGCTTTCCTGGGCCACTGCACTAGAACCTCTAGCAGTGCCCCCGCGAAAAAGACACTCCCTACGGAGATGTCCAAATTCGCCGCACGCATGACACCGTGCCTTGCCCCAACTCCAACGCACGGTTCTGGGTACACCCTTATGCACCACCTCAAAACTCCCCTCGGCACCATCCCCCTCACCCACCTTCATGAACACCCTCCTCTTGAAACTGAAGACCCCTTTTTCCTCCGGGTCCCCCCCGGGATGCAAGAGACGAAAACATTTAGACCGCACCTCCCCGAACTTGGACAGGTGTGGAATAAGCACTGCATCCGAAAAATAAGTGGGGCAGCTCCGCAGGAGAACCGGTCTCACCCTGGATACCCACGGATCCACCTGTACGTGGACCCCCCCCACTGAGATCCCCTCCTCCAACGCTCGGGCCACACACTCCCGGGTCTTAAGTATCATCTCCACCTTTCCCCTTTCGAGCTCAGAAGAGACAATAGCCCCCCTCCCAAGAAGTTCATTCATGGCCTTCGTAATTACCCCCCTCGACAACAAAGGCCCAGTTTGAACAGAAATACCAAAACTGTCCCCATCCAAGTCAACATGAGGCTCAAGCTCAGATGGCCTCGCACCCGCCACTGATGCCGTCGCTGCGTAGGTCCGGACCTTCGGCCGCGCCCCTTCCATCGCCATCCTCACAGAGGCACAAACCAGCTCCAAGCCCCTCAGCAGCACAGCTCCAAGTTAAGTCCCAGAGACAGTCACAGTCAAAGACAGGCAGCAGAAAACAGAAACCTCCAGCTGAAGCAGGAAAGTCCCCAGGTTCGTCCACAGCCAAGAGCAGCTTACGGGAAACTCGATCCCAGTCGCGCTGGACGCAAAAGTACCTTCTTCACATTAAGCCAGGCAGCCGCACTGAGCAAAATGACTTTAGGGCAGAGAAGCGGAGCCAAAAACGACAAAGACACCGCACAACTTCAGCCCACGGAGATCACAGGCACTCTTGGCAATCCGCCAACGCCAACCGCACCCTCGACAATGTGGAGAAACTCAGGAATCTTCACACAGATGGAGGCTCCCCAGACCAGAGAAAAGCTTCAACAGCCCAACAATAAGTTGAACTATGAAGCCCCCCTGGGTCTGTGCCCTCTCCAACGGCAAAATCCTGGAAAGGCTGCTTCAATCCTTCTCAACTGCAGAGCTGAGAAGAAAACACGACCTCTCTCTCTCTCTCTCTCTCTCTCTCTCTCTCTCTCTCTCTCTCTCTCTCTCTCTCTCTTGTACACCCCCCTTATCCTGGGACCCCTCCTCTCTATCCCGCACTGATCCCCATTCCTGCCTCTATTCAGTCCTCACTTACATCCCCTGTGTTCCCCTCCCCATCTACCCACCCCCCCCCCCACACCATCTATTCATCCTGCACTGATCTCCCTATCCACCTCGCATTGATCCTCCTGCCACCCCCCATCCATCCCACACTGGTCCCCAATTCATCCTGTACTGACCCCTCTGCCCATCCATCCTGCACTGCCCACCCATTCATCCTGTACTGGACCACCCATTCATCCTGCACTGATCTCCCGATCCATCCTGTACTGACCCCTCCACCATTTATCCTGCACCGATCCCCCCATCCATCCTGTCGTGACCTACCCATTCATCCTGTACTGATCCCCCCATCCATTCCGTACTGATCCCCCCCCATTCAACCCCAACTGACATCCCCCGCGCTCTCCCCTCACAATTTTACCTACATAAAGATGGATTAATTAATTGTGAACACGTGAAACATTAAAATCGTAGTGTTCGATTGTCACTGCTGCCGTTGACATGTTATTACAGAATTCATTAATGGCAAATCAATGCTCTTAATATGTAGTATTCGTACTGTAGTTATTTATTGAGCAACATTTACAATTATACATTGATTTATCCAGGTTTCACTTCTACACTCGGTCATATACATCACAAATTTGCTCAGGAGATATTTCAGTTGAAATTTTAACATTAATTCTGGTGGGAATTATGGAAACAGGTTTTAACAATAATTTTTTTCTAAACTGGTGTGTACAAACTGGGTATCTTCATTGCTGTTCACTACACATACATCTAACCTGAATGTCCGGTAATGTGGTGTTTTGTTACCTTTAAACAGCTGCTGTTACAGGAAAGTAATTGTCCACTGCTTCTGTGACGTACAGTTACCATTATATACATTACAGAAAACATATGAATAGATATGAAATATTGATACCCACCTAAGGGAAGGGTACATGGGCATTAACTTTTATGAGACAATGTTATTCTAAATAATTCCCAAAACTCTTATGCTCATTAAGGGCAAATAACATTGTTTATTATGCAGAGATAACTCCCACATGTAATTGCTGCATACCTGGCATGCCTCGACTTGAATGCGCTTTCTTAAAATTATAGCTTCACTGCAGTGCAATATGATAATTAGCCTTTTGCCATTCTGGCAATGATTGAAAATGACTTCCTTTGAGACGATGTTTAAGCAAGAACTCCAGATGCTGGAAAAATCAAAGGTAGATAAAAATGCTAGATAAGAAAATCCTTCGCTCCACAGATGCTGCCTTACCCGCTGAGCTTCCTCAGCATTTATGTCTACCTTCCATTGAGAAGATGATTAACATCTCACAATTATTATCCCCTACTTGTTCTGCTTGTACATTATTAATCTTGGCAGAGAAATTTAAGAGAGATCACATGATGAGGATAAACATTTGCTCTGCTTAGCCCTTTCTCTGGGTGTTTCCCTGCATGTAGGGGTTAAGGGAATAGGTGAGACTGCATTCAGAATATGCGTACTCAGTGAAGACGGGGTTGCAATGGAGATCTGCAACCAGTGGAGTTCTGCAGGGATCTGTGCCGGGTCATGTGGTGTTCATGATATTTATGAACAACTTGTAGAACATGCAATATGTAGAATCATTGCATAAATTCTAGCCTGCTCAGGTTTTATTTAATTTGCATTTACTGAGGAGAAGGTCATATGTATTGCTTTCAAAACAGGTCCTTTGGCCCAACTTACCCACGCCGAACAACATGCGCCATTTAAACTAGGCCCATCAACCTGAGTTTGGCCCATATCCCTCTAAACCTATCCCATACATGTACGTCCAAATTATTTTAAATGTTGTGATAGTACCTGCCTCAATTACCTCCTCTGCCAACTCATTCCATGTATACCTACCACACTTTATGTAAAAAAAATGAGCCTCATATTCATATTAAATTTTTCCCTCCTCACCTTAAATCTGTGTCCTCTGGTTCTCGGTTTCCCTATTCTGGGTAAAAGACTCTGTGAATTTACCCTATTGAATCCCCTCATGATCTTATACACCTCTATCAGATCACCCCTCATCCTGCGCTTCAGGAAATAAAGTCCTAGCCTGCTCAACCTCTCCCTGCAGCTTAAGCCCTTGAGTGCTGGCAACATGCTAGTAAATCTTCTCTGCACCCTTTCCAGCTTAATAACATCTTTCCTATAACCGACTGACCAAAACTGAACACAATACTGCAAATGTGGCCTCACCGATGGCCGTCCGAAAGGGGGGTGCGATGGGTGCGGTCGCACCCCCTTTTTTTCCAGAGTATTCCAGAGCAAGATGGCGCAGACTTCAAAGTTTGTCAGATTTTTGAATTAATAACTCAAGAAATAAAGCATGACATTTTCAGGTGAGGCGATTTTGAACTCCAGGGGAAAAATCTCTACCAGAATACGTAAAAATGTTACCATTAGTGCATCGTTTTTCGAGAAGATGTGATTATACACAAACAAACACATACAGGAACAAACACGCACATGAACAAAAACACACACATCCTAGATCAAACTTTTAATAGTTACTAGACCAAGTGGGACCCATTGGGTCCCATCCCCTCAACCCGCAGAGAGGGGGGGAGGGGGCTGCCTGCAGCGTCACACACACACTAACCACCCCCCACACACACACACTAAACACTCTCACACACACACACTAACCACCCCACTTGATATTGTATTAATATTATTAATTGCCTCCTTTTACCCCATTCCCGCCCTATCCACTGACGCATAGCCGCCAACTCGCAGACGTGTCTAAAGAGGGAGGGCGGGGGTAGAGAGTGAGGGCAGAAAAAGAGGGGGAGAAACAGAGAGAGGGGGAGAGGGGGGAGAGAGGGGGGTAAGGGAGGGAGCAGGCGAGAGGGGAGGGGGGTAGGTGGGGAGAGAGAAGGGGAGAATTGGGGGGAGAGGTGGAGAGGGGGTAGAGAGGGGGGAAGAGGGTGGGTGGAAAGGGGGGGAGGGAGTGGTGGTAGAGAGGGGGGAGAGGGGGGAGAGAAGTTGGCAGAGAGGGGGGCGATGAGGGGGGGAGAGGGGAGGAGAGGGGGTAGAGAGGGGAAGAGAGGGTGGGCGGAGAGGGAGGAGAGAGGGGAGAGCGAGCGATGGGGAGAGGGAGGAAGGAGGAGAGGAGGGGGAATAGAGGGGGGAGGAGGAGGGGGTAGGAGAGGTGGAGGGGGGGAGGAGGGTGGAGGAAGGTGGGAGGAGAGGGGGGCGCGTTCATCTCCGGCAGAGTCTTGAACGAGGGAGCAGGGAGCGGCAAGCAGCTTTTGTATAACGGGGGCAGGAGGGAGAGGAGGGGGGGGAGAGGATGGGGTGAGAGGAGGGGAGGAGAGGAGTGGGGAGAGCAGCGGGGAGTGGGAAACAGGATGTGGGGAGGGGGCATCAACCAAAGGAGGAGGGAGGGTTGGGGGGGTGATGACGCTCGCACTGTGAGCAAGACGGCGCAGACTTCAAAGTTTCTCAGATTTTCATTAATAACTCAAGAAATAAAGCATGAAATTTTCAGATAAGGCGATTTTGGACTCCAGGGGGAAAATCTCTACCGGAATATGTAAAAATGTTACAGTCGGTTTTTTTAGAAGACGTGACAACACACAAACAAATAAATACACACACACACACACACACACACACACACACACACACACACACACACACACACACACACACACACACACACACACACACACACACACACACACACACACACACACACACACACACACACACCCAAGAGTTTTATAGTTACATAAAAGGATATGATTGGATCAAAATCAAGAATTGTAATTTCACATTTCAAAATTGGTTTCACATTTCAGTAGTACTGATTTTCAGTATTCCATACTGATATTTGAGAATACATGAGGTTACATGTAAAATACTGAAATACTGATTTTCAAAAATTCAGTTTCTGTGTTCAGTGTTAAAAAAACCCTGCATGTTCTATTGCATTTATGTGAGAAATACCAATTTCCCCAACAAAATACTGATTTTCAGCCATCAAAATATGGAAATGCTCGGTGAAACTTGGCAGCTCTGCAATTATTCACAATCACATTGAATTCAAAATGTGATTTGTGATCTTGTTCTTGAGTCATCATGGAACTAGAATTTGTTATAATAGTATGACAGTAAAATAGATTAGTTTGAAAACGATCATCGTAATGTAAATGCATTATTTAGTTTGATTTCAAGTTTCATGATGGAAATTGAAGTTGAACTAAATGTTGTATTCACATCACTGTTCCATGTTGAAATTGATGTGATGTGAAGTTGTTAGGTCAGGAGGACCATTAAAGGTGCACTGCACACACTAACACTGTATAACAGTAACAGGCAATCAAATCAACACACAAAACATTTTCTAAAAAAAGGTTTTCTTTACTGCAAAAACTTATAGTATTTTATTTGCAGTTTTTGCATGCTCCTTTATATCATTTTACATACCATTTTACAACAGTACAACTTGATTATTAAAACAAGGACAACTTCAATTCTTGATTTTTAAAAATGGATACAATGACCCCAATCAATCTCATTACTCTTGACTCAATCAAAAATAATTTCTGAAATAATGGTCATTAATTTGGTGCAAAATGCTCCAAAATAAGGCTCCAGAGATGCACCAGAGAGCATCTAAAACCTCAGAGCTTTAAGCGGGCCCTGGACTCCGGCTTCGCACTCATGATGTGCACTGATGTGACTGCACGCACATTATTTTACATAAAATTTTTGTAATCCTGTGATGCCACCCCCCTTTTTGAAAAGCTTTGTATGGGCCTGTCACCAATGTCTTGTACAAATGTAACATGAGCTCCTAACTAATATACTCAATACTCTGACTGATGAAAGCCAATGTGCCAAAAGCCTATCAAGGAACTACTGTATGTACTCCCAGATCACTCTGTTCCACAACACTACCTAGAGCTCCGCTATTTACTGTGAAGGTACTGTCCTGGTTGACTTCCCAAAATAAATCTCACACTTATCTGTATTAAATTCCATAAACCATTCCACTGTTCACCTTCCCAACTGGTCAAGGTCCTACTGAAATTTTTGATAACCATCTATCCTTTTTTAGTCATAAGGTGGCGCTGAGATGGCAGCCTCGCCATCAGTCTGTGTATTATTTCGACTTTTTTGTTATTTTTAGTGTGTCTAAAATGTATGTTTTAATGTTTCTCGGTATGTTTTTTATGTGGGGGGTGAGGGGGGGAATAGGGGGAAACCGTTTTCAGTCACTTACCTCGACGGAGATGTGATCTTTCTCCATGTCATGTCTCCATCTCCGTACCTCCCCGCGGCCTAACAACTGGATTGGTGCGACGGCCTGGAGCTTCAATCCGCAAGCACAGCTTGGACTTACCAGCGCGGAGCTGGCGATCCTTTGCCGAAGATCGTTGTGGAAATGCTCCGACCACGGGACTGTGGAAATGCTCCGACCACAGGACTTGTGGACTTTAACACGGTGAAGCCGCGGTCTCCGGTAAGAAAAGGCCGACTCGGGAACTCCATTCCGAGGAGTGTTTCCTTTCCGTCCCGCCGCCAGAGTCTCCATCATCCCGACGAGAGGGCTTTAACATCCGCCTGTCAGCCGAGGCAGTGCTGAGGATTCAAGGACCCAACTATGACGGGTGAACAAAGGATCAAGATGTCTGAACTTTATTGCCTTCTATCGCAGTGAGGAATGTTGATTCCACTGTGGTGGATGTTTATGTTAAAATGATTGTGTATTGCGTTCTTTTTTTACATGTATGGTAACTCAAATATCACTATACCTTAATTGGTGCATGGGACAATAAATGTGAACTTGAACTTGCTATCTACCAAGCCACCCATGTTCGTAATATCTGCAAACTTGCTAATCATGCCTTGTGTATTCTCATCCACCTAATTCATATAAACTAATAACAGCATTGAGTCAAGCACCGATACCTGAGGCACGCCACTAGTCGCAGGCCTCCAATTCGAAAACAACCAATTGTTATCCCCCTCTGCTTCCTTCACAGTCATTTCTATATCCAGTTGACTAACTCTCCCTGGATCCCAGGCGATCTAACTTTCCAGCGTGGCTTATTATACGTAACCTTATCAAATAACTTGTTGAATTCCATATAGACAACTTCCACAGTTTTGCCTTCATCAACCATTTTAGTCACTTCCACAAAATATTCTATGAGATTCGTGGGACACGATCTTATGTGTACAAAACCATGCTGACTATCTCCTACCAGCCTTTGTCTATCCAGATGCAGATATATCTTATCCCTTAGAATACTCTCCAGTAACTTGCCTACCACAGATATTAGGTTCACTGGTCTATAATTGCAAGGCTTTTCCATGCAATCTTAAATAGAGGCACAACATTAGCCACTCTCCAGCCTTCTGGCACCTCACCCACATATAACAATTACAGCATTGAAACAGGCCTTCTCGGCCCTTCCAGTCCGTGCCGACCATTTATTTTCCGCACTGAGACCATACTGCCCAATTCCCTCCCCGTCCATATACCTATCCACTTTACTTTTAAATGTTAAAATCGATCCTGCCTCCACCACTTCTGCAGGAATATCATTCCACACAGCCACCACACTCTGAGTAAAGAAGTTCCCCCTCATGTTACCCCTAAACTTCTGTCCCTTAATTCTCATGTCATGCCCTCTTGTTTGAATCTTTCCTACCCTCAATGGGAAAAGCTTATCCACATCAACTCTGTCTATCCCTTTCATCATTTTAAAGACCTCAATCAAGTCCCACCTTAACCTTCTGCGCTCCAAAGAATAAAGACCTAACTTGTTCAACCTTTCTCTGCAACTTAGTTGCTGGAACCCAGGCAACATTCTAGTAAATCTCCTCTGTACTCTCTCTATTTTGTTGACATCCTTCCTATAATTAGGCAACTAAAATTGTACACCATACTCCAGAATTGGTCTTACCAATGCCTTGTACAATTTTAACATTACTTCCCCACTCCTATATTCAATGCTCTGATTTATAAAGGCCAGCACACCAAAAGCTTTCTTTACCACCCTATCTACATGTGATTCCACCTTCACATGAAGATAGGGTGGTAAAGAAAGCTTTTGGTGTCACTTGAAAACTTACAGCTATGCCTTGTATTGTCTCATCCAAATAATTGATATAAACCATAAACAACAGTGGGCCAACACCAATCCCTGTGTCACCCCACTAGTCACAGGCCTATGTCCGAAAAACAACCTTCCATCATCACCTACTGCTTCCTTCCATGAAGCCAATTCTCCATCCAATCAGCTGAACTCTTGTCATCACACCTTTAAAAGCATCACACTTTCCGGGCATTTTATTGTCCATAAATAACCTACTCCAATCAACTTTAGCAAGTTCCTATCTAATGCCATCAAAGTTGGTCTGTCCCATTTCAGAATTTTTACTTGTGAGCACGCCCTGTCTATATCCACAACTATTTTAAAACTATTTGGAAAGTGGTCATAGATCCCAAAAGGCATGTCCATGGGCACTTCAGTCATTTACCGTTTCCAATCTCCAAAGAATATATCAAGCTTTGCCCTATCCCTTGTAGGACACCCTACATATTGCCTGACAAAACATTTGACAAATTCCTACCCATCCTTGGCACGATGACAGTTACAATCTATATTGGGAAAGCTAAAATCCCCTAAAGTGACAACTCTATTTGTCTTGTCTAGACATTCTTTAATACAATTTAAAGTATTACATAGATTACACTATTCAAAAACAAAATTAAATAGAATTTTCCCAAGTATATTTCCTATTTGTGAAAAATGTCAGCACTTAGAGGCTAACCTAACGCATACATTTGTAAGTTGTACATTTGTATAGTTATATCCGGAAATACCTAGGAAATGGACATATATACTGTAAATGGGTTCTATACATCTGATTTTTTTAAACTGGTCCCGTTCCAATATGTTATGATTAATTGAACGAGCGGAGCTATTTGTTTGTTTTATATCGACACGGAAGTCAATAAAATGTTTTTTTCCCACATACAGGTGGGTCACTTGTTACAGTGCCGACAAGCTCGGACACTGTATTCTCACTTGTATTAGTTTTTTTTAATCATTTTCACATTTAATCACGTGTGTTTTTTTTTATTCAAGGACTATCGCAAAGGGAATCTACTAACTGAACATTGTAGGGTAAATGATCCCCCTATATCCAAAGACCTGAGGTACGAATGCACCGCAAGACACATAGGTATTAAATCTATTCAAAATGCAAGGCGATAACCAAATTAAACTGGGAGGAATTTCATTTTGTAGTTGGAACGTTAGGGGTGTTAATGAACGCATTAAAAGGGGTAAGATTCTAGCTCAGCTGAAAGTATACAACACAGATATTGCCTTTTTACAAGAGACTCATCTTAAACTTCAAGACCAAGCTAGATTGAGGGCGAACTGGATAGGTCAAACCTTTCACTCATCATACACGTCGAAATCTAGAAGAACGTCTATTATTATCC
Source organism: Raja brachyura (assembly GCA_963514005.1). The sequence continues at coordinate 33,115,281 of OY740799.1, forward strand.
GCAAAGGCAATCCATTTAAACACAATAATACCTTAACAGATAAGGACGGGAGATATTTGATAGTTACCGGGGAGATTCATGCTGCCCCAATTACCATGGTAAACATATACGCGCCCAACTTTGACAACCCGCACTTTTTCAATAAAATCTTGAATATATTTGCAGAATATAACTAGCAAGATGTCATAATCGGCTGAGATTTTAACTGTGTCGTAGACACTTACTTAGATAAATCCAATCAAAAACAAAGAGGTATTATGAAATCCAAAACTAGCGAACTTCTAACCACATACATAAAAAACACAAACATAACAGATGTCTGGAGGATTGCAAATCCGACCGGCAGGGAATACTCGTTCTATTATATGGTACACAAGACATATTCATGAATAAATTATTTTTTGGTGGATACAAAACTAATACCCCACACTTCTAAACCAAAATACCACACAAATACGGTCTCAGATCACTCCCCAATAACTTTTTTTCTAAAAATGGAAGGAATGACTAAGAACAAACCGTTTTGGAGGTACAATTCACAAATTTTAAAAGATCCACAAGAGAGTACATATTTAAAAGAGCAAATGGATCTTTTCTTCAAAATAAACGACACGACAGACATATCACCTACATTATTATGGGAATCTTTTAAAGCATTTATTCGAGGCATTATAATTTATATCAAGCTTTTCAAAATAAGAAAAATATGAATGAACAAAGACAATTAGAAGAACAAATTAGACAACTGGACATAGAAAACGCTAAAGACCCCACTACGGATAAACATAACAGAATAATAATACTGAAATTCAAATTAAATAAATTATTATCAGAGAAAGTCATAAGGATATTACTAATTACAAGACAGGAACACTTTGAATTGGGGGATAAGTCCCACAAACTTCTGGCACGTCAGTTAAAAAAACGAGAAAAGGATCACACAATTTTAAAGATTAAATCAGACAAAGGGGAAATATTTACCTTGCCGAGTGATATCAATAAAAGATTTGCACAATTTTACGAGAATCTGTATACATCTAAAACGATAATGGACACCAATAAAGTTACAGAGTTCTTGGATAATTGTAACCTTCCTAAATTAGAGATGCAGGAACAAGAGGAATTGGGAGCACAAATCTCAAATAAGGAAATAGAAGAAACAATAATCTCATTAAAAAATGGAAAAACACCAGGTCCCGACGAATTTAGTAATGAATTCTATAAAAGTTTTTATGACATATTTACCCCCCGCCTACAGAAAATATATACTTATGCCTTCAAAGAACAAATATTACCTGAAACACTAGCAGAATCCACCATCACACTAATACTTAAGAAAGATAAAGATGTGGAAGAACCTGATTTGATTTTATTTGATTTGATTTGATTTGATTTTATTATTTGTCATTCGACCCTCAGAGAGGCTAGATCGAAACTCCGTTTCTACATGCCATACATAAATCATAAAAAAAAATTAAAAAAAATACACAGACAATTCAATTCACACAAACATCCATCACAGTGAATCTCATCCTCACTGTGATGGAAGGCAAAGTCTTCTCTCTCCCCCGCACCATCTCACTCCCGAGGTCGAAGCTGCAGGCGGGCGGTGTTAAGTTCCACGGCCTTTGAGGTAGCGCCGGGCGATGTACGGCCCCGCTCTAGGCCCAAAGGTCACAGTTGGAGCCCCCGGCGGGCGCTGGAATGTCCCGCGGCCATGAAAGCCGCGCCGGGCGATGTACGGCCCCGCTCCAGGTCGCTCCAACCCCGCAACACGAGCTGGAGATGTTGTGTTGCGGGAGCTCCGGAGAGCGGTCTCCCACCCGGACCCGCGAGCTCCCGATAGTCCACCGGTCTGCAGCTGGAGCTGAAGCTCCAGAGTCGGGCCGCAGCGGCGAGCCACCACCGCTCCCCACGCTCCGAGGCCAGCCAGCCCCATGACGGTGAGTCTGCAGCTCCGTGAATGGAGCACCCAGGTCGTCTCGGTCGGAGGCCGCTCCACGGTGCTAGGCCCCAACAACAACGGAGACCCGACAGGGAAAAAGTCGGGTCTCCCGTGCAGGGAAGAGATTTAAAAGTTTAATCCAATTATATACAGTACAATCAGAATTTGGAAACAAATAAAACACTATCTAAAATTAAGAAATTTATCTCTCTTATCTCCTATCGGTAAAAAAAACCCTCATTTAAACCTTCAACTATAGATAAAGCATTTATTCAATGGGAAAGAGCTGGAATTAAAATCTTCGGAGATGTGTATGAATCGGGAAAACTATTATCATTTAAACAAATACAACTAAAATGCAATTTGGGAAACAATCAATATTTTAAATATTTCCAAATCTGTGACTAACTGAAAAAATATGCACAAGATTATCACAATATGCCTCCAAACTTACTGGAAGAAGTAATGAATACAATGGCAGAATCAGCAAACCTAATATCATATATATATTATATTATTCAAAATACAGAAATAACAACAACAGATGGTATCAGGAGAGACTGGGAAAAATAATTAAGTATAAAAATTCCCAAAGAAAGGTGGGAAGAATGTTTATTAAACGTGCATAAATGTTCAATTAATGTAAGACACACCTTAATACAATTTAAAATCTTACACAGATTATACTATTCAAAAACGAAAATAAGTGAACTTTTTCCCAACGTCTCTCCTATATGTGATAAATGTCAATGTCAAGAAGCTAATATAGCACACTCATTTGTCTTTTGTACAAAAATTCAAACATTTTGGACTGAAATGTTTGAAATTTTCACAAAAATATTTAAAATAAAACTGACCCCAGAAGCAGACTGGATAATCTTCGGGATTTCGGAAGATTGCCCCCGAATTAAATGTGTTTCACTCTATTTGAATATGGCTTAAAAACTGGAAAAAAGCTAATCTTAAAATTATGGAAAAATTCTCCGGTACCCACAGTCAATATGTGGATTTCATCTATGTTCGAAACACTACACTTGGAAGATATGAGACTCCGACTAGCAGGAAATTCAGACTGTTTCTATAAGACGTGGTCTGCATTTATAAACCTATTACAAGGATAAGGTGCAAGAATACCTCAAAAAAGTACCAGTGTCAGGTCTTGGTAAAGGGGGAAGAAAAACTGTCGAGTTGGTAGATTCCTTTTGCGAGATGTTTATAATAAAGTAACTGGCTTTTCTTTTTTCTTTCTCTATTTTTCCCTTTTTTTTCCCTCTCCAGGGTCTATCTCTTAATTCCCGTTTCTAACTCTTCAAGGGTTTCCTTTCCCTCTGTCACGCTTTGGCACTTTCACATCTCTTTTTCACTTTTCTACTTTCTATGCTGCTATTTTTCTCTCTATTCTCTCTTTTCTAAAGCCTTAAAATAAAAAAAATCAAGTGGTACAATGACTGTAATACAATACAAGGGATGTACACTGATGTAACTTACAGTACCGCTAATAAATAAAGATATAAAAATAAAAAAATAAAAAATACATTTGTAAGTTGAATAAAAATTAATAATTTTTGGACGTAAATTTTTAAGATAATTTCGGAAGTTGTCAACATCCAATTGGCCCCCGAATCAAAACTAATAATATTAGGAATATTAGAACAAAATCAAATATTTACAACAAGCCAAAGAAACTTTATCGACTATAGTATAATAATCGGGAAAAAAATAATATTAAAATTTTGGAAAGGTCCTATAACCCCCACAATTAAAATGTGATTTATGGAAATGTCGGAGACCCTACATTTGGAAAGATTAAGATTTGTCCTGATGAACAAACAAGAACCTTTTACCAAAATATGGTCTCCATTCATTGACTATTTGAAGGGGCAAACCGGTTCGGCACGAGAACCTGACTGAAACCCGAATCAAGGATTAGATGAAGAGTTACATTTTATAATTCACCGACGTATCTCCAATGATGTATAATTAACTAATTATTCCATTCTCTTTAATTATACCTTCTGGTTTAAAAAAAAAATCTTTTTTGGTTTCTCTTCTCTCCCTCTATTATTTTCTATCTATATAAAAAAATATATATATAGACGTACAATTATTATACAATTGACAATATAGACAATATTAATAATGTATGACCACTACAAACAAAATGTTTTTTATTATGTATTTACCTCTAATAAAAAAAATTATTAAAAAACAAAGAATACCTCAAGCTTTACCCTCTTCCTTGAAGGACACCCTACATATTGCCTGACAAAACATTTGACAAATTCCACCCCATCCTTGGCACGATGACAGTTACAGTCTATATTGGGAAAGCTAAAATCCCCTACCGTGGCAACGCTATTTGTCTTGTAGTTGTATGCATTCTCTCAGCACATTTTTTTTTCCAATTCCTATTGACTATTTGGTCACCCCCAACCTCCATAGCTCCAGTAGCACTTGTACCCTGGAATGTTAAGCTGTCAGTCCTGTCCCTTTCTTAGCCAGGTTTCTATAACAGCAACAATGTTGCAATAACACATCCCTAACCACACCCTGAGTTCATCCGCCTTGCCTGTCGGGCCTCTCGCATTAAAATGATTGCAATTCAATCCAATAGTCATTCCTTGCTTCCTACCATGCCCCTGCCTTTCTTATCCACTGAACTTTTTTTCATCACCTTCCATACCAACTTCCAGCTGCTTACATAGAAACATAGAAACATAGAAAAATAGGTGCAGGAGTAGGCCATTCGGCCCATCGAGCCTGCACCGCCATTCAATGTGATCATGGCTGATCATCCAACTCAGTATCCCGTACCTGCCTTCTCTCCATACCCCCTGATCCCTTTAGCCACAAGTGCCACATCTAACGCCCTCTTAAATATAGCCAATGAACTGGCCTCAACTACCTTCTGTGGCAGAGAATTCCAGAGACTCACCACTCTCTGTGTAAAGAATGTTTTCCTCATCTCGGTCCTAAAGGAATTCCCCCTTATCCTTAGACTGTGACCCCTTGTTCTGGACTCCCCAACATCGGGAACAATCTTCCAGCATCTAGCTTGTCCAACCCTTAAGAATTTTGTAAGTTTCTATAAGATCCCCCCTCAATCTTCTAAATTCCAGCGAGTACAAGCTGAGTCTATCCAATCTTTCCTCATATGAAAGTCCTGACATCCCAGGAATCAGTCTGGTATTACCTGCCTCAATCCTACATTCAATCAAATCCTTCTGCCAATCTAATTGAAAGCTACCCATGCAGGAAAGCTGCCTGACAGGATATTGGTTCCATTCCAGTGCAGAAGAAATCCCAATGTTCCAAATATCTGAATCACTGCCCCCTGCTCCAACTCCTTAGCCATGCATTCACCTGTCCTAACTTCCTGTGGCACCAAGAGTAATCCGGAGATAATTACTTTGAGTGTCCTGCCTTTTCATCTTTTGCCTAACTATTCATTTTGCAGACCTCACAATATTTGGAGCCTCGCCAACAGCGTGTTTGGCCTTTCAACTTTCTTTGTTTTTTTAGTATGTCTAAATGTACGTCTAAATGTATGTTTTGGTGTGGGGATGGTGGGGGGGGGGGGGGAATAGGGGGGAACCGTTTTTTCAGTCACTTACCTTGACGGAGATGTGACTTTTCACTCATGCCCTCCAACAGTATCCAAAAAGGAATACCTGTTTTGAAGGGGATTGGCCCCAGGGGTCACCTGCACTCTGCCTACTCCCTTTCCTCCTCATCACTCATCTACTCTCTTCCTATATCTTAGGAGTCACCACCTTGCCATAACTAAACTCTCATTTACTTGGACGATCCTGAGGTCATCCAGCTGCAAGTTCAGTTTGTTAATATGATCTGTATGGAGCTGCACCTGGATACATTTCCTACAGGAGTCATCAGGGATACCAGCAGTTACCCTGACTTTTCACATGTTACAGGGAAAACATTGCACCATTCTACCTGCCATCTCCATACTGTGCTAAACCAAGAGGATAAAAGCACAACAATAATACACAGGAAACAGCAGACTGCGCCTTTACCTGTCATCCTCTGCTCAGTGTTTGCTCAGCCTCCTTACGAAAGCCTCTTGAGCCAAAACCTCACACTCGCCCTCAATACAGCATTTCACCTCCACACAACCTCTCTCCCAAAATGGCACCTCCCAAAAGTCCGCTGTGCTACACCTTCCCTTCTTTTTATGGGCAGCTCCATTAGCCAACTTTGATCACCCTCCAATCCAGCAACTGAATCTTGTAATCTTCCATTGCTAGTCAGACTCTGAAGTACACTGATTTCATCAAACCAATGGCAGCCTATATAAGAAAGGTGTTACATTTTGGGATGTCAGAATTGCTCTGTTTCTCCAAATCATAGGAGTTCGATCATCGCAGCTGCATGATTATGCTAAAAAATTCCTTGGGACAGTGTTTTAGCCCAGCCGTCTTTAATTGCGTCATCAGTGGTCTTCCAATCGCAAGCTCAGAAACAAGGACATGAGCACGATATTTTAGTCAATTTGCTGCTCACTAGAAAATAAAGCTCAAGGAAAGTTCGAGGCAATGCATTTGCTTGGACAAACTAAATAAACCATATTAGAAACCATACCAAAACCATATTAACCATAACACAGCCTGAAAACAGGCTCCTTGGGCCAACAAGTCTGTGCCGACTATCAACCACCGATTAACCACCTACTAGACCAAGTGCAGACCCATTGGGTCTACTCCCCCAACGTGCGGAGGGGGGGGGGGGGCAGGGGGGACGGCGGGGCAGCATGTCCCTGAGGGTGGGTGCGGGGGGTAGAGAGGAGTGGGGTAAGGGAGAGGAGAGGGGAAGGTGAGAGGAGAGGGGTTATGGAGAAGAGGGAAGGAAAAGGAGGTGGAGGGGAGAGGAGAGGGGGAGAAAGAGGGGTAGGGGAGAGGTGGAGAGAGAGTAGAGGGGAGGGAGAGAGAGAGAAAGGAGAGGGAGAGGTGGGGAGAGAGAGGGGGTGAGAGAGGACGGGGAGAGAGGGAGAAAGGGGAGGGCGAGAGGTGAGGTGGGGAGGGAGGGGGCAGAGTGGGGAGTGAGTGGGAGAGGGGTAGCAGGGAGTGGTGCAAGAGCAAGGGGAAGAGGTGGGGGGGAGATGGGGTGAAGAGGGGTGGGGGAGAGAGGGGGTGGGAGGGGTGAGGAGAGAGGGAGATGGAGAGAGGGGAGAGGGAGGAGGAGAGGGGGGTGCGGGAGGGTGTGAGAGGGTTCAGGGAGGGGGTGAGTGAGGGGTGGGGGAGGGGTGGGGGAGGGGGGAGAGAGGGATGAGGGGAAGGGGAGAGAGGGGGAAGGGAGGGGGGGTGGTAGAGGGATGGGGAAGTGGGGAGGGAGGGGGAGAGCGGAGAGAGGGGGAAGAGTGGGGCGGGAGGGAAGGGAGGAGGGGAGAGAGGAGTGGGGCAGGGAAGGGGAGAGGTGGGGGATGGGAGAGAGGGAAGTGGAAGTGGGGAGGGAGGGTGAGAGGTGTAGGGGAGAGTGGCGGAAGTGGGAGAGAGAAAGGGGGGAAGTGGTGGACGAGGGAGAGAGGAGTAGGGGAAAGGGGTGGGGGAGATAGGGAGGGAGGGGAGAGAGTGGGTGGGTGAGGGAGAGAGGTGGGGGAAGGGAGGTGGTAGAGTGGGGAGGGAGGGGGAGAGGGGTAGGGGGAGTGGTGGAAGTTGGAGAGAGGGAAGGGAGGGTAGTGGTGGAGTGGTGGAAGAGGGAGAGAGGGGTAGGGGGAAGGGGGTGGAAGGGAGTGGTGGAAGAGGGACAGGGGTAGGGGGAAGGGGGCGGGGAGATAAGGAACGGGAAGGTGGAGATAAGGAAGGGGGTGGGGGAGAGAGGGAAGGGGGTGCGAGGAGGAGGGGGGTGAGGGGAGTAGAGAGGAAGGGAAGAGAGAGAAAGGGGAGGGAGAGTTGACTTTCCTGCAGAATTAAATTAAATAATAAGATTTTGAAAATGAAAAATAAAAAAACCGGCAGAAATCCAGCATTTAGATCAATCGCTGTCGAGAAACGAAGTCCGAATGACCATTGGGGAAGAATGTTCTGGAAAAGGTTTCAAAGGCAACGCGAGCCGGCAATGTCCCCCCAGTCACATGTCAACACAGGCTGCGGGGGGAGGAGCCGGGGCTGGGGCATAGGCAGATGTAAATGAGATCCATTGCGATTGGCCATCTGTGAGGGATGGCATTGTGACAACACACAATGGAACATGCTGGAACATCAGGCGGGGGAGGTGGGGGGGGGGGGGGGGGGGGTTGGGGTTGGTGCGAGGGCACCTGTAAATGAGATCCGTTCCGATTGAACATCCGTGAGCATTGGGCATTGTGACATCACACGATGGAATGTTTACCAACATTCTATGGGTGAGAGCAGTTTGATTTTTTTAAGATTTTGAAATATTGGGGGAGGGGGAAGGATTTTATTAAAAATGTGTACGTAACAATGTCTAAATGTAAAGAGCATTAGTGAATGTAAAAGCGTAATCTCTAGTCGCACACTAAGTGGGGAAGGGGGAGAGAAGTGAAAGAGTATGGAGGGAGGGGGAGAGGGGTAGGGGAGTGGCGGAAGAGGGACAGAGGGGGAGGGGGGAAAGAGGAAAGGGGGTGGGGCAGAGAAGGAAGGAGGGATGGGGTGGGAGGAGGAGGGGGAGGGGGGTGAGGAGAGGGATGGGGAAGGGTGAGAGAGGTGTGGGGGAGGGGGGAGGGAGGGGAGGAGGGAGGTGGGGTAGGGGAGGGAGGGGTAAGAGTGTGAGGGAGGGGGAGAGGGGTGGGGGGAGAGAGGGGAAAGAGTGGGGTGGTAGAGAGGGAGGGGGAAGGGTAGGGGCAGTACATTTATTCCCCACTCCCTATCATCCCCAATCCGCTTTCTCTATTCCCACACACGTGATCAAGCGCTTCGACACAGGCTGCTGGGGCTGGGGCTGGGGCAAAGGCAGATGTAAATGAGATCCATTCTGATTGGACATTTGTGAGGGATGGCATTACGACATCACACAATGGAACATGCTGGAACATCATGTGGGGGGCTGGGGCAGGGGCAAAGGCAGATGTAAATGAAATCCATTCCAATTGGACATCTGTGAGCATTGGGCATTGTGACATCACACAATGGAATGCTTACCAACATTCTATGGGTGAGAGCAGTTTGATTTTTGAAAAAGTGGTGGGGGGGGGGGGAAGGATTTTATTAAAAATGGTGTATGTAACGACGTCTAAACATAACGAGGAGCGTCTTAGGTAACGCACAAGCGTAACGTCTGGCCGAGTGGGAGAAACGGCGTCGTACGAGGGTCCGGTTTTGGCGGAGCACGATATCAAAGGGCAGAGACGCGGCAGACGGATGTCGGCGGACACACACACATTTTTAATATATACTAGACCAAGTGCAGACCAGTTGGGTCTGTTCCCCCAATGTGCGGTTGCAGGGGGTGGGGGCGGGGGTGAGGTGGCAGTGGAGGGGAGGGTGTGGAGGGGGTTTAGGGGAGGGAGGGTGGGGAGGGCAGGGGTTGGGAGAGAGAGAGAGAGAGAGCATGGGGGAGAGAGAGAGAGAGAGAGAGCGTGGCGAGGGAGAGAAGTGGCTTCAGACTTGGGCAAACCCACAGCTGCAATGAGCGGGCAGGGCTTCACGAGCTGCGCTACCAGTCATGAGAAGCTTCAGCGCATGATCCAATAGTGGTACGGAGCTAGAGAATATTTCTTCTGCAGAACTTATGAGTAGATTCAGCACATGAGCAATTGTTGCCTCGAGATCTGTAGAACAAAGAAGCTATAACGGAACGGAGCTGTAGAACGTTTGTTTTGCAGAACTTTCTCAATCTTTCTGCGCCTTTAATCCGCGGCGGGGGGCAGGGTCTGGAGGCAGGTGGGCGTGGATTGGTGAGCATGTGGGCATTGTGACGTCAGCAGCTGGCAAGCGCCGTTTATATTTTAAAAATTTAGTTTTGTGACTTCAAATTCTGGGGAAGTAATTGACCAAGGAGTGGATTTCTGAACTCATAAGTTAATCCCTACGTGCATTTTGCATCTGGTTTTCGAGGAGGGGGGTCGGAGCAGCATGCAGCGTCTCACACACATTAACCACACCTCCACACACACACACTAACTACCCCCCTTGATAATATAATAATATTATTGATTTGTTCCTTTTACCCCCACCTCGCAGGCGCATCTAGAGAGAGGGGGGGGGGGCGTAGAGAGTGAGGGCAGAGAGAGAATGGGGAGAGATAGAGACAGAAGGTCAGGAGACAGAGGGAGAGGAGGGAGGGGGGGAGGGGGGAGAGAGAGATGGAGAGAGAGGGGAGGGGGTGGAAGGGAAAGGGAGAGGTGGGGGGAAGGGAGGTGGAGGGAAGGGGAAGGGGGTGGATGGGTGTGAAGAGGGTTTAGGGGAGTGAGTTGGGGGAGGAATGAGGAGGCGGAAGATAGAGGGGAGAGGGAGGGTAGGGAGAGGGGGGGTAGGGAGAGGGGGGTAGGGAGGGGGGGCAGCGAGAGGCACGGAGTGATCTGAGGGTGGTGAAAAGCAGCGAGGGGACCAATCGAATGTGGCTTCCGCCAGCGTGACAGAGCCGGGCCAGGGGGGGGGGGGGTCAGACAATTGTGTATAGGATCTTTGGTAGAGAGCAGAGAGGAAGGGAGGAGAGGGGAGGAGGTGAGTAGAGAAAGGGTGGGGGGTGGAGCCGAGCTGCTAAATGAAGAGGGAGAGAGAGAAGCAGCTTCCTACTCTGGAAACCCACAGCTGGAATGAGCGCGCGGGGTTCACGAGCTGCGCCAACAGTGATGAGAAGTTTAAGCGCGTGATCCTATAGCGGAGAGGAGTAGATTCAGCGTATGAGTCGCTGCCCCGAGATCTGTAGAACAAAGAAGCTATAGCGGAACAGAACTGTAGAACCTTTGTTCTGCAGATTTTTCTCGATTGTTCTGCACATTAGCTGAGAGAGATGGGCCAAGAGAGAGACGGGAGGAGAGAGAAGGGGAGAGAGAGACGGGAGGAGAGAGAAGGGGAGAGAGAGCGGGAGAGAGAGAGGGGCTGAGAGGGGGGAAGGGCGGAGGAGGGGCGGGTGTCGACACACACAGCGGGTCCTTTGTAAGTTCGTCTGGAGTTCGGGGGGAGGGGTGTGTGTCGTCACACACACTAAGCGTGCCCGCCCCCAGAGTCACACACACTAAGCAGGGAAGGGGGAGAGAAGAGGAAGAGTAGGGAGGGAGGGGGAGAGGGGTAGGGGGAAAGTGGGAAGGAGGTGGGGAAGAGAGGGAAGGAGGGATGGGGTGGGAGGAGGAGGGCGGGAGGGGTGGGGGAGGACGGAGGGATGGGGAAGGGTGAGAGAGGTGTGGGGGAGGGTTGGGGAGGAGGGATATGGGGTAGGGGAGGGAGGGGGAAGAGTGTGAGGGGAGGGGGAGAGGGGTGGGGGTGAGAGGGGAAAGAGTGGGGTGGTAGTGAGGGAGGGAGGGGTAGGGGTAGTCCATCTATTCCCCACTCCCTATCACCACCAATCCTCTTTCACTATTCCCACACACGTGATCAAGCTCTTCGACACAGGCTGCTGGGGCTGGGGCTGGGGCAAAGGCAGATGTAAATGGGATCCATTCCAATTGGACATTTGTGAGGGATGGTATTGTGACATCACACAATGGAACATGCTGGAACATCAGGCGGGGGAGGGGGGGCTGGGGCTGGGGCAAAGGCAGATGTAAATGAGATCCGTTCCGATTGGACATCTGTGAGCATTGGGCATTGTGATATCACACGATGGAATGTTTACCAACATTCTATGGGTGAGAGCAGTTTGATTTTTGATAAAGGTGGGGGGGGAAGGATTTTATAAGCGTAACGTCTGGCCGAGTGGGGAAAACGGCGGCATCCGAGGGTCCGGTTTTGGCGGAGCGCGAAATCAAAGGGCGGAGAAGCGGCAGACGGATGTCAGCAGACACACACACAATTTTAATATATATATATGATATGATGATATGATATGATGATATATGATATATGATGATAGATATCATATGATATTAATTCCAGTCTCACCACATTCTGTCAACTCCCCCCAGATTTTATCATGGACACTTGGATAATTTGTAGTAGCTAGTTAAGCTACTGATATGCATGTCTTAGGATATCAAGAACCTATGTGTGCTTTCTATTTATTGGTTCACTTTGAGAACTTTGTTCAGGAAAAACTCTGTGGAGACCCTGAACAAAAGAAATGTGCAGACTTGCACTGGCAAAACATTCTGTTGCCTTTTGTGAAAGATAGTTGATGCTTATGCGAGTTCAGTTTTTTTTAATGGAAATTCTTATGATTCATAGGTACAAGGAGCTCATGATTTATTTTAACACAAGGAATTGCAGATGCTGGTTCACATATGATGAGATGTTGGTATGATGAGATTCTTCATGTTGTTTTGCATACTGGGAGTCTCAACAGGGAGTATCCATTTCAGTTTAAAAATATATATGTTAATTGCACAGCATTTTTACTTCTGTCTTCCAGGTATTTGAAAACTGAATCTCACAAATCACGGCCCAACAATTCATCCGCACTCTTTCCTGGGCATTGAAATTTCGTTAGCACAGCTTTATGAAGCACTTAATAGATAGTAACATTCAGGATTAACAGGCTATTTTGACATCCAATATTCCAGCTGCTGGCCTTAGCCCTGGTTGAACTTTACGTGTTGTTTTAACGTACCCAAGAAGTGCCAGAAGGCTGGAGGCAAATGTTGTGCCTCTATTCAACAAAGGCTGCATGGAAAATGCTGAGAACTATCGGCCAACGAGCTGAACACCTGCAGTTGGAAAGTTACTGGAGAGTATTCTGAGAGATAGGATATACAACGCCTGATTGGGGATAGACAGCATGGTTTTGTGCATGGGAGGTCGTGTCTCACAAATCTGATAGAGATCGAAGGTCGATGATGGCAGAGCTGTAGATGTTGTATATATGGACTTCAGCAAAGCATTCAACAAGATTCTGCATAGTATAGGTATGTTGCAAAACTTACCTTTACCAGCGCTGCAGTTCTGCCGCTCCCCGTGTGCGCGACTTTGGCGCCTTTCAGAGGGGGGCGGGCTTAAAGTGCCGTTTTTCAACAGACCTGGAAAATCGATGAATGTCGGGCGATTTCGTTGCGGAAGAAAAATCGCTCCGACATTTCATGAATGAAGGTATTTTTAAATTACTCTAAATTATTTATTAACTAGAGTAATTTAAAAATCACCTTCAAAAGCCGTGAGCACCGACAACCGGAAGGATTTTGCGTAGGGGAGAAAAAAAGGCAAATAGTTTATTTTTATATTAAAAGTTGGTTTTTCGGGAGGCTTTAATAATATTTTTATGTTGCGAAATGGGGTCCCAAAAAATGTATGAACAAACAATATTTTTCCTCCCGACTTCACCACTAACCGCAACGTTCCAATCCACCGCATTCCACTAAAACCCACTCGCTAGTTGATTTAAATGGCCATTAATTTACAGGAATCAAACACTAAATTCCTTCCATTTGGTCCAGAAATTCATGAAAATGAGATTTTAAAATTATGTTATATTGTGGATTATTGTGTGAATGTTATTTGAACACTTAGGCAATTAAAAAAAAAGTTTATCTTTTCTTAAGAAATGGATAGATGTTTAGATCTACTCATTGAATTTTGTAATTAGCTACAATTAGATAACTAACTTTAATTTCAGGTCATCCAAGTAAGATTGTTTCATATTTGTTTCAGAATGCTTCAATCTATAATAACTGAAAATTTCATTGAGTTCTCTTAATTTTTAAGAAAGTTATGGGCTTTTAACTGTTCCAGATCACAGCTTTTGAGTTAAGGCAATGGGGAGCAAGATGCTAATTTCCGAGTATGAAAATGGCCATAACATTCTTAATACTGAAGATATGAAAGTAAGTTAGGTGTCAAATTAAACTTCTTTTTATGCTTTTGCAGACTTGATTTTTTAAATCTCAAAATTTTGTAACATTGCTACATGGTAGGCTGCCCTGGAAGGTTAGATCACAGTGGATCCAAGGAGAGATAGCTGAATGGATAGAAAATTGGCTTCATGGAAGGCCAATCAGTCAAAGTATTGAGTATAGAAGTTGGGAGGTCATGTTGCAGTTGTATAAGACATTGGTGAGGCCGTATTTAGAGTATTTTGTTCAGTTCTGAGCACCGTGTAATAGGAAATATGTTGTCAAGCTGGAAAGAGTACAGAGATGTTGCCAGGACTAGAGGGTGTGAGCTATAGTGAGAGGTTGATCAGGCTGGGACATATTCTTTGGAGCACAGGAAGATGAGGCGTGATCTTATAGAGATGCATAAAGTCATGAAGAGTAGATCGGGTAAATGCGTACTCTTGCCCAGAGTAGGTGAATCGATGACCAGAGGACATAGGTTTAAGGTGAAGGGGAAAATATTTAATAGGAATCTGAGGGGTAATGTTTTCACACAAAGGGTGGTGAGTGTATGGAATAAGCTGCCTGAGTAGGCAGTTGAGGCTGGGACGATCCCAAAGTCTAAGAAACAGTTAGACAGGTGCATGGATAGGATAGGTTTGGAGGGATACAGGCCAAACACGGGCAGGTGGGACTATTTTAGTGGGATATGTTGGCTAGTGTGGGTAAATTGGCCTATTTCCACACTGTATCACTATGACTCTAAAAAGGTCATAGGGACCCTCCATGGATACTTACAAACATCAGTGGATGGAAATGGCCTGGGAAGTGTCCTCTGGGAAGAATATTTCCTGTGACTCCTATCTCAATGCCTCTCGCTTCCTCTACCATCCCTTTCTTTGCATGTTTCTTTCCTCCATCAGTAAATTAACGCACCTGCTCAATCACTCACCCACTAAATGCTTTGTCCCACACGCAATCAGTCCCCATGCATCCACTCCCACTGCCTTCCATGAATTTTCAACACATTACAAACTGGGGACAGAACTCAGTGTGATGGGAACTGAAAGAGGGAGGAAGGGGTTGGGTAAAGGGTAGGATAGGAGAAAGAAACCAAGTAAGATAATGTAGTCAAGGATCTTGGGTGCATGAATCCATCAGTGGTCTGAATGAGTCTGCATGTAGGAACAGTGCTGCTCTGATTCCAGTGGCTTTTCCATTTTGAATTTGTTTCTTTCCATATTCTTATTTCATAACCCAGGATTTCCCAATCCTTTTCCTGCAAACCTGCAATGTCTCCGGTGTTCATTCAGACGGACTTCTTAAGTACTAAATTAGACCTAAATACAGATGTCACCTATAGTTACAGAGTTGGAAGCAGCTAAAATATCTAATAACTAATAATCACATTAATCACATCAGCAATCAAATAATTGAAACATTGGAATATGACCATTGCACAATATTTAGACATGTAACCCAGTAATGTGCAACAAAGGCTCTTCAACCCATAATATCTGTGCTGACGATAATGCCAATTTAACTAATCCCCTCTGCCTACATGTAATCCATGTCAGGTCATTGCCAAATCAAGCATGAGTCTTGAGAAAACAGTGAGCCATTGTTCATAATTCACAATGAAGAAAAACATTTTTTAAAAAAACTTTACATTACTTGCTTATAAATTTTCTGATGAGATAAATTAATGAGTTCATCTACTGTCTGCGGAAGAGTTTCCTGGAGTCTGCTCAGAGTTCATCTACTGTCTGCGGAAGACATGGAGCTGCTCAGCCTCTGAGATTAACACTAATTCTTTCCATTATTAAACATGAATTGCGAAGGCTTAGTATACCATGAAAATAATAATTCAGAGTTTTGCAATGCTATTTGATGATGACAATAGGATAAAATATATCATGCTTTTCATCAGAGGGTGGAGAATTTGTGGAATTCTTTGCCACGGAAAGCTGTGGAGACTGTCAATTGATATTTTTAAGGCAGAGATATATATACTCTTGATTAGTGTAGGTCAGGGGCGGAAATCTGGGGGGGGAGGGGGGGAGGGGGGTTGGGGGGCAGGGGGGACACGCCCCCCTTTTTTTGAGAGGTGGGGGTGATCCCCTCATTTTTTGTAATCCGGATTTTAAAACTGTGAAATCTCCGCTTTCCACGAGACAGTGGGGGTGGGACCGCTGATCAAGGGCACTGATTGCACAGGAGAGACGTCGGTCAGCAGGCAATGGGGTGGGACCATGTTAATTCAGCGCGATGATTGGAGGAGGGAAGTGTCGGTCAGAGGCGGAAGTAGGGGGGGTGGGTCTGAGGATAGAGCGCGATGATTGGAGGAGGGAGATGTCCATGGGGCAAAGATCAGAGCGGAACTTAATTTGAATGCCCAGGTCAAGCAAAAACCTCTTGGCAGCCCTGGACACAGACCTGCGCCTCATCCTCAGCCAGGATCGATCCCGGGTCTCCGGCGCTGCAATCGCTGCTGCACCGCCACGGGGCCATCCCCCCCCCCCCAAGTTCCCCCCCCCCATCCTGGGGGGGGGGGGGGGCAGACACGTCAGGAGTCAGACAGGAGTGGTGCCCACAGCCAGCGCAGAGAAGCAGCGCTAAACTCAGCTCCACTCTGCCTGTCAACACTGCCTGCCAACGACGGCTCAGGTTTTCAGCTAGCGCGGAGAAGCAGTGCTAGCTCCACGGCTTCCGACTGGTGCCCCGTCAGGCTGAAGGTTAACCCAGCGAGACAGGCAGAGTTGAGCTGCATTTAGCACTGCTTCTCCGCGCTGGCTGTGGGCCTTATGCGATTTTCCGGTGACTGCCGGCACCCGTCACTAATTACCGTCCATAGGGCCCACGGCTGAAGCCTCCGAAGCCTCTTGTGTATATGTGAGAGTGTGAGTGTACGCATGCGCGCGGCCGCCAAGAAATTGCGTCCCCCCGGTCCCCTCCATGTTTTGAGAGCGATATCCGTGCCTGGTATAGGTGTCTGCGGTTAATGGGAGAATGGGGCTAAGAGGGAGATATAGAACAGCCATGCCAGATGGCCTAATGCGGCTCCTATCACTTATGACATTATATCAATTTTTACTGAGAAAAATATTGCTTGAATATATGGGTGAATGAGAACTGAAAGGTTGCTTTAATCTGCTATTTATGGGTGAAAAGATTTGGGTCCTTTTTAATTGGCCAATCGATCCAGATCCTGCTGCAATCGTTCACAACCTTCTTCACTATCTGCAAAACCACTAACTTTTGTATCATCAGCAAACCCTGTATGTTCTCAAGCAAATCATTGATGTAGATTACAAACAGGAACGCGCCCAGCACCGAACCCTGTTGCACACCACTAATCACACCACTAATCACAGGCCTCCATTCTGAGAAGCAACCTTCCACCACCACCCTTCCATGGAACCAATATATGCTATCCATAAAGCAATGATTTCTGAAAGGAAAACCTCACCTATTTCGAAGAAACGATTCTAAAAGTATAGCAAGCTTTCAGGCGTTTGTCGAGAATTTTTGGCAGTTCTGGTAAACATTTTTGGAATACACATTTGTACATTTGAAACAAACTAATCTTACATTATCCGTGTCAGATGTTTTGTTCTTTGAACAGATCAAATAGCCACAAGGAAATGGTTGTCATTGCATTATAATAGCAAAACCCTCAGGGCAAAACTTGTTAAACATGAAAGTAATGCTCAGTTGGGTGAAAGGACAAGAATTCAAAGGCGGCGCATCAAGTTTGATGCAAAACATTTGGACTGGGAAACAACACATCAATAAGGTTAAACATGAAGGTGTTCATAGTTGAAGGATTGCTCATGAATATTATCAGTCATTCTGTTGAGATTCCATGATAAGATAAGTGCTATGTGTTTTACATACCAGGGCAAGCCAAAAGTTCAAAATCTAAATTAAAATTGGAAATGCTGGGAGATTAAAGTCATTGCACTTACTGTTACAATTGAGCTCCATCGGCAATAATTTCTTCATTTTACTGCCAATAGTTCATGCTGCCTAAAGAGATCACACTTTTGGAGATCCTGTAATTCTCTGTTGAAAAACACATGCTTTTACCTCAGCAACTTTGCTACTTTTTATTCCTAGCTTATGTTGAAGTTGAAGTTGCTGTTGAAGTATTTTTACATACCATGTCATTCTGTCCAATGTTTTTCTTGTCGGTTTCCAATGTTCTTGCTGCTTTTCAATGCTTCACTTTCTGTGCAAATCAGAATGTCAAAAAATATTTCCCAAAAGTTGTTTTTCACTTTTTTAAAAAAATATTTCTATTAGAAGCAATGCATATTGCCATCAATATAAGTTTTTCAAATACACATTTAACTTGTTTCAAAAGTTATACAAATATTACGAAACGATTTATATAAGCTTCTATTTTTTTTTAGAAAGCAAAGAAGTGAAAGAATAGGTCTATAATCAATGGAGATGGTGATTAAATAATATTGATTATGATCATATACGAAAAAAAAAAAAAAAAAAAAATTAAAACAAACAATAAAAATAAAAATAAAGAATAATACAAGCAAACAATTATTATATAATTTTAAAAAATTGAAGTATACATCTTAACAATGAATGGAACAATTTCACATAACAATATCTATGGAGACGTGTATACAAATCCCAGAATAGATCTTTTCATCTAATCCTACCACTGGGTATTTATTGAGTTACAATGCTGAGCTCAGCTACCCCTTCAAATAGCCAGTGAATGGAGACCATATTTGTTCAAAAAGTTCATATTTGTCCATTAGGACAAACCTGATTCTCTCCAAATGCAGCGTCTCCAACATTTCCACTGTCCACATTTTAATTGTGGGGGATAATGTTCCCTTCCAGAATTTTAATATTAATTTTTTTCCAATTATCAAACAGTAATCAAGAAAATTTCTTTGATTTACTGTTAATATTAGGTTTAAATCAGAAACTCCCAATATTATTAGCTTTGGGTCGGGATCGAATTTAATTTTAAGAACTACAGAAATTATTTAAAAAATATCAGTCCAATAACTTAAGTTTTATACATGTTATAAAACTATGCCTTAAATTAGCTTCTGAATTCTGGCATTTATCGCAAATAGAGGAGATGTTATGAAAAATTCTATTTAATTTCGTTTTTGAATAATTTTAATCTATGTAATACTTTGAATTGTATCAAGGTATGTCTGGCATTTAACGAACAACGGTTCGTTAAATGTCAGACATAATATTTCTCACACAATATTTCCCAAAAGTTGTTTTTCACTTTTGTTTGAAATATAAGGTCTTTGCCTTTCTCACCGGCAGACCTCAATCAGTACAGATTGGTAACAACATTTCCTCTTCATTGATCATCAACGTACACCTGCAGGCAGCGTGCTTAGACCCCTAACTTTCTTTACACCCAAGACTACATGGCTAAGCACAACTGCAATGCCATATACAGTATCAATTTGCTGACAAAATCTTTGATAAGGTGCCACATGGAAAGGCTGCTGAGGAAAATGAGAGCCCATGGTACCAAAGGGCAGATACTAGCATGGATATCAGGTTAGCTGGATGGCAAATTTGCATTGTAGAACAATTGCAATCTACCCCCTACTGGTGACTGGTCTCCAGAGGATATGTCCTGGACCAGCTGCTCATACCTCCATGGTTGCTGGATTCTGTTGCCTCCTAATTCTGCTGGGGATGTGCACTGGTGCATGCCAATAGCATAGTGATGGGAGAGCCCGGCTTGGTCCTTGCCCCGCACCAGTGTCTGTGACCCGTCTGAAGAGGTATGGTTGACGATGCGGCATCCTTCTTGTGGAATGTGATTTGATAAGGCCGATCGTCTTCGCCTCGTCATCTAAGTCCTTGACTTGCTTTGCCAGATCTTCACCAAACAACAAGTTTGGTGGCTGTATGTTAGAGGATCTGCACAGTGCTGCAAATTTTGGATTTAAAGTTGGCTTGATGGCGTTTTTCCCCAGGCAGTTGATCTCAAAGTGGGCGTTAAACAGCAGGGCTAACATATCCTGCTGTGTGTCTGATAGTGGTGCCCACCCAAATGCCATTATGCCTGCTCCGATTAGTTTTAAGACTTTCTGCAGCCTTAGTTCATGTGATCGCATGTTTGCACCCATTTGCCCCCTGATGGCCACAGTGGGCACCCTGAGTGATGCACAATTTACCGGTGTTTCATATAATTTGGATGTTTCATCCAATGTTGATTCTTGGAGCTGGTGAGAGGTCATGTAATTAATGTTTCTGGCCGGATTTTCCTCCATTGCCTCACCAGTTCCTGCCGGTTTGCAATTTTTGTTGATTTGCAGATTCTGACGATAGCGTAGTTTATTTTCTAAATGGGGAGAGAATCCAGGACATGGGAATGCTAGTGCAGGATTCCCAAAAAAGCTATTCAGTAAGTCGAATTGGTAGAAAAGGGCTTGTAAACAAAAACGGGGATGTAATTTTGAGGCGCTATAAGGCGCTGGACAGGCTGCATTTGGAATATTGTGAGCAATTTTGGGTGCCATATCTGAGGAAGGATGTGTTGGCTCTGGACTGGGTCCAGAGGAGATTTACAAGAATGATCCTAGTAATGTGTAGGTTAACATATGATGAGCATTTGACATCACTCGCCTATACTCGCTGGTTTAGAAGAATGAGGGGCGACCTCATCGAAACGTACAGAATAGTGAAAGGCTTGGATCGTGTGAATGTGGGGAGGATGTTTACACTAGTGGGAGAGTCTAGACTAGAGATCTGTGCCACTGAAGGCTGTGGAGGCCAAGTCAGTGGATATATTTAAGGCGAGATAGATTATTGATTAGTACTGGTGTCAGATGTTATGGGGTGAAGGTAGGAGAATGGGGTTATGAGGGAGAGACAGATCAGCCATGATTGAATGGCGGGGTAGACCTGATGGGCTGAAAGGCCTAATTCTGCTCCTACCATTTTTGATCTTATGACCACTGTGATTAGTTGAATGACTGATGGTGATGAGTCATTTCACAGGAGAGAGATAAAACAGCTGGTTGAATGGTGTCACAACAACACCCTCTTGCTGAATATCAATAAGAGCAAGGAACTGGTCATTGCATTCAGAAAGGGGAAGTTGGCAGTGCATGGGCTGGATCTTATTGGTGGATTGGTGGTGGAGAGAATTAGCAGCTTCAAATCCATGGGCATTAACATATCCGATTACTTGTCCTGGGCCCGGCACATATATCCAATCATGAAGAAGGCGCACCAGCACCCCTACTTTCTTAGAAGTTCAAAGAGATTTGGTATGTCTCTGAATACTCTTACAGATGGTCGGACGTATCCTGACTAGTTGCATCATGTCCTCGAATGGTCATTCCAATGCACAAGGAACTCACAAGGCTGCAGTGAGTGGTGAACTCAGTCAGGTCCATCATGGGCACAGCCTTCCCTTCATCAAAAGCATCTTGTGAGGTGCTGTCTCAAGATCAAGCATCAAGGAACCCTATGCCCTCTTCTCACTAATAACATCAGGCAGAAAGTACAGAACCCTGAAGTCCACACCGCCAGGGTCAGAAACATTGTTTTTCGATAACAATCAGAGACTTGAACAAATTTACACAACCCTAAACTTACCTCTTGACAATGGAATGCCATGGCTCACCTCTTGCATTACTATGGACTTTTTTTCTAAATATGTTTTCTGTATTAATATCTTGCCTTGATGCAGATTTCTTTCTTTAAGAATTATGTGGAATTTATTTTTGTGTGTCTGTTTGAATCCATATGCCTGTTGCTGCTGCAAGCAAGAATTATAATTGAGGTTGGACAGACTTGGATTGTTTTTTTTGGAATGCCAGAGGTTTAGACGAGGTACATAAAATTAGAAGTACATAAAATTATGAGGATGGAAGTATCAAAGACTAGAGGTCATAGCTTTAAGGTGAGTGGAGCTATGTTTAAAACAGATGTGCAGAGTATGTTTTTTACACAGAGGGTGATATTGGCCTGGATAGTGCTGCCAGGTGTGGTGGTGGAATCAGGTATGATAGTGGTGTTTAAGAAGCTTTGGGGTAGGAACATGGATGTGCTAGTAATGAAGGAGTATAGATTATGTGCAGTCACATGAGATTAGTTTATTTCGGTATCATGTTCGGCACAGACATTGTTTGCAGTCGCTGCTATGGACGGTTGGATGCACAGGCCCTCTCGTCGGGATGATTGAAACTCCGACATCGGGATGGTCAAACCCACTCCACTTGGAGTGCCCGAATTGGCCACTTTCCTACCGGAGACCATGGGTTCAGGATGTTATAGACCGCAGCCCGGCAGTTGGAGCTCTTCTCCGGTGATCCCCGGCAAGGGATCCCAGGTTTCGGATGGTAAGTACACGCCACGCCCATGGCTAGAAGCACTGCAGACCACAGCCCCACGATGCCAAAGTCATCAGGCCAGCGATCGGAACACTCATTTCTGGCCACTCCTGACAAAGGTTCGCTCAGCTCCGCGATGGAAAAGTCCATGCTGCGCCCGCTGCTGAAGCTCTGGGCCTGACTCCGGGAAAGGCCGCTTGAATCCAAGCTGTTAGGCCGCGAGGGAGGCGGAGAAGCGACATGGAAAAAGTCACCTCTCCGTCAAGGATGTGACTGAAAAACTGTTTCCCCCCTTCCCCCCCCACTATCCCCCACATAAGACGCACCAAGACATCAAAACAAACACATGGACACTTAAAAGAAAACAAAAAAAGTCAAAAAGGCAAGCACGCTGCTGGCAGGGCAGCCAACTCGCAGCACCCCCAACTGACCATACTTCACTGTACT
This sequence comes from Raja brachyura, assembly GCA_963514005.1. Next base: position 33,137,902 of record OY740799.1, read on the forward strand.
TGTGTATATGACAATAAATTTGAATTAGAACTTAACTACCATGAACGAGAGAGACCTTGGAAAGAGCACCAAAATACTCCTGAGAGGAGATTTTAGAAGGTACCAACTGAGATTCATGCTATGATGAAGAATCCATGTACAATGGAGCAAAGCATACTAAATTGGGGGTGAGAAGGGATAAAACATAAGGAAATTACATAAATGTTGAAAGAATCCAATAATGTTACGTGTGAGATATCAATCTTGCCTTATAGCCAAGAATAAAGAGTGTTTCATTTCCATATGCGTCAACAATGGAATGAAATTCTAACGCAACAGCGTAACAGCATATAAGCACTGCACAGAGAAAAAAAAATCAATAAATTAATTACTAATAATTAGTGAAAAAACCTTAGTGCAATCAAAAACACAGTCCATAGAAGTTTATAATTGTCGAGGTTAATATTGTTAATGATGGTTGCTGGTAAGATGCTATTCCATGGCCTGGTGGTCATGTCATACCTTCTTCCTCATAGTAGAAGCAGAATCAGCGTGGCCTGGGTGTCATGAGACTTTGATGATATTGGCAGTCTTTCTGAGTCAGCGCCATCTATAGATCTCTTCGATGTTCTGGCAGTCAGTATCTGTGATGGACTTGGCAATGTCTACCACTCTCTGCGTGTTCGAGTTGCTGGACCACTCCATGAAGCAACCAATCAGCGCTCCCCACTGTATACTTGTAAATGTTCAATAGAGTATTCATTGATTTATCAAATTTTAAATTTTCTAAGGAAGAAGAGGCTTTGAAGATCTTTCTTTGTGATAGCCTCACTATGCAGGGTGTAGGACAGATCTTCAGAGATATGCATGCCCAGGAACTTGAAGCCAAATTCAAATTTATATTTAAATTTGGCATTGGAGCTGTTTCTGACTCCACAGTCATGGGTACGGACAGGGTTGAGCAGGGGACTGATTACATTAATTGATATTATATTATTGATTTTATATTGATACTATATTGAGTGACTTACTGATTGGCATAATTAAATGTCAGAAATGAAGAAAGTAGGTAAGTCTGAAATGTGTTCTGCAGAACATCTCTCAACAAAACATCAAAAAAGGGACTCCAGCATTGGTGGAGTACACATTGGGCGTGTTGGCCAGAGCCCTGAGGGAACAATCAGAACTGCATCATAATGTTCAAATTGATAATAAAGTGGGGCAAGGAGAAATCTAAATGTTTTCCTTCCAAATTGGAGTAATCCAATTGGAGATATCAGTTGGACAAGATAAGAGTGTGCAAGAATAAAACAGAACAAAATATTAGGGGACAAAGCTGTAAATGAAAATTGAATGGCTTCAGCATTTTCCAAAAGTGTGAAAATTAAGGAAACAAAAGCCATAATTCCCAAGGTTACAATGGAGATAGAGAAGATGATGAAAAAAAGAAAGGAGCATGACGCGTGCAAGGTAATTATCTGCAATGAGAACCAAGCTGACCATGGCAAACTACATCAGCAGTACAATGGACAGCTATCAAAGTCAGAGAATAGGCAATGACGGACAGTTTAAAAAAAAATTGGATCCTTTGAAATGTTCTATGAAAGATTCTTATTAGTTTATTGTCATTACCGTATGTCCGCTGTTTAATCTGTAAACTTCAAAGAGCAGCAATATTTTTTGTTCAAATGAAGCTCACAGATTAATCATTAGAAACACAGTAATGAAAACTACACCAACAAATACAACAATGTGTTCAAGACAGCTAAATGGTGTAATATTGCAGTGCACTATATTGAGCACAAACCTTGTGGGCCGAAGGGCCCATTCCTGTGCTATACTGTTCTATGTTAGAGATAGACAGATTCTTGATTAGTATAGGCATCAGAGGTTATGGGGAGAAGGCAGGAGAATGGGCTTAGGAGGGAGAGATAGATCATCCATGATTGAATGGCAGAGTAGACTTGATGGGCTGAACGGCCTAATTTTACCCCTATTATTTATACCTCATGTTGTATTTTGTGTTGGCACATTCAGGGAGTGGTAAACTCAGGGATTAATATATTCAGGGTTATTGTAGTTTTGGGATGTGAGTATCATTATAGCTTTTGCTTTGATCTTTATTGGGCATCCGTGACATGGGGGTGATTTAATAAGGGTATTGTGTATTGCCCATCCCTGATTGCCTTGGGGAGAGCAGCGGCGATTATTGAGTAACAACAATCCTTATGCGTGAGTAACTCAGGATGCTACTAAATTAGGTGTTCCAATATCTTGAGGCAGCATTGGTGAAACAAATGCTTTGTATTCAGAAGCAGGATGAGAGTGACTGCCCTTGACATTATCAGACCAGCAGTTGATTTATTTCCTGTGCTGTATTGTTCAACAGTGCCCGCCATAATGTTTGGGCCAAAGAACCATCATTTATTTATTTGCCTCTGTACTCCACTCCGTATTTGAGATTTGTAATAGAAAAAATCACATGTGGTAAAAGTGCACATTGTCAGATTTTATTAAAGGCCATTTATATACATTTTGGTTTCACCATGTAGAAATTACTGCTGTGTTTATGCATAGTCCCCCCCCCCATTTCAGGGCACCATAATGTTTGGGACACATGGCTTCATAGGCGTCTATAATTGCTCAGGTGTGTTTAAATGCCCCCTTAATGCAGGTACAAGAGAGTTCTCAGCATCTAGTCTTTCCTCCAGTCTTTCCATCACCTTTGGAAACTTTTATTGCTGTTTATCAACACGGGGACCAAAGTTGTGCCAATGAAAGTCAAAGTCATTACGAGACAGAGAAACAGGAATAAAACTGTTAACGACATCAGCCAAACCTTAGGCTTACCAAAATCAACTGTTTGGAACATCATAAAGAAGAAAGAGAGCACTGGTGGGCTACTAATCGCAAAGGGACTGGCAGACAAAGGAAGAACTCCACAGCTGATGACAGAAACATTCTCTATAATAAAGAAAAATCCCCAAACACTTGGCCAACAGATCATAAACACTCGCCAGGAGTCAGGTGAGGATCTAACACTGACTACTGTCCATAGAAGACTTCATAAACAGAAATACAGAGGCTGCACTGCAAGATGCAAACCACTAGTTAATCGCAAAAATAGAATGGCCAGGTTACAGTTTGCCAAGAAGTACTTAAAAGAGTAACCACAGTTCTGGAAAAAGGTCTTGTGGACAGATGAGATGAAGATTAACATATCAGAGTGATGACAAGAGCAAAGTATGGAGAAGAGAAGGCAGTGCCCAAGATCCAAAGCATACCACCCCATCTGTGGAACACGGTGGTGTGTGTGTTATGGCCTGGGCATGTATGGCTGCTGAAGGTACTGGCTCAATTGTCTTCATTGATGTTACAACTGCTGATGGTAGTAGCATAATGAATTCTAAAGTGTATGGACACATCCTATCTGCTCAAGTTCAAACAAATGCCTCAAAACCCATTGGCTGGTTGTTCATTCTGCAGCAAGACAATGATCCCAAACATACTGCTAAAGCAAAAAAGGATTTTTTCAAAGCTAAAAAATGGTCAATTCTCGAGTGGCCAAGTCAATCGCCCGATCTGAACCCAATTGAGCATGACTTTTATATGCTGAAGAGAAAACTGAAGGGGACTGGCCCCCAAAACAAGCATACGCTAAAGATGGCTGCAATATAGGCCTGGCAGAGCATCACCAGAGAAGACACCCAGCAACTGGTGATGTGCATGAATCGCAGACTTCAAGCAGTCATTGCATGCAAAGGATATGCAACAAAATACCAAACATGACTACTTTCATTTACATGACATTGCTGTGTCCCAAACATTATGGTGCCCTGAAATGGGGGGACGACATATAAACACTGCTGTAATTTCAACATGGTGAAACCAAAATGTATAAAAATGGCCTTTATTAAAATCTGACAATGTGCACTTTAACCACATGTGATTGTTCCTATTACAAATCTCATATTGTGGAGTACAGAGACAAATAAATAAATGATGGGACAAATAAATAAATGACTGGTTAGTCATTTTTGAGCCATTGTCAAGTAATGTCTGCCATGCAACAAAGGTGTATTTAGTATATTTATTATATTGTACACAATGCAGTTATGGTGCATCCGCAGAGTAGAGTGATGGATGGGATGTCACTATATATTTTAGTTTGTGATTAATCCAGTTGAGTCAATGTCACCCACTGGACGTTGATTGGGCAGATCTGATAATGACAACGGGGTGGGAGATTGCAAACTTCACGTGGTCCGCCCTGTTTCGACAAATGCAATCAACTCGGCGTGCACAATCAAATAAGATCAAAAAGAACAAGTTGTCCGACAACTTTAGGTTGTGCACGCCATACGCAAGAAAAAGAAGAAGAAGAAGAAGAAGAAGATAATGACAACAATGTTGAATATCATTAGGCGCAAGGATTATTTTGTGCTTATCCATTAATATTCACAGTTAAAAGGTTATCCATGTTAGTCCATTCACTCTCATCCTTCTGCATTTAACTTTTTTGATCTATGTTAAGAATAGAATATGAGCCCATTTTCCCTCATCAAAAGTCAAGGGTATGATGGATCTTTCTCCATTTGCATGATTTAGCTGTGCTCAAGAATATTTTCCACTTGCTCGTGCAAGTTTCTTTCAAGCAATTTGCCATCATAGAGGACAAAACAGACTGGTTGATTGGCACTTGCAATCTATTCACCATCAGTGCACTGCAGATGCACGAAAGTATGTTTTTCTAAAACAGAATGGATGGACACTATTTTATTTGAGAGCATCTGAAAACCCATGACCTTGCCACATAGAACAAGAAAGTTGGCAATCCCATGAGTCCTTTCCCATCATTTGCTTCTAAATTAAACTATCCTTTAAAATACATACAGTTACTTCTCTGATACTTGGCTAGAGTACTGTAGCACCCATCTTACAGGCATTGTTGGGGTACTTACAGCAAAAGCAAAATCTCAATTTTACCATAGTTCCCATTGCCAGAGCTGATTCAAGATTTTATATTATCAACATTCCAAGCCACATATATAAAACCAATCAAGAGCTAAAGCATTAAAATAATTTATCAATCAACTTTGTTCATACGCCTTCATTGCCATTGTCTAACCATGCAGTGCTCCCACTAGGGATTATATTTTTAAGTACTGCTGCCTTGCTATGGAGGTAGCTCTGGGGAGCACTGATGTAGAAATGTGGTTATTTTGTGCGGAGTATGGCCAATTCATGCATCACAGCATTACTGTCACTAGACAGGACAGCCATGAGTATATTACTGAGCAAAGATTACAGGAGTTCTGCAATACCTTAAAATTCCTTTTCAACATTACTGTATCTGGAAACAGTAGACTGAGCTTGTATTGTAATGTAAAGCACGTGTTATAATATTCTTCATTTGCTACAATTAGATGTTGGGAAACGTTCATTTGTGGTGCAATATAAACTGAAACTTTCACCATCAGAAAGGTGGGATAATTGACAGTGCTTGCAGAGAATGTGTGATCAGATTATATGTTTTTTCTTTCATCTGTTATCTGGGCTTCACTTGCAAGACCAGCAATTAGAGTACATCCCTAGTTATCTTTGGGAAGGTGATAGTCATTCACTTTCTTGAAATCTTGCAGTCCATCTGGTGAAGTGTAAAGGGCCTGTCCTACAAGCATGCAACTCCATGCGATGAGCGCGACCTAACATGGTCGCTTGAGCCGTCCGGCGTCGCGGGGCCAGTCCCACTTCGATCGCCGGAGCCGTGTGGAATTGTGCGGAGTTCGTCCCGACATCACGTGGGGCTCCGAAAAACTGACTGTTAAAAATTCCGCACGGCCACGGCTTGTCGGCTCGCTGTCGCCTCGACGCATTACACACCGTCTCGATGTCGTGCCTCCGTGACCCTCTCTGTAGGTGCCTCCGTGGCCCTCTATGTGTGTGGCTCCATGGCCCTCTGTGTGTGTGCCTCTGTGCCCCCCTCTGTGTGCCCCTCTCTGTCCTGGCGAACTTACCTTAAGACTTTGCTCCAAGTTCGCCTCACTTTGCGCCGCGTTGCGCCACTCACCCGACCACCGCATGGCCCTCGCTGCCAGTTTGGTTGCGCTTGCCGCATGCAGGTGCATGCTGGTGGGAATGGCCCTGTACAGGGGATCGCCCGCCCTCCGTGCGGCCCCCGCTTCTAGTTTGATCGCGCTCATCGCATTGAGTCGGATGCCGGTAGGACAGGCCCTTAAGGGTGCTGTCCAGGTATTAGACCCAGTGAATATGAAGAAATAGTGATATTTTTACATTAAGATAATGTATTGAAAGAGTTGATATAGTCAAATCTAATAGAATTCACAAAATACACAAAATGGAGTCGTTCGTCTTGTTAATTAAGATGGAAACTAAGAATGAATGGTCTGTGAAGGACAGAGTGACTCCATGCCAAGTCTGTGTAATGTTGCTGACTTTTCATTTACTACGTAGAACACAAAGATGGAGTAAAAGGTTGTCGTTTTGATGTAGAAATTGAAATGGGAGCTTGTAATGTAACTTGCATACTTGTCCAAGGCCCTGCCTCAAGTATAACTTCATCGCTGTCCTGGGGAGGTGAGGAGGGAGACTGGGGGTTTGAGGGAGAGGAGGGGAAAGGAAGGGGAAAGTGTGGAACGTGAGAAGGGAGAGTGCGAGAGGAGAGGGGGATTAAGGGAAAGGAGGGGGTAGGGAGGGGAGGAGCTATGGAGGGAGGGAGTGAGTGAGGGTAGGGGAAAGGAGAGGAAGGGAGAGGTGAGGGAGGGAGTGGGGGAGGGGAGGAGGACAGGGGAAAGAAGAGGGAGGCTAAAGACGAGGGGGAGGGAGTGTTGTGGGATGAGGGGGAATGGAGGAGGATAGCAGTAGGAAGAGGGTAATGGAAATATTGAATGCAAAGTTATTAACTTTAAATTAACTTCTACTGTTAGTGCGGGCCCGTCAGCCAATCATGCGCAGTTGGGGGCTATGGCTCAGTGGTGGAATATTGCGTTGGGGAACCAGGCCTCACATGTGACAGGGACCCAATGGGTCCCACTTAGTTTAGTGTCATATAAAGAGGAGCTGATGGAGAGAGCTAGGTGACCATTTAAGATTCGATTGAGTGTAAATTTGTTCTCTTAGTGAATTATGAAACATTGGAATTTTTTATTCCCGGGTCGCTATTAATATATTCAAGTTTGAGATTTTTACATTATAGGAGAACAGCATGATTTTACAGAATTGTGGAGTGTGCTCGGGTGTTGTCTGATATCTTTCTCACCCTATTTCACAGATCTTATGTTCTTTAATTTATTTTTTGTTACTCATGTTCAACCTTTGTTCTTGCCCTTCCCCATTCTACAACTTTGTAAATAGCTTATTCTGGGTAACTTCAACATTTATCTCCCGCTTTTCTTTGTTACTTCCAATTTAACCCTTTCCTATTCCTCACAGATTTACTTTTCTAATTCCCTCATACCTGCTCTTCTGAGATGACTTTTACCAAGATGACATGATGGCAACTTGTACAGGTTGAACCATCTTCGTGATTTTAGTCATAGAATCATATCACTCAGGGAAGAAAGTTTACAACGTATACATCAATGTTCGTTAAATGCTAGGCATACATTGATACAATTTAAAGTATTATATAGATTACATTATTCAAAAACCAAATTAAATAGAATTTTTCCTAACATTTCTTCTATTTGTGATGTGTCAGAATTTAGAAGCCAATTTAACACATAGTTTTGTAACGTGTTCAAAACTTAATTATTATTGGATAGAAATCTTTAGAGTTATCTCTGAAGTTCTTGGAGTTAAATTGGATCCAGATCCAAAGTTAATAATATTAGGAATTCCGGACTCAAAATTGGTATTAACAGTAAATCAAAGAAATTTCTTTGATTACTGTTTGGTAATAGGGAAAAAAATAATATTGAAATTTTGGAAGGGAACATTATCCCCCACAATTAAAATGTGGACAGCAGAGATGTCGGAGACGTTGCATTTGGAAAGAATTAGATTTGTCCTAATGGACAAATATGAAACCTTTGACAGATATGGTCTCCATATATACAGTATTTGAGGGGGTAGCTGTTCTTGGCATCACAACTCAATGGGTACCCGACAGGATTTGATGAAAATAATTCATTTTCAAACTGGGATTTGTATACATGTCTCTATTGATATTATCATTTGTAATAGTATTATTAACAATATATTTTGTTGTTTCACTTTTATATATATATATATAATACTTTTAACTGTTTAAAAAAATATATAATTCAAATAGTTAAATAGATATATATTAATGTTTTTTTCTTTTTTTCCTTTCTTTTTTTTTATATATAATCAAAATCATTATTTAATCACAACCTTTGTTGATTTAAAACCTATTCTTTTTTCTTTTTCTCTCTATTTTTAAAAACAGAAGATAATAATAATCAATGTGATATTTGTATAAATATTGAATTAAGTTGGTATTTGTAAATTTGTTTTAGCATTGTGAATTGCTTACTTCTAATAAAAATATTATTTAAAAAAAAAGAATCATATCACTCAGAAACAATCCCTTCAGCCCAACTCATCTATGCTGACCAAGTTGCCCTGTCTATGCTAGACTCATTTGCCCATATTTGTCCCACATCTCTCTAAAAGTTTCCTATCCGTGTACTTGCTATTAATCATTTAAATGGTGTTCATGATTCTGCCTCATCTACTTCCTCTGGCAGCTTGTCCCATATACTAACCATCTTCTGGGTTAAAAAGTTGCCCCTCAGGTTCATCAAATCTTTCCCTTCTGGGCCTGTCCCACTTAGGCGACTTTTGACACATGTTCGCGGGTGGTTGCCGGGGAGTCGCCTTCATGGTCGTGAGGAGTTCCCGCATTCTGGGAACTAGTTGCAGCCTCATTATGGTCACCGCAAATTTTTTAAGGTTGAAAAATTTGTGTAGAGAATGAACCCGCAATGGAGTGTAGTGAGAATTCTCATGCCGTAGGTGGGTCGCCAGGATGTCCTCGTGGGTTGCCATGAGGTCGAAGGTTCTTGTAGGTTGTAGACCGGAGAATTTAATTGGCTCATTGGGAAAAAAAAGTAAGCAGTAGTTTTCCGAACCAAGGATAACCGACCGGTAATGTTAATGTCCGCCGAGCTTCACAGTCATGTATCTCTGGTTTCCTAAAAGTTGTCTCCACTCCTTCTTCCCCCTTCTCCCCTTTCTCTGCCCTCACTCCCTCCTCTCCCCCCCTCTTTTAAAGGACTCACGTGACCCTTCCCATACACTGTGCTTTCACCATCTTAATTACAGCGACAACCTTCCTATTCATCGTGGTGTCCTTGTATTACATTGGCTTTGCACCGTGTGACTTTCACTCAGACAGCACCTCCCCCCACTTTCCCTGTCCCCCGCCGGCATAACGGGCTGGTGAAGGAAGCGATGTGTGTGTGTTCCACTCTGACAGTCGCCATTCCAGTTTCCTGTTTTTCAGGCAACTGCCGGCGACTTGACAGTTGCCGACAGTCGCCTGAAAAATCGCCTATGTGGGACAGGCCCATTTTCATCTTAAAGCAATGACCTCTGGTTCTTGATTCCCCTACCCTGCGAAAAATAACATTATATGTATTCACCCTATCTATGTCCCTATAATTTAGAAATCTGTGATTTTACACCTCTAAATTTCTGTCTGTTCAACCTTTCCCTATAACTCAAATCTTTGAATCTTGGTAACCTCTTCTCTGCAGTCTTTCCAGCTTACTAGCATCTTTCCTATAGCAGGGTGACCAAAATTGCATGTGATACTCTTTGATTACAGCCTCACCAATATCTGATTTGTACAATCTTGATTAAACTGTTCATGTCAACCCTCCATTCTCTCCAATTCCACCACAAGCATCACATCCAGTCCAGTTCACCACACCCCATGATTCAGCTGTAAATATTTTATATTAACAAATAAATGTATTGCAGTACACTATTTGACTCTATGTAATACAACCACACCTCCCTTTTACAAAGAGATTTTTTGGGTTGGGTTTTTTTTCCTCGAGCGAGGGAGACTCGAGGATAACGTGACAGAATTATATACGATTATGAAAGACGTAGATATGTTTCCCATAATAGGGGTATCAAAAACAAGAGATGAAGTTTTAAGGTATCAGCAAGGAGAATTAAAGGGACATGTGGGGTGAGCTTTTAACTCAGAGAATGGTTGATATCTAGAATGTGCAGTCAGAGGAGGTGGTGAAATGAGATGTCATTATTAAGATTAAGAGGCATTTGGACAGATTCTTAAATAGACAGAGCATGGAGGATGCAAGGAACTGCAGAACCTTGAGTGCCCAAATGTAGACTAGGCGACCATTTCGCCGATCACTTGCGCTCAGTCTGCCAAGGCCGGCTGGATCTCCGGTTACTAACCATTTTAACTTCTCTTCCATTTCCCTACTGATCTTTCTGTCCTGGGTCTCTTCCATTGCCAGAGTGAGACCAGAATTAATTTGTCCAGTTCCCACTTCTTTTTCAACTTTCTCCACCCTATTACCATCAGTCTGAAGCAGAGTACTAACCCGAAGCATGGCATATCCATTATCTCCACTGATGTTATCTGACCTTCATCAATGGGACGGTGGTGGAGAGAGTCAGCCACCTCAAGTTATTGGGAGTGCTTATGTCTGAAGATCTGTCCTGAACCCAGCATATTGATGCAGTCATAAAGAAAACCCACCAATATCTCTACTTCCTTAGATGATTGAGAAAATCCGATATGTCAACAGATAATCTTTTGAATGCCTAGAGGTATACCGTATAAAGAGCATATTGACTGTTCTAATACATATACTGTTCTAATAGAGGCATAGGGATTAGTGTAAATGTGCAAAAAGGTTTGCATGGATATGGTGGGCAATAGAGCCCATTTCAGTGCTGTACAACTCTATGACTCTATGCTTTGTATTAATTGCAGAGGATTTGGCCCTAATCTTCCAAACGGAATGGAAATAAGGACAGTATTGAGAACTGGAAAGTTGTGAATGTTACAACCTTGTTTCTAAGGGGATGCCAGGATAAAAAAACAGTAATTGGAAGCTAATCAGTAACTTGAATGGTGAAAAAGAATCTAGAAATAATAATGAGGATTGGTTAGGGAAAGTCAGCATGGATTTGTGAAATACAAATTGTATCTAACAAGTGATAAGTTTATCATGAAATAATAGATTGATGGGAGAAATGCAGTTCCTGTCATAAGACTCCTAAAACAATTTGATAAGGTTCCAAATAATAGGTACGTGGTTAAGACCGAAAGTCAAGGAGTCTGGAACAGCATAGATGGAAAAGTGGCAAGGTAACAGGAAACCTTATGTAACAGCGACAGGGTGGGGCTTTTTTTGGACAGACGAGTATTATAATGTAGCCCCCCTAAGGGTCCATACTAGGACTAATCCTTTTGCTGGTTTCCAGCAATGGTTCAAACTTGAGTGCACAGGAAACAACCTCCAGAATGGATAAAGGCGCCTGAAGATGTCATCTGCCCATTTTCCTCCAGATAGGTGATGGGCAGAGTATAACAGTACAGCACAGGAACAGACCTTTTGGTCCACATTGTTTGTGCCGAAGATGATGGCAGGTTAAACTGATCTTATCTGCCTGTACATGATCCATATCCCTTTATTCCCTGCACGTCCATGTGCCTATCTAAAAGGCTCTTAAACAGGTTCTGACTGTCTATGCCTTTCATCGCAAATGAACAGTTCTATCTATGACTCTCATGTCAAATGAACCAAAAAGTGATATGAGAATGCCAGGGATAGTAAAGGAGAAATACTTGATTGTAGCAATAAAAAGCATGTGGGTTAACTATCTGAAAGGAAATATTTTTCAGGGCTTTAGGGAGAAGGTGAAAAGGAGGGACAAGTTCCATTACTATGAGATAGATTTAGTATGGATTCTTAGGACTTAATGGCCTCTTTTCATGCTGTAATTATTCTGTGACTCGTTGATTCAAACAATCTTCCGTAATTCTCATCTTGATGTTTTCTCACTGCTGTCCGAACGTACTGCACCATAATTCATTATAGTGTTCTGCCTTCCTCTCTTCATTAACTCTGACCAAAATACTAAAACAGTGCTGTACTTCAAATTAAGACTCACTTATCATCATTCCATCCTCAATCATCCACCTGCGTTTAAGAACCCTCAAATCTTATTTGTAATTCTTAATTCTCACTTTGAAATCGCTCAATGGACCTGTCTTTATCACTTCCTCCAGCCCATCCAGAAGTGGTAGCATTTAGCTTTCCTGAATTCAAACCTTTCAAACCCCAATCCACCACACAAAGCCTTTGCCTCCCTCAAAACTCTCTCAAAGCCCATCCAATATATTAGGGTTCAAAGTTTTATATATTTATGCTTTAAATAAGTTTATGTGCAATTGGCTTGGCTGAATTCCTCTGCCAGTTGTCATGTTGTGTAACAATTAATAAATGAGAACATTTGCCTTAAGGGAAGGTTAACAACTTACTGTATCGTCATTTCTCAGTCTTGAGTGTTTGAAGTCCCAATTGATTTTATAAAAATAACCAAGAAATAACAATTTCCTCATTCTTATATAATGGGACTATTCAAAACGCAAGTATAAAACACATCTGAAACAGTACATTGAGCAATCAGCAGGATTCACCGCTGCCAGATTTGTATCTGGTTACTGGCAAACTAACACCATGAAGTTTTACGTGGTTGTAATTACCTTTGCTTTGTTTCTTTTGAAAGGTGAGATTTGTACTCTGTATTATGATTTGTAATGTTGCAGGGAGGCATTGTTATATTTATATATTTAGCCATACTCTGATATATGTATTTGATTAAAAGAAATTGAGTATTTTAAGAATAGAATTAATTTTAAATAAGTTAATTTACATGTCATTTTTATAATTTTTGTATAATTTCTAACAGCATAAATAACCATAGGGATTCAAAGTTGGAACTATTGACTGGAACTTTTTATATGCAGTATTTCAAGATGATAGCTAAATAACAGCATGGCCAGAGAGAATTAAATATAACGTTGCTTGAACATATTTTGTACAACACAGTGAAATTTCACTTTATATTTCACATTACTGTTGAGTATACTACTTCAGATGTTAAGATGTTAAATAAACAAATCTAGAGTCTGAAGAAGGGTCTTGACCCGAAACATCGCCCAGTCCTTCTCTCTATAGATGCTGTCTCACCCGCCGAGTTACTCCAGCATTTTGTGTCTACCTAAACTCACGCTAACATTTTTTTCAATTCGCATCATTAACACAAAATTGCTTGAACCAAAAAAATTTAAAGGGATGAAAATATGAATTCTTGATCTAGAGTTTCAATTTTTTCACCTTTTCGGGTCACTGTCAGGTCACTGAAAAAGAGAAGATCTTTTTTCACACAGAGACTGGTGAGTCTGTGGAATTCTCTGCCACAGACGGTAGTTGCGGCCAGTTCATTGGCTATATTTAAGAGGGAGCTAGATGTGGCCCTTGTGGCTAAAGGGATCGGGGGTATGGAGAGAAGGCAGGTACAGGATACTGAGTTGGATGATCAGCCATGATCATATTGAATGGCGGTGCAGGCTCGAAGAGCCGAATGGCCTACTCCTGCACCTATTTTCTATGATTCTATGATTCTATGACTGTTGTCGTTTCAAATTTATTATTTTCTAACCTACAAAATTAGTGAAAAAACGTAATAATATCGTTACTATCGTTTGATATGACATTATATATGTCCATCGTGGTTCTGTCTGATCCAGAAGATTAAGATGCATGCGATTCACGGTATCTAGGTAATATGGATTCTTAACTGGTTTAATCATAGAAGCCAGAGGTTTGTAGTGGAAGGGTATTGTTCTGGCTGGAGGTTTGTGATCGGTGGAGTTCTGTGATCAGTGGAGATCTGTGATCAGTAGATCTGTCTGGGATCTCTGTTGTTTGTGAAATATATAAATTATTAGGATAGGTTGGTGGGTAAGTTTGCAAATGACACTAAAATAGAGGAATGCTGTCATTATGGGATATAGATTAGTTACAGAAACAGACAGAAATATTGCAGATGGAGTTTTATTATCATATGCACCAAATTCGAACAATTAAATTCTTACTTAAAGAGCACAACCGATTAGTAAACACTGTACTCAATAATAACATAATAAACAAAAGAAAATTAAATTAAATACCCAATATGGTGTCAGAACAAAACAAAGCCCGAAGTCCCAAGAGCAATCAAGACTTTTTGTAGTTCGGAGTTTACATGGAGTTCATACTATTCAATAACCTGATGCTTGTTGGGAAGAAGAAGAAAAAATGCCCGTTGAGAGAAAGCCTTGAGTTATTACTTGGAGTCATTTAAGTGCAGTAATTGGATGACAGCTTTTAGAAAACTAGCAATAAATGTAAATCCCAATGTTAGCGATTTCACATGCTTCTCTCTAAAATAAAAAGATATTAAATCATTTTCATGTGAACTCTCTGATGCAGGAGTGATCAGCAAATTAGGAGAAAAAAACAGATTAGTTACAAGCACTTACAAGGATGGCAATTAGTGTCAACAGGTCCTTGATCTGCAAAGTGAGACTAGTCCAGGCATGAGGGCATGACTCATTCATTTCCCAGAGATTTGCATTAATCAAGGCATGGAAAATTTGCTAAACAGAGAGCTCCACTTAGAATTTTGTATCTCTAAACACTAAATGAGGGTAGGCTCTTTGCAGATGAGCTGTTTTTGCTCCTGCCCTAAATTCCCAACTCATCCTATATGTCCTTTCATGGCCTTAATGATGTCTCCAGTACTTAATGCTGTTACAGACTTCGCCAACAATCCAACTATAGATTGGGTATCCCAGCAGCTAAATGCATGAAAAAAAGTTTCTATTACTAACTTAGAAAGTATTGAACAGCCTGCAGTTTGTTCAGAAGCAACATAGTCAAGTGTCCCGTGTTGGCATAGAGACCCTCAAGTATGAAATTTGAAGTTTGGATCAGAAAAGCATTAGAGAGCATCCTTTAGGAGTTGAGGGTGTCCAGTTTGTACTCCATTTAGCATCGAGAGGATTTGATGCAAAATTTATAGATGACAAAAAAGAACGGCTACTGTTTGGCAGTAGTAGGCAGAATGTTTTGGGTGTTATTTCGGGTACTAAACAAATAGGTTGCTTTGTCTTGGAATGTGTTGGGCCTTTCGATGGAAAAGTGGAAAATATTCCTTCAATTTCCTTCCTTTTGCCTTGTAGATAGCAGATTGTGCATAGCTAACAATGTTAAGTAGAAAATCACACCGCAGAATACCCAGCTTCTTAGTAACAGTATCCATGTGGCTGCCCTCAATTAGTTTCTAGTCAAAGGCAACTCTCAGGATGTCAATGATAGATGATTCCGCAGTGGAAAATTCTTTGAACATCAAAGCTGGCACTTTTGTGGTGCATATCTTATACTGCAAATGCCCTTGGACTCTCCTCCTTTCATTAGTTCAACGGAAAATGTTGGTTGAAAATTCCCCGGGACATCATTGGTATGTTTAGTATTAGACTGAGTTTAGAACGCGCTCATAACTTTGTCACCAATTTATTGTTCAATCGACTTTCAAATTGGCATCAATCAGTTATCATTCCCAATTTCAAATAATACATTTACTTGCAATGTGTTAATTATGGATGAAAAGTTATGTTGATCCTAAAAATTCAGTTTATATTTTATCATGGATTCTACATTGTTCATTACTTTTCATTCTTCATAGTTGAACGATTTGTTAGATTAAAGGAAGTTTATTAGAATTATGAGGTTGTTATAAGGTTATAAAGCCTGTCAGAGATTCAGAAGGCACAAGTTAATAACATGGGGATATGTTTTTTGAGTTTCCCAATGCACTTGTTTTGGTGATATAGACTTTCTTTTTTTAAAGTAAATATTATATTATTTGTGGTGTATTTTTGAATATCAAATCTCTTTAGAATTATACAAAATAATCAATAATTATCTTATTCAATCACAAATAAACAATAGTCTTTAGATGTCTTAGATCATTTGAGTAAAATTGAGTTTTGTTTAACCCCACAGAAATACATATGAGTCCGTTTTCACAGAACAGCCATGGTAAGTTAATATTTATAATACTGAAAAAACCATGACATCATATAGGTTTATGTTCCACCAGCATTTTGTATTTGGGTTTAGTAATTATGGTAGTTACCTCACAATACTCCAGTGTGCAGGGGCCATCTTCTCTTCATTGGAAAGATTTTTGATTCTTCATCTCAGTGTAGTCCTCTGACTAATGTTACCAATTCCAGTACTTTATTCTATCCCATGCATTGCTTTTCTTTTGTCTCATGCAATTGCACGCCATCAAGCTTCTGGCTATTGAAAAGAGTAAACTAATTTCACCTTACTGGATGGATAACATTTCTAAAACCCATCTAACTGAGCTTCTTTCTAAGATCTGCGCCATCACAGAAAATATTTAGCATGTTAAACAACCAATTAAGATGATACTGTGCATGAGTCAGAGAAAATAATAATTTAAAGACTTTGCCTCTTTTGCAGTCATATCAATCAATCCAACATATCTTCAGTTTTGATGAAAAAGTAACTTGTGACATTTGTGTTTACATAAAACTGGAGGGATGTTTCTCACAAAATTCCATAGTATGATGATATGTGAAGGTTCTGTTTATCTTTAAAATAAAATATCTTGTTCAATGTTGTAGCCACAATTAGTTATGGAAATTACTATAACTAAGTTGAGTGTGGAATGAAAATAAATAATATTTGTATTTAGAAAGAAAACCCTTTTTACTCCCATGTTTTATGTGAACTGTGCAAGCATTTATTTCTGCTTGATTTGAATGGGTCACATCTCATACTAACCTTAAGATTTGCACAGGCTACTTATTCTTTTCATTTCAAATATATATATACACAATTACGTTATGGCATTACATTTCAAAACAATGCTGGATTTATCATATAAGCATATTCAGACAACTAAATAATAACCGGTTGATTTCTTTCCTTTTTTTTAGATACCTGCAGCACATGGGGACAAGGAGCGATCAAGACCTACACCAATGCATTTTATCATTTTACATCAAATTGCAACTACATTTTGAGTCGCCATTGCCAAGGTGACACAGAAGATTTCAATTTGGAGATTCGGCGTGACATTAATGGCAACTTGGAGCATATTTTCATAAACATTGAAGGTGTTTTCATCGTTGTGACAAATGATACAATCAAGGTTAAAAACAATATGTAAGTATTGATATTAATTAATTTTGATACTGTAAGATGCAAATGACTAATTGTTGCAGAACGACTAGCAATTGCTAATTATCTAACTGGGTGGGAAATTGCCTGGACCTGATGATGCCCTACATTCCTGCCAGCCATCCACCCTATCCCATCTACCCTATACTGCATCTGGTCTCTGCCCTTGAACATGCTCAGAATTTCTATGTCCCTGCTATTATTAAAATGTTTCAAACAGTTGCTGTGATGATGTTGGCTCCTATTTCACTTAACACAGCTGAATAGTACAGAAAGGAAATTATTTTGAGGAATTTTACTGAAAACATTGCCTTTGAATAAAGAATAAACAAATGTACAAATGTGGAAATAATTCAGTATAAATATCAACCATATCACTATTTATGAAATATTCTACCATTGGGTGGTGCCGTACATGGCAGCCTCGCCAACAGCCTGTCTCGTCTTTTTCTTCTTTTGCTGTTTTGGTCTGTGTTTACTTGTATGTTTTTAGTGTACTTTTAGATTTTGTATTATGTTGGGGTTGGGGGGGGGGGGGGATGTGGGTTGGGGGATACCTTATCTCTTTCCCCGACAGAGATGTGACTTTTTCAACGTATTTCTGTCTGCACTGCGGCTTTAACATCATGGAATTATTTAAAATAATGGCAGTGCCATAAGAAGAATGTTGATGTATGTCAACATTTTAAATGTCAACTGCTATTTCAATCATTATTGCTTTTCCTCTGTAGAGTATCGTTGCCATATAATGACAAATTGATCAGTATTCATCCATATGGAGTAGATGTACGCTTTGTAAACAGGAAACATACTATATCTATCATCTGGAATTACAATGGTGCACTGTCGGTAAGAAAGTTTGAAGAACATTTATTTTATTCTATATAAAAAATCAGTCCACAGATTATAAATAATTTTAAGATTAAGTTGAAATCTCCTTTATGTATGTTATTTTCATACAGTGTTGAGAGAGAGCATTCTGTTGAGTTTAAATGAAAAACTGCTTTGAGAGAACAGGTCTAATTTTCTCATAATTAAATACCTATTTCATGTGATGGAATATATTTTCCTGTTTTTTTAGTTCCAGTCTTTTATTTTTAGATAACCGTGGATGTTCAATACCGTGGGAAACTATGTGGCCTTTGTGGACCTTATAATGAAAGTATCCCAACAACTTATGGTAAAAATTAAATATATGATATTTGTATCACGATTTATAACAATCATTTAAAAAACTTTCCTTTGATCTTTAAATTTCATGAATAGATTATTTCAGAAATTGATATTTGGATTATTCTTTACGGTGTAGATTTGGCGTATACCCTTCAGGCCAACCTGGATTCAAATGGTGCCTGTGTGACTGCATTCCCAGAAGAAACTAGTTGCGATACAACTGACGTAAGTCACATTGCGCCAGAAATATTTTAAAAATCAATTTACCAGAAGACAAGTTTGAAAGGTCGAATTTTTGTTTAATTCCTGTTCCAGTGCACATATCCTCACGAAGAATTGCTATTAAATTCTGTAATTCTACAACCTCAAAACACGTTAATGTGACAAACATATTAAAATTACAAATCATTCCCTTTTGCTTATCATTAATGACCAGTGAGAGTTCAATCCCACGACAGGTCTTGATGGATCCCAAATCCCTTCTATTGAGTTTTATCGATGTTTGTAAACCTTGCTTCCAATTCAGGTTTCAGCTAATTTAAGATTCATTTTGATTTGTTTATAATTGTGCTTCCAAGTATCTCAGTCAATTAATAGGGTCAGTAACTGGTACAATTCTTTCCATTCCTCTTGACATTTTCAGTTTACTCCTTATATTTTAAATATTAGCTTAGTTTCTCAATTATTTTGCCTCAGACACGTGCAGAACTTTGAGAGTGGTTCCATAGTCAATTCACTTTCTACATTGTACTCAAATGGATATGGAACTTTCTGCCACAAGAATGGTTGAGTTGAAGGGTGAATAGAGATTTAAGAGAGGCCTAGATAAAATGATAAAGAAGAAAGTAACAGGATAGATCATTGTGGATAGATACAATGAGGAAGATGGATTCTTATGTGGAGCAAACCATTTGCAAGCACCTGACGTGTCAAATGGCCAGATTCTCAACTTCCAAAGTCCACGTTATCCTGTAATGCTGTCTGTCAGCATTACGTATAGATACTTGACAAGTGACCAACCAAAACCTAGCAAGGTCAAAAGCTTCAGAAGGAAGAGGATAGGATGAACATAACTGAGATCAGCATTTGTTTCGCTTGAGACATTTCTAAGCCAATATCTTTTATGTTCTTATCTACAGTCTGCTGATCCTGATATACTGAAATCCTTATTAACAGAGCTGAAACACCAATGGTTTGAGGAAGCAGTTAGACGTTTGTTTCAACTATAACTTTTGGATAAAAGTTGAAACCCTTTGGATGAGGGGATTGAAGGCTTTGTGGCCAGGAACATATGAAAATAGGTGGATGGGGTGGGTAGTATAACAAAGAAACATAGAAAATAGGTGCAGGAGTAGGACATTCGGCCCTTCGAGCCAGCACCGTATTTCAATATGATCATGGCTGATCACGCAAAATCAGTACCCCATTCCGGCTTTTTCCCCACATCCCTTGATTCCCTTAGCACCCTGAGCTAAATCTAACTCTCTCTTGAAAACATCCAGTGAATTAGCCTCCATTGCCTTCTTTGGCAGAGAATTCCACAGATTCTCTGGGTGAAAATGTTTTTCCTCATAGTCATAGGGTGGTACAGTGTGGAAACAGGCCCTTCAGCCCAACTCGTCCACACTGGCCAACAATGTCCCAGATACACTAGTCCCACTTCCTGCGCTTGGTCCATATCCCTCCAAATCTGTCCTATCCATGTACCTGTCTAACTGTTTCTTAAATGATGGTGCAGTCCTAGCCTCCAGCCTATTAAATCTTTCTCCTTCATCATGAACCAAGTACTTGTTCGACGTAAAATACAACACCTCACACTTTTCTGTATTAAATTCCATCAACCATTCCTCTGCCCCCCTGGCCAATCGATCCAGATCATGCTGCAATCTTTCACAACCATCTTCACTATCTGAGGCTTTATAAGACTGTCAGACCGCGTTTGGAGTATTGTGAGCAATTTTTGAACAATATCTGAGGATAGATGTGCTGGCGCTGGAGAGGGTCCAGAGGAGGTTTACAAAGATGATCCCAGGAATGATTGAGTTAACATATGATGAGCATTTGACAGCTCTGGGCCTGTGCTCGCTGAAGTTTAGAAGGATGAGGGGGACCTTATAGAAACTTACCGAATAGTAAAAGGCCTGGATGGAGTGGATGTGGAGAGAATGTTTCTTCTGGTGGGAGAGACTAGGACCAGATGTCATAGCCTCAGAATAAAAGGAGGTACCTTTAGGAAGGAGATGTGGAGGAATTTCTTTAGTCAGAGGGTGGTGAGTTCATGGAATTCATTGCCACAGATGGCTGTGGAAGCCGTCAATAGATATTTGAAGGCATAGATTCTTGATTGGTACGGGTGTCAGGGGTTATGGGGAGGAGGCAGAAGAATAGGGTTGAGAGGGAAAGGTAGATCAGCCATGATAGTGGCAGAGTAGACTTGATGGGCCGAATGGCCTAATTCTGCTCCCACCATGAACTTTTCTGAATGATCTGATTTAGAATCTGACTATAGTGTATCAGAGGGTCTTTCTGGTGTCAGTTTCATGGGAACAATTATTCTTAAGCATGGAACATTGTGAGGATTCCCTCTAAAAAGCAGCGAGACAGAGTGAAGATGGAGCAAACAGCAAAGACGATTCTGCTTTATAATATAGTCATTACGATTTTTTTACTGTAATGCAGCCTTGAGGAAAACTCTTAATTTTCCGGGTGCGTTTCCTGTCCACCTGTGGTGGATGACCTCATTCTTCCTCGTCTATCAAATGCTGTGCCGAAAATTTGGTTTCTTCTCTTGCCTATATTCAGTTATATTTCAGCAGGTTCTAACAGTCTATATAGTGACTTCAGCCTCATTTGTAGTCACGAATTACCTATATTTTAGGGTTGCAGGCATGATCTCAATTTGCACCAACCAACTAATCAATTATTGCCATTTTTTAAATTAGAGCCACCTTTAATGCAGTAAGTTGATAATCATCCTGGTGAGCAGGAGTAGTTTACTGAAATTAAGTAAAATAATTGTGTTTTGTTGTTGTTGTATATTCTCTCATACATTAAATGGGAAAAGGTTACTAAAGAGTATACCGAGGAATAAGATACACATGTATTTAGATGGGTAAGGGCTGATTAGGGATAGTCAGCCCAGTTTTGTAACTGGGAGATTGTGATCGAGTTTTTTTTTTAAAGATGTGACCAAGAAGGTTGATGGGAGCAGAGCTGTTGACACGTATATAGATTTCAGCAAGACATTTGATAAGGTACCGCATGGTAGGCAATCCTGGAGTCCAAGGTCCATGGGATACAAGGAGAGCTGGCCAACTGTATGGAAAATTCGTTTCATGGAAGGAAGCAATACATGATTAATAAGTTTGCAGATTACACTAAAGTGGGTGGTATTGTCGATAGCAAAGATGGTTGTCAAAAATTGCAACAGGATCTTGATTAGTAAGGCAGATGGGCTGAGGAATGGTTGATGGAATTTAATACAGAGAGGTGCGGGGTGTTGCGTATTGGAAAGTCTAACATGAGCAGGATGTACACAGTGAATGGCAGGACTCTGGGGAGTGTTGTGGAGCAGATGGATCTAGTAGGTCAAGTGCATAGCCCCTGGGGTGGACAAGTCAGAGTATTTGGTATAGAAGTTGCGAGGTCATGCTGCAGATGCATAAGACATTGGTGAGGCCATATTTAGAGTGTTGTGTTCAGTTTTGGTCATCCTGTTCTAGGAAAGATATTGTTAAGCTGGAATTAATTTAGAGAAAATTTACCAGGATGATACCAGGACTCGAGGGAACTGAGCTAAAGAAAGAAGTTGAGCAGGCTAGGACTCTATTCCATGGACCGCAGGGGGTTGAGGGATGATCTTATAGAGGTGCATAAGATCATGAGAGGATTAGATAGGGTAAATGCACAGAGTCTTTTACCAGAGTACAGGAATCAAGAAACAGAGGTACAGGTTTAACTGAGCGGAGAAAGATTTATATGGGATCCTGAGGGCAACTTTTATACACAACCAGTGGTACGTGTAGGTGTATGGAATGAGCTGCCAGGGGAGACAGTAGAGGGAACTTCAATCATAGAGTTTAAAAAACATTTGGACTATTGCATGGATAGGATAGATGTCAAAGGATATGGGTCAAACTCAGGCAGGTGGGACTAGTGTAGATGGGGCATGTTGGTCGGCATGGGGAAGTTGGGACAAAGGGCTTGTTTCCATGCTGCATCACTCTTTGACTCTATGCTGATTGTATGCAATGGTTGGTTTTATTATCCAATGTATGTCTCCACTCTTCCCCATTTTTGCAGGGCGAACATTTATGTTTCACTGGAAGGATTTTGGTACTGACCTGTGATCATGCTTGCAACTGGAAAATATTACTTATTTCTTTCTCCTGCTTACCTATTGTATGGAATAGATTTTAAGCAAAATAATTTATTTTTATGCTCAGATCTGTTCAGAAATCCCAAAGCTTTTCAAGTCGTGTTCTTCTGATGCCATCAACAATAATTTCATGAAGATGTGTCAAATGGATAGTTGCACTTGTGGAGCATCACCCGCCTGTCATTGTGCCAGCTTTGAAAGAGCATCAAAGCAATGTGCACATGTAAATCCATCAATGTGGAATGCATGGAGAGATTTGCACCAATGCAGTAAGTTACTCTGTATTGAACAGTCAAAAATTGAATTAAACTCCTTTGAAGTGTAATAGATTCCTTGTTTCAACAAGATTTTGCTAATTATCCCCTGTTGCTTAACTGCACCGAGCAACTCTAATTGTCAAATCAACAATTCTTTTCTTTCAGCACGACCTACCTGTCCAGGGAATCAGATTTACCAAGAGTGTGGCCCTGCCTGTATGCCTACCTGCACTGATCCATATTCTCAACAGCAGTGTGATCAATGTATTAATACATGTAGTTGTCCAGCAGGTAATGATATTTAACAGTTACTTGTAGTCCATAGAACTTTTATCAAGCATTTTATTGAATATAATGGAGCAGACCATTCCGGACCATGTCCACAAACTCAACACGTGTGCCCTTTATACAGATACAGAGCCACCCTCTGTACCCGAAAGGCACCTGGCATGGTGAAACAGGCTTCCAGTCGTTCTCAGGCTTAATCCATAGGCTTCATCCTCGGAACACCATGATAGTTTTGTGGGGTGTCATTGGCTAATTAACAGTTATTTAATTTATCTGATAATTCAGCTAAATTTCAAAATTACCCCACTAGATTGTCCAAAAAAATGTTCAAAATGTGACCATGCTCAAAGCTCAAAATGTTCAAATATGTATTCAAAATAATATGATAAATGAATAAGGAAATGTAATTTAAAAACATTTAACAAAAAGCTTTTTGTTTTGAATAAAATCGCCGGCCCCACTCTTACAGGCCAATTTCACATGCCTGTAGTTGCCTGCGGCTCTCTCCTCAACTCTCTGGTCTTGGGGCTTCCGAGCTTCCCCGTGTAGGCAGCGGCTCACTAGGTCCTTCTTCGCAGAGAACCAGACTTGTCACCGCTCGCGGCCGCAGGCTGCCCGCCAGGTTTTCGTTCATGTCGGCCGCCGTCCTTGAAGAACCGTCGGTCGTTCGAGGCGGCCGCTGGGTCCGTTCTTGTATTTCCCTCCTGTGCCGTGGGCAGGAGCAATCTCACTTCTCTGGGAACGTTAATTGTTCTTCAGAAAACTTTTCATAATCTTCACATGAAAGTTACAGACTGTTTTGCTTTGAACAGCTGAACTGAGGCATTTATTTTCATTGTTCTTCAGGTACTGTTCTTGATAACCTAAGAGGTAATAACAGGTGCGTCAGGCAAATGGATTGTCCTTGTGAATATGATGGACAACTTTATAGCTCTGGAGAAATAAGGAATTCTTCCTGCCTATCATGGTAATAATATAAATCAAAAGCATATCTGTAAATTAATATTTGAATATTACAGCAGAGATAATGTGCTATAAAGAAATTTCCTTATGATTTTAGCACCTGCAGAGATGGAATGTGGGAATGTACCGACCTTAACTGTGCTGCAACGTGCAGCATTATAGGAGGGACACATATAACAACATTTGATGGCACACAGTATAACTTGATCGGAGATTGTTCATACTATGCAGTAGTTGTACGTAAGCTTTTGCCTTGTCAACAGATTTTAATCATTCTTGTTTAATTTTTCAAAGATGCACTTTGTATCTATTACCTAGCATGCCCAGAAAAATTCATTTCTGAGTTTTGGTTGTCAAATTGTTTTTCACAGACACGGGACTGGTCAGTCAAAATTCAAATACATCCTTGTCAAGCAGCATATGAACAGACATGTTTACAACAAGTTGCATTCATCTTGTACCAGGTACAATTCTATGATTTTTTTATTTCATTCAGGAACTTTATGTTTGAGTCATTGTTTTAGATAAGTTTTATAACATTTTTTGTTCCATTCCAGAACACTTACACAATCAATACGAATGGTATTTTTACTCAAAATGGAAATTTGATGGGATTGCCTTTCAAAAACGGTAAATAGTTTTCTTCTAATTAACCAAACAACCTATTATACAATTAAACAGACAATAGTTAAAGTGTACTTAACCTATTACATTTTTTTTGTCAGGTGATGTAATAATATATCAACAGTCATCACATTACATTAATTTCCATGCCGTGTCTGGACTGAGGATGCAAATACAGATACTTCCCATCATGCAACTTTACATCTCATTGCCCAGAAGTGCTGAGGGAAGTACAAAAGGTACGATTAATTATACAAATCTGTGGGAACAAAAAATATCGATTACGAACAGTGTTATGAGATGAAGTCACCAGACATTTGCTGAAAAACAGTGCTCTGTTTCCTCTTCTTCTTCCTTCATGTGGCGTGCACAGCCTAAAGTTGTAGGACAACTTGTTCTATTTGATCTTCCATTTGTGCACGTTGAGTTGATTGCATTAGTCGAAACAGGGTGGACCACATGAAGGTTGCAATCTTCCACCCCAGTGCTCTGTTTCACTTGCTATTTTATACTTCTCAGTTACTTTTGCTCTTTCTGGAACAATGTTCCAATCACATTCTTCATCAACACACTTTGTCTCTTTAGTTTATTTGCTTGGTTTAGTTTGTTTGCTTGATCATTGGCCGAATAAGGAAAATATTTATACGTCAATCTATCTAGTATTAAAGCTGCATTCACTCAGAACCATAGGGTCTTAGAGGTGCACACACAGGAACAGGCCCTTTGACCCATCATACCAACCAAGTTGGCATACTGGCCTAATCCTATTTGCCTGCACTTACCTATACTTGCCCCTAACCCTCTAAATTCCCATCCATATATCTGTCTTAAAAGTCAAAATTGTATCTACTTCTGTAACTTTCTCTGGAAACACGTTTCATTGGGGCAGCACAGTGGTGAAGGGGTAGAGTTGCTGCCTTACAGCACCAAAATCTCGGGTTCGAAATCGACTATGGGTGCTGTCTGCATGTACCTTCTCCATGTGACCACGTCGCTTTTCTCCAGGTGCTCCGATTTCCTCCCACATTACAAAGACGTGCAGGTTTGTAGGTTAATTGGCTTCTGTACATTGTCTGTAGTGTGTCCGTTAGAACTGCTGTATAGTTGATCACTGGTTGGTGCAGATGCGATGGACCGAAGCTGTATCTCTCAACTAAACTAAATTATATATGGACTACCCTCTGAGTGATAAAGGTTTCCATCAGGCCCCTCTTAAATCTTTTCCCAAAGTTTAAAATTCTCCACCATGAGAAAAAGACTACTAATGTTCACTTTACCCATGTAGCTCATAGCCTTGTACACCTCAGCATGGTCACCTGTCAGCCTCCTTTGCTCCAAAAAATAGTACCAGCTATAAGACACAGGAGCAGAATTAAGCCATTCAGCCCATTGAGTCAACTACCATTTAATCATGGCTGAACTATTTTTCCCTCTCAATTCCATTATCCATTCTCTTCATCTCCACTCTGAAGGTACATTATTTTATTCTGAGACTGCCTTCTGGTTCTCCCTTCTCCCATTACTGGAAACATCCTTTCCACAAGCACTCTATCTAGGTCTTTCATTATATCTGGTAGGTTTCATCTCCAGCGAATACCACCTCCAAACTCTCCTCATATGTTAACCCAATCAAGAACAGGATCATTCTCATAAATCTCCTCCTATGCTGACTCAACCTGCAAATTAACTTTTTAGGAATCCTACACCAGCATTCCAAAGTCCCTTTGTACCTCCAATTCCTAAATCCTCTCTTCATTTAGAAAATAGTCCACCTTTATTCCTTCTACCAAAGTCCATTACCGTACACTTTGCAACGCTGTATTCCATTTGCCACTACTGGCCCACTGTAGTGGCAAATGGAATACAGCATTCCAAAATTCTTCTGCAGACACCCTGCTTCCTCAACACATGCATGCCCTTACACCTTTCTTCCTCTCAATTGCAAACGTGACTACAAAGACATCAATTCCATCATCCAGATCACTAATGTATAGCAGACCTAACACGACCCGGAAGGAAGACCACATAACACTATGGGCCTACCAGAAAAGACCCCTTTTTTTCCCATTCTTTGCCACTGCCAGTCAGCCGATCTTCGATCCATGTGAACACCTTGCCTCTAATACCATAGGCTCCTAGCCTGTTTAGCAGCCTCACATGTGGCACTTATCAATGGCCTTCCGAAAATCCAAATAAACACCATTCAAGATTGTAATAAACAAAATAATTTCAAAACATGTATTTTGATTCATATATAGGTTTAGGTGGGGACATTTTGACCTTTATATTGAATGCAGCATTTATGTGGAAATAATAGCTTCAGGGTTTTGAATTCCAGCCTCTGCATCAGCTCTTTCTGAAAAAAACTCTAATATTGACTTCCTTGCTATTGATAGAGATTGGTGCACATATTTAACAAGCACGTAGCTTCACTGTCTGTAACCCAGGGTTCAGTTGCTTTTGTAAAGCCTCCCTCTGATCTATATAAAAGCATCAGACCTTATTTTTTTAGAATAGGATCTGGAATTGTTCCATGTTTGAAATTTAGAGATGCAGCATGGAACCAGGCCCTTTGTCCACTGAGACAAAGCTGAACATCTCTGATTACACTAGTTCTATGTCATCCCAATTTTTCATCCAATCCCTACACATTCGAGGTAATTTTAGAGGCCAATCAATTGACAATTTGCACATCTTTTGGATATGGGTGGAAACCATATATCCAAATATGGAGAACCTGGAGGAAACCCACATGGTCACAGGGAGAAGGTATACTGTATTTTAGTGTTGACGAAGTAGAGAGTCTGTAGAAGGACTTGGGCAGATTGGGTTAGTGGATAAAGAAGTGGCAAATGGAATACAGTATAGGAAAGTGTATGATAATGCACTTTGGTAGAAGGAATAAAGGGATCTAAATAAATGGGTTTTAGATATCAGAGGTGCAAAGGGACTTGGGAGCGTTGGTGCAGGTGTCCCAAAATGCTAATTTACATGTTGAGCCAGTGGTAAGGAACAGCAGATGGAATGCGAGCATTCATTTCGAGGGGACTCGAATACAAAAGCAAAGATGTAATGCTGAGGCTTTACAAGGTGCTGGTGAGGCCACATTTGGAATATTGTGAGCCGTTTTGGGCCCCATATGTGAGGGGGGATGTGCTTGTTTTGGAAAGGGACCAGAGGAGTTTTAGGAGAATGATCCTGGGAATGATTGGGTTAACAAACACATTTGAAGGCTCTCGGCATGTACTCGCTGGGGTTTAGAAGGTTGAGAGTATTTCATTGAAACCTACCAGATAATGAAAGACCTAGATAAAGTGGATGGGAAAAGGATGTTTTCAATAATGGGAGAGCCTATAACCAGAAGGAACAGCATCAACATCAAGGATGTATGTTTAGAATAGAGATAACATACAATTTTATTTAGCTTGAGGATGGTAAATCTGTGGAATTAGCTGCCATAGGCGGCAGTGGAGGCCAAGACATTGGGTATTTTTAAAGCGGAAATTGATAGGTTCTTGATTAGGAAGGGCATTAAAGTTTATGGGAAGAAGGCAGGAGAATGGGGTTTGAGAGGAAAAAATAGATCAGCCATGATTGAATGGTACAGTAGACTCAATGGACTAAATAGGCTAATTCTACTTCAACGTCTTATGGTCATATCGTCACAAGAAGAACATGCAATCTCAACAAACATAGATCAGGATCGAACCAGGATCTCTGGCAATTTGAGGCAATAGCTCTAAATGATGTCCTGCATCTCAGAAATCTATTAAGTTTAAACACGATAAGTGAAAAGTCTCACTGAAGATTCCCATAAACAGGCTGTCAATAACTTTCAGATGACCTGCTCATCAAGAAACCAGCAAAATTGGATAGACTGTATACTGCTCTATTTCCCAATAATACATCTTATTGATTTTAGTTCAAAATAAAATCAGGTAGAGTTTTGAACCACTTGAAGCATGAATTTGTCAACCTTGCAACCCAAAGTCATGTTAATGTGTCTGCTTTGGGAAAAATAATCTTTTCAACAATGTAATTAACTGTGGATTATTAATGAGATGATTTTTTAAATTTCATTCTTCTCTCAGAACATATTACATAAAACATAACTGCTCTCTTGTGTTGACCTGAATTGTTATTTCCTCCAGGTTTATGTGGCACCTTCAATGCTTGTGCAGACGATGACTTTCTATCGGCCTATGGCATGTTGGAAAACACTTACTTTACATTTGCTGATTCGTGGAAAGACACGGAGGGATGCCCTTCACCAAGAGTGAATCCCACATGTGTCAGCTCCGAAAATGGTACGTTTTAATAGCAAAACATTGTGTGATTAAACTGGTCAAGCAACAATTTTCTTTTGAATGTTAATACTCCAAAATACAGTATATAGTACTCACAAATAAATTTGACCCCACCGTCTCACAACCCAAATTTCTGCCTACATTATCATACAAAAAAAAAGATCTAGATATCTATGCATAAGGCTCTGAGAGTTTAGTTTATTATTGTCATATGTACTGAGGTACAGTGAAAAGCTTTTGTTGTGTGCTATCCAGTCAAAGGAAAGATGATACATGATTACAATCAAGCCATCCACGGTGTACAGATAGTTTTAAGCTGACTGAAAACTGATTTCCTCTAATTAAAAAAATGAAGCTGGGAGGCTGGAAAGCAAACATTTATGGAAGATTCAGAATTTAAAGATAAATTGTTATTTTCGTTTTGGAGAAAATATCAAAAATAGACAATATTGAGAAATTCGGGCTTAAGAAACAATCAGAGAAAGCAGATCTATTATGTGCCCAGTGGATATTTCAAGTTAAAATATTGATCTGAAATAACGAAAGATGGAAATTGTCCTTGTTTAATGATCGCTGAAGCACCAGCTTCCTATGATTTGGAGAAAAAAATCCAAATGTAAACTGGACGGGGTCACCTTCAATCATGTGCTTTATGTAATTTCTAGATCACATATCCAGATCACTGAATTGTCCTTAAATTTTATTTATTTTCCTTCTAAGAACATAATTTAAAATAAAACATGCATGTTATGCCTCTGATATAGGTCAATGTGACGTCAGTCTTTATTAACAGTCTGAGCACAGTTTTAGTAAGTAGGAATTTCCTGTGTTTCCTATAAACCATAACATTTCTGAAACAACTCTTGTTCAAGCTTACCTAGGCCTAACCTTTGTGGTTCAAGGATTGCTAGACTGAGCTGACAATGGAAGTTAGCATTGAATTAGCATACTCCAGAGAATGAGCTCCTTAGTAGTCTGTTCTTGTGTTCCAACAAATGAAGCCTAACATTAATGAGCCAAATTGTGTGACCAATAGTGATACTGAAGCTCACCCTTTCACCGGAGGGCCTTGTGCAATGGCAGTAACTTCTGTGACATAATTGGGGGTGGGGATGATTGCAGGCAAGAACATGACCCAGCAAATAGATAGCTAAATAATGTTGACAGACATGCGTTAATTGGTAGTTGAGGTTGCCAAACAAGTTTTTTAAAGTTTTGCATAATATATTTTTTAGCTTAATCCTCCGCAATTGTCCTCCATTGAAATCTATGAAAGCAAACTTCAAGTCTAAGTCTAAGCTGACCAAAGTGAGAACGATATTGTCCATACTAAGTGATAGGAATCTGAGTAACTGAATAAGGGACCAATGTCAAGGAGAATTCAGTGAAATGTGGATATTTGCTGGCCAAATCAGGGCCTATGAATGTAAATTTTGTCAAAGAACACTCATAATTTCCTCTAATCAAAGTCAGTTGGTACATGAGTAACATACACATGCTTTGCACGCCTGTTTGTATAATCCTGGCTAATAGATCAATAGATAATTCATATTTTATGTATTTATAACTTATGTTTGTGTTGCAGAAAACTTTGCTAAAGAACATTGTGCCCAGTTAAAAAACCCTTCAGGAGCTTTCTCCAGGTGTCATTCCACTGTTGAATTTAACAAGTATTATGAAGTAAGTCAGAATTGTTAACATATTTCTGCAAATGATAATATGTTCAGCCAGATCATCCTGGACCTGGTTCGCTATCTTGACTTGCTGCCCATAGTCTCCACCCACTTTTGTGAATGTAGAGGATTGGATAAATGACCCGCTTCTTAAGTTTCAATAGAGCCGACATACAGTAAAGCTGAGTAATCGGTACACACAAAATGCTGGAGTTACTCAGCAGGACAGGCAGCATCTCCGGAGAGAAGAAATGGGTGACGTTTCAGGTCGAGATCCTTCTTCAGACCGTCTGAAGAAAGGTCTTGACCCGCAACATCACCTCTCCCCAAAGATTCTGCCTGTTCCACTGAGTTACTCCAGCATTTGTATCTACCTTCGAGTTAAATCAGCATCTGCAGTTTTTTCCTACACACTGAGTAATAGGTACATTGTATTTGGTCTCCCCTCAGTGCGTTACTGCCCTCAATGATGCAGATAATCAGATGCACGTGATCTTCTGAACACCTTTCCAATTTCCTGGCATCCGCCTGGATCTGCAAGATATTTTGATTGGATGGTAGTCAGTCGTTCCCTTGGAAAGCAGTGTTAACACTATTTGACCTGTGACAATCAAGCTACCACCTCAATACTTCTTGGGAAATGACTTTTAATTAAACAAGGTCCATATCATTTAAATAGGATTTTGCTTATGGTCCCAAATCTGAGGCATGTCAATTAAAATAAATCCATGGAGATCTTATCCTTGTTTTTGTTTCAAATAAAGTACAGAATTGCAATTGAGATTACATCAAAATTGCTTTGTTAGAACAGAAGTAAGCATCTAAGAAGGCTTAGAATCAGTTTGTGCTAACAATCATTCTGATACATAACACTACCTATGAAGAAGATAATATGAGTAGAAGAATTACTAGAATTGTACAAGAACCTAAGTTGGCATTTTTTTTTAATTTTGTGTAAAAATTATGGCCTATGGATGGAATCAATTTTTTGGAAATATATTAAAATGTAAATGCCTGCTCCATTGCGTTGTTTATAAAGTAATCATGGTATCAATAATGGAGATATTTAAAATGATAACAAATGTGTTTTGTATTTTAGATGTGTAAAGCTGTCTCATGTAACTGTGAGAAGGTCAATGACTGTGTATGTGCTACAATGGGAGCATATGCCCATGCTTGTGCTGCGAAGGGTGTCATTGTGAGGAACTGGAGAGGATCAGTGTGCAGTAAGTGATTTTTCATTGCATGTTACATTATAATTACAGAAATAAAGTGGATAGAAGACTATTAAGATGTGGGAGGTGACTATTCAGTTATTGAGACACAAGAGATTGCAGATGCTGGCAAATTGCTGGCGGACCTCAGCGGGTCAGACAGCATCTGTGAAGGGAAGGGACAAGAGACATTTTGGGTTGGGACCCATCTTCAGATTGATGAAGTAGGTGGGAGAAAGCTGCAGAATGGAGGTTGGGGTGGTGCAAAGATACAGTTGGGGGTGGCGGGGGGATGATTAGCAGATGGGTGGAGATAATCAGAGAGTCGTACAGCGTGGCAACTCTTGACGCCCTTTCTTTGGAAACGTTTATCAACTTTACACTTGCAAGCTCCATTGTCCCAGTATCCATTGACTTTTCCGGAAGGAAATTCCAAATGTAACTGATAGTTAACTTTGTTTGGACTCTATTGCACTGTGGGATAAATACAGCATTACATTTTCTTTAACCAGTTTGTCTTGATTTAATTGATTTAATCACTAGAATAAGATAATCTTGTAGAAACATGAAATAATTTGTTCAGAGCAGTGTATTAAGAAGTGGACATCATTGAACTTTTCATACATTGGCAGAGAAATTCAAGAGGAATCCAAAGAGATTTTATTAGTATATTAGAATAACTAGGGGGAGAATAGGGCCTTTCAAAGACCAAAAGGGAATCTATATTTGGAGCTGCAGGAGATCAGCGAGGTCCTCAGTGAATATTTCTACTCTGTTTTTACTGTGAAGAAAAAAATGAAGACCAATGAACTCACAAAGGATGTCTTAGGGTTCGACTGCATTACATTAAAGGAATTGTTGGACATACCTAAAATGTATAAAGGTAGATTAATCACTGGGGTCTGATCAGATGTAATCAAAAACACTGTAGGAAGGTAAAGAAGAAATCACAGATTCCCTGGATAAGATGTATGGTTCATCGTTAGGCATGAGTGAAGTGCCCGAAGACATGAAATTTGATTGTATATTTTTGAAGAAGCACCAAGAAGGTTAATGAGGATTAAAAGCACATAGTTCGCTGAAAGTGATGTTACAGGTGGACAGAGTGATGAAGAAGGCTTTTAGCATGCTAGCCTTCATCAATGAGGGCAATGAGTAAAGAGTAAAGAAGATGGGGTTTTATGTTACACTTGTGCAAGATTTTGGTGAGGATGCACTTGGAGTATTGTGTTCAGTTCCTGCTAAAGGGAAGATGCTATTAAGTGGAAAGAGTGAAGAAAATATTTATGAGGATGCTGCCAGGACTTGAGAGACTGAGTTATAGAGAGAGGTTGGGCATGCTAGAACTTTATTCCATGGAGACTGAGGGGTGATCTTACAGTGGTATATAAAATCATGAGGGACGTAGATAGGGTGAATGGACACAGTCTTTTTCCCAGAGTTGGGGAATCAAGAACCAGAGGATTAGGTTTAATGTGAGAGAGGAAAGGTACAATAGGAACTTGAGGGACAACTTTTCCCACACAGAGGGTGTTACTTTAAAGGAACATTTATGGAAGTAGTGAGGCAGATACAATAATAACATTTTATGGCATTTGGACTCGCATATGGACAGGACGATTTTGAGGTATATGGGTCAAGGACAGACTAATGAGAATAACTACTTTGATGCATCTTGGTCAGCATGGACTAGTTGGTCCTGTTTCTGTGCTCTGTGTCTCTAAGACTCTGGAGCGTCAGGGGCTGAGGGGGGACCTGATTGAAATTTATAAAATTATGCGATGCATGGACAGTCAGATTATTTTTCCAATGATGGAACTGTCAAGTCATAGAAAGCATAACTTTAAGATGAGAGGGGGAAAGTTTAAAGGAGATGTTCGGAGCAAGTCTTATACACAGAGTGATAGATTCTTGGAGGGTACTGCCAGGGAGAGTGATGGGAGCAGATGTGATTGTGACGTTTAAGAGGCTTTTTGATATACAAATAACCAATAATTGGCATCATGTTTGGCACAGATATTGTGGGCTGAAAGACCTGTCCATGTACTGCATTGTTCCATGATATATGTTGTAACTACTAAGAATGCTAAATATGATGTTTGGTGATTTTTTTCTATCATAATGAGATTGCTCTCCAAGGAGAACAAAATCCAAATAGGGTATTGTTGGAAAAATGCTATTCATTCATTAGAACAATTAACGAGCCGAGTCTTATCTTAGAAATGTAAAACGTGATTTTTTCCCCGTGGTTTGAAATAAGCATGGTCATCTGCAGTCAGAAAATTATTTCACGATATCTTTGCCAATTGAACGTCTTGAGCAATTAGCCATGCAATTACTAGTGTTCAATCATATTTGGAGTTAATGGCAAAAATTAAATGGCTTAATGGAATGTTTTTCCTTCTTAGGAGTAAATTGTCCAATAACACAGATTTTTCATCATGATGTGAGAGCATGTAACCGTATGTGCAGGTTTCTGTCAAATCCTGATTTCACATGTGAGCTTGAAGATGTTCCAGTTGATGGTTGTGGTTGTCCTGAGGGAAAGTACATGAATGATGAGAAAGCATGCGTGAGCAGATCAGAATGCCCTTGTTATGTTGATGGTATAAATATACCACCAGGACAAAGTCTTACTTTAAATGGAATGCAATGGTAAGTGTTTTACATTTTGCTCTGTACATTTTGGATTAAAGTACTTGCAACTATAAAATAAGAAGTATGCTTTTTTTCTTAGTTTATGTCTCAATGGAGAACTTTCATGCCCTCATGCAACAAATCCACCAATTATACGAGGTAAACAAATTTTAATCTATTTAAACAACTGAAGCACACAATTTAACTTTGGAATTAAATGAATGCACTTTAGTTGCATTAAAAAATAATTCACTTTTTTTTGTTAGATTGCACGAAACAAAATAAAATATTTTCGAATTGTGTCGCTGCTGGTGCATGCAAGAAGACATGTGAAACGCTGTACAAACCATGTGTAAGTGAACATGAGCCAATATTCTGGGTCCATTTGTTCAAAATGAAAGACCAATGGAGTCATGAATCTCAACATAATTTAGTTTAATAGGTGTCTGTCATGACACAAATGGTGATCCATTCTATTCATCTTTTTCTTGGGCAGTCCCTCAAGATCAAGTGTGATTTCATTCTATTTTGGTTTTGTGGGTTATGAAATGGCCACTGAGGCCTTGTGGGAATCACATACCCTTTCACAGATGGGCAGATGCTGACTGACAGGGCAAGGGTAGTTTAAGTGATCTATTTCTTGCATCACAGTGACGCTGTTTTCCTGATATATGACCTCAACGTTTTCTATATCATCTGCAATGCTTTTTCCCCCACATTGAGCGGTCCACAGGCCAGAGAATCAGTAAGATTGCTGCATTTCTCCAAGGTGCATTTGAGCACTTCCTCAGATCTTTTCCTATGTCTTCCTGGTAAATTGTTCCCATGCAGAGCTTGAAAAAGTACTAGACATATGAAAGTCATGAGGCATATGAATGTTGATGCCTGCCCATAGTAGCCTCCTGGGAGATGACAATGATGTTGGTTCTTTAGTCCTTACAGCAAATTTGGCATTGGTATTCGTATTGGATTATTATTGTTATATGTACCGAGATACAGTAAAAAACTTGCTTTTAGTGCTAACGTCAAATACTGTACAAGTATAATTAAGCCATACACAAGCACAACGGATAGTACAAAGAAAAAATAGCAGAGAGCTGAATATAGTGTTACAGTATTATAGCACTACAGTCACAGAGAAAATGTTCAAGATTTGGAATGAGATAGGTTGGAAGATTGGGACTACACCTTAGCTTTTGGGAGTATTGTGCAGTAGTCCACTGGCCATGGGGAAGAATCTGTATCTGAACCTGATGGCATGTGCTTTCAAGATTTTGCACCTTCTGCCCAAAACTGACTGAGCTATAAATGATTTACAATTTTGTTCACTGCTTTCCTGAAACAACAGAAGTTTAACGGGATCTGGGGGTCCTTGTGCATAGTCAATTAAAGTAAGCATGCAGGTACAGCTGGCAGTGAAGAAAGCGAATGGCATGTTGGCCTTCATAACAAGAGGAGTTGAGTATAGGAGCAAAGAGGTCCTTCTGCAGTTGTATAGGGCCCCAATGAGACCACACCTGGAGCATTGTGTGCAGTTTTGGTCCCCTGATTTAAATTGGACATTCTTGCTATTGAGGGAGTGCAGAGTAGGTTTACAAGGTTAATTCCCAGGATGACAGGACTGTCATATGCTGAGAGAATGGAGCGGCTGGGCTTGTATACTCTGGAGTTTAGTAGGATGAGAGGGGATCTTATTAAAACATATAAGATTATTAAGGGTTTGGACATGCTAGAAGCAGAAACATGTTCCCAATGTTGGGGGAGTCCAGAACCAGGGGCCACAGTTTTAGAATAAGGGGTAAGCCATTTACAATGGAGACGAGTAAACACTTTTTCTCACAGAGAGTTGTGAGTCTGTAAAATTCTCTGCCTCAGAGGGTGGTGGAGGCCGGTTCTCTGGATACTTTCAAAAGAGAGCTAGATAGAACTCTTAAAGATAGCGGAGTCAGTGGATATGGGGAGAAGGCAGGAACGGGGTACTGATTGGGGATGATCAGCCATGATCACATTGAATGGTGGTGCTGGCTCGAAGGGCCGAATGGTCTACTTCTGCACCTATTGTCTATTGTCTATTGTCTATAGTCTAAGTGCAGATGGGGTTGATAGTTGAGAGACTAGTTTCTCGTGATGGACTACATCAGAGAGATTACAGTGAGTTGTGTTGCATCACAGCTCTCTGCAATTTCGTATGGTCTTGGGTAGAACTGTTGCTCAACCAGACTGTGAGGCAACTAAGTTAGGATGCTTTTTACAGTGCATCTGTAGAAGGTAAGTTTTTGGAGCATGTTAAAATTTCTTAGTCTTCTGAGAAAGTGTGGACATCTGTGTGCTTTTTTGCCCATAGCTTCAACGTGACTGTTCAAAGTGGGTGTAGATGCATTGAGTTAATCGGGAAGGGGCCCATTGTTGCCAGCGATACTACCTGCCTTCATTTTGTAGCTTTATACCATACGTGTCTT
Source organism: Raja brachyura (assembly GCA_963514005.1). The sequence goes on from OY740799.1 coordinate 33,175,151, forward strand.
GTCACAATCTATGGGTATCTATGTCACTCAATCTATAAAATGGATAATGGATTCATTGCTTGTAATGTGACCTGTTCTGTATTGTCGAGAAAAAGTAGTTTTACAGAACATGTGCACCGTCCACAACAGTCATCTTGAGCTTCCAGTTGGATGTCTATTGAACTCTCCTCCCCATCCCTTCATTACCACAGTGAGGCTAAGTGCAAACTAGAAGAACAATACCTCAGATTCTGCTTTGTTAGCTTATGCCCAAAAGTATGAACATTGAATTTTCCATTCTCACATAACTCTGACACCCTATATTGTTGTCTAATCCCCACCAACCCTCCCAAGTTCTCTGTTCACCTTTTTCTTCCATTCCCCATGCTCCCTAATCTGGTTCCATCTGCTTATCATTTCCCCCCCTCTTCTGGTTCAACCTATCACCTACTAGATCCTCAATGTGCTCTTCTGGTTCAACCTATCACCTACTACAGTAGATTCATCAGTGTGCTTTTTTACCCATAGCTCAATGGGGCTGATCCAGGACAAATTGTTGGTGATATTCATATCTAGGAATTTTAAGCATTCAACCATCTCCACTTCGGGAACATTAATGCTGATTTGAGGGTGTACCCCATAGCCCTTTTCTGAAATAGCATTGGTAGTATTTTATCCTTTGCCTTAACATACCTGTTGCGGGTAGTCCTAGTCTCAGAAGCATATAGGACTGCAGGGTATAGTTTAACTATGTGATGATTACGCATACATGCTGTCCAAGTATAGATCTTAATGCCAATTCTGCCAATTTTACAATGTTTTCTCCTTTATAAAGCCAAACCCATGTGTCCCGGGCTGTGTCTGCCCTGACGGTTTGGTGGAGGATTCCAGTGGAAGATGCATTGCACCATCTCAGTGTCCTTGTGTATTTGGAGGTGAAACCTTTGGGCCTGGAGAAACAATCAAAAGGGACTGCAATAAGTGGTGAGCCTCGACAAATGTCAAACAAAATAACAGCCCTTAACAGCATAGAATTGTAGAAAGATATTACTATGTCTTCTCTATTATAGCACATGCAAAATTGGCACATGGGAATGTACCAATGATCCATGTCCAAAGACATGCCATGTTTATGGAGATGGACATTACATAACCTTTGATGGAAAGCGATACACTTTTGATGGCAACTGTGAATATATCTTTGTTGAGGTAAGATAGAGAACATCATATTCAATGTGCATTTTTTTTCTTTTTCATTTAGTTGTAAACATATATGATAATACTTAAATTTAAAATCTCTGTATTCTTTCTAAGTTTAGGCAGACATGCAAAAGATTATTGTTAATTGATATAATAATTGTAATCAGTATTTAAAATATTTCACTGAAGTATTTATTAAAAATTTCTCTAAAGTGATTTGTTCATTTAAAATGGATCGGTCCTAGCAACTACTTTTGACATTTGGTCAGCCTTTGGTTGTTGTTATTGATGGCTGTTGGAGGAGAGGGAGTAATACATGTGTGCAAATGGAATTGTTCACACATTTGCTTGTTTAATCACTCAAAGAATTTCACACTTCAAAATTATGACAGATGAGATTCTAAACATGAAGCAGCATATTAGATCGCATGTTTAAAAGTACAAATTGTCTCAGACACAATCAGCAAGAATGGTTTTGAGTGTAATCTGAAATCTCTGATATTGCTTCTGAGATATAAATGAGAAGGTAAAAATGAGCAAAATGTATTAATCAGATTAAATGATCTGAGATTCTATAGTATGAATGGTTCTTCAGCAAACCTTAAATGCTTTTGAAAGTGTTAACTATCACTTGGTGCTAAGGGTTTCAAGAGCTGTTATTATGACCTTGTCTTTTTCCTTTCCTTTGTCCTTATATTTTCTTGAGCTCAGAGGATAATGAAAAAATATATAAATCTTGATGAACTATAAATTATAGTGGAATTATTGAGCTGGCTCTGCCAATCCAGATTATGATTGGTTAAAATTACGCTGCACCAATTTAACCAAGTTATCTTAATTTTAGGATCGATGTCTGCAAAAGATTGGCACATTCCAAATACTGACCGAGAGTGTTCCCTGCTGTGAAAATGGAGTGACATGTTCAAGAAACATCAGAATCATATTTGAGGTATATGCCCTTTGATTTATAACAATTAGAATGCGTAAGATGGCGTTTTTAAATAAAGCATCCAAATGGATCCTTGCAATGAATTAATTTAGTTTATTCAGCATGTTATAAATCAATATATTTTCAAATATATTCTTATAGGATAAAGAAATAATTCTGTTGAGTGGAAATAGAGTGAGTGAAATATCCCTTGGCAAATACCAGTGCACGGAAAATTTATATACAATTCACAACGTTGGACTTTACTTAGTCATAACATTTTCCAATGGGATAACTGTGATATGGGACAAAAATACAAGATTTTCAATCACATTGGACCCCAGATGGAAGGTATGTATGATTGTAAATTAAAATGTTTCCTTAATTTCTGTTTATTGATAGAGAAAACATAATGAAAAAGCTTGTGTGGCATAATTCATATGAGAGACGTGGATGTGGTGTGAAAAATGTTTAACTAAATGCTCGTAGACAATTGAGCTGTAGATGGAATGGACAACACATAATTTGGGACAAAATTCCCTGAGCAATGCAGCATTGGATTCAAAATAAATTAGATGAAACGATGGTTTTTCATTTATTATTGGGCTCATTATCAGCTATTCAACTTTAAGAAGCAGCTGAGCAATAACCTACATTTCTTTGTATAAGGACAATATTAAATAGTACTTAGAAGCATTGCCAGCAGTTTAATAGGAATTGTGAAAAGGGTAGGGAGCTGCATTGTTTAACAATAGAGAAAAACTGGCACAAAATAACTATGGAAAACGGAGTTGAGCACAGATGTCCACAAAATTTTTAAAGGTGCACTAGAATGGAAAAGATGTGAGGGGCAATGGTTATTATGGTAATTCTTCCATTATGTTAAAATTCAGATGCAGCCCAAGGCCTTGGTTGCACAAAATTAGCTTGATAGGTCTATCACATAATTGAGGGAAGCTTGATTAGGGAGTTATTGACACTGTGGTGACACACTAACACTCTATCAGATTTCTTACATGTGGTGGTAGGAGGAAATGAGAAGGAAGAGAAGGGAAGGGATCAGAATGGTGCTATTATGCATGGTAAGGGAAGGTTGAGACAAGCAGATGAAGGGTTGACAGAGTCCAGTAAATCAGCTGAGAATGGATCATTGTGATGGGGAGTGGAGGGGGGGGGGGGGTGGTGTTAGGGTTTTAATGCAGATTAAAGGGTCAGGGTCTTAGTGGAGATTGACATTGGGTAGTACATTAAATTCGGCAGGTGACTTCGGCATTCGGCATTATATGACTTTCATACAGCTCTGCCAAAATAGCAAAATGGTAGAGAGGGTGTTGCCTTATTGATTAAGGAGAATGTCATGGCATTAGTCCAAGATGACATTACTGATAGTTAAAAAAAACAAATAAAAGTAATAATGTTAAATATATATTAAAAGATATTTTGATAGGTACATGGATAGGATAGGTTTAGAAGGATATGGGCAAATGCCTTCTAAGTGTAGATGGAGCATGTTGGTCGGTGCGGAGAAGTTGAGCTGAAGAGGCCTATTTCCACATTGTATGACTCTATAACTCTAATAGAAACCAACGTCCTCCTGTGTGGCTTTGAGGCGAAATTGACATTGGGGTCACAAGACTGGCTATTGACAGGAAATGTCCTATCAAATTCTCAATACAGTGAAAAATATCCCAGAAATTATTATCACACTTCCCTCATAGACAAAACTTCTCCATGTGCACAGATTGAATAAAACACCAACAGGGAACTGGAGATTTTTACGCAAATATGTTTTTATGACATCTTTTGTATATAAGCTTTGGATTTGTCAAGTTGGGAATAACCAATGTGAATCTAAAAAAACTAAAAATACTGGAAAGTCTTAGCAGGTTAGGCAGCATCTGTGAAAAGTGATGCAGTTCAGGTCAAAGACCCATCCTCAGACCCATCTTCAGCCTTCGACCTGAAGAATTAACTGTTTATCTTTCCATTAGTATCTCCTGACCTGTTGTATTTTTGGAGGGTTTTGTTTTAATTTCAGATTTCCAGTATCTTAAGTTTTTTGATTTTCATTTAATGTGAACCTGAATCTCCCAATGCAGTGTTCCAGGATATAACGAGAGGCCAAGGTGAAAACCTTAATTGGACAATCCCAACTCAAAATCTTGTCTCTAAGTCAATTGGCAGTGTGGAAAGGCAAAACAGAATCCACATGGGTGGTGCAAAAGGCTTCCTCAAACCTGCCAAATGGCTACCATTAAACATACGTATACATAAAGTAAAACCTTTATATGAAATGATAAATCACTTCAATGAAAGCAAAAATCCAAGAGGAATTGTTATAAAATTACCCCTTTGATGCCATCTATTTTCAAGAGTCTGCAAGTACTGTATATATTTAAAAACAACAGTTCACATACAGATTTTCAATTAGCATTTATGAGGTTGACATTTCATTCAAAGGATGGCTTGATGCTTTGAGGAGTTAAATAGTAACAGTAAAAGGTGTACAATGTATGTATATGTGGTAAAGATCATGAGGATTCAAAGTCAAGAGTTTGTTGAAAATAAGGAAGATGAAATATAATTGGATCAGATAATAGTCTTGAATTATTCTTCATTTTAAATTATACATTTAGCAGTTTAATCTTCTTTTATATACTTGCGCCAACTTTTATCATGAAATGTGTGACAATGGTGAAGGCCTTCAACCAATAGATTAGTCAATCAATCCAGAACTGTCAAAAATCCCCATATTGTATAATTTAGCAGTTTATTGAAAATACTTTGAATTTTCAACCATACTAATCCATAGGTAATGAAGAGTGAAATAACTTGCTTTATTTATTGCCATTCACAAACTAAATTATAACCTCTTTATAGCCAATGTCTTTGGTTCTGGTTGTGATGTAAAACCCTCTTGATGCTTCACTCTCTCTATGATTGTGTTTATTTTTGGAGTAGACAAAAGCTGTGCTTCTGAAGTGCGGAACACTGAAAATTATATAAAAGATCAAAGACTAGGTCAAAAATTAACTAATTAAATAATTGTAATGATTTAATTCATTAATTATGTTTGTATGGTGCCATACTGGATCTCAAGAGGAGACTATGTGGTTTATTTCAATGAAAGATTGATAATTCTGACATTTGTATTGGGTTAACTTGGAAAAAGTAGGAAATTTTAATTGTAAATGTAGAATAGTAACCATTATTTTGCTTTTTTTACATACATAAGAATAAAGTTTGTGGCCTTTGTGGAAATTTCAATGAAAATATTGAAGACGACTTAACAACGAAGGGGAACTCCTTGGTGACCAGCTTTATGACCTTTGGGAACAGTTGGAAGTCCATGCAGTCATGCTCTGACACAGTTAATGAAATATACCCATGTGATAACAATCCATATTGTTTAGCATGGGCTCAGAAGAGGTGCAGCATAATTACTGGCCCAGTCTTTCAAGCTTGTCATAAAGTGGTAAGATGCCAGTTAAATTTGAAATTTAAATAGAATCCATAATGCAATCATGATTTCTGACATTGTGGCTCTTTATCAGGTTAACCCAATCGCATTTTATGATGCTTGTGTCCAAGAAGCTTGTGTTTGTGATATGGAGGGAAAATACCAGGGTTTGTGTACTGCTATTGCTGTGTACGCAGAGGCTTGCAACAAAGCTGATGTTTGCATTCGCTGGAGAACCCCTGAATTCTGCCGTAAGTCTAAACTTCTGTATTCCTTGTAGAGAACAATTAAGGTATAAGGGCTCATCAACATATTTTTATAGATAGCAGAACACATTGATCCACAGAGTACCATAATTATTCAGATTGTTGTTCCAGATTCCCGCATCTGCAGACTCTTGTGTTCTCAAGGTCCAGATTGATGCTTGGTGCTGTTTAAAATCTGTGTCATTTTGTAATTGCAATAAATAAACCATATTTCCTTCTTCAATTCCCTGCCTCTTTTAACACAAGATCCTCCATCTTCTACTTGGTTCAGTAAACAGTGCACAATTAATTATCGAGAGTATTCTCCAAACAGAATCAATGTTTTAAGAAGATTGGCCTTTATTGCCTTCCATCACAGTGAAGAATGTGGGGAATCTGCTGTGTTGGTTGTTTATGTTAACTTTTATGTAGTTGTGTGTCTTGTTGCCTTTTTAAAAATATGGCTGTATGGTAATTTGAATTTCATTGCACCTTAATTAGTACATGTGACAATAAACTGACCTTGATACCTTGATTCTGTTTGGAGGATACTCTCGGGTATTTATTTGTGCACTGTTACTGAACCACTTTTTAGCTCACGATGGATAACATATCAAAACTGATTTTGATCCTTGCAATGAAAGGCAGGTCATTTTGATCCTTTCAGTGAAAGGCAGGTCACTATCACTGTACACTTTTAATCCTTGATTCATCAAGAAAATACATTCAGAACCTCACGCAGCCGAATATTCCAACACCTGCTGATCTGCAACTAATCCACAATATTTGTTTCATTAAATCTCATCTGTTTGCTTATTAATGGGATTTGTGGCTATTAATTTGAAGATGATGTTCTGCCAACATTCAGTCTCTATCCTCCAAGTTTGGCATACACTGAAGAATAAATGCACGTATCATTCTATCTATCAATGTTACTGTTTTATCTAAAAAAGATACTTTGCAGGTTGATTGTATTGGTGCTCATGACAATTCTCCTTTACCTACTACATAAGTCAACTCATTTATCAACATGTATACTCTTTGGAATAGAAGAATAAAGTTGTCCGAGTATCTGCCATGTTAAGGACAGATGTCTGAGAGTCCAACACTCCAGTTCACAGACCAATATCTATAAAATAAATATACAGTGACTATTTGCCATGCAATATTGTGCTCATTTTGGGCAATGAATAACCAAGCCAAAATCACAATTTGATTGTTTCTTTTATTCTCCAGCTGTATTCTGTGACTATTATAACAGTCTTGGTGGCTGCAGTTGGCATTATCAGCCATGTGGAACAACAACAACAAAAACATGCACAAGGAAAAAGTTCTCTGCAAACCTAGAAGGTGCAGTTTAGAATGTATTCAAATATGTCACAATCATTTTACAATTTGTTTTAAACAATACTTTTAGGTTAGACTAAGATTCAGTTCTTAAAAATAAAAATCATAATAATCAATTCATTATGCAATTCATTACACATTATACTCAGTTAAAGTATCTATATATTTTGATTAATCTTCAAAAAAAATCATGCGTATCCTGTCATTCGTTGGAAATTTGTGCATATTTAGAATAGAGATACATTTTATTGGTGTCAAGGTCTGCTGCATTTACAACATTCCTGTTTATCTTGATGGTCATTTTTACTTCTCACTACTTTAGGTTGCTATGCCAAGTGCCCAGATAATGCTCCTTACTTGGATGAAAATATTATGAAATGTGTTACACTACCACAGTGCACATGTTATAATGATGGGAGAATACTACAACCTGGTGAAACAACAATAAATGATTGTGAAGAATGGTAAAGTAGTCATATCAGTAAATGTATTTATCACTGTTCTAATATTGAAAGAAAAAAACAAGATAAATGCCAAAAAATTGGATTTTACAAATATTCCCTTAATAGTGACATTCGCTATTTTAATAATTGAAATATAAAATGCAGTCTAGGATAATTTCACACCTGAACAAAGGCCAAAATAATTGTTTTCAAATTACTTCCCACCCACCACCCTCCCTCACCTACTTCAGTGACTTTAATCTACAGTTTGCAGTTATATTCATTTTCTGTTCCTTCTGCAAAAAGTTCTTCATTTTCTTTATTCTCTCTGGCTAACAATAATCAGTGACTATTCTTTCTGAGAACCCATCCCTTAATAATTATCCTTCATTGTTACACTATATTGTAATATTTGTTGTGAATTATGAACATTATGTGGGCTATTGCTCCTTTAAAGGTTAACTTCTCCATGAGTTGCAACAATAAAGTGCGGGTGGTCTGTGATTACCCATGAATAAACCAACAAAATGTATTAAAACTTCTTATGTTTCATTCTGCTATTAGTAAAGAATCTATTCCCTTGAACAAACATTGCCTCCATTACATTTTTAAATCCTCCTGTGGACTATGGTTTTTGGTGGTGATTTCAGAGCTAACAGAGTTTTTACCTTTCCAATTCCATCTTTCCAGAGAGGTTGAACCATTGCAACACAATATGTCTTTAGACTAGTTTGTAGTTCTTTAGTTTGTCTTATTTGTAACATCTTTCTTTTTGTTGACAGTACATGCCTTAATGGAATCACTACTTGCCAAAGTAAGTAGTAACTTTCAGCATTCACCTGTTAAAATAATGCATATTTGTAATTAATTATTGTTTTTCGATAAAGGAGAATGTTTGCTTATTTGCAGTGCAATATTAATAGTATCAGCAGTTGTAGTTATATCTTCAGTTTAAATATTTCCAAAACACTACTTATCAAATGCGAGACTTGAATAATTAGCACATCTGTAGAAGTTGGTGGGAGTTGTTGAAGACATGCCAAACTTGCTAAGCCTTCTGAGGAAGTAGAGGCATTGGTGTGCTCTCATAGCCTTTGCTTTGATACGGCTAGTTCAGGAGAAGTTGCTGGTGATATTTACTGCTAGGAACTTGAAGCTTTCAACCATCTCTATTTTGGCACTGTCAATGTATGTGTAGCACTTTGCCTGACTTCTGAAGTTGATCGCTATCTCCTTTGTCTTGTTGACATTGAGAGAAAGGTTATTAACGCGACACCTGGTTACAAGTTTCTCAATGTCCTTCCTGTACTCCATCTCCCAATTATTTTGGTATCTGTGCCACTACGGTGGTGTCACCCATGAATTTGTAAATTTAGTTAAATTTGTACGAGGCTGCACAATTGTGGTGAATAAGGAGCAATGAAGGGAGCTGAGAACACATTCTTGCGGAGCACCCATATTGGGGATTATTGTAGAGGATGATTTGTCACCTACAACTTGTACTGAAGTCATAGCAGAGCTAAGAAACACTCATGCATGCAGGCAAAATGTACCCAACATAGATAACCCCTGCATTATAGAGTGATTGCATTTGCTGTAATCGTGATTTTCTGCAACACATCTCCTTTTGCTCTTGAATCCCATGTTATAAGTGGAGAATGTTTTTCTCTCATTTTAAACCAATTTATCAGTGATGACAAGAGAATTCTTATTTCTCTTGTCATCAGTGATGACAAGAGAATTCCACCATTCTTATTTAACATTTGAGACCAACATTAGACCCAGATGAAACAGCAAGTTTCATCAATTTTTAATCACTCAATATTGTACGGCAATAAGATTTGAACATGATTTTGTTGATTGGGTTAGGAGTCCCAGCTGAGCCGCCCACCTTTGCCATGCTCCCTCTAGTCCTATGATATGTGAACTCATGACTCAGACCGTAGCACTGCCGGGGATTAATTTGTGAGTCCTACTATCTGATGCACAAGGCTCGCTGAACATGAAAGGGTTTACTAAGTGGGTTTATTTGGGAAAGGAATGGAATTCAAGGGTTGGGATTTATGGGAGAAAAGTGACGTAGAAGGAATTAATGGGGCAACACAGTGAAGTCTGCTCACCTCCCTGTGACCACGTGGCTTTCCTCTGTGTCCTCCTACATCTCAAAGACGGCGGGTTTGATGGTTCATCGGCCTCTGTAAGTTGCTCCTAATGTGTAGGGAACAAATGAAAAAGTGGGATAACATAGAAGTAATGTTAATGGATAATCGATGGTCAGCATGGACTCGGTGAGCCGAAATGCCAGTTTCCATGCTGTATCTTTAAACTAAACTACAGTTAAACCTCAGTGGCTGGGAGAAGTGGAGTAAACACTGAGGGATTACTTTAAGGAGATGGCCAGGGCTCCCCACATTGCACTCACAGGTGAAGTGCGCAGCAACACTGCACTCTGAGACATCTGTTTATGTGTTTTTGGTCTGAAGAAGACATGGCTGTCACTGCCAACCCCTTTGACACAGTGACAAAACATAAAATTTGTTGTTTTGTTTGCATTTCTATATATATATTTATTTGTTTATTTTTCATTTTGGTAAGTGCAAATTTTAATCTGTATCTCAAATGTTTTGGTAGTTGACTACGAAATGGATAAGGGCAAATTTCTATTACTTAAATGACAGTAGCATGGTTGTTGCCTTGAGGAAATATCAGAAATAGATAAGGACTGAAGTTTTATTATGTACGTGTTTATAACAACAGGAATAAAGACCACAACTGTTCCATCTACAACACTGTTGACCACAACTCCACTTACATCAACTTCAACAATTTCTACACCAATCACTAGCCCAGGTAAGGTGATACTAGTTACAGGTTATGACATGTAATATTTACAATTTGGTAAGAACAGATTTCAAAAGATCAGAGGTGAAACTGGACATTGGTATGTCTGTACTTTTGGACATAATAATTATAAATGGGATTCATAAGCAGGTTATCACTTTCCAACACATTTCATGATGTTGGCGATCAGTAACTTTAATCTGCATACTCCACCTGGGTATCAAAGAGATGATAAACATTGTGTAAAAAGGGCAAAAGAGAGTCTCTCCTGGCTCCACAAGGCAAATGTATGATTCAGTCAAATAGATCTCATCTCAGTTCACTTTCACAGCTCCTGCCTCATAGGAACAAGCCCAAAGCAACTGTAGATGTAAGAGGCATACACCTCTTTGATATCAGCATATCAAAATGATGAAAGGGATAGACAGAGTTGACGTGGATAAGCTTTTCCCATTGAGGGTAGGAAAGATTCAAACAAGAGGGCATGACATGAGAATTAAGGGACAGAAGTTTAGGGGTAACATGAGGGGGAACTTCTTTACTCAGAGAGTGGTGGCTGTGTGGAATCACCTTCCTGCAGAAGTGGTGGAGGCAGGATCGATTTTAACATTTAAAAGTAAAGTGGGTAGGTATATGGACGGGAAGGGAATGGAGGGGTATGGTCTGAGAGCAGGTAGATGGGACTAGGGGAAAATAAATGGTCGGCACGGACTGGAAGGGCCGAGAAGGCCTGTTTCCGTGCTGTAATTGTTATATGGTTATATAGTTATATGGTTAAGAGGCAATTTGTATGGATAAAGTCTGAGCTTTGGCTTCTGTTTTAAACTCGCTTGTGAAAAGCACATAAGGTCAGGGTTTCATGTTGCCATCTTGCCGAAATGTTGATAAGGATAATGAATGTATATCAGGAACATCCTCACATAGAACAGTACAGCACAATAACAGGCCTTTTGGATCACACAATGCTCAGTTCAATTAATCTCCTCTGCCTGCAACTAATCTCTGCCTGCACAATTCTCCATTTTGTGGCTGGGCGACATTTAGAGAGGATGTGTGTATGGTGGGTGTTGAGTGCCCGGCCCACTGCTGAGGGTGGTGATGGAGGCAGATACAATTGTGGTGTTTAAGAGACTTTTGGATAGACACCTGGATATGCAGGAAATGGAGGGTATGGATTATGTACTGGCAGATAAGGATTGGTTTCGGCATCATGTTCGCCACAGACATAGTGGGTTGATGGACCCGTTCCTGTGCTGTATTGTTCTATGTTCTTTTTGAGTAAAATTGACAACTGAATATAATGTCTGTTTGATTATATTGAGCAATTCTAAAACTGTTTTTTTTTTAAAAGGGGGATAGTAAGATACATTTTTCAGAAAGCTTATTCAGAGAAATGTAAATGTTAGTTTTAAATATTCATCAGTTTTAACTTCAGTTTTTGTGTTGTTACTATTTTAGTGGGGACCTACATTTCTGAGTGGCAGAAATCAGCCAATGCCCAGCCCCATCCACACTAGTCCCACCTCTACATTTGCCAATGTCCTTCTAAACCTATCCAATCTATGTACCTATCCAAATGTTTCTTAATATATTTTTTTAATTTTTACTTTAATTTGGGTTTTTTTAAACTGCCAGTAACATCATCTCAGACTAATGCCATGGCATTCTCCTTAATCAATAAACCTACCATTTTGCTATTTTGGGAGAACTGCATGATTCTATGACTGAATGTTGGATCTCAATGAAAATATGAACTAAAACAGATGTGATATCAAACTCTGCTAGAGAGTTAACGTGTCATCACAGCGTCAATAAATATTTAATTCTAACCTCCCTCAATATTGTGATAGACTTATCAAGCTGACGTGAAGGTCAAATCTACAATACCCAATTTCTTGCAGCCAAGGCCTTGGGTTACATCTGAATATTGATATAATGGAAGGATGATCATAATAACCATTGCCCCTTCACATCTTTTCAATTCTAGTACACCTTTTAATTAAGAATCTTGTAGACATCTCTGCTCAACTCTGTTATCCACAGTTATTTCCTGACAGTTTCCCTCTGTTAAATAATGTTGATATTGTTAAATATTGCAGCTCCCTACCCTTTTACAAATTCCTCCTAAACTGATAGCAACGCTTCTAAGTACTATTTAATATTGTCCTTGTACAAAGAAATGTACCATAAATGTTGCAGACAGACCTGTTAGAAATATATGAAAATAAAGCAGCAGACACAGCGTGGACAGTCAGAACCAGGGCGGAAATAGCAGAGCATAGCCTTAACGTGAGAGGGGCATTGAAATGAACATGGAGGTGGATTTGAGTAACTATCAAAGAACTGTAAAGGGATAATGCAGTTACCACTCTTGCTCACAAAATAATGTTCTATTGAAAGTATGGTTTCCTTGTGATGCAGATAAATCACCCAGCACATTATATTGCTGAATGGAGTATGGTTATAATTTGCTGAAATTATGTTATGCAATCATTTATCCGGTTAGTTTTCTACTGCCTCAGTTGTGCCATTCATCGTTGAATGGTCATGAATGCTTTTACTTTCTTAAGAAACAATAACAGTACCAACCATAACTGAGTTTACCACCAGTCACACAACTGGTGGGTGATGCCTTCATTCAATATTAATTCATGGATATTTTAAAGCAACTATTCTTTTAAGCACTGCAAAGTTGAACTTTATTGGCTTGCCACAATCGTTTTAATTTCAGCGCAGTAGTGTTCTATCCTTCTCCAGAATCTTAAGGGTTCACTCGAGGTTGGTGATATGGCACAGAACAGATTAAATATATCGCCTTCATTAACATTCGGAATTATTTCTGTATCAAGCACCAGAAATTTGGGTTGCCATACAGCCATACGAATAAAAAAGGAACACAACACACGATAGAATTTAACATAGACATCCCCACACAGCAGAATCAACGTTTCCCACTGTGAGGGAAGGCAATAAAGTTCAGCCATCTTCCTCTTTGGTTACCCGTGGTCGGGGGCGCCAATGTTCAGGCCCTCGCCGGGATGATCGGAACTCCGACGTTGGAACGGAGAACTCTCTCAGCGGCTTGGAGTTCCGAACCGGCCACCTACCGGAGACCAGAGCTCCCGATGTCCACAGGCCGTGCTTGGCGGAGATTCACACTGGCGTCCTCGCCAAAGGGACACCAGGACTCCAACACTAAGAATACCTCCAAAACATGCTTTTAAACGGACTAAAAATAACAAAAAGATGAAAAAAAAAGACAGAATGCAAACAGAGGCTGCCTTCAAATGGCCCCCCCCTGTGGTAATGTAAATGTAATCATACAACTGAAATCTGAGATACCATATTGGAGAGAGATTAAAGACCAAATGTGATATACAAAACCAGCTGATTATCTGAAAGCTAAATTTACTCTTGGGTCCTAAAGCCATATGCGTAGTTGGAAAATGAGGTACTGTAACTTACACTGAGTACTGAACTTTATTGGAAATGTGTTGGAGATACAAAGTGGAAACGTAGGGAACATTTAAATGACTGACATATAAAATCTCATAAATAACATATACTACAGTAAATCTGTTTTGGTCTCCACTCTGCTGTGGATCCTCCCTTTCCTTTTCTTGTATGCTCACTGCCTATCCTGATTATTTTTAAGATTTTATTTGTTTCTTTGCAGTAACACTTTTTCCAGACATACCCCTTGTTCTTTCTTCTCCTTTCCTTCCATCTTTCAGTCACTATTTGGGTCACTCAATCTCTCCTGGTCTCCAGCCCATCACATCATCCCCTATTTCTCTGCACTGTAAATTTTGTTGCATTCTAAATTTTCCAGTACTTATAAAATAGAATCAGTCTCAAATGTTAATTCTTAACAGATGCTGCTTGACCTACCAAGTACTCCCAGTCATTTCTGCTTTCATTTTTCTTATGTCTGAAATCTGCTTGAGCGGTATAAGAATTGAGTTGACTTTGTGATTTGAATTTGTTTGTTATTTTCCAGAAGAAACATCAACTGTTACATCAACCAGCATTCCTTCCACAACAGGTAGGTGTTGGCTTTTTCAATATATATTTATTTTGCAACCTCAACTGATCACAATGAAAATCCATTTGTTTTCTTCTCTATCATCGTCATAAACATCAACGTGCACGGTGCCTTACAATGCTATGTACGACAGTGATCATAACTTCTACTGAAGTGTGGATGGCCGTTGGCTCGCTTGGAGCTAATCTGCCTTTTGACAGGTCTTGTTTTTGGTCCTGCAGTGGGTTCACTGCCCCCTCCTCACCTGGCAAACTAGGTGGGGGAGACGGTTTAGTCACCGACTATCCGACCATGGAGCAGGTAGCACGGGATTACATGGTACCCGTGGCGGGTGGTAATCCCCCCTATCTTCTCTACCTTTTTGATATATTAGACCCTGTTCCCTGTTCCCCATTTTTACTGTCATAAGTAAAATGTTCGGTCACTCACAATGGCAGCTACTTTTATCATCATGCGGAAATTTGAACTCCCTTCTTTATAAGAATATGATAGGTAACTTCTTTATTTGGGCATGCGAGGAAACTGTTTGGCCCATTGTGTCCTTTTCAACTTCCAACAGCACAATGTCATGTCCCCTGCTTATTTCCCTGTATTTCTACAACATATTCTCTTCCACATCCACTCTCCTTTGATTCTTTTGGTATTGGTCTATACAAAGGAATAATTTACAAGAGCCAATTAATCTACCAGCATGTCTCTGGGTGACAGGAGGAACTCAAGGAAGTACAGGGAGCCAATATGAGCTCCATACAAACAGCACCTAATATCAGGATTGAACTTGGATCTCTCAAGCTTTCAGGCAAAGGCAAGGCACAGCCTTCCACAGCTTGTTGAGAGTGGTCTTCTTTTCATTATAATCTCTTTCCTCCTTTAACTCTTGATTCTGTTTTATGAATTGACAGCAAACGTGTTCCTTTATCATATATTATCCTGGAGCAGCTACCTTTTTGCCATTTCCCTCTTGCCCACTAATTAAACTCTTCTGCATATATGTTATACCTTTTCACCATATACAGTACGTAGCATGTTTCAAGGTGATATGGTGAGGCAACGCAACTACTCCAATAATGTTCTTCAATAGCACGCTGAGACCAACCCATCAAAGTGGAAAGAATATCCGGCTGTTAAAATCATGCAATAGTTAGTGCACAGCTGCAGTCAGCTGCCTGATAAGTGACATCTCACGTTTGTGCTTTATGCTTTTTCTCTATTGTTCTGTTCTGCACTGGCAATGAATGTTTCCCTACTTGAAGTTGTATCTTAATTCAGATCAATCAACAGTTCCCCAAACATATTGTTATTATTCCCATTTTACTGTTCCCATTTTCATTTAAACTGTAATTTGTAAGATTCATTTTGATGCACAACCATGTTTCTCAAATCTTGTTTTTTATATTTATGTTTATATTTTCCACTATGTAGTGTTTTTTTACAAGTTTGCCTTATGTTTTCTTTCTTTACATTACAGTGCCATACTGTTTGGGTGTATGGTCTCCTTGGTCTAATAATGATACACCAACACCGTCATCTCCAAATGATTATGAATTGTTGATACCATATGGCACTCAATTGTGCCCATCTTCTTCTGATAAAATTACCACCATTCAGTGCCAATTTGCCAAACATCCTGAATGGCCACTAAGTGTATCGCCAGATGTTGTGACCTGCAATAAAGAGATAGGATTGATGTGCACATTCTCTGGATCTCCTTCTGGCCACTTTTGTAATGACTACAGAATTAGAGTTTGCTGCGAGCCAACTGAGACGACAACTGTCCCCACGACTACAACTGAGTCTACCACCAGTCCCACGACTGGTGAGTGATACCTTCTCCAGTACTTGTTAACAGTCGTTTTAAAGGAAGGACAACTGTGTCCAAAGTATGTCCAGCTTGTGCTGGAATTGAACCAAATACAAATATTACTGCTCAATGTTGCGATGATTATAAATTTGCAGTGGCTTTTGTTGATGTTATTCCACAACTTCTCTTTAATCAATATATGCTGATTTTGTTACTACACTTAAAAATGTGCTTTTCTTCGTTGAATATAAAGGACATGTATGCATTTGTTTACAGAAGAAACAACAACAACAACAGCTACGACCACCACAGAATCTACCACCAGTCCTACAACTGGTAAGTGATATCTTATCTCAATGTGCACTCATAGTTTTTTTTTATCACAGCTGAGTTCATACACACACGTTCCCATCCTTGCTTCAAGTTTCGCAATTTCATGATCCCATTTTAGAGTCTGTGGGTTCAGTCTTGATGGTCCTCTGATGCTGGATAGAGGTAGTGCAGCACTGACAATACTGTGCTGTTCAGCTTGAGATTTTGAGCTGGGTTTGTGAGTGTGCTGTTGTGACTGCGGTATATTTTGTGGCCAATAGCAAAGAACAGAAACATCTCTCAACTACCATGAATAATAACGATGATTACAACAAAATTTCTCAGGAAATATTTTTAAGTTCTATAGTTTATCGGATGTAGATATGAATAAGTAGTTTCTGGTGTTCCCTATATTTCAGCTGTGACCATATTTTAATACAATTTCTTGCTGCAAGTCCTTTGCAAGATAGGAAGTATTGAAAGGAGTTTATCTCGACTTTACACAATCTCTTTTGAAATAGTCCAATTACCACCTGCATTTGTCGGTCATTCAAAATCTACGATTCAACATGGATGATTTAATTGTCCATGAATTTGTTTCTCTTTCGAAGAAACATCTACAACAACCAGCACAACTGAGTCCACAACCACTTCCACAACTGGTGGGTGGTGATATTTTCATTTGTAAATCTTTTAAACACAAGCTCACCTATACATATACATACTATATCACATAATTTAAAACAAATGTAATGCCTTGGTAGACAAAAATGCTGGAGAAACTCAGCAGGTGCAGCAACATCTATGCAGCGAAGGATATAGGCAACGTTTCGGGCCGAAACCCTTCTTCAGACCCTTTCGGCCCGAAGCGTTGCCTATTTCCTTCACTCCATAGATGCTGCTGCACCCGCTGAGTTTCACCAACATTTTTGTCTACCTTTGATTTTCCAGCATCTACAGTTCCTTCGTAAATAAATGTAATGCCTTTATTATTTTCCAGAAGAAACCACTCCCACGGTGACACCAAGCACCACCACCACCTACACAACAGGTGAGTGATCACCTCTGTCAGTAGCTTATTACCAGCCGTAACGTTCAGTCATTCAATTTCAACTTCTGCTTGCCTTCAGTTTAATCATTCTTCAACTTGCATGTAATGCTTTTATTTGCAGAAAAAACAACAATAACAACGCCAGGGCCACCCACAACCACGTCTACCACCAGCCCCACAACTGGTGAGTAATGCATTTTATCAATCATTTTAACACAAATATGCTCACAGTACCACTTGCAGGTTGTGACAATGATGATCACTCTTGCCTTGTGCAACACAATTTTACCTCAGCAGCTCATGGGATGTTATCGAATTTCAAAGTCTTGAGATTCAAACTAGAATTGTGTTTTAATGCAATGCAAAGGAACGACAGTAATGCCCAAAGTATGTGCTGGAGTTGAAACACATACAAATATTACTGCTGAATGTAGTATGGATTGTATATTTGCAGTGACTATGTTGAAATATTATTCCACAACTTCTTTTAATTTGTGCAATATATGTTCATTTTGTTACTCCTCTCTCAAATGTGTAATTCTTCAAGTTGAATGTAAAGGTCGTGTATGTATGTGTTTACAGAAAGAACTACACCAACAGTGACAACAACAACAGAATCTACCACCAGTCCCACAACTGGTGAGTGATAACTACTCTCAATGTAAACCCATGGGTTTTTATATCACAGCTAAGCTCATAAACATTATTTTCAGTTGCACTACTTTCCCTTCCTTTCTTCAATTTCACTTCATCCATAACAGATGAGTGATCGCCTCTGTCAGTATATACTCACTGGCTGTTGGATTTGGTTGTTCAATTAAAACTTCTACTCATCTTCAGTGAAAGTCTAATAATTTGACCTTTCCACTACAATTTCCAATAACAAGCATTGGTCTAAATATTGAATGAAGGGTCCTGAAATTTATTTCTGCAGACAATTATTAGAATCCTCTTCTTTAAATGATGGCAACTATGATGATCAGCCAGCCTGTGTGAGTCTCAATAAAGCATCTCTCATGGGTAATTAAGCTATGTAATTCATAATAAAAGTGCAATGGTAGGTTTTCTGGTGATTGCCATAAATAAGTGGGTACACCACACTGAAATGCATTGAAGTCTTTGAGGGAATGAAAACTGAGCAAAAATCGTGCAGGACTATACTATTTTGTTGCTGCTGCATCTCTACTCGTGATGGTTCTGCAGAGAAGAAAATAATTTTTCCATGTCTAAATTGTTTTCACATTTCTCAATAATTTCTCAGCATTACACTTGAAAGTTCCAAGTGATCAACAGTATGTTAAGTGCAGTTACCACGCTTGCTCACAAAATAATGTTCTATTGAAAGTATGGTTTCCTTGTGATGCAGATAAATCACCCAGCACATTATATTGCTGAATGGAGTATGGTTATCATTTTGAAGCCATTTGCTGAAATTATGTTACACAATCATTTATCCGGCTAATTTTCTACTTCCTCAGTTGTGCCATTCATCGTTGAATGGTCATGAATGCTTTTACTTTCTTAAGAAACAATAACAGTATCAACCATAACTGAGTTTACCACCAGTCAGATAACTGGTGGGTGATGCCTTCATTCAATATTAATTCATGGATATTTTAAAGCAACTATCCTTTTAAGCACTGCAAGCTTGAACTTTATTGGCTTGCCACAATCGTTTTAATTTCAGCGCAGTAGAGTTCTATCCTTCTCCAGAATCTTAAGGGTTCACTCGAGGTTGGTGATATGGCACAGAACAGATCAAATATATCTCCTTCATCAACATTCGGAATTATTTCTGTATCAAGCACTGGAAATTTGGGTTGCCATACAGCCATACGAATAAAAAAGGAACACAACACACGATAGAATTTAACATAGACATCCCCACACAGCAGAATCAACGTTTCCCACTGTGAGGGAAGGCAATAAAGTTCAGCCATCTTCCTCTTTGTTTACCCGTGGTCGGGGGCCCCAATGTTCAGGCCCTCGCCGGGATGATCGGAACTCCGACGTCGGAATGGAGAACTCTCTCAGCGACTTGGAGTTCCGAACCGGCCACCTACTGGAGACCAGGGCTCCCGATGTCCACAGGCCGTGCTTGGCGGAGATTCACACTGGCGTCCTCGCCAAAGGGACCACCAGGACTCCGCGATGTTGTTCAGCATTGCCTGCGGCTAGAAGCTCCGCAACCATAGTTCTACGATGTTAAAACAGTAGGCCCAATGCTCCGGAGCTTCATCAAACGATCCCCAGTAAGGAACAGACAGCTCCACTCAGAGGTGTTAATTCAGTGCTGCGTCGCTGTTGAAGCTCTGGTCGGTCTCCGGAAGGAACGGCCGCGCCAATCCAGTTTGTCTGCCGCGAGGAGTGGGCGAAGATGAGAATAGTCGCATCCTCGCCAGGAAGAGACTGAGAAAAGGTTCCCCACCCCCCTACCCTGACCCACTACCCCACATAAAAAGACTAAGAATACCTCCAAAACATACTTTTAAACAGACTAAAAATAACAAAAAGATGAAAAAAAAAGACAGAATGCAAACAGAGGCTGCCTTCAAATGGCGCCCCCCTGTGGTAATGTAAATGTAATCATACAACTGAAATCTGAGATACCATATTGGAGAGAGATTAAAGACCAAATGTGATATACAAACCAGCTGATTATCTGAAAGCTAAATTTACTCTTGGGTCCTAAAGCCATATGCGTAGTTGGAAAATGAGGTACTGTAACTTACACTGAGTACTGAACTTTATTGGAAATGTGTTGGAGATACAAAGTGGAAACGTAGGGAACATTTAAATGACTGACATATAAAATCTCATAAATAACATATACTACAGTAAATCTGTTTTGGTCTCCACTCTGCTGTGGATCCTCCCTTTCCTTTTCTTGTATGCTCACTGCCTATCCTGATTATTTTTAAGATTTTATTTGTTTCTTTGCAGTAACACTTTTTCCAGACATACCCCTTGTTCTTTCTTCTCCTTTCCTTCCATCTTTCAGTCACTATTTGGGTCACTCAATCTCACCTGGTCTCCAGCCCATCACATCATCCCCTATTTCTCTGCACTGTAAATTTTGTTGCATTCTAAATTTTCCAGTACTTATAAAATAGAATCAGTCTCAAATGTTAATTCTTAACAGATGCTGCTTGACCTACCAAGTACTCCCAGTCATTTGTGCTTTCATTTTTCTTATGTCTGAAATCTGCTTGAGCGGTATAAGAATTGAGTTGACTTTGTGATTTGAATTTGTTTGTTATTTTCCAGAAGAAACATCAACTGTTACATCAACCAGCATTCCTTCCACAACAGGTAGGTGTTGGCTTTTTCAATATATATTTATTTTGCAACCTCAACTGATCACAATGAAAATCCATTTGTTTTCTTCTCTATCATCGTCATAAACATCAACGTGCACGGTGCCTTACAATGCTATGTACGACAGTGATCATAACTTCTACTGAAGTGTGGATGGCCGTTGGCTCGCTTGGAGCTAATCTGCCTTTTGACAGGTCTTGTTTTTGGTCCTGCAGTGGGTTCACTGCCCCCTCCTCACCTGGCAAACTAGGTGGGGGAGACGGTTTAGTCACCGACTATCCGACCATGGAGCAGGTAGCACGGGATTACATGGTACCCGTGGCGGGTGGTAATCCCCCCTATCTTCTCTACCTTTTTGATATATTAGACCCTGTTCCCTGTTCCCCATTTTTACTGTCATAAGTAAAATGTTCGGTCACTCACAATGGCAGCTACTTTTATCATCATGCGGAAATTTGAACTCCCTTCTTTATAAGAATATGATAGGTAACTTCTTTATTTGGGCATGCGAGGAAACTGTTTGGCCCATTGTGTCCTTTTCAACTTCCAACAGCACAATGTCATGTCCCCTGCTTATTTCCCTGTATTTCTACAACATATTCTCTTCCACATCCACTCTCCTTTGATTCTTTTGGTATTGGTCTATACAAAGGAATAATTTACAAGAGCCAATTAATCTACCAGCATGTCTCTGGGTGACAGGAGGAACTCAAGGAAGTACAGGGAGCCAATATGAGCTCCATACAAACAGCACCTAATATCAGGATTGAACTTGGATCTCTCAAGCTTTCAGGCAAAGGCAAGGCACAGCCTTCCACAGCTTGTTGAGAGTGGTCTTCTTTTCATTATAATCTCTTTCCTCCTTTAACTCTTGATTCTGTTTTATGAATTGACAGCAAACGTGTTCCTTTATCATATATTATCCTGGAGCAGCTACCTTTTTGCCATTTCCCTCTTGCCCACTAATTAAACTCTTCTGCATATATGTTATACCTTTTCACCATATACAGTACGTAGCATGTTTCAAGGTGATATGGTGAGGCAACGCAACTACTCCAATAATGTTCTTCAATAGCACGCTGAGACCAACCCATCAAAGTGGAAAGAATATCCGGCTGTTAAAATCATGCAATAGTTAGTGCACAGCTGCAGTCAGCTGCCTGATAAGTGACATCTCACGTTTGTGTTTTATGCTTTTTCTCTATTGTTCTGTTCTGCACTGGCAATGAATGTTTCCCTACTTGAAGTTGTATCTTAATTCAGATCAATCAACAGTTCCCCAAACATATTGTTATTATTCCCATTTTACTGTTCCCATTTTCATTTAAACTGTAATTTGTAAGATTCATTTTGATGCACAACCATGTTTCTCAAATCTTGTTTTTTATATTTATGTTTATATTTTCCACTATGTGGTGTTTTTTTACAAGTTTGCCTTATGTTTTCTTTCTTTACATTACAGTGCCATACTGTTTGGGTGTATGGTCTCCTTGGTCTAATAATGATACACCAACACCGTCATCTCCAAATGATTATGAATTGTTGATACCATATGGCACTCAATTGTGCCCATCTTCTTCTGATAAAATTACCACCATTCAGTGCCAATTTGCCAAACATCCTGAATGGCCACTAAGTGTATCGCCAGATGTTGTGACCTGCAATAAAGAGATAGGATTGATGTGCACATTCTCTGGATCTCCTTCTGGCCACTTTTGTAATGACTACAGAATTAGAGTTTGCTGCGAGCCAACTGAGACTACAACTGTCCCCACGACTACAACTGAGTCTACCACCAGTCCCACGATTGGTGAGTGATACCTTCTCCAGTACTTGTTAACAGTCGTTTTAAAGGAAGGACAACTGTGTCCAAAGTATGTCCAGCTTGTGCTGGAATTGAACCAAATACAAATATTACTGCTCAATGTTGCGATGATTATAAATTTGCAGTGGCTTTTGTTGAAGTTATTCCACAACTTCTCTTTAATCAATATATGCTGATTTTGTTACTACACTTCCAAATGTGCCTTTCTTCGTTGAATATAAAGGACATGTATGCATTTGTTTACAGAAGAAACAACAACAACAACAGCCACGACCACCACAGAATCTACCACCAGTCCTACAACTGGTAAGTGATATCTTATCTCAATGTGCACTCATAGTTTTTTTTTTATCACAGCTGAGCTCATACACACACGTTCCCATCCTTGCTTCAAGTTTCGCAATTTCATGATCCCATTTTAGAGTCTGTGGGTTCAGTCTTGATGGTCCTCTGATGCTGGATAGAGGTAGTGCAGCACTGACAATACTGTGCTGTTCAGCTTGAGATTTTGAGCTGGGTTTGTGAGTGTGCTGTTGTGACTGCGGTATATTTTGTGGCCAATAGCAAAGAACAGAAACATCTCTCAACTACCATGAATAATAACGATGATTACAACAAAATTTCTCAGGAAATATTTTTAAGTTCTATAGTTTATCGGATGTAGATATGAATAAGTAGTTTCTGGTGTTCCCTATATTTCAGCTGTGACCATATTTTAATACAATTTCTTGCTGCAAGTCCTTTGCAAGATAGGAAGTATTGAAAGGAGTTTATCTCGACTTTACACAATCTCTTTTGAAATAGTCCAATTACCACCTGCATTTGTCGGTCATTCAAAATCTACGATTCAACATGGATGATTTAATTGTCCATGAATTTGTTTCTCTTTCGAAGAAACATCTACAACAACCAGCACAACTGAGTCCACAACCACTTCCACAACTGGTGGGTGGTGATATTTTCATTTGTAAATCTTTTAAACACAAGCTCACCTATACATATACATACTATATCACATAATTTAAAACAAATGTAATGCCTTGGTAGACAAAAATGCTGGAGAAACTCAGCAGGTGCAGCAACATCTATGCAGCGAAGGATATAGGCAACGTTTCGGGCCGAAACCCTTCTTCAGACCCTTTCGGCCCGAAGCGTTGCCTATTTCCTTCACTCCATAGATGCTGCTGCACCCGCTGAGTTTCACCAACATTTTTGTCTACCTTCGATTTTCCAGCATCTACAGTTCCTTCGTAAATAAATGTAATGCCTTTATTATTTTCCAGAAGAAACCACTCCCACGGTGACACCAAGCACCACCACCACCTACACAACAGGTGAGTGATCACCTCTGTCAGTAGCTTATTACCAGCCGTAACGTTCAGTCATTCAATTTCAACTTCTGCTTGCCTTCAGTTTAATCATTCTTCAACTTGCATGTAATGCTTTTATTTGCAGAAAAAACAACAATAACAACGCCAGGGCCACCCACAACCACGTCTACCACCAGCCCCACAACTGGTGAGTAATGCATTTTATCAATCATTTTAACACAAATATGCTCACAGTACCACTTGCAGGTTGTGACAATGATGATCACTCTTGCCTTGTGCAACACAATTTTACCTCAGCAGCTCATGGGATGTTATCGAATTTCAAAGTCTTGAGATTCAAACTAGAATTGTGTTTTAATGCAATGCAAAGGAACGACAGTAATGCCCAAAGTATGTGCTGGAGTTGAAACACATACAAATATTACTGGTGAATGTAGTATGGATTGTATATTTGCAGTGACTATGTTGAAATATTATTCCACAACTTCTTTTAATTTGTGCAATATATGTTCATTTTGTTACTCCTCTCTCAAATGTGTAATTCTTCAAGTTGAATGTAAAGGCCGTGTATGTATGTGTTTACAGAAAGAACTACACCAACAGCGACAACAACAACAGAATCTACCACCAGTCCCACAACTGGTGAGTGATAACTACTCTCAATGTGAACCCATGGGTTTTTATATCACAGCTAAGCTCATAAACATTATTTTCAGTTGCACTACTTTCCCTTCCTTTCTTCAATTTCACTTCATCCATAACAGATGAGTGATCGCCTCTGTCAGTATATACTCACTGGCTGTTGGATTTGGTTGTTCAATTAAAACTTCTACTCATCTTCAGTGAAAGTCTAATAATTTGACCTTTCCACTACAATTTCCAATAACAAGCATTGGTCTAAATATTGAATGAAGGGTCCTGAAATTTATTTCTGCAGACAATTATTAGAATCCTCTTCTTTAAATGATGGCAACTATGATGATCAGCCAGCCTGTGTGAGTCTCAATAAAGCATCTCTCATGGGTAATTAAGCTATGTAATTCATAATAAAAGTGCAATGGTAGGTTTTCTGGTGATTGCTATAAATAAGTGGGTACACCACACTGAAATGCATTGAAGTCTTTGAGGGAATGAAAACTGAGCAAAAATCGTGCAGGACTATACTATTTTGTTGCTGCTGCATCTCCACTCGTGATGGTTCTGCAGAGAAGAAAATAATTTTTCCATGTCTAAATTGTTTTCACATTTCTCAATAATTTCTCAGCATTACACTTGAAAGTTCCAAGTGATCAACAGTATGTTAAGTGCAGTTACCACGCTTGCTCACAAAATAATGTTCTATTGAAAGTATGGTTTCCTTGTGATGCAGATAAATCACCCAGCACATTATATTGCTGAATGGAGTATGGTTATCATTTTGAAGCCATTTGCTGAAATTATGTTACACAATCATTTATCCGGCTAATTTTCTACTTCCTCAGTTGTGCCATTCATCGTTGAATGGTCATGAATGCTTTTATTTTCTTAAGAAACAATAACAGTATCAACCATAACTGAGTTTACCACCAGTCAGATAACTGGTGGGTGATGCCTTCATTCAATATTAATTCATGGATATTTTAAAGCAACTATCCTTTTAAGCACTGCAAGCTTGAACTTTATTGGCTTGCCACAATCGTTTTAATTTCAGCGCAGTAGAGTTCTATCCTTCTCCAGAATCTTAAGGGTTCACTCGAGGTTGGTGATATGGCACAGAACAGATCAAATATATCTCCTTCATCAACATTCGGAATTATTTCTGTATCAAGCACTGGAAATTTGGGTTGCCATACAGCCATACGAATAAAAAAGGAACACAACACACGATAGAATTTAACATAGACATCCCCACACAGCAGAATCAACGTTTCCCACTGTGAGGGAAGGCAATAAAGTTCAGCCATCTTCCTCTTTGTTTACCCGTGGTCGGGGGCCCCAATGTTCAGGCCCTCGCCGGGATGATCGGAACTCCGACGTCGGAATGGAGAACTCTCTCAGCGACTTGGAGTTCCGAACCGGCCACCTACCGGAGACCAGGGCTCCCGATGTCCACAGGCCGTGCTTGGCGGAGATTCACACTGGCGTCCTCGCCAAAGGGACCACCAGGACTCCGCGATGTTGTTCAGCATTGCCTGCGGCTAGAAGCTCCGCAACCATAGTTCTACGATGTTAAAACAGTAGGCCCAATGCTCCGGAGCTTCATCAAACGATCCCCAGTAAGGAACAGACAGCTCCACTCAGAGGTGTTAATTCAGTGCTGCGTCGCTGTTGAAGCTCTGGTCGGTCTCCGGAAGGAACGGCCGCGCCAATCCAGTTTGTCTGCCGCGAGGAGTGGGCGAAGATGAGAATAGTCGCATCCTCGCCAGGAAGAGACTGAGAAAAGGTTCCCCACCCCCCTACCCTGACCCACTACCCCACATAAAAAGACTAAGAATACCTCCAAAACATACTTTTAAACAGACTAAAAATAACAAAAAGATGAAAAAAAAAGACAGAATGCAAACAGAGGCTGCCTTCAAATGGCGCCCCCTGTGGTAATGTAAATGTAATCATACAACTGAAATCTGAGATACCATATTGGAGAGAGATTAAAGACCAAATGTGATATACAAAACCAGCTGATTATCTGAAAGCTAAATTTACTCTTGGGTCCTAAAGCCATATGCGTAGTTGGAAGATGAGGTACTGTAACTTACACTGAGTACTGAACTTTATTGGAAATGTGTTGGAGATACAAAGTGGAAACGTAGGGAACATTTAAATGACTGACATATAAAATCTCATAAATAACATATACTACAGTAAATCTGTTTTGGTCTCCACTCTGCTGTGGACCCTCCCTTTCCTTTTCTTGTATATTCACTGCCTATCCTGATTATTTTTAAGATTTTATTTGTTTCTTTGCAGTAACACTTTTTCCAGACATACCCCTTGTTCTTTCTTCTCCTTTCCTTCCATCTTTCAGTCACTATTTGGGTCACTCAATCTCTCCTGGTCTCCAGCCCATCACATCATCCCCTATTTCTCTGCACTGTAAATTTTGTTGCATTCTAAATTTTCCAGTACTTATAAAATAGAATCAGTCTCAAATGTTAATTCTTAACAGATGCTGCTTGACCTACCAAGTACTCCCAGTCATTTCTGCTTTCATTTTTCTTATGTCTGAAATCTGCTTGAGCGGTATAAGAATTGAGTTGACTTTGTGATTTGAATTTGTTTGTTATTTTCCAGAAGAAACATCAACTGTTACATCAACCAGCATTCCTTCCACAACAGGTAGGTGTTGGCTTTTTCAATATATATATATATTTTGCAACCTCAACTGATCACAATGAAAATCCATTTGTTTTCTTCTCTATCATCGTCATCGTTGAAAACATCAACGTGCACGGTGCCTTACAATGCTATGTACGACAGTGATCATAACTTCTACTGAAGTGTGGATGGCCGTTGGCTCGCTTGGAGCTAATCTGCCTTTTGACAGGTCTTGTTTTTGGTCCTGCAGTGGGTTCACTGCCCCCTCCTCACCTGGCAAACTAGGTGGGGGAGACAGTTTAGTCACCGACTATCCGACCATGGAGCAGGTAGCACGGGATTACATGGTACCCGTGGCGGGTGGTAATCCCCCCTATCTTCTCTACCTTTTTGATATATTAGACCCTGTTCCCTGTTCCCCATTTTTACTGTCATAAGTAAAATGTTCGGTCACTCACAATGGCAGCTACTTTTATCATCATGCAGATATTTGAACTCCCTTCTTTATAAGAATATGATAGGTAACTTCTTTATTTGGGCATGCGAGGAAACTGTTTGGCCCATTGTGTCCTTTTCAACTTCCAACAGCACAATGTCATGTCCCCTGCTTATTTCCCTGTATTTCTACAACATATTCTCTTCCACATCCACTCTCCTTTGATTCTTTTGGTATTGGTCTATACAAAGGAATAATTTACAAGAGCCAATTAATCTACCAGCATGTCTCTGGGTGACAGGAGGAACTCAAGGAAGTACAGGGAGCCAATATGAGCTCCATACAAACAGCACCTAATATCAGGATTGAACTTGGATCTCTCAAGCTTTCAGGCAAAGGCAAGGCACAGCCTTCCACAGCTTGTTGAGAGTGGTCTTCTTTTCATTATAATCTCTTTCCTCCTTTAACTCTTGATTCTGTTTTATGAATTGACAGCAAACGTGTTCCTTTATCATATATTATCCTGGAGCAGCTACCTTTTTGCCATTTCCCTCTTGCCCACTAATTAAACTCTTCTGCATATATGTTATACCTTTTCACCATATACAGTACGTAGCATGTTTCAAGGTGATATGGTGAGGCAACGCAACTACTCCAATAATGTTCTTCAATAGCACGCTGAGACCAACCCATCAAAGTGGAAAGAATATCCGGCTGTTAAAATCATGCAATAGTTAGTGCACAGCTGCAGTCAGCTGCCTGATAAGTGACATCTCACGTTTGTGCTTTATGCTTTTTCTCTATTGTTCTGTTCTGCACTGGCAATGAATGTTTCCCTACTTGAAGTTGTATCTTAATTCAGATCAATCAACAGTTCCCCAAACATATTGTTATTATTCCCATTTTACTGTTCCCATTTTCATTTAAACTGTAATTTGTAAGATTCATTTTGATGCACAACCATGTTTCTCAAATCTTGTTTTTTATATTTATGTTTATATTTTCCACTATGTAGTGTTTTTTTACAAGTTTGCCTTATGTTTTCTTTCTTTACATTACAGTGCCATACTGTTTGGGTGTATGGTCTCCTTGGTCTAATAATGATACACCAACACCGTCATCTCCAAATGATTATGAATTGTTGATACCATATGGCACTCAATTGTGCCCATCTTCTTCTGATAAAATTACCACCATTCAGTGCCAATTTGCCAAACATCCTGAATGGCCACTAAGTGTATCGCCAGATGTTGTGACCTGCAATAAAGAGATAGGATTGATGTGCACATTCTCTGGATCTCCTTCTGGCCACTTTTGTAATGACTACAGAATTAGAGTTTGCTGCGAGCCAACTGAGACTACAACTGTCCCCACGACTACAACTGAGTCTACCACCAGTCCCACGACTGGTGAGTGATACCTTCTCCAGTACTTGTTAACAGTCGTTTTAAAGGAAGGACAACTGTGTCCAAAGTATGTCCAGCTTGTGCTGGAATTGAACCAAATACAAATATTACTGCTCAATGTTGCGATGATTATAAATTTGCAGTGGCTTTTGTTGAAGTTATTCCACAACTTCTCTTTAATCAATATATGCTGATTTTGTTACTACACTTCCAAATGTGCCTTTCTTCGTTGAATATAAAGGACATGTATGCATTTGTTTACAGAAGAAACAACAACAACAACAACAGCCACGACCACCACAGAATCTACCACCAGTCCTACAACTGGTAAGTGATATCTTATCTCAATGTGCACTCATAGTTTTTTTTTATCACAGCTGAGCTCATACACACACGTTCCCATCCTTGCTTCAAGTTTCGCAATTTCATGATCCCATTTTAGAGTCTGTGGGTTCAGTCTTGATGGTCCTCTGATGCTGGATAGAGGTAGTGCAGCACTGACAATACTGTGCTGTTCAGCTTGAGATTTTGAGCTGGGTTTGTGAGTGTGCTGTTGTGACTGCGGTATATTTTGTGGCCAATAGCAAAGAACAGAAACATCTCTCAACTACCATGAATAATAACGATGATTACAACAAAATTTCTCAGGAAATATTTTTAAGTTCTATAGTTTATCGGATGTAGATATGAATAAGTAGTTTCTGGTGTTCCCTATATTTCAGCTGTGACCATATTTTAATACAATTTCTTGCTGCAAGTCCTTTGCAAGATAGGAAGTATTGAAAGGAGTTTATCTCGACTTTACACAATCTCTTTTGAAATAGTCCAATTACCACCTGCATTTGTCGGTCATTCAAAATCTACGATTCAACATGGATGATTTAATTGTCCATGAATTTGTTTCTCTTTCGAAGAAACATCTACAACAACCAGCACAACTGAGTCCACAACCACTTCCACAACTGGTGGGTGGTGATATTTTCATTTGTAAATCTTTTAAACACAAGCTCACCTATACATATACATACTATATCACATAATTTAAAACAAATGTAATGCCTTGGTAGACAAAAATGCTGGAGAAACTCAGCAGGTGCAGCAACATCTATGCAGCGAAGGATATAGGCAACGTTTCGGGCCGAAACCCTTCTTCAGACCCTTTCGGCCCGAAGCGTTGCCTATTTCCTTCACTCCATAGATGCTGCTGCACCCGCTGAGTTTCACCAACATTTTTGTCTACCTTCGATTTTCCAGCATCTACAGTTCCTTCGTAAATAAATGTAATGCCTTTATTATTTTCCAGAAGAAACCACTCCCACGGTGACACCAAGCACCACCACCACCTACACAACAGGTGAGTGATCACCTCTGTCAGTAGCTTATTACCAGCCGTAACGTTCAGTCATTCAATTTCAACTTCTGCTTGCCTTCAGTTTAATCATTCTTCAACTTGCATGTAATGCTTTTATTTGCAGAAAAAACAACAATAACAACGCCAGGGCCACCCACAACCACGTCTACCACCAGCCCCACAACTGGTGAGTAATGCATTTTATCAATCATTTTAACACAAATATGCTCACAGTACCACTTGCAGGTTGTGACAATGATGATCACTCTTGCCTTGTGCAACACAATTTTACCTCAGCAGCTCATGGGATGTTATCGAATTTCAAAGTCTTGAGATTCAAACTAGAATTGTGTTTTAATGCAATGCAAAGGAACGACAGTAATGCCCAAAGTATGTGCTGGAGTTGAAACACATACAAATATTACTGCTGAATGTAGTATGGATTGTATATTTGCAGTGACTATGTTGAAATATTATTCCACAACTTATTTTAATTTGTGCAATATATGTTCATTTTGTTACTCCTCTCTCAAATGTGTAATTCTTCAAGTTGAATGTAAAGGTCGTGTATGTATGTGTTTACAGAAAGAACTACACCAACAGCGACAACAACAACAGAATCTACCACCAGTCCCACAACTGGTGAGTGATAACTACTCTCAATGTAAACCCATGGGTTTTTATATCACAGCTAAGCTCATAAACATTATTTTCAGTTGCACTACTTTCCCTTCCTATCTTCAATTTCACTTCATCCATAACAGATGAGTGATCACCTCTGTCAGTATATACTCACTGGCTGTTGGATTTGGTTGTTCAATTAAAACTTCTACTCATCTTCAGTGAAAGTCTAATAATTTGACCTTTCCACTACAATTTCCAATAACAAGCATTGGTCTAAATATTGAATGAAGGGTCCTGAAATTTATTTCTGCAGACAATTATTAGAATCCTCTTCTTTAAATGATGGCAACTATGATGATCAGCCAGCCTGTGTGAGTCTCAATAAAGCATCTCTCATGGGTAATTAAGCTATGTAATTCATAATAAAAGTGCAATGGTAGGTTTTCTGGTGATTGCCATAAATAAGTGGGTACACCACACTGAAATGCATTGAAGTCTTTGAGGGAATGAAAACTGAGCAAAAATCGTGCAGGACTATACTATTTTGTTGCTGCTGCATCTCTACTCGTGATGGTTCTGCAGAGAAGAAAATAATTTTTCCATGTCTAAATTGTTTTCACATTTCTCAATAATTTCTCAGCATTACACTTGAAAGTTCCAAGTGATCAACAGTATGTTAAGTGCAGTTACCACACTTGCTCACAAAATAATGTTCTATTGAAAGTATGGTTTCCTTGTGATGCAGATAAATCACCCAGCACATTATATTGCTGAATGGAGTATGGTTATCATTTTGAAGCCATTTGCTGAAATTATGTTACACAATCATTTATCCGGCTAATTTTCTACTTCCTCAGTTGTGCCATTCATCGTTGAATGGTCATGAATGCTTTTACTTTCTTAAGAAACAATAACAGTATCAACCATAACTGAGTTTACCACCAGTCAGATAACTGGTGGGTGATGCCTTCATTCAATATTAATTCATGGATATTTTAAAGCAACTATCCTTTTAAGCACTGCAAGCTTGAACTTTATTGGCTTGCCACAATCGTTTTAATTTCAGCGCAGTAGAGTTCTATCCTTCTCCAGAATCTTAAGGGTTCACTCGAGGTTGGTGATATGGCACAGAACAGATCAAATATATCTCCTTCATCAACATTCGGAATTATTTCTGTATCAAGCACTGGAAATTTGGGTTGCCATACAGCCATACGAATAAAAAAGGAACACAACACACGATAGAATTTAACATAGACATCCCCACACAGCAGAATCAACGTTTCCCACTGTGAGGGAAGGCAATAAAGTTCAGCCATCTTCCTCTTTGTTTACCCGTGGTCGGGGGCCCCAATGTTCAGGCCCTCGCCGGGATGATCGGAACTCCGACGTCGGAATGGAGAACTCTCTCAGCGACTTGGAGTTCCGAACCGGCCACCTACTGGAGACCAGGGCTCCCGATGTCCACAGGCCGTGCTTGGCGGAGATTCACACTGGCGTCCTCGCCAAAGGGACCACCAGGACTCCGCGATGTTGTTCAGCATTGCCTGCGGCTAGAAGCTCCGCAACCATAGTTCTACGATGTTAAAACAGTAGGCCCAATGCTCCGGAGCTTCATCAAACGATCCCCAGTAAGGAACAGACAGCTCCACTCAGAGGTGTTAATTCAGTGCTGCGTCGCTGTTGAAGCTCTGGTCGGTCTCCGGAAGGAACGGCCGCGCCAATCCAGTTTGTCTGCCGCGAGGAGTGGGCGAAGATGAGAATAGTCGCATCCTCGCCAGGAAGAGACTGAGAAAAGATTCCCCACCCCCCTACCCTGACCCACTACCCCACATAAAAAGACTAAGAATACCTCCAAAACATACTTTTAAACAGACTAAAAATAACAAAAAGATGAAAAAAAAAGACAGAATGCAAACAGAGGCTGCCTTCAAATGGCGCCCCCCTGTGGTAATGTAAATGTAATCATACAACTGAAATCTGAGATACCATATTGGAGAGAGATTAAAGACCAAATGTGATATACAAAACCAGCTGATTATCTGAAAGCTAAATTTACTCTTGGGTCCTAAAGCCATATGCGTAGTTGGAAAATGAGGTACTGTAACTTACACTGAGTACTGAACTTTATTGGAAATGTGTTGGAGATACAAAGTGGAAACGTAGGGAACATTTAAATGACTGACATATAAAATCTCATAAATAACATATACTACAGTAAATCTGTTTTGGTCTCCACTCTGCTGTGGATCCTCCCTTTCCTTTTCTTGTATACTCACTGCCTATCCTGATTATTTTTAAGATTTTATTTGTTTCTTTGCAGTAACACTTTTTCCAGACATACCCCTTGTTCTTTCTTCTCCTTTCCTTCCATCTTTCAGTCACTATTTGGGTCACTCAATCTCACCTGGTCTCCAGCCCATCACATCATCCCCTATTTCTCTGCACTGTAAATTTTGTTGCATTCTAAATTTTCCAGTACTTATAAAATAGAATCAGTCTCAAATGTTAATTCTTAACAGATGCTGCTTGACCTACCAAGTACTCCCAGTCATTTGTGCTTTCATTTTTCTTATGTCTGAAATCTGCTTGAGCGGTATAAGAATTGAGTTGACTTTGTGATTTGAATTTGTTTGTTATTTTCCAGAAGAAACATCAACTGTTACATCAACCAGCATTCCTTCCACAACAGGTAGCTGTTGGCTTTTTCAATATATATTTATTTTGCAACCTCAACTGATCACAATGAAAATCCATTTGTTTTCTTCTCTATCATCGTCATAAACATCAACGTGCACGGTGCCTTACAATGCTATGTACGACAGTGATCATAACTTCTACTGAAGTGTGGATGGCCGTTGGCTCGCTTGGAGCTAATCTGCCTTTTGACAGGTCTTGTTTTTGGTCCTGCAGTGGGTTCACTGCCCCCTCCTCACCTGGCAAACTAGGTGGGGGAGACGGTTTAGTCACCGACTATCCGACCATGGAGCAGGTAGCACGGGATTACATGGTACCCGTGGCGGGTGGTAATCCCCCCTATCTTCTCTACCTTTTTGATATATTAGACCCTGTTCCCTGTTCCCCATTTTTACTGTCATAAGTAAAATGTTCGGTCACTCACAATGGCAGCTACTTTTATCATCATGCGGAAATTTGAACTCCCTTCTTTATAAGAATATGATAGGTAACTTCTTTATTTGGGCATGCGAGGAAACTGTTTGGCCCATTGTGTCCTTTTCAACTTCCAACAGCACAATGTCATGTCCCCTGCTTATTTCCCTGTATTTCTACAACATATTCTCTTCCACATCCACTCTCCTTTGATTCTTTTGGTATTGGTCTATACAAAGGAATAATTTACAAGAGCCAATTAATCTACCAGCATGTCTCTGGGTGACAGGAGGAACTCAAGGAAGTACAGGGAGCCAATATGAGCTCCATACAAACAGCACCTAATATCAGGATTGAACTTGGATCTCTCAAGCTTTCAGGCAAAGGCAAGGCACAGCCTTCCACAGCTTGTTGAGAGTGGTCTTCTTTTCATTATAATCTCTTTCCTCCTTTAACTCTTGATTCTGTTTTATGAATTGACAGCAAACGTGTTCCTTTATCATATATTATCCTGGAGCAGCTACCTTTTTGCCATTTCCCTCTTGCCCACTAATTAAACTCTTCTGCATATATGTTATACCTTTTCACCATATACAGTACGTAGCATGTTTCAAGGTGATATGGTGAGGCAACGCAACTACTCCAATAATGTTCTTCAATAGCACGCTGAGACCAACCCATCAAAGTGGAAAGAATATCCGGCTGTTAAAATCATGCAATAGTTAGTGCACAGCTGCAGTCAGCTGCCTGATAAGTGACATCTCACGTTTGTGCTTTATGCTTTTTCTCTATTGTTCTGTTCTGCACTGGCAATGAATGTTTCCCTACTTGAAGTTGTATCTTAATTCAGATCAATCAACAGTTCCCCAAACATATTGTTATTATTCCCATTTTACTGTTCCCATTTTCATTTAAACTGTAATTTGTAAGATTCATTTTGATGCACAACCATGTTTCTCAAATCTTGTTTTTTATATTTATGTTTATATTTTCCACTATGTGGTGTTTTTTTACAAGTTTGCCTTATGTTTTCTTTCTTTACATTACAGTGCCATACTGTTTGGGTGTATGGTCTCCTTGGTCTAATAATGATACACCAACACCGTCATCTCCAAATGATTATGAATTGTTGATACCATATGGCACTCAATTGTGCCCATCTTCTTCTGATAAAATTACCACCATTCAGTGCCAATTTGCCAAACATCCTGAATGGCCACTAAGTGTATCGCCAGATGTTGTGACCTGCAATAAAGAGATAGGATTGATGTGCACATTCTCTGGATCTCCTTCTGGCCACTTTTGTAATGACTACAGAATTAGAGTTTGCTGCGAGCCAACTGAGACTACAACTGTCCCCACGACTACAACTGAGTCTACCACCAGTCCCACGACTGGTGAGTGATGCCTTCTCCAGTACTTGTTAACAGTCGTTTTAAAGGAAGGACAACTGTGTCCAAAGTATGTCCAGCTTGTGCTGGAATTGAACCAAATACAAATATTACTGCTCAATGTTGCGATGATTATAAATTTGCAGTGGCTTTTGTTGAAGTTATTCCACAACTTCTCTTTAATCAATATATGCTGATTTTGTTACTACACTTCCAAATGTGCCTTTCTTCGTTGAATATAAAAGACATGTATGCATTTGTTTACAGAAGAAACAACAACAACAACAGCTACGACCACCACAGAATCTACCACCAGTCCTACAACTGGTAAGTGATATCTTATCTCAATGTGCACTCATAGTTTTTTTTTTATCACAGCTGAGCTCATACACACACGTTCCCATCCTTGCTTCAAGTTTCGCAATTTCATGATCCCATTTTAGAGTCTGTGGGTTCAGTCTTGATGGTCCTCTGATGCTGGATAGAGGTAGTGCAGCACTGACAATACTGTGCTGTTCAGCTTGAGATTTTGAGCTGGGTTTGTGAGTGTGCTGTTGTGACTGCGGTATATTTTGTGGCCAATAGCAAAGAACAGAAACATCTCTCAACTACCATGAATAATAACGATGATTACAACAAAATTTCTCAGGAAATATTTTTAAGTTCTATAGTTTATCGGATGTAGATATGAATAAGTAGTTTCTGGTGTTCCCTATATTTCAGCTGTGACCATATTTTAATACAATTTCTTGCTGCAAGTCCTTTGCAAGATAGGAAGTATTGAAAGGAGTTTATCTCGACTTTACACAATCTCTTTTGAAATAGTCCAATTACCACCTGCATTTGTCGGTCATTCAAAATCTACGATTCAACATGGATGATTTAATTGTCCATGAATTTGTTTCTCTTTCGAAGAAACATCTACAACAACCAGCACAACTGAGTCCACAACCACTTCCACAACTGGTGGGTGGTGATATTTTCATTTGTAAATCTTTTTAACACAAGCTCACCTATACATATACATACTATATCACATAATTTAAAACAAATGTAATGCCTTGGTAGACAAAAATGCTGGAGAAACTCAGCAGGTGCAGCAACATCTATGCAGCGAAGGATATAGGCAACGTTTCGGGCCGAAACCCTTCTTCAGACCCTTTCGGCCCGAAGCGTTGCCTATTTCCTTCACTCCATAGATGCTGCTGCACCCGCTGAGTTTCACCAACATTTTTGTCTACCTTCGATTTTCCAGCATCTACAGTTCCTTCGTAAATAAATGTAATGCCTTTATTATTTTCCAGAAGAAACCACTCCCACGGTGACACCAAGCACCACCACCACCTACACAACAGGTGAGTGATCACCTCTGTCAGTAGCTTATTACCAGCCGTAACGTTCAGTCATTCAATTTCAACTTCTGCTTGCCTTCAGTTTAATCATTCTTCAACTTGCATGTAATGCTTTTATTTGCAGAAAAAACAACAATAACAACGCCAGGGCCACCCACAACCACGTCTACCACCAGCCCCACAACTGGTGAGTAATGCATTTTATCAATCATTTTAACACAAATATGCTCACAGTACCACTTGCAGGTTGTGACAATGATGATCACTCTTGCCTTGTGCAACACAATTTTACCTCAGCAGCTCATGGGATGTTATCGAATTTCAAAGTCTTGAGATTCAAACTAGAATTGTGTTTTAATGCAATGCAAAGGAACGACAGTAATGCCCAAAGTATGTGCTGGAGTTGAAACACATACAAATATTACTGCTGAATGTAGTATGGATTGTATATTTGCAGTGACTATGTTGAAATATTATTCCACAACTTATTTTAATTTGTGCAATATATGTTCATTTTGTTACTCCTCTCTCAAATGTGTAATTCTTCAAGTTGAATGTAAAGGTCGTGTATGTATGTGTTTACAGAAAGAACTACACCAACAGCGACAACAACAACAGAATCTACCACCAGTCCCACAACTGGTGAGTGATAACTACTCTCAATGTAAACCCATGGGTTTTTATATCACAGCTAAGCTCATAAACATTATTTTCAGTTGCACTACTTTCCCTTCCTATCTTCAATTTCACTTCATCCATAACAGATGAGTGATCACCTCTGTCAGTATATACTCACTGGCTGTTGGATTTGGTTGTTCAATTAAAACTTCTACTCATCTTCAGTGAAAGTCTAATAATTTGACCTTTCCACTACAATTTCCAATAACAAGCATTGGTCTAAATATTGAATGAAGGGTCCTGAAATTTATTTCTGCAGACAATTATTAGAATCCTCTTCTTTAAATGATGGCAACTATGATGATCAGCCAGCCTGTGTGAGTCTCAATAAAGCATCTCTCATGGGTAATTAAGCTATGTAATTCATAATAAAAGTGCAATGGTAGGTTTTCTGGTGATTGCCATAAATAAGTGGGTACACCACACTGAAATGCATTGAAGTCTTTGAGGGAATGAAAACTGAGCAAAAATCGTGCAGGACTATACTATTTTGTTGCTGCTGCATCTCTACTCGTGATGGTTCTGCAGAGAAGAAAATAATTTTTCCATGTCTAAATTGTTTTCACATTTCTCAATAATTTCTCAGCATTACACTTGAAAGTTCCAAGTGATCAACAGTATGTTAAGTGCAGTTACCACACTTGCTCACAAAATAATGTTCTATTGAAAGTATGGTTTCCTTGTGATGCAGATAAATCACCCAGCACATTATATTGCTGAATGGAGTATGGTTATCATTTTGAAGCCATTTGCTGAAATTATGTTACACAATCATTTATCCGGCTAATTTTCTACTTCCTCAGTTGTGCCATTCATCGTTGAATGGTCATGAATGCTTTTACTTTCTTAAGAAACAATAACAGTATCAACCATAACTGAGTTTACCACCAGTCAGATAACTGGTGGGTGATGCCTTCATTCAATATTAATTCATGGATATTTTAAAGCAACTATCCTTTTAAGCACTGCAAGCTTGAACTTTATTGGCTTGCCACAATCGTTTTAATTTCAGCGCAGTAGAGTTCTATCCTTCTCCAGAATCTTAAGGGTTCACTCGAGGTTGGTGATATGGCACAGAACAGATCAAATATATCTCCTTCATCAACATTCGGAATTATTTCTGTATCAAGCACTGGAAATTTGGGTTGCCATACAGCCATACGAATAAAAAAGGAACACAACACACGATAGAATTTAACATAGACATCCCCACACAGCAGAATCAACGTTTCCCACTGTGAGGGAAGGCAATAAAGTTCAGCCATCTTCCTCTTTGTTTACCCGTGGTCGGGGGCCCCAATGTTCAGGCCCTCGCCGGGATGATCGGAACTCCGACGTCGGAATGGAGAACTCTCTCAGCGACTTGGAGTTCCGAACCGGCCACCTACTGGAGACCAGGGCTCCCGATGTCCACAGGCCGTGCTTGGCGGAGATTCACACTGGCGTCCTCGCCAAAGGGACCACCAGGACTCCGCGATGTTGTTCAGCATTGCCTGCGGCTAGAAGCTCCGCAACCATAGTTCTACGATGTTAAAACAGTAGGCCCAATGCTCCGGAGCTTCATCAAACGATCCCCAGTAAGGAACAGACAGCTCCACTCAGAGGTGTTAATTCAGTGCTGCGTCGCTGTTGAAGCTCTGGTCGGTCTCCGGAAGGAACGGCCGCGCCAATCCAGTTTGTCTGCCGCGAGGAGTGGGCGAAGATGAGAATAGTCGCATCCTCGCCAGGAAGAGACTGAGAAAAGATTCCCCACCCCCCTACCCTGACCCACTACCCCACATAAAAAGACTAAGAATACCTCCAAAACATACTTTTAAACAGACTAAAAATAACAAAAAGATGAAAAAAAAAGACAGAATGCAAACAGAGGCTGCCTTCAAATGGCGCCCCCCTGTGGTAATGTAAATGTAATCATACAACTGAAATCTGAGATACCATATTGGAGAGAGATTAAAGACCAAATGTGATATACAAAACCAGCTGATTATCTGAAAGCTAAATTTACTCTTGGGTCCTAAAGCCATATGCGTAGTTGGAAAATGAGGTACTGTAACTTACACTGAGTACTGAACTTTATTGGAAATGTGTTGGAGATACAAAGTGGAAACGTAGGGAACATTTAAATGACTGACATATAAAATCTCATAAATAACATATACTACAGTAAATCTGTTTTGGTCTCCACTCTGCTGTGGATCCTCCCTTTCCTTTTCTTGTATACTCACTGCCTATCCTGATTATTTTTAAGATTTTATTTGTTTCTTTGCAGTAACACTTTTTCCAGACATACCCCTTGTTCTTTCTTCTCCTTTCCTTCCATCTTTCAGTCACTATTTGGGTCACTCAATCTCACCTGGTCTCCAGCCCATCACATCATCCCCTATTTCTCTGCACTGTAAATTTTGTTGCATTCTAAATTTTCCAGTACTTATAAAATAGAATCAGTCTCAAATGTTAATTCTTAACAGATGCTGCTTGACCTACCAAGTACTCCCAGTCATTTGTGCTTTCATTTTTCTTATGTCTGAAATCTGCTTGAGCGGTATAAGAATTGAGTTGACTTTGTGATTTGAATTTGTTTGTTATTTTCCAGAAGAAACATCAACTGTTACATCAACCAGCATTCCTTCCACAACAGGTAGCTGTTGGCTTTTTCAATATATATTTATTTTGCAACCTCAACTGATCACAATGAAAATCCATTTGTTTTCTTCTCTATCATCGTCATAAACATCAACGTGCACGGTGCCTTACAATGCTATGTACGACAGTGATCATAACTTCTACTGAAGTGTGGATGGCCGTTGGCTCGCTTGGAGCTAATCTGCCTTTTGACAGGTCTTGTTTTTGGTCCTGCAGTGGGTTCACTGCCCCCTCCTCACCTGGCAAACTAGGTGGGGGAGACGGTTTAGTCACCGACTATCCGACCATGGAGCAGGTAGCACGGGATTACATGGTACCCGTGGCGGGTGGTAATCCCCCCTATCTTCTCTACCTTTTTGATATATTAGACCCTGTTCCCTGTTCCCCATTTTTACTGTCATAAGTAAAATGTTCGGTCACTCACAATGGCAGCTACTTTTATCATCATGCGGAAATTTGAACTCCCTTCTTTATAAGAATATGATAGGTAACTTCTTTATTTGGGCATGCGAGGAAACTGTTTGGCCCATTGTGTCCTTTTCAACTTCCAACAGCACAATGTCATGTCCCCTGCTTATTTCCCTGTATTTCTACAACATATTCTCTTCCACATCCACTCTCCTTTGATTCTTTTGGTATTGGTCTATACAAAGGAATAATTTACAAGAGCCAATTAATCTACCAGCATGTCTCTGGGTGACAGGAGGAACTCAAGGAAGTACAGGGAGCCAATATGAGCTCCATACAAACAGCACCTAATATCAGGATTGAACTTGGATCTCTCAAGCTTTCAGGCAAAGGCAAGGCACAGCCTTCCACAGCTTGTTGAGAGTGGTCTTCTTTTCATTATAATCTCTTTCCTCCTTTAACTCTTGATTCTGTTTTATGAATTGACAGCAAACGTGTTCCTTTATCATATATTATCCTGGAGCAGCTACCTTTTTGCCATTTCCCTCTTGCCCACTAATTAAACTCTTCTGCATATATGTTATACCTTTTCACCATATACAGTACGTAGCATGTTTCAAGGTGATATGGTGAGGCAACGCAACTACTCCAATAATGTTCTTCAATAGCACGCTGAGACCAACCCATCAAAGTGGAAAGAATATCCGGCTGTTAAAATCATGCAATAGTTAGTGCACAGCTGCAGTCAGCTGCCTGATAAGTGACATCTCACGTTTGTGCTTTATGCTTTTTCTCTATTGTTCTGTTCTGCACTGGCAATGAATGTTTCCCTACTTGAAGTTGTATCTTAATTCAGATCAATCAACAGTTCCCCAAACATATTGTTATTATTCCCATTTTACTGTTCCCATTTTCATTTAAACTGTAATTTGTAAGATTCATTTTGATGCACAACCATGTTTCTCAAATCTTGTTTTTTATATTTATGTTTATATTTTCCACTATGTGGTGTTTTTTTACAAGTTTGCCTTATGTTTTCTTTCTTTACATTACAGTGCCATACTGTTTGGGTGTATGGTCTCCTTGGTCTAATAATGATACACCAACACCGTCATCTCCAAATGATTATGAATTGTTGATACCATATGGCACTCAATTGTGCCCATCTTCTTCTGATAAAATTACCACCATTCAGTGCCAATTTGCCAAACATCCTGAATGGCCACTAAGTGTATCGCCAGATGTTGTGACCTGCAATAAAGAGATAGGATTGATGTGCACATTCTCTGGATCTCCTTCTGGCCACTTTTGTAATGACTACAGAATTAGAGTTTGCTGCGAGCCAACTGAGACTACAACTGTCCCCACGACTACAACTGAGTCTACCACCAGTCCCACGACTGGTGAGTGATACCTTCTCCAGTACTTGTTAACAGTCATTTTAAAGGAAGGACAACTGTGTCCAAAGTATGTCCAGCTTGTGCTGGAATTGAACCAAATACAAATATTACTGCTCAATGTTGCGATGATTATAAATTTGCAGTGGCTTTTGTTGAAGTTATTCCACAACTTCTCTTTAATCAATATATGCTGATTTTGTTACTACACTTCCAAATGTGCCTTTCTTCGTTGAATATAAAAGACATGTATGCATTTGTTTACAGAAGAAACAACAACAACAACAGCTACGACCACCACAGAATCTACCACCAGTCCTACAACTGGTAAGTGATATCTTATCTCAATGTGCACTCATAGTTTTTTTTTTATCACAGCTGAGCTCATACACACACGTTCCCATCCTTGCTTCAAGTTTCGCAATTTCATGATCCCATTTTAGAGTCTGTGGGTTCAGTCTTGATGGTCCTCTGATGCTGGATAGAGGTAGTGCAGCACTGACAATACTGTGCTGTTCAGCTTGAGATTTTGAGCTGGGTTTGTGAGTGTGCTGTTGTGACTGCGGTATATTTTGTGGCCAATAGCAAAGAACAGAAACATCTCTCAACTACCATGAATAATAACGATGATTACAACAAAATTTCTCAGGAAATATTTTTAAGTTCTATAGTTTATCGGATGTAGATATGAATAAGTAGTTTCTGGTGTTCCCTATATTTCAGCTGTGACCATATTTTAATACAATTTCTTGCTGCAAGTCCTTTGCAAGATAGGAAGTATTGAAAGGAGTTTATCTCGACTTTACACAATCTCTTTTGAAATAGTCCAATTACCACCTGCATTTGTCGGTCATTCAAAATCTACGATTCAACATGGATGATTTAATTGTCCATGAATTTGTTTCTCTTTCGAAGAAACATCTACAACAACCAGCACAACTGAGTCCACAACCACTTCCACAACTGGTGGGTGGTGATATTTTCATTTGTAAATCTTTTAAACACAAGCTCACCTATACATATACATACTATATCACATAATTTAAAACAAATGTAATGCCTTGGTAGACAAAAATGCTGGAGAAACTCAGCAGGTGCAGCAACATCTATGCAGCGAAGGATATAGGCAACGTTTCGGGCCGAAACCCTTCTTCAGACCCTTTCGGCCCGAAGCGTTGCCTATTTCCTTCACTCCATAGATGCTGCTGCACCCGCTGAGTTTCACCAACATTTTTGTCTACCTTCGATTTTCCAGCATCTACAGTTCCTTCGTAAATAAATGTAATGCCTTTATTATTTTCCAGAAGAAACCACTCCCACGGTGACACCAAGCACCACCACCACCTACACAACAGGTGAGTGATCACCTCTGTCAGTAGCTTATTACCAGCCGTAACGTTCAGTCATTCAATTTCAACTTCTGCTTGCCTTCAGTTTAATCATTCTTCAACTTGCATGTAATGCTTTTATTTGCAGAAAAAACAACAATAACAACGCCAGGGCCACCCACAACCACGTCTACCACCAGCCCCACAACTGGTGAGTAATGCATTTTATCAATCATTTTAACACAAATATGCTCACAGTACCACTTGCAGGTTGTGACAATGATGATCACTCTTGCCTTGTGCAACACAATTTTACCTCAGCAGCTCATGGGATGTTATCGAATTTCAAAGTCTTGAGATTCAAACTAGAATTGTGTTTTAATGCAATGCAAAGGAACGACAGTAATGCCCAAAGTATGTGCTGGAGTTGAAACACATACAAATATTACTGCTGAATGTAGTATGGATTGTATATTTGCAGTGACTATGTTGAAATATTATTCCACAACTTCTTTTAATTTGTGCAATATATGTTCATTTTGTTACTCCTCTCTCAAATGTGTAATTCTTCAAGTTGAATGTAAAGGTCGTGTATGTATGTGTTTACAGAAAGAACTACACCAACAGCGACAACAACAACAGAATCTACCACCAGTCCCACAACTGGTGAGTGATAACTACTCTCAATGTAAACCCATGGGTTTTTATATCACAGCTAAGCTCATAAACATTATTTTCAGTTGCACTACTTTCCCTTCCTATCTTCAATTTCACTTCATCCATAACAGATGAGTGATCACCTCTGTCAGTATATACTCACTGGCTGTTGGATTTGGTTGTTCAATTAAAACTTCTACTCATCTT
This sequence comes from Raja brachyura, assembly GCA_963514005.1. The sequence goes on from OY740799.1 coordinate 33,219,560, forward strand.
CAGTGAAAGTCTAATAATTTGACCTTTCCACTACAATTTCCAATAACAAGCATTGGTCTAAATATTGAATGAAGGGTCCTGAAATTTATTTCTGCAGACAATTATTAGAATCCTCTTCTTTAAATGATGGCAACTATGATGATCAGCCAGCCTGTGTGAGTCTCAATAAAGCATCTCTCATGGGTAATTAAGCTATGTAATTCATAATAAAAGTGCAATGGTAGGTTTTCTGGTGATTGCCATAAATAAGTGGGTACACCACACTGAAATGCATTGAAGTCTTTGAGGGAATGAAAACTGAGCAAAAATCGTGCAGGACTATACTATTTTGTTGCTGCTGCATCTCTACTCGTGATGGTTCTGCAGAGAAGAAAATAATTTTTCCATGTCTAAATTGTTTTCACATTTCTCAATAATTTCTCAGCATTACACTTGAAAGTTCCAAGTGATCAACAGTATGTTAAGTGCAGTTACCACACTTGCTCACAAAATAATGTTCTATTGAAAGTATGGTTTCCTTGTGATGCAGATAAATCACCCAGCACATTATATTGCTGAATGGAGTATGGTTATCATTTTGAAGCCATTTGCTGAAATTATGTTACACAATCATTTATCCGGCTAATTTTCTACTTCCTCAGTTGTGCCATTCATCGTTGAATGGTCATGAATGCTTTTACTTTCTTAAGAAACAATAACAGTATCAACCATAACTGAGTTTACCACCAGTCAGATAACTGGTGGGTGATGCCTTCATTCAATATTAATTCATGGATATTTTAAAGCAACTATCCTTTTAAGCACTGCAAGCTTGAACTTTATTGGCTTGCCACAATCGTTTTAATTTCAGCGCAGTAGAGTTCTATCCTTCTCCAGAATCTTAAGGGTTCACTCGAGGTTGGTGATATGGCACAGAACAGATCAAATATATCTCCTTCATCAACATTCGGAATTATTTCTGTATCAAGCACTGGAAATTTGGGTTGCCATACAGCCATACGAATAAAAAAGGAACACAACACACGATAGAATTTAACATAGACATCCCCACACAGCAGAATCAACGTTTCCCACTGTGAGGGAAGGCAATAAAGTTCAGCCATCTTCCTCTTTGTTTACCCGTGGTCGGGGGCCCCAATGTTCAGGCCCTCGCCGGGATGATCGGAACTCCGACGTCGGAATGGAGAACTCTCTCAGCGACTTGGAGTTCCGAACCGGCCACCTACTGGAGACCAGGGCTCCCGATGTCCACAGGCCGTGCTTGGCGGAGATTCACACTGGCGTCCTCGCCAAAGGGACCACCAGGACTCCGCGATGTTGTTCAGCATTGCCTGCGGCTAGAAGCTCCGCAACCATAGTTCTACGATGTTAAAACAGTAGGCCCAATGCTCCGGAGCTTCATCAAACGATCCCCAGTAAGGAACAGACAGCTCCACTCAGAGGTGTTAATTCAGTGCTGCGTCGCTGTTGAAGCTCTGGTCGGTCTCCGGAAGGAACGGCCGCGCCAATCCAGTTTGTCTGCCGCGAGGAGTGGGCGAAGATGAGAATAGTCGCATCCTCGCCAGGAAGAGACTGAGAAAAGATTCCCCACCCCCCTACCCTGACCCACTACCCCACATAAAAAGACTAAGAATACCTCCAAAACATACTTTTAAACAGACTAAAAATAACAAAAAGATGAAAAAAAAAGACAGAATGCAAACAGAGGCTGCCTTCAAATGGCGCCCCCCTGTGGTAATGTAAATGTAATCATACAACTGAAATCTGAGATACCATATTGGAGAGAGATTAAAGACCAAATGTGATATACAAAACCAGCTGATTATCTGAAAGCTAAATTTACTCTTGGGTCCTAAAGCCATATGCGTAGTTGGAAAATGAGGTACTGTAACTTACACTGAGTACTGAACTTTATTGGAAATGTGTTGGAGATACAAAGTGGAAACGTAGGGAACATTTAAATGACTGACATATAAAATCTCATAAATAACATATACTACAGTAAATCTGTTTTGGTCTCCACTCTGCTGTGGATCCTCCCTTTCCTTTTCTTGTATACTCACTGCCTATCCTGATTATTTTTAAGATTTTATTTGTTTCTTTGCAGTAACACTTTTTCCAGACATACCCCTTGTTCTTTCTTCTCCTTTCCTTCCATCTTTCAGTCACTATTTGGGTCACTCAATCTCACCTGGTCTCCAGCCCATCACATCATCCCCTATTTCTCTGCACTGTAAATTTTGTTGCATTCTAAATTTTCCAGTACTTATAAAATAGAATCAGTCTCAAATGTTAATTCTTAACAGATGCTGCTTGACCTACCAAGTACTCCCAGTCATTTGTGCTTTTATTTTTCTTATGTCTGAAATCTGCTTGAGCGGTATAAGAATTGAGTTGACTTTGTGATTTGAATTTGTTTGTTATTTTCCAGAAGAAACATCAACTGTTACATCAACCAGCATTCCTTCCACAACAGGTAGCTGTTGGCTTTTTCAATATATATTTATTTTGCAACCTCAACTGATCACAATGAAAATCCATTTGTTTTCTTCTCTATCATCGTCATAAACATCAACGTGCACGGTGCCTTACAATGCTATGTACGACAGTGATCATAACTTCTACTGAAGTGTGGATGGCCGTTGGCTCGCTTGGAGCTAATCTGCCTTTTGACAGGTCTTGTTTTTGGTCCTGCAGTGGGTTCACTGCCCCCTCCTCACCTGGCAAACTAGGTGGGGGAGACGGTTTAGTCACCGACTATCCGACCATGGAGCAGGTAGCACGGGATTACATGGTACCCGTGGCGGGTGGTAATCCCCCCTATCTTCTCTACCTTTTTGATATATTAGACCCTGTTCCCTGTTCCCCATTTTTACTGTCATAAGTAAAATGTTCGGTCACTCACAATGGCAGCTACTTTTATCATCATGCGGAAATTTGAACTCCCTTCTTTATAAGAATATGATAGGTAACTTCTTTATTTGGGCATGCGAGGAAACTGTTTGGCCCATTGTGTCCTTTTCAACTTCCAACAGCACAATGTCATGTCCCCTGCTTATTTCCCTGTATTTCTACAACATATTCTCTTCCACATCCACTCTCCTTTGATTCTTTTGGTATTGGTCTATACAAAGGAATAATTTACAAGAGCCAATTAATCTACCAGCATGTCTCTGGGTGACAGGAGGAACTCAAGGAAGTACAGGGAGCCAATATGAGCTCCATACAAACAGCACCTAATATCAGGATTGAACTTGGATCTCTCAAGCTTTCAGGCAAAGGCAAGGCACAGCCTTCCACAGCTTGTTGAGAGTGGTCTTCTTTTCATTATAATCTCTTTCCTCCTTTAACTCTTGATTCTGTTTTATGAATTGACAGCAAACGTGTTCCTTTATCATATATTATCCTGGAGCAGCTACCTTTTTGCCATTTCCCTCTTGCCCACTAATTAAACTCTTCTGCATATATGTTATACCTTTTCACCATATACAGTACGTAGCATGTTTCAAGGTGATATGGTGAGGCAACGCAACTACTCCAATAATGTTCTTCAATAGCACGCTGAGACCAACCCATCAAAGTGGAAAGAATATCCGGCTGTTAAAATCATGCAATAGTTAGTGCACAGCTGCAGTCAGCTGCCTGATAAGTGACATCTCACGTTTGTGCTTTATGCTTTTTCTCTATTGTTCTGTTCTGCACTGGCAATGAATGTTTCCCTACTTGAAGTTGTATCTTAATTCAGATCAATCAACAGTTCCCCAAACATATTGTTATTATTCCCATTTTACTGTTCCCATTTTCATTTAAACTGTAATTTGTAAGATTCATTTTGATGCACAACCATGTTTCTCAAATCTTGTTTTTTATATTTATGTTTATATTTTCCACTATGTGGTGTTTTTTTACAAGTTTGCCTTATGTTTTCTTTCTTTACATTACAGTGCCATACTGTTTGGGTGTATGGTCTCCTTGGTCTAATAATGATACACCAACACCGTCATCTCCAAATGATTATGAATTGTTGATACCATATGGCACTCAATTGTGCCCATCTTCTTCTGATAAAATTACCACCATTCAGTGCCAATTTGCCAAACATCCTGAATGGCCACTAAGTGTATCGCCAGATGTTGTGACCTGCAATAAAGAGATAGGATTGATGTGCACATTCTCTGGATCTCCTTCTGGCCACTTTTGTAATGACTACAGAATTAGAGTTTGCTGCGAGCCAACTGAGACTACAACTGTCCCCACGACTACAACTGAGTCTACCACCAGTCCCACGACTGGTGAGTGATACCTTCTCCAGTACTTGTTAACAGTCGTTTTAAAGGAAGGACAACTGTGTCCAAAGTATGTCCAGCTTGTGCTGGAATTGAACCAAATACAAATATTACTGCTCAATGTTGCGATGATTATAAATTTGCAGTGGCTTTTGTTGAAGTTATTCCACAACTTCTCTTTAATCAATATATGCTGATTTTGTTACTACACTTCCAAATGTGCCTTTCTTCGTTGAATATAAAAGACATGTATGCATTTGTTTACAGAAGAAACAACAACAACAACAGCTACGACCACCACAGAATCTACCACCAGTCCTACAACTGGTAAGTGATATCTTATCTCAATGTGCACTCATAGTTTTTTTTTTATCACAGCTGAGCTCATACACACACGTTCCCATCCTTGCTTCAAGTTTCGCAATTTCATGATCCCATTTTAGAGTCTGTGGGTTCAGTCTTGATGGTCCTCTGATGCTGGATAGAGGTAGTGCAGCACTGACAATACTGTGCTGTTCAGCTTGAGATTTTGAGCTGGGTTTGTGAGTGTGCTGTTGTGACTGCGGTATATTTTGTGGCCAATAGCAAAGAACAGAAACATCTCTCAACTACCATGAATAATAACGATGATTACAACAAAATTTCTCAGGAAATATTTTTAAGTTCTATAGTTTATCGGATGTAGATATGAATAAGTAGTTTCTGGTGTTCCCTATATTTCAGCTGTGACCATATTTTAATACAATTTCTTGCTGCAAGTCCTTTGCAAGATAGGAAGTATTGAAAGGAGTTTATCTCGACTTTACACAATCTCTTTTGAAATAGTCCAATTACCACCTGCATTTGTCGGTCATTCAAAATCTACGATTCAACATGGATGATTTAATTGTCCATGAATTTGTTTCTCTTTCGAAGAAACATCTACAACAACCAGCACAACTGAGTCCACAACCACTTCCACAACTGGTGGGTGGTGATATTTTCATTTGTAAATCTTTTAAACACAAGCTCACCTATACATATACATACTATATCACATAATTTAAAACAAATGTAATGCCTTGGTAGACAAAAATGCTGGAGAAACTCAGCAGGTGCAGCAACATCTATGCAGCGAAGGATATAGGCAACGTTTCGGGCCGAAACCCTTCTTCAGACCCTTTCGGCCCGAAGCGTTGCCTATTTCCTTCACTCCATAGATGCTGCTGCACCCGCTGAGTTTCACCAACATTTTTGTCTACCTTCGATTTTCCAGCATCTACAGTTCCTTCGTAAATAAATGTAATGCCTTTATTATTTTCCAGAAGAAACCACTCCCACGGTGACACCAAGCACCACCACCACCTACACAACAGGTGAGTGATCACCTCTGTCAGTAGCTTATTACCAGCCGTAACGTTCAGTCATTCAATTTCAACTTCTGCTTGCCTTCAGTTTAATCATTCTTCAACTTGCATGTAATGCTTTTATTTGCAGAAAAAACAACAATAACAACGCCAGGGCCACCCACAACCACGTCTACCACCAGCCCCACAACTGGTGAGTAATGCATTTTATCAATCATTTTAACACAAATATGCTCACAGTACCACTTGCAGGTTGTGACAATGATGATCACTCTTGCCTTGTGCAACACAATTTTACCTCAGCAGCTCATGGGATGTTATCGAATTTCAAAGTCTTGAGATTCAAACTAGAATTGTGTTTTAATGCAATGCAAAGGAACGACAGTAATGCCCAAAGTATGTGCTGGAGTTGAAACACATACAAATATTACTGCTGAATGTAGTATGGATTGTATATTTGCAGTGACTATGTTGAAATATTATTCCACAACTTCTTTTAATTTGTGCAATATATGTTCATTTTGTTACTCCTCTCTCAAATGTGTAATTCTTCAAGTTGAATGTAAAGGTCGTGTATGTATGTGTTTACAGAAAGAACTACACCAACAGCGACAACAACAACAGAATCTACCACCAGTCCCACAACTGGTGAGTGATAACTACTCTCAATGTAAACCCATGGGTTTTTATATCACAGCTAAGCTCATAAACATTATTTTCAGTTGCACTACTTTCCCTTCCTATCTTCAATTTCACTTCATCCATAACAGATGAGTGATCACCTCTGTCAGTATATACTCACTGGCTGTTGGATTTGGTTGTTCAATTAAAACTTCTACTCATCTTCAGTGAAAGTCTAATAATTTGACCTTTCCACTACAATTTCCAATAACAAGCATTGGTCTAAATATTGAATGAAGGGTCCTGAAATTTATTTCTGCAGACAATTATTAGAATCCTCTTCTTTAAATGATGGCAACTATGATGATCAGCCAGCCTGTGTGAGTCTCAATAAAGCATCTCTCATGGGTAATTAAGCTATGTAATTCATAATAAAAGTGCAATGGTAGGTTTTCTGGTGATTGCCATAAATAAGTGGGTACACCACACTGAAATGCATTGAAGTCTTTGAGGGAATGAAAACTGAGCAAAAATCGTGCAGGACTATACTATTTTGTTGCTGCTGCATCTCTACTCGTGATGGTTCTGCAGAGAAGAAAATAATTTTTCCATGTCTAAATTGTTTTCACATTTCTCAATAATTTCTCAGCATTACACTTGAAAGTTCCAAGTGATCAACAGTATGTTAAGTGCAGTTACCACACTTGCTCACAAAATAATGTTCTATTGAAAGTATGGTTTCCTTGTGATGCAGATAAATCACCCAGCACATTATATTGCTGAATGGAGTATGGTTATCATTTTGAAGCCATTTGCTGAAATTATGTTACACAATCATTTATCCGGCTAATTTTCTACTTCCTCAGTTGTGCCATTCATCGTTGAATGGTCATGAATGCTTTTACTTTCTTAAGAAACAATAACAGTATCAACCATAACTGAGTTTACCACCAGTCAGATAACTGGTGGGTGATGCCTTCATTCAATATTAATTCATGGATATTTTAAAGCAACTATCCTTTTAAGCACTGCAAGCTTGAACTTTATTGGCTTGCCACAATCGTTTTAATTTCAGCGCAGTAGAGTTCTATCCTTCTCCAGAATCTTAAGGGTTCACTCGAGGTTGGTGATATGGCACAGAACAGATCAAATATATCTCCTTCATCAACATTCGGAATTATTTCTGTATCAAGCACTGGAAATTTGGGTTGCCATACAGCCATACGAATAAAAAAGGAACACAACACACGATAGAATTTAACATAGACATCCCCACACAGCAGAATCAACGTTTCCCACTGTGAGGGAAGGCAATAAAGTTCAGCCATCTTCCTCTTTGTTTACCCGTGGTCGGGGGCCCCAATGTTCAGGCCCTCGCCGGGATGATCGGAACTCCGACGTCGGAATGGAGAACTCTCTCAGCGACTTGGAGTTCCGAACCGGCCACCTACTGGAGACCAGGGCTCCCGATGTCCACAGGCCGTGCTTGGCGGAGATTCACACTGGCGTCCTCGCCAAAGGGACCACCAGGACTCCGCGATGTTGTTCAGCATTGCCTGCGGCTAGAAGCTCCGCAACCATAGTTCTACGATGTTAAAACAGTAGGCCCAATGCTCCGGAGCTTCATCAAACGATCCCCAGTAAGGAACAGACAGCTCCACTCAGAGGTGTTAATTCAGTGCTGCGTCGCTGTTGAAGCTCTGGTCGGTCTCCGGAAGGAACGGCCGCGCCAATCCAGTTTGTCTGCCGCGAGGAGTGGGCGAAGATGAGAATAGTCGCATCCTCGCCAGGAAGAGACTGAGAAAAGATTCCCCACCCCCCTACCCTGACCCACTACCCCACATAAAAAGACTAAGAATACCTTCAAAACATACTTTTAAACAGACTAAAAATAACAAAAAGATGAAAAAAAAAGACAGAATGCAAACAGAGGCTGCCTTCAAATGGCGCCCCCCTGTGGTAATGTAAATGTAATCATACAACTGAAATCTGAGATACCATATTGGAGAGAGATTAAAGACCAAATGTGATATACAAAACCAGCTGATTATCTGAAAGCTAAATTTACTCTTGGGTCCTAAAGCCATATGCGTAGTTGGAAAATGAGGTACTGTAACTTACACTGAGTACTGAACTTTATTGGAAATGTGTTGGAGATACAAAGTGGAAACGTAGGGAACATTTAAATGACTGACATATAAAATCTCATAAATAACATATACTACAGTAAATCTGTTTTGGTCTCCACTCTGCTGTGGATCCTCCCTTTCCTTTTCTTGTATACTCACTGCCTATCCTGATTATTTTTAAGATTTTATTTGTTTCTTTGCAGTAACACTTTTTCCAGACATACCCCTTGTTCTTTCTTCTCCTTTCCTTCCATCTTTCAGTCACTATTTGGGTCACTCAATCTCACCTGGTCTCCAGCCCATCACATCATCCCCTATTTCTCTGCACTGTAAATTTTGTTGCATTCTAAATTTTCCAGTACTTATAAAATAGAATCAGTCTCAAATGTTAATTCTTAACAGATGCTGCTTGACCTACCAAGTACTCCCAGTCATTTGTGCTTTTATTTTTCTTATGTCTGAAATCTGCTTGAGCGGTATAAGAATTGAGTTGACTTTGTGATTTGAATTTGTTTGTTATTTTCCAGAAGAAACATCAACTGTTACATCAACCAGCATTCCTTCCACAACAGGTAGCTGTTGGCTTTTTCAATATATATTTATTTTGCAACCTCAACTGATCACAATGAAAATCCATTTGTTTTCTTCTCTATCATCGTCATAAACATCAACGTGCACGGTGCCTTACAATGCTATGTACGACAGTGATCATAACTTCTACTGAAGTGTGGATGGCCGTTGGCTCGCTTGGAGCTAATCTGCCTTTTGACAGGTCTTGTTTTTGGTCCTGCAGTGGGTTCACTGCCCCCTCCTCACCTGGCAAACTAGGTGGGGGAGACGGTTTAGTCACCGACTATCCGACCATGGAGCAGGTAGCACGGGATTACATGGTACCCGTGGCGGGTGGTAATCCCCCCTATCTTCTCTACCTTTTTGATATATTAGACCCTGTTCCCTGTTCCCCATTTTTACTGTCATAAGTAAAATGTTCGGTCACTCACAATGGCAGCTACTTTTATCATCATGCGGAAATTTGAACTCCCTTCTTTATAAGAATATGATAGGTAACTTCTTTATTTGGGCATGCGAGGAAACTGTTTGGCCCATTGTGTCCTTTTCAACTTCCAACAGCACAATGTCATGTCCCCTGCTTATTTCCCTGTATTTCTACAACATATTCTCTTCCACATCCACTCTCCTTTGATTCTTTTGGTATTGGTCTATACAAAGGAATAATTTACAAGAGCCAATTAATCTACCAGCATGTCTCTGGGTGACAGGAGGAACTCAAGGAAGTACAGGGAGCCAATATGAGCTCCATACAAACAGCACCTAATATCAGGATTGAACTTGGATCTCTCAAGCTTTCAGGCAAAGGCAAGGCACAGCCTTCCACAGCTTGTTGAGAGTGGTCTTCTTTTCATTATAATCTCTTTCCTCCTTTAACTCTTGATTCTGTTTTATGAATTGACAGCAAACGTGTTCCTTTATCATATATTATCCTGGAGCAGCTACCTTTTTGCCATTTCCCTCTTGCCCACTAATTAAACTCTTCTGCATATATGTTATACCTTTTCACCATATACAGTACGTAGCATGTTTCAAGGTGATATGGTGAGGCAACGCAACTACTCCAATAATGTTCTTCAATAGCACGCTGAGACCAACCCATCAAAGTGGAAAGAATATCCGGCTGTTAAAATCATGCAATAGTTAGTGCACAGCTGCAGTCAGCTGCCTGATAAGTGACATCTCACGTTTGTGCTTTATGCTTTTTCTCTATTGTTCTGTTCTGCACTGGCAATGAATGTTTCCCTACTTGAAGTTGTATCTTAATTCAGATCAATCAACAGTTCCCCAAACATATTGTTATTATTCCCATTTTACTGTTCCCATTTTCATTTAAACTGTAATTTGTAAGATTCATTTTGATGCACAACCATGTTTCTCAAATCTTGTTTTTTATATTTATGTTTATATTTTCCACTATGTGGTGTTTTTTTACAAGTTTGCCTTATGTTTTCTTTCTTTACATTACAGTGCCATACTGTTTGGGTGTATGGTCTCCTTGGTCTAATAATGATACACCAACACCGTCATCTCCAAATGATTATGAATTGTTGATACCATATGGCACTCAATTGTGCCCATCTTCTTCTGATAAAATTACCACCATTCAGTGCCAATTTGCCAAACATCCTGAATGGCCACTAAGTGTATCGCCAGATGTTGTGACCTGCAATAAAGAGATAGGATTGATGTGCACATTCTCTGGATCTCCTTCTGGCCACTTTTGTAATGACTACAGAATTAGAGTTTGCTGCGAGCCAACTGAGACTACAACTGTCCCCACGACTACAACTGAGTCTACCACCAGTCCCACGACTGGTGAGTGATACCTTCTCCAGTACTTGTTAACAGTCGTTTTAAAGGAAGGACAACTGTGTCCAAAGTATGTCCAGCTTGTGCTGGAATTGAACCAAATACAAATATTACTGCTCAATGTTGCGATGATTATAAATTTGCAGTGGCTTTTGTTGAAGTTATTCCACAACTTCTCTTTAATCAATATATGCTGATTTTGTTACTACACTTCCAAATGTGCCTTTCTTCGTTGAATATAAAAGACATGTATGCATTTGTTTACAGAAGAAACAACAACAACAACAGCTACGACCACCACAGAATCTACCACCAGTCCTACAACTGGTAAGTGATATCTTATCTCAATGTGCACTCATAGTTTTTTTTTAATCACAGCTGAGCTCATACACACACGTTCCCATCCTTGCTTCAAGTTTCGCAATTTCATGATCCCATTTTAGAGTCTGTGGGTTCAGTCTTGATGGTCCTCTGATGCTGGATAGAGGTAGTGCAGCACTGACAATACTGTGCTGTTCAGCTTGAGATTTTGAGCTGGGTTTGTGAGTGTGCTGTTGTGACTGCGGTATATTTTGTGGCCAATAGCAAAGAACAGAAACATCTCTCAACTACCATGAATAATAACGATGATTACAACAAAATTTCTCAGGAAATATTTTTAAGTTCTATAGTTTATCGGATGTAGATATGAATAAGTAGTTTCTGGTGTTCCCTATATTTCAGCTGTGACCATATTTTAATACAATTTCTTGCTGCAAGTCCTTTGCAAGATAGGAAGTATTGAAAGGAGTTTATCTCGACTTTACACAATCTCTTTTGAAATAGTCCAATTACCACCTGCATTTGTCGGTCATTCAAAATCTACGATTCAACATGGATGATTTAATTGTCCATGAATTTGTTTCTCTTTCGAAGAAACATCTACAACAACCAGCACAACTGAGTCCACAACCACTTCCACAACTGGTGGGTGGTGATATTTTCATTTGTAAATCTTTTAAACACAAGCTCACCTATACATATACATACTATATCACATAATTTAAAACAAATGTAATGCCTTGGTAGACAAAAATGCTGGAGAAACTCAGCAGGTGCAGCAACATCTATGCAGCGAAGGATATAGGCAACGTTTCGGGCCGAAACCCTTCTTCAGACCCTTTCGGCCCGAAGCGTTGCCTATTTCCTTCACTCCATAGATGCTGCTGCACCCGCTGAGTTTCACCAACATTTTTGTCTACCTTCGATTTTCCAGCATCTACAGTTCCTTCGTAAATAAATGTAATGCCTTTATTATTTTCCAGAAGAAACCACTCCCACGGTGACACCAAGCACCACCACCACCTACACAACAGGTGAGTGATCACCTCTGTCAGTAGCTTATTACCAGCCGTAACGTTCAGTCATTCAATTTCAACTTCTGCTTGCCTTCAGTTTAATCATTCTTCAACTTGCATGTAATGCTTTTATTTGCAGAAAAAACAACAATAACAACGCCAGGGCCACCCACAACCACGTCTACCACCAGCCCCACAACTGGTGAGTAATGCATTTTATCAATCATTTTAACACAAATATGCTCACAGTACCACTTGCAGGTTGTGACAATGATGATCACTCTTGCCTTGTGCAACACAATTTTACCTCAGCAGCTCATGGGATGTTATCGAATTTCAAAGTCTTGAGATTCAAACTAGAATTGTGTTTTAATGCAATGCAAAGGAACGACAGTAATGCCCAAAGTATGTGCTGGAGTTGAAACACATACAAATATTACTGCTGAATGTAGTATGGATTGTATATTTGCAGTGACTATGTTGAAATATTATTCCACAACTTCTTTTAATTTGTGCAATATATGTTCATTTTGTTACTCCTCTCTCAAATGTGTAATTCTTCAAGTTGAATGTAAAGGTCGTGTATGTATGTGTTTACAGAAAGAACTACACCAACAGCGACAACAACAACAGAATCTACCACCAGTCCCACAACTGGTGAGTGATAACTACTCTCAATGTAAACCCATGGGTTTTTATATCACAGCTAAGCTCATAAACATTATTTTCAGTTGCACTACTTTCCCTTCCTATCTTCAATTTCACTTCATCCATAACAGATGAGTGATCACCTCTGTCAGTATATACTCACTGGCTGTTGGATTTGGTTGTTCAATTAAAACTTCTACTCATCTTCAGTGAAAGTCTAATAATTTGACCTTTCCACTACAATTTCCAATAACAAGCATTGGTCTAAATATTGAATGAAGGGTCCTGAAATTTATTTCTGCAGACAATTATTAGAATCCTCTTCTTTAAATGATGGCAACTATGATGATCAGCCAGCCTGTGTGAGTCTCAATAAAGCATCTCTCATGGGTAATTAAGCTATGTAATTCATAATAAAAGTGCAATGGTAGGTTTTCTGGTGATTGCCATAAATAAGTGGGTACACCACACTGAAATGCATTGAAGTCTTTGAGGGAATGAAAACTGAGCAAAAATCGTGCAGGACTATACTATTTTGTTGCTGCTGCATCTCTACTCGTGATGGTTCTGCAGAGAAGAAAATAATTTTTCCATGTCTAAATTGTTTTCACATTTCTCAATAATTTCTCAGCATTACACTTGAAAGTTCCAAGTGATCAACAGTATGTTAAGTGCAGTTACCACACTTGCTCACAAAATAATGTTCTATTGAAAGTATGGTTTCCTTGTGATGCAGATAAATCACCCAGCACATTATATTGCTGAATGGAGTATGGTTATCATTTTGAAGCCATTTGCTGAAATTATGTTACACAATCATTTATCCGGCTAATTTTCTACTTCCTCAGTTGTGCCATTCATCGTTGAATGGTCATGAATGCTTTTACTTTCTTAAGAAACAATAACAGTATCAACCATAACTGAGTTTACCACCAGTCAGATAACTGGTGGGTGATGCCTTCATTCAATATTAATTCATGGATATTTTAAAGCAACTATCCTTTTAAGCACTGCAAGCTTGAACTTTATTGGCTTGCCACAATCGTTTTAATTTCAGCGCAGTAGAGTTCTATCCTTCTCCAGAATCTTAAGGGTTCACTCGAGGTTGGTGATATGGCACAGAACAGATCAAATATATCTCCTTCATCAACATTCGGAATTATTTCTGTATCAAGCACTGGAAATTTGGGTTGCCATACAGCCATACGAATAAAAAAGGAACACAACACACGATAGAATTTAACATAGACATCCCCACACAGCAGAATCAACGTTTCCCACTGTGAGGGAAGGCAATAAAGTTCAGCCATCTTCCTCTTTGTTTACCCGTGGTCGGGGGCCCCAATGTTCAGGCCCTCGCCGGGATGATCGGAACTCCGACGTCGGAATGGAGAACTCTCTCAGCGACTTGGAGTTCCGAACCGGCCACCTACTGGAGACCAGGGCTCCCGATGTCCACAGGCCGTGCTTGGCGGAGATTCACACTGGCGTCCTCGCCAAAGGGACCACCAGGACTCCGCGATGTTGTTCAGCATTGCCTGCGGCTAGAAGCTCCGCAACCATAGTTCTACGATGTTAAAACAGTAGGCCCAATGCTCCGGAGCTTCATCAAACGATCCCCAGTAAGGAACAGACAGCTCCACTCAGAGGTGTTAATTCAGTGCTGCGTCGCTGTTGAAGCTCTGGTCGGTCTCCGGAAGGAACGGCCGCGCCAATCCAGTTTGTCTGCCGCGAGGAGTGGGCGAAGATGAGAATAGTCGCATCCTCGCCAGGAAGAGACTGAGAAAAGATTCCCCACCCCCCTACCCTGACCCACTACCCCACATAAAAAGACTAAGAATACCTCCAAAACATACTTTTAAACAGACTAAAAATAACAAAAAGATGAAAAAAAAAGACAGAATGCAAACAGAGGCTGCCTTCAAATGGCGCCCCCCTGTGGTAATGTAAATGTAATCATACAACTGAAATCTGAGATACCATATTGGAGAGAGATTAAAGACCAAATGTGATATACAAAACCAGCTGATTATCTGAAAGCTAAATTTACTCTTGGGTCCTAAAGCCATATGCGTAGTTGGAAAATGAGGTACTGTAACTTACACTGAGTACTGAACTTTATTGGAAATGTGTTGGAGATACAAAGTGGAAACGTAGGGAACATTTAAATGACTGACATATAAAATCTCATAAATAACATATACTACAGTAAATCTGTTTTGGTCTCCACTCTGCTGTGGATCCTCCCTTTCCTTTTCTTGTATACTCACTGCCTATCCTGATTATTTTTAAGATTTTATTTGTTTCTTTGCAGTAACACTTTTTCCAGACATACCCCTTGTTCTTTCTTCTCCTTTCCTTCCATCTTTCAGTCACTATTTGGGTCACTCAATCTCACCTGGTCTCCAGCCCATCACATCATCCCCTATTTCTCTGCACTGTAAATTTTGTTGCATTCTAAATTTTCCAGTACTTATAAAATAGAATCAGTCTCAAATGTTAATTCTTAACAGATGCTGCTTGACCTACCAAGTACTCCCAGTCATTTGTGCTTTCATTTTTCTTATGTCTGAAATCTGCTTGAGCGGTATAAGAATTGAGTTGACTTTGTGATTTGAATTTGTTTGTTATTTTCCAGAAGAAACATCAACTGTTACATCAACCAGCATTCCTTCCACAACAGGTAGCTGTTGGCTTTTTCAATATATATTTATTTTGCAACCTCAACTGATCACAATGAAAATCCATTTGTTTTCTTCTCTATCATCGTCATAAACATCAACGTGCACGGTGCCTTACAATGCTATGTACGACAGTGATCATAACTTCTACTGAAGTGTGGATGGCCGTTGGCTCGCTTGGAGCTAATCTGCCTTTTGACAGGTCTTGTTTTTGGTCCTGCAGTGGGTTCACTGCCCCCTCCTCACCTGGCAAACTAGGTGGGGGAGACGGTTTAGTCACCGACTATCCGACCATGGAGCAGGTAGCACGGGATTACATGGTACCCGTGGCGGGTGGTAATCCCCCCTATCTTCTCTACCTTTTTGATATATTAGACCCTGTTCCCTGTTCCCCATTTTTACTGTCATAAGTAAAATGTTCGGTCACTCACAATGGCAGCTACTTTTATCATCATGCGGAAATTTGAACTCCCTTCTTTATAAGAATATGATAGGTAACTTCTTTATTTGGGCATGCGAGGAAACTGTTTGGCCCATTGTGTCCTTTTCAACTTCCAACAGCACAATGTCATGTCCCCTGCTTATTTCCCTGTATTTCTACAACATATTCTCTTCCACATCCACTCTCCTTTGATTCTTTTGGTATTGGTCTATACAAAGGAATAATTTACAAGAGCCAATTAATCTACCAGCATGTCTCTGGGTGACAGGAGGAACTCAAGGAAGTACAGGGAGCCAATATGAGCTCCATACAAACAGCACCTAATATCAGGATTGAACTTGGATCTCTCAAGCTTTCAGGCAAAGGCAAGGCACAGCCTTCCACAGCTTGTTGAGAGTGGTCTTCTTTTCATTATAATCTCTTTCCTCCTTTAACTCTTGATTCTGTTTTATGAATTGACAGCAAACGTGTTCCTTTATCATATATTATCCTGGAGCAGCTACCTTTTTGCCATTTCCCTCTTGCCCACTAATTAAACTCTTCTGCATATATGTTATACCTTTTCACCATATACAGTACGTAGCATGTTTCAAGGTGATATGGTGAGGCAACGCAACTACTCCAATAATGTTCTTCAATAGCACGCTGAGACCAACCCATCAAAGTGGAAAGAATATCCGGCTGTTAAAATCATGCAATAGTTAGTGCACAGCTGCAGTCAGCTGCCTGATAAGTGACATCTCACGTTTGTGCTTTATGCTTTTTCTCTATTGTTCTGTTCTGCACTGGCAATGAATGTTTCCCTACTTGAAGTTGTATCTTAATTCAGATCAATCAACAGTTCCCCAAACATATTGTTATTATTCCCATTTTACTGTTCCCATTTTCATTTAAACTGTAATTTGTAAGATTCATTTTGATGCACAACCATGTTTCTCAAATCTTGTTTTTTATATTTATGTTTATATTTTCCACTATGTAGTGTTTTTTTACAAGTTTGCCTTATGTTTTCTTTCTTTACATTACAGTGCCATACTGTTTGGGTGTATGGTCTCCTTGGTCTAATAATGATACACCAACACCGTCATCTCCAAATGATTATGAATTGTTGATACCATATGGCACTCAATTGTGCCCATCTTCTTCTGATAAAATTACCACCATTCAGTGCCAATTTGCCAAACATCCTGAATGGCCACTAAGTGTATCGCCAGATGTTGTGACCTGCAATAAAGAGATAGGATTGATGTGCACATTCTCTGGATCTCCTTCTGGCCACTTTTGTAATGACTACAGAATTAGAGTTTGCTGCGAGCCAACTGAGACTACAACTGTCCCCACGACTACAACTGAGTCTACCACCAGTCCCACGATTGGTGAGTGATACCTTCTCCAGTACTTGTTAACAGTCGTTTTAAAGGAAGGACAACTGTGTCCAAAGTATGTCCAGCTTGTGCTGGAATTGAACCAAATACAAATATTACTGCTCAATGTTGCGATGATTATAAATTTGCAGTGGCTTTTGTTGAAGTTATTCCACAACTTCTCTTTAATCAATATATGCTGATTTTGTTACTACACTTCCAAATGTGCCTTTCTTCGTTGAATATAAAAGACATGTATGCATTTGTTTACAGAAGAAACAACAACAACAACAACAACAGCTACGACCACCACAGAATCTACCACCAGTCCTACAACTGGTAAGTGATATCTTATCTCAATGTGCACTCATAGTTTTTTTTTAATCACAGCTGAGCTCATACACACACGTTCCCATCCTTGCTTCAAGTTTTGCAATTTCATGATCCCATTTTAGAGTCTGTGGGTTCAGTCTTGATGGTCCTCTGATGCTGGATAGAGGTAGTGCAGCACTGACAATACTGTGCTGTTCAGCTTGAGATTTTGAGCTGGGTTTGTGAGTGTGCTGTTGTGACTGCGGTATATTTTGTGGCCAATAGCAAAGAACAGAAACATCTCTCAACTACCATGAATAATAACGATGATTACAACAAAATTTCTCAGGAAATATTTTTAAGTTCTATAGTTTATCGGATGTAGATATGAATAAGTAGTTTCTGGTGTTCCCTATATTTCAGCTGTGACCATATTTTAATACAATTTCTTGCTGCAAGTCCTTTGCAAGATAGGAAGTATTGAAAGGAGTTTATCTCGACTTTACACAATCTCTTTTGAAATAGTCCAATTACCACCTGCATTTGTCGGTCATTCAAAATCTACGATTCAACATGGATGATTTAATTGTCCATGAATTTGTTTCTCTTTCGAAGAAACATCTACAACAACCAGCACAACTGAGTCCACAACCACTTCCACAACTGGTGGGTGGTGATATTTTCATTTGTAAATCTTTTTAACACAAGCTCACCTATACATATACATACTATATCACATAATTTAAAACAAATGTAATGCCTTGGTAGACAAAAATGCTGGAGAAACTCAGCAGGTGCAGCAACATCTATGCAGCGAAGGATATAGGCAACGTTTCGGGCCGAAACCCTTCTTCAGACCCTTTCGGCCCGAAGCGTTGCCTATTTCCTTCACTCCATAGATGCTGCTGCACCCGCTGAGTTTCACCAACATTTTTGTCTACCTTCGATTTTCCAGCATCTACAGTTCCTTCGTAAATAAATGTAATGCCTTTATTATTTTCCAGAAGAAACCACTCCCACGGTGACACCAAGCACCACCACCACCTACACAACAGGTGAGTGATCACCTCTGTCAGTAGCTTATTACCAGCCGTAACGTTCAGTCATTCAATTTCAACTTCTGCTTGCCTTCAGTTTAATCATTCTTCAACTTGCATGTAATGCTTTTATTTGCAGAAAAAACAACAATAACAACGCCAGGGCCACCCACAACCACGTCTACCACCAGCCCCACAACTGGTGAGTAATGCATTTTATCAATCATTTTAACACAAATATGCTCACAGTACCACTTGCAGGTTGTGACAATGATGATCACTCTTGCCTTGTGCAACACAATTTTACCTCAGCAGCTCATGGGATGTTATCGAATTTCAAAGTCTTGAGATTCAAACTAGAATTGTGTTTTAATGCAATGCAAAGGAACGACAGTAATGCCCAAAGTATGTGCTGGAGTTGAAACACATACAAATATTACTGGTGAATGTAGTATGGATTGTATATTTGCAGTGACTATGTTGAAATATTATTCCACAACTTCTTTTAATTTGTGCAATATATGTTCATTTTGTTACTCCTCTCTCAAATGTGTAATTCTTCAAGTTGAATGTAAAGGCCGTGTATGTATGTGTTTACAGAAAGAACTACACCAACAGCGACAACAACAACAGAATCTACCACCAGTCCCACAACTGGTGAGTGATAACTACTCTCAATGTAAACCCATGGGTTTTTATATCACAGCTAAGCTCATAAACATTATTTTCAGTTGCACTACTTTCCCTTCCTTTCTTCAATTTCACTTCATCCATAACAGATGAGTGATCGCCTCTGTCAGTATATACTCACTGGCTGTTGGATTTGGTTGTTCAATTGAAACTTCTACTCATCTTCAGTGAAAGTCTAATAATTTGACCTTTCCACTACAATTTCCAATAACAAGCATTGGTCTAAATATTGAATGAAGGGTCCTGAAATTTATTTCTGCAGACAATTATTAGAATCCTCTTCTTTAAATGATGGCTACTATGATGATCAGCCAGCCTGTGTGAGTCAATAAAGCATCTCTCATGGGTAATTAAGCTATGTAATTCATAATAAAAGTGCAATGGTAGGTTTTCTGGTGATTGCCATAAATAAGTGGGTACACCACACTGAAATGCATTGAAGTCTTTGAGGGAATGAAAACTGAGCAAAAATCGTGCAGGACTATACTATTTTGTTGCTGCTGCATCTCCACTCGTGATGGTTCTGCAGAGAAGAAAATAATTTTTCCATGTCTAAATTGTTTTCACATTTCTCAATAATTTCTCAGCATTACACTTGAAAGTTCCAAGTGATCAACAGTATGTTAAGTGCAGTTACCACGCTTGCTCACAAAATAATGTTCTATTGAAAGTATGATTTCCTTGTGATGCAGATAAATCACCCAGCACATTATATTGCTGAATGGAGTATGGTTATCATTTTGAAGCCATTTGCTGAAATTATGTTACACAATCATTTATCCGGCTAATTTTCTACTTCCTCAGTTGTGCCATTCATCGTTGAATGGTCATGAATGCTTTTATTTTCTTAAGAAACAATAACAGTATCAACCATAACTGAGTTTACCACCAGTCAGATAACTGGTGGGTGATGCCTTCATTCAATATTAATTCATGGATATTTTAAAGCAACTATCCTTTTAAGCACTGCAAGCTTGAACTTTATTGGCTTGCCACAATCGTTTTAATTTCAGCGCAGTAGAGTTCTATCCTTCTCCAGAATCTTAAGGGTTCACTCGAGGTTGGTGATATGGCACAGAACAGATCAAATATATCTCCTTCATTAACATTCGGAATTATTTCTGTATCAAGCACTGGAAATTTGGGTTGCCATACAGCCATACGAATAAAAAAGGAACACAACACACGATAGAATTTAACATAGACATCCCCACACAGCAGAATCAACGTTTCCCACTGTGAGGGAAGGCAATAAAGTTCAGCCATCTTCCTCTTTGTTTACCCGTGGTCGGGGGCCCCAATGTTCAGGCCCTCGCCGGGATGATCGGAACTCCGACGTCGGAATGGAGAACTCTCTCAGCGACTTGGAGTTCCGAACCGGCCACCTACCGGAGACCAGGGCTCCCGATGTCCACAGGCCGTGCTTGGCGGAGATTCACACTGGCGTCCTCGCCAAAGGGACCACCAGGACTCCGCGATGTTGTTCAGCATTGCCTGCGGCTAGAAGCTCCGCAACCATAGTTCTACGATGTTAAAACAGTAGGCCCAATGCTCCGGAGCTTCATCAAACGATCCCCAGTAAGGAACAGACAGCTCCACTCAGAGGTGTTAATTCAGTGCTGCGTCGCTGTTGAAGCTCTGGTCGGTCTCCGGAAGGAACGGCCGCGCCAATCCAGTTTGTCTGCCGCGAGGAGTGGGCGAAGATGAGAATAGTCGCATCCTCGCCAGGAAGAGACTGAGAAAAGGTTCCCCACCCCCCTACCCTGACCCACTACCCCACATAAAAAGACTAAGAATACCTCCAAAACATACTTTTAAACAGACTAAAAATAACAAAAAGATGAAAAAAAAAGACAGAATGCAAACAGAGGCTGCCTTCAAATGGCGCCCCCTGTGGTAATGTAAATGTAATCATACAACTGAAATCTGAGATACCATATTGGAGAGAGATTAAAGACCAAATGTGATATACAAACCAGCTGATTATCTGAAAGCTAAATTTACTCTTGGGTCCTAAAGCCATATGCGTAGTTGGAAAATGAGGTACTGTAACTTACACTGAGTACTGAACTTTATTGGAAATGTGTTGGAGATACAAAGTGGAAACGTAGGGAACATTTAAATGACTGACATATAAAATCTCATAAATAACATATACTACAGTAAATCTGTTTTGGTCTCCACTCTGCTGTGGACCCTCCCTTTCCTTTTCTTGTATATTCACTGCCTATCCTGATTATTTTTAAGATTTTATTTGTTTCTTTGCAGTAACACTTTTTCCAGACATACCCCTTGTTCTTTCTTCTCCTTTCCTTCCATCTTTCAGTCACTATTTGGGTCACTCAATCTCTCCTGGTCTCCAGCCCATCACATCATCCCCTATTTCTCTGCACTGTAAATTTTGTTGCATTCTAAATTTTCCAGTACTTATAAAATAGAATCAGTCTCAAATGTTAATTCTTAACAGATGCTGCTTGACCTACCAAGTACTCCCAGTCATTTCTGCTTTCATTTTTCTTATGTCTGAAATCTGCTTGAGCGGTATAAGAATTGAGTTGACTTTGTGATTTGAATTTGTTTGTTATTTTCCAGAAGAAACATCAACTGTTACATCAACCAGCATTCCTTCCACAACAGGTAGGTGTTGGCTTTTTCAATATATATATATATTTTGCAACCTCAACTGATCACAATGAAAATCCATTTGTTTTCTTCTCTATCATCGTCATCGTTGAAAACATCAACGTGCACGGTGCCTTACAATGCTATGTACGACAGTGATCATAACTTCTACTGAAGTGTGGATGGCCGTTGGCTCGCTTGGAGCTAATCTGCCTTTTGACAGGTCTTGTTTTTGGTCCTGCAGTGGGTTCACTGCCCCCTCCTCACCTGGCAAACTAGGTGGGGGAGACAGTTTAGTCACCGACTATCCGACCATGGAGCAGGTAGCACGGGATTACATGGTACCCGTGGCGGGTGGTAATCCCCCCTATCTTCTCTACCTTTTTGATATATTAGACCCTGTTCCCTGTTCCCCATTTTTACTGTCATAAGTAAAATGTTCGGTCACTCACAATGGCAGCTACTTTTATCATCATGCAGATATTTGAACTCCCTTCTTTATAAGAATATGATAGGTAACTTCTTTATTTGGGCATGCGAGGAAACTGTTTGGCCCATTGTGTCCTTTTCAACTTCCAACAGCACAATGTCATGTCCCCTGCTTATTTCCCTGTATTTCTACAACATATTCTCTTCCACATCCACTCTCCTTTGATTCTTTTGGTATTGGTCTATACAAAGGAATAATTTACAAGAGCCAATTAATCTACCAGCATGTCTCTGGGTGACAGGAGGAACTCAAGGAAGTACAGGGAGCCAATATGAGCTCCATACAAACAGCACCTAATATCAGGATTGAACTTGGATCTCTCAAGCTTTCAGGCAAAGGCAAGGCACAGCCTTCCACAGCTTGTTGAGAGTGGTCTTCTTTTCATTATAATCTCTTTCCTCCTTTAACTCTTGATTCTGTTTTATGAATTGACAGCAAACGTGTTCCTTTATCATATATTATCCTGGAGCAGCTACCTTTTTGCCATTTCCCTCTTGCCCACTAATTAAACTCTTCTGCATATATGTTATACCTTTTCACCATATACAGTACGTAGCATGTTTCAAGGTGATATGGTGAGGCAACGCAACTACTCCAATAATGTTCTTCAATAGCACGCTGAGACCAACCCATCAAAGTGGAAAGAATATCCGGCTGTTAAAATCATGCAATAGTTAGTGCACAGCTGCAGTCAGCTGCCTGATAAGTGACATCTCACGTTTGTGCTTTATGCTTTTTCTCTATTGTTCTGTTCTGCACTGACAATGAATGTTTCCCTACTTGAAGTTGTATCTTAATTCAGATCAATCAACAGTTCCCCAAACATATTGTTATTATTCCCATTTTACTGTTCCCATTTTCATTTAAACTGTAATTTGTAAGATTCATTTTGATGCACAACCATGTTTCTCAAATCTTGTTTTTTATATTTATGTTTATATTTTCCACTATGTAGTGTTTTTTTACAAGTTTGCCTTATGTTTTCTTTCTTTACATTACAGTGCCATACTGTTTGGGTGTATGGTCTCCTTGGTCTAATAATGATACACCAACACCGTCATCTCCAAATGATTATGAATTGTTGATACCATATGGCACTCAATTGTGCCCATCTTCTTCTGATAAAATTACCACCATTCAGTGCCAATTTGCCAAACATCCTGAATGGCCACTAAGTGTATCGCCAGATGTTGTGACCTGCAATAAAGAGATAGGATTGATGTGCACATTCTCTGGATCTCCTTCTGGCCACTTTTGTAATGACTACAGAATTAGAGTTTGCTGCGAGCCAACTGAGACTACAACTGTCCCCACGACTACAACTGAGTCTACCACCAGTCCCACGACTGGTGAGTGATACCTTCTCCAGTACTTGTTAACAGTCGTTTTAAAGGAAGGACAACTGTGTCCAAAGTATGTCCAGCTTGTGCTGGAATTGAACCAAATACAAATATTACTGCTCAATGTTGCGATGATTATAAATTTGCAGTGGCTTTTGTTGAAGTTATTCCACAACTTCTCTTTAATCAATATATGCTGATTTTGTTACTACACTTCCAAATGTGCCTTTCTTCGTTGAATATAAAGGACATGTATGCATTTGTTTACAGAAGAAACAACAACAACAACAACAGCCACGACCACCACAGAATCTACCACCAGTCCTACAACTGGTAAGTGATATCTTATCTCAATGTGCACTCATAGTTTTTTTTTATCACAGCTGAGCTCATACACACACGTTCCCATCCTTGCTTCAAGTTTCGCAATTTCATGATCCCATTTTAGAGTCTGTGGGTTCAGTCTTGATGGTCCTCTGATGCTGGATAGAGGTAGTGCAGCACTGACAATACTGTGCTGTTCAGCTTGAGATTTTGAGCTGGGTTTGTGAGTGTGCTGTTGTGACTGCGGTATATTTTGTGGCCAATAGCAAAGAACAGAAACATCTCTCAACTACCATGAATAATAACGATGATTACAACAAAATTTCTCAGGAAATATTTTTAAGTTCTATAGTTTATCGGATGTAGATATGAATAAGTAGTTTCTGGTGTTCCCTACATTTCAGCTGTGACCATATTTTAATACAATTTCTTGCTGCAAGTCCTTTGCAAGATAGGAAGTATTGAAAGGAGTTTATCTCGACTTTACACAATCTCTTTTGAAATAGTCCAATTACCACCTGCATTTGTCGGTCATTCAAAATCTACGATTCAACATGGATGATTTAATTGTCCATGAATTTGTTTCTCTTTCGAAGAAACATCTACAACAACCAGCACAACTGAGTCCACAACCACTTCCACAACTGGTGGGTGGTGATATTTTCATTTGTAAATCTTTTTAACACAAGCTCACCTATACATATACATACTATATCACATAATTTAAAACAAATGTAATGCCTTGGTAGACAAAAATGCTGGAGAAACTCAGCAGGTGCAGCAACATCTATGCAGCGAAGGATATAGGCAACGTTTCGGGCCGAAACCCTTCTTCAGACCCTTTCGGCCCGAAGCGTTGCCTATTTCCTTCACTCCATAGATGCTGCTGCACCCGCTGAGTTTCACCAACATTTTTGTCTACCTTCGATTTTCCAGCATCTACAGTTCCTTCGTAAATAAATGTAATGCCTTTATTATTTTCCAGAAGAAACCACTCCCACGGTGACACCAAGCACCACCACCACCTACACAACAGGTGAGTGATCACCTCTGTCAGTAGCTTATTACCAGCCGTAACGTTCAGTCATTCAATTTCAACTTCTGCTTGCCTTCAGTTTAATCATTCTTCAACTTGCATGTAATGCTTTTATTTGCAGAAAAAACAACAATAACAACGCCAGGGCCACCCACAACCACGTCTACCACCAGCCCCACAACTGGTGAGTAATGCATTTTATCAATCATTTTAACACAAATATGCTCACAGTACCACTTGCAGGTTGTGACAATGATGATCACTCTTGCCTTGTGCAACACAATTTTACCTCAGCAGCTCATGGGATGTTATCGAATTTCAAAGTCTTGAGATTCAAACTAGAATTGTGTTTTAATGCAATGCAAAGGAACGACAGTAATGCCCAAAGTATGTGCTGGAGTTGAAACACATACAAATATTACTGCTGAATGTAGTATGGATTGTATATTTGCAGTGACTATGTTGAAATATTATTCCACAACTTCTTTTAATTTGTGCAATATATGTTCATTTTGTTACTCCTCTCTCAAATGTGTAATTCTTCAAGTTGAATGTAAAGGCCGTGTATGTATGTGTTTACAGAAAGAACTACACCAACAGCGACAACAACAACAGAATCTACCACCAGTCCCACAACTGGTGAGTGATAACTACTCTCAATGTAAACCCATGGGTTTTTATATCACAGCTAAGCTCATAAACATTATTTTCAGTTGCACTACTTTCCCTTCCTTTCTTCAATTTCACTTCATCCATAACAGATGAGTGATCGCCTCTGTCAGTATATACTCACTGGCTGTTGGATTTGGTTGTTCAATTAAAACTTCTACTCATCTTCAGTGAAAGTCTAATAATTTGACCTTTCCACTACAATTTCCAATAACAAGCATTGGTCTAAATATTGAATGAAGGGTCCTGAAATTTATTTCTGCAGACAATTATTAGAATCCTCTTCTTTAAATGGTGGCTACTATGATGATCAGCCAGCCTGTGTGAGTCTCAATAAAGCATCTCTCATGGGTAATTAAGCTATGTAATTCATAATAAAAGTGCAATGGTAGGTTTTCTGGTGATTGCTATAAATAAGTGGGTACACCACACTGAAATGCATTGAAGTCTTTGAGGGAATGAAAACTGAGCAAAAATCGTGCAGGACTATACTATTTTGTTGCTGCTGCATCTCCACTCGTGATGGTTCTGCAGAGAAGAAAATAATTTTTCCATGTCTAAATTGTTTTCACATTTCTCAATAATTTCTCAGCATTACACTTGAAAGTTCCAAGTGATCAACAGTATGTTAAGTGCAGTTACCACGCTTGCTCACAAAATAATGTTCTATTGAAAGTATGATTTCCTTGTGATGCAGATAAATCACCCAGCACATTATATTGCTGAATGGAGTATGGTTATCATTTTGAAGCCATTTGCTGAAATTATGTTACACAATCATTTATCCGGCTAATTTTCTACTTCCTCAGTTGTGCCATTCATCGTTGAATGGTCATGAATGCTTTTATTTTCTTAAGAAACAATAACAGTATCAACCATAACTGAGTTTACCACCAGTCAGATAACTGGTGGGTGATGCCTTCATTCAATATTAATTCATGGATATTTTAAAGCAACTATCCTTTTAAGCACTGCAAGCTTGAACTTTATTGGCTTGCCACAATCGTTTTAATTTCAGCGCAGTAGAGTTCTATCCTTCTCCAGAATCTTAAGGGTTCACTCGAGGTTGGTGATATGGCACAGAACAGATCAAATATATCTCCTTCATTAACATTCGGAATTATTTCTGTATCAAGCACTGGAAATTTGGGTTGCCATACAGCCATACGAATAAAAAAGGAACACAACACACGATAGAATTTAACATAGACATCCCCACACAGCAGAATCAACGTTTCCCACTGTGAGGGAAGGCAATAAAGTTCAGCCATCTTCCTCTTTGTTTACCCGTGGTCGGGGGCCCCAATGTTCAGGCCCTCGCCGGGATGATCGGAACTCCGACGTCGGAATGGAGAACTCTCTCAGCGACTTGGAGTTCCGAACCGGCCACCTACCGGAGACCAGGGCTCCCGATGTCCACAGGCCGTGCTTGGCGGAGATTCACACTGGCGTCCTCGCCAAAGGGACCACCAGGACTCTGCGATGTTGTTCAGCATTGCCTGCGGCTAGAAGCTCCGCAACCATAGTTCTACGATGTTAAAACAGTAGGCCCAATGCTCCGGAGCTTCATCAAACGATCCCCAGTAAGGAACAGACAGCTCCACTCAGAGGTGTTAATTCAGTGCTGCGTCGCTGTTGAAGCTCTGGTCGGTCTCCGGAAGGAACGGCCGCGCCAATCCAGTTTGTCTGCCGCGAGGAGTGGGCGAGGATGAGA
The DNA here is from genome assembly GCA_963514005.1 of Raja brachyura. The sequence continues at coordinate 33,247,030 of OY740799.1, forward strand.
ATAGTCGCATCCTCGCCAGGAAGAGACTGAGAAAAGGTTCCCCCCCCCCTACCCTGACCCACTACCCCACATAAAAAGACTAAGAATACCTCCAAAACATACTTTTAAACAGACTAAAAATAACAAAAAGATGAAAAAAAAAGACAGAATGCAAACAGAGGCTGCCTTCAAATGGCGCCCCCTGTGGTAATGTAAATGTAATCATACAACTGAAATCTGAGATACCATATTGGAGAGAGATTAAAGACCAAATGTGATATACAAAACCAGCTGATTATCTGAAAGCTAAATGTACTCTTGGGTCCTAAAGCCATATGCGTAGTTGGAAAATGAGGTACTGTAACTTACACTGAGTACTGAACTTTATTGGAAATGTGTTGGAGATACAAAGTGGAAACGTAGGGAACATTTAAATGACTGACATATAAAATCTCATAAATAACATATACTACAGTAAATCTGTTTTGGTCTCCACTCTGCTGTGGACCCTCCCTTTCCTTTTCTTGTATACTCACTGCCTATCCTGATTATTTTTAAGATTTTATTTGTTTCTTTGCAGTAACACTTTTTCCAGACATACCCCTTGTTCTTTCTTCTCCTTTCCTTCCATCTTTCAGTCACTATTTGGGTCACTCAATCTCTCCTGGTCTCCAGCCCATCACATCATCCCCTATTTCTCTGCACTGTAAATTTTGTTGCTTTCTAAATTTTCCAGTACTTATAAAATAGAATCAGTCTCAAATGTTAATTCTTAACAGATGCTGCTTGACCTACCAAGTACTCCCAGTCATTTGTGCTTTCATTTTTCTTATGTCTGAAATCTGCTTGAGCGGTATAAGAATTGAGTTGACTTTGTGATTTGAATTTGTTTGTTATTTTCCAGAAGAAACATCAACTGTTACATCAACCAGCATTCCTTCCACAACAGGTAGGTGTTGGCTTTTTCAATATATATATATTTTGCAACCTCAACTGATCACAATGAAAATCCATTTGTTTTCTTCTCTATCATCGTCATCGTTGAAAACATCAACGTGCACGGTGCCTTACAATGCTATGTACGACAGTGATCATAACTTCTACTGAAGTGTGGATGGCCGTTGGCTCGCTTGGAGCTAATCTGCCTTTTGACAGGTCTTGTTTTTGGTCCTGCAGTGGGTTCACTGCCCCCTCCTCACCTGGCAAACTAGGTGGGGGAGACAGTTTAGTCACCGACTATCCGACCATGGAGCAGGTAGCACGGGATTACATGGTACCCGTGGCGGGTGGTAATCCCCCCTATCTTCTCTACCTTTTTGATATATTAGACCCTGTTCCCTGTTCCCCATTTTTACTCCATAAGTAAAATGTTCGGTCACTCACAATGGCAGCTACTTTTATCATCATGCGGAAATTTGAACTCCCTTCTTTATAAGAATATGATAGGTAACTTCTTTATTTGGGCATGCGAGGAAACTGTTTGGCCCATTGTGTCCTTTTCAACTTCCAACAGCACAATGTCATGTCCCCTGCTTATTTCCCTGTATTTCTACAACATATTCTCTTCCACATCCACTCTCCTTTGATTCTTTTGGTATTGGTCTATACAAAGGAATAATTTACAAGAGCCAATTAATCTACCAGCATGTCTCTGGGTGACAGGAGGAACTCAAGGAAGTACAGGGAGCCAATATAAGCTCCATACAAACAGCACCTAATATCAGGATTGAACTTGGACCTCTCAAGCTTTCAGGCAAAGGCAAGGCACAGCCTTCCACAGCTTGTTGAGAGTGGTCTTCTTTTCATTATAATCTCTTTCCTCCTTTAACTCTTGATTCTGTTTTATGAATTGACAGCAAACGTGTTCCTTTATCATATATTATCCTGGAGCAGCTACCTTTTTGCCATTTCCCCCTTGCCCACTAATTAAACTCTTCTGCATATATGTTATACCTTTTCACCATATACAGTACGTAGCATGTTTCAAGGTGATATGGTGAGGCAACGCAACTACTCCAATAATGTTCTTCAATAGCACGCTGAGACCAACCCATCAAGTGGAAAGAATATCCGGCTGTTAAAATCATGCAATAGTTAGTGCACAGCTGCAGTCAGCTGCCTGATAAGTGACATCTCACGTTTGTGCTTTATGCTTTTTCCCTATTGTTCTGTTCTGCACTGGCAATGAATGTTTCCCTACTTGAAGTTGTATCTTAATTCAGATCAATCAACAGTTCCCCAAACATATTGTTATTATTCCCATTTTACTGTTCCCATTTTCATTTAAACTGTAATTTGTAAGATTCATTTTGATGCACAACCATGTTTCTCAAATCTTGTTTTTTATATTTATGTTTATATTTTCCACTATGTAGTGTTTTTTTACAAGTTTGCCTTATGTTTTCTTTCTTTACATTACAGTGCCATACTGTTTGGGTGTATGGTCTCCTTGGTCTAATAATGATACACCAACACCGTCATCTCCAAATGATTATGAATTGTTGATACCATATGGCACTCAATTGTGCCCATCTTCTTCTGATAAAATTACCACCATTCAGTGCCAATTTGCCAAACATCCTGAATGGCCACTAAGTGTATCGCCAGATCTTGTGACCTGCAATAAAGAGATAGGATTGATGTGCACATTCTCTGGATCTCCTTCTGGCCACTTTTGTAATGACTACAGAATTAGAGTTTGCTGCGAGCCAACTGAGACTACAACTGTCCCCACGACTACAACTGAGTCTACCACCAGTCCCACGACTGGTGAGTGATACCTTCTCCAGTACTTGTTAACAGTCGTTTTAAAGGAAGGACAACTGTGTCCAAAGTATGTCCAGCTTGTGCTGGAATTGAACCAAATACAAATATTACTGCTCAATGTTGCGATGATTATAAATTTGCAGTGGCTTTTGTTGAAGTTATTCCACAACATCTTTTAATTTATGCAATATATGCTGATTTTGTTACTACTCTCCCAAATGTGCCTTTCTTCGTTGAATATGAAGGACATGTATGCATTTGTTTACAGAAGAAACAACAACAACAACAGAGACAACCACCACTGAGTCTACCACCAGTCGCACGACTGGTGAGTGATACCTTCTCCAGTACTTGTTAACAGTCATTTTAAAGGACGGACAACAATGTCCAAAGTATGTCCAGCTTGTGCTGGACGTACAAATTATAACCACAAAGAGTTGAACCACATACAAATGTTACTGCTGAATGCCTTGTTGATTATAAATTTGCAGTGGCTTTTGTTGTAGTTATTCCACAACTTCTTTTAATTTATGTAATATATGCTGATTTTGTTACTACTCTCCCAAATGTGCCTTTCTTCAAGTTGAATATAAAGGACATGTATGCATTTGTTTACAGAAGAAACAACAACAACAACCACAGCCACGACCACAACAGAATCTACCACCAGTCCAACAACCACTTCCACAACTGGTGGGTGGTGATATTTTTATTTGCAAATCTTTTTACAAAAGCTCCCCAATACATATACATATAATTTTAATTCAAAACAAATATAATGCCTTTATTATTTTCCAGAAGAAACAACTCCCACGGTGCCACCAAGCACCACCACCACCTACACAACAGGTGAGTGATCATCTCTGTCAGTAGGTTATTACCAGCCGTAACGTTCAGTCACTCGATTTCAACTTCAGCTTGCCCTCACTTGAATCATTCTTCAAGTTGCATGTAATGCTTTTATTTGCAGAAAAAACAGAGCCAACCACAACCGCGTCTACCACCAGTCCCACAACTGGTGAGTAATGCATTTTATCAATCATTTTAACACAAATATGCTCAAATACAGTACCACTCGCAGCTTGTGACAATGATGATCACTCTTGCCTTGTGCGGCACAATTTTACATCAGCAGCTCATGCGATGTAATCGAATTTCAAAGTCTTGAGATTCAAACTAGAATAGTGCTTTAAAGCAATGCAAAGGAACGACAGTAATGCCCAAAGTATGTGCTGGAGTTGAAACACATACAAATATTACTGCTGAATGTAGTATGGATTGTATATTTACAGTGATTATGTTGAAATATTATTGCACAATTTTTAATTTGTGTAATATATGTTAATTTTGTTACTCCTCTCTCAAATGTGTAATTCTTCAAGTTGAATGTAAAGGCCGTGTATGTATGTGTTTACAGAAAAAACTACAACAACAGCGACGACAACAACAGAATCTACCACCAGTCCCACAACTGGTGAGTGATAACTACTCTCAATGTAAACCCATGGGTTTTTATATCACAGCTTAGCTCATAAACATCATTTTCAGTTGCACTACTTTCCCTTCCTTTCTTCAATTTCACTTCATCCATATCAGGTGAGTGATCGCCTCTGTCAGTACGAACGCACTGGCTGTTGGGTTTGGTTGTTCAATTAAAACTTCATCTCATCCTAAGTAAAAGTCGAATAATTTGCTGAAATTATTTTTTTCACAATCATTTATCGGGTTAATTTTCTACTGCCTCAGTTGTGCCATTCATCAAGTTGAATGGTCATGAATGCTTTTACTTGCTTAAGGAACAATAACACAGTCCAGCATAACTGAGTTTACCGCCAGTCACATAACTGGTGGGTGATGCCTTCATTCAATATTAATTCATGGATATTTTAAAGCAACTATCCTTTTAAGCACTTTTAAGCTTGAACTTTATTGGCTTGCCATAATCGTTTCAATTTCAGTGCAGTAGAGTTCTACCCTTCTCCACAATCCTGAGGGTTAACTCGAATATGACACAGAACAGATCAAAGATATCTCCTTCCTTAACATTCAGAATTATTTCTGTATCAAGCACCAAAGATATATTTTCAAATCATTTACCTTTGTTAACAAATTAAAAAAATTATTTCAGATTTTAAGTTGCAAAAGAAAGTTTTGATGAGACTTCATAACCAGAAGTTTTGTAAATGTAATCATACAACTGAAATCTGAGACACCATATTGGAGAGAGATTATAGACCAAATGTTATATACACAACCAGCTGATTATCTGAAACAGTTAAATTTACTCCTGGGTCCCAAAGCCATATGCGTAGTTGGAAGATGAGGCACTGTAACTTACACTGAGTACTGAACTTTATTGGAACTGTGTTGGAGATACAAAGTGGAAATGTAGGGAACATTTAAATGACAGACACTTTAATTCTCATAATTAATATATACTCCAGTAAATCTGTTTTGGTCTCGACTTTGCTGTGGACCTTCCCTTCCCTTTTCTTGTATACTCACTGCCTTTCCTGATTATGTTTTACATTTTATTTGTTTCTTTGCAGTAACACATTTTCCAGACATGCCCCTTGTTCTTTCTTCTCCTTTCCTTGCATCTTTCAGTCACCATTTGGGTCACTCAATCTCTCCTGGTCTCCAGCCCGTCACATCATCCCCTATTTCTCTGCACTGTAAATTTTGTTTCATTCTAAATTTTCCAGTATTTATAAAATAGAATCAGTCTCAAATGTTAATTCTTAACAGATGCTGCTTGACCTACCAAGTACTCCCAGTCATTTCTGCTTTCATTTTTCTTATGTCTGAAATCTGATTGAGCGGTATAAGAATTGTGTTGACTTTGTGATTTGAATTTGTTTGTTATTTTCCAGAAGTTATTTTCCAGTTTTTCAATATATATTTATTTTGCAACCTCAACTGATCACAATGAAAATCCATTTGTTTTCTTCTCTATCATCGTCATCGTTGAAAACATCAATGTGCACGGTGCCTTACAATGCTATGTACGGCAGTGATCACAACTTCTACTGAAGTGTGGATTGCCGTTGGCTCGCTGGGAGCTAATCTGCCTTTTGACAGGTCTTGTTTTTGGTCCTGCAGGGGGTTCACTGCCCCCTTCTCACCTGGCAAATTTAGTCGCCGACTATCGGACCTTGGAGCAGGTAGCACATGGTATCCGTGGCGCTGGAACTCCCCCTGTCCTTCTCTAACGTTTTGATATATTAGACCCTGTTCCCTGTTCCCTGTCCCCCATTTTTACTTTCATAAGTAAAATGGCCAGTCGCTCACAATGGCAGCTACTTTTATCATCATGCGGGAATTTGAACTAATTTCTTTATAAGAATATGATAGGTAACTTCTTTATTTGGGCATGAAAGGAGGTGGTTTTGCCCACTGGGTCCTTTTCAACTTCCAACAGTACAATGTCATGTCCCCTGCTTATTTCCCTGTAACTCTCCAACATATTCTCTCCCACATCCACTCTCCTTTGATTCTTTTGGTATTGGCCCATGCAAATGGATAATTTACAAGAGCCAATTAATCTACCAGCATGTTTCTGGGTGACAGGAGGAACTCAAGGAAGTACAGGGAGCCATTATATGCTCCATACACACAGCACCGAATATCAGGATTGAACTTGGATCTCTCAAGCTTTCAGGCAAAGGCGAGGCATAGCCTACCACAGCTTATTGAAAGTGGTCTTCTTTTCATTATAATCCCTTTCCTGCTTTAACTCTTGGTTCTGTTTAATGAATTGACAGCAAACGTGTTCCTTTATCATATATTATCCTGGAGCAGCTACCTTTTTGCCATTTCCCTCTTGCCCACCAATTAATCTCTTCTGCATATATGATATATCTTTTCACCATATACAGTACGTAGCATGTTTAAAGGTGATATGGTGAGGCAGCGCAACTACTCCAATAATGTTCTTCAATAGCACGCTGAGACCAACTCATGAAAGTGGGAAGAATATCCGCCTGTTAAAATCATGCAATAGTTAGTGCACAGCTGCAGTCAGCTGCCTGATAAGTGACCTCGCGTTTGTGCTTTATGCTTTTTCCCCATTGTTCTGTTCTGCACTTGCAATTACTGTTTCCCTGTCTGATACTTGAGGTTGTATGTCAATTCAGATCAATCAACAGTTCCCCAAACATATTATTATTATTCCCGTTTTACTGTTCCCACTTTTTTTTAAACTGTAATTTGGAAGATTCATGTTGATGCACAACCATGTTTCTCTAATCTTGTGTTTTATATTTATGTTTATATTTTCCACTTTGTATTGTTTTATACAAGTTTGCCTTATGTTTTCTTTCTTTACATTACAGTGCCAGACTGTTTGGGTGTATGGTCTCATTGGCATAGTAAACATACACCAACACCGTCATCTCCAAATGATTATGAATTGTTGAACACATATGGCCCTACATTTTGCCCATCTCCTTCCGATAAAATTACCACCATTCAGTGCCAATTTGCCAACAATCCTGAATGGCCACTAAGTGTATCGCCAGATCATGTGACCTGCAATGTAGACGTCGGATTGATCTGCACGTTCTCTGGATCTCCTTCTGGCCACTTTTGTAATGACTACAGAATTAGAGTTTGCTGCGAGCCAACTGGGACTACAACTGTCCCCACGACTACAACTGAGTCTACCACCAGTCCCAAGACTGGTGAGTGATACCTTCTCCAGTACCTGTTAACAGTCGTTTTAAAGGAAGGACAACAATGTCCAAAGTATGTCCAGCTTGTGCTGGAATTGAACCAAATACAAATGTTACTGCTGAATGTTGCGATGATTATAAATTTGCAGTGGCTTTTGTTGAAGTTATTCCACAACTTCTCTTTAATCAATATATGCTGATTTTGTTACTACACTCCCAAATGTGCCTTTCTTCGTTGAATATAAAGGACATGTATGCATTTGTTTACAGAAGAAACAACAACAACAACAACTACGACCACCACAGAATCTACCACCAGTCCTACAACTGGTAAGTGATAACTTATCTCAATGTACACTCATGGGTTTTTTTTATCACAGCTGAGCTCATACACACATGTTCCCATCCTTGCTTCAAGTTTTGCAATTTCAGCTCAGTAGTTCATGATCCCATTTCAGAGTCTGTGGGTCAGTCGTGATGGTCCTCTGATGCAGGATAGGGATAGTGCAGCATTGCCAATACTGTGCTATTCAGCATGAGATTTTGAGCTGTGTTTGTGAATGTGCTGCCGTGACTGAGGTATATCTTATGGCCAAATTACAGAAAATTACAGAAAAAACATGAATAATAACAATTATTGCAACAACATTTCTCAGAATATATTTTTAAGCTTTTTAGTTTGTACAGTGAAGATATGAATAAGTAGGTTAAGGTGTTCCCTACATTTCAGCTGTGACCATATTTTAGTACAATTTCAGCTCAATAGATAATGAGCTGGGTTTGTTCAATATAAGTTGATTTTGTTACTACTCACTCAAACGAGCCTCTCGTTGTGGGATAACTTCCCTCAATGTGCACTCATTATTTTGTTATCACTGTTGAGCTCATATACATCATACACTCATGTTCAGTGGTAGGGCTTTATCCTCCTTGCATCAAGTTTGGCAATTTCAGCTCAGTCATTCATGGTCCCATTTCAGAGTCTGTTTGTTCAGTCTTGATGGTCCTCTGGTGCATGATAGGGGTAGTGCGGCACTGCCGATTATATGCAAATCTGCTTCAGATTTTGAGCTGGGTTTGTAAATGTACTGTTGTGACAGCAGTATATCTTGTGGCCAATGGCAAAGAACAGAAAAGTCTCTCCACTGCTCTGAATAATAGCAATAATTACAGCAACATTTCTCAGAAAATGTTTTTTAGCTGTATAGTTTATTCAGTGAGGATATGAATAAGTACAGTGGCTTGCAAAAGTTTTCATACCCCTTGAACTTTTCCACATTTTGTCACGTTACAACCACAAACGTAAATGTATTTTATTAGGATTTTACGTGATAGACCAACACAAAGTGGCGCATAATTGTGAAGTTGAAGGAAAATTATACGAGGTTTTAAAATTTTTTTACAAATAAAAAACTGAAAAGTGTGGCGTGCAAAAGTATTCAGCCCCCTTTACTCTGATACCCCTAAATAAAATCTAGTGCAACCAATTGCCTTCAGAAGTCACCTAATTAGTAAATAGAGTCCACTTGTGTGTAATCTAATCTCAGTATAAATACAGCTGTTCTGTGAAGGTCTCAGAGGTTTGTTAGAGAACATTAGTGAACAAACAGCTTCATGAAGCCCAAGGAACGCACCAGACAGGTCAGGGATAAAGTTGTGGAGAAGTTTAAAGCAGGGTTAGGTTATAAAAAAATATCCCAAACTTTGAACATCTCACGGAGCACTGTTCAATCCATCATCCGAAAATAGAAAGAGTATGGTACAACTGCAAACCTACCAAGACATGGCCATCCACCTAAACTGACAGGCCGGGCAAGGAGAGCATTGATAAGAGACGCAGCCAAGAGGCCCATGGTAACTCTGGAGGAGCTGCAGAGATCCACAGCTCAGGTGGGAGAATCTGTCCACAGGACAACTATTAGTCGTGCACTCCACTAATCGGGCCTTTATGGAAGAGTGGCAAGAAGAAAGCCATTGTTGAAACAAAGCCATAAGAAGTCCCGTTTGCAGTTTTCCACAAGCCATGTGGGGGACACAGTAAACATGTGGAGGAAGGTTACACAAAATGCTGGAGAAACTCAGCGGGTGCAGCAACATCTAAGGAGCGAAGGAGATAGGCGACGTTTTGGGTCGGGACCCTTCTTCAGAAGGTGCTCTGGTCTGATGAGAACAAAATTGAAGGTTTTGGCCTAAATGCAAAACGCTATGTGTGGCGGAAACCTAACACAGCACATCACCCTGAACACACCATCCCCACTGTGAAACATGGTGGTGGCAGCGTCATGCTGTGGGGATGCTTTTCTTCAGCAGGGACAGGGAAGCTGGTCAGAGTTGATGGGAAGATGGATAGAGCCAAATACAGGGCAATCTTGGAAGAAATTCTGCTAGAGTCTGCAAAAGACTTGAGACTGGGGCGGAGGTTCACCTTCCAGCAGGACAACGACCCTAAACATACAGCCAGAGCTACAATGGAATGGTTTAGATCAAAGCATATTCATGTGTTAGAATGGCCCAGTCAAAGTCCAGACCTAAATCCAATTGAGAATCTCTGGCAAGACTTGAAAATTGCTGTTCACAGACGCTCTCCATCCAATCTGACTAAGCTTGAGCTATTTTGCAAAGAAGAATGGGCAAAAATTTCAGTCTCTAGATGTGCAAAGCTGGTAGAGACATACCCCAAAAGCCTTGCAGCTGTAATTGCAGCGAAAGGTGGTTCTAAAAAGTATTGACTCAGGGGGGCAGAATACTTTTGCATGCCACACTTTTCAGTTTTTTATTTGTAATAAAATTTGGAAACCATGTATCATTTTCCTTCCGCTTCACAATTATGCAGCACTTTGTGTTGGTCTATCACATAAAATCCCAATATAATACATTTACGTTTGTGGTTGTTACGTGACAAAATGTGGAAAAGTTCAAGGGTTATGAAAACTTTTGCAAGCCACTGTATGTCACGGTGTTCCCTACATTTCAGCTGTGACCGTATTTCAGTACAATTTCTTGCAGTAAGACCTTTGCTAAATGGGAAGTAATTAAATGTGTTTATTTCCACTTTACTCTTTTGTAATTGGGAAATATCTGCTGAATTTGCTGGTCATTCATAATCTTGTATTCAAGATGAATGAATTATTTGTCCATTAACTTGTTTTTCTTTTGAAGAAACATCTACAACAACCAGCACAACTGAGGCCACAACCACTTCCACAACTGGTGAGTAATGATATTTTCAAGAATCATTTGCGATTCATTTTAATACAGTACAAGCCTCTGCCAGACTACATATGCACATACTGAGTATCTATGTATATACAGATAATTTTGCTTCTAAACAAAAGTAAATCCTTTGTTATTTTCCATTAAAAAACAGTTACCACGGTGACACCAAGCACCATCACCTCCACACCAGGTGATTGAATGCTTCTGTCGGTATGTTATTAGCAGCCATTAGGTTCAGACATTTTTTTTTATGTAATGGTTTTAATTGCAGAAGAAACAACAACAACAACAACAACAGAGACAACCACCACTGAGTCTACCACCAGTCCCACGACTGGTGAGTGATACCTTCTCCAGTACTTGTTAACAGTCATTTTAAAGGACGGACAACAATGTCCAAAGTATGTCCAGCTTGTGCTGGACGTACAAATTAGAACCACAAAGAGTTCAACCACATACAAATGTTACTGCTGAATGCCTTGTTGATTATAAATTTGCAGTGGCTTTTGTTGTAGTTATTCCACAACTTCTTTTAATTTATGTAATATATGCTGATTTTGTTACTACTCTCCCAAATTCTTCAAGTTGAATATAAAGGACATGTATGCATTTGTTTACAGAAGAAACAACAACACCAACAACAACAGCCACGACCACAACAGAAACAACTCCCACGGTGCCACCAAGCACCACCACCACCTACACAACAGGTGAGTGATCACCTCTGTCAGTAGGTTATTACCAGCTGTAACGTTCGGTCATTCGATTTCAACTTCTGCTTGCCCTCACTTGAATCATTCTTCAAGTTGCATGTAATGCTTTTATTTGCAGAAAAAACAACAACAGAGCCAACCACAACCGCGTCTACCACCAGCCCCACAACTGGTGAGTAATGCATTTTACCAATCATTTTAACACAAATATGCTCAAATACAGTATCACTCGCAGGTTGTGACAAGGAAGTACAAGGAGCCATTATAAGCTCCATACAAACAGCACCGAATATCAGGATTGAACTTGGATCTCTCAAGCTTTCAGGCAAAGGCGAGGCATAGCCTTCCACAGCTTATTGAGAGTGGTCTTCTTTTCATTATAATCTCTTTCCTGCTTTAACTCTTGGTTCTGTTTAATGAATTGACAGCAAACGTGTTCCTTTATCATATATTATCCTGGAGCAGCTACCTTTTTGCCATTTCCCTCTTGCCCACCAATTAATCTCTTCTGCATATATGATATATCTTTTCACCATATACAGTACGTAGCATGTTTAAAGGTGATATGGTGAGGCAGCGCAACTACTCCAATAATGTTCTTCAATAGCACGCTGAGACCAACTCATGAAAGTGGGAAGAATATCCGCCTGTTAAAATCATGCAATAGTTAGTGCACAGCTGCAGTCAGCTGCCTGATAAGTGACCTCGCGTTTGTGCTTTATGCTTTTTCCCCATTGTTCTGTTCTGCACTTGCAATTACTGTTTCCCTGTCTGATACTTGAGGTTGTATGTCAATTCAGATCAATCAACAGTTCCCCAAACATATTATTATTATTCCCGTTTTACTGTTCCCACTTTTTTTTAAACTGTAATTTGGAAGATTCATGTTGATGCACAACCATGTTTCTCTAATCTTGTGTTTTATATTTATGTTTATATTTTCCACTTTGTATTGTTTTATACAAGTTTGCCTTATGTTTTCTTTCTTTACATTACAGTGCCAGACTGTTTGGGTGTATGGTCTCATTGGCATAGTAAACATACACCAACACCGTCATCTCCAAATGATTATGAATTGTTGAACACATATGGCCCTACATTTTGCCCATCTCCTTCCGATAAAATTACCACCATTCAGTGCCAATTTGCCAACAATCCTGAATGGCCACTAAGTGTATCGCCAGATCATGTGACCTGCAATGTAGACGTCGGATTGATCTGCACGTTCTCTGGATCTCCTTCTGGCCACTTTTGTAATGACTACAGAATTAGAGTTTGCTGCGAGCCAACTGGGACTACAACTATCCCCACGACTACAACTGAGTCTACCACCAGTCCCAAGACTGGTGAGTGATACCTTCTCCAGTACCTGTTAACAGTCGTTTTAAAGGAAGGACAACAATGTCCAAAGTATGTCCAGCTTGTGCTGGAATTGAACCAAATACAAATGTTACTGCTGAATGTTGCGATGATTATAAATTTGCAGTGGCTTTTGTTGAAGTTATTCCACAACTTCTCTTTAATCAATATATGCTGATTTTGTTACTACACTCCCAAATGTGCCTTTCTTCGTTGAATATAAAGGACATGTATGCATTTGTTTGCAGAAGAAACAACAACAACAACAACTACGACCACCACAGAATCTACCACCAGTCCTACAACTGGTAAGTGATAACTTATCTCAATGTACACTCATGGGTTTTTTTTATCACAGCTGAGCTCATACACACATGTTCCCATCCTTGCTTCAAGTTTTGCAATTTCAGCTCAGTAGTTCATGATCCCATTTCAGAGTCTGTGGGTCAGTCGTGATGGTCCTCTGATGCAGGATAGGGATAGTGCAGCATTGCCAATACTGTGCTATTCAGCATGAGATTTTGAGCTGTGTTTGTGAATGTGCTGCCGTGACTGAGGTATATCTTATGGCCAAATTACAGAAAATTACAGAAAAAACATGAATAATAACAATTATTGCAACAACATTTCTCAGAATATATTTTTAAGCTTTTTAGTTTGTACAGTGAAGATATGAATAAGTAGGTTAAGGTGTTCCCTACATTTCAGCTGTGACCATATTTTAGTACAATTTCAGCTCAATAGATAATGAGCTGGGTTTGTTCAATATATGTTGATTTTGTTACTACTCACTCAAATGAGCCTCTCGTTGTGGGATAACTTCCCTCAATGTGCACTAATTATTTTGTTATCACTGTTGAGCTCATATACATCATACACTCATGTTCAGTGGTAGGGCTTTATCCTCCTTGCATCAAGTTTGGCAATTTCAGCTCAGTCATTCATGGTCCCATTTCAGAGTCTGTTTGTTCAGTCTTGATGGTCCTCTGGTGCATGATAGGGGTAGTGCGGCAGTGCCGATTATATGCAAATCTGCTTCAGATTTTGAGCTGGGTTTGTAAATGTACTGTTGTGACAGCAGTATATCTTGTGGCCAATGGCAAAGAACAGAAAAGTCTCTCCACTGCTCTGAATAATAGCAATAATTACAGCAACATTTCTCAGAAAATGTTTTTTAGCTGTATAGTTTATTCAGTGAGGATATGAATAAGTACAGTGGCTTGCAAAAGTTTTCATACCCCTTGAACTTTTCCACACTTTGTCACGTTACAACCACAAACGTAAATGTATTTTATTAGGATTTTACGTGATAGACCAACACAAAGTGGCGCATAATTGTGAAGTTGAAGGAAAATTATACGAGGTTTTAAAATTTTTTTACAAATAAAAAACTGAAAAGTGTGGCGTGCAAAAGTATTCAGCCCCCTTTACTCTGATACCCCTAAATAAAATCTAGTGCAACCAATTGCCTTCAGAAGTCACCTAATTAGTAAATAGAGTCCACTTGTGTGTAATCTAATCTCAGTATAAATACAGCTGTTCTGTGAAGGTCTCAGAGGTTTGTTAGAGAACATTAGTGAACAAACAGCTTCATGAAGCCCAAGGAACGCACCAGACAGGTCAGGGATAAAGTTGTGGAGAAGTTTAAAGCAGGGTTAGGTTATAAAAAAATATCCCAAACTTTGAACATCTCACGGAGCACTGTTCAATCCATCATCCGAAAATAGAAAGAGTATGGCACAACTGCAAACCTACCAAGACATGGCCATCCACCTAAACTGACAGGCCGGGCAAGGAGAGCATTGATAAGAGACGCAGCCAAGAGGCCCATGGTAACTCTGGAGGAGCTGCAGAGATCCACAGCTCAGGTGGGAGAATCTGTCCACAGGACAACTATTAGTCGTGCACTCCACTAATCGGGCCTTTATGGAAGAGTGGCAAGAAGAAAGCCATTGTTGAAACAAAGCCATAAGAAGTCCCGTTTGCAGTTTTCCACAAGCCATGTGGGGGACACAGTAAACATGTGGAGGAAGGTTACACAAAATGCTGGAGAAACTCAGCGGGTGCAGCAACATCTAAGGAGCGAAGGAGATAGGCGACGTTTTGGGTCGGGACCCTTCTTCAGAAGGTGCTCTGGTCTGATGAGAACAAAATTGAAGGTTTTGGCCTAAATGCAAAACGCTATGTGTGGCGGAAACCTAACACAGCACATCACCCTGAACACACCATCCCCACTGTGAAACATGGTGGTGGCAGCGTCATGCTGTGGGGATGCTTTTCTTCAGCAGGGACAGGGAAGCTGGTCAGAGTTGATGGGAAGATGGATAGAGCCAAATACAGGGCAATCTTGGAAGAAATTCTGCTAGAGTCTGCAAAAGACTTGAGACTGGGGCGGAGGTTCACCTTCCAGCAGGACAACGACCCTAAACATACAGCCAGAGCTACAATGGAATGGTTTAGATCAAAGCATATTCATGTGTTAGAATGGCCCAGTCAAAGTCCAGACCTAAATCCAATTGAGAATCTCTGGCAAGACTTGAAAATTGCTGTTCACAGACGCTCTCCATCCAATCTGACTAAGCTTGAGCTATTTTGCAAAGAAGAATGGGCAAAAATTTCAGTCTCTAGATGTGCAAAGCTGGTAGAGACATACCCCAAAAGCCTTGCAGCTGTAATTGCAGCGAAAGGTGGTTCTAAAAAGTATTGACTCAGGGGGGCAGAATACTTTTGCATGCCACACTTTTCAGTTTTTTATTTGTAATAAAATTTGGAAACCATGTATCATTTTCCTTCCGCTTCACAATTATGCAGCACTTTGTGTTGGTCTATCACATAAAATCCCAATATAATACATTTACGTTTGTGGTTGTTACGTGACAAAATGTGGAAAAGTTCAAGGGTTATGAAAACTTTTGCAAGCCACTGTATGTCACGGTGTTCCCTACATTTCAGCTGTGACCGTATTTCAGTACAATTTCTTGCAGTAAGACCTTTGCTAAATGGGAAGTAATTAAATGTGTTTATTTCCACTTTACTCTTTTGTAATTGGGAAATATCTGCTGAATTTGCTGGTCATTCATAATCTTGTATTCAAGATGAATGAATTATTTGTCCATTAACTTGTTTTTCTTTTGAAGAAACATCTACAACAACCAGCACAACTGAGGCCACAACCACTTCCACAACTGGTGAGTAATGATATTTTCAAGAATCATTTGCGATTCATTTTAATACAGTACAAGCCTCTGCCAGACTACATATGCACATACTGAGTATCTATGTATATACAGATAATTTTGCTTCTAAACAAAAGTAAATCCTTTGTTATTTTCCATTAAAAAACAGTTACCACGGTGACACCAAGCACCATCACCTCCACACCAGGTGATTGAATGCTTCTGTCGGTATGTTATTAGCAGCCATTAGGTTCAGACATTTTTTTTTATGTAATGGTTTTAATTGCAGAAGAAACAACAACAACAACAACAACAGAGACAACCACCACTGAGTCTACCACCAGTCCCACGACTGGTGAGTGATACCTTCTCCAGTACTTGTTAACAGTCATTTTAAAGGACGGACAACAATGTCCAAAGTATGTCCAGCTTGTGCTGGACGTACAAATTAGAACCACAAAGAGTTCAACCACATACAAATGTTACTGCTGAATGCCTTGTTGATTATAAATTTGCAGTGGCTTTTGTTGTAGTTATTCCACAACTTCTTTTAATTTATGTAATATATGCTGATTTTGTTACTACTCTCCCAAATTCTTCAAGTTGAATATAAAGGACATGTATGCATTTGTTTACAGAAGAAACAACAACACCAACAACAACAGCCACGACCACAACAGAAACAACTCCCACGGTGCCACCAAGCACCACCACCACCTACACAACAGGTGAGTGATCACCTCTGTCAGTAGGTTATTACCAGCTGTAACGTTCAGTCATTCGATTTCAACTTCTGCTTGCCCTCACTTGAATCATTCTTCAAGTTGCATGTAATGCTTTTATTTGCAGAAAAAACAACAACAGAGCCAACCACAACCGCGTCTACCACCAGCCCCACAACTGGTGAGTAATGCATTTTACCAATCATTTTAACACAAATATGCTCAAATACAGTATCACTCGCAGGTTGTGACAAGGAAGTACAAGGAGCCATTATAAGCTCCATACAAACAGCACCGAATATCAGGATTGAACTTGGATCTCTCAAGCTTTCAGGCAAAGGCGAGGCATAGCCTTCCACAGCTTATTGAGAGTGGTCTTCTTTTCATTATAATCTCTTTCCTGCTTTAACTCTTGGTTCTGTTTAATGAATTGACAGCAAACGTGTTCCTTTATCATATATTATCCTGGAGCAGCTACCTTTTTGCCATTTCCCTCTTGCCCACCAATTAATCTCTTCTGCATATATGATATATCTTTTCACCATATACAGTACGTAGCATGTTTAAAGGTGATATGGTGAGGCAGCGCAACTACTCCAATAATGTTCTTCAATAGCACGCTGAGACCAACTCATGAAAGTGGGAAGAATATCCGCCTGTTAAAATCATGCAATAGTTAGTGCACAGCTGCAGTCAGCTGCCTGATAAGTGACCTCGCGTTTGTGCTTTATGCTTTTTCCCCATTGTTCTGTTCTGCACTTGCAATTACTGTTTCCCTGTCTGATACTTGAGGTTGTATGTCAATTCAGATCAATCAACAGTTCCCCAAACATATTATTATTATTCCCGTTTTACTGTTCCCACTTTTTTTTAAACTGTAATTTGGAAGATTCATGTTGATGCACAACCATGTTTCTCTAATCTTGTGTTTTATATTTATGTTTATATTTTCCACTTTGTATTGTTTTATACAAGTTTGCCTTATGTTTTCTTTCTTTACATTACAGTGCCAGACTGTTTGGGTGTATGGTCTCATTGGCATAGTAAACATACACCAACACCGTCATCTCCAAATGATTATGAATTGTTGAACACATATGGCCCTACATTTTGCCCATCTCCTTCCGATAAAATTACCACCATTCAGTGCCAATTTGCCAACAATCCTGAATGGCCACTAAGTGTATCGCCAGATCATGTGACCTGCAATGTAGACGTCGGATTGATCTGCACGTTCTCTGGATCTCCTTCTGGCCACTTTTGTAATGACTACAGAATTAGAGTTTGCTGCGAGCCAACTGGGACTACAACTATCCCCACGACTACAACTGAGTCTACCACCAGTCCCAAGACTGGTGAGTGATACCTTCTCCAGTACCTGTTAACAGTCGTTTTAAAGGAAGGACAACAATGTCCAAAGTATGTCCAGCTTGTGCTGGAATTGAACCAAATACAAATGTTACTGCTGAATGTTGCGATGATTATAAATTTGCAGTGGCTTTTGTTGAAGTTATTCCACAACTTCTCTTTAATCAATATATGCTGATTTTGTTACTACACTCCCAAATGTGCCTTTCTTCGTTGAATATAAAGGACATGTATGCATTTGTTTGCAGAAGAAACAACAACAACAACAACTACGACCACCACAGAATCTACCACCAGTCCTACAACTGGTAAGTGATAACTTATCTCAATGTACACTCATGGGTTTTTTTTATCACAGCTGAGCTCATACACACATGTTCCCATCCTTGCTTCAAGTTTTGCAATTTCAGCTCAGTAGTTCATGATCCCATTTCAGAGTCTGTGGGTCAGTCGTGATGGTCCTCTGATGCAGGATAGGGATAGTGCAGCATTGCCAATACTGTGCTATTCAGCATGAGATTTTGAGCTGTGTTTGTGAATGTGCTGCCGTGACTGAGGTATATCTTATGGCCAAATTACAGAAAATTACAGAAAAAACATGAATAATAACAATTATTGCAACAACATTTCTCAGAATATATTTTTAAGCTTTTTAGTTTGTACAGTGAAGATATGAATAAGTAGGTTAAGGTGTTCCCTACATTTCAGCTGTGACCATATTTTAGTACAATTTCAGCTCAATAGATAATGAGCTGGGTTTGTTCAATATATGTTGATTTTGTTACTACTCACTCAAATGAGCCTCTCGTTGTGGGATAACTTCCCTCAATGTGCACTCATTATTTTGTTATCACTGTTGAGCTCATATACATCATACACTCATGTTCAGTGGTAGGGCTTTATCCTCCTTGCATCAAGTTTGGCAATTTCAGCTCAGTCATTCATGGTCCCATTTCAGAGTCTGTTTGTTCAGTCTTGATGGTCCTCTGGTGCATGATAGGGGTAGTGCGGCACTGCCGATTATATGCAAATCTGCTTCAGATTTTGAGCTGGGTTTGTAAATGTACTGTTGTGACAGCAGTATATCTTGTGGCCAATGGCAAAGAACAGAAAAGTCTCTCCACTGCTCTGAATAATAGCAATAATTACAGCAACATTTCTCAGAAAATGTTTTTTAGCTGTATAGTTTATTCAGTGAGGATATGAATAAGTACAGTGGCTTGCAAAAGTTTTCATACCCCTTGAACTTTTCCACACTTTGTCACGTTACAACCACAAACGTAAATGTATTTTATTAGGATTTTACGTGATAGACCAACACAAAGTGGCGCATAATTGTGAAGTTGAAGGAAAATTATACGAGGTTTTAAAATTTTTTTACAAATAAAAAACTGAAAAGTGTGGCGTGCAAAAGTATTCAGCCCCCTTTACTCTGATACCCCTAAATAAAATCTAGTGCAACCAATTGCCTTCAGAAGTCACCTAATTAGTAAATAGAGTCCACTTGTGTGTAATCTAATCTCAGTATAAATACAGCTGTTCTGTGAAGGTCTCAGAGGTTTGTTAGAGAACATTAGTGAACAAACAGCTTCATGAAGCCCAAGGAACGCACCAGACAGGTCAGGGATAAAGTTGTGGAGAAGTTTAAAGCAGGGTTAGGTTATAAAAAAATATCCCAAACTTTGAACATCTCACGGAGCACTGTTCAATCCATCATCCGAAAATAGAAAGAGTATGGCACAACTGCAAACCTACCAAGACATGGCCATCCACCTAAACTGACAGGCCGGGCAAGGAGAGCATTGATAAGAGACGCAGCCAAGAGGCCCATGGTAACTCTGGAGGAGCTGCAGAGATCCACAGCTCAGGTGGGAGAATCTGTCCACAGGACAACTATTAGTCGTGCACTCCACTAATCGGGCCTTTATGGAAGAGTGGCAAGAAGAAAGCCATTGTTGAAACAAAGCCATAAGAAGTCCCGTTTGCAGTTTTCCACAAGCCATGTGGGGGACACAGTAAACATGTGGAGGAAGGTTACACAAAATGCTGGAGAAACTCAGCGGGTGCAGCAACATCTAAGGAGCGAAGGAGATAGGCGACGTTTTGGGTCGGGACCCTTCTTCAGAAGGTGCTCTGGTCTGATGAGAACAAAATTGAAGGTTTTGGCCTAAATGCAAAACGCTATGTGTGGCGGAAACCTAACACAGCACATCACCCTGAACACACCATCCCCACTGTGAAACATGGTGGTGGCAGCGTCATGCTGTGGGGATGCTTTTCTTCAGCAGGGACAGGGAAGCTGGTCAGAGTTGATGGGAAGATGGATAGAGCCAAATACAGGGCAATCTTGGAAGAAATTCTGCTAGAGTCTGCAAAAGACTTGAGACTGGGGCGGAGGTTCACCTTCCAGCAGGACAACGACCCTAAACATACAGCCAGAGCTACAATGGAATGGTTTAGATCAAAGCATATTCATGTGTTAGAATGGCCCAGTCAAAGTCCAGACCTAAATCCAATTGAGAATCTCTGGCAAGACTTGAAAATTGCTGTTCACAGACGCTCTCCATCCAATCTGACTAAGCTTGAGCTATTTTGCAAAGAAGAATGGGCAAAAATTTCAGTCTCTAGATGTGCAAAGCTGGTAGAGACATACCCCAAAAGCCTTGCAGCTGTAATTGCAGCGAAAGGTGGTTCTAAAAAGTATTGACTCAGGGGGGCAGAATACTTTTGCATGCCACACTTTTCAGTTTTTTATTTGTAATAAAATTTGGAAACCATGTATCATTTTCCTTCCGCTTCACAATTATGCAGCACTTTGTGTTGGTCTATCACATAAAATCCCAATATAATACATTTACGTTTGTGGTTGTTACGTGACAAAATGTGGAAAAGTTCAAGGGTTATGAAAACTTTTGCAAGCCACTGTATGTCACGGTGTTCCCTACATTTCAGCTGTGACCGTATTTCAGTACAATTTCTTGCAGTAAGACCTTTGCTAAATGGGAAGTAATTAAATGTGTTTATTTCCACTTTACTCTTTTGTAATTGGGAAATATCTGCTGAATTTGCTGGTCATTCATAATCTTGTATTCAAGATGAATGAATTATTTGTCCATTAACTTGTTTTTCTTTTGAAGAAACATCTACAACAACCAGCACAACTGAGGCCACAACCACTTCCACAACTGGTGAGTAATGATATTTTCAAGAATCATTTGCGATTCATTTTAATACAGTACAAGCCTCTGCCAGACTACATATGCACATACTGAGTATCTATGTATATACAGATAATTTTGCTTCTAAACAAAAGTAAATCCTTTGTTATTTTCCATTAAAAAACAGTTACCACGGTGACACCAAGCACCATCACCTCCACACCAGGTGATTGAATGCTTCTGTCGGTATGTTATTAGCAGCCATTAGGTTCAGACATTTTTTTTTATGTAATGGTTTTAATTGCAGAAGAAACAACAACAACAACAACAACAGAGACAACCACCACTGAGTCTACCACCAGTCCCACGACTGGTGAGTGATACCTTCTCCAGTACTTGTTAACAGTCATTTTAAAGGACGGACAACAATGTCCAAAGTATGTCCAGCTTGTGCTGGACGTACAAATTAGAACCACAAAGAGTTCAACCACATACAAATGTTACTGCTGAATGCCTTGTTGATTATAAATTTGCAGTGGCTTTTGTTGTAGTTATTCCACAACTTCTTTTAATTTATGTAATATATGCTGATTTTGTTACTACTCTCCCAAATTCTTCAAGTTGAATATAAAGGACATGTATGCATTTGTTTACAGAAGAAACAACAACACCAACAACAACAGCCACGACCACAACAGAAACAACTCCCACGGTGCCACCAAGCACCACCACCACCTACACAACAGGTGAGTGATCACCTCTGTCAGTAGGTTATTACCAGCTGTAACGTTCAGTCATTCGATTTCAACTTCTGCTTGCCCTCACTTGAATCATTCTTCAAGTTGCATGTAATGCTTTTATTTGCAGAAAAAACAACAACAGAGCCAACCACAACCGCGTCTACCACCAGCCCCACAACTGGTGAGTAATGCATTTTACCAATCATTTTAACACAAATATGCTCAAATACAGTATCACTCGCAGGTTGTGACAAGGAAGTACAAGGAGCCATTATAAGCTCCATACAAACAGCACCGAATATCAGGATTGAACTTGGATCTCTCAAGCTTTCAGGCAAAGGCGAGGCATAGCCTTCCACAGCTTATTGAGAGTGGTCTTCTTTTCATTATAATCTCTTTCCTGCTTTAACTCTTGGTTCTGTTTAATGAATTGACAGCAAACGTGTTCCTTTATCATATATTATCCTGGAGCAGCTACCTTTTTGCCATTTCCCTCTTGCCCACCAATTAATCTCTTCTGCATATATGATCTATCTTTTCACCACATACAGTACGTAGCATGTTTAAAGGTGATATGGTGAGGCAGCGCAACTACTCCAATAATGTTCTTCAATAGCACGCTGAGACCAACCCATGAAAGTGGGAAGAATATCCGCCTGTTAAAATCATGCAATAGTTAGTGCACAGCTGCAGTCAGCTGCCTGATAAGTGACCTCGCGTTTGTGCTTTATGCTTTTTCCCCATTGTTCTGTTCTGCACTTGCAATTACTGTTTCCCTGTCTGATACTTGAGGTTGTATGTCAGTTCAGATCAATCAACAGTTCCCCAAACATATTATTATTATTCCCGTTTTACTGTTCCCACTTTTTTTTAAACTGTAATTTGGAAGATTCATGTTGATGCACAACCATGTTTCTCTAATCTTGTGTTTTATATTTATGTTTATATTTTCCACTTTGTATTGTCTTATACAAGTTTGCCTTATGTTTTCTTTCTTTACATTACAGTGCCAGACTGTTTGGGTGTATGGTCTCATTGGCATAGTAAACATACACCAACACCGTCATCTCCAAATGATTATGAATTGTTGAACACATATGGCCCTACATTTTGCCCATCTCCTTCCGATAAAATTACCACCATTCAGTGCCAATTTGCCAACAATCCTGAATGGCCACTAAGTGTATCGCCAGATCATGTGACCTGCAATATAGACGTCGGATTGATCTGCACGTTCTCTGGATCTCCTTCTGGCCACTTTTGTAATGACTACAGAATTAGAGTTTGCTGCGAGCCAACTGAGACTACAACTGTCCCCACGACTACAACTGAGTCTACCACCAGTCCCACGACTGGTGAGTGATACCTTCTCCAGTACTTGTTAACAGTCGTTTTAAAGGAAGGACAACAATGTCCAAAGTATGTCCAGCTTGTGCTGGAATTGAACCAAATACAAATGTTACTGCTGAATGTTGCGATGATTATAAATTTGCAGTGGCTTTTGTTGAAGTTATTCCACAACTTCTCTTTAATCAATATATGCTGATTTTGTTACTACACTCCCAAATGTGCCTTTCTTCGTTGAATATAAAGGACATGTATGCATTTGTTTACAGAAGAAACAACAACAACAACAACTACGACCACCACAGAATCTACCACCAGTCCTACAACTGGTAAGTGATAACTTATCTCAATGTACACTCATGGTTTTTTTTTATCACAGCTGAGCTCATACACACATGTTCCCATCCTTGCTTCAAGTTTTGCAATTTCAGCTCAGTAGTTCATGATCCCATTTCAGAGTCTGTGGGTCAGTCGTGATGGTCCTCTGATGCAGGATAGGGATAGTGCAGCATTGCCAATACTGTGCTATTCAGCATGAGATTTTGAGCTGTGTTTGTGAATGTGCTGCCGTGACTGAGGTATATCTTATGGCCAAATTACAGAAAATTACAGAAAAAACATGAATAATAACAATTATTGCAACAACATTTCTCAGAATATATTTTTAAGCTTTTTAGTTTATACAGTGAAGATATGAATAAGTAGGTTAAGGTGTTCCCTACATTTCAGCTGTGACCATATTTTAGTACAATTTCAGCTCAATAGATAATGAGCTGGGTTTGTTCAATATATGTTGATTTTGTTACTACTCACTCAAATGAGCCTCTCGTTGTGGGATAACTTCCCTCAATGTGCACTCATTATTTTGTTATCACTGTTGAGCTCATATACATCATACACTCATGTTCAGTGGTAGGGCTTTATCCTCCTTGCATCAAGTTTGGCAATTTCAGCTCAGTCATTCATGGTCCCATTTCAGAGTCTGTTTGTTCAGTCTTGATGGTCCTCTGGTGCATGATAGGGGTAGTGCGGCACTGCCGATTATATGCAAATCTGCTTCAGATTTTGAGCTGGGTTTGTAAATGTACTGTTGTGACAGCAGTATATCTTGTGGCCAATGGCAAAGAACAGAAAAGTCTCTCCACTGCTCTGAATAATAGCAATAATTACAGCAACATTTCTCAGAAAATGTTTTTTAGCTGTATAGTTTATTCAGTGAGGATATGAATAAGTACAGTGGCTTGCAAAAGTTTTCATACCCCTTGAACTTTTCCACATTTTGTCACGTTACAACCACAAACGTAAATGTATTTTATTAGGATTTTACGTGATAGACCAACACAAAGTGGCGCATAATTGTGAAGTGGAAGGAAAATTATACGAGGTTTTAAATTTTTTTTACAAATAAAAAACTGAAAAGTGTGGCGTGCAAAAGTATTCAGCCCCCTTTACTCTGATACCCCTAAATAAAATCTAGTGCAACCAATTGCCTTCAGAAGTCACCTAATTAGTAAATAGAGTCCACTTGTGTGTAATCTAATCTCAGTATAAATACAGCTGTTCTGTGAAGGCCTCAGAGGTTTGTTAGAGAACATTAGTGAACAAACAGCTTCATGAAGCCCAAGGAACGCACCAGACAGGTCAGGGATAAAGTTGTGGAGAAGTTTAAAGCAGGGTTAGGTTATAAAAAAATATCCCAAACTTTGAACATCTCACGGAGCACTGTTCAATCCATCATCCGAAAATAGAAAGAGTATGGCACAACTGCAAACCTACCAAGACATGGCCATCCACCTAAACTGACAGGCCGGGCAAGGAGAGCATTGATAAGAGACGCAGCCAAGAGGCCCATGGTAACTCTGGAGGAGCTGCAGAGATCCACAGCTCAGGTGGGAGAATCTGTCCACAGGACAACTATTAGTCGTGCACTCCACTAATCGGGCCTTTATGGAAGAGTGGCAAGAAGAAAGCCATTGTTGAAACAAAGCCATAAGAAGTCCCGTTTGCAGTTTTCCACAAGCCATGTGGGGGACACAGTAAACATGTGGAGGAAGGTTACACAAAATGCTGGAGAAACTCAGCGGGTGCAGCAACATCTAAGGAGCGAAGGAGATAGGCGACGTTTTGGGTCGGGACCCTTCTTCAGAAGGTGCTCTGGTCTGATGAGAACAAAATTGAAGGTTTTGGCCTAAATGCAAAACGCTATGTGTGGCGGAAACCTAACACAGCACATCACCCTGAACACACCATCCCCACTGTGAAACATGGTGGTGGCAGCGTCATGCTGTGGGGATGCTTTTCTTCAGCAGGGACAGGGAAGCTGGTCAGAGTTGATGGGAAGATGGATAGAGCCAAATACAGGGCAATCTTGGAAGAAATTCTGCTAGAGTCTGCAAAAGACTTGAGACTGGGGCGGAGGTTCACCTTCCAGCAGGACAACGACCCTAAACATACAGCCAGAGCTACAATGGAATGGTTTAGATCAAAGCATATTCATGTGTTAGAATGGCCCAGTCAAAGTCCAGACCTAAATCCAATTGAGAATCTCTGGCAAGACTTGAAAATTACTGTTCACAGACGCTCTCCATCCAATCTGACTAAGCTTGAGCTATTTTGCAAAGAAGAATGGGCAAAAATTTCAGTCTCTAGATGTGCAAAGCTGGTAGAGACATACCCCAAAAGCCTTGCAGCTGTAATTGCAGCGAAAGGTGGTTCTAAAAAGTATTGACTCAGGGGGGCAGAATACTTTTGCATGCCACACTTTTCAGTTTTTTATTTGTAATAAAATTTGGAAACCATGTATCATTTTCCTTCCGCTTCACAATTATGCAGCACTTTGTGTTGGTCTATCACATAAAATCCCAATATAATACATTTACGTTTGTGGTTGTTACGTGACAAAATGTGGAAAAGTTCAAGGGTTATGAAAACTTTTGCAAGCCACTGTATGTCACGGTGTTCCCTACATTTCAGCTGTGACCGTATTTCAGTACAATTTCTTGCAGTAAGACCTTTGCTAAATGGGAAGTAATTAAATGTGTTTATTTCCACTTTACTCTTTTGTAATTGGGAAATATCTGCTGAATTTGCTGGTCATTCATAATCTTGTATTCAAGATGAATGAATTATTTGTCCATTAACTTGTTTTTCTTTTGAAGAAACATCTACAACAACCAGCACAACTGAGGCCACAACCACTTCCACAACTGGTGAGTAATGATATTTTCAAGAATCATTTGCGATTCATTTTAATACAGTACAAGCCTCTGCCAGACTACATATGCACATACTGAGTATCTATGTATATACAGATAATTTTGCTTCTAAACAAAAGTAAATCCTTTGTTATTTTCCATTAAAAAACAGTTACCACGGTGACACCAAGCACCATCACCTCCACACCAGGTGATTGAATGCTTCTGTCGGTATGTTATTAGCAGCCATTAGGTTTAGACATTTTTTTTTATGTAATGGTTTTAATTGCAGAAGAAACAACAACAACAACAACAACAGAGACAACCACCACTGAGTCTACCACCAGTCCCACGACTGGTGAGTGATACCTTCTCCAGTACTTGTTAACAGTCATTTTAAAGGACGGACAACAATGTCCAAAGTATGTCCAGCTTGTGCTGGACGTACAAATTAGAACCACAAAGAGTTCAACCACATACAAATGTTACTGCTGAATGCCTTGTTGATTATAAATTTGCAGTGGCTTTTGTTGTAGTTATTCCACAACTTCTTTTAATTTATGTAATATATGCTGATTTTGTTACTACTCTCCCAAATTCTTCAAGTTGAATATAAAGGACATGTATGCATTTGTTTACAGAAGAAACAACAACACCAACAACAACAACAGCCACGACCACAACAGAAACAACTCCCACGGTGCCACCAAGCACCACCACCACCTACACAACAGGTGAGTGATCACCTCTGTCAGTAGGTTATTACCAGCCGTAACGTTCAGTCATTCGATTTCAACTTCTGCTTGCCCTCACTTGAATCATTCTTCAAGTTGCATGTAATGCTTTTATTTGCAGAAAAAACAACAACAACACCAGGGCTACCCACAACCACGTCTACCACCAGCCCCACAACTGGTGAGTAATGCATTTTATTAATCATTTTAACACAAATATGCTCAAATACAGTACCACTCGCAGGTTGTGACAATGTTGATCACTCTTGCCTTGTGTGGCACAATTTTACATCAGCAGCTCATGGGATGTAATTGAATTTCAAAGTCTTGAGATTCAAACTAAAATGGTGCTTTAATGCAATGCAAAGGAACGACAGTAATGCCCAAAATATGTGCTGGAGTTGAAACACATACAAATATTACTGCTGAATGTAGTATGGATTGTATATTTGCAGTGACTATGTTGAAATATTATTCCACAACTTCTTTTAATTTGTGCAATATATGTTCATTTTGTTGTTCCTCTCTCAAATGTGTAATTCTTCAAGTTGAATGTAAAGGCCGTGTTTGTATGTGTTTACAGAAAAAACTATAACAACAGTGATGACAACAACAGAATCTACCACCAGTCCCACAACTGGTGAGTGATAACTACTCTCAATGTAAACCCATGGGTTTTTCTATCACAGCTAAGCTCATAAACATTATTTTCAGTTGCACTCCTTTTCCCTTCCTTTCTTCAATTTCACTTCATCCATAACAGGTGAGTGATCACCTCTGTCAGTATATACTCACTGGCTGTTGGGTTTGGTTTGTTCAATTAAAACTTCATCTCATCTTCAGTAAAAGTCTAATAATTTGACCTTTCCACTACAATTTCCAATAACAAGCTTTGTTCTAAATATTGAATGAAGGGTCCTGAAATTTATTTCTGCAGACAATTATTAGAATCATCTTCTTTAAATGATGGCTACTATGATGATCAGCCAGCCTGTGTGAGTCTCATTAAGGCATCTCTCATGGGTAATTAAACTATGTAATTCATAATAAAAGTGCAATGGTAGGTTTTTTGGTGATTGCCATAAATAAGTGGGTACACAATGCTAAAATGCATTGAGGTTTTGCAAGAGAAGAAAATATTTTTTCCATGTCTAAATTGTTTTCACATTTCTCAATAATTTCTCAGCATTACACTTGAAAATTCCAAGTGATCATCAGTATGTTAAATGCAGTTAACACAAAATTATGTTCTTTTGAAAGTCGAGTTTACTTGTGATACAGATAAATCGCCCTGCACATTATATTGCTGAATGGAGTCTGGTTATAATTTTGAAGCCATTTGCTGAAAATATTTTTTTCACAATCATTTATCGGGTTAATTTGCCTTTCTTCAAGTTGAATGTAAAGGACATGTATGCATTTGTTTACAGAAGAAACTACACCCCATGAAGAATGTTTCTGTGATTCAGATCCACCAAGAAGGGTAATTGTTTCACCCAATTGGGCAGATTTGATGTGGTCGTAAATTTGTACTGGATACTTTACCTTTAAAATGTTGCCTTTAATTTACCTAATATCTTATTGTAGTTATCAGAATAAATTGCAATTTTTAACGGCAATGTCTCGGCTTTGCTTTGGGCTTAATGACATAGTTTATATCCTCAACATTCTATTGAACTCTGAGCTGAATTTCTAACCGTATGTCTTCATGTCAAGCACTACCTTCCGAAACTAATAACATTACACATCTCTTCACCTGTTTCACTATGTTGCCGCCAAACCTTTCATACACTCTTCTGCTTCTCCAGAGTTGACTCTTCCATTATTTATCCACTTGGCCTAGCTCCATCCTTCTGCTTCTAATATCCGAGCCTATGCCACTTTGGATTTATCCAACACCTTTATGTAGTTTTTCCTACATTGTCCACCAATGTCTCAGTCTTAAAATTCTCACCCTCCCTGCCTCATCCCTCCATAATCTTAACCAGCACTGAAGGTATTCAAAAACTCTGATCTCTCATTATTGGCGGCTGGATTTTCAGCCATCTAATAAACAGTATTTTGTTTTTCCAAACATTCCATCACAATAAGAGGCTTCTATGGTTCAGAGAAACCAACACGTGATGCCCTTTCATATTCAAATGGTTTAGTTGGAAACTAATGCAGCCAAGCCACCCCAAAATATGCTTTTTCATTTGCAGTAACATGCATAATTCAAACAACATGACAAATGTGTAACCTTTTGATGTATACATTTTTTGTCATCCTTCCTTAGTGCAATGAAACATGGAAAGAGAACTGTGCAACCCTTACTTGTGTTAAAGATGAAATGTTCAAAATTGAACATGTTGCCTGTGAATTACCCATGAAACCAAAATGTTCCAATGGATTAAACCCTATCAGAGTTGAAACTCAAGATGGTTGCTGTTCAAAGTGGGATTGTGAATGTAAGTCTTTTAATTGATTAAGATTCATCTTTCTTTTGCCAGTGGAAAAGTAATTGTCTTCATTTTTGTTTTTATTATACATGAATCTAAACGGATTTTTTTTTTTAGATGATTGTCAGATATGGGGAGGACGACATTATCGTACCTTTGATGGGATATTCTATAACTTCTTTGAAAATTGTACACATATTCTCGTGCAAGAAATTATCCCAAAATACAATTTTACTGTGATACTCGATAATTATTACTGCACATCATCAGCGCCTAAATCCTGTCAACAAACATTAATTATCCATTACCAAGGAAATGTCATATATTTAACAACCGGACATCAACCCAGTGTAAGTAATGTCTTCATATATATTAATGCATAGTTGTATGTCAGTTTCACAAACCCTTTTCCATACTGGCAGTCATTCTCACATTTCAATGTATCTTTTTTTCCTTTGCTATGTGATATTTAATAATATTTGGCTCTAAATGTTTCCTCACATGTTAGATACACGTGAAAAAAAAAACATTTCCTGTTGTTTCCAATTTTATTCTTTGCTACACTCCCAGGAGAGCAATAATATTTTACAGTGTCATTGGTAAATCAAGACAAAACTACAGATAGTGTCAATGTTAAACTAAAACAGAAAGTGCTGAGCAGGTTAAGCTGCTTGGCTTCTAAACAAGACGATAAAGAGTTGTCAGGATGGCTGTGGGAGTCAGACAAAGCGTAGTTGAGAAATGGCACAAGGTAGATCTCTGAACTACTCTTTGTCTCACCTTAAAGGTATATTGTAAGTACCTTGTAAGCGCTGTATTCCATTCTCCTAGTTCGTCCGTCTTAATCATATTTGAACACTTCCACACATCTGCCTGTAAAATGTCTTCTTTCTTTCTAACCTTGTATTTGCATTAAAAAAGACATTCCGTACAGTCACCTCAAAAATGTCTTCTCTCTTTCTTAATCACTATTTCTTCTCTACCAATGTTAATGAATTTCTTGACTGCTCCTCATCTATTTCCTGTACCTCTGCTCCCCCGAGACAGAACAAGGATGGTGTTAGTCAAAAATGCTGGAGAACCTCAGCGGGTGAGGCAGCATCTATGCAATGAAGGAAATAGACAACGTTTTGGTTCGAAACCCTTCTTCAAACTGATGTGAGGGTGGAGGGAATGAGGTGGGGGGGGGGGGGGGGGGGGGGAAGAAGAAAGGAAGAGGCGGAGCCAGTGGGTTTAGAAGGGGAGGAGAAAGTAAGGACTACCTGAAATTAGAGAAGTAAATGTTTATACCGCTGGGGTGAAAACTGCTCAAGCAAAATATGAGGTGCTACTCCTCAAATTTACGGTGGTCCTCACTCTGGCCATGGAGGAGGCCCAGGACAGAAAGGTCGGATTCGGAATGGGAGGGGGGGGTTGAAGTGCTGAGCCACCGGGAGATCAGGTTGGTGTTAGTCTGTTCCTGACATTCC
Source organism: Raja brachyura (assembly GCA_963514005.1). The sequence goes on from OY740799.1 coordinate 33,278,082, forward strand.
AGCCCCCCCCAGTCTCCACATTCAACAGATAATTCTCTACAATTAATGTTACGTTGAAAGAGATTCCACCACCAGACACATCTTCTCCTTTCCTCCCCTTTCAGCATTTGCAGGAACCATTCCTTTTGTGACTCCCTGATCCACTATTCTGCTCCCCTCCCTCCAGCCAGCCAATTCATTATTGAATTTCCTCTCTCGACCATAGGTGATGCAACGCTCGTCGTTTTGATTTTTATCCTCCTTGTGTTTTATTTTACTAAATTTATTGAGAAAACTGATAATCTTTAATTTATTCAAGGTTATTGTAATTTAGTACCACTTGGAAGATTAAATATCACTTTTCACACCAATTTAGTATACTCTTGACCCAACATTTTCAGAATAAATCGATTGCAGATTCATCATTCTGGCAAAGAGCATCCAGTCCACATTTTATGGGCAATTTCTGATATTTATTCTGTATTTACACGTCCACGAGATTATCTTTCAGTCCATATTCCCACCTTCATTACATTTACACTATATCTATCTTGTTCTTCAACCTCTCCTGACTCCATCTGACAAGCATTTGAAGTTCAATAATTCCTGGACTCAATCGAGCTGTGAGTGTTTAAGAAAAAACTGAAGATACTGGAAAAATCGAAGGGAGACAAAAATGCTGGAGAAACTCAGCGGGTGAGGTAGCATCTATGGAGAGAAGGAATAGGTGACATTTCAGGTCAAGACCCTTTGTCAACCCTCTGGGATTCAATATCATTAACCAGTGAATTATATGCTGTGTCAGATATATGATCCCTGGTCCCTATTGATTTTAATGATATTCAGGTTCAGCAGATGAGGAGGCAATGGGAGGCTTGGTAATTATTTTTTCTTTGAGTTAATCTTTATTTTTGTGATTGTTTCTGTTTTTGAAGAATTTATTTTTCACTTAATTTTCTTATTTAATTATTTTCTTCAATTTTCATGATGATAGAGACCCTTAAAACCTTAATATCAATGGGAGATTTTACATGAGGGGATGCTACTTCCACAGCATTTCCTTTTTTCAATTCTATCAGAAGCATTCAATGGCTGGGATCTTCAGACTACATTGCAACAGCCCAATCACCATCCATTCAACAGACTTCAGGATGCTGAAGGTCATTCAGACTGACCTATGTAAATGCAGGTGGAATGTGTAGGAACGAACTGCAGATGCTAGTTTACACCAAAGTTAGACACAAAAAGCCGGAGTAACTCAGCGGGTCAGGTAGCACCTCTGGAGAAAAGGAATATGTGCCGTTTTTGGGTCTAAACCCTTCAGACTGAGAGTCAGGGGAGAGGAAAACGAGAGAGATAAAAAGGTAAATAGAACAAATGAATGGAAGATATGCAAAAGGTCAAATCGAAGCCAGCAACGATGATCAAGGAAAGGTGCAGTTCTGAAATTCTGAATTTCCTTCGACCCTGAAGTGCATGGAAGCTGACATTTTGGAGATTTCACCTATTACACATTGTGAACAGGAATAGTTTCACCAATTTTTGGGTGCGCCCTTTTTAACAAATTTGACAGCAGCATTTAAATCAGCAGTTAAAACTCAAATAAACTTTTTTTTTTGCTTCAGGAACAGGAACTGAAACTTACTCAGCCTCTGTAGAAGTTGTAACAATGGCATTTTCCTGAAGAATGCCACTGATTATTGTTTTAATTGATATTTAATGAGTATTATTTAACAATATGTTTCTCACAAATGAAGTCTCAACAATCTTCCATCAATTATCAACAGATTACATTCAATGGAATAGCTGAGAGCTTTCCATATAATGCTGAAGGAATTTACATTTCAAAGATGGGTGTCAATGTACGTGTTCGTATTCCTTACATTCAAACCACTATTACTTGTCACAAACATGCCATCAAGATTCAAGTACCGGAGCAATACTTCCGAGATAATACACAAGGACAATGCGGTATGAGATATGTTATTGTTTATACACAATGCTAAGATACATAGCCATATCATACAATTGTGTTTTAATAAGTTTGTGCTGTTTGTTTGTAGCTTACTCCAACTAAGGGCAGGTACGGGGTGCATTAAATCTGTGGATTAAAGTCTGAATATTTTTCTTGCAATTACATTTAACACAACTAATATGACCAGTAATGTACGCATCTCATCCCGCACATCACTTGTTTGCCCTTCTGACCTCAGGAAAGTATTACAGGTCCATCAAATCACACACAACAAGATTAACAAACAGTTTCTACCCCAAGACCATCACCACTCCGAACTCTGCACTGAACACACAGCCCCTATAGCCAAGATGTTGTACTGATACAACACTATACTGTGAAATATTGCACATTATGACTTGACGTTTTCTTGCCGTTTTTGTTATTCGTTATTATTTATCGTTGGAGCTGAAGTTTTCTTCTATGTATTTACAATGACAAAGTGTATTATTATGATTATTATTATTTAACATGGGGTAACCTATAGTTCACGCCATTAAACTACTTCTTTACATATTTACTTATATTTTTATAGAAAGTGAATATCCTAAAATATTGGGTGCATGTTTAACCTATTAAAGGCCTTTCCCACTTAGGCTTTTTTTTAGGCGACTATGCTATCGCCGTATGGTTGCCGGGGTGGCACTTGTATGGTCGTGAGTAGTCTCAAAGAGTCGTAGCGTCCTTCTGGTCACCGCTCGATTTTCAACGTTCAAAAAATTTGTAAGACTGTCGGCAACAGTGGGTTGACGCCAATGAGCATAGCTTGACTTCTCCTGATGTAGTTGCTGTCGTAGGTTGTCGGCAGGTGACGTAGGTTGTCGCCCGCGCTGACTTCGGTGAATTCCATTGGGGACTACCTATGTCATCCTCCGCCAACCAGCGACAGGTACCGGCGACTGAATTGCCTTCAGTTGTCGCTACAGAGTTGTAGCTTGTCGTCCTAATGGGTTGTCAGTTTTGGTGGCTTGCCGTGGCTTGACATAGACTAGGTGGTAGGTTGTTGTAGCTTGTCGTAGATATTGTCATGGGGGGGGTCCAGTCGCCGGATTTTCAGCGACCTACTACGACTATGACAGTCGCCGGCAGTCGCCTAAAATGTCGCCTAAGCGGGACAGGTCCTTTAAGCTTTTATAAAAATCAATTAAACAATAAATTGTATTGTTCTGAAATATTATTTTCTTGCTTATCGAAAATGTTCCTGCGTCATAGGTTCTCTATCCAGAAATATGAATGATGACTGTATGAGAAGAAATGGAAAAGCAGAGCCTCTTAACTGCTGCCACAAAACTGCATTTGACTGGAAGATTGATGACCCAAATAAACCAGAGTGCAGTGCAGCTCCTACAAATGTGCCCTGTGCCCCACCTTCTCCTCCTCCATCATGTGAAAATGCAACTGTGTGTGATGTCCTGAAAGGAAAGTATGTACTATTTAATTTTATTTCTTTAAAATGATATAATAAATTCAATTGATGACTTTATTGAACGTTAATGTTGCTGAAAATTCTGAACATAAAACATTGTAAAAGGATGAAAGGTCAGGGAGCATCTGTCACCCTTAATATTGTTTTTCCATTATATTTTCTTAATGATGTGAGTTAATATATCATAACAAGGATTACAGAGATAGCTTCAGTATTTAATTAATTTTGTGTTATGGGATCATTTATATACACCTCAGAGAGCGAATGGGACACAATTTAAAATCTAATTTGTTCTGCGCTGGAATGGAAACTGATTTTTGAAATTAAGCTTCTGAGATTGGTCATCAATTCAGATTCTGTCAGGAGTTACACCAGTTGCGACATGCCTGATGTCTTTGAAAATTAATCGGTCTCTAAGTGCCTTCAATGGAATACTGAGTACGTTTTGGTATTTGGATTAGTTTCCTCTGCCCTCAAAGTCCCTGTGCCTGTCAATATTGTTAACATGCACTGACCTGAGTCATAGCACTGGGGAGCAGGTGATACCTAGAATGCAGTCAATGGCCCTGGTCCTGTATATAGTGGAGTGGAGACTTCCTCAGCAATTTATATACCTCTCATGCTCTGAGATTGTTTAAAGGTTAGCTCTTGAACTCCGCAGTTCCTAAGTACAGAATTAAAAATATCAGTGGTGAATCTAATGTGGGCTTGACGAAGTATTGTTCCAATAAAAAATTATCCCCCCCCTCCCCCCCCCCCCCCCTCCTCAATTCCACTTCAGCACACATGATGTGGTTTGAATCATGTTCCTGTTGTGGGACTGCTCTTGGCTTCATTGATAGCCTGTTAATACTTCAAAATGACCTTGGAAACCATTAACACAAACATTGAGCATTATTTTGAGTGCATTAATGTCTTTGCTAAATATTTTAGCACAGAAGTTGATTTTTAAAAGACCACATGGTTCACTGTTGTCCAAGGCTATTTGCACCAAATTTACGGTGGTCACTGATTAAATAGCAACATTGAACTGGCAAATTATCCGATCATGATCAAGATTATTTCAGGATTCAGTATTTTTTATTATTGGGGGATTTGCACTTGCATTACTGGGAAAATGCACACCAGATATAGGTTAGGGGTGGGCATGGGAATAAATGCATTACTGTCATAGATGTGAAAAATACAGAACATTTTGATTAACATTTTGGTAACTAGTATTTCTGGAAATCTTGCCCATTATACAGTATATACAATTAATAAGCATTCTCCCCTTTAACAAGTATTAGTCAAAAACAACAGAGAAAGGAGTTTCTTATGTTTGTTATATGCGTTGTAATTTTATTGTTGCAATTAATGTTAACCTTTCTTAGATGTGAAATCATTTTGGGTTTTACTAAATTGTAGGACTAAATACTTTATGTTCCAATTCTACAGTTCATTCAGTGGTTGCAGAAACAATAAGTATTTCGACTTCTACAACCAGGCATGTCAGTACGACAACTGCGGGGCAAATTCCACAGAAGCTGATTGTTCCAGTGGTGAAGATGGTAGTTGTGAGTCACGTCCAGGTTCAGATTCAGGTCCAAATTCAAATTCCGGATCGGGGCAAGGTTCAAGTCCAGGTTCAAATTCCGGATCGGGGCCAGGTTCACGTCCAGGTTCAAATTCCGGATCGGGGCCAGGTTCACGTCCAGGTTCAAATTCCGGATCGGGGCCAGGTTCACGTCCAGGTTCAAATTCCGGATCAGGGCAAGGTTCAAGTCCAGGTTCAAATTCCGGATCAGGTGCAGGTTCACATTCCGGTTCTGAAGAAAATGGTTGCTCCAGCCTTGAAGGTGGCAACTGTGGGTCGAATCCCAGAAGACCTGACTGTTCCAGCTTGGAAGCAGCTGCCCAAATGTGCAATAGAGCGGGATGGTGTGTCGACTGGAGATCATCTGCAAATGGATTATGTGGTGAGTATTGTGAAGCAATAGTCAGGGGAATCATAGGGTAGACAATCAGAATATTTTTTTCCCAGGATGGAAATACCAAATACTAGAGGGATAATGTTTAAAAGAAATGTGTCGAGCAAGTTGTTTACACCATGTGCAGTAAGTGCCTAATATGCACTGCTGATGGTGAAGCCAGCTACAATAATAAACTGGGACATATGATAATAAAACACTCTTGACTCTTACCTGTCTTGCTCTATCAGGAACATGCATGTCTTGAACTCTATCACACTTTTAAAAGCATCCCAATTTCTGGATGTCCCTTTGCCTGCTTACAATCTACTCCAATTAACTTTTGTAATTACTATCCCTGAAGGGGCTGTCCCACTTGTGCGACCTAATCCGCGAGTTCAGACCAGTTTGCCCTCGACTCATACTCGCAGCATGGTCGACATGAGGTCTTTGTAACTCTCCTTCATGCTCAAGAGTAGTCCCCGTCAACATGCTGAAAAATGCCCGCGAGTAAAAAAAGGTTGCATGGAAAAAAATCGATACTTTTTTACTCGTAGATTTAGTCGTAGTCGGTCGGCATGTTAGTCGTAGGTAATCGAGGGTAGTCAAAGGTAATCGAAGGTAGTCGTAGATAGTCTTCATCGTGGTCGAAGGAGGTCGTCTTAACTCTCCACTATTCTGTGTCCAATTTTCCCGAAGTTAGTCGTAGCTAGTCGTCGCTAGTCGAAGCTAGTCTTTAACATAGTCAAAGGAGGTCGAAGGAGGTCTTCTACCTAGTCGAAGGAGTTCTTCGACATGACATTTTTTAAAACTCTTCTAAACTCGCCAGTTAGGTCGCCCAAGTGGGACAGCCCCTTAACTTAAACTTTGGTGTGAAAATCTAGGAATTAAGAAACTTGAGGCTTGTATGTTCAACTGTGCTTTTGAAATTTGTTACCTTTAACATGAATGGAACAAATATGCAAAGATTAATACAAGTGTATACATATTGTTGAGCAAAGTTGAATCTCTTCTGGCTTTTCTTCAACTGGAAGTAGTGGTTTTATAGATATTTTAAATGTCTCTTTATTTGATATTTTATGTTAATTCTATTTTAAGACTACATTTGTCCGGATGGTTTCATCTACAAAGCCTGTTCCAGACGTGATCACAATTATTGTAAGAACAAGTAAGTATTTTATGATAGACTTCATATTTTCAAAATCTCTCTAATGTCTTTCATGCCAAATTTCAATATTGATATGAAACTATAATTTAGTAAATCATTTCACATAATTATCTTTGTTGCAGTATGATGATAGTTGGAGAACATTTTGATGAGCCTGCTGAAGGTTGCTTTTGTCCGGAGGGAATGATGCTATCTGAAGATAGGACCCAATGTGTTCCTTCATGCACAAGTAAGTTCTGTTTCCAAGTAAACATACAAATATTTATGAATCACATTTAAAATACAGTAATATCTTGTTTAGCATTACCCTCATCACTATAAGCACTTTTCCATTTTGGAGCCTTTTTTTTCCAAAAAAAAAGAATAAAATCAATAAAGGGCCTGTCCCACAGTACGAGGTAATTCAAGAGCTCTCCCGAGTTTAAAAAAAAATCTTTAACTCGTGGGAAGTACGTAGAATGTACATAGCGGCTACGTCGGAGCTTGTGGATGTCTCGTAGCAGCTCGCAATGCTAACGGCAGGTACTTGGGAAACGCGAGCACTCGTGAAGTTTTTTCAGCACTGTGAAAAATGTCCACGAGAGTCCCGAGTACCTACGAACAGCAATTACTGTAATTCGCCAAGTTCGAATCAGGGGAAACTCGGGAGAACTCTTGAATTACCACGTACAGTGGGACAGGCCCTTGACAGTGGTCAAAATTTGCAAGTTCGAACAGCCTGCCAAGAGTGTCAATTTTTCTTTACATTCACGTAACCAATCAGAACACACCACACGTGCGCTCACATCCGGACAGCTGCTACCTCCTAGTCCTCAGTCAAGTCATGCTCTGATGCAACTACATTGTGCACTCATTCTGGCTGTCTTGTTATAATTCGTTATATTATCTACACAATTTTTACTTATAATGACTGGAAAACGGCCTGCAATTTCAAGTGCTGAACTGCATCTGTGGAAAAGCAGCACATTGGATGTAAAACTGTAGGTGTTAAGGCAATTGGAAGCTGGTGCGCATCAGATGAAAGTGGGTAAATCTATTAACTTGGCTACATCAATGATTCAAACCATTATTTTTTAAAAAGTAGAGAAGATAAAAGCTTGTGCCATGACAACCTCAGCGAAGGTGACTTTTTCCAGGAGCAATATTTTGGAGAAAATGGGAGAGATGTTTTGCATTTGCAATCACAATGCCACATGCCATTAAGCCAATTTATCATCATGGAAAAAGCAAGGAGCATCTTCAGACACCAACAAGGAGAAAGTGATAGCCCCAAAACATTCACAGTTAGTAGGGATTGGTTTGATTAGTTCAAACAATGCTATGACCTGCTCAGCATCTGTATCTCAGGTGAAGTTGCAAGGGTGCAGTCGTGCAGTCAGCCAAATAATTTCCCCAGAATCTCCAAGCAATCATTGAACATAGCAACTACCCTCCCCAGCTTGTCTTCAATGTTGATGAAATAGGCTTTTCTGAAAAAGAATGTCATCCAGCACTTTTATTTTCTGAAAAGAAACTTTCTTGTGGGTTCAAGGCTGGAAAAGACAGCTTAAAACTCTCACTCAGCAGTAACACTTCAGGAGACTTCAACCTGAAGCCGCTGATTCGTTTATCACTCAGAAATATCATGAATAATGTGAGGATTATCAAAAATGTTTCTGCCTGTGACTTGGATATCAAACAAGGCGGCCTGAGTGACAATATATACCGTCACACATGTGTGGTTTATGTCAGACTTTTGCCAAATAATGTGAAGAAAGTAGCCTTGAACCTAAAGCATCGTTGGTGATCGATAATGGCCCAGGCCACTTAGAGAATCTTGAGTCTTCAGACCTGCATTCTTGTAGAGAAAGTTTATCTTCCATTGCACACAACTTCCTGACTCCTAGTAAAGATACATTTCTATATTATTTGTCTTTATTCTTTACTACTATTCTTTATTATTATCCATATTCTTCATATACAGTATAATATACAGGACTGTGTATGTCTGAGATTAAAAATAACTTACAAAGATCACATCCTCATTTATGGTATAATGACCCCATATTGAGCGCAGTTTCATTTAACATTCAATTTTCTTGGAATGTATCTAGATTGCAATTTGAGGTATTACCGTAGTAAAAATTAACTGCTTGCGAATTTAATTCAGAATTAATTATTGCTACGTTTTTTCTACAGGATGTAAAGACAATTCAGGAAATTTAAGACATGTGAGTACTAGAACATTTTTCAATGCTTCATTGGAATCTATATTTCTATGCAAATTTGTTTCTTGTAATTAGAATTTCCTATGAACATTAAGACAGAAATTCCCTAGTTGGAGAGGTATCCTATTTTAAAATTACAGTGCATTAATATCATTCTAATGAATTCTGTTTCGGGCGTTTATTGGTCTGGGCGATATAATTAAATCCTGAACAATGAAACTGTAAAGTTTTATATCAGAAAATAGTACAACTACTCTAATGCAATTGTTTAAGGCTAACAGAATAGAAAAAGGCTGTTTGGATCATCATGTATGTGACTCTCCAATTAGACCCCTGTACTGTTATTCCTCAGTAATTCTGCATTTTATATATATTTCTCTTTGAAAGTTACTATTAAATCTGTATAAATTGCACTTTGAAGTGGTACATTCTGCACTCAAATAAGTTAATGGTTTGAATAATTATATTTGTTTCTTTCTTCTAATGCCAATGATCTGAAATGTCTCACCTCTGATTAATGCCCTTCCTGCCATTGCTAATCAAGTTTTATTTTCCTTAGATACTCTCAAATATTTTTACTTTTTATTGGCATTAATTATACTGTCACTTTCCTATTAATACACCGTAGATTCAGTTATGGATGTCAACAATTCCTAATCTGATTCCAGAATAAACTAAAATCATACAGTGGGAAGTTTCAAACTTTTTCCATCATCCAACTATTTCATTTTGAAGCTCTCTAGTTGTGTTCCTCCATATTGTTTACCTGCATCAAACCTTGTTGTGTGTTTTCTTTGCTTGCATTATGTCGCTTTTTTTCCAGTATAATGTTCTGAGGATGCACTTAATGTTGATGCCTCAAGTAACATAGTTGTACAGCAATGAAAGAAGCTCTTCAGCCCAACATGTCTATGTTTGGCCCATATCCTTTTAAACTTTTCCAAGTTCTTCCTCTGATAACTTGTTCCCATATGCTCACCATCCTTATTAAATAAATGTACCCTCGGGTTCCTTTTAAATCTCTGCCCTCTCACTTGAAGCATGTCCTCTAGTTCGTGATTCCCCAACCCTGAGAAAAAGACTCTGAATTCACCCTATCTACTCCACTCATGGTTTTATACACCACTATAAGACCACCCTCAGCCAACTACACTCCAAGGGATTAAGCCTGACCTTGCCCAAACTCTCCCTATAGCTGGGTTATCAAGTGACATCTTCACAAACCTTGTCCGCACACTTGTCAGCACAATGGCATCTTTACTATAGTGGGGTGACCAAAACTAAACATAATACTCTAAGTGTGGCCTCACCAATGTCTCGTACAACAGTAAAAGCTTGTTTACTCAATTCCCTGAGTGATAAAGGACAGCTTGTCAAAAGCATTCTTAACCTATCCACCTGCAATGCCACTTTCAGGGAAATATGAATACTGGAATATCTCACAGCTCTATCGTTCACTGTGAAGACCGTGCCCAGGTTTGACTTCCCAAAGTGCAACAGCTAACACTTACATGAATTCCACTTCATTCACCATTTCTTGGCCCAGCTGATCAAAACCCCACTGTGATATTTGATAACCATCTTCACAGTCTACAATACTGCCTATTTTGGTGTAATTTACAAACTTACCATCATGCCATATATATTGATCCAAATTGTCGACATAGATGTCAAATAGCAGGGGTCCAGCACCGATCCCTGACGCACACCACAAGTCATAGGCCTTTCGTGTAAAATACAACCTTCCTCCCCGATCTTCAACTTCCTACCATGAAACTAGTTCTATATCCAGCTAGCAAATTCTCTCTGAATCCCATGCGATCTAGCCAACCAGAGCAGCTACCATGTGGAACCGTATAAAAGACCTAGCTGAAGTGTATATAGGTAATGTAAACACCCCTGTCCTTCTCAACTTTCTCGGTTGCTTAGTCAAGAAACTCAATAACATTCTTGAGATAAGATTTTACATAAACAAAAACCATGCATACTATCTGTAATCAATCCCTGTTCTTCCAAAAGCATGTCATTCGTGTATATTATCTTTCAGAATCCTCTCTAGTTACTTTCTACACAGGATTTAACATACTAGTCTATACCTCGTAGGTTTTTCATTGCATCCCATCTTAAATAGAGGCTCTACATTAGCCACCTTCCAGTCTTCCGACACATCATCTGTGTCTTTTGGTGATTCATATATCTCACCCAGGTCTCCTGCAATTTCTTCTCTAGCTTCCCATAGTGTTCTTGGATATATATGATCAGGTTCGGGAGATTTATCTACCTTAATATGTCATAGGACTTCCAGTATTTCCGTGGCTGTAATATGGACTGTCCTCAACAAATCTCCATTAACTTTCCCAAGTTCCTTAATCTTATTGTCCTTCTCCATGATAAAAACTGAGGAGAAACATTAATTGAGGTCCTTGATCATCTCCTGCAGTTCCGCGCATAACTGACTGCTTGGGTTTCTGAGAGACCCTCTTCTGTTTCTATTTACCTTTTTCCCCCTAATATACTTAAAAATCTCATTGAATGCTCCTAAATCTAATCTGCCTTAGCTATCTCATGCCTCCTTTTTGTCTTTCTGATTTATTTCTTATGTTCCTCAATCTCCTGTACTTCTTCAGGGATTGAGTTGAACCCCGTGCCCTCTACCTGACCCATGCCTCGCCTCCTTTTTCCTGTTCATAGCTTCAATTTATCTTGTCATCCAGGTTTCCTTACTTATACCTGTCTTCCTCTTTACTCTCATGGGAACATCTTTACTTTGAATTTTCACTCTCATTCTTTTAAAAGTATCCACTTTTCTGAACATCCCTTTGCCTGCAAAAAAGCCTACTCCAATCAACTTTTTCAAGCTCATGTTTAATAACATCTAAGTTGGCCTTGCCCCAATGTAGAACCTTATATTACGGACCAGCCCTATTCTTATCCATAATTATTTAAAAACTAATAGAACTGTGGTTGCTGGTCAAAAAAGGCCCGGCCACTTCAGTGTCAATGTACCAATTGCTTTTGACATTGTGTAATCACATTTGAAAGTACCAATAAAGATTATGGTTAGATTCCTGATTAAGCCTATAATAGTTCTAGAAAGGAAAAAATAAATCGATGAGAATTTGTATTACCAATATTATTCAGCAAATTTATTTTGTGAGTCCACATACTGGTAATAAATACATGGAAAACAGGTGCTGACTTGACTACAATAATGTTCAGTGCGTGAATTGCCTGTGACGCTCTTGTGCTGAATCTCCAACGAGTATGAAAGTAGTGAGTTTGATCTTTTGAGGTCAAATGAGGTATTCATTATGGATGAAAACCAATATAAACCGCAGTGGCTGGATATCTGAAATAAAACAAGAAATGCTGGAAACACTTAGCGGGTTAAAGTGAAAAAAGGTTAACATTTCAGGTTGAAAATCCTATGTCAGAACTGTGCATGCCCTTCTCAGACAGCTTGATCACATTACATTAGGCATTTCCCTCCAATGGATAGTTTCAAGAGAGGGAAAAAAAAAATCCAGATTATATTTTGTTTCGTCAATACACTGAAGCAGTAAAGCATGCCATTATTTCTGACTTGCTCAGTTACTCCAGTACTTTGTGTCTGAAGCATGATTCTTCTTTTCCCAACTAAATACCAATTGTAATGATCCAATGCTGCATCATTTGATGTTAGCTATCTCAAAATGGATCCTTCTGGATTACAACTGGATTACAATTTACATAAGCAACTGGATCATCTTGAGAGAAATTTCTAACACTATGCGATTTTATAAATGTTTGGTGAATATTTATATTTTTTTCTTACAGGAAGGTGAACATTGGTCCCATCCCAATAATACATGTATTCACTTCAGCTGTACACAAGGTGTGGTAGTAATGAACAAAATAACATGTTCATCTCGCCCAAGCTGTGATGAGGTTTGTACAATACACTATTTGATTTGTACTAAATTCCTCATGTTCATAACACTGGTGTGTTTAAATTGGTTTTTTTTTAAACTGAAAATATCTTAACAAAATCAGATATTGCTTGAAACACTCAGCAAGTCAGGCAGCATCTGTGGAAAGGGAAATAGAAGTAACATTTCAGTTCAAAGACCCTTTGTCGGACAAAGGATTCTGACAAAGTCTTCAATCTGAAAGATTAACTATTGATCTCTCCATTGATGCTGCCTGACCTGCTGAGTGTTTCCACAGCTTTGTTTTTGTCATTGATGTATTTATCAGTTTTGCTATAATTCTTGTTTTTGCAAAGAATTGACCAATGGATGGTAAACCTAAAAGTACAGCAAAATGAGAAACAAATTTAAATTAATGGGAAAGATTCTACATCAATAGAAACTTAAAAATACAATCTCTTAACATTGTGAGTATTTTGTGGGTCAGAGGATTAACAGAGTATCCTTTCAAGATACAGCTGCTGCAGAAGGTATTATTCCACCAGTTCATCTGAGTAACCAAGATTTTAATTTAGCTCCGATAACTGAGATGAAGGGTGGCTTTTGTTTGTTACAAAGGTTATTCGTAAAAAAAAAAGCAGGTGCTAATCTCATTAGTTTCTCGTATGTTGGGAACAAATTACAAATTGACGCTAAAGCGGCTATCATGTCAGTGATGTCAGGGTAAAAAACTCCAATGCAATGATTTAGTTTCGATTAAATTGAAAGGTACAGCATAGAAACCTGTCCTTTGGCCCACCATCGATCATTTGTTAACTAGCAATGTTACAAAATTTTGAGATTTTAAAAATCAAGTCTGCAATTTATCCAATCAGATAAAGCATAAAAAGAAGTTTAATTTGACACCTAATTCACTTTCATATCTTTAGTATTAAGAAAGTTATGACCATTTTCATACTCGGAAATTAGCATCTTGTTCCCCATTGTCTTTCAATTGACTTAACTCAAAAGCTGTGATCTGGAACAGTTAAAAGCCCATAACTTTATTAAAATTTAAGAGAACTCAATGAAATTTTCAGTTATTATAGATTGAAGCATTCTGAAACAAATATGAAACAATCTTACTTGGATGACCTGAAATTAAAGCATATAATTAGTTAGTTATCTAATTGTAGCTCATTACAAAATTCAATTAGATCTAAACATCTATCCATTTCTTAAGAAAATATAAACTTTTTTTACAATGCCTAAGTGTACAAATAACAATCACACAATAATCCACAATATAACATAATTTTTAAATCTCATTTTCATGAATTTATAGGCCAAATGGAAGGAATTTAGTGTTTAATGCCTGCAAATTAATGGCCATTTAAATCAACTAGCGAGTGGGTTTTAGTGGAATGCGGTGGATTAGAACGTTGCGGTTTGCGGTGAAGTCAGTATGAAAAATACAGCCGGTTCATACATTTTTTTGTCCCCTTTTCGCAACATGAAAATGTTATTAAATCCTTCCTAAAAACCAAGTTTTAATGTAAAAATAAACTGTGTAGCTTCTTTTATCGCCTACCTTAGGTCCGTTCTGCTGTCACCATTCAGAGCTTTAGAAGATTATTTTAAAACTAATTAATAAATAATCTAGCGTAGTTTAAAAATATCTTTATGAATGAAATGTCGGAGCGATTTCTCTTTGGCGATGAAATCGCCCGACATGGATTGATTTGGACTGCCGAGAAAAAATCGGCATTTTAAACACACTCCCCTCTGAACGTCGCCAAAGTCGCGCACACGGGGAGTGGCAGAACTGCAGCACTGCTAAAGGTAGGTATTGTAACATACCTATCTTAACACGAGTTCAATGTTATCCCACTTTTACAACCGTTCCATACAAACTAAGGACAATTTACGTACGCCAATTAACCTACAAATTCACGCATCTTTGGGATGTGGCAGGAAACCAGAGCATACAGAGGAAACCCACACAGTCAGAGGGAGAATGTGTAAACCACACAGACAGCACCCGAGATCAGGATCGAACCTAGGTCTCTGGCGCTGTGAGGCAGTAACTGCAAGCTGCGTCAGTGTGCTACCCAATGGAGTCTGTTGTATGGTTCAAAAACAGTTCATTGGAACAAAATAAGGAGAACAATAATCTATGTTAGGTGTGCTATGTTTGACTCACCAGTGCATCCTACTAGTCTAATTAATTCTGACTGATCAAGAGCTTCCTCTCCTCCAGACTAAAACAGTTCATGGAAATTGATATCGTCAAATCAATCTGGAAATATGGGATGACAATGCAAGGCTTACCACAATAAACATTGTTATAGATTTACCATAAAAACAGCAGATAAATATACCACTACATAGTATTGCATTTATTTGCAGATTGGGTCAAAATATCCACGAGAAACAACAGAGTATATAAAAATGACAATATAATAAATTTACAAATGTAAATAAACTAATACTGAGTAAGTAGTTGTAATCGCAATAACCTACATTCTCAAATGAGTCTGAAGAAGGGTCTCGACCCGAAACGTTGCCTATCTCCTTCGCTCCTTAGATGCTGCTGCACATGCTGAGTTTCTCCAGCCTTTTGTGTACCCTCCTCAAATCCTTGTTGTAGATAACTGGAGCAATTATTTATATTATATCCTTACAAAATAATCATGTTTCAAAAAGATATAATAAATCACATTTTATTCCGACATAATTTAGTTATCATTTAATTTTCACCAATACATACATTTGTATTTGCAGTGCACTTTGCTTAACACATAACAATTTAAATTTAAATAGTATGTGTACAACAGTGATTAATATTTTCTATTAATTTAGGCTTCCAGAAAATGGGATGAATATCACTGCTGCTATGATTGTCCACAGCCACGTAAGTAGTTTTAGTCAAAATAATGCATTCTGTAATATATATTCTGTGTAGTATGTATAGAAACTATAAATTATACACATTATGTTATTTAAAGATGAGAACATTTGAAACGAAAATGTACCATTTCCATTATACGATAGTAACTACATTGCTCAAGTACTTAGTTCACCCTTACAGTGCTTGTGCTGTGTATCGAGGTATTCTATTATATCTCTCTATTTTAATGGGTATTGAAGCAAATCATATTCCTGGCAGTTTTTCACATAATTTTCAAATTGTGAGTTCAGCTTAGGCCTTCATGGCTGAAACAAAATCAGTTAATGAAGGTTTAGTCGAAGTGGCCGTGCTCCAAAAGCTTTGAGATAGATGTTACTGAATGCAGCTGATTGCTCAGAGCCACCTTTGCTTCTCGCAATTCACACTCAATTTAATTGCATCAGAGTGCTAATCTTGCTGGCCATCCACATGTTGGAGTCAACGGCCAATAGGCTTCAGCAGCCCTGTCTGTGGAACACCACTGACAGGCTCTCGCAACAAAATAGCTAGGGTGGAACTTTGACTTTGTCAAAGTCAGTAATTGATTTGAATAGTTTTTGTCCATCTCTGTCATTCAAAGATGCAGTTACTAACAGAGTGCTATATACTCAATTCTGAAAATCCAGCCTTTCATATGAAATATTATATTTCATAATGTACTGTTAGCTTTAGTTTTTAGTTTTAGTGATACAATATGGAAACAGGCCCTTTGCCCACCGAGGTTGCAGCGACCAACGATCACCCGTACACTGGGGACAATTTACAGAAGCCAATTAACCTACAAACCTGGAATGTAGGAGGAAACCGGAACACCCGGAAAAAACTTGCGTTGTCACAGGGAGAATGTACAAACTCTGTACGAAGATCATCCATAGTCAGGATTGAACCCAGGTCTTTGGCACTGTAAGGCTGCAGCTCTACAACTGTGCCACCTGCTAATGTCATATTAATTATTTGAACGAGGAAATTAATTGTAATATATCCCAAGGATGCAATCTAAACCGAGCCAGGTGGAAGGTGCACCTTAATTGGTTAAATTTAAATTTCAAGACATATTTATATTTATAATGGATTTATAATCATTTTAAATACTGATTGATTCCTACCAATTTCCACGTTTTATTTTCCCACAGAACAACGATGCAAAGTTCAACCCGTGCTGACGGAATTGACCCGGGGTGGTTGTTCAGCATTCGTTGAAGTGAATTCATGTGAAGGATTTTGCAAGTCATTTTCCATGTAAGTGAAGTGATTTAATATATTTGTAGTGTTTAAAATCAAATTATAAATCAACCCAAATTAAAAAAGTATTTCTGGCAGGTCAGAGAATCAACGACTTTGGTTTGTACACTACTAAGAGATGAAAGCACATTTAGATTTTTAAAAATGGGGAAGGAAAAACAAAGAAACAGAGTGGAATGATTACTGGCTGATAGAACATTTATCTTCTTCTTGTCGAGGCCTCACACAAGATTAGAAGTTGTTCAGCCAGAGTGCAACGGTGCCTGTTTTGCGCTTCTTGTGCGTGGTTGTGGAAAGATTAGTGGAACAGGGGCACGAAGTGAACACTCTTTCCTTGACCTCATAGAACATATATGACTTAAAGTGTTGGCAAGAGAGGCTAATCATCCAGCAAAAATACAATGCTGTAGAAGTTAATGAAGACATTAACTTCCACAGCTTTAAACAGTTTGAGCTTCTAACTCCTTTTGTTGTGCGTGATCAGTATTTCATATTAATTAGGGGGCGCCGTCCAGTTGGTATGGCTGCCCAGCCTGCAGCTGTCTGTTTTTTAACTTCTTTCTTTTATTTTTAGTGAGTTTTAGTGTTTTGTTTTGGAGTTCTCGTCTTTTTTATGTGGGGGGAGGGGGGGGGAAGGTGGAAACTACTTTTCAGGGTCCCTACCTGGTCGGAGAAGCGGCTTTTCTCCGGGCTGCAACTTCGACCCGTCCTCGCAACCTACCAGCGGGCCTCGAGCGGCGTTTCCTGAGGGGACTGCCCAGAACCTCGGCTTCGGCAGCGGCTCAGCGCTGGAGCGCCATTGGGGAGCGGAGCGGGCGATACCGTGCCTGGGTCGCCGCGCTGGAGCTCCGGAATACTGAGACCGCAGGTGGACATCGCGGAGCTGCGGGACTGTGGAGCGGCCAGCTGCGGGCGGCAGCACTGAACTTTAACATCGGGAGCCCGGGATCTCTCGGTGAGATCACCAGTTGTGGAGCTCCATCCAACTTCGGAAGCCACGGACTCCAGTAGGGAAGCGGCCATTCCAGGTGTCCCAAGCCGCTGTGAGGACTCTCCCGACGCCGGAGCACCAACACCCGGCGAGAAGGCCTAAAACATCAGGCCACCGTAGCGCCAACTGCAGAGGCCTCAATAGGCACGACTATGGGTGGACTTGGGGATGGGACTGGACTTTGTGCCTTCCCCCACAGTGGGAACCATTGTGGGGGGATGTTTTTATGTTCATTGTTAATAGTGTTGGGTCTTATCTTTATCTGTGTGCTGCATGGCAAGTCAAATTTCACTACACCAATTGGTGTATGTGACAATAAATGTCCTTTGTCCTTTGTCCTTATATTACGTGGCACAGACTGGTTAGCACATGGAATACAAAGAGTTGGAATATATAGGTATTTTTCATGCTGTAAAGATAAAGCATGTGGAGATCCTCAAAGGCATAGAAAGGTCCCAAGTCAAAATGCCACCAATCCATGTTCTCCGGAGTTGCTGCCTGACCTGCTGAGTTAGTCTAGCATTTTGTGACTTTTTTTGGAGTTCCTCAAAGATCTGATCTTGGCTCCCAGTCATTTGCTCCCAATATGAATGATCTGGAGGGGAGGCCAGAGTATAATTTATTTTTAAGTTTACCTCTAACAATAAAATAGGTTTGAGGGCATGTTACAATAAGAATATTTAAATATTGCAACAGGATATAGATAGGTTGAGTGAGTGGGTAAAAACTTGCCAAATGGAGCTTAATGTGGCAAAGAGGTCATGCACTTTGGTTAAAGGAATCAGACAAGATCTTTGGCAGTATTTGAAGAGTAGGTTTATAATTTGTTTTGAAAGATGAGGAATTGGGTGCTCTGGAGAACTGACATGGGAATTGAGATCAACTATGATCATGTTGAATGTCAGGTCAAGCTTGAAGTGCAGATGGTTGACTCCTCCGATTTTCTTGTGTTGTGTGTGTTATGAGTTTGTTCTTATATATGAGATGTGTTCAACCATGATGCCAATTTGATTATGACTGGCTATTTTTCAGATTTGATTCCAAAGCAAATAGCATGGTGAAGAACTGCGACTGCTGTCAGGAAAAGGAAACAGAACAAAAGGAAACAACACTGAATTGCAAGAATGGAAAGACTAGAAAGTACAAGTACACATCTGCAAAGACATGCATGTGCAAACGTTGTGAAGACAAATGAGACTAGTGTACCGTTGCATTATCTGGTTAATTTAACAGAGTTTTTAAATGTAATTAAAATTTTAAAGGAAATTATAAAAATCAATGATTGTTTGCAAATATTACAAGGTAAAATTAGGAAAATGTTGAGTATCTATCTCAAGTTATGAAATTTGGAATGTGGATTCAAGATCACACCTTGTACGTGTTGGAACTTTTGATCTGTTAGTGAATAAATTAAAATCAATAAAGCATCTTCACCAAAAATGAATCGGCTTTAAAGCAAAATGCTGTGTGTTTCATTTTAAAATTGAATACATAACAATCACAATCACAATAATACTTTATTAGCCAAATATGTTTTGCAACATATGAGGAATTACAATGGACTACTTTTACAGTTTAATTCCCCTGCCTTATGTTCCCAAGTTCAGTGTCAGTTTTCCTGCTTAATGCAGCTTTTGGGTGGACCAACCCATTGGGTATATGACATTATTGACTCTGATGTCATATATTGGGCATTAATGTCCATTTATATCATAAAGAAATTGAAAGGAACGTGTTTTCCTAATTGGGATTCTTCTGAGCATTGCCAATTTTCATGGATACAATAAATGTACATATATTTTAGCCCTAATTAAAAGTCAACTACTAGCAACTTGAATGGCCAATTCCCATTCCCTTTTGTAGAAAACTGCGGATGCTGGTTTCCAATAAAAGTTTCTTTCCCCCCAATTCCTTTTTGCCTGTTCTATGGTTTCCTTGGCTGACATTGAATCATTTCTCAACTTTGATCTCAGGTTAATGGACTCCACTGAACATTGACAAAACAACTTTATACTAGGTTGCTCCACTGGACATAGCTGCTTTGTCTTTAATATTCTACTCATAAATGTACTTAACATTTTGAAGCAACTTTCCTTGTTCCTACCATTGTTGCTGTTACCTGTTGAGACTTTGTCCTAACTGAGAGTCCTGCTGGAATTTCCCGACCAGAAACTCACACTGCATGGCTCAGATACATTTCTCCAACACTTCTGTATTTCAGAATGACCTTTAATGTAATCATTATTGTGCATCCAATATACCTAATGCCCTACCTACTCCCATGGCTATCTGGACTACACTTCTTCCCACCCTGCTTCCTGTAAGGACTCTATTCCCTACTCCCAATTCCTCCTTCTACGCCACCATATATAATCCTCTGACATTTTCGCCACCTCCAACGGGACCCCACCATTGGTCACATCTTCTTATCTCCTCCCCTTCGGCTTTCCGCAGAGACCGCTCCCTCCGTAACTCCATGGTCAATTCATCCCTTCCCACCCAAACCACCCCCTCCCCTGGTACTTCAGATTTAGATTCAGATTCAAATTTTATCATCATTGTGCAGTGTACAAGTACAGCAACAACAAAATGCAGTTAGCATCTCACCCAGAAGTGCAAACACAGAATAATGGAACAGTAAAATATATATATGTATACACATTAGGAGTAGTGCAAATTTCGGGGGTGGAGATCAGTCACTGGGGGAAGGCGTGTCCGGGAGGAGGTGACTGGCAATCACCAAAGTGCAGAGTTAAGTAGGGTAACTGGAAGCTGTTCCTGAACCTGCTGGTCCGGCAACGGAGGGACCTGTAGCGCCTCCCGGATGGGAGGAGGGTAAACAGTCTGTGGTTGGGGTGAGAGCAGTCCTTGACGATGCTGCGCACCCTTCCCAGACATCGCTTGCTCTGGACAGACTCAATGGAGGGGAGTGAGGAACTGGTGATGCGTTGGGCAGTTTTCACCACCCTCTGGAGTGCTTTCCGGTCGGAGACAGCGTAGTTGCCATACCATACTGTGATACAGTTAGTAAGGATGCTCTCGATGGCGCAGCGGTAGAAATTCACCAGAATCTGAGGAGACAGATGGACCTTCTTTAGTCTCCTCAGGAAGAAGAGATGCTGGTGAACCTTCTTGATCAGTGTTCAGGTTTTGTGGGTCCAAGAGTGGTCATCACAGATGTTGACCCCCAGAAACCCGAAGCTGGAAACACGCTCCACCTCCGTCCCGTTAATATGGATGGGGGTGTGCGTGCAGCCCCTAGACCTTCTATAGTCCACAATGAGCTCCCTGGTCTTCTTGGTGTTAAGGGCCAGGTTGTTGTCAGCGAACCATGCTGCTAGGAGCTGAACCTCCTCCCTATAGGCCGACTCATCATTATCGCTGATGAGGCCAATCACCATTGTATCATCTGCATACTTGATGATGGTGTTAGAACCATGTTCAGGTGTGCAGTCGTTGGTGAAGAGGGAGTAGAGGACAGGGCTCAGCCCACAGCCCTGTGGAACGCCAGTGTTCAGGGTGAGGGTTGAAGAGGTGTGCTTGTCTAACCTAACAGACTGGGGTCTTTTGGTTAGAAAGTTCAGTATCCAGTTACAGAGGGAGGGGTCGATGCCCAGGTCGATGAGTTTGGTGATCAGTTTGGAGAGGGTAATGGTGTTAAATGCTGAGCTAAATTCGATGAACAGCATTCTCACGTAGGTGTCTCTGTTGTCACGGTGGGAGAGGGCGGAGTGAAGTGCCGTGGAGATGGCATCCTTCATACTTCTGTTCTTGCGGTAGGCGAACAGATAGGGGTCCAGTGTGGGAGGTAGGCAGCCTTTGAGGTGTGCCAGGCCCAGCTTCTCGAAGTACTTAGTGATGATGGGAGTAAGTGCAACTGGGCGGAAGTCGTTGAGGCTCGTTGCAGTGGAGTGTTTTGGCACCAGCATGATGGAGGTGGTTTTAAGGCATGTGGGGACAGCTGCTTGGGCAAGTGACAGGTTCAAGATGTCAGTCCAGACGTCTGTCAGCAGCGCAGCACAGGCCCTGAGGACGCTTCCGGGGATGCCGTCAGGGCCAGCAGCCTTTCGTGCATTAATCCTGCACAACATGTTCAGCATTAACCTCCTGTGGCCTGGAGCTGCCGATGTCGGTCTCTAACCAGGGGCCGCAAGCTTCACGATCTTAAAAGCCGCAGGCTCCCGCAGTTGGAGCTCTGAGGTCGATCCCTGACAGGGTTCGCCAACTCCACGATGTTAAGTCCTGCAGGCTCCCGCAGTTGGAGCTCCCGAAGTCGGTCTCCAGCAGAGACCGCCAGCTCCTCGAGGCCGCTGTGCGGATGGAAATACGATACAGGAAAAAATCGCATCTCCGTTGAGGTAAGAGATTTAAAAACGTTTCCCCCAAACCACCACCACATAAGACAAGCTAAAGATGTGGTTAAAAATGGAAAAGGAAGACTGTTTACCTTTCAATATAGAGTCGATTATTTTTGCACCAAAGGAAGTACAAAAAAAGACTTATAGGGACAACCCTATAATTCATAATAATAGGCGTATTTGGAAACAGATAGTTAAGACCCTATATCTGGATAATCTTTCTTTTAGGTTACCAATTAGGAATAACCCACTGTTTAAACCCTCAATCTTAGATGCGGGGTTTAGACTGTGGGAGAATTTAGGTATTAAAAGGATAGGACACCTTTATAGAAATGGAAAATTTTTATTATTTGAAGAGTTACAAGATATTTTTGGATTACCTTCACAACACCATTTTAGGTATTTACAAATTAGAGATTTTATTAAATGTAACACACAAGACTATAAAAATAATGAATCAGGCTTATTAGATGAGCTGTTTAATTTACATCCAAATACGGATAAGCTTATAGCTTATATATACAATATTATTTTAGATAAAGAGAACCCAACAACTGAAACATATCGTCAAGCATGGGAAAATGAAATTGGATTACCTATAACAAAAGAAACTTGGGAAGAAAGCTTACAAAGAATACATTGGTGTTCTTTGAATGCCAGACACACATTGATACAATTTAAAGTTATATATAGATTACACTACTAGAAAACCAAATTAAAAAGTATCTTTCCTAGTCTCTCCTCTATTTGTGATAAATGTAAGAATCTTGAAGCAAATTTAATACATAGTTTTGTAATGTGCCCACGGTTGAATTATTATTGGATTGAAATTTTTTAAGTTATTTCGGAAGTTCTTAAGGTTGAACTCGACCCAGACCCAAAATTAATAATATTTGGTATTCCGGAGCCAAATTTGGTACTCACAGTTAATCAAAGAAATTTTTTTGATTACTGTTTAATAATAGGGAAAAAAATGATACTTAAATTTTGGAAGGGAACATTATCCCCAACAATTAAAATGTGGAAAGCAGAGATGTTGGAGACGTTGAATTTGGAAAGAATTAGATTTGTCCTCTTGGACAGGTATAATTCTTTTGAATCAATATGGTCTCCATATATACAGTATTTAGAGAAGTAGCTATTCTTGGAATCACGGCTCGACGGGCACCCTACGGATCCGATGCGAATAACTTACTTATATTTGATATTATTGTGCATTTATTAGAGATATTTCTGAATGAAATAGTATTTCGTATAATGTCTTTAGTTTTTGTTTATATATATGTAATATTTTTGTTTTTCAAATTTTCTTTTTTTTTAATTTTTTTATGGTTGAAGTATGTGGGAAGAATTTTTTATTCCCTTTTATTTTCTCTTTTTTCTTTTCTTTTTTATATATCTTTTTCTTTATTTCCAAAAAATAGAAGATATTAAGTATTGATATGTTATTTGTAGTAATATTGAATTAAGGTGTTAGTTTATAAAGTAAGCTATACATTGTAAACTGTTTACTTCAAATAAAAAAATGTTACACATGTTCAGCATTAACCTCCTGTGGCCTGGAGCTGCCGATGTCGGTCTCTAACCAGGGGCCGCAAGCTTCACGATCTTAAAAGCCGCAGGCTCCCGCAGTTGGAGCTCTGAGGTCGATCCCTGACAGGGTTCGCCAACTCCACGATGTTAAGTCCTGCAGGCTCCCGCAGTTGGAGCTCCCGAAGTCGGTCTCCAGCAGAGACCGCCAGCTCCTCGAGGCCGCTGTGCGGATGGAAATACGATACAGGAAAAAATCGCATCTCCGTTGAGGTAAGAGATTTAAAAACGTTTCCCCCAAACCACCACCACATAAGACAAGCTAAAGAACACTAAAACATACATTTAACACATACTAAAAAAACAACAAAGAAGAGACGAGACAGACTTATGGCGAGGCAGCCTGTGGACTACAACATTGACTATAATATTGTCAAACAAAGTCTGAATTTATGTGGTCTAGGCATGCATGAACTTATCTGAAAAAGCTGAACATGTTGAAGATTCTCAGTACGTCAGACAGTTTCTATGGAGAGTGAAACTGAGTTAATAATGTTTTGTTTTATTTTGAACTTCGAGTATCTGTAATTTATGTATTTTTGGCTCATTTGAATGGATGATTGATGTTTGATGACAGTTTCCCCATCAATGCCTGGAGCGCCACCTTTAGTTCTCTTTATTTGCTCTCTTCTATCGCAACAAACGAACACTCATCTGATTGACTGTGTTGGGACATGGTCCTCTGCCGCTGCAGTATATTTAGGAATGATAACTGTGGATATGCATTGGATTGTATAAAGATATAAATATGTAGTAGAGATCAAAGGGATGCGAGATAGGGTATTGGAGAAAAAGAATGTGTGACATGCAAAGTAAACGTGTGCAAAGAGTTATATAATGGATAAATTGGATTTGGTAGTAAGGGACAGGGATACATACTTCAGTTATGTAAAATGAATGGAAAACTGAGATTGTTCTTCAAGCAAATACATTTAATGTAGAAATTAAAATTATTTTGAGAGCATGAACAAGGAGTTATTTTTTATTGGCAGAACGGACAAAGACTTAAACTGAATGTTTTCCCAGTTAATATTCCGATGATATATTAGTATTTTCTGGTGTTGTTCTGCCCTTTGCATGATCTCAAAACAATGATAATCTCAGTTATTAGTACACTGGAACAATGAGCCTGGGTAGAGGAGAAATCAATTTTGGATCTGAGGGTTTCTTCGTCTACCACCTTTTCAGACCCTCACTACTCAATAGATAATAGGTGCAGGAGTAGGCCATTCGGCCCTTCGAGCCAACACCACCATTCAATGTGATCATGGCTGACCATCCCCAATCAGTACCAATCCCCAACCAAGTTAGACACAAAAAGCTGGAGTAACTCAGTGGGTCAAACAGCATCTCTGGATAGAAGGAATGGGTGATGTTTCTGGTCGAGACCCTTCTTCAGACTACTCACTACCCGTGTGTTTATTTTTATCATGTGTCTTCTGATACGTATGCTCCCTTCCAGTGTTCAATTCTGGTCTCAGTATAGGGAGGTTGCACGGCCGCCGGGTCACGACCCGTGGCCCGTACTGTTGCTACGCCACGCCAACTGGAGCACACGCGATGAACCACAGGTAAGCACTGACCATTGTTTCCAGCGTAGTGGGCCCATTAAAACCCGCCAAAATGGTCAATTTTTGCGCTGTAAATAATTATGGAAATCGGGATAAGTGTGAGAGACATTTATCCTATATCAGAATTCCAAAAGTGAGGAGAAATGACGGTAGATAGAAGCGAGAGCTGAAGGGGCAACAACAGCCAAAGTGCTTGGTGAACATTGGCCGTGCAGATATCGAGATTTAAAATATTGGGAATTTTCGCGTTAGCTCACTGTATTTCAACAACAGTAAGGCATTATTTGTGTTTTTTCTTGATTCCTTTGGCATCAAAAAAGTTTCATAAGTGATAAATCTGGCTGTAAAATTTTAAAATTGCCCATGGTTCTCAAGTGGGTTTTTAACATACAAAAAGAAAGCGCCTCTGAAGAAATATTTATCATTAAAAAAATCGCAAACCATATGTGGGTTTTGAATTACATTTTACTCAGGTGCAAGCCAAGGAATGGCATAATTGTTAGCTGTTAATTGGACATAATCAACCTCAGCAAATTGACAATATCCTATTGAAAGTGAGTGGGTGTTTAAGCTGTCAGGACATTTTATTATTTGCCAAAATATACATCTCAATAGCATAATGATAGAAAACCGAATTTTCCACACGCCACTCGTAAGTCTGAAGATTTTTTTAATGATAAATTAAGCTTCAGAGGCGCTTTCTTTTTGCATGTAAAAACCCACTTCAGAACCACGGGCGATTTTAACATTTTACAGCCAGATTTATCACTTCTGAAACTTTTTAGCTACCAAATGAATAAAGAAAAAATATACATAATGCCTTACTGTTATACTGTCGAAACTAATGCAGTGAGCAGATGCGATAATTCCCAATATTTTCCAATTTGATATCTGCACGGCCAATGTTCGCCAACCACTTTCGCTGTTATTGTCCTTTCAGCTCTCGCTTCTCTTTACCTTCATTTCTCTTCATGTTTGGAATTCTGAAGTAGGATAGATGTCTCTCACGCTTACCCCGACTTCCACAATTATATACAGTGCATAAATTCACCATTTTGGTGTTTTTTAACAGCTAGTAAAGTACGCGTTTCGTGTATTAACAACATATACCAGAAGCTGCGATGTCCTCCAGATGGATTGAGCGGCTCCTTGGTCAAACCCTTTGACCCGGTGACCTTACGTGCAACCCCCCTAAGGTCATGACGCATGGACCCGCAGATACTAGAGCATTTCGTTCAGAGCGCTCAGCCACCCTCCACAATTATTTGCAGCACCAAAATTGACCATTTCGACAGTTTTTAACAGGTAAGAAAGTATGCGTTTCATGAGTTACTAGTGTATGTGGGAGGCTGCCATGACCTCCAGAAGGATGAAGCTGCTCCGTGCGTCACACCCTTTGACCCGATGACCTTATGTGCAACCCCCCCTATAGGAAGGATGTCAACGCAATATAAAATGTCCAGAAGAGATTTATGATAATAGTTCCTGGGATAAGGAATCCTTCTTCACCCATGCTGCATTGAAACTCCTTGATAGACACAAAATGCCAGAGTAACTTAGCGGGACAGGCAGCATCACAGTAGAGAAGGAACGGGTGACGTTTTGGGTCTGAAGAAGGGTCTCGACCCGAAACGTCACCTATGTCTATCTTCGATGTAAAGCAGATCTGCAGTTCCTTCATACCAATGATACTGGTATTTAAGAAGGAACTGCAGATGCTGGAAAATCCAAGGTAGGTATGTTACAAAACTTACCTTTAGTGGCGCTGCAGTTCTGCCACTGTCCGCGTGCGGACTTTGGCGCCTTTGAGAGGGGGGCGGGTTTAAAATGCCGTTTACTCCAGACTATTCAAATCGATTAATCTCAGGGGGTTTAGTTTCTGAAGAGAAATCGCTCTGACATTTGTTTTATGGAGTTATTTTTAAACTACGCTGTATCATTTATTAGCATGAGTAAATAAAAAATCATCTTCTGAAGCCATGAACGCCGACAACGGGACGGATCTCACGTAGGGGACAAAACAAGGTACACAATTTATTTTTACATAAAAATGTGCTTCTTAGGATGCCTTTAATCAAAATTTCATGTAGCAAAAAGGTGACGTAGAAAATATACGAACCGGCAGTATTTTTCCTGCCGACTGGGAGTTAAATTCACCGCAAACCGCAACGATCCAAATGATCGCGATACACAAAAACCCACTCGCAAGATGATTTAAATGGCCATTAATTTAGGGGAATTAAACACTAAATTCCTTCAATTTGGCCTATAAATTCATGACAATGAGATTTAAAAATCATGTTATATTGTGAATTCTTGTGTGAATGTTATTTGGACACATTGGCTTTTTAAAAATGTTAACCTTTTCTTAAGAAATGGATAGATGTTTAGATCTACTCATTGAATTTTGTAATTAGCTACAATTAGGTAACTAACTAATTATATGCTTTAATTTCAGGTCATCCAAGTAAGATTGTTTCATATTTGTCTCGGAATGCTTCAATATATAATAACTGAAAATTTCATTCAGTTCTCTTAATTTTTAAGAAAGTTATGGGCTTTTGACTGTCCTTGAGCACAGCTTTTGTGTTAAGACAATGGAAAAGCAATAGGGAACAAGATGCTAATTTCTGAGTATGAAAATAGCCATACCATTTTTAATACTAAAGATATGAAAGTGAATTAGGTGTCAAATTAAACTTCTTTTTATGCTTTATCCGATGGGGTAAATTGCAGACTTGATTTTTTAAATCTCAAAATTTTGTAACATTGCTATTGAAGGTACACAAAAATGCTGGAGAAACTCAGCGGGTGCAGCAGCATCTATGGAGCGAAGGAAATAGGCAACGTTTCGTAGGTATGTTACAATACTTACCTTTAGTGGCGCTGCAGTTCTGTCACTGCCCGTGTGCGTGACTTTGGAGCCTTTGAGAGGAGGGTGGGTTTAAAATGCTGTTTTTCGGAAGCCAATTCAAATCGATCTTGAACAGGCTATTTAGTTGATGAAGAAAAATCGCTTTGACTGCTGTTCTCTGAAGTGATTTTTAAACTGCGCTGGATAATTTAATTGCTGTAGTAAATTTTAAATCATGTTCTAAAGCCGTGAACGCCGACAACGGGATGGACCTCACGTAGGGGACAAGGCAAGGTACACAGTTTATTTTTTCAATAAAAAGTGCTTCTTAGGATACCTTTAATCAAAATTTCACGTTGCGAGAAGGTGATTTATTCCCCGTAGGAACCGGCAGTATTTTTCCTGCCGATATGGGGTTTAAATTCACTGCAACGGCAACGTTCCAATTGATCGTGTTCCAGAAAATCTCACTCTCACCATGATTTAAATGGCCATTAATTTACGGGAATTAAACATTAAATTCCTTCCATTTGGCCAATAAATTAATGACAATGAGATTTTAAAATCATGTTATATTGTGAATTTTTATGTAAATGTTATTTGGATAGGCTATTTAAAAATGTTCATCTTTTGTTAAGAAATTGATAAATGTTTAGATCTAGTAATTGAATTTTGTAATTAGCTACAATTGGGTAACTAACTAATTGTATGCTTTAATTTCAGGTCATCCAAGTAAGATTGTTTCATATTTGTTTCAGAATACTTCACTCTATAATAACTGAATATTTCTTTCAGTTCTCTTAATTTTTAAGAGAGTTATGGACTTTTGACCGTCCTCGATCACAGCTTTTGTGTCAAGTCAATGGAAAAGCAATAGGGAACAAGATGCTAATTTCCAAGTATGAAAATGGCCATAACGTTTTTAATACTGAAGATATAAAAGTGAATTAGGTGTCAAATTAAACTTCTTTTTATGCTTAATCTTAGGGGATAAATTACAGACTTGATTTTTTAAATCTCAAAATTTTGTAACATTGCTATCGAAGGTACACAAAATGTTGGAGAAACTCAGCGGGTGCAGCAGCATCTATGGAGCGAAGGAAATAGGCAACGTTTCGGGCCTCAGCTCCATAGATGCTGCTGCACCCACTGAGTTTCTCCAGCATTTTTGTGTACCTAAAGATACTACTACTACTACTCCCTCAGCCCTCGGGCTCCTCCTCCTCCTTTTTCCTTTCTTCTCCCCGCCCCCCCCCCACCACCCATCAGTCTGAAGAAGGGGGAAGACAAAAGGCTGGAGAAACTCAGCGGGTGCAGCAGCATCTAAGGAGCGAAGGAGATAGGCGACGTTTCGGGCCGAAACCCTTCTTCAGACTGGCTAGGGATCAGGGAAACGAGAGATATAGACGGTGATGTGGAGAGATAAAGAACAATGAATGAAAGATATGCAAAAAAGTATCGATGATAAAGGAAACAGGCCATTGTAAGCTGTTTGTAGTGTGAAAATGAGAAGCTAGTGCGACTTGGGTGGGGGAGAGATAGAGAGAGAGAGGGAATGCCAGGGCCCGAGGGCTGAGGGAGAGGTGGGAAGGGGAGGAGGCAGCAAGGGTTAACAGAATTGAGAAAATTCAATGTTTAAGCCCAGAGGATGCAGACTCCCCAAGCGGAATATGAGGTGCTGTTCCTCCAACTTGCGGTGTTGCTCACTCTGGTCGTGGAGGAGGCCCAGGACCGAGAGATCGGATACGGAATGGGAGGGGGAGTTGAAGTGCTGAGCCACCGGGAGGTCGGGTTGGTTATTGCGGACCAAGCGGAGGTGTTTGGCGAAACGATCGCCAAGCCTCCGCTTGGTCTCACCGATATAGATCAGCTGGCATTTGGAGCAACAAATGCAGTAGATGAGGTTGGAGGAGGTGCAGGTGAACCTCTGTCGGACCTGGAAGGACTGCTTAGGTCCCTGAAAGGAGTGGAGGTGGGGAGGTGAAGGGACAAGTGTAGCATCTCTTGTGGTTGCAAGGGAAAGTGCCCGGGGAAGGGGTGGAGCGGGAGGGAAGGGAAGAATTGACAAGGGAGTTGCGGAGGGAGTGGTCTTTGCGGAAGGTAGACGGGGGGGGGGAGATGGGAAGATGTGGCGAGTGGAGGGGTCACGTTAGAGGTGGCGAAACTGGCGGAGGACTATGTGTTGTATGAAGAAGGGTTTCGGCCCGAAACGTCGCCTATCTCCTTCGCTCCTTAGATGCTGCTGCACCCGCTGATTTTCTCCAGCCTTTTGTGTACCCTCGATTTTCCAGCATCTGCAGTTCCTTCTTTAATACTACTATTACTACTACTACTAGTAGGTATGTTACAAAACTTACCTTGAGCAGCGCTGCGGTTCTGCCGCTCCCCATGTGCGCGACGTTGGCGCCTTTCAGAGGGGGGCGGGCTTAAAGTGCCGTTTTTGCACAGGCAGGGAAAATCGATCAATGTTTGGCGTTTTCGTTGTGGAAGAAAAATCGCTCCGACATTTCATGAATGAAGGTATTTTTAAATTACTCTAAATTATTTATTAACTAGAGTAATTTAAAAATCACCTTCAAAAACCGTGAGCGCCGACAACCGGAAGGATTTTGCGGAAGGAAAGGTAAATAGTTTATTTTTATATTAAAGGTTGGTTTTTCGGGAGGCTTTAATAACATTTTCATGTTGCGAAATGGGGTCCAAAAAAATGTATGAACAAACAGTATTTTGCGTCCCGACTTCACCGCAAACCGCAACGTTCCAATCCACCGCATTCCACTAAAACCCACTCGCTAGTTGATTTAAATGGCCATTAATTTACAGGCATTAAACACTAAATTCATTCCATTTGGCCCAGAAATTCATGAAAATGAGATTTAAAAATTATGTTATATTGTGGATTATTGTGTGAATGTTATTTGGACACTTAGGCAATTAAAAAAAAGTTTATCTTTTCTTAAGAAATGGATAGATGTTTAGATCTACTCATTGAATTTTGTAATTAGCTACAATTAGATAACTAACTAATTATATGTTTTAATTTCAGGTCATCCAAGTAAGATAGTTTCATATTTGTTTCAGAATGCTTCAATCTATAATAACGGAAAATTTCATTGAGTTCTCTTAATTTTTAAGAAAGTTATGGGCTTTTAACTGTTCCAGATCACAGCTTTTGAGTTAAGTCAATTGAAAGGCAATGGGGAACAAGATGCTAATTTCCGAGTATGAAAATGGCCATAACTTTCTTAATACTGAAGATATTAAAGTGAAATAGGTGTCAAATTAAACTTCTTTTTATGCTTTATCTGATGGGATAAATTGCAAACTTGATTTTTTAAATCTCAAAATTTTGTAACATTGCTACTACTAGCTTCGCTTCCTACACATTGAAACTGGTTATGTTGAATGGCGTGAGGGCGCGTGGCGTCACGGCGCATATGGAGGTGCCGGGGCCGAGCGTGTGACGCAGCGCGGCGCGGACCGGATGGGAGCAGCGCCGGGTGCTCTGCGCCATGACGCCCGTTACCGCCGCTGCGTCTTTCCGCCGCACACTGGACAGCTAAAGGGTGCAAATGTCCCATCTCCTGCAGATTGCTGCCGACGTGAGATGGACCAAGTCGACGGCTGCCCGCCGAGCGCTCGTCTTGGCCTTGGCCGTCTACGGCGTGAAGAGGTTGTATCCGCTTCTCCAGCAACACTTCCACGGCAAGCCGCGGCCTGGCGCATCTTCACCTCGCCACACGCCCAGCCGCTGCTTTGCCAAGAAATCTCCCACTGTCGACGACGAGTTTTGTCGGCAGCTTCTCAGTCTCGGCAAAATCCTATTCCCCAAACTGCTCACTAAGGAGCTGGGCTTGCTCTGCCTCCATTCGGTGGCTTTGATTTCCAGGACTTTTCTCTCAATTTACGTGGCCGTGTTGGACGGGAAGATAGTGAAGTCAATCGTTGAAAAAAAACCCAAAAGCTTCGTGCTAAAACTGGTCAAATGGCTTCTGGTGGCCATCCCTGCCACTTTTGTCAATAGTATGATCCGTTATCTGGAATGTAAGCTGGCTTTGGCATTTCGCACTCGTCTGGTAGATCACGCATATCGCACTTATTTCACCGATCAAACTTACTACAAGGTTAGCAACATGGATGGGAGATTGGAAAATCCAGACCAGTCACTGACAGAAGATATTTTAATGTTTGCACAGTCTATCGCACACTTGTACTCCAACTTGACGAAGCCCATCTTTGACGTGATGCTGACCTCTTACACCTTGATCCAGACTGCATCTTCGCGTGGAGCAAACCCCATGGGACCAACACTTTTAGCAGGCCTCGTCGTCTATGCCACAGCCAGGGTATTAAGGACATTCTCTCCAAGATTTGGTAAACTAGTGGCCGAAGAAGCCCAAAGGAAAGGATACTTAAGATATATCCATTCACGAATTATAGCCAATGCAGAAGAGATTGCTTTCTACAGGGGACATAGGGTAAGGATTTCTGCAGTAAAACTGGAGCTCATTAAACCGATGGCTCAAAGTTTATCATGACAGTGAGAGATGGTTGCATGAGGCCATTAGTGTATTGTTTAGGACTGCACCTGACACTTTATACCATACCTGATGTTTTGAATCAATAGATAAGATTGGTAGTGAATGGATCACTTTTTTTGTCAGGAAAATTGATATATTTCATAAATTATAGCAAGATACCAATCATTGCCATTTAAAAAATCGAGCGTTGTGTATAGCACAATACTGGAGCAGGCCCCTTGACCCACAATGACGATGCCAAACGTGATGCCAAATTAAGCTAATCTTCTCTGCCTGCATGTGATCCATGTCCTGCATATCCAAAAGCCTCGTGAATGCCACTATCGTGTTAGCCTCCACCACCACCCCTGGAAGTACATTCCAGGTGTCCCTAAAACTTTCCCTAAAATCCCTAATATTTGTACTGATTTAATATATTTTATAATTTAATTCTGTTTACAGAGTTCTGTTTACCTGCATCTTTAAGTTTTCTGCTATTCCATGGCAATATAAATCTTAAATTAATTTGTTGTGGTTGTGAGGCTGTGGAAACAAAGATTCATATTTTTTAATTTGTATTTTTAGATTTACAATTATTTATATTTGAAATTGCATTATCTTTCCATTCTGATAATGTCACTCATTGCAGAAGAGGAATATTCATTTTTGAAAATGATTATTTTGACATGTTTTTACATCATACAGATTATACCATCAAGGCCACATGTTAGAATTTATGATTAGCTTGTTGTGGTCAATTTCCATAGCCACATCATGCAAATATGGAAATGGGGCAAAAAACTAGAACAAACCAAATGGGAGATTGGAAGACTGGAAGTTGTTGTTATCAGATGAATGAGAGACGGACATCAAGACCTCTGGAGCTATGGTGGAGTTGAGGCCAATAACTAATTTTCAAATATGATTTTGTGGGAAATATTTCACAGGATAAGGCTTTACATTTTGGATATTTGAAAATGTATGTAACAAAATATCCATTGTGTACCCAAATAATCCATCATAATCCCACTTAAAAGAATTATACTTTGTTAGCATTAGATTGTGTTAGGAAGAGTTTGTTCTTGTCTACAATTTTTTTTAAACATCAGCAACAATGCTGTACTTCCTATATCATTATTCCTTCTGTAACTACAGAATATAAAAGTAACGGAGACAGGAACTATTAAAGTGACAATTATTTTGCAGTAAAACAAGATGACCTATCTGTGAAGGCTAGAAAAAGCCATTCTCATAGTGTCTGGGTTTCACACTATGCAACACAATTAAAAACTAAATTACTAGATTGTCTATTTTGGAAATCTTTTCAACTCGGTGCTTGAATAAGAATGTTAAATTGGGATTGGGGCTCTGCTATAAGTGTAAATATGGAATGGTGATCTATGCGATTTACAACTAAGCAGATAATTACCAATGCGATCAATAACAATGGGGGAATAAACCAATATACTTCAATACATGTTAAATCATCCTATTATTGGATGTGAAATTTGGCAGCTGGTACTCCGGGTTCTAAGATTTAATCCTTCATGTTTTCATAGCATGCCTCTGTTTGAATAAGCACAAGAGGTTTTTTTGAGTATGAAGACAAGAAAAGTCGTGGTTTCAACCAATTTCCTGCTTTGTTTAAAGCTTGTCAGCAAAGGGCCAATATTTTTACTGAAATTAAGATTCTTGCCCCTGATACACTGAAAAAAAAAAATTCTGCAAAATTTGATTTGATCTGTAATAATAATAATATGTTTTATTGTCATTACACAAAAGTGCAACGAGATTTGGCTTGCAACTTCGAGATTTCGGTTTGCAACCCCGAGAACAAGGTTTGTAAAAACGAACATTTAACCAGTAACATCAACACGGACTAAAGTGCGAGGCCGGGGGAGACAGTCCATGGAGGTGGGGGGTGGGGGGGTACTCGGCAGGGCCGGTTCAGAGCCGCTATAGCTCTGGGAATGAAGCTGTTCTTGTGTCTGGTAGTGTGGGCGTAGAAGGCCTTGTAAGGTCTGCCGGAACGGAGTAGTTCGAACAGTCCATTACAAGGGTGAGAGGAGCCTTTATGTATGCTGACAGCCTTCCTGAGGCACCGTGTGTGGTAGATGCCCTCCAAGGCTGGTAGCTGTGTCCCAATAATCTGTTGCGCTCTGTGGACAACGCGCTGAAGTGCTCTCCTCTCCGCCTCCGTGTAGCTGAGATCCTACACAGAGATGCCATACGTTATTATGCTCTGTGGTGCAGCGGTAGAAGGTCGTCAGCAGCTGTTGGGGCAGACCAGTCCGTTTCAATGTTCTTAGGAAGAACAGTCGTTGCTGTGCCTTTTTGACCAGCGCAGCGGTGTTGGTGGACCATGTGAGGTCCTCTGAGAAGTGAGTGCCCAGAAACTTGAAGCTGGACACTCTCTCCACACTGTCTCCGTAGATGGAGATTGGGGCGTATTCCCCATTCTGTAACCACCTGAAGTCGATAATCAGCTCCTTGGTCTTGGAGGTGTTTAGCGACAAGTTATTCCGTTAGCACCAGTCCGCCAGGTTCTGTACCTCTGCTCTATAGTTTGTTTCATCACCGTTGGTGATCAGCCCGATCACCGTTGTGTTGTCTGCAAACTTGGCAATGGTGTTGTTGTGAAATGCAGGGACACAGTTGTGGGTGAAGAGGGAGTAGAGCATGGGGCTCAGTACACAGCCCTGTGGTGTACCAGTGCTCAGGATGATAGTGGAGGACAGGTGGGGCTCCAGTCTCACTGCCTGCGGTAACTCCGTCAGGAAATTCAGGATCCAATCGCATATCAGTGAGCTGAGGCCTTGCTAGTGGAGTTTGGTGGTGAGCTTGGTGGGGATGACCGTATTGAAGGCAGAGCTATAGCTATATATACACATTATTCTATGTGTTACATATGTCATTCTATGTTTGAGTTGATCTGTGTTATATCTTATGTTATATATTTCATAGATCTTGGTGATTAAGCCATTGAGAATTCGAGGAAGAGCGAGTAGAAATAAACTGTTAAATAGCCTTTGATCACAGAGAGACAATAAACTGCAGATTTGGAGTCTTGAGCAAAACTGAAATGCTGGGGGATCGCGGCAGGGCAGGCAGCATCTCCAGGGAGAATGGGGAAACGTTTCAGCTTGGGACTTTTGTTAATGCTGACAAGTTGGGGGGGGGGGGGTGGAGGGAGATGGGGGATAGTCTGGCAGGAGGTAGGTGGATACAGGTTGAGGTGGGGAGGATTGGCAGATGGGTGCAGTAACTGTTAAATGCTGGAGATCAAAAAAGGTGTCATATCAGGAGAGAAGAAGAGTGACATATAAAGTCATAGGTACAGATATGAATGGAAGGAGACCAGGGAGTTGGGTGTTGGTGGGGAAGGGGAAAGAGGAAATTAAAGGAAATATGGGTCTGCTGAAAAAGGGCCTTGACGCAAAACGTCACCCATTCCTTCTCTCTAGAGATGCTGCCAGTCCCGCTAAGTTACTCCAGCCTTTGGTGTCTATCAAAGGAAATATGGGACCGGGGATAGAAGATGAGTGTGTGGGGGGAGGGGAAAGAGCAGGGTGACTGGTATGGTGGGAGAAATGGGTTGAAATTGGAGAATTCAGTGTTCATACGACTGGGTTATAAATTACCCAAATGGAATATGAGCTACCGCTCTTCAAGTTTGCATGTGTCCACTCTCTGGCAATGCTGTAGGCCAAGGATAGAAGAATGGGAATGGGAAAGGACGTTAAAATGTTTAGCAAACTGGAGATCTCGTAGGCCTTGATGTACAGAGCACAGATTTTCAGTGATATAAAGGACCATATCAGGAGCTTTCTTCCCCCCTCGTACTGCAATCAGTGAAGATGGAGCGAACTGAAATATCACATTTCCATTCCTTGCATAAATGCTGCCTGACCCACTGAGTTACTCTGGCACTTTGAACAAACATAGCACTAAATGCTGAAAATTAGTGCAATTTCTCAAGAAGGACATGCATTGTAATATAGGTGTTACTTTGGAGTTATAAAATAACAAGTTGATTCTGCTTTTCTGGCTTAAATTGCAGATTGCAATGCTTTAAAGGAATTCCTTATGTTAGCAGTTGAGTCTAAAACACACACGCATGCGGAGTGGAAGAGGGAGAGATTCTGAAATGCTATTTTGTTTCATATAATCATTTCCAAATTTATTGTCATACAGCACTTGAATTATCATTTAATTGCCCATACCGACCAAGGTGCCCTATTTACACTAGTTCCACCTGCACGTGTTTGGCCCATATCCCTCCAAGCCTTTCCTAGCCATGTATCAGTCCACATTTCACATCTTCTTGCATATGGCGTGCAGCCTAAAGTTGTAGGACAACTTGTTCTATTTGATTGTGCAAGCCGGGTTGATTGCATTCGTCGAAACAGGGTGGACCTCGTGAATGTTGCAATCTTCCACCCCACATTTCACATCACAACACAAGATTCCAGTTTCACTGGTATTTGAAGCACATTGTTTGTTCATGAATTTGAGATGCAGCATGACCATCTTTCAGAACAATATTGGTTATGATTTTAAGTGCTTTACAATCTTCAATTTTCTTTCCTTAGGTGGAAATGAATCAGCTACAGAAAAGTTACAAGTCGCTTATCGCCCAGATGAATCTTATTTTGTCTAAAAGATTATGGTACATAATGTTGGAGCAGTTTCTAATGAAGTACGTGTGGAGTGCAAGTGGATTAGTAATGGTAGCAGTACCCATTATCACGGCAACAGGTTTTGCAGACAATGGTAATGAGGCAGATTTTTGAATCTG
Organism: Raja brachyura; assembly: GCA_963514005.1. Next base: position 33,315,586 of record OY740799.1, read on the forward strand.
ATTAATATTTTGGTTTGGTATTATTGAAGGATAATGTTAAGGGGAAGCCCCAACTGGAATTCAGCCCTGGGAAGGGTTGCTGTCAAGTCCTTGTTAGTCTCCAATTGTCATGATTCCCCTCAGTCCTGTTAGGTCTGATAAATGATTTTAAAACTGTATCACAAATATAAAACAAAAGTGCTCGGTTGTTAGAAGCAACAAATATACAGGGCTGAGAATGGGCTGAGTAATTGGGAGATTTGCTGTGAAGCACAAGGAGATTTTATTGTGTTTTTGCATGCTCAATAGAAATGTAATTCTTCTTGATCTGCTCACAGCAGCGATTATAGTTGAGCTTCCCACCCTCTTCAGTAAATTGCATTTTTATGCATCTAACTTGTATCCACCTCATTCCAACCTTACAAGATACAATATGACAAATTGCAATCCCCAGTAATCTTCCTTATTTTAAAATATTTGTTTTTGCATGTCATGGGTTGCTATTATTAATTGTTTGCAGTCACTGAAGCTGCTTGATTCTCATGAATACTTGACATTTGTTTTAAATGTATGTATGAAATACTTTCTGTATTAAATAAACCGTAGTATTGAGAACTGGAAAAAAAGCATAGAAAATTTAGGAAAAAATAGCATGTCATGCAGCATCTATGGAAAGAGAAATGAGGTTGTCTGTCTGACGTCCTCAGAACAGGGAAAGAGAGAAACAAGTTAGTTTGCTGTGTAAAATAAGATGGGAAAGGGATAAGGTGAAACAAAGAGAATGTCCGTTGGGAAAGGTGAAAGTGGCTTAATGTTGGCAGTTGCCAGTACTTGAAGCTTCTTAGTTGTTAAAGAAGGAACTGCAGATGCTGGAGAATCGAGGGTTACACAAAAAGCTGGAGAAACTCAGCGGGTGCAGCAGCATCTAAGGAGCGAAGGAGATAGGCGACGTTTCGGGTCGAGACCCTTCTTCAGACTGGTCAGGGATCAGGGAAACGAGAGATATAAACAGTGATGTGGAGAGATAAGGAACAATGAGTGAAAGATATGCAAAAAAGTATTGGTGATAAAGGAAGCAGGCCATTGTAAGCTGTTTGTGGTGTGAAAATGAGAAGCTAGTGCGACTGGGGGGGGGGGGGGGGGGGGGGGGGGGGGGGGGGGGGGGAGATGGAGAAGGAATGTCAGGGCCAGAGGGCTGAGGGAGAGGTGGGGGGGAGGCAGTCTGGGTTAACAGAATTGAGAAAATTCAATGTTTAAGCCCAGAGGATGCAGACTCCCCAAGCGGAATATGAGGTGCTGTTCCTCCAACTTGCGGTGTTGATCACTCTGGCCTGGTCCTGGGCCTCCTCCACGGCCAGAGTGATCAACACCGCAAGTTGGAGGAACAGCACCTCATATTCCGCTTGGGGAGTCTGCATCCTCTGGGCTTAAACATTGAATTTTCTCAATTCTGTTAACCCAGACTGCCTCCCCCCCCACCTCTCCCTCAGCCCTCTGGCCCTGACATTCCTTCTCCATCTCCCCCCCCCCCCCAGTCGCACCAGCTTCTCATTTTCACACCACAAACAGCTTACAATGGCCTGCTTCCTTTATCACCAATACTTTTTTGCATATCTTTCACTCATTGTTCCTTATCTCTCCACATCACTGTTTATATCTCTCGTTTCCCTGATCCCTGACCAGTCTGAAGAAGGGTCTCGACCCGAAACGTCGCCTATCTCCTTAGATGCTGCTGCACCCGCTGAGTTTCTCCAGCTTTTTGTGTAACCCTTGAAGCTTCTTAGTCTATGTAATGAGCTGCTAATAGTAAGATGATGGTACCTGCCTGGCAGGCTAGACTTGGTGTCGTAGACTTTTATAGCACAGAAACAGGCCCTTGGGTCCAACTCATCTACACTGACCAAGGTGTCTTCCTGAATTAGTCCCACTTGCATTTGGCCCAAATCTCTCTAAACCTTTCTGATGCATGAACCTGTCCAAATGTCTTTTAAATGTAACTCTGCATGCCCCAACACTTACTCTGATACAAACAGGATAAGAAAATCTGCACCAGCATGACGTAAAACAGGACATGGTGGAAAAAATAAGTAAATTGTCCTCCTCTGCTATTATGGTTTCAGTAGAGAATGGGGGTGCACTGCCTAATGTGTAGCTTGTGCAATATCTAGAAGTAGCAGTAATCTGGATGGTTTCCATTCGCAGTGTAATAAAATGTTGTTTTATAGTCATGTAATCACTGCATGGAAGTAGGCCCACCTTGCCAATAACCTAATCTAACATGGATACGAAAGGTTGAGAGGGATATGGACCAAAAGCAGGTTAACAGGACTAGCTCAGAAAGTGCATCTTGGTCAGTAGATACGATTTGGGCTGAAGAGCCTGTTTCCGTGCTGCATGACTACACAGATTTTTTTTCATGCCTATTCATTCACATCTACCCCACCCTCCACATCCCACATCTTCTTGTGACACATCTACACTATAGGCAATTCAGGTTAATGAGTTAACCTGCCAATAAGTCAATATGTCTCCAGCACATTGGAAGAAACCAGAGTCCCTGGGGAGGAACAGTGTGTCACTCTGCTGGTGGTTAAGTACTTCACATTTTTTTGATTGATTTATCCAATGTGAGCATTGCTATATTCCAGTATGGGTATTTTGATTTTGTCTACACAAAATTATTCCATGAGCGTGAGAACTATAACTGATAAAGGCATTGAACATTACAGATGAAGTTTAACTGGAAATGAAATATGGCCAGGTTGCTTGCTTCTATGACTTATCAATGTTTATGATCTTACTGCAACCCTCCAACCATCATCCTGCTGCATTCTCCCAGATCATTTTACTAGCTCGACACTTCATTGTCTTCTAACTACACTCTGCTTCCCACTGATTCCACTCTCAGTCTCCTCCTTTATGATTTCCCCAAATTGCAGAAGAAAATACCTTTGTGCATATATTATGATTATGTTGTCCATTGTACCTTGACTGATTTATTCATATTGTGTGTAAAATGTAAAAGTCGAATGAGAAAAAAAGTAAGTACAGAAATATTAGGTTAATTGATTCTTTTTATTTCTGGTGTCATTGCTGAAGGAGCTTGTTACCTGCTCAATTATGCAGTTGAGACATAATTAACAGCGTCCAGTTCTGCCAGAATAAAGTCAGACCATCCAAGCAAAGTTGCTTCTAGGAGAGTGCAAAGACGGAGGAAAGGATGAGGATAGAATCTTTGCAAATTTAATGGGAATTTGATTTTTATAGAGACTTTTTGCAGCTAATTATATTAACATGGGTTTTTAAAAAATGCTTAGGATTCTTGATCTAGGAGGAATATTTAAAACCTAGGGAGTAACTATTATTGAAAAACGCTAAACATTTTGTCTCTTGACTTCAGTTAGAGTTTCAAACCTAAAAGTATATGTATAAGTAGTTGTCTAAAAAATAGAAATAGTGATTACTGAGTAGGAAAGTCTTGTTTTCTAAACATTTAAGATGCCACTCTTTCTGAAAATCATTCTGAGGTTTCCTCATTTATGGTCCCAGGATTGCACTGCTCATTATCTAAAGTGTTTGGCATCTACAGTAAACTTGGTAGTCTGAAACCAAATGCAGCAAAGAGGAATAAATTAAACAAAAGTATGACTTTTTATTTTTATAAAATATTATCGGAATATTTGTCCATCCTCTTGTACAGTGGAAAAACCATTGTTATTCTTGGTAGTGATGAGTCTGCGGTGACATTCAAAGGGCCCTTCAGTGACAATTTAATTTTCATTTAATTGCCTTAATTATTAATTTTGCATCTCAGTATTGCTTAGAATGAATAATAACTTTTTGGGAATTACTACTTTTCTCAAATTGGAATTAATCCAGCTTGTTTATGATGTGTACGTTTTACAGCTGAAACAAATGTTTCTGGTTCTTTTTAAGGGGTGAACAACAAATAATTTACTTTAGTGTAAATGCACTGAAAGCTTAAGTTGCATGAAATATAATGAAGGCCATAAAATACTCTGACAAATGTTTTCTATGTTCCCCAGTTGAATTCAAAGGACTGATCAGAGTAGTGAAACCGCATGACCAGAATTTAGATACAGTACACAATTGTAGTTACTATTTTTATTATTTAGTACAGTACATGTTTGAAATATGATTTTTGAAAGGCTTTTCTCAGTAGAGTTTAATTTATGTCTAAATCACATTTTTTTTCAAGAGTCTGAAGATGGTCAGAAGCAGATAAGTTTGGTTAGTGAACGAACTGAAGCTTTTACAACAGCTCGCAATCTTCTGGCTTCTGGAGCAGGTGCAATTGAAAGAATTATGTCATCATACAAAGAGGTTTGTGTAGCACAAATGTAGGATTGAAATCTAGATTTGTTTAAATTCTTAAATCTGGTTCTCAAATCTCCCAGATGTAAGATGTAATCTCAAGGTGGCTGTCCTGGCACCATTTGGTCAGTCAATCGCTCTCCAATGAATTTTGGAGCATTATAAGGCATAATCGTGAATTCCTAGTCCAAACCCCTTTCTCTAACCAGAAGCTGAACTGATAACTGATTTCCAAAACGTCTCGTCTGCATCCTGCATCTTAAAGTTTTATCTCAAACTTTCTTGTCTTCTCTCTGCTTGTAGACCTATGACTTGAGTGTCTTAATTTTAAAGTCGTCATCCTTGCCTTCCATCAGACCTATTATCCACCAAGATCTCTGTGTAGTAGTATTCTTTACCCTCTTGTATCCCCAATTTTATTAGTTTCATCCACTACCTATCCCGTAAACTCTTGAAATATTTATTTAATTCTATCAGCTTGTTGGCCCTGCTTTTAACCATGTGCCTTAATGAACTGCCATGTGCCATAATGAACTGTCATAATGTGACTTGGTAACAAAGTTTGATGGGCATTCCTATAAAGTAATTTACAGTGCATTCAGAAAGTGTTCAGACCTCTTCACTTTTTACGCATTTTGTTATGTTACAGCCTTATTATAAAATCGATTACATTCATTTTTTTTTCTCATCTACACACAATACCCCATAATTAAAAAATGAAAACGGGCATTTAGAAATGTTTGCAAAATAATGAAAAAGAAATAACTGAAATACCACATACATAAGTATTCAGACCAATTACTCAATACTGAGTAAATGTTGAGGCACCTTTGGCAGAGATTACAGCCTCAAGTCTACTTGGGTATGACGCCACAAGCTTGACACACCTGTATTTGGGTAATTTCTCCCATTCTTCTCCACAGATCCTCTCCGGTTGGATGGGGAGTATTGTTGCACAGCTATTTTCAGGTCCTTCCCAAGATCTTCGATTGGGTTCAAGTCTGGGCTCTGGTTGGGCCACTCAAAGACAGTCACAGTCTTTTCACAAAGCCACTCCTGCGTTATCTTGGCTGTGTGCTTAGGGTCGTTGTCCTGTTGGAAGGCCAACCCCCCACCCCAGTCTTAGGTCCTGAACGCTCTGGAGAAGGTATTCACCAAGGATCTCTCTGTATTTTGCTCTGTTCACATGACAGCCAGCTTGGTGTTTGCCAAAAGGCACCTAAAAGACTCTCAGACCATGAGAAACAAGATTTTCTGGTCTGATGAAACCAAGATTGAACTCTTTAGCCTGACTGCCAAGCCTCTTCCCCATTCCCCCAACGCAATATTTCACCACTCACCCACAGCCCCCAACTGCGGAGGTGCGGCTCATTTCCCCTCATCCACCAACGCTCCCTCCCCCTCCTCATTACTCTCCCTCTTCTCTCCCCTCACCTCGCCCCCTCCTCCACACCCTCCCTCACCTATCCATCCCTCTCCTTTCCCCTATCCTCAGTTACTCCCTACCCTCTGTCATTCCCTCTCTTCCTCCATAACCCTTCTCCCCACCCTACCCCACTTGGAGTCATTGTGAAAGGTGGAAGCTGCTGTTTTTAATGTAAATGAGATTCCATTGTGATGTCATAGCTGCTAACTGCCACTGCAAGTTCAAGTGATTTTTCTCAAATGGAATTTTGTCAAGTTTAAAATGTGAATAACTTGTAAAATATACCATCAATCTGAACAAAACTTGATACACCACAACGCAGGACAATGGTGAGTAAGGTGGTCCAAAATTATTGTATCCCTATCGTGTACCGTTTTGGTGCAATTTCAGGAACACACACACACACACACACACACACACCCACACACACACACACACAGACACACACAGACACACACACGCACGCACGCGCACACACACACACACACACACACGCACGCTCAAAGGTGCTTTTTTCTCAAGTTGTACCGTCTTAACATTGTATAACCTACAAGAAAACCAACACCACCGGGGCAAAAGCGGGGGCGCCACCGTCGGTCATTCGCTCGTGCCGCTGCCCGCTGGTCGTGTCTTCTCCAACATCTATTTAAGAAAGCACTGCAGATTCTGCAAAAATCGAAGGAATACAAAAATCGCAGGAGAAACGCAGCGGGTGAGGCAGCATCTATGGAGAAAAGGAATAGGCAACGTTTTGGGTCGAGACCCTCTACAGACTGATGGGGGGGGGGGGGGGAGAAGGGGAAGGAGGGAGAAGACGAGGGCTATCTAAAATTAAAGAAGCCAATTGTGGTACCACTGGGGTGTAGACTACCCAAGCATAATACCCAAGCTTGTCTCCTCACTACATTTACTGTTGGCTCCAGTCGCAAATCTGAGTTGAGTGATCTGTGCAAGGCATTCATTGATGCCGGAATTCCATTGTGGATATTGGGAAACGTGTCTCAGAGTTTTTTTTAGAGAAACACACAGAAGAACATATACCAAGTGAGTCATCATTATGGAAACATTATGTGGACAGCAACTTCAACATTGGTGTGCAAAAAATTAGAGATTAAGCTGCATACTACAAAATATGGATCTCAATAGACGAGATAACCGATGCTGTGAGGAGATATGTTGCCAATGTGGTCATCTGTATACTGGAGGCAGGTCAACCATCAAAGGAGTATTTGTTGACATCGGAAGTATTGGAGAAGTCAAACAACTCAACTATTGCTCAGTTGTTTACATCTTCAGTTGATGTACTATGGCCAGAAGGTATAAAATATGAGAATGTTCTCCTGTTTGTGACAAAGTTTTATTCCCCAAAATGTTGCATTTGACATGCTTAGCTCAAGGACTTCATAGAATTACCAAGCACCTACGTAGCTTGTTTCCAAATGTCGATCGCCTAGTTTCCAATGTCAAGAAAATCTTCCTCAAAACACCATCACGTGTGCTGTTGTTCAAGGAAATGGCACCCCAGATTCCGCTACCTCCTCAGCCAGTTTTGACAAGGTGGGGTGCATGGCTCTCTGCTGTACTTTACGATGCTGCAAATTTTGGGAAAAATAAATAAATCGTCTATTGTTTTGAAGAAGAAGAATCTGCTGCAGTAGGGATCTTCAGTGAAATCATGCAGAAAAAGTCCCTCCACCACGATCTTGTATTTATTGTTTCCAATTTTGCAAACCTCCCACAAGCTATCACTTCCTTTGAGAAACGTGGCGAAACATTAGTGAATAACTCGCAGGTTTCCAACTAAGTAACTGACGATATTCGTAAAGTTCCTGGAGGTGGAGGTAAAGACATACAAGGAAAATGTGAGAGATTGATTTTAGCTAACAAAGATCTTGAAGAAATACAAAATAGCTAAAGTTCTCAAAGGTAGCTGTAATGCACAAGATATCGACATGAATGTAGTGTCCGTAGATTGTTTTGGGTATGCACCAGTGACCTCAGCTGAGGTAGACAGAAGTGTTTCGCAACTGAAGCATATTCTGTCTGACAGACGGCATAGTTTAACACCAGATAATTTGAGAAAAATACTAGTAATTACGTGCAACCAGGCAACTTTGGTCATTTAATGTAGTATACCTTTATATTATTTTAAACCATATTTTGGTGGTGGAAATGTTTTTTTGTCGATAAGTGCCTTTTCCATGCCTTTTTTGTAAATTTATTATGCCTTTTTGCCTGCCTATTTCTGTTTTTTTTTTTATAGTGCCTAAACATCCTGGCTATATATAATTTAAAAAAGGCAAGAAAATCTTGCCATTGACTGGGTCTCAGAAGCAATCTGAGTCACATTTTCAAAAGTCAAATAGTAAATTTTGTACAACCATTACACTCATCCTTTCCTATATTGAACTTGGGGACACTTGGAGGAAAATTTACAAGAAATTAATGAACATTGCTAATGGAAATCATTGGGTACCTTGAACCTGAAATGGACTTCAAAAAATTATTGTCAAAAGTTTGCACGCTGAAATGAATAATACATTATTTAGAAAAATCTTGAGCTGTACATAAAGGTTTATTTTGTAACCGAATCATAAAGTGTGATGTTTTTTTTTCTTTGATTTGCAGATCACTGAATTGGCTGGCTATACAGCCCGAGTACACAACATGTTTTCGGTTTTTGACGAAGTTCAGAGGGGCATATATAAGAAGTCCCCTATCAATCAGGAAATTGAAACGGATTCCAGTAAAGTAACTAAACATCGGTTAAGTATTGAACATTCTTTGGAACAGAAAGGTAATCAGTTGTGAATGCCTAATATGCAGATGAAATGTTAGCTTTTCTTCTGTGTTCATTTGAATTCTGTATATATTGAAAAACAGATATATTGATATAAGAGCCACAGAGATTCACTAGATTCCTGGATTCGCAGATCTGTCCAATAAAGTCACCTCCTATCTTTATAAATTCTTGAGAATTCCAACCTCTGTTCTTTATGAACTTAGCAGGATATTTACAAGAGGAATTGAGGCATCCTTCAAGAATAATAGGGATGCATGAGACTGGTATAGCCAGCTGGGATCATGTCCATCCCTGGAGGCCTTTTGGCAACTGAGTAAACTAAAAAGGAATTCAGAAGGGCAACAAGGGGCCAGGAGATAGCTCTGGCAGATCGCATTAAAAACAATCCCAAGAGATTTTATTAATACATAAGGGGGGAAAGGGTAACATGAGAGAGAGAGAGTGGGACCCCTCAAGAATCAAAAGAATCACCTCTGTGTGGAGCCACAGGAGATGGGCAAGGTTCTCAATGAGTATTTCTCCTCTATTTACCAAGGACAAAGACAGGAGGATGGAAGAACTTGGGGCAGTCAATGGAAGTGTCCTGTGAGCAGTAGATAGACACAAAGCTGGAGTTACTCAGCGGGACGGGCAGCATCTCTGGAGAGAAAGAATGGGTGACGTTTTGCGTTGAGCCCCTTAGTGTTTTAGTTAAAGAGGTGCTGAAGGTAGTGTATGAAGGTAGACAAATCTCCAGGGCCTGATCAGAGACAGTGCCCTCCATAATGTTTGGGACAAAAACCCTTTATTTATTTATTTGTCTCTGTACTCCACGATTTGAAATTTGTAATAAAAAAAAATCACATGCGGTTAAAAGTGCACATTGTCAGATTTTAGTAAAGGCCAATTTTATACACTTTTGTTTCACCATGTAGAAATGACAGCAGTGTTTATACATAGTCCACCATTTCAGGGCACCATAATGTTTGGGACACAGCAATGTCATGTAAATGAAAGTAGTAATGTTTAGTATTTTGGTGCATATCCTTTGCATGCAATGACTGCTTGAAGTCTGCGATTCATGGACATCATCAGTTGCTGGGTGTCTTCTCAGGTGATGCTCTGCCATGCCTGTATTGCAGCCATCTTTAGCTTATGCTTGTTATGGGAGCTAGTCCTCATCAAGATTCAAGATTCAAGAGAGTTTATTGTCATGTGTCCCTGATAAGCCAATGAAATTCTTGCTTTGCTTCAGCACAACAGAACATAGTAGGCATGACTACAAAACAGATCAGTGTGTCCATATACCATTATATAAATATATATACACACGTGAATAAATAAACTGATAAAGTGCAAATAACAGATAATGGGCTATTAATGTTCAGAGTTTTGTCCGAGCCAAGTGTAATAGCCTGGTGGCTGTGGGGAAGTAACTATTCCTGAACCTGGTTGTTGCAGTCTTCAGGCTCCTGTGCCTTCTACCTGAAGGTAGCAGAGAGATGAAAGTGTGGCCAGGATGGTGTGGGTCCTTGATGACACTGCCAGCCTTTTTGAGGCAGCGACTGTGATAGATCCCCTCAATGGAAGGGAGGTCAGAGCTGATGATGGACTGGGCAGTGTTTACTACTTTTTGTAGTCTTTTCCTCTCCAGGGCGCTCAATTTGCCGGACCAAGCCACGATGCAACCGGTCAGCATGCTCTCTACTGTGCACCTGTAGAAGTTAGAGAGAGTCCTCCTTGACAAAACGACTCTCTGTAATCGTCTCAGGAAGTAGAGGCGCTGATGTGCTTTCTTAATAATTGCATCAGTGTTCTCGGACCAGGAAAGATCTTCAGAGATGTGCACGCCCAGGATTTTGAAGCTCTTGACCTTTTCAACCATCGACCCGTTGATATAAACGGGACTGTGGGTCCCCGTCCTACTCCGTCCAAAGTCCACAATCATTTCCTTGGTTTTGCTGGTGTTGAGGGCCAGGTTATTGTGCTGGCACCATGTGGACAGTCGCTCGATCTCTCTTCTATAGTCTGACTCATCCCCATCAGTGATACGTCCCACAACAGTGGTGTCATCTGCGAACTTGATGATGGAGTTAGCACCATGACCGGCTACGCAGTCATGAGTATAGAGTGAGTATAGCAGGGGGCTGAGCATGTAGCCTTGAGGTGCTCCCATGTTGATTGTTATCGAGTCTGAAACATTTCCACGAATACAAACAGACTGGTCTGTGAATGAGGAAGTCGAGGATCCAATTGCAGAGGGATGCGCAGAGACCCAGTTCTGCTAGTTTCGTAACCAGCTTGGAGGGGATGATTGTATTAAATGCCGAGCTGTAATCAATGAATAACAGCCTGACATATGAGTTTTTGTTGTCCAAGTGGTCCAGAGTGGAGTGGAGTGGAGGGCCAGCGAGATCGCATCCACCGTTGATCTGTTGTGGCGGTAAGCGAACTGCAGTGGGTCCAGGTTTTTGACGAGGTCGGAGTTGACTTGCGCCATGATCAACCTCTCAAAGCACTTCCTCACCACAGGCGTTAGTGCCACTGGTCGATAGTCATTGAGGCACGTCACCTTACTTTTCTTGGGCATTGGTATCATTGATGCCCTTTTAAAGCAGGTGGGAACCTCAGACCTCAGAAGTGCGTGGTGGAAAATGTCCGTAAAAACTCCAGCCAGTTGTTCCGCACAGGTTTTTAGAACACGACCAGGTATACCATCAGGTCCAGGTGCTTTTCGAGGGTTCACCCCTCTGAAGGATTTCCTGACGTCGGCCTCTGTGACTGAGACTAGAATACCATCACAGTGAATGGGGGCTCGGGAAGGCACATCGGTGTTCTCCCTATCAAAGCGTGCGTAAAAGGCATTGAGCTTGTCAGGGAGTGTTGTTTCGCCGACATTCGAGCTGCCTTTTGATTTTGCCTTGTAGGAGGTGATTGCATTCAGGCCCCGCCACAGCTTCCGAACATCTGTCTCATCCTCCAGTTTGGAGCAATGCCCCTTTTGGCCATTTTGATGGCCTTACCAAGGTCGTATCTGGGCTTCTTGTAGACCACTGTATTATCAGACATGAATGCCCGGTGTCTGGACTTCAGAAGAGTGTGGATCTCAAAGTTCATCCAAGGTTTCTGATTGGGAAACACTTGAAAGGTTTTTGTGGGGATGCAGTCCTCCACGCATTTCTTTATGAAGTCTGTAACGACTGTGGTGTATTCGTTCAAGTCTATTGCCGGGTCCTTGAACATTGCCCACTCTACAGACTCGAAACAGTCCTGGGGTTGTTCCTCTGCGACCCACCCTTCAGGCTGGACTGCTGAGTCTGGGGAGCTGGGAGTGAGCCATGTCTCTGTGAAACAGAACACGGAGCATTCCCTCAGCTCCCTTTGATAAAGCAGCCTTGCCCTTAAGTCCTCCACTTTATTTTCAAGGGACTGTACATTGGCCAGTAGGATAGTAGGGAGAGGGGGCCGAAGTCCCCTGCGCTTCAGTCTGACCTGAAGTCCTGCCCGTCGGCCACATTTCCGGACACGATGGAGGCCTCCCCTTTGTTTCCAGCTACTGTGTTTATTGTACCTGCTGTTTCGGCAAACCTGCACTGGAACGGGGATTCCTTCACAGACGGCAGCTCCAGCTCCGTAACGAACGGGGGTACCCTCAAAGTCGGCAACTCCAGCTCCGTTGTTCCTGGAAGATCCAGCTTGTTGGCTCTGGAGGTCATCCGGAGTTTCCAGGTACAGTACCTGTAATCCTCAGTCGGGTGGGGAGTTTTACAGCCAGCGTGGGAAAATTTAAAGTCCGTGGCTCCCTTAGCTGCGGGAAATCGCAAGAGCCTTGAGGTGCTCAAGCAGCTTGTCCGAAACGGTACCGATTTCTGCTGTTTTCCTGATCCAGGTGAGTTGATGGAAGTTGTATTTAAACCTTTAATGTTGTGGAGCTGCGCAATAGTCGCCGCAGGCAGGCGCCATCTTGGTGTCCACAATTTTCTCTTCAGCGTAGAAATGGCATGCTTAATTGGGTTCAGATCGGGTGAATGACTTGGCCACTCACGAAATGACCGTTTTTTAGCTTGGAAAAACTCCTTTGTTGATTGACATTGATTTCATTCAAAATTGAGATTTATGTATATTGGAGGAAGCTCAGACTTTATCCTGTTATATGGTGAAGCTATCACAAGGGGCTGAACCCAATAAATAACCTCTCAATGACTTCTGTTTTTATGATGTTCTGGATTATTTGTAACATTATTCTTTATTTCTTAAATGGTGACGTTCAGTTTTGATTCTCAATGATAGCACATTTCAATCATTCAGCAACTATAGTGACATATAGTTAGGAACTTCATATGCAAACTGTTTTCTGAAATGTTTGTCCTCTCATTCAATTTAAAATTGCTTGAAAATCTATTAATAAGAGTTTGATCTATTCAAATTATTTTGTAGAATGTTCAAGTTTAATGAAAACCACATAACTTTATGATTAATTAATCGGGATAAATGTACTAAAAATTGTTTTTTATGATTAAGAATAGACATAATCAAAATATTAATTTTGAAAAAAAAGTTGCATTTTCTCATTCAAGTAATAGAAGTGCATAGTCCAGTTGTATTAGAACAAGATTTAGCTCTTCTTGACAAAGTTCTCCATCACCGAAACCAAACTAAACGGAGCTGCAGGATATAGAGTTTGCTGGTATATGCTGCACATGGCTCAGAATGGCTTGGTTGTTTAAAACTAATAAAAAGCTAAATACAATATAGAGAGTAAACACAAAATGCTGGAGTAACTCAGTGGGACAGGCAGCATCTCTGGAGAGAAGGAATGGGTGACTTTTCGGGTCGAGACCCTTCTTCAGACTATTGTCAGGGCAGTGGGCGGAACAAAGATAGAATGTGGCCGGAGACAGTAATACTGGTGGAAGAACTGGGAAGAGGGTGGAGAGAGGGAAAGCAAGAGCTATTTGTAGACAAGTCAATGTTCATATTGCTGAGGTGTAAGCTACCCAAGCAAAATATGAGGACTGTTCTTCCAATTTGTGCTGGGCCTCATTCTGACAATGGAGGAGGCCCAGGACAAAGTCAGATTGGGAATGGGAGTAAAGTGCTGAGCTAGCGGGAGGTCAAGGTGGACTGAGCGGAGTTGTTCAGCAAAACAATCGCCAAGCCTGCGCTTGGTCTTGCCGATGTATAGGAGTTGACACTTAGAACAGCAGTAGAAGAGTTTGGAGGAGGTGGAAGTGAACCTCTGCTTCACCTGAAAAGACTGTTGGGGTCCTTGGATGGAGTCGATGGGGGAGGTAAAGGGACAGGTGTTGCATCTCCTGCGGTTGCAGGGGAAAGTAACTGGGGAGGGAGTGGTCTGTGTGGGAAGGGACGAGTTGATTAGGGAGTTGCGGTGGGAAGGGTTTCTGCGGAAAGCAGAAAGGGGTGGAGAATGGAAGATGTGGCCAGTAGTGGAATCCCTTTGGAGCTGATGAAAATGTTGGAGGATGTTGGAGCATATGATGTATGCGACAGCTGATGGTGTGGAAGGTGAGGACAAGGTGGACTATGTCCTTGTTACGAATGGGGGGAGGGGAAGCAAGAGTGGAGCTGCGGGATATCGAGGAGACCCAAGTGAGAGTCTCATCTATAAGGGAGGAGGGGAACCCTCGTTTCCTAAAGAACGAGGATATCTCTGATGACCTGCTACCATTTGATTGTGAATAACTTTGTTTTATGTCAGGTCACGTTATTGATGTTGATGTAGGAATTGTATGTGCAGATGTTCCTATTATTACCCCAAATGGAGATGTTGTTGTTTCCAGCTTAAACTTTAAGGTAAGTACTAAAAACTAAAATGTTATTTTGTGAATTGGATTGTTACTCTGTTGTTACAACTTCATTGTGTATCATTTTAAAACTTTCAACACCAGATAGATCAGATGTGGTCTCTAAATAATGCATTTGATTGATATCAAATTTTTGGATGGACTGATTAATTAAATTTAGCGGTTATATTTATGTAGGAGAAATGTTATTTTATTGAAAGATATAAACAATATACACATTCACAAAATCTTTCCAGCAGGACATAAAACTGGAATTTGGAAGATCTATCTAATCTTGAAAATGCAAGTGCAGTTTTATAAATGTTTAATCACAGAAAAAAATACATTATATTTAAAATAATATTTTTCCATTTTAATTATGTCATTTCAAGTAGTCCAAGGTACCAGTTTTTTGATACGTACGCATAATTAGACCCAAGAATGTCATCAGAAACAAACATTATTGCTGAAGGATTGGAAAAGGTTTTATATAATACTAGACCAAGAGCAGACCCGTTGGGTCTGTTCCCCCAATGTGTGGTTGCGGGGGAGTGGGGTGGAGGGGAGGGTGGGGGATGGCAGGGGGTTGAGAGAGAGAGAGAGAGAGAGAGAGGCAGACGATTGTGTATAGGATCTTTGGTAGAGAGCAGAGAGGAAGGAAGGAGAGGGGAGGAGGTGAGTAGAGAAAGGGGGGGGGGGGGCTTCTAAATGAAGAGGGAGAGAGAGAAGCGTCTTTTGACTCTGGAAACCCACAGCTGGAATGAGCGCGCGGGGCTTCACGAGCTGCGCCAACAGTGATGAGAAGTTTAAGCGCGTGATCCTATAGTGGAAAGGAGTAGATTCAGCGTGTGAGGAGTCGCTGCCCCGAGATCTGTAGAACAAAGAAGCTATAGCGGAACGGAACTGTAGAATCTTTGTTCTGCAGAACTTTGTCGATCTTTCTGCGCATTTTAATCCACAATGGCGGGGGGGGGGGGGGGGGCTAGAGGCAGGTGGGCCTGGATTGGTGGGCATTGTGTTGTCAGCAGCTGGTGAGCGGCGTTGGGTCTGGTCCCCGAACGTGCTTCACACACACTATGCACCCACACACTAACTATCCCCTTCATATTATATTGATATAATATAATATTATAGGGGGGGAGGGTGGGTGAGAGGGGTAGGGAGGGGAGAGGTGAGGGGAAGAGGGGGTGGTGAGAGGAGAGAGAGAGAGAGGTGGGGGGAAAGGGGGAGGGGAGAGGTGGAGAGAGTGGGGGAGAGAGGAGAAAGCGAGAGGGGGGGAGAGAGAGGAGTGGGGGGGGGGAGAGAGGGGGGGAGAGAGAGGGGGGGGGGAGAGAGAAAAGGGAGGGAGAGGGGAAGAGTGGGGAGAGGGGTAGCAGGGAGTGGTGCGAGAGAGGGCAAAGGGGTGGAGGAGGGAAGGGGGTGAAGAGGGGTGGGGGAGGGAGAGAGAGAGAGAGAGAGAGAGAGAGAGAGAGAGAGAGGGAGGGGGAAGGGGTGGTGGAGGAGGGGGTGAGAGGGTTAGGGGAGGTGGTGAGAAGGGTGGGAGAGGGAGGAGGGGGAGGGATGGGGGATGGGGAGAGAGAAGTGGAGGATAGTGGAGGGAGGGGGCGAGGTGTAGGGGGGAGTGGTGGAAGAGAGGGTGGTGGGAGGGAGGGGTAGGGGAAAGGGGTGAGGGAGAGGGATGGAGGAGAGAGAGAGGGTGGGGAGAGAGGGGAAAGAGTGGGGTGGTAGAGAGGGAGGTGGAGGGGTTGGGGCAGTCCATCTATTCCCCACTCCCTGTCACCCCCAATCCTCTTTCCCTATTCCCCCACATGTGATCAAGCGCTTCGACACAGGCTGCTAGAGCATGTCCCTGAGGGTGGGTGAGGGGGGTAGAGAGGAGTGGGGAGAGGGGAAGGTGAGAGGGGTTAGGGAGAAGAGGGGAGGAAAGGGGGGTGGAGAGGGGGAGAAAGAGGGGTAGGGGAGAGGTGGAGAGAGAGTGGAGGGGGAGAGAGAGAAAAGAGGGGGTGAGAGAGGAGGGGGAGGGGCAGAGGGGGGAGAGGGGTAGCAGGGAGTGGTGCAAGATCGAGGGAAGGGGTGGGGGGGGAGATAGGGGTGAAGAGGGATGGGGAGAGGGGGTGTGAGGAGAGAGGGGGGCGGGGGAGGTTGTGAGAGGGTTCAGGGAGGGGGTGGGAGAGGGGGAAGAGTGTGGAGGGAGGGGGAGAGGGGTAGGGTAGAGGGAAGAGTGTGGAGGGGGGAGTGGTAGGGGAAGGAGAGGGGAGGGGGAAAGGTGGGGGAGGGGGGAGAGAGAAGTGGAAGTGGGGAGGGAGGGTGAGAGGTGTAGGGGAGAGTGGCGGAAGTGGGAGAGAGTGGGGGGAAGGGGAAGTGGTGGAAGGAGAGAGGAGTCGGGATAAGGGGTGGGGGAGGGAGGGAGGGGGAGAGAGATTGGGGAAGGGAGAGAGGTGGGGTGGGAGAAGGGTGGGGGGAGAGAGAGAGGTGGAAGAGTGGTTAGGGGGAGGGGGAGAGGGGTGGGGGGAGTGGTGGAAGTTGGAGAGAGGTAGGGGAGGGGAGGAGGGAGGGGTGAGGAGAGGGAGATGGAGGGGGGAGAGAGAGGGGAAGGGGAGAGAGTGAGAGGATTTGGGGAGGGGAGAGGGTGAGAGAGGGTTTTGGGAGGGGGAGAGAGGGGTGGGAGAAGGGGAGAGGGGGAAGAGTGTGGAGAGGGGTAGGGGGGAGAGAGAAGAGTGGGGAGGGAGGGGGGAGCGGAGAGAAGGGTAAGAGTGGGGAGGGGGGAGAGGGATAGGGGAGAGAAGTGGGAGGGAGGGGGAGAGGTGTTGGGGGGAGTGGTGGAAGTGGGAGGGAGAGGGGGAGGGGTGGAAGAGGGCGAATGGGGTAGGGGAAAGCGGTGGGGGAGATAGGGAGGGGGAGGGAGAGGTGGGGAGGGACAGGGGTGTGGGAAGGGGAAGAGATCTGGAAGAGTGGGGAGGGGGGGAGAGGGGTAGGGGGAGTGGTGGAAGTGGGAGAGAGGGAGGGGGTTAGGGGGGGAGTGATGGAAGCGGGAGAGGGGTAGGGAAAAAGGTGGGGGAGCGATGGGTACGGTCCCTTCAACCCACAGAGTCCGCCAAGACCAGTAATCACCTATACCCCCATTCTATCCTACACACGACAATTTACAGAAGCCAATTAACCTACATACATGCATGTCTTTGGAATGTTGGAGGAACCTGGAGGAAACCCACACGATCACAGGAAGAACTTCTGTAGAATGTAGATCACTCTGAAGAAGGGTCTCGACCCGAAACGTTGCCTATTTCCTTCGCTCCATAGATGTTGCCTCACACGCAGAGTTTCTCCAGCATTTTTTCTACCACAGGAAGAACATGCAAGCTCTATACCAACTGCACCTATAGTCACGATTGAACTCTGATCTCTGGCGCTGCAAGGCAGCAACTACCGCTGCACCACTGTGCTGCCCTAAATTTCTTGTTGACAAAGAAAATCATTCTGAAATAAATAGAAAAGCAGACAATTTTGCCCCACCTTTCTCTACTATATAGACATAACCTTTTTAGCCTTTTCTTTCAGCTACTAATACTTAGTGTATTTTTAAATGTGCCTATCTTATTTGCAATAAACATTAATTGAAAAGATGGGATAACAGAATAAGAAACGCTATCAGGGAGTTGTCGGAATAGACAGCTCTAATGTGCAGAATGTACCAGGGAGGGGATGGTTTGGATAGGAAGAGTGTTGGGAGAGGTTTTTTTCTGGAAGCTCACTTGGGATCAGATTTACTATCAATATTGCAAGTAGTTGGGTTATGTTTATACAGTTGCTGGGGAGAGAAATGCAGCAGTGGCCAGGGAATAAACTGAAAAAGAAAACAGACAGTAGAGATAACAATTATAAAGATGACAATTAGATTTCCCTTTGGCCTTGGATTAGATTAAAATTTCTGCCTTACATCAGTGTCATATCATCATATCTCTTATCTTATTATCTAAGCATTCTCAATTTTATCAGTCTTAATGATTTATATTTCTCACAGGTTCACTTCCTTTAGATTTCAATCAGTTTTAAGACTTCTGGGAATTGTAATGCCCTCTGCTTAACCACGATATGGAGGAAAAAAGTCAAGTTAGATGACAGATTTACACCCATAATCTCTCTGCCATTGATAGAAAACAGCTGCAATGCTCTGGCAAAGAAGTTTTAATCACACAGCCATATCAATGCACCTGTCTTTCCCCACATCAACTCTTTCCTGGAAACTTATTTCCATTTTATTTCATTTCCTTTTTTGCTATTATGCCTCATTTTTAGGACGTTCTTTTGCTGAAATGAATTATATCCTTAATAACCAGTTTTGCATCTTGAATGTTAATTGTATTTGCTTTCTGCTTCCTCAGGATGTTCTTGATCTCCCTGAACATCTCAATTTGATTCGCTCCGAGCCAATAATTTCATGTCCATTCATTTGCTGATAGAACATATCAATATAATTCCTGTTGGAAGTAAACTTCTCTTGCATATGGCGTGCACAACCTAAAGTTGTAGGTCAACTTGTTCTATTTGATCTTTTGTTTGTGCACATCGGGTTTATTGTATTAGTCGAAACAGGGTGGACCACGTGAAGGTTTCATTCTCCCACCCAGGAAAACAGTTCTGTATGGAAATATACAAAGGCTATAAAATCTCTGAATTTAGACATATCTGTTTTCAATGATCAATTTATTTTCAACTGTAGTTGTGAAGAAAAGCTTCATGAGCATTGGGCATTAATATTGATTCAGAAAACATGCTGATGTAAACTAAAACCTACAAAGAATTGTGATCTTTATAATTGTTAGTTTCTAACATTTGAAAAAATATTTCTCTGGATTATACATAATTGTACAAAAGTGTGCTTGTAATAATTTGAGCAATAATTTGTTTTTGTTCATATGAATTTTGCTTCGTAGGTTGATGAAGGCATGCATCTCCTTATTACTGGGCCAAATGGATGTGGGAAAAGTTCTTTATTCAGGATATTGAGTGGCCTATGGCCGGTATACGGAGGGGTATTGTATAAGCCTCCTCCTCAGCATTTGTTCTATATTCCACAGAGGTGAGTGCTTTAGTTTCACTGAACATTTTACCTTTGTCTTGCTAAAAGTAATGCATTAAATGTATTTTTATGTTGTTCGTTCTCTGAACTTTGCCAATTTGTTTTCATGTTGTATTTTTGGTTCACGGTTGAATGGGCTTGAGTTATTACTCGCAGCACAAATCTGGTGAATGTTAATGCTTTTATGCTTGTATTATGCAATTGCAATAAAGCTGCTCAATTAGTGCAGCATGCAAAGGCAGTTTGTGGAGCATGTGTGGCTGTGCATGAGGAGTACTTTTAACTTGCTTTGACTGCATTACCCTCCCTACCTCATCAGTCAAATTGTGAGTGAAACCAGGATTGAATATCATGGATGGAATTATAGCATCCTGGGCATGAGAGACACCAGTCTGAGCCAGTTGACAGACACATGGGAGTTGTTGGAGTATCAGTGCTGGAAATACAATTGCGATCATCCAAATAGGTTTCCTGCGCTTCAGCTGCTGGCATTGTCCTGAAAACAAATAATGATTGGATTCACGACCTTCAGACCCATGCCAATGGGTAAAATGGGTGTTGTCTCTTCCTGGATGATGGGAAATTTCTCCTGTACTTGATTATGCACAGCTGTCATGGGATCTGATAGCTTCCACTGGTGCACATTGACTTTGGGTGGTCTCTGTCAGTGTTTCCATAGAATCTAATGCATGCTCTGTCAAATAGTATGTTGTGGGAGAATCGGAAACTGCTGGCATGAAATTGCACTTCACTTCCTGACTACAAGGGTGAACACCTTACTGTGTTACAAGCTTTGTAAGACGTTGAAGAAGGACTTCACCAGGCCCTAAGAAATCTCTCATGGGCTCGCTCGGGTAATTTCTAGTTGAGCCTTTTTTAACTCTGGGGTGCCAGGTTTAGCGATGGAAGTAATCACGTGCATGATTTACTGTCATCCTTCTCCACACGTTTGTGGCTAGAATCAATGTGTTGGGGAAGAGGTCTGAAAGTTTTTATGGTGACGAAAATAAAAGAACATAAGAATGAGTCTGAAGAAGGGTCACTATCCATTTTCTCCAGAGATGCTGCCTGACCCGCTGAGTACCCCACCATTTTGTCTCTATCACAAGAAAGACAAGAGTATAATGCCAAGCACAGAAGTGAAAGAGACTAAATAGATGGGTTATCTACTCCAATATCTTCGTTCGTTATACCCTCAGCTTGTATGAGGATTATGTGGTCCATTGCACCAGGGCTGTGGAGTCGATACCCAAAACACCCAGCTCCAACTCCTTGATTTCTTCTATATCCGACTGACCCCGATCCCTAGGTATAATAATTCTAAATCTGCTATGATGACATTACACAAGATGGCATTTCATAAGAACTACACGAATCATCAGGATACCTTTTAAACCCATGTCCTTAAAGTTTTTAGTCTATGGTTGTAGTTATGCTATTGTGGCTTTTTAATTGTTTATTCTTGAAAAAAAACCATAATTCATTATGCTAAAAGAAAAAATATATACATATAGGACTATGACAAAATTAAAATTACATTGAATTAAATAAAAATTATAAAAGCATTACTCCAAAAATTACTAAACTAAGGCCACAGGTATGATGAGTTGAATGGCTAAATTATGACAAAAAAATCTCAAGTGCAATTAAAATTATAACTAAATGCATAGGTAGTTAAGTTTGCTACAAAGGTACATACCTAAAATGTCTTTTCAAATTTGAAGCTCTTATTGGAGTATTTTTATCGTAGCCAGAGAAACAACTGAGTTTTGTTTCACACAATCTTTCACCATCATCATCTTCTTTCATACACTGACACACAATGCATTTCATCTGTAGTTATTGTAAAATATTCAAAAACAGCAGATCTGGTTGGAGTTTTCTGTGCCTTTGAGAAAGGGCCTTTAGATATTAAACTTGCCCACTTGGGAAATTTTGAATTAACTCAAATTTTTTTTCCTGAAAAAGAAAATAATTAATGACATTACTGAATGAATAGTGCCTGAAATGGAATTATTAACATCTTTTATATATTAAAAAAATACGGGGTTGAAGTACAGTAAATACCGGCGGAAAAACTGACATACTTTACTTATTCATTGGTAATATTCTCTATTCATTTGTAATAATTAAATAATTTGAGGAAACTTGTTTTAAGGGATTGGGGGAGGGGGGGGGGTCAAGGGAATGCAGCCCCCCCCCCCCCCCCCCATTAGTATAGGTTAGCCGGTATTTACTATACTTTTACCTAAATGAGCCCTAACCTTTTTTCCTTCATTACCCAATCCGTTACTAACCTTTTAACCTAGAATATTGTGTCAAGCATCCCACTGAAAGTAGAAATTATGGTTTATATTGACGTAAGTTTTTGACGCTTTGCCAAGACTAGTGTTTACTGCTGTTGAGAAGGAATTAATCATGACTGACGATTTATTTTGCAGTAAATCATGAAAATTCGTAATCTGTATTTCCCCATAAATGAATGACTAAATTTACCTTTTGAATTCAGAAATTGTCCAGACATGTTCACTCAGTAGCAGGTGGAGGGAAATCAGCTGGTGATGGCGTTTGTTTACGTTTTGTTTCTCGTCGTTCTGCCGCCAGATGGCAGCACCGATGTGGTTTCTCATTCTCTCGGGTGAAAATAAAATGTGCGGTATGTTTGAAAAGTGGGATTATTTCCGATTTATGTAGTCTCTGAAATTTATGTTAAGGTCGGAGTTGGGACTTTTTACCGACTCAGAATCTGACTCCAGCAGCACCAAAATTGCTTCGACTCCGACTCCACAGCCCTGCATGGCACCCAGGTTCACCCATAACAATCATTATTCAAGTCTTGACAATCTTTGAGACCAGCTCCAGGCATTGATATCCCAGATTGCTTCCTTCATATTTCACCTGATTTTAGAACAGATTTGCGCATACACCTTTCCACCTTGTATACCAGATTTTAATAAATATATACAGGCCCACCACTGATCTTCCGGCAATTGGTGGTTTGGCACCTTTAATCTGATAAAATTACGAGCGCATTTGAAATCCCCTGTGGAAGTTCCCCCGAAAATGTGGCGCCAAGGCCAGCAGAGGCAGCTGATATCAACCTCATCAGGACATCAGGATCTGCAGATCGAATGTGTCCCCTGCAGTCGGTGCCTTGGAACTCTGGCCCTGCTGGAGCCGGCAGTTCCGTTCCCATAGTTGACTCCCGCGGCTGAGCGGCAGTCGAATTTGCATCCTGCGGCTGAGGCTCTAGAACTCTGGCCTGGCTGGATCCAACAGATCTGTTTCCATAGCCGACTTCTGAAGCTGACTTTGCAGGCCCTATCTCTGCTCCTCGGCTAGGTGGACTGTTCCGGCACTGTTGGACTCCTCTCTTAAAGGCCGTGACCTCTGTTCGTCCACAGTTCAGTATTTGTATCTGTGTGTGGGCACAGTCCCTCTGTCGGTGCGCCGACACACTGAGACAAAGTCTGAAATTGCCAGCGCCACATCTTCAAGTCTTAATGCGGAGTACCCAGGATAAATAAATGTGAGTGTATATGTGCATGTATGAGTGTATGTATGTACAGTCCCCTCCATAATGTTTGGGACAAAGATCCATCATTTATTTATTTGCGTCTGTACTCCACAATTTGTGATTTGTTATAGAAAAAATTGCATGTGGTTAAAGTGCACATTGTAAGATTTTATTAAAGGCCATTTTTATACATTTTGGTTTCACCATGTTGAAATTACAGCTGTGTTTATACATAGTTCCCCCAGTTCACGGCACCATAATGTTTGGGACACGTGGCTTCACAGGCGTTTGTAATTCAGTTGTGTCTAATTGGCTCAATGCAGGTATGAGAGCTCTCCGCACTTAGTCTTTCCTCCAGTCTTTCCATCACCTTTGGAAACTTTTATTGCTGTTTATCAACATGAGGACCAAAGTTGTGCCAATGAAAGTCAAAGAAGCCATTGTGAGGCTGAGAAACAAGAATAAAACTGTTAGAGACATCAGCCACACCTGAGGCTTACCAAAATCAACTGTTTGGAACATCAATAAGAAGAAAGAGAGCACTGGTGAGCTTACTAATCGCAAAGGGACTGGCAGGCCAAGGAAGCCCTCCACAGCTGATGACTGAAGAATTCTGTCTATGATAAAGAAAAATCCCCAAACACCTGTCCAACAGATCAGAAACACTCTTCAGGAGTCGGTGTGGATTTGTCAATGACCACTGTCCACATAAGACTTAATGAACAGAAATACAGAGGCTACACTGCAAGATGCAAACCACTTGTTAGCCTCAAAAATAGGGTGGCCAAGTTACAGTTTGCCAAGAAGTACTTAAGAGCAACCACAGTTCTGGAAAAAAGGTTAACTTCTATCAGAGTGATGGTGAGAACGAAGTATAGAGGAGAGAAGGAACTGCCCAAGATCCAAAGCATACCACCTCATCTGTGAAACACAGTGGTGGGGGTGTATGGCCTGGGCATGTATGGCTGCTGAAGGATCATCAGTTATCTTCATTGATGATACAACTACTGATGGTAGTAGCATAATGAATTCTGAAGTGTATAGACACATCCTATCTGCTCAAGTTCAAACAAATGCCTCAAAACTCATTGGCTGGCGGTTCATTCTACAGCTTGACAATGATCCCAAACGTACTGCTAAAGCAACAAAGGAGTTTTTCAAAGCTAAAACATGGTCAATTCTTGAGTGGTCAAGTCAATCGCTGATCTGAACCCAATTGAGCATGCCTTTTATATGCTGAAGAGAAAACTGAAGGGGACTAGCCCCCAAAACAAAAATAAGCTAAAGATGACTACAATACAGGCCTGGCAAAGCATCACCAGAGAAGACACCCAGCAACTGGTGATGTCCATGAATCGCAGACTTCAAGCAGTCATTGCATGCAAAGAATATGCAACAAAATACTAAACATGACTACTTTCATTTACATGACATTGCTGTGTTCCAACGGTGCCCCGAAATGAGGGGACTATGTATAAACACTGCTGTAATTTCTACATGGTGAAACCAAAATGTATAAAAATGGCTTTTATTAAAATCTGACAATATGCACTTTAACCATGTGATTTTTTTTCTCTATTACAAATCTCAAATTGTGGATTACAGAGGCAAATAATTAAATGATGGGTCTTTGTGCCAAACATTATGGAGGACACTGTATGTATAAGCTTGTGTGAACCCATGTTTACCCTTTCCCAATTTTAGCTTGCCATTTGGTTTAAAACACACAAAATGACTACAAGCAGTATTGTGTCTTAATGATAAAAAAAACCTTTCAAGTTCTGGACCTTTGATATCAGGACATGATCATTATTGCTGATGGGCAGTGTAGCTTAATGAGCATTTTCTGCATAATTGAAATAATGTGCTCTCCATTTAAACAGACACAGACATGATTGAAATCCAGATGTAATCTGCATTGGGTTTAAACTTGGCTTACATTTGATCCAAGTCATTAACCAACATAAATATTCCTCCAGAATCACATGAGGATACATGGCACAGAAACAGACCATGCTGCCCGCACCCAGTATGCTGGTCTTTGTACTTCATGCAAACTTTCTCTCCTTTTTTTATTTTGTCTTCATGTCTCAGTAACTCTTGAATCCTTTCTGCCTCATGCCACCCTTCAAGTGTATGCCGTTGTCCTCAACCACTTTCTGCTGTAGTAGGTTCCACAATTCTTATCAATAGCAAGTTCGGTATTCAGACTCTGCATGCCAAGGTCAAAGGTTACTCTGCATAAACAATCTCGGCAACCATGCCGCCGCATGCATGCACACCTGCGCCTCATCTGTAGTCAGGATCACAAGTGCTGCCAAACCGCCACTGGACCATCCCCGTCCCCTCCCGGGTGCCCCACCCCCGTCCGGAGGCGACCAGAGACGTTGGGATTCAGACACACGGATTCAGATTCAGACGAGAGTGGCGCCCCCAGGCCCACAGCTAGCACGGAGAAACAGCACTGACTCCAGCTCTACTCTTCCGGGTTAAAAAACAGCCCTGAACTGTCGGATGTCAGACGGGAGCGGCAGCCCAGGTCCAAAGCCAGCGCAGAGAAGAAGCGCTAACTCCACTGCTCCGAGCAGGTGTCCTGTCAGTTTAGGGCTGTAAGTTAACCCGGCGGGACGGGCAGAGTTGAGCTGGAGTCAACGCTGCTTCTCCGTGCTGGCAGTGGGCCTGAGGCGCCGCTCCTGTCTGAATCCCGACGTCTCTGGTCGGCCCACGGATGGGGGTGGGGCACACGGGAGGGGACTGGGATGGTCCAGCGATGGTTCGGCTGCGCCGGAGACCTGGGTTCAATCCTGACTACAGATGAGGCGCAGGTGTGTAGGCATGCGGCGGCATTGTTGCCGAGATTGTTTATGCAGAGTGACCTTTGACAAATCCCATGATCCCTTGTGTTTTTCGGAATACCGACCTCGCTTATTATCTCTTGCATTTTTTTTGAGGAATGGTGCTTTCTCTTCACCACACGTGGTAGCGTTCTATATTCATCCACTTTATCGAAACCTTTCCTGGTTTTATGTACCTTTATTATTAGTCCATCCCTCCGCTGCCTTTTATGAAGAGCATAAAGAGACCCACACAGTAGTCCATTTGCAAGTTAATAGAAGTCATGTTCCTATCTTTTGGAAGTTTAATGCCCATTTTAACAATGGAATGGATCTAAGCTGGATGTGGCTGGAGATTCTAAAGGTAACGGGCAGTTTTTAGCTGTTTGGGAAGTGGAAGTCTGAAATGATGCAAGTGACAGCTGCTGGTACATTTGAAAGGAGATTCCTGAACTGGAGACTAGAAAAACAGCAAGTGTCTTATTTTGCTTATATTCCTTCAGTCCATAGTTTGTTGGCTTTTAACTCTTTCTCATAAATTATCTTTCCTGTAGTAATGATCTAATAGTGATTAATGATCTCATTTATTTCGAGAGGGCTTTTATACAAAAAAGAGGATCTAAAAGGTGCTGGTCAGACAGCATTTGGAATATTGTGAGCAATTTTTGGGCACCATATCTGAGGAAGGATGTGCTGGGTCTGGAGAGGGTCGAGGGGAGGTTTACAAGAATGATCCCAGAAATGAGTAGGTTAACATATGATGAGCATTTGACGGCACTGGGCCTGTATTCGCTGGAGTTTAGAAGAATGAGTGAAGACCTCATTGAAACATACAGAATAGTGAAGGGCTTGGATAGAGTGGATGTGGAGAGGATGTTTCCACTAGTGGGAGAGTCTAGGACTAGATGTAATTGTCTCAAAATTAAAGGACGTTTTTTAGGAAGGAGATGAGGAGGAATTTCTGTAGTCAGACGATGATGAATGTGTGGAATTCTTTGCCATAGAGGGCTGTGGAAGCCAAGGCAATGGATATATTTAAGGCAGAGATAGAAAGATTCTTGATTAGTATGGGTGTCAGAGGTTATGGGGAGAAGGCAGGAGGGAGAGATAGAACAGCCATGAATGAATGGCGTAGACTAGATGGACTGAATGGCCTAATTTTGCTCCTGTCACATGATCTTATGATTTCAAACTGCCTTGGCGTATAGGTATTCCTCTCACTGATCTAATTTTCTTCCATGTCCATCTCCTTGGTGAATACTGATGCAAGGTACTAATTTAGTATCTCGCCTATTCTCAGGCTGCAAGCATAAATTTACTCCTTTATTCTTGAACATCCTATCTTTCCCAGGTTACCTTCTAGTATCTCATGCAAATATAGAAAGTCTTGGGATTCTAAAGTCAACATTTAGAACCTCTCTGGTCATTTGAAGTTCCCTTAGCTTGCCTTCCTTATCCTTCCTCTACTGGAACATACTGCTCCTGAACTCTGGTTATCTGTTCTTTAAATGACTCCCATATGTCAGATGAAGTCTTGCTCATTGATAACTGCTCCTAATTTGCTCTCAGTAGCTCCTGCTTAATAATGCTGCCATGTGCCCGACCCACATGTATTACCTTCCCCAAAGGTCCAGACTTATCCCTATTCAGAACCCTCTTGAAACTTATGAAGTTGTAATCACTGTTCCCAAAATATTATTCCACTGAAATGCCAATCACCAGGCCGGTGTGATTCCCAGTACAAGTCCATCCAGTATGGTCCCTCCTCGAGTTGGACTATTCGCACACTGTCTCAGGAAGCCTCCTTGGATACACATAAAAAAAATATTCTCCGCCTGAGACTTTTACACTAAGTACCAGTCAATATAAGAGGAATTAAAATTGCCCACTATGACAAAGCTGTTGCCTTTGCGACTTTTCGTAACCTCTATAGATATCTGTTCCTCTATTTCCTGCTAGCTAATGGGAGGCCTATAGTCTAATGCACCTTTCTAAATTGTGCGCTCCGCTCATAGGACCTGTGAATGAGCCCTCGAGTATGTCCTCTCTGAGTGCTGCCATAACATTCTCCTGCATTAGTCGAGGACCCTCCACCTGATATACCTCTATCACATTTGCAACATTGAACATACAGCTGCCAGCCATGTCCTTTTCAGAATTAAGTCTGGGAGATCCACTTTTTACAGGAGCTATGGGGAATAAATTGGGAATAGTTGTTATTGAGTAAGACCATATTTGGCACGTGGGAGTCATTTAAACTTAGTTAGGAAAGAACTGCAGATGCTGGTCTCGACCCAAAATGCCACCCATTCCTTCTCTCCAGAGATGCTGCCTGTTCCGCTGCGTTACTCCAGCATTTTGTGTCTACAAATCATTTAAACAAATACACGTCCCTCCACAGCCCCCATCTGTTGCAACAACAGTACCCAAAAGGGTATCCTTGTTTTGAGGGGAATGGTCACAGGGGATTCCTGCATTCTCTCATTCCGGATGTTTGCTTGTGTACATTCAGCCAATAGACTTAATTTTGACTTTAGAGATACAGTGTAGAAACAGGCCCTGCGACCCACTGAAACTAGCCAGCTAGCAATCACCCTGTGCATTAGCACAATCCTGCATCTCTAGGGACTATTTACAATTTTACCAAAGCCAATTAACCTACAGACCTACAGCATTCAGAGAGTATTCAGACCCCTTCACTTGTCCAACATTTTGTTATATTACATACTTATTTTAAAATGGATTTAAAAAATTTAAATCTTCAATCTACAGACAATACCCCAGAATGAAGAAGTGAAAACAGGTGCTTAGAATTTTTTGCAAAGTAATTAAAAAGCGATAACTGAAATCTCACATTTACATAAGTATTCAGACCCTTTACTATGACAATCAAATTTGAACTTGGGTTCATCCTGTTTCCATTGATTCTCTTTGAGATGTTTCTACAACTTGATTGGAGTCCACCATTGGTAAACTAAATTGATTGGACATGATTTGGAAAGGCTCACAACAGTCTAAAAATGTCCCACAGTCGACAGTGCATGTCGGAGAAAAAACCAAGCCATGAAGACAAAGTAATTGTCCGTAGAACTTCGAGACAAGATTGTGTTGAGACACAGATCTGGGGAAGGGTATAAGGAAGGGTATAAAATAATTTCTGTAGCATTGCAGGTCCCGAAGAGCACAATGGCCTCCGTCATTTTTAAATGGAACCACCAGGCCTCTTCATAGAACTGGCTGCTTGGCCAAACTGAGCAATCCGGGAAGAAAGACCTTGGTCAGGGAGATGAGCAAGAACCAGGTGGTCACTCTGACAGAGCTCCTCTATGGAGATGGGAGAACCTTCCAGAAGGACAACTATAGCTACAGCACTAATCAAGCCATTATTGTAGAGTGGCCAGAGGGAATCCACTCCTCAGTAAAAGGCACATGAGAGCCCGCTTGGAGTTTGCCAATAGGCATGAGAAACAAGATTCTCTGGACTGAGGAAACCAAGATTAAACTTTGGCCTGAATGCCAAGCATCACGTCTCGAAGAAACCAGGCACAGCTCATCACCTGGCCAATACCATACCTACGGTGAAGCATGGTGGTGGCAGCATCATGCTGTGGGGATGTTTTCCAGTGGCAGGAACTGGGAGACTAGTCAGGATCGAGGGAAAGATGAACGGAGCAAAGTACAGAGAAATCCTTGATGAAAACCTGCTCCAGAAAGTTCTGGACCTCAGACTGGGGCGGAGGTTCACCTTCCAACAGGACAACAACCCTATGCACACAGACAAGACAACGCAGGAGTGGCTTTGTGACAAGTCTGTGAATGTCCATGAGTGGTTCAGCCAGAGCCCAGACTTGAACCCGATCGAACATCTCTAGAGACCTGAAAATAGCTGTGCATCGATGCTCCCCATCCAACCTGACAGAGCTAGAGAGGATCTGCAGAGAAGAATGGAGGAAATTACCCAAATACAGTTGTGCTAAGCTTATAGCGACATACCCAAGAAGACTTTAATCGCTCTAATCGCTGCCAAAGGTGCCTCAACAAAGTACTGAGTAAAAGATCTGAATACTTATGTAAATGTGATATTTCAGTTATTTCTTTTTAATTACTTTGCAAATATTTCTAAACACCTGTTTTTGCTTTTTTTTAAATTATAGGGTACTGTGTGCATATTGATGATTTAAAAAAAATGAATTTAATCCATTTTAGAATAAGGCTGTAATGCAACAAAATGTGGAAAAAGTGGTGGGGTCTGAATGCACTGTATACATCTTTGGAATGTGGGAGGAAACCAGCTCACCCGGAGAGAACCCTACCGACAGCACCTGAAGTCAGGATTGAACCCGTGTCTTTGGCGCTGTAAGGCAGCAACTCTACCACTGCGCCACTGTGCCGCCCTAGTGTGACGTGTGACCACCTCACTGTGACTCCTGTCTATTGCACTATCATACTCCCAGACGATCCTGATCTCTTGCAGTCTTTTTCATGAATATTTCAAATAAATCCCTTCGAATTCCCTACAGATACACCACCAATATATTTTCAAGATTTGTATTTTGCAGGCTTTTATTTTCTCACATGTAAATGAATATAAAATATGACTTTGCAGTTTGCAAATTTAAGATTGTTACCTTAGAAGTACAGTCTGGAATCATGTCATTAATTTGATACTGTGGATATTAATTTGCTTAAATTAGTATCCACAGGAACAGTGTTCGTACATCCCTCTTTTTGTAGTGCGATGCCCATAAGATCCGAGACCCTGTACAAACATAGGCACAGCCGATGGATTGTTTTGTTTATGGTGGGGCATGATAGAGTGGCTCTGAATCTAGATTATTCTGGTTTATTTTAGACATCAGCAGTATTTCCCATCTACTGTGCATTCCATCGTAAGGGAGTTTGCATAAGTTTCTATTTGAGCAGAGCAGTATTCATGCTGTCCATTGTTAGACTGGACATGGAGATGTTTGTTGACATTGCAGGTTTTCTGAAAGTGAAGGTGCATTCTGTCGGTTCGAATTCTATTAAAAAATCTGCTGGAACATTACTGCAACTCGGGGCTACAGAATGAGATATTAGTTAATACAAAAACATTACATTCATTATTATTTAATGAATCACATACATTTTCATAAAGGCAGGGCTGCCAACTCATGCATTGAGCGTGAGACTAACGCATTTGAGGAAATTCTCACGCCGATGACAGAAGTTCTCACGCTCAAAAAAAAAAAAAGAATAAATAAATAAATTCACACTCCTCCACACTCACCAATGAGAATATTTTTTTTGTCGGCGGGTTCCCCGTAAAGAACGAGCAATTTAATTGGCGTAAGCCCATCGCACACTATTTAAAATGGCAATGTAGACAAAAACGCTAGAGAAACTCAGCGGGTGAGGCAGCATCTATGTCTGAGTTTGACCCATCTTCAGACTCAAGCATTTCTCCAGCATTTTTGTCTACCGCTCCATAGACGTTGCCTCACCCGCATTCACATTGCCGTGCAGATGGTGTGATAGGTGTGACACAGCGGTGGTCCCAGCACCGCCCCCGCGTCCCCCCACCCCGAGGCACCGCTCGCATCTCCCACCCTCACCTGCGGCGGCTCTGTGGCCGTCGACTGCTCTGTCCACACCGCATGGAGTTGCCAGGAGCGAACCGGGTGAGTGGGGTTGTCGGTGCCATCTCCGGAGCCGCTGGGATGAATCTCGGGCTATAGCTCCGATGCCCGACCCCTGGGTCTCTGTCCCTCACCTCCCACGGACCCCCGGTCCACTGTCCCTAACCTCCCCCGGACCCCCGGGTCACTGACCCTCACCTCCACCGGACCCCAGCTGTACACAGAGCACCTGGGCTGGCCTGCATTCCCGGGGAGGGGGGGGAAGAGAGGGAAATGCTCCCTGGACATCCCCAAGTCTCCGCTCACTCTGGGTGTTGTCGCCGCTTCACTGACACACACTCTTACACACAATCTAACACACACTCTCATACACAACCTAACACGCATCCTTACAC
Source organism: Raja brachyura (assembly GCA_963514005.1). Next base: position 33,347,356 of record OY740799.1, read on the forward strand.
ACACACAAGGTTTAAAGGGATATGGGCCAAATGCGGATAAATGGGACAGTTTAGATGGGGCATCTTGATCTGCATGGACAAGTTGGGATGAAGGGCCTGTTTCCATGGTGTAAGACTGTGACACACTGTAGAAAGGGTGCAATTGCTCTGGAGAGGATCAAGGGGCCATTTATGAACATATTGGGGCTGGAATTTTTTTTTCACTTTGAAGAAAGATTTGATAACTGGAATTGTATTCTCTGTAGCAATGGAGGTGAAGAAAATTATCAGAATAGGACCTGTTTCGCTTAACAAAGATGGTGGTTTAAACAGAAGATAGACACGAAAAGCTGGAATAACTCAGCGGGACATGCAACATCTCTGGAGAGAAAGAATAGGTGATGTTTCAGGTCGAGACCTTCAGACTGAAGAGGTTGAAAACCAGCATAAAACACAATGACTGGAGATGTGTGTTATCCAACTAAGGGCAGAAATTATAATCACGTGTTATCGTGATTATAATCGTGTGTAATCACGTCATCTTTATTGACGTGACACCATAATAAATATATTACAGAAAAAATAATTTAATAGGGTGGCACGGTGGCGCCGCGGTGGAGTTGCTGTCTTGCAGCACCACAGACCCAGATTTGATCCTGACTACGGGTGCTGTCTGTATAGTATTTGTACATTCTCCTTATGACCGCATTGTTTTCTCTGGATATTCTGGTTTCTCCCACATCCGAAAGAAGTGCAGGCTTGTAGGTTAATTGGCTTCTGTAAATAGTCCGTGGCGTGTAGGATACAACTGGTGTTAGGTAGATTGCTGGTCGGTGTGGACTTGGTGGGTCGAAGAGCCTGTTTCCATATATATGTTTTAAATATATATCTTAATTTCATTGAACCATGTAAGGTTGAATATGTGGCATTATTTTCGTCTTGTTTCCATAGTCAAAGGGTAAGGTTGATTGATTTATTTGTGCAGAACAGTGATGGAAGACCAACTCCTCTTGCCTTGTTTCTAGGTTTTTGTTTCTCTATATATATATGCATAACAGCGTGAATTATAATCTGATTTCCATACATGAATATACTGTCATTCATGTGCTGCACCTGTTGATCAGAGCCTGGCTCTACTGTGGAATGTAGTTAGGAATATAATTTAGCCTAACCTTATTCATACCTAATCCAATTTGAAGCATAACTGTTGCATTCAAGCGTAAGTTAAAAGACTGGCAACAGTATGCACCAGATTGCACAATTTAAAGCTGAAAAATGCAAAAGCTCCCTACCAAAAACACACCCCCTCTCACACCTTCCCCCCCCCCCCCCCCGGCTCGGTCGCTATGTCCCCTCGCAATTTCTCACTCTCAATTCTCACCCAATGTTGGCACCCCTGATTAAGGTGTGTATTTAAAGTGATTGCTTTTTGAACAATGACAGTAATAATTGTATGTTCCCACACTTTCCCACACAATATTCCTAATGAACAGATGGTATCTAAGGATTGCAGTGGTCTGTTTTGTCTGTCATTATTAAGGACACATGGGAGGCAGCCAGTAGAAGTAGAGTGGAAACAACATTTAGAAGTGGTCAATAAAAGACCACTGAGATTAGATCTCAGCATGCAAATGTTGCACACTCTAAAATGAGGGAGCATCTCCGCATATATAAGAGTTGAGTCTAAATCAGATCACATCATCCACAATTACACTGCGTGCTGAAGCAAGCTCAAGGGGGGTGTATGTCCTCATCCTGCTCCAATTTGTTCTTGTACCAGTTACGTATTTTACTGTTATTTCTCAAACATTTCTTTTTTTTAATTTAATTTTGAAATAGAACAGGGGTTCTCAACCTTTTTCGTCCCGTTTCTGGCGACATTTTGAAAGTAAATTTACCCCCACCCTTTTTTGTTCAGCAATTTGAGTTTACACTTCTACCTTAATAAAGCAACCGACAAAGGGGAAAATTTAAAATACTGTTTTTAACATTATTGTTTTGAGTTCCATAATCAACAAATTTACCCCCGGAGGTAAATTTACCTCAGGTTGGGAACCCTTGAAATAGAGGATAATTGGGATTATTTATTTTGAAGATAGAGATGAAATGATGGAATAATCATTTATTTTGATCGTGCTTAGTTATTACTAGTATAGGGAGACACTACTAATCTCAGTTAACCAATAATGTGCTAATTCAAGAAAAAAATAGTTTAAAAAAATATATATATATATATGATCCAAACCTAAATCATTGAGTCCACATAGCATTGTTTATTGATTTAAATCAACCCTGGCTCTTCCACAAGTTTGAGACCAAATAATGGGCAAAGGTAACACCTGCACAGATTCAGAAGTCTATACTTTTGTTGGGACTTACTACTTTCTTCGCTCTTGTGCTGTTAGCTTTTCTACCTGCTCAGGAAAACAGACTGAGCAGTGGGGAATCGGTAAGAAAAATGAGACCGACTAAAGGTCGGTCTCATATTATCGTTTGGTTTTGATTCTGAGCATATTCACTGACAAAACAATTTCTAGTTGTAAATGAAAGTTGACTCTCAAAGTACTGCCATTGACAGGGCCATTATCTTCATAATATTTTTTATTTGAAATATTCGGGCTCTACTAAACTAAACTAAATTACATTGTGTACCAATGTAACTAGGATATGTTCTTTCTAAGTCTGTTACCTTCCAATTTTTTTCAAAAATGATTTTTGTGTAATGGTACTATTTTTTGCAAAGTTAATGGTTTATTTTTTTCTGGGTTCACAGGCCTTACATGTCTGTTGGAACTCTAAGAGATCAGGTTATCTATCCGGATTCTGTGGAAGACATGCATGAGAAAGGATATGCAGATCTGGATCTGGAGCATATTCTAGATATTGTGCATTTGAATCACATAGTACAGAGAGAGGGAGGTATGAGTTTCATTCCAAAAATGCTTACTTTTAATAAATAGTATTTCAGTGAGATAATCTAATTAAAACGTACCATTGCAATTTATTTCCAATTTTGTACTGGATAAATATAATATTTTGTATACTATATTAACAATTATATAATTAATCTCCTGGCTCCACTACTATTTATGATTATTTGTAATTTAATGCGTGTTTTATTTTAAGATCAACTATAAATAGTTAATAGAAATGAACTTCTGGCTGTGTGATAGTGAATGTTTATCTTACGGAACAAAGTAGTCTAAATTATCATGAAATTCTGAGGCTACACAATGAAATATTAGTTAATGCAAAAACATTACATGAATTCTTATTTAATGAATTGCATGAATTTTCATAAAGTCATTGTGCATTTAAAGTCATTGTTTGTAGAGCAATGATTGTGATTGACCATTGCGCATCTAGAAGAATAATTTGTCGTAATATCGTAACAGGAATTTAAACAATAAACATTTGATGCTATGTTGCAGGAAAGTATATCAAGAAAGGCTACCAAATGTTTTGTCAAATAATTAAAGTTTTAAGGAGTGCATTTGAGGAGAAAAGAGATGGGCATAAAATTATAGGGAAAGAATTCCATCATTCCCCAAAATTCCCATCTCCTTCAACATGATCTCACCACCAGTCATATCTCCCATCCCCACCCCTTTCCCACTTTTGTGATACAACTCCCTATGCCACTCCTTTTTTTCCTCATCCCTTTTTAACCAAACCATCCCCTGCCCAGGTACTTTCCTCTGCAACTGCAGGAAATGTAAAATCTGTTGCTGGACCTCCTCCCTCAACTCCATCCAGGGACCCTAGCAGTCCTTTCAGGTGCAATAGAGGTTCACATTCACCTCCTCTAGCTTCATCGAATGCATCCGGTGTTGCCATGCAGCCTCCCGCACATTGGCAAGACCAAATGTTGACATGGAAAGGAAAATATGTCATTAGTAATGCTAATGGAAAATATTCTCCAGCAGAGGATTGCGAATTGGCACAGTGATAGAGTTGTTTCTGACAGCACCAGAGACCCGTGTTCAATCCTGACTTTGGGTGCTGTCTGTACAGAGTATGTACTTTCTCCCTGTGAGCACGTCGGTTTTCTCCAGGTGCTTCAGTTTCCTCCCATACTCCAAAGACGTTTGTCGATTAATGGCTTTGGTAAAATTGTCCTTTGCATGTAGGATAGTGCTAGTGTACGGGGATCGCTGGCCAGCGTGGATTCAGTGGGCTGAGGGGCCTGTTTCCACACTATCTCTAAAGTCTACAGGCGACAATGTTCTTGTTTCCTTTATGTTAGAAAGTGGGAACTTAATATTTGTACCGTGTGAAGGAAGATATACCTGCCCTGACAAGATTGTATAGTAGACTTCATAAAATGAGGTTAAAATGAATGCTATTATTCTGCAGTAACCTAGATGGTACATAAAACACAGTTTACCAGAGCAGTCATTTAAAGTTACCAAGGTCATGTTGGTAACATGGAGCTTGCAGAAACTAACCATTCTAGGAGTTCTATTGTGTAATTAATGAATTTGTGTTTAACAAAAGGCAAAAGTTGATTGGCATCTTGATTGGCATGATGAATTGGGATGAAGGGGCTGATTCCATGCTGTATAACTCTCTGACTTTATAGTCCAAATGTTTTCCAAATGTGGGCTGACCAGTGCCTTATGAAGCCTCAGCATTACATCCCTGCCTTTATATTCTAGTCTTCCTAAAATTGATGCTAACACTACATTTGCCTTCCTTACTACTGATTCAACCTGCAAATTAACCCTTTGGGAATCCTGCACCAGCACTCCCAAGTCCCTGTGCACTTCTGATTTCTGAATCCACTCCCCAGTTAGATACCAAGGTACATGACCATACTATTTGCTGAGCTGTATTCCATTTGCCACTTCTTTCCCTAATCTCCCAACCTGCAAATCTTTCTGCGGATTCCGTTTCCCCAACACTACTTGCCCCTTCACCTATCTTCATATCATCTGCAAACCTGGCCACAAAGCCATCAATTTTATCATCCAGACCATTGACATACAACATGAAAAGTGGTGGATCTAACACGACCCCAGCGGAACATCACTAGCCACCGGGCTGCCAACCAGAAAAGCTGCTTTATTCTCACTCTTTTCTTTCTGCCAGACAGCCAATCCTCTATCCATGCTAGAACCTTCCCTCTAATACCATGGGCTCCTTCTACATCCACCTTCGGACCTTTTAGCTTCCCAAGCAACTTCTCCTTACTGATAGCGACTGCTGCCCCTGACACTCCTGAATTTCTGGCATGTTTTGGCATCTTACACTGAAAACTATTGCAAAAATGTATTCAGTTTGTCCGATATTTCTTTGTTCCCCATTACTACTTCTCTCGCATCATTTGTCAGTGGTCCAATGTCCATTCTTGCTCTCCTTTACTCTTTATGTATCTGAAAAATCTGAATGGTTAGATCCATTCCGGGCCAATACATGCAATAAATTTGAACAAGTTTATTTCCAATAATAAATAAAGAAAATTTGAAAATATGATGCAAAATTTACTAAGTACTCTTTTTAATTTGACAATTTTGTTTTTTTACAGTAAGTGAGCATTATATTTTCCTGTTGCAGGGTGGGATGCCTTTACTGACTGGAAGGATGTCTTGTCTGGGGGTGAGAAACAAAGAATGGGGATGGCACGAATGTTTTATCAGAAGTGAGTGTGCTGTAAGATAAACGTCGAAAGTTATTACTAGATTGATCAAATATCATGGTTGCTTACTTAAATAATATTTAAACTAAATTGCTCCTTTTGTTATCATGTAGTCACTTTGTTTATCTGGACATTCACTGATAATCTTGTCCATCCCTCATTCCACACTACAGGACATTTGTAAAACTTGAGACAGTGCGGCAAAAATATAGTAGATTGGTGCCAGGGAATGGGGATTTCAATTGATGAATAGACTAACAAAATGGAAAATGCTTTTGTTAGAGAGAGAAGATTTGTTAGAGCGTTTGTTAGACAGAGAAGCTTCATTAGATAGCACGTTCAAGATCATGAAGGGTTGAAAAAAAAGTTCACTGTTCATTTGGCAGAAAGGTTGAAAATGAGACGACATTGATTTTAAAGTGAATGCTTAAAGAGCCAGAGTGACATGAAGAAAATCTTTCTAGGTTAAGTAGTCATGATCTGGAATTCATTCTCTGAAATGGTGGCAGCAGTAGATTTACTTGCAAATTTAAAAGAGAACTAGATAGATTCTTGAAGAACTAAATCCCATGAAGCTGAGGGAAAAAAGTGTAGGCGGGATTGACTAGATAGCTCTTCCAGCATGGGTTTGATGAGCACACGTCTCTTTCCATGTTGTTACGATTCTGAGATTCTGTTATCTTGTTTGTTATGTCAATTTTATGTATTTGTAAATTGCTTCCATCATCTTGCTGATCCACATGGCAGGAAAATATTTGATTCTTTTATATGTGATTCTATCCATTCATCACATCAAACTCTTAGTTTTATTGGTGATCCCTTATTTTAGGTACATTTGACTAAGCAGTAGAATTATGAAGATTTTTCGCTCAATGTCAAAATAGAAAACCAAATATGCCATCATATCTGCAGTGCATTAGCCACATTTCAAGTTTGTTGCCACTATTTGCTTTCCTTGGAGTGTATTGCTGTTGTGCACATGGTTCATAATGCGTTAAAAGATTGGTTCAGGAACATATTTAACAAGTATTGTCAAAGTGCATCATCCATTTCCATCTGAGTCAGATAGTTACCTGTTTCCTTTGAAGACAAAAAAGACTGACCCGCAATATACGCTCAAAGTTCTGAAGCACAATAAGTTACCTAGACGTAAATGTGTATGGGTTGGTGAGTAAGTTTGCTCACAAAACCAAAATTGGAGGAGTTACAGACAGTGAGGATGGTTGTCAAAAGATAGAGCAGGATGCAGATCAACTGCAAAAATGGAAGGAGAAATGGCAGTTTAATCTGATCAAGTGCGAGGTTCGGCAATTTAGGATGTAAGTAAGGAGATAGTACACAGTTAGTTAATGGTAAGACCCTTAACAGCATTGATGTGCACAGTGATCTTAGAATCCAACTTCATTGCTCACTAAAGGTGGCAATTCAAGTGGGTAGGGTGGTAATTTCTGGAGAGAAGGAATGGGTGACGTTTCGGGTCGAGACCCTTCTTCAGACTGGTTAGGGATAAGGGAAACGAGCGATATAGACGGTGATGCGGAGAGGTAAAGAACAATGAATGAAAGATATGCAAAAAAAGTAACGATGATAAAGGAAACAGGCCATTGTAAGCTGTTTGTAGGGTGACAATGAGAACAAGCGCAACTTGGGTGGGGGGAGGGATAGAGAGAGAGGGAATGCCGGGGCTACCTGAAGTGAGAGAAATCAATATTCATACTACTGGGCTGTAAGCTGCCCAAGCGAAATATGAGATGCTTTTCCTCCAATTTGCGTTGAGCTTCACTCTGACAATGGAGGAGACCGAGGACAGAAAGGTCTGTAGTAATGGGAAGGAGGATAGAAACATAGAAAATAGTGAGATTAAACGAGAACTTACCTGTTCGAAGTTTGATCTTTATTTTATGAGGAGTTACGATGAGGGATTACGTGAAGAAGACCCCGCCTGGCGCTGGAACGGCATACTTCAAAGCAGCGGCATGAAAAACACAGAACCAAATAGCCGGAGTAAAATAGTAAGGCTCAAAATAGACTAGAACTACCAGATGATCATTTATATTATGAGGGTTGGGAGTGGAGGGCACGTAATCCCTCATCGTAACTCCTCATAAAATAAAGATCAAACTTCGAACAGGTAAGTTCTCGTTTAATCTCACTATTTTACTTCGGAGTCACGTGAGTGACTACGTGAAGATTTTAAAGCCCTGTGTTTTCCATGTCGTAAACTCATTTCATACGACTCTCTGTTTGGTCAAAACAGTAGTGAGTAAAAATATTTTAACACGTTGTTATATTTTATGTAATAAGTCCTTTAATTATAAAAAAGAACAACTTTTTTAAAATAAGAACCCCTCTATTGCAGGGGAAAATTACAACAATTGATAAATGATGTAAATGGTAACATAAATCGATAATATAAATCGATAATATAAACAAAGCAAGCATTCAAAGGGAACCCAGTACTGCGTGTCCAAATCCTGGCACCGTGACAACAGGTTTATTGTAGAACTTTGAAAAAGTTTCTTCTCTAGACCACCCTGCGGCCTCTAAAATTTGATCGAGTGGTACGTCCTGTACCTTCGCCGCGGACGTAGCTGCTGCCCTAGTGTAGTGAGATTTAACACATCAGTGTCTATTCCTGCTAGACCCAAAACCTGTTTTAACCATCTAGAAATGGTTTGAACTGAAACTTTTGTATGTGGTTTTTGTGTGTTATCAATAACGCTTTCTCAGAACCTCTGAGATTTTTGGTTACCTCCATGTATTGAGTTAAATGCTTAACTACACACAATGTTTCATCAATAGGATATGCTTTAAACATTACCTTCATTCCAGTTCTCCCTGGTCTGCTTTGTTTCACCGGTCATAAACATAAACACAATGTTATCTGAAGTCACATGCATGCAATCCAACCTTAACAATTGCAAAGTCTGTACTCTTTGAGCTGATACCAATGCCATTAACATAACCACCTTCAATGTTAAGTTCTGCAAAGATATTGAATTAATTGGAGTCCATTGTTTAAGTAAAGTAAGAACAATGCTAACATCCCAAATTCCTGTATATCTGGGCTTGGGAGGATTTATATATAAATACCCTTCATGAATCGAGATATTAATGGGTGAGACCCAACTGAATCCTGATCCGAAATTTGTCCTAAATAGGATGACAATGCACTCCGAGCACAATTAATAGCACTATAACTCAAATGCTCATCAAAGTGTAACCCAGCAAGGAACTCCAATACATTTGAAATGTTTGCAGAATGATAAGATATCTTTGCCTGTGTACAAAAGGCTTCCCATTTCTAATATGCGACATATATTGTTTTCTAGTGCTAGTCCTCCAAACTGTATCTATAACATCCATGGTCCTGTCCGACAGTTCAAACTCTTGCAATGGTCTGGTCAGAACCTGCAGATTTACAAATTCATATGATCATGCAATGGATGAATTTCTTTTGTTACTGGTTGTGTCAACAGATTGTCGCACTGGGAATTACCATACATGGTTCAATAATCATTTTAAGCATCAATGGGAACCATGACTGTGTGGGCCAAACTGGCACCACCAAAATGCCTTTGGCAGCGTCTTGCGCTATTTTCTTGAGACATTGCCCAATGAGACAGAATGGGGGAAAAGCATAAAAGAACATATTCCCCCAGTGTAGCGAGAAAGCATCCACCGCTACTGCCCCTGGATCGTGTTCCCAAGACACGTATTTCGGCAATTGGTGATTCAATCTAGATGCAAACAGATCAATGTCCGGTACTCCATACCGACTGACAATATTTTTGAAAATTTTTGGATTTAACATCCATTCTGAATTGTCTTTAAATATTCGTGATCTTTGTCTGCCACAACATTGTCTCTCCCTGGGAGATAAATAGCTGAAAGCCAAATATTTTTGCAATACACCACTGCCATATCTGGTTACCAGATGATCACATTTATTTTGATCTGACACCACCATGTGATTGATATGTGCCACAGCTGTGGTGTAATCTATTTGTACTTGGACATGCAAATCCTTTAATGAAGAGCAATAAGCTTTAAATCCATAAAATGCTCCCAGTAGCTCCAAATAATTAATACCATATGTTTGGAGCAATAAATCCTCTTGGACAGCCCATCTGCCTCCACAGCTGGTATCATTATCCGTAGCCCCCCATCCGAGCGAGCTTGCGTCAGTTTGTAAAACACGACTGGCTGATGAACTAAAATGTTCTAAGCAGCTTGTGGAACATTCTCAATCCACCAATGTAATTCCGATACAGCTTCCTTAGGCAATTGCATTGGCCTATCAAAATGGCCTGCTCGCTGAATTAGCGCTTTAGTTTTTGCCCTTTGAAGATTTTGGTAATGTAAACGACCAAATTCTATTGCTGGAAATGCTGCTACCAATTTACCAATACCCTTGGCAACCTCTCGGATGGAGGGATAAGGTTTGTTAATCAGGTTTTGACACACATTTGTCAAATCTAACTCCTTATCCATTGGTAAAGTTACCAACATGGTGACTGAGTTAATCACAAACCCCAGATATTGAATGGTTTGCAATGGCTGTAACTTAGACTTTGTTGGATGGATCAGAAACCCCAATTCTCAAACAAGCTAATGGTTGCTGAGACTGATTTCCCAGCTGATTCCTGATTAGCATTGACAATTAAAATGTCATCTAAATAAACCCTAACGATGTGTTTTGGTGCCATTAGCAGTGCAAGTGCTGGCTTTAACAATTAAGTGAACAATCTAGGTGCTGAACTTAATCCATTAGGCAAAGCTTTGTATTGCCACAGCTGTCCCATCCATTTAAACTTTAAATACCTGCGAAAACTATGATGAATTGGGACGGAATAATAAGCCTCCTTCAAATCTAGTGTAGCCATATAACAGCCTGTTGATACCAACTGCATTGCAGTGTGAAATGTGTCCATTTTAAAATGTTTACACTGGACAAATGTTTCATTCAAAAGTGTGAGATCTAAAATGATCCTACAACCCCCATCTTTCTTTGTTCTGGGAAAAATGTTTGATACAATTGTTGTGGATCCTCTCCAGATTCTAAATAACTCCTTTTTTACTCAAATTCTTAATCTCTTTAACAATTTGAATTTCCTCACTCTCTGAGAACATCAAAGAATGACTAGACTCATTCCGTCCCAATGGATCCATACCTTCCACAAAATCAATGGTAAATCCTCTCAGCAGTGTCTAATACAACACGATCAACTGTAATATTGTCCCATTCCTCATAAAACATTTGGAGTCTACCACCAATCTGTGGCTCATCCCAACATTCCTCTTAATAGGATAATGTTTATGTACCTCTCCACCTGGACGAAATGACTTCCTTACCCAATAAATGGGCGTACATTTGGCTGTGTTGGCTGGAAAATGTCCCTTATCATACTCCTGCCTCGGCTTGTACCAGCTCCAAGTCAAATCCCTGTTTATATAGCCAGTCCATTTCTGGCCAAAGGTGAAGGGTTTCATACGACCAAAAGTCTTTGCCTCTTCATCCATTTCTTTAATTTGTTTAGACAAATCCTCTCCGAACAAAACCCTCTAGGAGTTTGAACATTGCTTGGTTTACACAATCCTGCAAATCTTGAATGTAATAGAGGTCGAATGGCAATCTTACTCATACAATTAATCTCAAATGAGTTGCAAAATAAGGCCAACATATGTTTCTGCACTTTGGTCATTCCACAACCTTCCACTTATCTGCCAGGTGCAGTAATGCCAGCTGAAAACAGCTTGAGGACTCTTTGAAATCGAATTCATTGCGCCCGCATAATTGAAGACATTGGCGCCCAAACAACTGGATTCACCGTAGGTACCTTCAAAGAGGCACAATTGATAGATGTTTTATACATTTCTGCTGTCTCAACCATAACAGCATCTTGAAGCGGGTGAGAGACCATATAATTAATATTGGCCGCCAGGTTATCTTCCATGGCCTCACCGCTTCCTCCAGGTATAGCAAAATCTTGTGCCACATCAGGCACACCTGGATCCATTGTGGTGTGTACTCCGGACCACAATCACCACTTTCAGGGTCTGTCTCATACAGCCCTGGTTCTCCTGAAACTTGTTCAAGGAGATTACCTCCAGTCCATACCCAGGCACTGGGGTTTCAATTCCCAAATCGAATTGGCACCATATTCACGATATGGACCCCCTCAGGGGCTGCCTGGGAATATTCTGGGTTCTTAGACCCTTGGTTGATTATAGTCTGGAGCAATTTTCTCCATTTGGTCCATTCTGAGCCATAAGGCTTTCCTTTCTGGACCTTCAGAATCAGAGTCCTCAGAAACCCCAGGCCTTTCAGCTTTCCTTTTACATTTTTTAGGCACTGGGATTTCCTCTACAGTTTCTGTTTGTGGAGTAATCAAAGCCTCACTAACGGGTGTTTCAACGGCCACCGGTATCGGAACCGGCTCCGCAATCTGCTGTCCCGAGTCTACAACACCCCGGGACACACATTTTACCCGCTGTTTTTTTTTCTGGCCTTCTCCATTTTGTTGTTTTTTTTTTTTTTTTTTTTTTTTTTTTTTTTTTTTTTTAACTAACTCCTCCTGGTTTTCCCACCAGGCTACGGAGTTCTGAAACCTCGCCCTAAATTTTGTAAAACTTCCTTACCTGCGGGCCGGTTCCTTACCGCTGTGTGTGGAGCTGCGCTCTGCAGCTCTTTCGTTGCCGATAGCGTCGACGTAATGCCGTTCCAGTGCCAGGCGGGGTCTTCTTCACGTAGTCACTCACGTGACTCCGAAGTAAAATAGTGCAGGAGTAGGCCATTCGGTCCTTTGAGCCTGCACCGCCATTCAATATGATCATGGCTGATCATCCAACTCAGTATCCCGTACCTGCCTTCTCTCTATACCCCAAGGGCTACATGTAACTCCCTGTTAAATATAGCCAACAAACTGGCCTCAACTACCTTCTGTGGCAGAGAATTCCACAGACTCACCATTCTCTTTGTGAAAAATGATCTTCTCATCTCAGTCCTAAAAGACTTCCGCCTTATCCTTAAACTGTGACCCCTTGTCCTGGACTCCCCAACATCGGGAACAATCTTCCTGCATCTAGCCTGTCCAACCCCTTAAGAATTTTGTAAGTCTCTATGAGACCCCCCCCTCAATCTTCTAAATTCCAACGAGTACAAGCTGAGTCTAGCCAGTCTTTCTTTATATGGAGTCCTGCCATCCCAGGAATCAGTCTGGTGAACCTTCTCTGTACTCCCTCTATGGCAAGAATGTCTTTCCTCAGATTAGGAGACCAAAACTGTACGCAATACTCCAGGTGTGGCCTCACCAAGACCCTGTACAACTGCAGTAGAACCTCCCTGCTCTTGAACTCAAATCCTTTTGCTATGAATGCCAACATACCATTCGCTTTCTTCACAGCCTGCTGCACCTGCATGCCTACTTTCAATGACTGGTGTACCATGACACCCAGGTCTCGTTGCATCTCCCCTTTTCCTAATCGGTCACCATTCATATAATAGTCTACTTTCCTGTATTTGCCACCAAAGTGGATAACCTCACATTTATCCACATTATACTGCATCTGCCATGCATTTGCCCACTCACCCAGCCTATCCAAGTCACCTTGCAGCCTCCTAGCATCCTCGTCACAGCCAACACTGCCCCCCAGCTTTGTGTCATCTGCAAACTTTGAGATGTTGCATTTAATTCCCTCGTCCAAAGAATTAATATATATTGTAAATAACTGGGGTCCCAGCACTAAGCCTTGATTAAAGTGTCTGTCAACCGGGAGATCAGGTTGGTTCACGCGGTCTGAGCGAAGGTGTTCCGCGAAAGGATCGGCCAGTCTGTTTGGTCTCGCTGATGCATAAGAGTCCACATCTTGAACAACGGATACAGTAGATGAGGTTGGAGAAGGTGCAAGTGAACCTCTGCCTAACCTGAAAGGACTTCAGGTCCCTGGTCAGACGTATAGCGACAGGTCTTGCATCTTCTGCGGTTGCAGAGGAAGGTACCTGGGGAGGGGGTGGTTTGGATGGGAAGGGATGAGTTAACCAGGGAGTTGCGGAGGGAATGGTCTCTGCGGAAGGCGGAGATGGAAAAATGGGGCTTGTGGTGGGATCCCGTTGGAGGTGGTGGAAATTTCGAGGATTATGTGTTGTTTGCGACGGCTAATGGGGTGGAAGGCAAGGATTAGGAGGACTCTGTCACTGTTGCGACGAGGGGGTGGGGGAGCAAGGGGGGAGCTGTGGGGTACCAAGGACACACGAGTGAGGGCCTCATCTATGATAGAGGAGAGCCCCATTCCCTAAAGAATGATGACATGTCGGATGTTCTAGTATGGAACACCTCGTCTTGGGCACGAATGAGGGCCTTATCTATGATGGGAGAGTAGTGTTCGGCACAAACATTGTGGGCCAAAGGCTGCATTCCTGTGCTGTATTGTTCTATGTACTGTTTACACCGCAGGTTCTAAAAAGAATGAATGAAACATCTGTTTCATATCAGAGAATGAAAATAGTACTGCAGAAAATGTTCAGAAACTACATGTTATACAATACTTATTTGCAACTTAATATCCCTTTCTTGCTTAACTTGACTTCAATTAAATTCATAGTTTTGATCCCTTTAATTGACATAGAACACAAAAACAGGCCTTTTGGCCCAACTTGGCCACGTCAACCAACATACCCCACCTACACTAGTCCCATCTGCCTTTGTTTGGCCCAAATCCTTCTTAACCTGTCCATGTATCTGTCTAAATGGTTCTTAAACAATATATATGTTTAAAAAATATAAATATATATTTTTAAATTCTGATTTTATGTAAGATTTGCATTACATCAATTGTTATAAGAAAAAAACTTATTAGAAATATATCAGTGATTATTGTAGTTTACAGTTTATTTGATTTTACTTAGACCAAAATATGCATTGCTTGATGAATGTACAAGTGCTGTGAGTATTGATGTTGAGGGCAAGATATTTCAGACTGCAAAGGACTCGGGGATATCATTACTTTCTATTACTCATAGGCCATCTCTATGGTGAGTACTCCGACTTTACAAATATTCTAATGAAAGAATGTTATATAGTTGCATGCAAACTAGGAATAAATTAATTGCTGCAACTTCTCTTAGCTGAATTCTGAATTTTAGATTCTCCTCTACTAATGAAGAAATAAATTGAATTCATCTTGATATGTTATTTCAGACTTCGAGGCCTGGATAAATATCGTATTCTGAGGAATATGAAAGCATAGTAATAGGATTTGTGCCTAGCGTTTTTTTTTTACAAATATTGTTATGTATTCATATGTTGAATATTATAATACAAAAATGCAGCCACTTGCCTCATTCATTTGACGCATCTATAGTTTTAAAGTCATTTGATATCTGCTGAATTACTGAATGTGATGGTGTATAAACATAAATTAATTTGCCTAGTTATATATTTTAAAGTGCTTATTTCATCTCCATGCATCAAGTGTGCACATCATGCAACATCCTGCTTTCTATTGCAGTGCACCAAATTCTAGATAATTGTTAAGTTCATTACTAGACTGAATGTTTCTGTGTATATTAAGAGGAAACTCAAATTTACTTTTTCTAATTGTGTCTTTTTGCATCTTCCCCCCTGGCTTATCATAATTGGTAATTTAGATAACAATCCAATTCCACTCCTCTTGCGCCAATACCCACAGCAATAATATAGACTGGAAATAACTATCAACCATAGACCACATCCTAAGGTTTATGTTACTTGCCTCTTTCTAATTCAAATAGCATCAATTTACTGCTTGCTGCCTCCTTGCTGGATTTTTGCCAGGATATTCTATTCTCAGTTTTTAAGTTGCAGATCTCTCTTTCCCGGATCTGATGAAGGGCCACAGCC
This sequence comes from Raja brachyura, assembly GCA_963514005.1. Next base: position 33,362,854 of record OY740799.1, read on the forward strand.
CCAAATTATTGACCGTTTCTCGTTCCATAGATCTTTCTGGCATCCTGAAGTTTTCCATGGATTTTCTAGTTTTCTTTCAGATTTCCAACATTTGCCGTTTTTTTCACCTTTATTTGTCACTGCTGTCTGCTATTCTTGTTCCAGTCACTTGTCTACGATGTAACATTTCTTTCAATAATGCATTTTGAAACGTGTCCTTTGCTATCCACCAGATGAAACCTTTTTTTCCCCAGTGAATGGAATTGCATGATTTAAACTTTTATTGATATAGTCAACGCTTCTTCCATGGGTGGTCAAATTGCTTCTAAAATATTTAAATGCTTTGGCAGTGCAAGTGGCTGTTGCAAAATTTATGACGTGAAATGAAAGAAACAGCTGTAGATTCCTAAAATTAACATGTTGTTAACAAAGCTTCCAGATTAAATTATTCTTGCTGTTATTTGCTAAGTGGATGGGGACTGTATAAAATTAATGCAATTTAATTTTGCAGGAAATACCACACACACCTATTACAGTTTGATGGGGAGGGTGGTTGGCGATTTGAACAATTAGATACTGCTACCCGATTCTCACTGGCTGAGGAAAAGCAGAGACTTGAGTCTCAACTGGCTGGAATCCCGCAAATGCAACAGCGACTGAATGAATTGTGCAAAATTTTGGGAGAATACTCTGTGCTCAGAACCACTGGAACTGAAGAGTAATGATATAGCCAATGAATGTGAATAATATGACAAGAGGAGCTACAAAAGAATTGCATGATGCAAACAAATATATAGTGAACAGATCTTCCTATTTATTTAAAGTCATTAAAGTCAGTAAAATAAGTTAACTTTTGGATGCAATCTCATCATTCTTTTGAAACTAATGTGTTAACTTTTCTGATAGTTTACATTATTGTAATATTAGCATTTGGTAATAAATTTGACAGCACTGATTTTAAAAAGTACGATGAATTGTAAGAGGAAACTAGAATGTATGTGTTCTAGAGAAATGGTTAATGTCTATAAGTGCAATTGAATGCTCTTCTCAATTTTAATATTTAATGAGCCTCATTTTGTGTTAACCTAGTACCGGGTATCATCTGGTACAAGTGCTGTGCTAGACTTTTGATATGGATGATACCATACCATTTTATTTTTTTTACCACTTTACCCAGGCAGTTCATTTGCAATAAGTACAAACAGTATTTTATTTTGCTTCCCAGGGTTCATTGTTTTGTGGAAACCGAGAGGGGTTCTTGTATCAACATATGATTTATTTTAGTGCAATATGAGTGAATCTCTTGTATAAGATTTAGCATTTCAGCCATGCTTACACTTCAGACTGTTAGTTTCCCATTGCTGTTACAAAAGTAGTATATATTACCAAACACATCTTCTGTATTTTTGAGGATCTAAGTATGCTTATATGTGTTCCACATTATACAGGATCCAAAACTACTCATTTGTTTTTAATGACAAAATGATCTGAGATAGATTTGTTTATTTAAACGATAATTACTACAGTGCACATTAACACAAAATATGCATATTTTACTTCAATTAATGTTGTATTAATTATATCTGCATTATACCACTGCAAAGGTTAATACTGTGTATTAAAAAAACTTGGTTGAACTTTTAAAGTATAAAATAGGAGATGCTGGAAATCTAAAACAAAAATGCTGGAAATACTCAGCAGATTGGGCTGCATCTGAGGAGAGAAACATAATGTTTGAGGTCATTAGTCTAAAATATGAGCTGTTTGTCTCTGCACACGCACTGGTACTAGTATTGGTGTAGTGTCACGTACTGAGACACAATTAAACATTTTACTTGCGTGCTATCCAGTCAAATCATGTGATACACGAGTACAATCAAGTTAAACGCAAATATAACAGATAGTGCAAAGAAAAATACCAATGTGCAGAATAATGTGGCAAAGCATTATAATACAGCTGCAGAGAATGAAATGCAAAAAAAAAATGCAAGAGCCTCAATGAGAGATTGGGACTCAGGACTGCAACTTTAGCTTATAAGGGGACCATTCAGTAGCCTGATAGCAATGGGGAAGAAGCGGATTCTGAATACATTGGTACATGCTTTCAAGCTTCTGCCCGATGGAAGGGGGGGGGGGAGAGGGGAAGGGAATGACTGAGTTGTAAGTGGACCTTGATTACATTGGTTGCTCTTCCAAGGCAGCTGCAATTGTTTGCTGTCTTGGACAGAGCTGTTGCCAAACCAAGTTACGATGCATCTGGATAGGATGCTTTCTATGGTGCATCCGTCAATGTTGGTAAGAGTCGTTGGAGACATGCTGAACTTCCTTAGTCTTCTGAGGAAATTGAGTCATTGGTGTGCTTAACTTCCTGTGGTTTCAACGGCTTAGTCCTGGATAAATTATTGTTGATATTTACGCCTGGGAATTTGAAGATCTTGACCATCTCTGCTTCAGCACTGTTGATGCTCACTGGGGCCTGTACACCACCTCCCTTCCCAAAGTTAATAACTAGTTACTTCATCTTCCTAACAGTGGTGGAAAGGTCGTTGTCTTGACATCGTGTTACTAGTTGCTCTATCTCCATCCTGTACTCCATCTCATCACTACAGTGGTGTGATCTGCAAACTTGCAAATGGAATTAGAACAGAATTTGGCCACAGTTGAGTGTATATGGAGTAAAGTAAGAGGCTGAAAAAACTGAGAGTATCTGTGTTGAGAATTATTGTGGAGGATGTATTGTCTATTCTCATTGATTGTGGTCCATAGGTCAGGATGAAGAGGATTCAATTGCGTATGGGAATACTGACTCCGTAGTCCAATAGTTTGGAGATTAGTTTGGTTGTAATTAAACGTGGAGTTATAATCAATATATTTCAGTTTTGATGTAGGTGTACATATTATCCAGTTGTTCCATTCATGCGTGTAGGGTCAGGGAGATGGCATCTGCCATGGACTTCTTGCGACAGTAGGCAAACTGCAGTTGATCAAGTCTGCTGGTAGGCTGGAATTAATATAGGCTATGACCAGCATCTCGAAGCACTTCATTATGGTGGACGTAAGAACCACCAAATGATGGTTATTAAGGCGTGCTAAAGTCAAACAACAAGGAAACAGGCCCTTCAGCCCAATGTCCAGGCTGAACCAAGGTGTCCTAGCTACACAAGTCCCACCTGCCCATGTTTGACCTATATCCCTATAAAGCTTTCCTATCCATATACCTGTTCAGATGTATTTTAAATGTTGTTATAGTACCTGCCTCAACTACCTCCTCTAGCAGCTTGTTCCATACACTCACCACTCTGTGTGAAAAAAAGGTCCCCCTCAGGGTACTATCTTTCCCCTCTCTTAAACCTATGTCCTCAAGTTTGTGGTTCCCCTATCCTGGGTAAAAGACTCATCCTACATTCACCCTAACAGTTCCTTTCATGATCTTTTATACCTCTAGAAGATCACCCCTCAACCTTCTGCGCTCCAAGGAATAAAGTCCTAGCCTGCTCAACTTCTCCCTATAGCTCAGGCTCTCGACTCCTTGCAACATAAATCTTTTCTGCACTATTTTCCAGCTTAATTACAAGCTTCCTACGGCTGGGTCACCGAAACTGAACATAATATTTCAAATGCAGCTTCATCAACGTACATCTGTAACATAACATCCTAACTTCTATCCTCAATACCTTGACAAATGAAGGCCAATGTACCAAAAGCTCTCTTGGCCACCCCATCAACCTGTGACACACTTTCAGGGAACTATCTACCTGCACATCTAGATCCCTCTGCTCGACACCATTTCCCAGGGCCCTGCCATTTACTGTGAAGGTCCTTTCCTGATTTGACTTCAACACATGCTACATTGCCTTTCTTTGGATCACATGGTCATCTATAATATAGGTAGTAACCTCCAGATGGAGTAGGTAGAGGTTATAGACTGTTTGGTCTTATGAGCATTTTCAATTTTTAATTTGGGTTCACATTCCTTTGAAAAGTGTTTATCCATTTATTAAAACTCATTCATGCATGGGCTTGTCTCTTTTTTTTGCTCCATGTACTTGGTATTTACACTTGCACTTAGATGCCATGCCTTATTGTTTACTGTTGCAAATATGGAAAACCAGATTTTTGAAGTTCTGCTTCTTACCACAGTGGATTTTAAGTTGTAAATTGGCCTAATGGGGATGTACTTCTAAGATGCAGAGCTGGTCTTGCATCCATTGCACTTCACGCTATACTGATGTAAAACCATGTCCAATGTACTGAATTCTTGCAATGAGGAATAATGTAGCTCAAACAGCAGCTGAAACCAGTATTTGAACTTGCTAAATAAATACCTGCAATCTCCTGAACTTCATCCTTGTTAGCTTTTAGATTTAACAAACAGATGTTGAGTTTGGTCATTTTTTAATTAATTGTATTAAAATCCATCGGGGCCCAATATCATTCCTTATTGTTTTGTTTTAGAAATAGGCTGTTTGCATTCTTGAAACTGTTGTCTTTCATGATAAATTGATAATCTGCATGTACTCGCATGCCATTAAAAACTGTTTTTTAAATGGATCATGCTCTTCCAACCAGAGCATGACCCTCAGCTCAGTTTCATGTTCTAAAATGCCCTTTGCATGATGTATGTAACCTTATAGTAAGATGCATTTTTGTGAAAATGGTATGTATAGTAGCTTCAATGATATTCATATGGCTGGACCAAAATGTGACTGTAAAAGAGCATGTGTGGGAATGAACATGACTGTTTTGTTCGTTTTGAAAGATTTGTAATAAAAAAATGAATAACATTTTATATTGAGACTTGAAAATATTTACAATAACTTGCATGATTTGCAGGTCTTTACTTTATGAATTGGTAGCACAACTGACTAGCAATTTGCAAATTTTGCAAATATGTCCATAATCTTTAGATTTTTCAATTGATATCAAGACAATTAGAGAAATGCTATTACATTTATCAAGGCAAATTTTGTTGTAAACAGATGCCGTCAACCTTGAATGAAAATAAGTGATGTTGCATACATTTATAATCAAATGCATTCTGTGTACTATGCTCCTACCAGCCAGAATTTCCCAATATCTTTTGTTGGAGCAGAAAGCAGAATTGGATAAACATGTGGTATCAAAGTGCAGTAGAATGCATTTTTTATGTTGCACTCTTTACCAAACAAAGCGATATACATGTACGGCCAAATTGTGTTATATCCCAAATACTTTGATTTTGTACTGTTTGAATTAAATAATGTGAAGAAAGCTTGACTTAAATGTTTTTAGGAGGAGTATTTTGAGCAGCCCAACACTGCAGGGACTAAGTTGCATTTTCTGAAATGAATTTAAAAAATCACCTCAATGATTGTGAAATTCTGTTTTGTCATTCAATTGCAGTTTAATCCGTACGTAAATGCACTGTGTATCTTGTATTTTGAAAAACAATATTTATATTGTTGTACACATTAAAACTTTCTGAACCATCATTAATGTTCAATCCTGTAATCTTATATATCAAGTAAAAAGGAAAATAAATGACTTAAATTTACGCAAGCTATTCATGTTATCAGAATATCTATAGTTGGTGACATACTTTTGAAGTGGTCCTCTTAATAACGTAGAGCAAGGGTTCTCAATGCGGGGTAATTTTCCCCCCAAGGGGTAGATTTCGCCTGCCCAGGGGGTAAATCTGTTGATTCTGAATTTGTACATATTTTTTCTCATTGACTGACTGTTTGGTTCTGGTATACATCTGTTCATCAGTAGTTGTTCATGAATAAGTGAAATAACATTGTTAAGTGCTATTAAAATTGCCAGGGGTAAACGAGACGATAAAAGGTTGGGAACCCCTGACATAGAGTGACTTGGCTAATTTGTTTAGAGTACCACAAACGTAGCCAGCTAATGTGCTTTAGTAAAATTATTACAGTAATACCGATGAGGTCTTTAATATCTTATCAAGATGGCACCTTTAGCAGGGAACCACTCGCGCAGCTAAAGTTAGCAAGCATGATTACTGAGATTGATTATTGTTATCCATGTGTTGCATCACCACGCACAAACATGTACCTGGTGAATTAAAAAAAAAGGAAGAGATCCTTTAAATGTTGTACAACCATGATAATGCTACGCCAACCTACCAATACACAATTACAAGCACTGTCAGAATGCCAATGGGTTGGTTGTACCTGAAATACTGCAGTCAGAAATCATGGTCATTCTTTCATTTGCTTTGAGCTGTGTATATTCATATCGGGTTCAAATTGCGCACTTGCACCTGCACAGCAATTTTTGGCATCTATAAATCTCAGGTATATGTTTCAAATGTGGCGAGTCCATGGCGAGTGAGGTGCCCATCAGCAGTGATGTTATCAGGTCAGTCAATCACACTGAAGATAGCAAACCAGCAAAGTTCGAAAGGAAAACTATTTAGATAAACATTTGCAGTGGACTTAATTTTAAAAGTGGCAAAATACATGGGGGAAAAAGGTAGAAGCTGAAATATTATTCTCCACCTCTTTCTAAGATCCTTAAATTCACTTTTCAGCAGAAAGAGACAATGTTGGAATAACTCAGCGAGTCAAGCAGCATTTCTGGAGAGGTGATGTTTCAGATCATGACCCATCTTCAGATTGATTGTAGTGAGGTGAAAGGGGAGCAAGGGGGAAAAAAACAGGACAAATCTGAGCCAGCAACAGATGGCCTCGGGCAAGGAGGTTCCCTAATAGGCCAGTCTTTGGCTAGAGACGGGTGTGAGCCCAAGAGGGATACGTAATTGCAAAGTGTGCAATTTGTAAACGGGGGGGGGGGGGGGGGGGGGATGGGGGGGGGGATGGGGAGGGTGTTTGTAGAAGTTTCCTAAAAAGATAATTCAATGTTCAGACGGGTGGATTGTAAGCTACCCAAGCAAAATATGAGGTGCTGTTCCTCCAATTTATGTGTGGCCTCACTCTGGCAATGGAGAAGGCCCAGCACAGTAAGCTCAGTATGGAAAACAGTGGTTAACCAGCAGATCCAGTAGGCTTTGGCGGGCCAAGCGCAAGTGTTCAGCGAAAGTGTGTACGCTTTATCTTGCCAATGTACAAGGTCAATGCAATGTCATTGGCCAGTCGTATTAAGGAAATGATATCTATTATATTAAAACTCTGTGTGTGTCTGCCGACAGCCGTCCGCCTGCTGGCTGCCACGTTTTCGCCCTTTGATTCCCTGCTCCGCCAAAACCGGACCCTCAGACGTCGCCGTTTTTTTCCATTTGGCCAGACGTTACGCTTGTACATTACCAAAGGCGCTCCTCGTTACGTTTAGACGTTGTTACGTACAAAATTTTTAATAAAATCCTCCCCCCCCCAATATTTCAAAAATCAAACTGCTCTCACCCATAGAATGTTGGTAAACATTCCATCGTGTGATGTCACAATGCCCAATGCTCACAGATGTCCAATCGGAATGGATCTCATTTACATCTGCCCTTGCCCCAGCCCCCCTCCCCCGCCTGATGTTCCAGCACGTTCCATTGTGCAATGTCACAATGCCACCCCTCACAAATGTCCAATCGGAATGGATCTCATTTACATCTGCCTTTGCCCCAGCCCCAGCAGCCTGTGTCGAAGCGCGTGATCACCCTTCTCTCCAAACTCTCCTCTCTCCTCACTCATCTCCCCTCTCTTATCACCACTCCCCCCCCACATGTGACTAGGGGGACACTGTACCACTTCCCCCCCCCACACATGTGATTAGGGGGACACTGTTCCACCCCACCCCCCCACATGTGACTAGGGGACACTGCACTACCTAATCCCCCACACATGTGACTAGGGGACTCTGTACCACTATCCCCCACACATGTGACTAGGGGACTCTGTACCACTCCCCCCCCCCCCCCAACACAAGTGATTACGGGGACACTGTACCACTATCCCCCACACATGTGACTAGGGGACACTACCACTATCCCCCACACTTGTGACTAGGGGACACTGTACCACTTCCCCCCCCCCACACATGTAACTAGGGGACCCTGTACCACTATCCCCCACACATGTGACTATGGGGACACTGTACCACTTTCCCCCACACATGTGACTAGGGGGACACTGTACCACTATCCTCCACACATGTGACTAGGGGGACCCTGTACCACTTCCCCCCACACATTTGACTGGGGGGACTCTGAACCACTATCCCCCACAAATGTGACTAGGGGGACACTGTACCACTTCCCCCCCCCCCCCCCCCCCCCCCCCCACACATGTGACTGGGGGGATATTGCTGGCTCACGTTGCCTTTGAGACCTTTTCCAGAACATTCTTCCCCAACGGTCATTCAGACTTCGTTTCTCGACAGCGATCGATCTAAACGCTGGATTTCTGCTTTTTAAAAATTTTTCATTTGACACGTTTGTTTTGAAAATCTTATTATTTCGATTTACACTTTTTTCAAAAGGTAAACATAGACGATGTTTTCAATATTTATTTATATTTGAATAATTCTTTTTATTAAGTTCTCCGATATTTGCTCCGCCAAATTAACACACATTTTCCCGTTTTTTTTAATATTCTCTCTTTTTTCAAAAGACTCCATTACTCCACTTTGAAGAGGTAATTGCTTTTCTGTTTTTAAACTTTTCCGTTATTTTCTTCGCCGATATCCACAGCTGTGTTTTTCAAATGTTTCCAAATTTGGGCAGGGGTGCTGAGGAAGAGGATTTCTTGGAATGTATGCGGGATAGTTTTCTAAACCAACATGTAGAGTAACCAACGAGAGAGCAGGCTATTCTAGACTGGGTATTGAGTAATGAGGAAGGATTAGTTAGCAGTCTTGTTGTGCGTGGCGCCTTTGGCAAGAGTGACCATAATATGGTTGAGTTCATCAGGATGGAGAGTGACAAATTCAGAAACAAGGGTTCTAAACTTAAAGAAAGGTAACTTTGAGGGTATGAGACGTGAATTGGCCAAGATAGACTGGCAATTGATTCTTAACGGGTTGACGGCGGATGTGCAATGGAAGGCATTTAAAGACTGCATGGTTGAACAACAACAATTGTTCATCCCAGTTTGGCAAAAGAATAAATCAGGGAAGGTAGTGCATCCGTGGATAACAAGGGAAATCAGGGATAGTATCAAAACAAAAGATGAAGCATACAAATTAACCAGAAAAAGCAGCCTACCAGAGGACTGGGAGAAATTCAGAGTCCAGCAGAGGAGGACAAGGGGCTTAATTAGGAAAGGGAAAATAGATTATGAAAGAAAACTGGCAGGTAACATAAAAACTGACTGCAAAGGTTTTTATTGATATGTGAAGAGAAAAAGATTAGTTAAAACAAATGTAGGTCCCTTGCAGTCAGAAACAGGTGAATTGATCATGGGGAACAAGGACATGGCAGACCAATTGAATAACTACTTTGGTTCTGTCTTCACTAAGGAAGACATAAATAATCTGCCAGAAATAGCAGGGAACCTAGGGTCAAATGAGATGGAGGAACTGAGTGAAATCCAGGTTAGCCGGGAAGTGGTGTTAGGTAAATTGAATGGATTAAAGGCCGATAAATCCCCAGGGCCAGATAGGCTGCATCCCAGAGTACTTAAGGAAGTAGCCCCAGAAATGATGGATGCATTAATGATAACTTTTCAAAACCCTTTAGATTCTGGAGTAGTTCCTGAGGATTGGAGGGTAGCTAATGTATCATAGAATCATAGAAAATAGGTGCAGGAGTAGGCCATTAGGCCCTTCGAGCCTGCACCGCCATTCAGTATGATCAAGGCTGATCATCCAACTCAATATCCTGTACCTTCCTTCTCTCCATACCTCCTGATCCCTTTAGCCACAAGGGCCACATCTAACTGGCCTCAACTAACTTCTGTGGCAGAGAATTCCACAGACTCACCATTCTCTTTGTGAAAAATGATCTTCTCATCTCAGTCCTGAAAGACTTCCCCCTTATCCTTAAACTGTGACCCTTCAAGAATTTTGTAAGTCTCTATTAGATCCCCCCTCAATCTCCTAAATTCCAGCGAGTACAAGCCGAGTCTATCCAGTCTTTCTTCATATGGAAGTCCTGCCATCCCTGGAATCAGTCCGGTGAACCTTCTCGGTACTCCCTCTATGGCAAGAATGTCTTTCCTCAGATTAGGAGACCAAAACTGTACGCAATACTCCAGGTGTGACCTCACCAAGACCCTGTACAACTGCAGTAGAACCTCACTACTCTTGTACTCAAATCCTTTTGCTATGAATTCCAACATACCATTCGCTTTCTTCACAGCCTGCTGCACCTGCATGCCTACTTTCAATGACTGGTGTACCGACACCCAGGTCGCATTGCATCTCCCCTTTTCCTAATCGGCCACCATTCAGATAATAGTCTACCCTCCTGTTTTGGCTGCCAAAGTGGATAACCTCACATTTATCTACATTATACTGCATCTGCCATGCATTTGCCCACTCACCCAACCCATCCAAGTCACCTTGCACCCTCCATGTAACCCCACTTTTTACAAAGGGAGTGGGAGAGAAAACGGGGAATTACAGACCAGTTAGTCTAACATCGGTAGTGGGGAAACTGCTAGAGTCAGTTGTTAAAAATGGGATAGCAGCACTTTTGGAAAGTGGTGAAATCATTGAACAAAGTCAGCATGGATTTACGAAAGGTAAATCATGTCTGACGAATCTTATAGAATTTTTCGAGGATGTAACTAGTAGCGTGGATAGGGGAGAACCAGTGGATGTGTTATCTCTGGACTTTCAGAAGGCTTTCGACAATGTATCACATAAGAAATTAGTGTACAAATGTAAAGCACATGGTACTGGGGTTCAGTATTGATGTGGATAGAGAACTGGCTGACAGACAGGAAGTAAAGAGTAGGAGTAAAAGGGTCATTTTCAGAATGTCAGGCAGTGACTAGTGGGGTACCACAAGGCTCAGTGCTGGGACCCCAGCTATTTACAATATATATTAACGATTTGGATGAGGGAATTGAATGCAACATCTCCAAGTTTGCAGATGACACGAAGCTGGGGGGGCAGTGTTAGCTGTGAGGAGGATGCTAGGAGGCTGCAAGGTGACGGATAGGCTGGGTGAGTGGGCAAATGCATGGCAGATGCAAGATAATGTGGATAAATGTAAGGTTATCCACTTTGGTGGCAAAAACAGAAAAGTAGACTATTATCTGAATGGTGCCCGATTAGGAAAAGGGAGATGCAACAAGACCTGGGTGTCATGGTCCACTATCATTGAAAGTAGGCATGCAGGTGCAGCAGGCAGTGAAGAAAGCGAATGGTGTGTTAGCATTCATAGCAAAAGGATTTGAGTATAGGAGCAGGGAGGTTCTTCTGCAGTTGTACAAGGTCTTGGTGAGACCACACTTGGAGTATTGCATTCAGTTTTAGTCTCCAAATCTGAGGAAAGACATTCTTGCCATAGAGGGAGTACAGAGAAGGCTCACCAGACTGATTCCTGGGATGTCAGGATTTTCATATGAAGAAAGACTGGATAGACTGCTTGTACTCGCTGGAATTTAGAAGATTGAAGGGGGAACTTATAGAAAATTACAAAATTCTTAAGGGGTTGGACAGGATAGATGCAGGAAGATTGTTCCAGATGTTGGGGAAGTCCAGCACAAGGGGGTTGCAGTTAAAGGATAAGGGGGAAATCTTTTAGGACCGAGATGCGAAAAATATTTTTCTCACACAAGTGAGTCTCTGGAATTCTCTGCTACAGAAGGTAGTTGAGGCCAGTTCATTGGCTATATTTAAGAGGGAGTTAGATGTGACCCTTGTGGCTAGAGGGATCAGGGGGTATGGAGAGAAGGCAGGTACGGGATACTGAGTTGGATGATCAGCCATGATCATATTGAATGGCGGTGCAGGCTCGAAGGGCCGAATGGCCTACTCCTGCACCTATTTTCTATATTTCTATCTTGAAGAAAACCCACACATGTCACAGGGAGAACGTACACTCTGTACAGATAGAACCGTAGTCTGGATCGAACCCGGTTGTCTGGCGCTGTAAGGCAGCAACTCTACCGCCGTGCCATGCTGCCGCCATTTTCTGCAGGGATCTGTGCTGGGACCACTGCTGTTAATGATATATGTATAGTTGTTAAGTAAATTTGCTGATTACAAAATTAGAGGAGATTCAGAAAATGACGAATGCTGTCAGATGTTAGAGTGGGATATAGATTAGTTGCAGAAATGGGCAGAGACATGGCAGGTGGAGTTTAACCCGAGCAAGTGTAAGTTTAGGAATTTGCACTTTGGGATGCTGAATACAAGGGGAAAGTAGAGTTAATGGCAAAGGCCCTAGCAGTATTGATGTGCAGAGGGATCTTGGAATCCAAGTTCATAGCTCACTGCTGTAGATAGGGTGGTAAAGAATGTGTATGGTATGCTTGCCCTCGTTGCCCAGGGCATTAAGTATAAGAATCAGGAAGTCATGATGCAGCTCTATAGGACTTTGGTTAGGCTGCTTTTGGAATATTGCGTGCAGTTCTGGTTGCTCCATTGCAGGAAAGACGTGGAAGCTTTGGTGCGGAGGAGGTTTACCAGAATGATGCTTGGATTAGAGGGTTTCTGCTACAGGGAGAGGTTGACTTGGGATAGACTTGGATTGTTTTCTCTGAAATGTCAGAGGTTGAGGGGGGCATTGAAAGAACTATATAAAATTATGAGAGGCATAGACAGGATACACAGAAACCTTTTTTCCCAGGATGGAAACGTTCAACACTAGAGGGCGTGGATATAAAGTGAGAGGGGGAAAGTTTAATGGAGATGTGCAGGGTAGGTTTTTTACAGAGTAGTGATGGCCTGGAACGCATTGCCCGGGATGATGGAGGCACATATAACAGTGGCGTTTAAGACACTTTTAAATAGGCACATGGAAGGGCAGGGAAATAGAGGAAAATGGATCATACATGGGCATATGATATCAGTTTAACTAGGCATCATGTTCAGCCCAAAAATTACAAGCTGTTGGGTCTTTTCCTGTGCTGGACTGTTTTATGGTCAACGTCTACATGACCAAAGGTCATGATCCTCTTGATTAGATTCTGATATTCAAGTCGTTTGTCAATGGTGCATCAGGGGAACCATTGAGGAACACCATTGTCCATCTTCCTTCAATCTGACAAAAAATATTTATCACACCTTTTTTTTAACCCACGTTATCAGCCTACATTGCATCAATCATTTGATGAGTTTTAATGTTCTCACCCAACAGTTTATGAGATGGTTTGTTAAATGCTTTCTTAAAATTCCTCCATCAGCCTTCTTTGTTACTTTACCTGAAATAGTATTTTGAAGGCAGAGGTCGACATGTTCTTGATTAGTAAGGGTGTCAAGAGTTACGGGGGAAAGACAGGAGAAAGGGGTTGAGAGGGAAAGATAGATCAAGCCACGATTGAATGGCGGAGCCGACTGGATGGGCCGAATAGGGTAATTCTGCTCCGATGACATGAACTTGCGAGCAGCTGCCAAGACTGCGGCATCTGCAGTCTCCCGTGTCACCACCTGCCAGGTGCCCCTTCTACCCCTGTCCACCGTCACAAACCATAGCCTCCCTGACTGGATACCGCTGTTGACCAAGATCGAGGTGGCCCTTTGGTCTCCTCCTTTTCTGTCAGGTTGGGGACGTTAGTTTCCTCGGTCTACGATCAAAGACCGTCATTTTAATTCCATAGCGGCCGTGGGTTTTAACAGATCCTTGCGCACTGGTGGGCAAAGATACTAATCCGCTATAGTATCTTTGCTGATGGGTGTAGCTGGAGGCGATGTCGCCGTCCCCTGACATGGTCGCCCAATAGTCAGTGGCGGGAGGGGAGGGAGGGAGGGAGGGAGGCGCCGGGTGGGGTCGGGTTGGCCGTTCGCCGCCCACTCTGCGGCTCAGCTAATTTAGCGGCGCATTGCGGAACGAAGGCCAGGCAAAAGCGGCGGCGCTGGGAGGAGCCGCTGCGAACGGCGCTGGGTGGGAGGCCGGCAACCACTCCTTCACGTCCCCGTACCTCCCTCCCGGACCAGTGTGGGGATGAGCAGGACGCCGTCTCCTTCCCTGCTCTCTCCAGCTTAAGCCCTACCCGGCTCCTCATCGGATGGGTCGGTGCCACAGACTCACACCCACAAGGAGGGAAGCTTTGAGCGGGGCTGATCATCTCGCCGCAGGTTTTCCTTCCAGAGTCGTTTTTCTCGGGACCGAGTCGGTGCAATGGCGGCGCCTGGTCAGGATGACTGCACCGTGCGGGTGGCTGTGAGGTAGGGCCCTGTCGACAGGTTGTATATCTGGCATTACCAACTAAATCCAATCGTTACTTATGCTTACCATTCAGTTGCGTATCCTCACACTAATCACTGTGTCCATTTTAAATGTTCTGGTTGGAATTTATTTTAGCGACGCTGAATAAACTCGGGTTGTTTTCTTTAGGACAGGCGAAGCAGAAATGCATCAGATTTGAAAGATTTGTAATAAAAGTGGAAGGAGATTTAGATTTCAAGTAAATGATAGAGGATTGGGGAGGACATGAGAAAATAAATACACCTAGACGATTGTCTGGTCTTGGAACATGCCGCCGAAAAGATGGCAGTGGCAAAAATCCTCAACACATTTGATGTAGTATTTGAATGTGCGCTTGAGACCTGCACGGCTCTATTGGATGCTGTTTAGGCTAGGTGGCTATTTTATTCGCAGGCGCAATGTGCTGAATATTCTTGCATCTAAATTATTTTCCTGAGTTTTATATGTGTGAGCTATATGCTGTGGCATCGTCTCAAAATAACATATTCTTCATTTCTTTTGTATGTTTTCAAATATTCCCAATGACTCTTTTACTTCAATGCTAAAGGTATGAGATGTAAAAACAATCAAGGTTTAATGTATAAACATGCTGGTTTCTGTTGTATTGGTGTTTATGTTTCTGCTTTTTGGTGTTTATCCATTGACTAATTAGAAAATATCTCTCTACCCCACCCCCTTATTATAAGAGTCTGTTTTATAAGATGTGGTTTGTGGAGAAAAATAAGATGTGTACTTATGACTTGAAGATTGTGTGTGTTTTCTGGTGACATCCAGCTTTGTCTTGTATGACCTTCTCCAACTCCTGATTATTTCGCTGACTTATCCAACATGCAGTACTAGATGTATGCAAGTTTATGTCAACAACATATTTGTATAACTGAAGCCATTTTCTTTCTATCCTCTGAAATGTCAAACATTCAAGAGATTTCTTCTATTCTCTGAAATTTCAAACATTCTTCCTGGCTACTGACAGCCAAAATGAGCCTAACATAACTTTAATGTTTAAAAATGACTGTACATCAAATCAACAAGGACTAATGTATCTGTATTGAGACCATATTTTGCCGATGCGCATTACAATTATCGTGGCATGTATATTTCATACTGTCTACAAAATTTGCTGTTGTGTTTTGCGATGCACATCTTTTGAAAGCTGAGACCAACAGTACTACAGACCCAGTTTGGACAGTGGAATTAATTGTACTGTTTTAGCTGTGCTTCTGCCTAAGCGTCAGTTTCTAAGCGAACCTCCCTAGTCACCCTGTACTATGGTCATTTCTTGTGTTGCTTGGAGTCATATTCAATGTATTAACAAATTCTTGAGAATATTTAATTGGATTGGGTGGATTTTCAGGTTAAGTAGTAGGAACACATCTTGAAACTTCTTTTGGTGTTCTGTTGGGGTTTGGCATTGCCAACTATTCCAAAGGCAGATTTTGTGTCTCAGTTGGAACACTGGGCCATTAATTGTTTAGTTTAGTGATACCACGTGGAAACCAGCCCTTCAGTCCACCAAAGCCACACGGACTAATGACCACATGTACACTAGTACTATGTTATCCCAGTTTTGCATCCTCCACAATAAGGGCAATTTATATAAGCCAATTAACCTACAAACCAGAACGTCTTTGAAATGTGGGAGGAAACTGGAGCACCCGGGGAAAACCCACACAATCACAGGGAGAACTATGAACTGCATGCAGATAGCACCCGTATTCCGGATCGAACCCGGGTCTCTGGGGCTACAAGTCAGCAACTACCGTTGTGACACGGTTGTACTGTGCCACCCAAAATATTATCGAATATTTAATTTCAGTAAGATTTAGCGTTAAGAAACTACAGCTACTCTTCTGTTGAATGTGTTATCTAGTGTCAAATATGCTCTTTGTGAATATGTGAATATTTATTGTAGAAATCCAATTTCCAAAAGCAGCAAAGATTCATCTCTTGAGCTGAATTAATTTGTTAATCACTTTTGTATGCAATGATCTCCAACATCAAGCTCCAGGTGCACTTTAGGTTGTGTTTTTGCAATTTGTAGAATCTGATTAATGATGGTTCTCATTTCCAAAACTTAGTCTATTAATCAGATCATTATCTTTCCGTGTTATGCAATCGTAGAAGATATTTGAAGTGAATGTAATAAATGTGTTCATTATCAATTTGTTATTTATTGAATGATTGTCTTTGGAAAAGGAGTAACATATTTACATTTGGACCTTGTTCAAAAACATGAATCATGGTTATTCTGACGTGTCAAGATCATTGTCATATGCTCATGCAGTGACGTACAAGTACAATGAAAATTTTGCTTGCAGCGGTATCACAAGCATGTAGACTCAGACAACATAAAGTGTGCATCAATCATACAAGATGTTTGTTTCAATCTGCCAAATTAGCTTTATCCATTTGCAGAAGTTTAACAACTTTGTTTATTTTATGTCAAGTTCTCTGTGCAGTTGCGACCTGACTAGTTGTGTAGTCTTTTTTTATGTTGGATTGTGCATAGGTTGCCTATGAATGTTAGAGTGCCTCTGGTATAGAATATGGCAAAAAACATATGTAAAATTGAAGTGAAACTTTGATTGGAAATGGGCCCTTTGGTCAAAATTGCCCATGACAAATAAGATGCCCCATCTACATTTGTCTCACCTGCCCACATTTGGCCCATATATTCCTCTAAACCTTTCATATAAAGTACCTTTCCAGATATCTTTTAAATGTTGGTATAGTTCATGCCTCAACTACATTCTCAGGGAGCTTGTTCCATGTACCCACCACTCTGTGTGAAAAAGTTTCCCCTCTGGTTCCTATTAAATGTTTTCCCTCTCACCTTAAACCTATTTCCCCTGGCTACTTCTCTGGGTAAAAGACTGTGGTTTAATCCTATATATTCCCTTCATGATCTTATAAACCTCAATAAGATCTTCCTGCAGAAGTGGTGGAGGCAGGATCGATTTTAACATTTAAAAGTAAAGTGGATAAGTATATGGACGGGAAGGAAATGGAGGGGTATGGTCTGAGTGCAGGTAGATGGGACTAGGGGGAAATGAATGGTCGGCACGGACTGGAAGGGCTGAGAAGGTCTGTTTCCGTGCTGTAATTCTTATATGGTTATAAGATTACCCCTCATGCTCCTGAGGTCCAAGGAGTAAAGTCCTAACCTGCTCAACGTCTCCCCGTAGTTCAAGCACTGACACCAGTCCCCACACATCCGTGTAAATCTTATCTGCACAGTTTACAGCTTAACAACATCCTTT
This sequence comes from Raja brachyura, assembly GCA_963514005.1. The sequence goes on from OY740799.1 coordinate 33,380,359, forward strand.
GTGCAGCAAGGCGACCAAAACTGAACACAATGATCCAAATCTGGCCTCATCAATGTTTTGTATAACTGCAACATAGCATCCCAAACTCCATACTCAATACCCTGACCAATGAAGGCCAATGTAACCAAATCTTTTGTAATCAGTTGCTTAGGTTAGCTAGAGCAGATTCATTTTCATTTAGTAAAGCACCAGGCAGTTGATAAATCCAGGGACACAGGAACTGCAGAAGCTGGGACCTTAAATAAAATAGAAAGTGCTGAGGAGCTCGGCAGTCAAGACAGCATATGGGAAGGACATGGATGGGTGACGTTTCAGGACAGAACAGGTCAAACTGAAGAAGAAATGCTGCCCAGTGTTCACTACAGGAGCTGCTGACCTTCTGAGTTCCTCCAGCACTTTGTGTTTTACTTGAAAAACCTGTTTAGGTCCTGTGTGGCAAATAGATTGTGTTCGGCAGTGATGTAATAATTTAAAATGATGTTGATCAAAGTGATGTGAAGATAATGACACTTGGAAGCAGACTAGCTAGATAGAGGGAGGAGAAATGCAGGTCGGCATAAGGAAGCTTGAATGACAAGGAGAAATAGAGGCTCTGGTCAAGAATAATGTGGAGGCATGGAGCAGGTACAGGCAGCTGGGTTCAGTGGTATCCCCGGAGGAGTTTCGGTAACTGAGCAGCACACTAAAGAAGCAAATCAAGAGGGCAAAAAGGGGGCAGGAGATAGCTCTGTCAGATAATATTAGAGAATTGTATTAGACAAACCCACAAGATTTTATAAACATATAGGGTTATCAGAGCATTCATAGAGAGAGGTTGTAGGGGCCTTCAGGAATTAAAGTGGTCAACTGTGTGGAGCCAAGGGATATGGGAAAGGTCCTCAATGAGTATCTCTCCTGTTTTTACTGTGGAAAAAGTGTTGAGGACTGCGGAACTTGGGGCAGTCAATTGAATGTCAAGGGCAGTCAGTATTACTGTCGAGGAGGCACTGAAGGTCCTAACGCTTATGAAGGAAGACAAACCTCCCGGACCTGACCAGGTGTAAATGAGGACACTGCGAAACTAGTGAGGAAATTGCTGGCTGAGATTTATGAGTCACTAGGCCAAGTGCAAATGCGGGTGAGATGTTGGAAGACTGGAAGTTGGCAAATGGTGTGCCTCTATTTAAGAAGGGCTGCAGGGAAAAGCATGGGAACGACAGGCCAGTGAGTCTAATATCTGTAGTCAGAAGTTACTAGAGAGATTTTTCTGAGGGATAAGATATACTTACATTTAGATGGACGGGCTGATTAGGAATAGTCAACATGGTTTTGTATGTGGGAGATCGTGTCTCACAAATGTGAGTTTATTTTGAAGATGTGACACAAAAGTTGATGAGGGCAGAGCTGGAGACATTGTCTATATGGATTTCAGCAAGGCATTTCAAGGTTCCACATGGTAGTCTGCTCTGGAATGATAGATCACATGGGATGCAAGGTGAGCTAGCTGACTGGATGGAAGATAGACACAAAAAACTGGATAGAAAATTGGCTTCATGGAAGGAAGCAAAAGGTGGTGGAAGATTTTACGGACTAGAGGCCTGTGACGAGGTGTGCATCAGGGTTTGATTCTGTGTTCATTGCTGTTTGTCATTGATATCAATGATTTGGATGAGAGCATACAAGGCATGATCTTGATTGGTTGAGCAGGTGGGCTGAAGAATGGTTGATGGAGATTAATACATGGAAGTGGATGCTGTTGCAGTTTGAGAAGTCTAATCAGGGCAGAACCTACTCAGTGAATGGCAGGGCTCGGGGAGTGGTGCAGAGGGATCAAAGAGTGAAGGTACACTTTTCCTTGAAAGTGGCTTCACAGGTAGACTGGGGAGTCAAAAAGGTTTTCAGCACATTAGCCTTCACCAGTCAGAGTAGGTATGTTTAGAAGTTGGGAGGTCATGTTACAGTTGTATAAGACATTGGCGAGGCCACAAAGTTCTAGGAAATAATTAGTTTGTCGAAGATTTATGAAGATGTTGCCAGAACTCAAGGGTCTGACCTATATGGAGTGGTTGAGTAGGCTAGAACTTTATTCCTTGGAGCACAGGAGGATGAGGGCTGATCTTGTGGAGGTGTACAAAATCATGAGACACATAGATTGGGTAAATGCAGTGTCTTTGCATGTAAATGCAGTAGGGGAATCGATGAGCAGAGGACATAGGTTTAAGGTGATGGGGATAAGGTTTAATAGGGACCTGAGGGCTAACATTTTAACTGAAAAGATGATGTGTATAAGGTACTATTATAAAATTTGCACAGGTACATTGATGGGATCAGTTTAGAGGGTTATGGGCTAAGCACGGCCAGGTGGAACTAGTGTAGATGGGGCATGTTGGTCAGTGTGGGCAAGTTGGGGTGAAGGGCCTGTTTCCATGCTGCATGACTGTGACTCTATCTTGATCAGCTGGGCAGTTTGGCTGAGGGATGTTTACTGGAATTTAATACAGGTAAGTGCAAGATGTTGCATTTGGTCTAACCAGGGCAGGACTTACGCAGTGAGTGGCGATTCTTTTAGTGCAAGGTGATCTAGGTATACAGGAACATACTTCCTTGAAAATGGCATCGTAGGTGGATATGGTGGTCAGGGCGGCATTTGGCTCATTTGTCTTCATCAGTCAGAGTGTTGATTATAGAAGTTGGGACCTTGTGTTAAAGTTGTACAAGACATTGGTGAGGCCACATTTGGTGTATTGTGTTCAGTTTTGGTAACCCAGGAAATATGTTGTTAAGCTAGAGTGGATGCAGAGAAGATTTACAAGGATGCTGTGGAAGAATGTTGATTTTCTTTTTAAACTTTGTAAAAGTGGATATCTTTTTCCTATTAATATGTGGAAAGTGAGATTAATTAGGGAATCTGAATGTTGCCTCCTGTAGACTTGTGTTATCAGTGAAGAATTCAGATTGTTTATCAGTTAAAATTACTGTTATGTGTCCTGTTCAAAGAAACAACATTGAAGTTTAGTTTTTTATTATGACTTGTAATTCCTTGCCGTTCCTTGTACAGACTGATATCTGTTTTGCTGCAGAACTACAGTTAGTGACTTGTAGTGATGGGATGAATACTGTAGTATGCAATGTATTTGAGTAATATTCTGTTCCAGGAAAATAATTTTCGTAAATGTTTGTGAAGTTTTGTGGTAAATATCAAATATACAGAAAAATATAAAGCACTCTTGATACTTGGGAAGCACATCTTCATTCCGCTGTCTACTGAAAACCTTGTTGTTCTTTACATTGAACCCATTCTGACAATACTCTGCTTGTCTGTGGCATTGTGTATTCATAATCGTAACTGAGTTAAAGCATTTGTTTCTTCATAATGGTAGACAAAAATGCTGGAGAAACTCAGCGGGCGAGGCAGCATCTATGGAGCGAAGGAGTAGGTGACATTTTGGGTCACGACATTCTTCCTAATGTATCCTTTGGTGCTGAAGTAAAATTCTCAGCAGGCCAAGCCATGTGTATGAGGAGAGGAACACACAATTTCACTTTTGCACCAATCTCAGTTTTGTTTTTGTTTGTTTTGTTAAATTCCTTTTGTTAAAAGATTGGAATGTGTGCTTAGTTCGACAATCATGTGCATCCTGATTTCTATAAAGCCTAATTTGTAATTAAGGGAGCAAATATTGGATGTATTTCACTGCAGTCTTCCCAATCAAATGATTATAATCTCTTATTAAAGGAATAGGAATATAGTTTTGCCCTGGGATCCTTATCTGATGATCTGGTTGATCAGTGATCTAAATCCATATGGCTACCTTTTCTCTCCTATCATTTGGTTAATTATTAAACAGGCATCAGCATCTTTCAACACCGCTTTGAGCTTCTGAAATCCATATATTTGTTAACTTTGGTAGGCCTTGTTCTATTTTAGCCTATGTCACTAGTCTTCTGTGTCTGTGTCTCACCTTTTCCTCCTCTCCACCCCCCTTTTAATGGGGATTTGGAGGTGAACCAGTTATTTTGACAGTCCAGACTGTTCGTTGCAGACACCCTTCATCTATACTCTCAGTGAATGGTTGAAGGATGGATGGCCTACACACACTATGAACTGTACACTGCAAGGGCCAGGCAACGAGCGGGCAAGATAATCTCTGACCCCTCTCACCCTGGCCACAAACTCTTTGAATCACTTCTCTCTGGAAGGCGACTCTGGATTGTCAAAGCTGCCACAGCCAGACACAAAAACAGTTTTTATCCACGAGTAGTTGCTCTACTCAACAGCCAAAAAATTGTAGCCTCCCTTTGATCTGGTATTTTGTTGGTTCACATGCTTGATCAATGGTGTTTTATCATTAATGTTTTATTATTATTAATGTTTAGTGTTTTCTGAGTCATTCGTAGCTGTCACTGTATGTCATGTTGTTACTTGTGGGTGGAGCACCAAGGCAAATTCCTTGTATGTGAATACTTGGCCAATAAACTTACTTACTCACTCACTTTTGATTTATAGTCATAAACTCAATGGAAAGATGAGTTGCTATTCTTGTTTCAATTCAAGTCTAACTGCATTCTCATGCGCGAGAAGGGTAGGGAAATTACAGCCAGAGATTTCGGGAAGGCCAAGAAGAGATTGAGGATAAGGACACTTGTCAGGTATCTGAGCCAAGGAAAGAATAAGAAAGGATTGGTGGTGAATTAGGAGAGGCAAAGATCCAGTAAGGTGGCTATGCAGCTGCTAGAATTTCAGCAAACTATGTACTTAGGCTTCTGGATGACATAAATGTTGATGAAGTGCAAGAGAGATGGTTGCATTTAAAGAAGTTAAAATATTTGGTCCAGTTGGGATGCATCTCATGTTGCTGGGAGGAAATAAATAAATGTTCAGACAAGGATGTAGAGATTAAACTGAGGTTTAACTTTGATTGGGGATGTTTTGGAATGAATCATCAGGATAGTATTCACAGCTATTTGAGCAAAAGACAATTGATTAGAGAACTTAGCAGGGATTTGTTAAAAGAAAATCATGTTGAAGTAACTTGATTTTTTTTTAAAGTAATAGATGGTCTATGCGCTATATCTAGACATTCAAGGTTTTTGATTTAAAAAAAACAAGGGTTTTAAATAAAATGGGCTCCTTTGATGGAATACTGACCTAATTACAAGGGACAGTAGAGTGAAAGTTATTTTTCAGACTGGGGTGTATTGTAAAGTCATACAACTTGGTAATTAATCCACACAACCCATCTTCCACCTAATTAAACATAGACACATAGAAAATAGGTGCAGGAAGAGGCCACTCGGCCCTTCGAGCCAGCACCGCCATTCATTGTGATCATGGCTGATCGTCCCCAATCAATAACCCTTGCCTGCCTTCTCCCCATATCCATTGATTCAGCTCTAATTACTCTAATCCAGTTTTTATTTTCTCCCTATTTCTAACCCCCACCAATTCTATAACTCACCAAGCTCATGGGGAGATACGAGAATCTGCAAATGCTGGAATCTTGAGCAAAAATCAAAGTGCTGTATGTAAGCGGCAGGTCAGACAGTATCTGCGGAGAGGGTGGACAGATAGCATTTCCGGTTGAGATTCTTCTGATGGAGTACAGTGAGAAAGCTGGAAAAGAGGTGAGGCAGTGCCTGGCAAATGTTAGGTGGATATAATTGAGGTGGGTAATTGGGAGGTGAGTGGAGTAAGTGGCAAAAGTGTGCAGTAGAAAAAATAGACAAAAAGGGTGCCAGATGAGGAAAGGGGAGGAATGAAATGTAAAGGTGGAGGGTGGGATACGGGTGAAATGGACGGGACAAAGAGGGGAGATAAAAGTGATTTGGAGATGGGTTGATGGGGAAAGCAGCAGTGTTGACTAAGTGGGAGAGATGTGTGTACGCTGGATTAGGGGATGGGGCTGGAGCCAGAAAGAGAGGGTGTGGAATTTGGGGGTAGTACTTGAAATTGAAGAATTCAATGTTCGTACTATGGAATTCTAAGCTACTCAAGCAGAATATGAGATTCTGTTTTTCCAGTGTGCGTGTGGACTCGCTCTGGCAATGGAGGAGGCCAAACACAGAAAGGTCAGCACGAGTAGGAAAGAACTGCAGATGCTGGTTTACTGAGAGCAAGGTTGCTCTACACTTTAACATCCCCTCCCATTCCCACACTGACTTTTTCTGTTCTAGACCTCCTCCATTGTAAGAGTGAGGCCCAGCACAAATTGGAGGAACAGCACCTCATTTTTTGCTATGGTAGCTTGCACCCCAGTGTATGCACATTGACTACTCTAACTTCAAGTAGCCCTTGCTTTCCCACTCTCTCCATCCCTTCCCCCTTCCCAGTTCTCCAACCAGTCTTACTGTCTCCGACTACATTTTATCTCTGGTCACAACTGAACGTGGATGGCTGGAACTGAGTGGTTCAAGGAAGTTGGTATCAGGTCAGCTGTTTGTGCATCAGTGAATTGAACGCAAATACAGAGAACAATACAGTGCACGCACTGACCCACAATGTTTGTGCCGAACATGATGCCTAGTGATCTTATCTGCCTGTACATGATCCATATCCCCTTATTCCTTGCATTTCCATGTGCCTATCTAAAAGCCTCTTAAGCGTCACTATCACTATCGTATCTGCCATCACCATCCCAGGCATTCTCTATATTTAAAAAAAACAATGGAGGATCAGTTGAGGATATGATTTTAAAGCTTGCGCAATTCTGTGATTTATAAATGGTTATAGACTGCAAGAGCAGGAAGGTAACAATTAACCTTTGATAAAACAGAAACTGTCGCTGCTGGAATTCTAAAATTGAAAGCTGAAAATTCTAGTAAATACAGTTGGGTCAAGCAGCATATAAAGGGAGAGAAACATAATTCACATTATGGTACAATGACCTTTTCATCAGATCTATTATATGAACTTCATTTCTTTCTCCAGTGATCCTGCCTTAGTACAGAGTAGTTCCATCATTTTCTGCTTTTATAATATTTGAATAAAATAATGATTGGCGAGATGCTACATTTGAGTGGTGAGGTGGGGGTGGTAATGTAGAGTTTTCAGGGGAGATGCAGGAGATTTTTGTTTTCTTTCAGGGATGAAGGCCATCTATAATATAGCATGGAGCAACTGGGACAAAGGTAGTTGCAAAAGGATCTGATAGGGGTATTTATAATCCTAACGGTATTGGTATTAATTTATTATTGTCACATGTAATAAGATACTGTGAAATGCTTTGTTTGGGTATTAACCAATCTACAAAAGTATAATCAAGCCATCCATATGTACAACAGGTAGTGCAAAGTGAAAAATACTAGAGTACAGAATATACAAATAGTAGAGTACAGAATTTAGTGTTACATTTATAGTAAACAAAAAGTGCAAGATCTGCAATGATGTAGGTTGGAAGATCGGGACACTGGGGTCTGGCTTCTGGGGAGACCGCTCAGTAGCCTGATAACAGCAGGGAGAAATCTGGTGCTACAAGATTTCAAGCTTTTGTATCTTCTGCCTAACAGGAGAGGTGAGGAGGAGAGAAGAGGGAATGATGGTGGCGAAAACTGTCTTTGATTAGGTTGGCTGCTTTCCGGGGGTAGTGTGAAGTGCAAGTGGAGAGAGATGGTTAAAAACAGAAACTGTTTTAAGAAGAAGGGTCTCGACCCGAAACGTCACCAATTATTCCTCTCCAGAGATGCTGCCTGTCCCGCTGAGTTACTCCAGCATTTTCAGTCTACAGTTTTAAATTTGTTTGTTATTTTGTCTTAAAGATTTGATTATTCAAACATGTATATTACAAGATGCAAATAACAAGCAGAAATTGTATTTGGTGGTAAAATTAAATTTGAGGAAATTGTACATAGCATTGTTCTATATTTGTTTTTGTATTTGATTCTAGTTTGTCAATTGGAATTAATTTGAAATATTTTGTGAGTTACAAGATGTCAGCAGTTATCTGAAACAAAAATGGCAGCATTGTTCATCAAAGAATAATGTATACACTGTTCTAGGCAGAAGCTGACACGTCATGGATTTTCTAAGTAAATTTCAACTGGAAAAACTGAACTTTCCCGAAGCTGTTCTCTCTAGCGTGGTGGAAATTACTGTTTTGCTAACACTTACCAGTTGAATGGCAAGGTCTTATGCAGTATGTTTTTTATGTTTAACAAAATTATATTTTGGATCTAGTAATCAGGCATACCCGAATGGTAGGTAGACACAAAATGCTGGATTAACTCAGCGGGTGAGGCAGCATCTCTGGAGAAAAGGAATGGGCGACGTTTCGGGTCGAGACCTTCTTCAGACCTAAAGATACCCTAATGATGGGAACATGCATTGTAAAGGGAAATAGGCAATTGGCAGGTATTTCTTGAGAATAACCCAAGATCTGAGGTATCAGCTGCAGAACGTAGTATAATACAGGAACCGGATCTGCGGCACAAAATGTCCTTGCCGAATGTCAAGTCAAGTCAAGTCATGAGAGTTTATTGTCATGTGTCCTGGATAGGACAATGAAATTCTTGCTTTCTGCAGCACAACAGAATATTGTAAGCAAAAATACAAAAACAGTTTGGTTCTATATACACATAGATAAGCAGATAAAGTGCAATAGGCTGTTACAGTTCAGAGTCTGTTTGTTGGCGAGTTTAATAGCCTGATGGCTGTGGGGAAGTAGCTGTTCCTGAACCTGGATGTAACAGATTTCTGACTCCTGCACCTTCTGCCCGATGATAGCGGAGAGATGAGTGCATGGCCAGGATGGTGTGGGTCTTTGATGCTGTTGGCTGCCTTTTTGAGCCGATGATGGACTGGGGATATAATGCCAAGTTGATCTCCTCTGCCTGCATGTAATCCATATCCATCAATCAATCAATCAGATTTATTCATCGCATACACAATAAAATGCAGTGAAATGAACTTGCCAGCAGCGGTACAATCAAAAAGAACACACAATACACAGTAAATATTTAACACAAACGTCCACCACAACATTCTTTGCTGTGGTGGAAGACACAAAGAACGGTCAGTCCTCCTCCATTATTCACCCGTGGTCGGGGCCATAAACCTCCGCAGTCGCCGCTGCGGGCGGCCAGATGTGCAGGCCCCCTCGTCTGGAAGGTAAGTCCCACATCCATTCCCTGCATATTCATGCGCCTATTTAAAAGGCTCTTTAATGTCACAATTATATCTGCTTTCACCATCGCCCCCAGCCACGCGTTCTAGGGACTCACAACTCTTGTTTTAAAAAAAAACTTGCCCTGCGCAAAATGTATTTGTTGGTTGGTTGATTGATTTGGAAAAATACAGCATGAAAGCAGGATCTTTGGCCCACCAAATTCATAAGGGCCATCGATTACCCATTCATCCTAGTTTTATTAATATTCCACGTTTCCATCCACTCCCTACCGACGCAGGGCAATTTACAGAGGCCAGTTAACCTATTAACTCGCACGTCGTTGGAATGTGGGAGAAAACCCAGAAGCACCCAGAGGAAACCCATGTGGTCACAGGAAGAAAGTATAACCTCCACACAGACACTAACCAAGGTCAGGATTGAACTCCATGACTCTGGCACTGTGAGATACTGTAGCTGCCATACCAGCTGACCACTGCTGAGCTAACAGTGTTGTCACTTTCAATGGACGCTAAGCCAACAATCTATCTGGACGTTAATGCTGTTAGGATTCATGCCATTTTACTTTGTATCCAATCTCCCTTTGTCCAGCGCCACACTTGCTCGCCTAACACATTCAGCCTCATCCAAGCCTATTGCACCATGGAAATCTCAGTCAATATTGAGGAAGTTAGCGTTCCCACTATGACAGCCTTGTTGCATTTTCACATTTCTCTAATCTGTCTACACATTTGTTCCTTTATCTCTCTATTGGCTATTAGATTGCACCTTTATATTTTTGAGCTGTACCCAAACCTATGACAATAATAATGAGGAAAATGTCCAACTTAATGTTATATTTTGCCAAAAGGAAACGGTTTGCTTAAGCTGCATTTAACTTTTTTTTTCCAAAACCTCATACTGAAATTATGCAAACCACACTTGAAGATGGATTTTTTCCTCAACCTCCAAAGTCAGGAATTTGCCGCCTCCCCATTTCGTTTCTCATTCGTTCCTGCTCTCATGCCAGTTTTTTTTGTTACTAACATTGTGTTTTTGTTTCATTTTTCTTGTGGGTTGGAGCTGGTGTACTGGCTTAAATTATTGCTGTGGTGGAAGTACACCTATGGCTTTCCAGTTCCTTTCAGTGACCAGACCAGGGGTGGGGAACCTGCGGCCTTCTAGGCCATTAAGATTGGCCTTTTGAATGAATCCAAATTTCCTAGAACAAATCCTTTTATTTTTATTAATGTTTTTGTTCATCTTTTATTATTTTTATTTTAATCTTAAAATTAACCTATTTAAAATACCAAAGAGTAAAAGAAGATTCAACTAAATAATCCTCCCCGACTGACGGCCACAATTAAAACATTAGTAAGTCATGTGGGCTATTTTTTCAAAATAATGTACATTTTGAAGTATATTTAATTGAAGTTTCTTGGATGCGGCCTTATTAGATTACAACTAACTTAATGCGGCATTCCGACCTGAAAAGGTTCCCCACCGATGGATCTGACTCTGGCTGACCAGTAGTGATCAGTGTCAAAGCTTTTTGGCTGTCCAGTGTTTGGAATATCATTTTTTTCATTTGCTACAAAACATATTTTAATACACATAATATAATTTTTAAGGCTAAGTTTCCACTGGAAGACCAATCCATGAGGGTAAAACTGTTTGGAATAGTGGATTTAAAAGAAACACATTTATTTTGGTTTATTTTTGCAATGTGTATCGGGGTACAGTGAAAAGCTTTTTGTTGCATGCTATCCAATCAGCAAAAAGACTATAAATGATTGCAATCAAGCCGCCCACAGATACAGAATAAAAGGTATAATATTTAGCGCACGATTAAGTCCAGTAAATTCCAATTAAAGATGGTTCAAAGATCTCCTATGAAGTAGAGGGATGGGCAGGACTGCTCTCTAATTTGTGAGATGTCCGTTCGGTTCCCTGACAACAGTTGGGAAGAAATTGTTCGTGAATCTGGAGGTATACCTTTTCCAACTTCTGTACTGCTTGCCTGATTGAAGAGGGGAGAGGATAGAATGACCAGGGTGAGATTGATCCTTGATTATACCGGTGGCCTTGCTGATGCAGCAAGAAGTTTAGATGGGAAAAGGAGGTTGGTTTGTATGATGGTCTGGGCTAAGTCCACAACTGTGCAATTTCTTGCAGTCTTGGATGGAGCTATTTCCGAACTATGCTGTGATGCATCCTGATAAAATGCTTTATATGCATCTGTAGAAGTTGTTGAGGGTTTCTGGGGCCATGCTGAACTTCCTAAGCCTTCGAAGTGTGCTTTCTTGGCCATTCCTTGGTGTAGCTGGTCCAGGACAAATTGCTGGTAATCAATCAAAGACTTTATTGTTATTCCAAAAAAAAACCCCAACAAATGCAGGTCTGAACAATATTTCATTGCATCTGGCTCACCGTGCAACATAAAACAACAAAAGGATAAAATGGATAAAAAGATAAAATAAATAAAAAATAGTTGTGGCACATTATATGGAATTCAAGATGAAGAAGTTGTTGCAAAACCTGGCTGTTCTGCTCCTTATACTGTGATACCTTTTGCCCAAGGGCAGGAGAGTGAACAGTCCATGATGGAGATGTGTGGGGTCTTTTATAATGCTGTTGGCCTTGGACAGGCAACATTTGCATGCAATGTCCCGGATTGAAGGAAGAGAAGTCACGATGATTTTTTCAGCCGTCCTCAACACTCTTTGCACGGACTTCCAGTCGGAGGCTTTGCAGTCCCCAAACCAGACAGAGATGTAGCAAGGTTTAGTTAGACTAAAGTCTAAGGCGAGTCTAACTTTAGACTTTGTGTTTAGCTGAGTCTAAAGTTAGCCCGCGTTTTAGTTTCCATGGTGACGATGTCTGCTTGTACTGCACATGTGCAATGCAATAGCAGAAGCACGAGCAGACGACAACTTCAACATGGCTGACAAAAAGAAACAGCGGAAAGGAAACTGGGACGCCAGCGAGAAAGAATTTCTCGTGACGTTACTAGCCGATAAAATTACAATTTTCGAGGTGCTGTGACACAATTATTTTGTTTTGGACAACTACATTTTCTCATGTAAAACCATGAATTCAGAAATCTTTGAAAGGATTTCATTCAATATTTCTCAGAAATAAAATGATTTTAACATTTACATTTACCTGTACATTCACAGAATATCTGCCCTTCCAATTGACAAACATCTGAGCGAGCTCCCCAGCTGGACTTCTGATTGGGAAAATGTGTGCAATCAATTGCCCCTATCATGCCAGGAAAGTGGCAATACAGGTAGAAATCATTTTGTGTGTCATGAACTTGCTGGGGAGTTGATGGGAAGGAGATATAGGTTCTTCTCCATTGGGCTATGTGGGATGACGCCTTCTGGTGAGCGTCGTCCAATGAAATAGGGGGGCGCCGTACAGCCCTGCCTGGAGCTGTCCTTATTTTCACTTCTTTAAAAAAAATTTTAGTTTGTTAAAATAGTGTTTTGTTTTGGAGGTCTAGTCTTTTTATGTGAGGAAGGGGGGGAACTACTTTTCCTAGTCCCTACCTGGTCGGAGAGGCGGCTACCCTCCGAGCAGCATCTTCGACCCGTCCTCGCGGCCTACCATTGGTTCTGGAGCTGCTTTTCCTGAGGGGACCGGCCAGAACAACGGCTTCGGTGGCGGCACAGTGCTGAAGTGTTATCGCAGAGCGGGCTATGCCTTGCCCAGGTCGCCGCTCTGGTGTGCTGGGTCCACCGATTGAACATAACGGAGCTGCGGGTCTGTGGAGCGTCCAGCTGCGGCGGCTTCAGAATCCACGGTCTGCGGTTCCAGGTATCCCAAGCCGCTGAGAGGGTTCTCCCGACGCTGGAGCACCATCACCCGGCGTGAAGGGCCTGAAACATCGGGCCGCCATAGCAGCGACTGCAGAGGCCTTAATAGACCCAACTATGGGTGGACAAAGGGATGGGGACTGGACTTTGTGCCTTCCCTCACAGTGGGAACCAGTGTGGGGGGATGTTTTTTATGTTTAATGTTAAACTCCTTTATAATGAGCTGCAATGACAACTCAAACTTCACTCTACCAATTGGTGTATGTGACAATAAATGAACCTTTGGACTTTACGTGACATAGATGGCTGTGATAAACCTGAATCATCACCATGCATTAGTTGGAAAGTGCCTATCAAGTCAAGTTTTATTCATCACTTGCACATAAAGTGCACATAAAGTGCAAGTGAAATGAATTTGCCAGCAGCGGTACAATAAAAAAAAGAACACACAATACACAATAAAAATTTAACACAAACATCCACCATTGCATTCATCACTGTGGAGGAAGGCACAAAAATTGGCCAGGCCACCTCCATTTTCCCTGCAGGCGTCCAGATGTTCAGACAAAGTAAGTCCTGAATCGGTGCCTCCCCACCGGAGACCGTTGCTTCAAGTTGGTATAGGCTGCAGGCCGGCGGTCGAAGATCTAAAGTCCCCGCCGTGCCTGCAGCAAGAAACACCGCAGACTGCAGGGCCAGCGGGCTCCGGACACAAGGCACACAGAGAGACATTAAAAACACATATTAAGACACACTAAAAAAACAAAAAAAGTAGAAAAGACTAACACGCTGCTGGCAGGGCTGCCAATTCACAGCGCCCCCACCCACCAATTGACATAGACAATGAAAGAATTTCTCGTTTAAAAATTTCCTATCCCATTTGTTTAACTGACATCAAAAGTAATTTTTTCTGAAAAAATGTTGATTACCATATATCACGAAAAAAAGACACAACACACTGTAGAATTCAACATGAACGGCCGTTTTTTTCTCTCCGTAGCGAGCTTAAACCTACCTTAAACCTGCCCCTTGCTGAGTCTAAATTTTGCAGCAAGTTAGACTCTAGTCTAAGGTCAGTCTAAGCTTTGGCGATAAGTAGAAAGACAACTTAGACTTTAGTCTAAATATCAGGGATTTAAACTCGCCGTCGAGTCTAAATTGCAGAGTTAAACCTGCTGTTGGGTTTAAAAAAATTAGTAGAATACGGGCCCTAGTGTTTCTTTCCACAGGTGCTACCTGAGCTGCTCAATATTTTCAGGCCATTGTTCTCAATCAATAGTTTTAAGTTTTAAAGGAGAAAATAGAAATAAATAATAGAAATTATGTTTTTGCACTAGTTGCAAATATCATGAGGTTTGTTTTCATGTCCTCAATGAAGATTTCAAAGGTTCAAAAGTCTTTTATTGTCACGTGTATCAATTAAGGTACAATGATATGCAAATCACCATACAGTCATACGGTAAAAGAAAGCAACAAGACACGCAAATAAAAGTTAACATAAACATCTACCACAGTCCATTCCCCTCATTCCTCACCGTGATGGAAGGCAATTAAGTGCAATCTCTGTCCTCTTTACTCTCCCACGGTCGGTGTGATATGAAGCTCCCTCAACCGGCGGTCGAAGCCCCTGTGTCGGGACGGTCGAAGCTCCTGCGGCTTGGAGTTCCCTGAAGTCTGTCTCTAACCAGAGACTGCAAGCTCCACAATGTTAAAGTCCGCAGGCACACATGGTTAGAACCCCAAAGTCGATCTATGGCAAAGGGATTGCGAGCTCCGCAATGGTAAGTCCCACAGGCTCTGTGGTGGAGCTCCCGGTCGATCACCGGCAAAGGCAGCCAACACCTCGATGCTAGGCCGCAGTGTGGATGGAGATGTGATTTTTTTTCCGTATCGTATATCCGTCGAGGTAAAAGATTAGAAAAACTTTCCCCCATCTCCCCTCCCCCACCCCTCTACATAAAACAAGCTAAAGAACACTAAAAGCATACATTTAACGCATATTATTAAAACACAAAGAAGGACAGGACAGACTGTTGGATATCTCCCGGTGGATATGAACTGAACAACTCTCACAATTGGAGCATTTTCCCCTCTCAATAGTTTGTGGGAAAAAAAGAATTTAGTCTGGTGTTTTGACTCACTTATAATAACCATGAAGCAGGAAACATTAAAAAAAAAGATAGGAGGTCTTATCAAGATAGTTTATTTCTTAGGATTGTTATCGAGCAACATATCGGCTTTATCTTTTCATCCGATTTACATTGTGAAAAATTTGATCTTTAATCTTGGACTCTTATCAACCATTTATAAACAGCTGGGTTGGTTAAATCTAATGTTCTTGTGTGTAGCTTTAGGCATACCTTAATCAGATTGAAGTATCAATTATAGGAAGAGTCATAGTGTCATACAACGGAAACAGGCCCTTCACTACAACTGGTTCATGCCGACCAAGATGCCCCATCTAAGATAGTCCCATTTACCTGCATTTGGCCCATGTCCCACAAACTTTTTATAATCATGAACCTGTCCAAATGTATTTTTAAATGTTATTATTGTACATGCCTCAACTACCTCTGGTAGATCGTACTATATACTCTCCACCCTATGTGTGGGGGAAAAAAATGCCCCTCAGATTCCTATTAATTTCTTTCCCTCGCTTTAAGACTATTCCCTCTAGATTTTGAATCTCTTACCCTGCATTCACCCAATCTATTCCCCTCATGATTTTATACACCTCCATAAGATTACCTCTCCAACTCCTGCAGTCCAAAGTATAAACTACCAGCCTGCCCATCCTCTCTGTATAGCTCAGGTCCTCTAGACCTAGCAACATTCTCAAATCCTTTCTGCACCCTGTCCAGCTTAATAGCTAAGAGTATGATCCACGGTTAGTAACTTTACTGCTTTTTTTCTGTTGATGATGTTGCTTTGGCACCAATTGTAACGTTACCTGACCTTAAATCCAACACAAACATTTGTTGAGTGAAATTGTTGGTTTGCGTGTCATTTGTGAGGCTGGAATCTCCTGGATTCATTGTTCTTCCACACGGGAAATCCACCTCTAAAAGGATTGAGTGGGATGCGACAAGGCATGGTGGTGACCAAGACCAAAATTTTCCAAAATTAAGTTATTTTTTTATAGTTTCAAGTTTATTGTTATTATTGCAAGCATTGTTTAATAGTGTATCATTGTATCAATACAACTGATTACTTGTCAGTTTAAATGTCCACCTGTGGTGAAATGGAAGGCAACTTTCTTAAGTGATAATAGTGTTGGATTACTGTATTCATTTTTAAGTGGTTCTTCATTTTGCGATCAAAATTGATTCTAACAAAGAATCAAGCTGACTTTTAAATGCTTTTAACCAGTAAAAGCATAAGTTTCATTTATTAACTCTCATGGCATTTTTAGAAATTTCCAGTTCTCTTTTGGCTTTAGTAATGTCATTGCAAAAAAATGTGCACTTCCTCAGACTTTTTAGACTGCAAAATATAATCGTATTACTTCAATAAAGCCATGCTAGAACACAATTTGGGGTATTCTGCGGAATTACCCAGAATTAAATTCTAATTTTAAAATTGCAGATTGGAATTTGCATTGGTCTTATCAACAGAGTGAACAGGAACAGTAGCAGGCAAAATGGCCCCTTGAGTCGACTCTATAATCTGGGTACGATTGTGCCTGATCTGCATTTCTTGACAATGCAGCGATACTGTTATATTTGAATTAAAGTAGACTGGATACAAATTTGTCTGACGTCATGTGAAGCAAAACAAATTGACTGGCATTTTTGACAATGGGATGTTGGAATAAAGCCAAGATGCATCTTCACGCAGCAGTTAATGGCTGGACATGGTTGCAAATGTTTCAGTCTTCTATTTAGTGCCTGCAATCTGGAGCCCACCATCTATAAAAAAATATATAGATTTTGCTCTTTTTCTTTCCTTTTTTTCATTTATTTTGCTCTGTTCTTGAAGTTCATACAGTCCAGTATAGCAGCTTTGCGGAGCTGGCACATCATTAGATTAAGTTAGTTCTATTCCTTGCATGTACTTCTGCTTGTTGAGCCTGGTTTGGTTCTGATAGGTTGAGAGATGTGCAGGACACGAGGTTATAGTCTGTGCTCGACAGAAGCAAGTAGCTAGTGAGGAACTTAATTTTAGTTTTGGTTTAGTTTAGCGATAGTGTGGAAACAGGCCCTTTGGCCCAAGTCCACGGCGACTATCGATAACCCCTACGCTAGTTCTATGTTATCCTATTTTTGCATCCCACACACTAGGGGCAACCTACAAATCTGCATGTCTTTATGGGAGGAAACCAGAGCACCCAAAGAAAACCCACGTGTTCACAGGGAGAATGTACAAACTACGCATAGACAGCACCCAAAGTCATGATTGAACCTGGGTCTCTGTCGCTGTGAGGAAGCAGCTTTATCGCTAAATTTTGTTTGAAGAAAGTACTTCAATTTTCAAATGACCAAAATATGACACCTTTTAAAATCCAAAGATATTCACCAAGTTCATATATCTTTGGATTTTAAAATGTAGATGCGAAGATGCTGACAATACATACTCATGTCATTTTCATAATTCTGAACCTGATAAGAGAGCAAATGTATTATTGTATCTTAGAATAGGAAAGATGGAAAATAAAGATTTTTGTTTTCTGAAAAGTTCTAGAACGCATTAATCATTGTGTAGTAACAGCGCATGGCAAAGCATATGAATGGACTGAGCTAAATAATTATGCTAAAGCATTTGTTTTGCAAATCTAATCAAGTTTCTTTGTAGTGTAATTTGAAAATGATTGGGAGAACATATGAATGCAATATATGAATTTGCAAAAGGCATTATCCACAGTTTTCACATAACTTTCAGGACATGTCAAAACATTCTTATAGCGAATGAAGCACTTCTGAGATATATTGTCATCATCATCATCATCGGCAGTCACTCGAAACCAGTAAGACTGTCCTCTCCTCCCCATAGGGTCATCTACTTGTGGGTCTGCAGAGGCTGATCCGCGATCCACACACCTTAGTGCAACGTGGGCAGTGGAGACTGGTGGTGGTTGGTAGTCGTTGAGCCCCCTTCCCTCTCTCTCTCTCCATACGGTGCTGTCGCTTTGTCTCTGCGACACGGCGTAGCTCCATTTCATGACGTGCAGCTCCTTCCTGCACGGATTTCCTCCCGGAGCGACTGTCCAGTGCAATGTGCTACCAGTTGCTCGATGTGATGTGGAATTTCTTCAGACTGTGCTTGATATTGACCTTGAAGCGTTTCTTTGGCCCGCCGGGGGCTTGCCGACCTTCCTTCAATTGAGAGTACAGGATTTGTTTAGGGAGACGTGTGTTGGGCATGCAGATGACACGACCAGTGCATCGAAGTTGGTGCTACATTATTGTGTCAGTGATGCTGATATTGTTCCAGGGCTGCTTGTTTTTGTAAATTTTATTTTCATATCTATTCAAGTTAGCATTTACTGAGAATTTCAACACCATAATCTAGAGCATGTTGAGACATTGCCCCTCAAGATGTTGTTGGAACAGGATTTTAAAGCCCAAAGCTACAAATTGATACGTTTGAAGCATTAAGAAATACGTTTTTCACCTATTAGTAATGTACCCTAATGTTATTTGTTGCCTTTGAATTCACCTAGCAACTTTTTGTTCCTTTTATGATTGATACAGCATGGAAACTGGCTTTACGTTATGTATAGATAACTCATTCACACGAGTTCTATGTTATCCCACTTTCGCATTCACTCCCTAAACACTAGGGGCAATTTAGAGGTGAATTAACCTCATGTCTTTGAGGAGTGGGGGAAACCCAGATACCCGGCGGAAACTGACGCAGTTGGAAAGTGTGCAATCTAGTTTTGAGCATGGCAACTCAACCTTGTAACCATACTTCATGTGCGCTTCTGAGGTCATTTAACAACTTACCAACTCGAGCCTTTTCCTCTAGGTTCTTTTCCCACTTTAGTTTTTATTGCTTTTATGTATACACAAATAAAACACAAATATAACAACGAAACATACAACATTACAGTGAAACGTACAACAGTGTAGCGGGGGGGGGGGGTGTTCAGTTTACAATTAATGATGCAGTATACAGAACTATTTTCATATTATACCATTTTCCAATAACTTACATTATTGTCTATAAAATTATACAGTGTTGATGTCTTTATTGCTATACCTAATCAATTTTTTCCCATTTTCTATTAAACTCGTCTTCTTTCACTCATGTCATTGAGATGTCATTTTCTCCATGACAAATATTTCCTGTACTATGTCTAACCATTGTCTAAGTCTGGGTGTGTCCGCTCCAAGCCAGTTTCTTGTAATGGCCTTTAGCCAGCTGTGAGTAGGATTTTAACCAAGTAATGGTCTTCCTTCAGCACCACTGTATTTATATTACCCAGGTATAAA
Source organism: Raja brachyura (assembly GCA_963514005.1). The sequence continues at coordinate 33,399,691 of OY740799.1, forward strand.
ATGGAACACTTCTTGCAGACTGTATATCCTAATTCCTCCGTTAATTCTGAATTCACTCTGTCCCAAAATGGTTCTATTTTTGGGCAACTCCAGATGATATGTGCATGATTTGCGTCTGTTTGACCACATTGCCTCCAACATGTTTGCTGCCTTAGAATTTGTTTGCTTTTTATGTTAGGCGTAATAAACAAATCAAAATTTTCCAATTAAATTCTCTCCAATTTTGTGAATTAGTGGATGTCTGTAGTGTTACACATATGATGCCATTCTTCTTCTGAGATTGTGATGTTCAATTCCTTTTCCCACATAAATTTTACATAAAATGTAGTTTTAGCTTGACATTCCATTATACTATGATAATGTTTAGAAATAATCCTTAATGTTTTTTGATGATACGCATTAACTATCATTTCTATCACTGGATTCTTTTCTTCTCGTGCCTCCCTTTTTACCTTTTTATTGTAATAATCTCTCAGTTGGAGGTATCTAAACAAGTCTTGGTTCCTAAGTGCAAATCTATCGTTCAAATCTTGAAAACGTCTTAGGTCTCCATTTTCAATAACAGTACAAAATGCAGTCATTCCTTTCTTCATCCACTCTTTAAATGTTGAGTCATTCATTCCTGGTTTAAATTCATTATCCAAAGCTACCCATCTTAACGTTTTGTCGTTTATTCAGTTTAAGTTGTCTGGTAAGAGTGAACCAGGTTTCTAAAGTAAATATCGTTATTGCATCGATTATACTCCTGATATGTCCAGGAAGCACTTTTTCTCCCAAAAGTGTTTGGATGTGGAATCAACCATATATGTCTCAATCTCTTCCCACCTAGCTATATTGCTGTCCTCACACCAAATAATTAGTGGTCGAAGTTGGGCTGCATAGAAATATATCCGAAAATTTGGGAGTGCCATTCCACCTTTGTCCTTTGGCAACTGGAGTGTAGTGGCCTTCTTTCCTCCCCAAATAAATCTAGATATTAATTTATCCCATTCCGTGAATTGTTTTAATGGTACCTCTATTGGCAGAGATTGAAACTAGTACAATAGCCTTGACAAAATGTTCATTTTCACCACATTTATCTTACTACTAAAATCCATTGGGTAGGTGGACCATCTTTCTATATCCTTTCTTATGTTTTGGTTGATGTGATTATAATTGGCCCCATACAACATTGATATATTTTTTGTTATATGTATCCCCCTGTATTTGATTGATTTTGAATCCCATTTAATATTATAATTTTGTTTGATTTCTTCTGGAGGAGGACAATTAAATAGGAGGATTTGTGTTTTTGAAATATTCACTTTATATCCTGCATAAAAATTAAATTCATCTATGATCCCCATCATCCTTGGCAATGAGGTGTTTACTTCCGTGAGGTACATCATCACATCATCTGCGAAAAGGCCAATTTTATGTTCTCTGTCTCTTCTAGTTACTCCCCTCAGTTCCCTATCTTGACGAATCGCTTGAGCCAATGGTTCAATATATATAGCAAACAGGGTAGGTTATTTTCCATGTAGTAATTAGGTATCAGACCAATTTATATTTGATTCCATTCCATGTTTGAAATTGGCTGGTTAGGCAGCATCTCTGGAGCATAGGAATAGGTGATGTTTTGTGTCATGACTCTTCTTCAGACTGAGAGTCAGGGGAGAGTAAAACTAGAAGTATGAAAAGGTTCAGAACAATCAGAGCTGACACCGTTGACCAAGAAACGTTGGAGTCCACAATGGTCCATTGTTGGCTGTGAAAGAGGTGATAATGAAGCAATGCAAACAGTGGGTCCATTAGGACGACTGGGGTGGAGGAGGCACGGAGAGAGAGGGAATGCAGGGTCTACCTGAAATTAGACAAATCAATATTCATGCCACTGGGTTTTTAAGCAACCCAAGTAAAATATGAGGTGCCCTTCCTCCAATTTGCACGTGGCCTCACTCTGGCAGTGGCGGAGGCCCAGGACAGAAAGGTCAGTATGGGAAGGAGTTAAAATACCTGGCCGCTTTCAAAGAATTATGTACCTGCACTCCTTGATCCCTCTACTCTACAACACTCCCGAGGGACCACCATTCACTGAAATCTTTAATTTTTAGTTTAAGGATTATAATCATTGCCTTTAAGCATCTTTAAGGGCCTGTCTCACGGTGCAAGTCCACCCACGAGTGACCCCAAGTGAAAGAAAAAAAACAGACTCGTGGTTGTGTACGAGATTTCAAGTTTATGATCAAGTGTTTAACCGAGTTCCCATGGGTTTGTCATTCATGCGATGTTCCAAGTTCCTCTTCCGTTACTCTTGAGCCAACCATGAATTAAGGTATGTTTTAATAACTGTTCTTTCACATCAGATTGTTGGGAGACGGAGCTCAGGGTTCGCCTCCTGAGCTGCTTTGGTGCCCAGGCGTGAGTTGAGGTGGAGGGAGGTTTTGGGGGGGGGGGGGTGTCATTAATCTGTCTGGGGTGACAAGACTCTTGGGTTAGGAGTGGTGTGCGAGGGAGGCTTAATTCTCTCCGATCTCTCTGAAGCCCCGGACGAGAACAAAGGAAACCTCTCTTGCCACCGCGTACAAGCCCGTTGTATATAACTTTGCTGTTGACACTCACATGCATTCCCTCTCGCTCTCTCTCTCGCTCTCTCTCTCGCTCTCTCTCTCGCTCTCTCTCTCGCTCTCTCTCGCTCTCTTTCTCGCTCTCGCTCTCTCTCTCACTGCAGCTCAGAGCCCAACCTCGCCATCCTATAGTGGTAACATTCACACTGGGTCCCCTCCACACCCACACCCCCTCTCTCCGACACACACCCCCCACAAGGCAACAGGCAGCGTGAGAGACAGAGAGTTTGTAGGGTAGGGTGTTGGTTTTGTATAAGGATTTCTTTTTAAATTATTAGCCAAGGTCGCATTTACTTATTTTAAACAAAGTTTGGAGCGCTTGACAATACTTATTTTTTCTTTTTGCGCTTGTTTTCAGAAAGGGTTCAGACCGTGCCCCGCTTGGCTCGTTGCCCCCTTTGAACCAAGCCCTGCGAGAGGGAGGGAAGGTGTGACTGAACAAGAGCGCTGAGGAGGAGAGGGAAATGGGGGGGGGGGGGGTGGGTGGAGGAGAAATGGGGAAGAAGTTAGTTGTTCAGATCAGAAACCTGTAGGCTGGGAGCCATAATGGTGAAGAGCACACCCAGTTCCTCTGAGGAGAGCATAAGAGACATCGATGGGAAGCAATGTTCCTCTAGAACTATAACTGAAACCGTGTCCACATCACCTCCTCTTGGCCGGACCGCAAGACCCAGGGTTACCGGTCAGCGCTCTCCGCCACAAAGGAATCTCAAGAGGGCAATGCCAATGTAAACCGTGGCATCTCCTAAAATATGTCTATTCACACATACATTAATTTTCTCTCTCTCTCTCTCTCTTTTATTTTTAGGATGTTAAAGCTGAATAAAATAAACACTTACGAAATGAGTTCATTCATGTATTTTGCTCATGTGACAAAAATGCATTATATATAAAATTGTACACAAGGGAAAATAAGACAAAAATTACCAAAAAACAAAGAAAATTTAGTCGAGGGTGAATTAAATTTTGTGATTAAGACTCGAGGGTGAATGGCACTGAAATAATTTAAAGAGTTCCCACGGTAGACTCACGAATCACTAAGGTAAACGCACGGGCCCTACGTTGTTACGAGTCTAGATGTTTCAATTTTAAACTTGAACACTAAATTTGACGTGGAAAAAATCAAACATGTTTGACTTTTTTCACGAGTTCACAAGTTTTACGGGTACCTGCCGTTAGCGCCACGAGTGGACAAGTTGATCGCGCGAGTTCCGACGTTCCCGCTACGTTGGTTGTACGTGATCACCACGAGTGAAATCTCGGGGTCACTCGTGGGCCAACTCGCACCGTGAGACAGGAGTTTTAGGAGTCAAGATTGTTGTCTTGCTGATTCCTTGATTAAATCTAATCATTTGAAAGTTGTTAAACCTCGCAAATCATTTATCATTTTAGTCTTTCTGCTGGAGATTGCTCCTGTATTAACATCATAGTCATTGCATTCCACTTTAATTTGGAAAAGCTATTTGTTTTATTTCTGTCCCCCACATAGTTACTTTTAAAATGCCTTTTTTTTTAACATGGCAAATTCTTGAAGTTAATCATTGAAATGCCAAGAATTCATTGAAACTACAGAGCTACCTATCACATGGAAACAAAGTAGAATTTGTAATGAGCTTTTAGCAGTCTGGCAAGTGGTAATTCAACAGTTGTGGTGTGGAAGTGACACTGTGCCCACATGTGTCTTTTTAGAATACTGTGACAAATGGGGTCAAATTTCAAATTCCTTCAAAAACGTAGACAAGCACTTTATTGGGTTCATGACTAACAAAGTATCAACAATCAATATAAGAAAAGATAGCATATTGATGGCAAGTTTCTGAAAATGGCATCAGAATACACAAACACATTTTGTGTAGCGGTTTTTGCGTGGTGTTCACCTGTGATCTGGTTGGCACAGTAAGTACACATATTTCTTATTCCTTTCTATGTTTATGAATACCACATGGAACAATAAAATTACAAACACCATTTCCACTTCATTTACCTGATCATGTAGTAGAATACTGCATCCATCTGAGTGGACACCACAACGCGCGTTACACATCATATATACAAACAAACGTTGCGGCGGACACAAAAAAACCTTTCGTTTTGGTGTCCCAGCGAAAACCAAGCATTTTCACCAATGCGATCTAAACGGTACATTACCTTATGGATCTGAGCGACATCGATGGCTGATGATTCGTCAGATCGTTTGATTTGTGTTTTTTTTTGTAAGTAAAATGTCTCTGTAACGGTCGTTGCGAAGCTTCCCGAAGTTGACACAAAGGAATGAAGTTAGCGACTTGGTTCGTACAAAAGGTATTCAAGAAACAATGTGTTGCCAAATTGAAGATTGGTTTAGTTTCTTAGTTTTGATGACCAATTTATGTCAACATTTTTTATTTTAAAAAGTCAGGAAATATATCGTAAACGGTCGTTGCGTTTTTGACACCACAATGTTTTTTAAATATTTAATTTCAAAATAACAAAAAAGAATTAATTCACCCAAAGCGTTACTACCACAGGATACCTCGTTGGGTGTTTGAAAAGCATTAGAGGTTTGGAGCCTCTGTGGTTTAACTTACGGAGATACCGACCCCGATAACGGACGTTGTGACAATGGACACCAAGCACAACGACTGTTACGGGATCTTTACTGTGTTACCTTTATGTTACTGTATTTTTCTCCTAGTTTAGATGAAGATATTTGCCGAGACAATTATCAAAACATCTATGTATGAGGGGCCATATGAAGTTTATTTATGAATTAAACATTCATGACTATATGTGGCAGAGTTTTTAATGTCACACGTTTGGTGTCCAAACTGGTGGGAGAACGATGAAAATTTGTCTATTATGAAAAGTTTGACTTTCAGTCTTCAAGTTATCCAAGTTATATCTGCTGTTTGTAAGGTTTCATATGATGGGTAGATTTTTGTTAACAGTGTATTGGTGTAAAAAAGTGAATGCACTAATCTTGTTCGTCAAAAACTCCCCAGTATTGTAAAAAGACACATATAGAAGCACAGCAATAGAAGGCACCATTAAGGGCCTGTCCTACAAGCATGCAACTATATGCGATTAGCGCGACCTAACGTGGTCGCTTGAGCCATCCGGCGTCGCGGGGCCGGTCCCACTTCGATCGCCGGAGCTGTGCGGAGTTCGTCCTGACATCCCGCGGTGCTCTGAAAAACTGACTGTTCAAAAATTCCATGCGGCAACAGCTTGTCAGCTCGCACTCGCCTCGACGCATTACACACCGCCTAGACATCGTGCCTCTGTGAACCTATCTGTAGGTGCTTCCGTGACCCTATATGTGTGCGGCTCAGTGGCCCTCTGTGTGTGTGTGCCTCTGTGCCCCTCTCTGTGTGCCCCTCTCTGTCCTGGCGAACTTACCTTAAGACTTCGCTCCAAGTTCGCCTCACTTTGCGCCACTCACCCGACCACTGCGCGGCCCCTGTTGCCGGATTGGTCGCGCTTGCCGCATGATGGTGGGAACGGCCCTGTACAGGGGATCACCCGACCTCTGCGCGGCCCCCACTTCTAGTTTGATCGCGCTCATCGCATGGAGTCGGATGCTGGTAGGACAGGCCCTTTAGGCTGGTTCCAGCTGTCCCATTAACCTTTGCTCGATGCTCTTTGTCAAACCCAGCTTTTACCCATCAGCAATCTTGGAACTGAGCTCTGTCTCGGGAGCGGGTTATGGGGAGGGGGGGGGGGGAACAGTGTTAATTTATGTAAATGTGAATCCATGGGTAGGTTTGGGGAGGGAGGGAGTGTAAAAATTATGAGTATGTGAATGTTTGAAGTTCTTTTAAATGGAGAGACACAGTAATCTCGTTGTATGCGACACATGCAATGACAATAAAGCATTCTAATCTAATCTATTTATCATTTCTACAAAAAAAAATTGCGCACAAATCTGAATGGATTGGATGGGAAGTATTCACAGGTGCAAAAACTGAAAATGTTGGAAATACTCAGTAGGTCAGGGAGCATCGGTAAAGTTGTGTTTTGCAGATATTGCCTGATATGGAGTCTCTATCCAGCATACTGCCTTTACTTCAATTTTGCCCAATCTAGTTTTGTTTTAAATGCTACTTTGTTTGATACTGAAAATAGTCCTGCAGATTATTTACTACACTTTGTCCTTCGAGCATTGTCTGCCTTTTTTTTGCCTCACACCAACAACCTATTCATCATAACTACATGTGTACATGACGGTGTTCCAGTAGGGGGCAGCACAGTGGCACAGCAGGAGAGTTGCAGCCTTACAGTGCCAAAGACCCGGGTTTGATCCTGACTACGGATGCTGTCTGTATGGAGTTTTCCTGGAGTTCTCCTGTTTTTCTCCAGCAACGGTTTCCTTTTACACTCCAAATGCTAAAGGTTAATTTAGGTTAATTGGCTTGGTAAGATTGTAAATTGTCTCTTGTGTGTGTAGGATAGCGTTAGTGTGGAGGCATCGCTGGTTGGCCCGTTTCCATGCTTTATCTCTAAATTAAACAAAACTATAGGTACTTGCTATTAACATCGCGAAACAGCAGGTCACTTATATCAAGGTGGACCTGTCGCTATTGATTCTCAACCAGACCAGCCCCATGCTGGTGCCAATACCAAACCAGATCAAAGGTTAGATATTGCAGGGCATCAGGCGGATTCTGGAGTTTTCATACCTGGTAAATTTATGGAACTGTGTGATTAATGAATGCGAGCAGTTAATTATATAGAAAACAATTAGTGTTGAGATTTGAAACAAAAGGGGAAATGTCTTCTCTCGGTCCGGTAGTTCTGCTCTCGTTCCCCTTTCATATTCTGCTTGAGTACTTGCAACCCAATGGTATGATCAGTGAATTTTCCAATTTTAGATAACCTCTAAAAAAAAAATGCCCACCCCCCGCTCCCCTCCTTTCTCCACCACGCTCCTCGCCCACTTCTTCCCCCCCCCCCCCCCCTCTTGTGCTCCATCTAGACTCTCACCAATTTCTCCCCTCTCTGCCATCTGCCACACTGTGTCCTGCCCTTCTAGCTTTCTTACCCTCACAATCAGTCTGTAGAAGGGGCACGACCTGAAACACCATGTTGTCCCGGGATGCTGCCTGGCCCACTGAGTTACTCGTTCACTTTTTTTTGTAAACCAGCATCTGTAATTCTTCGTCTCCACATTTTTACAGATGGATACCCTTGCAGAACTACCCAGTGATGTGAATGGAAACGTAAAGTTAACTGGAATTGAGGGCCAAGTGCAGTACACCCTGAGTCCTGGTTGCCTGCCACTTTAATCCCTCTCCCTCTGACATTTTGTTATGAGATGTTAATATCCCTGATCCAACTTGCCACTGTGTTAATTATTCCTTTCTCTTCATGCAGAATTCGTCCACAACTGGCCAAAGAGAAGATAGAAGGATGCCATATTTGTACTTCGGTTATACCAGGAGAACCCCAAGTTGTTCTTGGAAAAGATAAAGCATTTACTTTTGACTATGTTTATGACATGGACACTCAGCAAGAGGAGATCTATCTGAAGTGTGTAGAACAGCTTATTGATGGCTGCTTGGAAGGTTACAATGCCACAGTTCTAGCCTATGGGCAAGTGAGTGTCATATTTACATTAGGTATTTTTTACTGTTGTCCACGATAATGCTGATACTGGCACTAAGTTTAATGCAACTATTTCATAGCATCGGTGAGCAATATTACTGAAGAGCATTGATGCTTAATCAGGTTTTTGCCTCGACATATCAGTAAACTTGCAAAGCAGAAGTTACATGCTTCATGGTGAGATGTACAATTTGCAGCATTGCATCCTATTAGCATCATTCCACTGAATAGTTTGAGAATCTGAAACACAGAACTTAAAATCTGACTATTTTGATTTTAGGTGAGTTTACAAATATTAGAATAAAGCCAACTCCAATGCAAATACGCACTAATAACCCTTATTTTTTGTGTAATGTGATATATCGTGGCCTGTAGTATTTAATAACCGATATTATAAAATAAAATGAAAATGGCCATCTTTTACAGACAGGATCAGGGAAAACGTACACAATGGGGACTGGATTTGATGTTAACATCACTGATGGTGAGCTTGGTATAATTCCACGTGCTGTCAAACACCTTTACTGTGGTATAGAGGAGAAAAAGCGTGCTGCTATTGAACAAGGGCTACCACCACCAGAATTTAAAGTCAATGCGCAGTTTCTTGAGGTGTGTATCTTAGTAATTGAGGATAGGATCTGCTATTCATTGTTGTTACCTTTAATAAGGCTAAATGTTAACATTTAATTAAGGTTTATATATTACAAAATTATTCCAGATTTTTTATATTCCCCCTAAACCTTTCCTATCCATGTACCCGTCCAAATGTCTTTTAAATGTTGTTATAGTTCCTGCCTTAACTACTTTGTCTGGGAACTCATTCCATATACTCACCACCTTGTGTGTGAAACAGCTAGGGGTTCCTACCCTGCCCCCTCAAACCTTAAACATCTTTGCAAGAGGCAGGGTAGGAGGTGCAGTCCAGATAACTGAGTCGGTGGATTTGTAGTAGATGCCAGTCAATAGTCTGTCTCTTGTGATGGAAAGTGATTAAGAAAGGGAAGTGAGGTGTCTGAGATATTTGAAGTGCATTTGAGAGCAGGGTGGAAGTTAGTGGTAAAGTTACTAAAATCAACAATTTTGTTCATGGGTGTAGGCGATGCGGAGAAAGAGTTGGGAGATAATAATGATAATAATATTTTATTGTCATTAGACATAAGTGCAACGAGATTTGGTTTGCAACTTCCATCCAATGTCATAACTTACGACTAATAAAATTTAGGTTTAGATACCCCGAGAACAAGGTTTGCAAAACGAACATTAGACCAGTAAAAGTCAAAACAGACTAAAGTGCAGATGTGTCTGTGCGACGTGCCCATCCGAAGGAGACAGCCCATGGGGGTTGGGGGCACTCAGCAGGGCCGGTTCAGAGCCGCTATAGCTCTGGGAATGAAGCTGTTCCTGAGTCTGGAGGTGCGGGCGTAGAAGACCTTGTAACGTCTGCTGGAAGGGAGTAGTCCGAACAGTCCATTACAAGGGTGAGAGGAGTCTTTATGCATGCTGACAGCCTTCCTGAGGCACCGTGTGTGGTAGATGCCCTCCAAGGCTGGTAGCGGTGTCCCAATAATCTTTTGCGCTCTGTGGACGACGTGCTTAAGAGCTCCCCTCTCCGCCTCCATGTAGCTGAGATCCCACACAGAGGTGCCATACGTTAGTATGCTCTCTGTCGTGCAGCGGTAGAAGGTCGTCAGCAGCTGTTGGAGCAGACCAGCCAGTTTCAATGTTCTTAGGAAGAACAGTCTTTGCTGTGCCTTTTTGACCAGCGCAGCGGTGTTGGTGGACCATGTGAGGTCCTCTGAGATGTGAGTGCCCAGAAACTTAAAGCTGGACACTCTCTCCACACTGTCCCTGTAGATGGAGATTGGGGCGTATTCCCCATTCTGTGACTTCCCGAAGTTGATAATCAGCTCCTTGGTCTTGGAGATGTTTGGTGACAAGTTGTTTCGTGAGCATCAGTCCGCCAGGTTCTGCACCTCCGCTCTGTATTTTGTTTCATCCCCATTGGTGATGAGCCTGATCACCATTGTGTCATCTGCAAACCTGACAATGGTGTTGGTGTTGAATGCAGGAACACAGTCGTGAGTGAAGAGGGAGTAGAGCATGGGGCTCAGTACACAGTCCTGTGGTGAGCCGGTGCTCAGGGTGATAGTGGAGGACAGGTGTGGCCCCAGTCTAACTGCCTGCGGTCGCTCCCGTCAGAAAATTCAGGATCCAACCGCATATCAGTGAGCTGAGGCCTAGCTGGTGGAGTTTGGTGGTGAGCTTGGTGGGGATGACCGTATTGAAGGCAGAGCTATAGTCAATGAAGAGCATGCTCACATAGGTGCCCTGCCTTTCCTGTTGGGTCAGGACTGTGTGAAGAGCCACAGCGATGGCATCCTCTGTGGATCTATTTGCCCTGTATGCAAATTGATGCGAGTCCAATGATGCAGGGATGCTGGATTTGATGTGGGAGAGGACCAGCCTTTCAAAGCACTTAATTGGTATTGAAGTTAGGGCAACTGGGCGGTAGTCAGTCAGGTTGGTGACGTTAGACTTTTTGGGCACCGGCACTATGGTAGCTGTCTTCAGGCACTTGGGGACCGTTGCCACAGATAGAGACAGGTTAACGATCCTCGTAAATACCTCCGCCAGCTGTACAGCAGTCCTTTAGTACCCTACCCTGGACTCCATCCGGGCCTGCAGCCTTGCGTGGATTGATCCTACGCAGAGTGCACTGTACCTCCTGGGTGCTCAGTGTTAAGGCCTGTCCCACTGCCATGGCTGGGGTTGTTCCTCTCCTGGTGGTGTTGCCAGTTTCGAAGCGTGCGAAGAAGGTGTTTAATTCATTGGCCAGTGTGATATCACTGTGGGGGCAGGTGGGGCTGCTCTTGTAGTCAGTGATGTCCCTGACATCTTGCCACATACTTCTGGTGGACTATAAGGAAGGCTATTGTGGGGGTTTTTGGTTCCCTTTACTCCACTTCGAGCCCAATTGCCCGAGTTATTCTCTCCCTTGTCGGTGGGTCAATCGGCCACTGCTCCATTCGAGCAGTTCCCAAGAGAGAGAATACAAAAAAAGGGATTTCCCCGGGTTCTAGACCTCGGAATTATGGTGGGACGTGATAAAAGGTTGACCTGACCAGAGCGTGCTGATGAGAGAAAACAGAAACCAAGACAGACTCAAAGCAAGTCTAAAATTTACAGGCTTTATTAAACAATAAGAAATCGAATCTCACCAACACTACATAATACGTGACTAAACCTATGCTTTAAACTAAAACTATGCAAAGAAAACTATCGGGCATATCGTAAAAACTTACTTTACACAATTTTACTTATAGTACACCCCGTTTCCCCTTCTTCCCTCAACCTCTATCCGATTTCGGGAACTTCACCAGGTCACTAAGGGTACTTACAGCTTAGATTTGATGCAGGGTCCAGAGCCGTCCAGCAGAGCAGAAAAGAGAGAGTCCTTGCTTGGCTCCTGCCTTTATACCCGAGTTTTTCCTTTGAAACCTCCCAGGTGGTCCTCTGGACAAAAGGGTCTTTCGATGCTTCCGTGTTTCGATCTGGCATGAACAATAGGCTTTCGATGATAATGTGGTTTGCTGATGTCATGATACCACAGCCTGATCGTTATCCCATCGCCTAGATGGGCTCCCATTGTCCCAATGGATGGGTCATCCACGATGGTGATTGGCATGCTGCTGGGCTGTTTACCACCGTCTGCTGAGGCTCGGTACCTTCGTCTCTCCAAGATAATCTTGTTATCTCCGTCCCGGCCTTTCCTGTCCATACCATTCGCATAATCATGTAATGCCCAGGCCCACAGACAGGTTTTAAATTGCTTCTTCCTTTGTGGATTGGGGGTTATTCCTTTGCAGCCAGCTAGTCTGTTTTTAAAAATGTTTATGTCCTTGTCCCCGAGTTCTTTCATAATTTTGGAGGATTTGCCCCAATAACTTACACTATTTACAAAAAGATCTTGATCAACAAGGAAAGTGGGCCTAGCGTTAGGAGATGGAATTGAATGCACAGTGATGCAATTTGGTCAATCAAAGCGGGGCAGGACTTTCACAGCATACGGTAGGGTTCTGGAGAGTATAGAGCAGAGATCCAGGGTACTGGTACAGAGTTCATTGTGAATGGCACATAGACAGGGTGGTGAAGAAGGTGTTTGGCATACCTGTCTTCATTGATAAGACTAGTGAGTATAGGAGTTGGGACATTACACTACATCTGTGTAAAATATTAGTGAAACTATGGAGAGGCATACCGCACGAAAACAGGCCATTTTGGCCCAAATCATCCATGCCAACCAAAATGCCCCATCTAAGGTGGCCCCCATTTCCCCACATTTGGTCCGTATCACTCTAAATCTCTTATGCATATACCCGTCAAAGCGTCTTTTAAATATTGTTATTGCATTTGGAATATTTTTTAGCAGTTCTGATCGCCTTACTGTAGGAAAGCTGCCATCAAGCTAGAAAACGTGCAAAAACCATTCACCTGGATGTGGACTCAGGCATGAGTTATAAGGAGAGGCTGGATAAACTGGGAGTCTTTTTTACCAGGAGCTTAGGAGGCTGAGGAGAGGCTTCATAGAGGAGTATACAATCATGAGAGGCATAGATCAGGTGAATGGTCACAGCCTTTTCCCTAGTGCAGAGGAGTCCATGATTAGAGGGTATAGGGTTAAGGTGAGGTCAGACAGATTTAAGAGGCCTGAAGGGTAATTTGTTCATGTGATATGAGGTGTATATATGGAATGAACTGCCAGCTACAGTGGCGACAATAAAATACATTTAGGCAAGTACATGGATAGGAAAAGTTTAAAGAAATGTGGGCCAAATGCAGATTATTGAGCTCGCTCAGTTATAAAACCTGGCCAATTTCATGCTGTGTGCGTCTCTATGTCAACATTTTTTTTTAAAAGTACCAAACAGCTAAAATCCCATAGTCAAAGATAACAATGAAGTTAGCAAAAGAATCAGATACTAACATGGTAAACCATATGTGGTAGCCATGTGGATATTTTCAAAACTGGAATTCTTTGCTTATTGGTTTACTTTTCATCTTAAATTATAATCAAATAAAGATTTATTTTATTACTTGCACCCCTATCTTGTGTTAGTCTTCCTAGTTTAAACATCTGTGTATCTTAATTCACCTGCTAGAGCACAGACATATGCACAAAATGGTAGCTGTTATTATTATTTTTTAATTACTTAATAAACCTATTGTAACTTTTTTTTCCATTTCTTCAAGCTTTATAATGAAGAAATTCTTGATCTCTTTGATTCCCTTCGTGACCTTGAGGCAAGACACAAAAAGTCAAACATTAAAATCCACGAAGATGCAAATGGAGGAATTTACACTGTAGGAGTAACAACACGTATGATAAACTCAGAAACAGAGGTGAGGTTGCGTTGAAAATCCAAAAGGCAAAAATGGTGTCTGAGGGGGTGTTTGGGAGAAGTGGATCTTGTGTAATGTGAACCAAGCTTCAAAAATGGAAATTACTTAAATTGTTGTATCCAAGTTAATATGTTGAACAGAAACAAATGCAATATGTTTTTAAAACACAGTAATGGAGCATTTAGTTATGCATTTCAGATTTGTCGTTCATTCAGTGGTAAACTGGTGCAGAGAAGCACCATTTCCTCTTTTTTTTGTGCATATATTTCAATGATAATTAGTTGTATAAAACAATGCACAGAATACAGTAAAAAACAAAAATTAAAATTTTTAGAACTTTATCCCAGTTTTTTTGGCCAATTCTTTGGAATTAAAATGTCAATAAAAATGCCCTTCAATTAACTGAGTTGTCTTGATTTTTGAAGGTTCTGCAGTGCTGTGTTTATCTCGTTTCTCAAATTATTTCCATTTAATTGAACTTCAAATTCACTTCAAAATAATTCACACTGTCTCCTGGCACTGACTGGAAAGTAATGGTGAACAGAAAGGCAGGCTAACTTATTTTGTTGTTGTCTCTGAATAATGAAACTAATTGTAATGCTTCATTTGGTTTCACTTCACTGCAGTTGGTGAAACCTGCAAACTCCGCATAGACAATGGATTGAGTTTAATGGGTCAGTCTTTCCCATATGGTTATATGGTCATGCAGCATGGAAATGGGTCCTTTGGGCCTACTTGCCTATGCCAAACAAGATGCCCCATCTACACTGGTCCCACCTGTTCACGTTTGGCCCATATCCCTCTAAACCTTTCCTTTACCTGTACCTGTCCAAGTGCCTTTTAAACTCAACTTGGCTGAGAACTGGCAAAAACAATTGTTGCAAGAAGACCCATTCATCCCATCCTTCTGCAAATGAGCAGTTCTGTAAATTGAACGGAGACTGCACCTATATTTGGAATAAGCAGCAACTTGGCTAAATAGTGCAAATCTTAGATGGTGTCGAGGCTGGTGTCATAAGCTAATATATTCCACTTTAAGTTAACGTTGCAGGAGGAGATAGTATTTAAGTTAATGTTGTTTAATACTTAGGGTGGAGATCAACTACAGAAATGGGCAGATAAATGGCAGAGAGAGTTTACTTTGAGCAAGTGTGAAGTGTACTTTGGGTGGTCGAATGTAAGGAGAAGGTAATTGGTTGATGGCAGTCTCCTTTACAGCATTGATTTGCAGAAAGAACTTCCTGAAAGTGGATACTTGTGGGAAAGAAGGCATATGGTATGTTTGTCTTCATAGGTTGGGGCATTGAGTATACAAGTCAGGAAGTCATGATGCAGCTCAATTTGGTTAGATTGGGTTTGGAGTATTAGGTGCAGTGCTAGGGTTGTTCCTGTGCTGTACTTTTCTATGTTCTAATATTAATGAGTTATGGATCAACAGTTCTACCAATTTTAATGATGGTTAGGTTCTTAAGAATGTTTTGAAACCACGTTTGTTCTCTTTTAAGACAAGGATTTTCAGTTTTTAAACGGCCGTTTTCATTGCACATGTCGGCATATGTGATATTATAATATAAAGAAACTATCTCAATGAAATATTAATCATTTGTTTCAAATTGATTTTCTATTCAATGTATGAGATTTGGGATTCATTTTATGCTAACAGCTGAGGAACGGAGAAGATGATTACTCAAATGAACATTTTGCTGTGTATACAATTTTAGAACTTTAGTTCGGCAACATTTGTGATTTGGTGAATCCAGTTTAGGATTTTTCAAATATAATCAAGTTACACTATTACTTCATCAAAAAAAATGGCCAAAGTTGCAAATGAGCCTGATGTCACTGAAATAGTCGAAATTGAAGAGAGGGACATAAATGAACAATCATGTATAAGTAAACTACCCAGCACTTTTGTAAAAGATTGAGAATATGAAAAAATATACCTCACTGTTGCAATGATATTTGAATATGACACATGTAACAAATATTTATTTGTGTGTTGTACAGTATCTATTATAATAGATTAAATGTTTTAAGACCTACGGTACCATTGGAAGTTATAACTTCTGAAATCATAACTCCTCTGTATTTTTGATGGGGAATTTATGTATGCTGTTACTGTGCTGCATATTACTCAAACATGTTTGACCTAGTATTTAAAATTCTTGGTTGCAAAACATGTAGCATTTATTCAATACTGCGAGCAATTGCAATATTAGCAACTAGTCCAAATAGGCCTTTGACATTTTTCATACATAAAATCTTATTGAACAAGTGAGAACCAGTTGAATCTTTTGATATTGGTTAGCAGTACAATCCCTTAGTGTTCAATTAATTGAACTGTGTTGCTGAGTGCACTGGAAAGGGACTATCGTGAAAGGTAGTGATATTCCTTAATTATTCCTTAATTACAAATATAAAAGAAATATCACTTTATTTTCAGTAAAACTATCATGAGCAGAGCATTGAATAAATTGTTTGTAGACTGGTGATCTGATATATTTTCTCAATTGTTTTGTAGATGTTGCAGAGTCTAAAGCTGGGAGCTCTTTGTCGCACAACTGCCAGCACGCAGATGAATGTGCAGAGTTCTCGCTCTCATGCTATTTTTACAATACATATCTGCCAGATGCGTGTCTGCATCAAGATGGATAATGTAAGTGTTAAACATCTGAAATTTAAATTGGTAATATCATCAAAGATATTGCCATTTGATTCTACTTTATTTTCCTTCCATATTTCTCTATTTTAATGTAGGTTTGTTACTTTGAAGATTCGATTTATAATTTAGTCAATTGTATTTCTCGGGTTTTTATTGTAGACTGATTTAAGATGCAGTTTGTTACGTTGTCCAATTTAAATGAATGCAAAAAGTACAACAACAAATTAAAGACATCTGAATGATAATCAACAGGAACTTTTGGAACCCATGGAACAGATATATGAGAATTTGGGGAATACAGACTTATTTATAGACACAAAATGCTGGAGACAGTTTGAAGAAGGGTACAGACCTGAAACGTCATCCATTCCTCCTCCAGAGATGCTGCCTGTCCCCAGAGTTAATCCAGCATTTTGTGTCTATCTTTGGTTTAAACCAGCATCTGCAGTTCCTTCATACACATAATTATTTATGTTTCCTTAAGCCAGATGCGAATGATGAACATAAATGAAAATAATACCCAAAGATATTTGAAATTTGAAATAATTTGAAATGCTGTAAAGCCTCAGCACCTTCAGACAGCATCTGCAAAATAAATAGAGCTAACATGTTAGGCCTTCATCAGAACTGCAAAAATAAGTAAGCAAGTATTAGATTACGGAAAAGGTGGGGGAAGAATGAATAGAGCAAAGAAAATTTCTGATAGTGATTCTGTTTGTGCAGCTGTCTGGCTGATAGATTGATAAAGGCAATCTGAGAGAAAATAAAAACAATTATTAAAAGCTGTGAAATGTAAGTCAGATCACTACAAAGAGCTGAATCCAAGAGACACACATGTCGAGACGAAAATAAACTATCTTTTCTGAAAAAAAATGGGCAGCATTTAAAATAGAATTTATGCATTGCAATTTAAAAATGCTACCTTGTTTTAAGTTTAGAGGTACAATGTGGAAACAGTCCCTTCAGCCCATCGACTCCATGTTGACCATCTATCACCTGTACACCAGTTCTATGTTATCCTACTTTTGCAATGTGCACACTTGGGGCAATTTATAAAGCCAATTAACTTACAAACCAGTGCGTCTTTGGAAGGTGGGAGGAAACTGGAGGACCCAGGGAAATCCCACAGGGAAAACATATGAACTCCGTACAGGCAACACCCCTGGTCAAGATTGAACCCGGGTCTTGATGCTGCGCGGCAGCAGCTCTATCACTGCGCCACTGTGCCGCCCGAATGTTTAATGTTTTCATAGGACTTGGGAATATTGTTCATATCATAAAATAATTATATCCAGATTTAACTTCCTTGATACTTGATTCTAAAAATATACCGTTGGGTTTGTGGGATGCAGGGTTTCATGGTGTTGAAATACAGATGCACAAAATATGAGAAATTAAATTTCAGCAAGTATTCACTCCAGTAAGCACCTGTGAATTGAGAAGACCAAACTGATGATCTTCCAACTTAAGACCATTCACACTGCTCAATTTTAAGTTATAATTGTGTTACATTTATAAATTGATGCATGCTCATTACCTGTATTGAAAATGGTTTTTGTTTTAACACAGGATGAAGTGATAGATAACAAAGTAATTAGTGAATCAAGAGAAATGAACGAGTTTGAAACCCTCACGGCCAAGTTCCATTTTGTTGACCTCGCAGGTTCAGAAAGACTGAAGCGTACTGGGGCAACTGGAGAACGAGCAAAAGAAGGAATTTCAATTAATTGTGGTCTTGTAAGTACATGCTGAATTGCGCTATCAAAAAAAAATTGTATTTCATCAGAGTAGGGTGAACGTTATTGCAAGCTTGAACAGACTATTTCATTGTGTGTAACTTATATTGATATTTTGTAAAATAGTTGAATAATTTTAGTAATGTTGGTGACATTAGATTTAATCTACAAATGACATTGAAACATCTTGTATTTTTAAAAAGATTGTGTAACAACAGATGTTTGGCACCTGGATTTCATTGATTTCTTGTTGGGAGGTTGCTTGTGTGAAGATGTTAGATGTCCTTAAATTGATTCTTGATACTGCTGAAACTTGGTGCCAAGGAAGCTGCCGATGAAAGTCAGGATGAGCATCTGCTCCTTCATTATTTTTTTTAAATCAATTGGGACCAAATCCAGGAAACATCGGGCTTAATTATGCAGATTGTGCCCTATTAGCAGAATGCTTCTGCATGGACCGGAGGTAATGCAAAAGTCCCCTCGCATGAGCTGAAAATAAATTCGACAAAAACTAAGAAATCAAATTCTGGCAAAACAGAATATTGCTTATTCCAAACATTTGCCCATCAAAAATCTAATTTGCTTGTGTCCACTTGCCTGCCAGGCATTATCCTGCCTCTCATCCCTCCCAACTTTCTTCCTACCCCCACCAGTTTGAAGAGGCGTCCTGACCCAAAATGTCACCTATCCATGTTCTCAAGAGATGCTGCCTGATCTGCTGCGTTACTGTGCCCTTTGCCTTAAATGCTTGTTGTTCTTATATGGGAGAGCGGCCTCTAGTGGTGTATGTGCTTATTTTTATTAACATGTTTAAGAAGGAACTGCAGATGCTGGAAATTCGAAGGTAGACAAAAATGCTGGAGAAACTCAGCGGGTGAGGCAGCATCTATGGAGCGAAGGAAATAGGCAACGTTCCGGGTCGAAACCCTTCTTCAGACTGATGTGAGGGTGGGGGGGAAGAAGAAAGGAAGAGTGGGCTGAGAAGGGGAGGAGAAAGTAGGGACTACCTGAAATTAGAGGTCAATGTTCATATCGCTGGGGTGCAAACTGCCCAAGCGAAATTTGAGGTGCTGCTCCTCCAATTTACCGCGGTCCTCCCTCTGGCCATGGAGGAGGCCCAGGACAGAAAGGTCGGATTTGGAATGGGAGGGGGAGTTAACATTCCTTCTTTACAACATTAGAACGGAATGTATTTTTGTTTGAAATGCAGTGGCAGAAGGGCATCTGAAATAGTGCATTCTATACCGTGGTTTTGTGCTATCAGGAAGAATATAAGAGCATATAAGATTATTAAGGGTTTGGACCTTAAGGACGAATGGCATATTCCTGCACCTATTATCTATTGTCTATTGATTAAATGGAGGGGAAATAAGGGGTGGAGAGTGTTGAATCTGGGAGCAATTATAGCAGAATAGGGATGAACACTGAAGATGGTCGGTGAGAAGAAGAATGACAGGATTGGTTGTAAATGGACTAGCAGATGGGATGAGCTGTCTAGACAGTGCTTTAGATGTTTTAATTGTGTTACTTGTCAAATCAACATCCAAAGGCAAGGGATATGAGCATTTGGTATGAAAATAGAAATAGCAGTTCAGTTAGAGACTGTTGGTTGACCAGGAGTGCAGAGCGTGAGGAAATAATACTGATGTCAGTTATTTAGAGGCACGAGACTACAGAGACTGGAATCCGGAGCAAAAACCAAATTGCTGATGGAACTCAGCAGTCCAGGCAGCACCTGTGGAGAGCAATAGACAGTCGATTTCAGGACATGGCCCTTCATCTGGTCTGCAAAAGTAGGGAGATATCCCAAAAAAAGGGTGAGATTTGCTCTTCAGCTGGATCCGCCTATTGCTCACTAGCTCTTGCCCTGACCTCTCTCTCACCTCTTTGTACCGACTATTTCCACTCTTTCAATCCAAATGAAGCATCATGGAGTAATAGTCATAGAGCATGGAAGCAGGTCCCTCGGGTCTTGACCCCCAAAAGGTGGACTGCTCATTTCCCTCCACGGAGGCTACCCAGTACGCTGAGTTCCATGAGCAGTTTGGCTTGTATAAACTTTGATCTAAGAGGCAGAACTGCCATCTAGAATTGGGAGGACCATAATGTAATTAAATTAAATAGTGATGAAATATTAATTGTGCATAGAATGTAACATTTGAAATATATATAGATAAGTGAGAACTTAAAGCAATTTTCCTGTCGTTGAAGAAGGTGCTCGGTGGACAAGTTACTGTGAACAGTAATGAGTACTATAATATTAAACTTTGTTTAT
Organism: Raja brachyura; assembly: GCA_963514005.1. The sequence goes on from OY740799.1 coordinate 33,419,953, forward strand.
TTACATTGGTTATAGAATTAGAAAATGTTTCCACTTTCACTAAGAGTACGAGAATGTATTATTCAGTTAATCGGAGAGAAGTGTCTGCTCAAATACTTGACAGATTTCACTGAGACAATTCTTGAATACTGCACTGTAGTATCCATGTAGATCAAGGTTCAAATTTATTTGTCACATGCACCAACTAAGATACAGTGAAATGAATTTGCCATGCAGCGATGCAATTGAAAGAAGAACACACAATACACAATAGAATTTAACATAAACATCCACCACAGCATTCTTCAATGTGGTGGAAGGCAATAAAGTTCATTTAGTCCTCCTCCTTTGCTCACCTGTGGTCGGGACATTGAGCCCTCCGTAGTTGCCGTTATGGCTGGCCGGATGTACGAGCCCTCTCATCAGGATGATCGAAACTCCGATGTCGGGATGGTCGAACACATTGGAGTGCTCGAATCAGCCACTTTCTTACTGGAGACCGCGGCTTCAGGATGATGTAGGCCGGCGGTCGGAGTTCTTCTCTGGCGATCCCTGGCAAGGGATGCCAGGCTCCGGGTGGTAAGTCCACGCCACGCCTGCAGCTAGAAGCTCTGTAGACCACAGCCCCATGATGTCAAAGTCAACATGCCAGCAATCGGAGTAATCCTTTCTCGTGACCTCCGGCAAGGGATCACCCCGTTCTACGATGAAAAAGTCCACACTGCGCCTGCTGCTGAAGCTCTGGGCCCGACTCCAGGAAAGGCCGCACCAATCCAAGCTGTAAGGCCGAGGGAGGGGGAGAAGCGACATGGAAAAAGTCGCCTCTCCGTCGAGGAAGTGACTGGAAAAACTGTTTCACCCTTTCCCCTCCCTGCCACCCTCCACATAAGACATACAGGGAGACACTAAAACAAACATTTGGACATATTTTTTTTAAAAACAAGTCAAAATAACGAACACGCTGCTGGCGGGGCAGCCGACTCGCAGTGTCCCCAACCGAGATAGTGTTTGGGTTCCTGAAATGGAACTTAAAATTATGATTAACTCTCCTGGTGTTATGCTAGTTATATAACTATATAGTCTTTGAATTTACTGAAATTTGGTTGGCTTCCAATTACTTTCTGGTACAATCATTATTACCTGGTACAATCATGTTTGCAGTAACTTATCCTGACATAGTACATTTGCACACAAATGCATTTATTTCCATTGACCAGTCATTCAATTGGAAATGAATTGTTCACGGCAAACAAAATATACCTTGGAATAAAAATGGACCTTTGAAAACTCTGGAGTTGTTTAATGAAAACATTAATCATTTTGTATAAAACTTGCTTTCCAGCTAGCCCTTGGAAATGTCATCAGTGCACTTGGCGATAAAAGTAAGCGGATAACTCATGTGCCTTATAGAGACTCGAAATTGACCCGATTGCTGCAAGATTCTTTGGGTGGCAATAGGTAGGTATTTACTGTAGATTGATTAGATCATATTGGAAGCATTACTTTTCTAAGAGGTGGGGAGGTCATGGTGGCTTGGAGAGATGGCATATTTTGTATTGCTGAAATTGAAGTACATCAGCTTTGGAAGTGATTAATGTTCAAGAAAGAACTGCAGATGTGGGAAAAATCGAAGGTAGACAAAAATAATGGAGAAACTCAGCGAGTGAGGCAGATTCAATGGAGAGAAGGAATAGGCGACCAGGAGATCGGGTTGGTTATTGCGAACTGAGCGAAGGTGTTAAGGCAGGTTTGTCGATCGCTGCGCCCAACACCTTCGCTCAGTTCGCAATAACCAAACTGATCTCCCGGTGGCTCAGCACTTCAACTTCCCCTCCCATTCCAAATCCGACCTTTCTCTCCTGGGCCCCCACCATTGCCAGAGTGAGGCCCTGCGCAAATTGGACAAACTGCACCTCATATTTTGCTTGGGTAGTTTACACCCCAGTGGTATGAATATTGACTTCTCCAATTTCAGGTAGTCCTTGCTTTCTCCCTCCCTCCCCTCCCCTTCCCAGCTCTCCCACAAGCCTACTGTCTCCGCCTCTCTTCCCCCCCCCCCCCCCCCATATCAGTCTGAAGAAGGGTCTCCGCCCAAAGTGTCGCCTATTCCTTCGCTCCATTGATGCTGCCTCACCCACTGATTTTCTCCAGCTTTGTCTACCAACGGGATCCCACCACTGGCCACATCTTGATAATTGATGCCATTTGTTGAATTTTGTGAAATTTCTCCTTTAGATAAACCTAATAGGCACCAAGTAACATTTATGCATCACTGGATATTGAGAAGGCAGTTGATGATATACATTTTCAGGCTAGATATTTAGAGTACATTTAAAGGTATAAAAGTAATATTTGGAATGTCATTGGAGCAGAGTCAAGTATAATGATTAGAGCCAGAATATTTAAGCACTAAAAAACTCAGAAATAGGCAGGTAAGAAAGCATGATAAAATTACAAAAGAGGCACAAAAAAGGCATTTATTGACATAAAAATTTATTTCCACCACCAAAATATGGTTAAAAATGATAATATAAAGGTATACTGCAATAAATAACCAAAGTTGCCTGGATGCACATAATTACAATAATTTTTTTTTTCAAATTATCTGGTGTTAAACTATGCCGTCTGTCAGACAGAATATGCTTCAGTTGTGAAAAACTTATTTTTACCTCAGCTGAGGTCACTGGTGCATACCCAAAACAAGCTACAGACTCTCTATTCATGTTGATATCTTGTGCGTTAGAACTACCTTTGAGAACTTTAGCTATGTTTTCTATTTCTTCAAGATCTTTGTTAGCGAAAATCACTTTCTCACATTTTCCTTGTATATCTTTACCTACATCACCAGGAACTTTACGAATATCATCAGTTACTTAGTTGGAAACCTGCAAGTTATTCACTAATGTTTCGCCACGTTTCTCAAAGGAAGTGATAGCTTGTGGGAAGTTTGCAAAATTGGAAGCAATAAATACAAGATCTTGGTGGAGGGACTTTTTCTGCATGATTTCACTGATGATCCTGACTGCAGCAGATTCTTCTTCAAAACAGTTGATGATTTATTTTATCTTTTCAAAATTTGCAGCATAGTAGAGTACAGCAGAGAGCCATGTACCCCACCTTGTCAAAACGGGCTGGGGAGGTAGCGGAATCTCGGGTGCCATTTCCTTGAACAACTGCACACGTGATAGTGCTTTGTGGAAGATTTTCTTGACATTGGAAACTTGGCGATCGACATTTGGAAACAAGCTACGTATGTGCTTGGCAATTCTATTAAGTCCTTGAGCTAAGCATGTCAAATGCAACATTTTGGGGAATAAAACTAAGTCACAAACAGAAGAGCATTCTCGTGTTTTATACCTTCTGGCCAAAGTACAGCAAGTGAAGATGTAAACAACTGAGCAATAGTTGAGCTGTTTGACCTACAATACTTCCGATGTCAACAAATACTCCTTTGATGGTTGACCTGCCTCCAGTGTACCGATGACCACATTAACAACATATCTCCCCACAGCATCTTTGTCTCGTCTATTGAGATCTATATTTTGTTGCATGCAACTTCATCTCTAATTTACTGCACAACAAAGTTGAAGTTGCTGTCAACATAATGTTTCCGTAATGATGACTCGCTTGGTCTATGTTCCTCTGTATATTTCTCTAAAAAAACCTCTGGGAGGTTTGTTTTCCAATTTCCACAGTGGAATTCCAGCATCAATGAATGCCTTGCACAGATCACTCAAACTCAGATTTGCGACTGGAGCCAGCAGTAAATGTAGTGAGGAGACAAGCTTAGCTATTTCGCTTGGGTAGTCTACGCCCCAGCGGTATCAACCCTGCCCTTCCCAGCTCTCTTTCTAGTCCTACTGTCTCCGCCTCTTCCTTTCTTTTTCCCGTTTCCCCCCCCCCCCAACATCAGTCTGAAGAAGGGTCTCAACCCGAAACATCGCCTATTCCTTCTCTCCGTAGATGCTGCCTCACCCGCTGAGTTTCTCCAGCATATTTTGTCTATCTTCGATTTTTCCAACATCTGCAGTTCTTTCTTAAATAGTTCTTGGAGAAGACTGAACCGGCGGGCAGCGGCACAAACGAATGAATGACTGATGGTGGTGCCCCTGAATGCGCCCCGGTGGTGGAAGTTTTCTTGTAATGACATTAATATTAATATTAACATGTTAACATAGAAAACGGACCAACTAGAGAAAATAGCACGACCCTTCAGCAAAACGGCAAAAAAAGACTGATTTAGGCACTCGATTATGAAAAAGGCATTATCCTGGTGAAATCATCAAAAATGGCATTTATGGCAAAATCCTGGCTCTAGTAATGATCATAGAAATACTGGCTGGTGTAACCCATTAAAAGATGCTCGCTCTAAAAAATATCCGAGGAGAGTGATCATTGTTTAGTCTCCAAATCAAGTGGAGCATTTTAATGATTTTATTTGGTGGTGTTAAGCAAAATGGATCAATGCATGGCAGTTAGTAGTCGATCAACCAATATGTTTGTGTTGGCTGGATTCCCTTGATCTGGAAAGTCGGTTCCAATTTGGTGTCCAAATTCACATATTTTAGGCACATCCTGACAGGTAAATTGACTGGACATGATGGCCAACTATGCAGAAAGCCATTGGCAAATTAGCAAGAAGAGAGGTCACTCTTGCTGTAGTGAGTCTTAGTATTCCTCGCATTTTCAATTGCATATGTTAGGAGTTGATTGATGGCAGCAAAAATGACTGAGGAGAAAAGTTATAATTTTCCACTATTCTTCGGTATTAGTAATTTCTCCCAAGTCCATGATAGCTTGATGATATAAATCAGAACAGATGAGAATTTTTCCTTGGTACGATTAAATCGGAGCACATCGCCAATATCATCACTTGCTTTGAGGCCTTTGCTATAACTGGTGCTTATTTTAAAAAAAGTTATGTAATCAATGGCATGGTTAAAATCTTATTTCCAATTATAGACTTGATTTTCAATATTTGAGAGGGTGATATCATATCTCTTCCACCCACCCACCATACCTTGTTTGGAGAGAGGAAATGGAAATACCCAATTTTTCTGAGATGTAAAACTTATACATTCCACTAAACCATCAAGTATAAGTGTGAGGTGAATTATGAAAGCGTAGTAGCAATCGCCAATAACAGAGAATTTGCACCATAAATTATGTGAATTTGAGCTGCTTACAAATGGTGACATTTGGAGAAATAGTATCCATCCATCTGATCCTTGTTATAAAGTTTGGTCTCACATTTATTGGCTGGTTGGCATTTGTGCTCGCTCTGTCAAAAATCATTTATGATACAAACAAATGTATGGGCAGCTAATATTCTGTGATGTAGTATGTGCTCAAATAAAGGAAAAATGTTTATGAATGTTGTAAGATATTAACTTGGTTTCAGTGGAAATCATTTTTAATTTTTTCGTCCAACAATCCTGATAAAGCTCAAGTAATAGATGTTGATGCACTGGCATTGCTCTTTTTTTGCATGACTTAATTCTTAAATGGGTATCTGAACTAGTGTATTCAGAAATCGTGTGACGGGTGAGATGCACTTCAATAGTGAATCTAGTTTTCTTTTACAGCCAGACTGTTATGATAGCTTGCGTTGGCCCATCAGATCGTGATTTCATGGAAACTTTGAACACGCTGAAGTATGCAAATCGCGCACGAAACATCAAAAATAAAGTGATGGTTAACCAGGACAAAGCAAGTCAACAAATCAATGCACTTCGTAGTGAAATAGCACGACTCCAGATTGAACTTACAGAGTATAAGACGGTGAGCAAATTTTGAGAAAACTGGAAGGAATCTTAAAAATGGTTTAGTTTAGAAGTACAGCATGGAAACACGCAATTTGGCCCGCCGAGTCCACACCAACCAGCCATTCCCACACACTAACGTTGTCCCCCACACACTAGGGACAATTTACAATTATAGCCAGCCAATTAACCTACAAACCTGTATGATTGTGGAGTGTGGGAGGAAACCGGAGATTCTGAAGAAAATCCAGCAGGTTACGGGGAGAACATACAAACTCCGTACAGACAAGCACCATTAGTTAGGATCAAACTCGGATATCTGATGCTGTAAGACAGAAACTGTGCCACCATGCCACCCTCACCACGTGCCACCTTGTTTTTCTGGATGCTCTCTGATCTGCACAGTTCGGGAAATTGCCTTGTCTCTGTCAATTTTCTGAAAATGTTGTGTAAGGGATTAACTTATTTTATGATCATGGGGAATTTCACAAAATTACATAATCATTCTGCACAGTTAAAACTTCTGACCTGCTTTGTAATATCCATTTTTTTCCTCAACTCTCAAAATAGTCCTGCAGCCCAGATGGCAATTTTGCTAAAACTCCAATAATCCTTTACTCTCAGGACTTTGGTGCTGGACAAGCAGACTTTCCAGGCCATTTGATTTAACTGTTAATACTCCAATTTATTTGATTATTTTTGTTTAAAATATTTTAGCAGTAAAGTAATACACTTTCCAAGGAACTCAGTGAGTTTAAGAGGAACATTGGAATGGGGCTCCAGACATATTAAGCAGAGTATGAGAAATGAGGATACAGTCTTACTGCATTCAGTTCATTAGATAAAGAAATGATTTTAAAACATTCTGTTTGGTGTAACAAGTTGACCACGAGATAATTTATAGTCCATCCAAATTTGTGCCTGAGCAAGATGTCTCTGTGACACTACTCTGTGCCCAGCCTACCCCCATAGTGCCATTGAGTAGAAATCCACAATTTTTGTCAAATGGCACTGAGGGAGCGATAATGTGTCCAGCTTTGAATAATCTGGTAATAATTATATCGGCTTCTTCTCTTTGTAGGCATGGATAGTTGTGTGTTTCGGTGTTCCAAGTGATGTTAGTGTTTTGGAGAAGAATACCTGAGTGGTGAAGGCGCTGGATATATAAGGCTGTTAGAGGAAATGCTTAGGAAGGAACTGCAGACACCGAAGATAGACACAAAATGCTGGAGCAACTCAGCAGGACAGGCAGCATCTCTGGGTAGAAGGAATGGGTGATGTTTCGGGTCGAGACCTTTCTTCAGTCAGTCTGTTACGATACTTGTCTACAAGGGTGGGGCACTTGATCTATTTCCAGAGCAGACTGGAACATAACATGTCAATGAAATGGAGATGAGTTTGCTTCTTAAAATAAAATTGTATCTTTTTTTAGGGCAAGAGATTAATTGGAGATGATGGTGTGGAGAGCATCAATGATATGTTCCATGAAAATACTATGCTGCACACAGAAAATAATAATCTGCGAATGAGGGTAAAAGCAATGCAAGAGACCATAGAATCACTGAGATCACGAGTAACACAACTTCTGAGTGATCAGGTCAATCAAGTTCTCGCCAAATCAGGTGAACTTACCTTAAGGTTCAAAATGTGGAAACCTGATGCTGTTCACTTCTTAATTTAAATGATTTTTCAACATAATTTAATGCTATAATTTAATCTTAGATATTTGCAAGTAAATGATCTTTACCTTTTCAACTACAAAAGAGAATTCCTCTTTTCTTGACATGTTCTGAAAGTTCACTGCAAAGATTAGTTTAGTTTACTATTGTCGCATCTAGTCAAAGAAAAGACTGTATATAATTACAATCAAGCTGTCGCAGTGCACAGATATAGGATAAAGGGAATAACATTTAGTGCAAGACAATGTGCAATAAAGGGCAATTAAAGATAGTTCAAAGGTCTCCAATGAGGTAGATGGGAGGTCGGGACCACACTCTAGCTGGTGAGAGGACGGTTCAGTTGCCTGATTCCAGCTGTGAAGAAACTGTTGCTGAATCTGGAGGTATGCAGTTTCAAACTTCTGTGCAACTTGCCTGATGGGAGAGGGAAGAAGAGAGAGTGACCGGGTTCAGACTGGTCCTTGATTATGCTGATGGCCTTGGCGAGGTAGCATCAAGTGTAGTTGGGGTCCATGGAAAGGGGGTTAGTTTGCGTGATGGTCTGGGCTATGTCGGCAACTCTCTGCAATTTCATGAGTGGTCTTGGATGATGCTGTTCCCAAACGATAATGTGATGCATCCCAATAAAATGCACATTTGTAGAAGTTGGCGAGAGGCGTGCCAAACTTCTTAATCCTTCTAAGGAAGTGCAGACGTTGGTGTGCTTTCTTGCCCATGGCTTTGTGGCTGGTGCAGGACAAATTGCTGGTGGTATGTATTCCTAAGAACTTGTAGCTTTCGACCATCTCTACTTTGGCACCATCAATGTGTGGCAGTTTGTGTAAAACTGATGACAAATTTTGAACAAGTGAACCATAGCACTCTATGGGACTTTTAGAATGATTCGAATCTTTGATTTTACATGCTCATAAATCTCTTTTAGTCACTTTTACATTGGACTAATGTAAGTATTCTATCTTGACAATTATAGGAGATGGAAATGATGAAATCAGTGCAATGATAAAGAATTATATTAAAGAAGTTGAAGATCTCAGGTAACTGCAATGTTTCTTTAAGATGAAGGTAGTTGTATCTTGACACATACCATATTTGAGGATAAACTAACATTGTGCATGATTAGAAAACCTAGGCTGTCAAATATCCTTTGCCATTTAATAAAATCATAGCTCATCTGGTTGTAATCTCAACTCCATATTTCTGTCTTCCTCCAATAATCTTTCACCCTTTTGCTTATTAGGAATCTGACTACCTTTTCCTCAAAGATTGATGGAATGCTGTTTTGATCATTGTTAAGGCAGAGTGTTCCAAAGGCCCATTACACCAGAGGAAACAAACCATCTTGTTCATGCCTTAAATGGGCAATCCCATTACTTTTATGCACTGAACCATAATTTAGATTATCCCAGAAGAAGAAATATTTTCTTCAAAATCACTCTGTCAGATCCCCCAAAATCTTGTGTTTCATTACTATCCCTGACATTGAACATGGAACAATGCAGCACAGGAATTTCCCCCTCGGTCCGTGATGTCTGTGACGAGCATAATAGGGCAGCACAGCGGTAGAGCTGCTGCCTCACAGCGCCAGAGATATGGGTTCGATCCTGATCTCAGGTGCCGTCTGTGCGGAGTTTGTGTGTTCTTCTTGTGACCCCATGGGCTTCCTCCAGGTGCTCTGGTTTCCTCCCACATTCCAAACACGTGTGCGTTTGCAGGTCAATTGGCTTCTGTAAATTGTCCCTAGTGTGCAGGATGCAAAAATGGGATAACATAGAATTAGTGTAATGATGATCGATGGTCAGCGTGGACTCGGTGGGCTGAAGGGCCAATTTCCTTGCTGTATCTCCAAACTAAATAATGATAAATTAAACTAATCCCTTTTTTCTGCTCATAATCTATATTCTTCCATTCCCTGCAGTCACTTGCTTATTTACATGCCTCTTAAATGTCAGCATGGCATCTATTTCCATCATCATCCCTGTCAAAGTGTTCCAGGCACCTATCACTTTTTTAAACAACATATACCCTCTATACTTATAAACTGCAACTAACATAGCCTAGCTAAATGTTCTTCATAAGAGCACTTCCATGTATTCCCATCAATCCTCATACATTAACAATCATAAATAAGCATGCAATTTCAATACATAGCACGCCATCTACTTATGATATCCTGTGGACAAATCATTCTTGATAATATGATATCCTCTACAATAATTATAGGCTGTTAAAAATGTGAGGAATTTTCATAAGAATGAGCACCATTACCCTTTCACATAGTAAAACTCACAAGCTTTTGCGGGACAGTGTGTGGAGAAATCAAGTAACTGCAAAATGTTCCTTTGATTGTCCTATTATAATATTGTAGTCTGCACAATTGCTCCTGCCACTTCCATGGTTTTATTAGGACTGTAATATAGTTCTGCGGAGTATTTATTCCAATATTTAACACAAACCCACGGTTGCATTCTTAGCTTTGCTATTATATTGTTTTAGATCAAAACTATTTGAGAGTGAAGCCATGAATGAAAACCTTCGTCGTAACCTTTCAAGGGCTTCAGCAAGACCTCCATATCTTAATGGTACTTTTTCTGGTTCAGTTCTTGGTTCAGACAAGGATGCTATGGATGTCATACAAATGGCTAAAAAAGACTTGGAAAAGCTCAAGAAAAAGGAAAAGAAAAAGAAAAAAAGGTACATGTGGTTACTGTATATCGCTTCCATTTATTAAATTAGTTTGGGTTTTTTTAATTTGATTAGGGGTAACAACATGTACACTTCAATTAATTTTTCCCAAATGAAATTTGTTCAAAGTTTCTTTGTGGATCTTGGAATTGATCATATGCACATGGTAAAGTCAATATTGTTCATGTTAAAGATTCTTCAATTTTAACACCTATTTAAAATGATACACTTTTTAGAATGGGTGTGTATCTGCAATACACTTCTGTAGTTAACTTGAGCCTTCCGTTCAATTTGTTTTAGGAATAGTCGTGCACTTATGTAAAGTAACTTGAACTTAAGTTATTTTACATAAGTACACGATTACACCTATTTTTTCTTATATACAACTTGGTCTGTCCACAGTCCTTCTCGCATGTCTTCCCATGTCACAAGGCTAAACTGGAATAAGGACGTCGCATTTGGCATTATGTCTAATTGGGTATGAGGCAAGAACTGATGAAGTTGCAGCTGTTGTTCAGGATTGGGATTTGCATGATATGGGCTCATATTTAGAAGCCTTCTACCGAGAGTAACTGATTTGTTGAATATAATGCTTGTTGAAAGTTTCAATGAAGAATTGGAAATGCCTAGGTGGTGGGCAGTTGACAGTTTATTTGTATCTGGCCAAAGAAACTACATCCTTCTACCCTAGTCTTAAACTTTATCATGTTTCAAATTCCTTCTTTTGGAAATGGTACAGTTGAGATAAGATATCATGTATGTATGTGTATTACATTAACTTTTTAAATTCCTTTGACAATATATTTTGGGTTGAGTGGATAATTGTTTTTAAGTCAAATATTTTTAATGCTTTGATTTTCCTTTGCCATAATAGTAACATGAATTTTAAATTTGGCTTTGTTGACCAGGTGTTTACAAAAATATTAATAATTTTGGAACATTAACACAGATTAGAAACTGTACCTCAACCAAATTTGGTTATAAAGTATCAGGGCATAAAATATATTTTATTCTAACAGTATTGCTCAAGATGTGATGCTCGACTCTCCTTATTTTTGTTTTGCATACATAGGACTTTTGCTGCTCGCAAATTGGAAAAAGTGAAGGTTCAGATAATATGTAATAATATAACTAGTTTTAAAACTTGTGACCATGGTGTTTTGAACCCTTATTAAAAATGACCAGTTATATATTCATATATTGCAACTTCCTCTTAATATTTGGACATTTATTTGCATTGGTACAATGTGGCAGCATGGGTAAATAGGGTGGCAAGGCTTTTGGTACATTGGGCTTCATCAGTCCGGGTAGTGAGTGTAGAATTTGGGATGTTACATTACAGTTGGTGAGGCTGCATTGGGAGTATTGTGTTCAGGTTTGATCACCCTGCTACAGGAAGGATGTCATTAAGCTGGGAAGCGTGCACAGAACATTTATGAGGATATTGCAGGACAAACTGTTGGGAGGAATTGGGCAAGCTGGAACTTTATTCCTTTGAATACAGGAGGCTAAGGAGTGATGTTATAGAGGTGTACAAAATCACCGGGGGAATTGATAGGATGAATGCTCAGCCTTTTACCCAGGGTAGGGGAATCATGAACCAGTGGACATAGGTTTAAGGTGAGAGGGGAAGGAACCTGATAGGAACCTGAGGGGCAACTTGTTTACTCAGAAGATGGTGCGCATACGGAATGAGCTGCCAGAAGAGGTAGTGGAGCAGGTACAGCAATAACATTTAAAGGACATTTGACAGGTGCATGGATACGAAAGGTTTAACCATATAACCATATAACAATTACAGCACGGAAACAGGCCATCTCGGCCCTTCAAGTCCGTGCCGAACAACTTTTTTCCCTTAGTCCCACCTGCCTGCACTCATACCATAACCCTCCATACCCTTCTCATCCATATGCCTATCCAATTTATTTTTAAATGATACCAACGAACCTGCCGCCACCACTTCCACTGGAAGCTCATTCCACACCGCTACCACTCTCTGAGTAAAGAAGTTCCCCCTCATGTTACCCCTAAACCTCTGTCCCTTAATTCTAAAGTCATGTCCTCTTGTTTGAATCTTCCCTATTCTCATAGGGAAAAGCTTGTCCACATCAACTCTGTCTATCCCTCTCATCATTTTAAAGACCTCTATCAAGTCCCCCCTTAACCTTCTGCGCTCCAGAGAATAAAGACCTAACTTATTCAACCTATCTCTGTAACTTAGCTGTTGAAACCCAGGCAACATTCTAGTAAATCTCCTCTGTACCCTCTCTATTTTGTTGACATCCTTCCTATAATTGGGCGACCAAAATTGTACACCATACTCCAGATTTGGTCTCACCAATGCCTTGTACAATTTTAACATTACATCCCAGCTTCTATACTCAATGCTCTGATTTATAAAGGCTAGCATACCAAAAGCTTTCTTTACCACCCTATCTATATGAGATTCCACCTTCAAGGAACTATGCACGGTTATTCCCAGATCCCTCTGTTCAACTGTATTCTTCAATTCCCTACCGTTTACCATGTACGTCCTATTTTGATTTGTCCTGCCAAGGTGTAGCACCTCACATTTATCAGCATTAAACTCCATCTGCCATCTTTCAGCCCATTTTTCCAACTGGCCTAAATCACTCTGTAGACTTTGGAAATCCTCTTCATTATCCACAACACCCCCTATCTTGGTATCATCTGCATACTTACTAATCCAATTTACCACCCCTTCATCCAGATCATTGATGTACATGACAAACAACAAAGGACCCAACACAGATCCCTGAGGCGCCCCACTAGTCACCTGCCTCCAACCCGACAAACAGCCATCCACCATTACCCTCTGGCTTCTCCCATTCAGCCACTGTTGAATCCATCTTGCTATTCCTGCATTTATACCCAACAGTTGAACCTTCTTAACCAACCTTCCATGAGGAACCTTGTCAAAGGCCTTACTGAAGTCCATATAGACAACATCCACTGCTTTACCCTCGTCAATTTCCCTAGTAACCTCTTCAAAAAATTCAAGAAGATTAGTCAAACATGACCTTCCAGGCATAAATCCATGTTGACTGTTCCTAATTAGACCCTGTTTATCCAGATACTTATATATATTATCTCTAAGTATCTTTTCCATTAATTTGCCCACCACTGAAGTCAAACTAACCGGTCTATAATTGCTAGGTTTACTTTTAGAACCCTTTTTAAACAACGGAACAACATGCGCAGTACGCCAATCCTCGGGGACTATTCCCGTTCCCGGTTTAGAGGAACATGGACCAAATGCAGCAAATTGGACTTGCTGAGATGGGGCATCTTGGTTGGCATGAATGAGTTGGGGGGGTGAAAGGCCTGTTCCCATGCCATGTGACTCGATGCATGATTTAGGGATGTGTATCATCATGAACATAATTCAAATTCATATTTACAAAAATTCAACAAGTTGCGAATGTTGTATTGTGAGTTTTAATGTACAATATAAATGTAATTATGTTTGCACAGCGTAATTAAAGAGGAGAATCTGAATGAAGGGGAGAAGCTGGAAGAGAAAGATGAGGAAGAGAAAGAAAAGAATGACTTAGAAGAGGTATGCCAAAGTTTACATAATTTCAAGGAACTACCTTTTCAATTAATCAGAAGTGTTAATGGCTGAAATGCTATTTTTAAAGGAAGGTCAGGAATGCAGTGATCATGATGGGGATGAAGAAGATGCTGAAGAGGATGAGGTTGAAATAAGTGAAAGTTCAGATGAATCTGATTCTGAGTTAGATGAAGAAGGTAATAACTTTACAAATTTATATTGCCGATTCTCTTTGGTGTTCGTATAGATTAGTGACTAGCTGACTTTAGTTATCTAAATTGTTGATTCATGAATTTTGCAGAAGCAACTACAAACCTGCTATTTGCAGGGGACACTGATATTTTGGACCACTTAGAGGTGCTCTGCTTTTCTAGCTTGTACGCCAAGTTGGATTATCTCAAAAATGTTCACATTTAACCTTGCCATCCATTTCTTTACCCACTCATTTAACTTGTCCCCGTTCATAAGTCATAGGAGTAGAATTATAAGTTAACCCAATCAATCATCACTGGGGTCATTCTCGTAAACCCCCTGTGGACCGTCTCCAACGCCATCACAACATTCTTCGGATATCGGGCCCAAAATTGCTCTCAATACTCCAAATGTGGTCTGGCCAGTGCCTTTTCAAGCCTTGGCATTATATCCCTGCTTTTACATTTTAGTCCTGTCTAAATGAATGCTAAATTTAGATTTGCCTTCCTTAAGGGGCTGTCCCACTGCGGCGACCTAATTGGCAAGTTTAGAAGAGTTTAGGAGAGTTTGGCAAAGTGTCATGTTGAAGACCTCCTTTGACTATGTTGAAGACAAGCATCGACTATCTTCGGGGAAAATTGGACACCGAATAGAGGAGAGTGAAGATGACCTCCTTCGATTTCCTTCGACCTTCCTTCGAATATGTAGAAGACTATCTACGACTACCTTCGATTACCTTCGACTACAATCGATTACCTACGAATAACATGCCGACCTACTACGACCTACCTCGACTAAAAATACGAGTAAACAAAATATTGATTTTTTTCCATGACGACCTCTTTTTACTCGCGGGCATTTTTCAGCATGTTGAAAAATACGCTGCAACCTAGCTGAGGCCTCGAGTACGCGGGGACTACTCTCGAGCATGAAGGAGAGTTACAAAGACCTCCTGTGTTGACCATGCTGCGAGTATGAGTCCAGGGAAATCGCTTATAAACTCGCTAATTAGGTCGCCGCAGTGGGTCAGGTCCTTAACTACTGACTCAACTTGCAAATTAACCTTTTGAGAATCTCCCAAGTCCCTTTGCACATCTAATTTCTGAATCCTCACCCCATTTAGAAAATAGTCTACGCCTTTATCCACATGAAGTGCCCTTTACATTTTCTCCCCCTCCTTTACTCACAATCTCGCCTAGTTTTGTATCATTACAAAAATTCTGCATTTGCACAGAACATGAGTACACAGGTGATTTAGTTTTTATTCCGAGTATGAGAATTAGATCGATGTTTGGGTTCAGCACATGGACCATTGCTGTTTAGTGAATGTTTGATCAAATGATAATTTGTGACTGTTTTAAAGGACTTCTGGGATTTTTTAATGCCGTTTCTCCTTGGAGAATACATAGATTTCTATAAGGTTTTATTTTTTCGAATTCCGGATATTCAATTACTCTTGTTTCTCTAACAATACCCATTTCCACAGCTAATTTTCAGGCAGATCTGGCTAACATTACTTGTGAAATAGAAATTAAGCAGAAGCTCATCGACGAACTGGAAAATAGCCAGCGACGACTACAGACACTGAAGAAGCAGTATGAGGAAAAGTTAATGATGCTGCAAAATAAAATTCGAGATACCCAGCTAGAGAGGGACCGTGTTCTACAAAATCTAGGTATTAAAGAAATGTTTGTGTCAAATTTTAAAAAATGACTACACGGGCCATATTTTTACAATTCATACAATCTTGTTTGAAATTGTCGATCTGTTTTCTTTTCAATTGCAAATACTTTTCTTTGTTTTCAGCAATTTGTCTAGATTTGAAGGATAATTTTGCTCTACATTTTAAGAGCATAGAACAGTGCAGCACAAGACAGGCCCTTCGGCCCATAATGTTTGTTCCGAACGTGATGCCTAGTTGGACTGTTCTCATCTGCCAACACAAAACCCTCTCTTCCCTGCACATCCATGTGCCTATCCAAAAACCTCTTAAATGCCACTATCGTATCTGTCTCCGCCACCACCCCTGGCAGTGTGTTCCAAGGCCCCACCACCCTCTCCCTTAATATCCCTTAATAAAATAATATCCCTTACATCTCCACTGAACTTTCCACCTCTTGCCTTATAACTATGCCTGCCAGTGTTGGATATTTCCATCCTGGGAAAAAAATTATGACTGCCTACCATAATTTAATTATGTCTCTCATAATTTAATGTCCTCCTATAGAGTCTCCTCAATCTCCAACATTCCAGAGAAAACAATCCAAGTTTCCCTCTGCACCTCATTAGGTCTTGCCACTATCTATATACTTTCATTGCATTCAACCTCCCAAAGTGCAACACCTCGCAATTGCTCTGGTTGAACTCCAGCCGCCCTGCCATTTCCCCACCCTTTTTCTTGCTTTTACTTGAATCAATAAATGGATTACTTGCACTAATGCTTAATATTAGAGTAATAGACTCCTCAGAATTAGAACAACAGTTGATCAAAGAAGAAAATAAGGTAAATGTGAAATTTTGTTTTTTCCAGGTTCAATGGAATCTTTTTCTGAAGAAAAAGCAAATAAAATTAAATCAGAATATGAAAAGAAGCTTCAAGTTATGAACAAAGAATTGCAAAAGTTGCACACTGCCCAAAAGGAACATGCCCGTTTACTAAAAAGTCAATTACAGTATGAAAAACAGTTGAAGAAACTACAACAGGAAGTGGGAGAAATGAAGAAAACCAAGGTAAAGTTTATTCTCATTACTGGCGACTACAACATAAAGGACAAACTTGATTTGTTAAATCTTGGGATGAAGTAGCAAAAGGAGAAATCTTGAATGGTAAAGCATATATTTTGTCAAATCAACACAAAGTAGTATTTACCAGCTTAGAAATAGCAACTCTAACACCTCCCCCCCCACACATCCAATGAAAGGTGGCATATGTTTTAGGGAAGTGATGCAAGTAGGAATTTAATTGTAAGAAGCAGTGCTTTGAATATTAGTGGGTAGTTTAAGTGCCACGTATTAAAGCTGATGAGCTGTAGTATTACCATATGTCAATATTATTGTATGGAACTTGTTACCACAATGCAGAGTTCTTGGTCTGAATGAGTGTGCCTTTAAACTTGCCTTCATCCTGCTGGCAAAGAAAAAAAGATGGAAACAATTGAATTCTGAAGCATGCTGCCAGGATTTAGAAGAGCAATAAAAAGTTATATAAATCTTCTCCATCTACACATTATGTGGTTTTTCCAACAATTTTAAATATTATTTCAAATTTCCAGCAGCTACATTTTTTTTACCTTCCTTGTCAACTCTTTTTTTAATATTGAAAATGTTCCAAATCTGCCATTTCCTTTGACAAGTGGCGGCGCAGTGGTTGAGCTACTGCCTCACCAGAGAATTCGATCCTGACTACGAGTATTATCTGTGCAGAGGTTGTATGTTCTCCCAGTGACCCCCTGGATTTTCTCCAGATGTTCCGGTTTCTTCCCACGTTCCAAAGATATCTTGTGTCTTTGGGTTAATTGGCTTGTACGAATTGCCCCTATTGTGTAGGATGCGAAAGTGGGATAACATGGAGCTAGTCAATGGGGATAGATGGTTGGCGTGCTCGTTGGGCCAAGGGGCCTATTTCCATGCTGTAACTCCAAACAAAGTGGCTGACCTGTAAATTTGCTAATGATGGATATATTGGATGTCTGAGAGGTGATGAGGCTAATTGTGGATAAGTTATGTTTGATTTTTTTTTGGTTGCCTTGTTACACTGTTAGAATTGTGTATCTATCTATATTACTAAAACTCTTCTCTTGTTTGTGTGTGTGTGTCAGTCATCTGGGCACAATCTGGCCAATTCCTATTTTCTTCCAAAGGCTAGGCCACAGCCTTCCCATTTTCACACATTCTACTCATATATTTCCCTTCGAGCTGATAAACATCTTCCTGTCGCATTCCCACCTATATTTCTGAACTTTCTAATCATTTAGCGTTTTAAAAACAGCCCGAAAACGCGTTCATTTCGGGATAAAAATACCTGAGTAACGTCATAATGCACTCGCAAGGCAGGATGGGACACTCTGGGAGGGAGGGGCACTGGTGCTGGAACTGGACTGAGGGTGGTGCGGGAACTGGAATGAGGGCTGAGCCCAGGGCTTGGGATGGGGCCGTGACCTGGGCCAAAAAAGAAGTCGCCGCTGGAACCAAGGACGAGTCTGGGTCCGTGGTGAGGGACGAGCTCGGAGGTGAAGTCGTAGCCTACACTATAGCCCAGGCTGCGGCCGAACTGATGGCTGGAGTCTACAGCCAGGACCGGGCTGAATACGAGAACCAGGCCCAGTAATGGGTAGGTCCTGGGGCATTGAATGGAAGTGAGGGGAGGAGGATGAGGGAGATGGGTGGGGAGTGGGGTGATAGAGGGAGATGGGGAGGGGGGAGATGCCCCCTCCCTATCGCCCTCTCTACTCCCACCCTCTCTACTCCCACCCTCTCTACTCCCACCCTCTCTACCCCCACCCTCTCTACCCCCACCCTCTCTACCCCCACCCTCTCTACCCCCACCCTCTCTACCCCCACCCTCTCTACCCCCACCCTCTCTACCCCCACCCTCTCTACCCCCACCCTCTCTACCCCCACCCTCTCTACCCCCACCCTCTCTACCCCCTCCATCTCTGACCCCCTCCCTCTCTGACCCCCTCTCTGCTACCCCCCTCCCTCTCTACCTCCCTCCCTCTCTGCTACCCCCCCCCCCCCCCCCCCAAAGTACACATTGTCAGATTTTATTAAAGGCCATTTTTTATACATTTTGGTTTCATCAAGTAGAAATTACAGCAGTGTTTATACATAGTCCGTCCCCCCCCCTTTTCAGGGCACCATAATGTTTGGGACACATGGCATCATGGGTGTTTGTAATTGCTCAGGTGTGTTTTAAATGCCTCCTTAATGCAAGTATAAGAGAGCTCAGTACACAGAATTTCCTCCAGTCTTTCCATCACCTATGGAAACTTTTTTTGTTGTTTATCAACATGAGGACCAAAGTTGTGCCAATGAAAGTCAAAGAAGCCATTATGAGACTGAGAAACAAGAATAAAAGTGTTAGCGACATCAGCCAACCCTTTGGCTTGGCAAAATTAACTGTTTGGAACATCATTAAGAAGAAAGAGAACACTGGTGAGCTTACTATTCACAAAGGGATTGGCAGGCCAAGGAAGATCTCCACAGCTGATGACAGAAGAATTCTCTATAATAAAGAAAAATCCCCTAAGTTCCAGTTCTGGAAAGAGGTCTTGTAGAAGATGAGACGAAGATTAACTTATGAAAGCATACCACCTCATCTGTGAAAGAAGGTGGTGGGAGTGTTATGGCCTGGGCATGCCTGGCTGCTGAAGGTGTGAAAGTGTGTTTCTTAAAAAGCAGATAGCAACAAAAACTGTTAAAGGTAAACCATGGCAATCTTTAATTGATTCGTCAGACGGGAGTGGCAAGATCTACAGTGAGCACAAATGTTGCTCAGTGTTTCTCAGGTTCCACTCACAGAACAAAGGAAAGTTAGCACAATTATACATAGAAACATAGAAAAATAGGTGCAGGAGTAGGCCATTCGGCCCTTCGAGCCTGCACCGCCATTCAATGTGATCATGGCTGATCATCCAACTCAGTATCCCGTACCTCCCTTCTCTCCATACCCCCTGATCCCTTTAGCCACAAGTGCCACATCTAACGCCCTCTTAAATATAGCCAATGAACTGGCCTCAACTACCTTCTGTGGCAGAGAATTCCGGAGACTCACCACTCTCTGTGTAAAGAATGTTTTCCTCATCTCGGTCCTAAAGGAATTCCCCCTTATCATTAGACTGTGACCCCTTGTTCTGGACTCCCCCAACATCGGGAACAATCTTTCAGCATCTAGCTTGTCCAACCCCTTAAGAATTTTGTAAGTTTCTATAAGATCCCCCCTCAATCTTCTAAATTCCAGCGAGTACAAGCCAGTCTATCCAGTCTTTCCTCATATGAAAGTCCTGACATCCCAGGAATCAGTCTGGTGAATCTTCTCTGTACCCCCTCTATGGCAAGGATGTCTTTCCTCAGATTTGGAGACCTAAACTGTACGCAATACTCCAGGTGTGGCCTCACCAAAACCCTGTACAACTGCAGTAGAACCTCCCTGCTCCTATACGCAAATCCTTTCGCTATGAATGCTAACATACCATTTGCTTTCTTCACTGCCTGCTGCACCTGCATGCCTACTTTCAATGACTGGTGTACCATGACACCCAGGTCTCGTTGCATCTCCCCTTTTCCTAATCTGCCACCATTCAGATAATAGTCTACCCTCATGTTTTTGCCACCAAAGTGGATAACCTCACATTTATCCACATTATACTGCATCTGCCATGCATCTGCCCATTCACTCAGCCTATCCAAATCACCCTGCAGCCTCCAAGCATCCTCCTCATACCTAACTATACCCCCCAGCTTGGTGTCATCTGCAAATTTGGAGATGTTGCATTCAATTCCCTCGTCCAAATCATTAATATATATTGTAAATAGCTGGGGTCCCACTGAGCCTTGCGGTACCCCACTAGTCACTGCCTGCCATTCTGATAAGGACCTGTTTACTCCTACCCTTTGCTTCCTGTCTGCTAGCCAGTTCCCTATCCACATCAATACTGAACCCCCCAATACCGAGTGCTTTAAGTTTGTATGCTAATCTCTTATGCGGGACCTTGTCGAAAGCCTTCTGAAAGTCTAGATATAGCACATCCACTGGTTCTCCCTTATCCACTCTACTAGTTACATCCTCGAAAAATTCTATCAGATTTGTCAGACATGATTTACCTTTCGTAAATCCATGCTGACTTCGTCCAATGATTTCACCACTTTCCAAATGCGCTGCTATCCCATCTTTAATAACTGACTCTAGCAGTTTCCCCACTACTGATGTTAGACTAACTGGTCTATAATTCCCCGCTTTCTCTCTCCCTCCTTTTTTAAAAAGTGGGATTACATTAGCTACCCTCCAATCCTCTGGAACTACTCCAGAATCTAAGGAATTTTGAAAAATTATCACTAATGCATCCACTATTTCTGTGGCTACCTCCTTGAGTACTCTGGGATGCAGACTATTTGGCCCTGGGGATTTATCAGCCTTCAATCCGTTCAATTTACTCAACACCACCTCCCAGCTAACCTGGATTTCACTCAGTTCCTCCATCTTATTTGACCCCCGTTCCACTACTATTTCTGGCAGATTATTTATGTCTTCCTTAGTGAAGACAGAACCAAAGTAGTTATTCAATTGGTCTGCCATGTCCTTGTTCCCCATGATCAATTCACCTGTTTCTGACTGCAAGGGACCAACATTTGTTTTAACTAGTCTCTTTCTCTTCACATATCTATAAAAACTTTTGCAGTCAGTTTTTATGTTCCCTGCCAGTTTCCTTTCATAATCTATTTTCCCTTTCCTAATTAAGCCCTTTGTCCTCCTCTTCTGGATTCTGAATTTCTCCCAGTCCTCCGGTAGGCTGCTTTTTCTGGCCAATTTGTATGCCTCATCTTTTGTTTTTATACTATCCCTGATTTCCCTTGTTATCCATGGATGCACCACCTTCCCTGATTTATTCTTTTGCCAAACTGGTATGAACAATTTTGTACTTCATCCATGCAGTCTTTAAATACCTTCCATTGCACATCCACTGTCAATCCTTTAAGAATCACCTGCCAGTCTATCTTGGCCAATTCACATCTCATACCTCAAAGTTACCTTTGTTCAAGTTCAGAACCCTTGTTTCTGACTTAATTTTGTCACTCAACAACCTAATGAAGAACTCAACCATATTATGGTCACTCTTGCCCAAGGGGCCACGCACAACAAGACTGCTAACTAACCCTTCCTCATTACTCAATACCCAGTCTAGAATAGCCTGCTATCTCGTTGGTTCCTCCACATGTTGTTTGAGAAAACTATCCCACATACATTCCAAGAAATCCTCTTCCTCAGCACCCCTGCCAATTTGATTCACCCAATCTACATGCAGATTGAAGTCACCCATTATAACCGTGTTACCCTTGTTGCACGCATTTCTAATTTCCTGGTTGATGCCATCCTCAACTCCAATACTACTGTTAGGTGGCCTGTACACAACTCCCACTAGCGTTTTCTGCCCCTTAGAGTTTTGCAGCTCTACCCATATCGATTCCACATCCTCCACGCTAATGTCCTTCCTTTCTATTGCATTAATCTCCTCTCTCACCAGCAACGCTACCCCACCTCCTTTTCCTTTTCGTCGCTCCCTCCTGAATATTGAATATCCCTGGATGTTCAGCTCCCAGCCTTGGTCACCCTGGAGCCATGTCTCCGTGATCCCAACTATAGCATAGTCATTAATCACTATCTGCACCTTTAAATCATCCATCTTATTACGAATGCTCCTCGCATTGAGACACAAAGCCTTCAGGCTTGTTTTTACAACGGTCTTACTCCTTATACAATTATGTTGACAACTGGCCCCTTTCACATCGATCCCTATTCCACTTGGCCATACTCTCCTATCCCTTTGTGAGCTTTCTTTCCCGTTAATTCTGGGGTCATTAACCATCCCTTTACTCTCTTTCCCTTTAACTCCGTCCTCGACTATCCCATTTGACACATTTTTCTTATCAGTAAAACACTCCTACCCAGTTTGAATATGGCATGACTGAAAGATTTTATTGCCTTTCAGAATACAGGAAAGCTGGGTCCAAATCCAGCTCATTCAATAATAAGTTATTACTTATCTCTGGAGTGTCAGATTTTTTTTCAATCTTTGCTTCTTTATGACCTTGAAAAGAAGCACATGTTATTACTGCAGGCTGCCTCAACCTGCCCTCCATATTGTGTTCCATATAATTTGCAAAGTCATTCAGACTTGGCACCAAGCCATTCTTTTGTTCTACTAGATCATGCTTTTGTAGAAGAACGACTCCATTTTAGATTAGCTCTTTCAAAGGTGCTGGCTCACTTATCTTCATTGATGATACAACTGCTGATGGTAGTAGCATAATGAATTCTGATGTGTATATACACTTCCTATCTGCTCAAGTTAAAAAAAAATGCCTCAACAGTCATTAGCTGGTGGTTAATTCTACAGCAAGACCATGATCCCAAACATACTGCTAAATCATCAGAGGAGTTTTTCAAAGCTAAAAAATGGTCAATTCTTGAGTGGTCAATCACCCAATCTGAACCCCATTGAGCATGCCTTTTATATGCTGAAAAAAAAACTGAAGGGGACTAGCCCCCAAAACAAGCATAAGCTAAAGATGGCTGCAATACAAGCCTGGCAGAGCATCACGAGAGAAGACGCCCAACAACTGGTGAAGTCCATAAATCACAGGCTTCATGCAGTCATTGCATGCAAAAGATATGTAACAAAATACTAAACATGACTACTTTCACTTGGGGGGGGGGGGGGGGGGCGCTATGTATAAACACTGCTGTAATTTCTACATGGTGAAACTAAAAAATGTATAGAAATGGCGTTTATTAAAATCTGACAATGTACACTTTAACCACATGTGATTCTTTTTCTATTACAAATCTCAAATTGGAGTTCAGAGGCAAATAAATAATTTGGGTTTTTGTCCCAAACATTATGGAGGGCAGGTACACAAAAATGCTGGAGAAACTAGGCGGGTGCAGCAGCATCATGGAGCGAAGGAAATGGGTAACGTTTCGGGCCGAAACCCTTCTTCAGATGGCACAAAACGTTACCTATTTCCTTCGCTCCATAGATGCTGCTGCACCCGCTGAGTTTCTGCAGCATTTTTGTGTACCTTCGATTTTCCAGCATTTGCAGTTCCTTCTTAAAAATTATGGAGGGCAGTATGTGTGTGTGATTATTTATTATTATTATTTTTATTTTTTGTTTATATTGTTTACAGTGTACTGTTTATATATTCTGTTGTGCTGCAGCAAGTAAGAATTTCATTGTCCTATCTGGGACATATGACAATAAAACACTCTTGACACTCTGAACGATAAAGAAAAATGCAATGTACAGATCCACCACCAATTTTTCTGGCAATTGGTGGTCCGGCATTTCGTTTAATCCGGCCCAAATTGTGAGAGCGCACTTGATATCATCCCCCGAAATCTCCCCGACAATGAGCAGCCTAGGCCAGGTGAGGTGGCCGATCTCAACCGTATCGGGATTTCCACACAGATCGGCGGGTCTAATCTGCCCCCGTTTACCAGGGCTCTGGAATTCTGGCTGAGCCGGAGCCAGCAGATCTATTCCTTTAGCTGACCTGCAGCCAATCAGCAGGTCGGATTTACCCCCAGTGACTGGGGCTCTGGAATGCCGGAGCCGGCAGATCTGTCCCTATTGCTGAATTCCCAGGACATCTTATGGGCCGATAGCTTGGCTCCTGGGTAGCGAAGTGGACCATTCTGGTACTGTTGGACTCCTTTTGGAGGTCGTAATCTCTGTTGGTCCGGCAAAACGGTTAATCTTGAAAGGCTCTGCAGCCAAGGGTGCCGGAAAATCAATGGTGGATCTGTACGTCGTCTTCTAAATAAAGAGAAATATGGCTAATCTCAATGATGGAATAAAAAGCGCTAATGTTTGAAGCAGAGTCTCTTATGTAGGTATACAACGTTTTATTTCCTGATCAAACATTTCCAAACATCAGCTATAAGAAGGTGTTAAGAGAAGGTGATGGCAATCTTATAGTAAATTTTCATTCAGAATCATTGTCGATTCTTGCTCTTTTGAAGGTCCGTCTAATGAAACAAATGAAGGAAGAACAAGAACGTGCTCGCATGGCAGAATCGAGGAGAAACCGAGAAATTGCTCAACTGAAGAAAGATCATCGCAAGCAAGAAGTGAGTTTGAGATGTTTGAAAATGCTAATATATATTCAGTACTGTAGCCATTGGAGAAGTTGAAACCAGTAATAATCCTATTTAAGAAATTAGAACTTTAAAATCGGAAATGTAATAAAGTTAGAACTTTTCATTTTGATGATGAGCAGTATAGTACAAGAGCAGGCCCTTTGGTCCACAACGTCTGTGCTGAACATGATGATAAGATCTACCAGCACATAATCCATATCAGTCCATTCCCGGCATATCCACATGCCCATTCAAATGTCTTTTAAATGCCACTGTTGTTTCTGGTTCAACCATCACCCTTGGCAGCTTGTTTCAGGCACTCGCCACCACCAGTGTTTTTTAAAAAAAAAAAAGAACTTGCCCCAAGAACTACTTTAAACTTTACCTCACTCACCTTAAAACGATGCTCTCGTTTTTGATTTTTCCATCCTGGGTAAAAGGTTCTGATTGTCTACCCTATCTATGCTTCTAATTTTACATACTTCTATCTGATCACCCCACAACCTCTTGTGGCCCAGGGAAAACAATCCAAGTTTGTCTTGCGTCTCCCTGTAGATAATACCTTCAAATACAGGCATCATTCTGGTAAACATTCTCTGCACCCTTTCCAAAGCCTACACATCCTGTATGGCAACCAGAACTGCATGCAATACGGTAAAATGCAGCCTAACTAAAGTCATGTCAACATACGTCGTGACTTCCTGACTCTAGGCACTGATTAATGAAAGTAAGCATACCATAGGGCAACTTTACCGCTCTCTATACTTGCGTTGCCACTTTCAAGGAGTTCTGGACTTGGACCCTAAGATCCCTCTGTATATCAATGCTGTTAACGGTCATGCCATGAATTGTGGATTTTCCCCTTATGTATGTCTCACAAAGTGCAGCTCATGGAGAATACAGTGAGGAAACAGGCCCTTCGGCCCAACTTGCGCACATCGGCCAATATGTCCCGCTACGCTAGTCCCACCTGCCTGCGTTTGATCCATATCCCTCCAAACCTCTCCAATCCATGTACCTGTCTAACTGTTTCTTAAACGTTGGGATAGTCCCAGCCTCAACTACCTCCTCTGGCAGCTTGTTCCATACATCCACCACCCTTTGTGCAACACTTGACTGCAACACCATATATCACACTTGTTTTAATTAAGTTCTTATCTGCCATTCATCCACCCATTTCTGTGGCTGAACAATACTGAACTATAAGCTTTGACAGCCTTCCTCATTGTCCGTGACCCCAGCAGTCTTGGTATCATCTGTAAACTTGCTAACAAACTCATCTACATTCATGTTGAAATCATTAATACGTATCACAAACCTCAGCAGTCCCTGCACAGATCCTTGTGGAACTCTGCAGTCACAGACCTCCAGCCTGAATATTGTCCTTCCATCATAGCCCTTTGACCTTGATCAGTAAGCCAGTTTTGAATCCATACAACCAAGTCACTGTTAATCCCGTGCATCCTAATCTTCTGGACCATCTTAACATGGGGGACTCTGTGAAATGCCTTGCAAATTTCCACGTAGCCAATATCCCCAGCCTTACCCACGCCAATCACCTTTGTCATCTCCTCAATAAACTTGATTATGTTTGTAAGTTGCGACTTGCCATGTACAAAGCCATCCTGAATGTCCCTAATTAACCCATACTCTTCTAATCGGGAATAAATCCTATCCTGAAGAATCCTCTCCAATAGCTTCCTTATCACTGAAGAGAAGCTCCGTTACCTGGATTCAGTCTCTTTTTTTCCATTTTTAAATAAAGAAACAACAGTAGCAACTCTCCAGTCCGTCTGTTGTGATATTGAGTCCAAAATTCGAATTAAAATGTTATTGTACAATCTTTCACTTCTCAACAGTAATTTTCAATAACTGACAACTTGGTCCAGTTGAGTTTATTGCACAACTAGGGTGACGTTGAGGTCCAATTAAGAACTGGCTTGCAGCTACAACACAGGTACATTGACTCAGACAACACAGAGAAACATAAATTATGCATAAATTACACAAATACTGCCAGAGAGTAAAAAGGAGAAAAGACTGCAAAAAAATAACCAAGGCACTGATGCAAAGCATAATTAGAAAGAAAAGCCTGCGATAGTGTAAGAGGTTCTCTATCGTGTTCTGTTGCTGTGGTAGGATTAGGGTTGTGTGGATTGGTTCAAGATTCTGATAGGACTTTTGTGAATATATCTTAATGAATCACAGAGAAAAATCATAGATATTTCATTGATTAACACTCAAGAAATGTTTTGCCTCTTAGATATCCCCATTTTGTAGCTTACCGTATCAATCTTTGCCTTCTGCCTAACTATGCAATTTTGACTTTTTTTAATGTTTTATCTGCATTCTTTGTCACTCTCCCCTTTTTAAGTCATCTGATCTATATATGTAGCAGTGTGAATGACAGTGTTCAAAGTGGAATATTTGGTGGTGTCAGCATAAAATGGCAAAAGAGCAGCAGTTATAACAAGATATTGTGGTGATTTACCTCATTGCCCAGCAAAGTTTTACAGTTGTGCAAAATTGTGATTGTTGTGAAGTTATTAAACCTATAAAAATACAGTGTAAACCTTTAATGAAGTGAGATAGCAAATTGCAGTTTTCTGTTTTTAACATTATATCTTGATCTTATTTGCTTCAACTATAAAATGCATTGTCCATGTGTAGTTGAGCATACTACCCATCAGAACATAACAATTTATCCCTTCACATATTTATTATTTTCCCTTTAGCATCAAATGAAACTCTTAGAAGCTAAGAAACGGCAACAAGAAATAATCCTAAAACGAAAAACTGAGGAGGTGTGGTACCTTTTCATTATTTTTATTTCTATTTGTGCAAAAAGTATTCTTTCAAATTGATGGAAATTTATATTTTGTTATCACTATTGTTTTCAGCATTAAAACCATTCAGTTCAACTGTAACATCAAATATGAGAAATAATTTCTTCAATTGTACCAACCGTTTAGAGAGTTACAAAAGTCTTGGAAGTTGAGGTGTTCAGCGAAACTATCGCCTGCGCTTGGTCTCGCCGATATACAGGAGTCCACACCTGGAACAGCAGATACAGTAGATGAGGTTGGAGGGGGATAGTATTGGGACACCTCACACTTCCTTATCTATGTAGGTAAACCCAAAATGCTGGAGTAACGCAGCAGGACAGGCAGCATCGTCGCCCATTCCTTCTCTCCAGAGATGTTGCCTGTCCCGCTGAGTTTCTCCAGCATTTTGTGTCTATCTTTGAGGCAAACGTGAATATTGGACTGTTGGAAAACGACCCCAGAGAAGCAGTAATGGAAATAAAGAAATGGCAGATGAATTGAATACTTTTTTTTGCGCCAATCTTCACAGCGGAAGACACCAGCAACGTGCCTGAAATTCTAGAAAGTCAGGGAGCAGAAGTTAGTGGAATTGTGGTTATAAAGGAGAAGGTGCTTTGGGAAGCTGCAAGGTCTGGAGGTGGATAAGTCACCATAAGGACCTGGTGGATTACGCTCTATGGTTCTGAAATAGGTAGTCTTGGAGATTGTGGAGGCATGAGTGGTGGTCTATCAAGAATCACAAAAGTCAGGAATGGTCCCAGAGGACTGGGAAATTGCAAATGTTACTCTGTTGCTGAAGAAGGGAGCAAAGCAAAGGAGGGAAAAATGTAGGCCAGTTTGCTTGACTTTAACAGTCGGTAAGGTTTTTTTTGTTAATTTTTTGTATTAATTAGAAGCAACTACATAATAAAAAGCAGCTTGTTCGTTGTCTACATAATAAAAAGTATTTTGTTCTTTGTAGATATACATTATCAGTATTATTTATATTAACAATTGCATAATAATTGTACTTCTATATTTTTTCCCATTTTTTATAAAGGTAGAAATTAATAAAGAAAGGTTAAACAAAAAAAAGGGTAAAAAGTTGAGAAAGAATGGAATGTTCTACAGATTATGCATCGTTGGAGATATATCCGCGTTTTATGAAATGTACTACTTCATCTATTCTTTGATTCTGGATTTAGTCAGGTTCTCGTGCCGAACCAGTTTGCCCCTTCAAATATTCAATAAATAGACCATATTATTTTAAATAGTTCTTGTTTGTCCATTAAGACAAATCTTAATCTTTCCAAATATAGAGTCTCCGTCATTTCTGTAGTCCACGTTTTAATTGTGGGGGTTATAGGTCCTTTCCAAAATGTTAATATTAATTTTTTCCCAATTATTAAACTATAATCAATAAAAGTTCTTTGATTCGAAGTAATGAATTATTTTGTTCTGTTATTCCTAATATTATTAATTTTGAGTCAGGAACCAGTTTGGTATTGACGACTTCTGAGATTATCTTAAAAATTTCCATCCAAAAATTATTAATTAATATACAACTTACGAATGTGTGCGTTAGGTTAGCCTCTAAGTGTTGACATTTATCACAAATAGGGGAAATACTTGGAAAAATTCTATTCAGTTTGGTTTTTGAATAATGCAATCTATGTAATACTTTGAATTGGATTAAAGAATGTCTAGCATTTAACGAACGGTGATGTATATGTTGTAAGCTTTCATCCCACATTTCTGGCCTAATTGTTTGACCTAATTCGTCTTCCCATGATTGCCTATATAAATCTGTCTTAGGAGCATCGTTATCTAATAGAATATTATAAATATAAGGTATTAATTTTTCTGTGTTTGGATGTTTATTCAAACATTCATCAAAAATTTCTATCTTTCTAAATCTATATTCATTTGTATTTGACTTCACATAGTCGCTGATTTGTAAATATCTAAAGTAATCCTTTGATTGAAGCCCATAAATTTGTTGTAATTCCTGAAATCAGAGAAATGTGTTTTTCCTATAGAGATCACCCATCTTTGTAATTCCATGATTTTTCCATTGTAAAAAACCCTTATCCATCAATGAAGGTTTAAATGCGACATTGTTTACAATAGGAAGAGATAGTGGTAAATAATCCAATTTTAATGTTTTCTTTATTTGTTTCCAAGTGCGTATTCCACTGTTTATTATAGGGTTTTCTTTATAAGTTTTTTTGCTTAATTTAGTAATAGCAAATAGAATTGACCCCATTTCAAAAGGTAAACAATCTTCTTTTTCCATTTTTAACCAATCTGGTTGTTTATCCAATTCTTCCAACCAAAAATTCATATTCCTAATGTTAACTGCCCAGAAATAAAACATAACAATCGGTAATGCTAAGCCTCCATTTATTTTTGATTAACATAAGTGTTTCTTGTTTATTATATGGTTCTTTTAATCCCATATAAAATTTGTGACTGTAGAATCAACCTTTTTAAAAAAAGTTTTTGGGAGATATATCGGAATTAATTGAAAAAGGTATAATAATTGTGGGAGAAAAATCATTTTTATCGCATTAATTCTACCCAACATTGAGATAGGTAATGTTTTCCAATACAGAATTTTCTTATCTAATTTGTTTAGTAAAGGCGGAAAATTAGATTTAAATAAAGAAGTATATCTCTTTGTTACATAAATTCCAAGATAGTTAAGTTTTTCTTTTACTATTTTAAAGGGGAATTGTTGTAAAGTATGTGGGTTACTTTCCATTATTGGCATGATTTCGCTTTTATTCCAATTAATTCTGTATCCTGAAAACGAGCCATATGTTTAATACAGGTATTAATACTGAAAACTGTTTAATACAGGTATATACTGGGGACTATATTCTGCTCCAATCACATTGGAATAATTAAGCATGTGTGCACTCACTTATGGAGAAGTAGTTGTATATAGCTACATAGCCAGTCGATCAAATTTTGATTTGATTCATTAGTTAATTGTGATAAATTCATATCATACAACACGGAAACAGATCCTTTGGCTCAACTCGTCCATGATACCCATCTAAGCTAGTTTCATTTGCCTGTGTTTGGCTACATCCCTCAAACATCCTAACCATGTACCCATCCAAGAGTATTTTTAAACACTGCTAGAGTTCATGTCTCAACCACCTCCTCTACCAGTTCATTCCATATACCCACCACCCTCAGTGAAAATGTTGCCCCCCTCACTTTAAACCTCTGTTTTTTTATTCCCCAATCCTGCATAAAAGTGTGCATTCACACTATCTATTCCCCTTGTGATTTTATACACTTCTATAAAATTACCCCAAAGGAATAAAGTCCTAGCCTGCTCAAACTCTCCCTACAGTTTCACCCCTCAAGTCCTGACAATATCCTAAAATTTTCTCTGCACACTTTCCAGCTTAATGACATCCTACAGCAGGAGGACCAAAACGGAAGACTACTCCAAATGCAGCCTCATCAACATGAGAATAGGTCAATTTCCAGACGATTAGTGTTATCTAGTAAAAATGAAGGTCAACATTTTGGCTACTTGTTTAGAGAAAAGTTTGAAATGTAAGTGTTTAAAGTTTACTTTGCATTCTTGTATAATTTTCCTCAAAGTATGCAATGTTGTTACCTTTCAGGTTACAGCCCTTCGAAGACTTTCTAAACCTATGTCAGATAAAGTAGCTGGGCGAGTGAGTCGTAAACTGAGTTTGCCAGATCCTATTTCCGAGTCGTCATCTCATGCAGGTTTATCTGAACATGACCGAACCTTGATCTTTGGCGGTGTGCAGAAAGGGAGAGCTGTTGCTTCCCGAACCTCGACTTCTCCAGCAAATGGGAGCTTCAGGTAAGTTTGGTGATATTACTACCCTTCAGAATTTCCAAATGAACACATTTTGTATTTTAATGTATCTATTTGTTGCTCTCAAACTGATTTAATGCCATACTATGATCTGAAATGATGAGAGATATTCTGAGTTGAATGTTGGGTCATTGATGGTGAAAGTAACTGAAGAATAAACCACTGATCCCAATAATGCACTGCAAATGACTTAAAGGATCTCAAAGGAACACTTTGTGCAGTAAATTAATTAATGTAATATTGTCATCACCTACCAAATTGGCTTGAATAACTACCAGAGAGAAAGATCTGTCAGTAATTGAGAATAAAACCATGGATTTTCATTTCATTTTAGGATCTTCTTCAATATACTGTTTTATTAGAGTTTTGTAAGAATGTTCTAGTCTAGTAAGTCCCCGGTTTTCTCCATGGCCCTGTAATTTTCATTTCTTTGCAGGTATTTCCCTGTTTTCTTCCTTGTATTATAATGTATAAATAATCACTTGTGAATTATTTAATAGCTTTTCCATGTGTCTGTTTATGTTTCTTAAATCAATTAAATTTATATAATTGGGTTATAAACCTGGTTTATATATCGCAACTTATTACTCAATACCCTGACTGATGACAGCCAATGCACCAAAGGCCTTCTTGGCCACCCTATCTTTAAGATAGTTTTAAATTTATATTGCCTTTCTTTGTTTGTCCTTTTGGAGTCCGACTATGTTTGGTTGTTACCTCATTTACAAATTGGAACATTGTGTTACAGTAGTGCAAGGCGTTGATAGGGTCACACTTGGGGTATTTTTACTTTTGGTCATCCTTCTGCAGGAAAGATGACATTAAGCTGACAAGAGTAGGGAGAAGATTTATGAGGATGTTTCCAGGACTTGAGGGCCTGACCAAGGGAGAGGTTGGGCAGGCAAGGACTTTTATTCCTTTGAGTGCAGGATGCAGAGGGGTCATCTTATGGCATTGTATCAAATCACAAATTGAAAAGATCGAGTGAATATTGAGCCTTCAGTTTAGGGGAATCTTGAACAAGAGGGCAGAGGTTTAAAGTTAAAGGGGAAATATTTAGTAGGAACCTGAGGGGCACCATTTCCCTCAGAGTGTGGTGGGTATGTGGAATGAGCTGTCAGAGGAAGTAATTGAGGTAGGTGCAATAACAACATTTAAAATACATTTGGACAGGTACATGGAAAGGAAAGGTTTAGAGGGATATACAGTGCATTCAGAAGATATTCAGGCCCCTACACTTTTTCCACATTTTGTTAAATTACAGCCTTATTTTAAAATGGATTAAACTTTCATCATCAATCTACACACAATACCCCAGAATGAAGAAGTAAAAATAGGTGTTTAGAAATGTTTGCAAAGTAATTAAAAATAAATAACTGAAATATCACATTTACGTAAGTATTCATATCCTTTGCTATGACACGCAAATTTGAGCTTGGGTTCATCCTGTTTACATTGATTATCCTTGATGTTTCTACAACTTGATTGGAGTCCACCAGTGGTAAATTAAATTGATTGGACATGATTTGGAAAGGCACACACCTGTCTATATAAGGTCCCACAGTTGACCGTGCATGTCAAAGCAAAAAGCAAGTCATGAAGACGAAGGAATTGGCCGTAGACCTCCGAGACAAGATTGTGTTGAGACACAGATCTGGGGAAGTGTATAAAACAATTTCTGCAGCATTGTTGGTCCCGAAGAGTACAGTGGCCTCCGTCATTCTTAAATAAAAGAACTTTGGAACCACCAGGACTCTTCATAGAGCTGGCAGCCTGGCCAAACGGGTCTTGGTCAGGGAGGTGACCAAGAACCTGATGGTCACTCTGACAGTTCATCTGTGGCGATGGGAGAACCTTCCAGAAGAACATCTATATCTGCAGCACTGCACCAATCAGGCTTTTATGGCAGAGTGGCCACACAAAAACCACTCCTCAGTAAAAGGCACATGACAGCCCGCTTGAAGTTTGCCAAAAGGCACGAGAAACAAGATTCTCTAGTGTGATGAAACCAAGATTGATCTTTGGCCTGAATGCCAAGCCTCATGTCTGGAGGAAACCAGGCACAGCTCATCACCTGGCCAATACCGTAACTACGGTGAAGCATTGTGGTGGCAGCATCATGCTGTGGGGATGTTTTT
This sequence comes from Raja brachyura, assembly GCA_963514005.1. Next base: position 33,453,492 of record OY740799.1, read on the forward strand.
CAGCGGCAGGAACTGGGAGATGAGTCAAGGTCGAGGAAAAGATGAACGAAGTACAGAGAGATAGTTGATGAAAGCCTGCTCCAGAGCTTTCTGGACCTCAGACTGGGGCGGAGGTTCACCTTCCAACAGGACAACGACCCCAAGCATACAGCCAAGACAATGCAGGAGTGGCTTCGTGACAAGTCTGTGAATGTCCTTGAGTGGCCCAGCCAGAGCCCAGACCTGAACCCGATCGAACATCTCTGGAGGGACCTGAAAATAGCTGGCATCGACGCTCCCATCCAACCTGACAGAGCTTGGGAGGATCTGCAGAGAAGAATGGGAGAAATTACCCAAATACAGGTGTGCCAAGCTTGTAGCGTCATACCCAAGAAGACTTGAGGCTGTAATCACTGCCAAAGGTGCTTCAACAAAGTACTGAGTAAAGGGTCTGAATACATATGTAAATGTGATATTTCAGTTATTTTTAATTTCTTTGCAAAAATTTCTAAACATCTCTTTCCGCTTTTTTATTATGGGTTATTTTGTGAAGATTGATTTATTTTTTTAAATGTCATCCATTTTAGAATAATTTTTTAACGTAACAAAATGTGGAAAAAGTGAAGGGGTCTGAATACTTTCTGAATGCATGGTAGGTCAAACATGGCAAATGGAATCAGCTTCGTAGGAACATCTTGGTCGGCATGGATAAGTTGGGCTGAATGGCCTGTTTCCATTCTGTATGACTATGACATACGCAGTGCTGGCTGCAGAAATACCAATGTTCCTGACTTCACCCGTTTCTCCACTCTTCACCTCTCTCTCCATAAATCTATTCCCCAACCCAAACTCTGAAAATCCTCGACACGTTGTTTACATTACCCTTATCAAACTTCACTCATCAAAAACATTAAATTAGCTGAGTATAATGACCGTTCCACACATCACTGTTTTTTCTTTATTCATATTTCTCCAATGGATAATTAATTTTATTCTGCAAGTTCATAAACTAGATTGCAGGCATTTTTGATGAATGAATAATTTATTCTAATCAATTACAGAAAGAAGTTCCAGAGGAAAATTACAAGTACATATGCATCAAGAACATCCAGAATGAAATGGCAGTCACTTGAACGTAGACTCACTGAAATAATTATGCAGAGAATGACTATTGCAAACATGGAAGCCGATATGAATAGACTTCTCAAAGTAAGAGCAATATTTATTTGCCCACTGTTTTTATCCCAGCTTCATTTTCCACTTGAACTTGAATATTAGAAATTGTGTCTTGGAAGAACTGGATGGGTTAATTGTTTTGTTCTAATCAGTGGCATGATGAATCCTTAATGTGAAAATTCCTGTTTCATTTTAGTTCCATTTAAATAATCTTTCATCTTTTCCTTTGTGTAGGTGGTAGATAATGTGCACAAAACAAATACTGTAAATTGATCGTTGTTGCTTTCACGCAAGATTCTTAGATGGATCACTGTAAATGTTTGTAACATGTTGTAAATGTTTATCAAGATGTCAGAGTAATGGTTCACAGTTCTTTACATTTTAATTATGAAGAACTGACAGTCTGAAATGTTCAATTAAAATAATTATATTAACAATTTGAAGATCAAGAAGGAGGTGGTGTTGAGATTCTTGAGAATAAACCCTGGGGTCAATGGGATCTATCCCAGTTTATTGAAGAGCGGAGATTGTAGGGGCCTTGATAAAGCTCTTTGCATACTCTCTAGCTGTCGGCAAGGTCCTGGAGGACTGGAGGAAAGTTAATGTTCAGTGTAATTTCGAAACAGACCCTTTGGCCCTCCAACTCCTCACTGACCAATAATCACCCATACACTAGTTGTATCCTTTACACTAGACACAATTTTACTGAAGCTAATTCGCTTACAAACCTGCATGTCTTTGCCAGGCAGGACAAAACTTGGCAGGTAATAGCTGCTTTTGGAGGGGACTCTCCAGGATAGGATTTGCTTGCAATTCGAAGGGAATGATGTAATCAGGAAGAGTCAGCTTGGCTTCGTCCTTTGAGGAGTTGCTGAAGATGATTGATGAGCGTAGGACAGTGGACGTTGCCGACATGGATTTCTGTAAAGTATTTAATAAAGCATCTCTTGGTACATCCATTAGATCTGGCACAGTGTTACAGCAGTAGAGTTCCTGCCTCACAGTACCAGAAGCATGGGTTCGATCCTGACTACGGTAGCTGTCTGTGCGGAGTTCGTATATTTTCCCTGTGACTGCCTGGGTTTTCTTCGGGTGCTGTGGCTTCTTCCCTCATTCCAAAGACGTGCAGGTTAATTGGCTTCTGTAAATTGCCCTTGGTGTTCAAGAGGTGAAAGTGGGATAACATAGAGCTAGGGTGAACGTGATCAACGATTTGCATGGGCTCAGTGGTCCATGCTGTATCTCTATGAACCAAAGTAAAATAAGTTTAAAATGAATGGAGTGGAATTTGATGGGATCAGGCAGGGAAATGCTCTTGAGTGTTTCACCCAGAGTAGGAGAATCAAGAACCAGTGGACAGAGGATTAAGATGAGAGGGTAAATATTTAATAGTCACCTGAGGGGCAACTTTTTCACACCGAGAATGGTGCGTGTATGTGAACGAGCTGCCAGAGGGGGTATTTGAGGTAGGTACTATAACACAATTTCAAAGACATTTGGACAGGTACATGGACTGGAAAGGTTTAGAGGGATATATTGGCCAAACACCAATAGGAAGGACTAGTCTTGGATGGTATGGCTAAGTTGGGCTGAAGGATCTTTTTCCGTGTCGATGTCTATGATTCTATCTGTGCTGCAGTGTTCTGTTCCATTTGAGCAGTTTTGTTTATATTCGCTGAATATCTTGAGGAAAACGTAGAAGGTACGTTTGTGAGCAGTCATCTGAAGTTTTATTTTTGATTTTGTTTTAGAGGAAAATTGAATTTATGGCCATATTCTCGTGCTAATATGTTTGTTTAATTTTTTTGTTGTCATGCTTTACTTTAGCCCATTTACATGATAGGTTATTTTTAATCTTTTACCAGATCTAGTGGAGACCTTGATAATTGGTGGAATAGTAATTGCTGTTTTTATCACATAAATATTTGACTTTGTTTCAATTGAAGAAAGGTGTGCACCTCACTTGTAATACTAGGTATCCTTCCAATTATTTTTTGTGTCTATGCTCACAAATGGATGCAGCAAACATTAAGTAAGATCACTGTTATTTTGGTGTATGTGAGAGAGTTGTTGATTGAAAACCATGTGTTTATATTACAGCAACGTGAAGATTTGACGAAAAGGCGTGAGAAGCTGAATAGACGGAGAGATAAATTTGTACAGGACTGTGTAGATGACAAAACAATCCATAGCATTAATGAAGAAACAGAATCACTTTGTGCAAATATTGACTATGTTAACGATAGCATTTCAGAATGCCAAGCCAATATAATGCAGATGGAGGAAGCAAAGGCAAGGACATTTTGCTATCATTTCTTATTGCAGCTTGTAATAAACACGTTACTGTAAAATATAATCACCCAATGGCTTCCCCAAATGAAGTAGTTCATTGTTATATGACAATTTCAAATAGGGGGATAAAAAGGGAAGATTCTTTTATTGCATCACTTCAGCACCTTTGTGGCTAATTCTTGATGCTGCACAGTGCATGCACATAACTGCCAATTGCCAGTGTTAGAGTAAAAATCATGTTCCCACAGAATGAGCCCGAAATTGAATCATAGCGGATGTGATATCTGGAGAAGGGCTGAGTTGTTTCAAACATAGATACATAGACAATATGTGCCGGGGTATGCCATTCGGCCCTTCGAGTCAGCACCGCCATTCAATGTGATCATGGCTGATCATCCACAATCAGTTCCCGCGTTCCTGCTTTCTCCCCATATCCCTTGTTTCTTCTAGCCCTAAGAGCTCTATCTAACTCTCTTCTGAATGCATCTAGTGAATCAGCCTCCACTGCCTTCTGAGACAGAGAATTCCACAAATTCACAACTCTCTTTGTGAAAACGTTTTTCCTCATCTCAGTTCTAAATGGCCTACCCCTTATTCTTAAACTGTGGCCTGGTTCTGGACTCCCCCCAACATCGGAAACATATTTTCTGCATCTAGCGTGTCCGATCCCTATTAACTCTTACGGCTAGCAGAATCAAGGGATATGGGGAGAAAGCAGGAACGGGGTACTGATTATTATAAAATTATTATTTTATATGTCTACTATAAGATCCCCTCTCATCCTTCTAAAAACCTTAGCGATAAATTCCTCAATCCTGGAAAACAAAAAGTATTGTTCCATAAGAGTTTCTAAAAATGAGTGATTTTCTATCTACCCAGTACTGATGGAATAGGTTTAAGAGAGATGTTATTGATTGAATTCAAGATTGAGAATCCTAGATGTGTTGCAGTGCCACCCAGTGAGTTGAGGTGGACAACTGGTGGGTAGGGACAAAATTCCCCTTGTATCTTTTTTATATGCCTTGGCCACATATCCAAATATGAGAAGCTTTCCAAGCGAACATGTGTTCAGCTTCCACCATTAATTGTCACCATTCCAAAACTGGTTTCTTATCTATGTTTTTTCTTTGATTTCCTTATTCTCTACTTCTCCACATGTGCTCATCTTGACTTTTTGATCAAAACCCCTTGACTCTATTCTCCCAAATATCTTAACAGAGATGGATAGGGAATGTTTAGAAGGATATAGGCCAAACGCAGGCAGGTGGTACTAGTTTGGGTGAGGCACCATGGTTGGCACGGGCAAGTTGGGCCAACAGGGCCTGGTTCCGTACTGTATGACTCCAACTGCCTTTCAAACCAGAAGTCAATGTCATACATATTGGTTTTCATCCCAGCCCCCTTTACTCTTTCCACTGCCTGGATGTCAAACCAGTTACAGATAAGCCAGAGGTTTTTCCATTCAATCAGTGGGGACCTGTTCTCTATCATCCACCACAAGCTTGGTTTTCTTTCAGCAGTTTACAGCTTAAAAAACATTGTTTTTACTTGACTAAGTGGGACCCGTTGGGTCCCAACATCACACGGGAGGGCTGGTCACCAACGCAATATTCCACCAATTCCAATATTGCTCATCGGGCGGGGGGGGGGGGGCTTTCTGTTGCACTAGTATGGGTGTTGCGGGCCGAAGGTACTGGTTTCCAGAGGGCTAGTATAGACATTGTAGGCCAAATTGTTTCTTGGACTGGCAGCAAACGTTGCAATGATTTTAAAAGCCAAGGCAAACAATTGGGCTGCAGCCACCTGACAACCTAAATCCATTTTGTGAACACAAACTCTTTAAAAAGGCGAGGCAAACAATTTGGCTTCACCCACCTGACAAACCAAAATCCATTTTGTGAACACGAACTCTTTAAAAAGGCGAAGCAAACAATTGGATTGCAGCCACCTGACAACCAAAATTCATTTTGTGAACACAAACTCTTTAAAAAGGCGAGGCAATTAGGCGGCAGCCACCTGACAACCAAAATTCATTTTGTGAACACAAACTCTTTAAAAAGGCGAGGCAAACAATTGGGCTGCAGCCACCTGTCAACCAAAATTCATTTTATGAACACAAACTTTTTTAAAAGGCGAGGCAAACAATTGGGCAGCAGTCACCTGACAACCAAAATTCATTTTGTGAGCACAAACTTAAAAAGAAGGTAAACAATTTGGCAGCAGCCACATCAAGGGGACTCGCCATGGAGTAGACGTCCGTTCAGTGTTATTCACAGCTCAGAGAGCCGTGAACCTCTCGCTTCCCGGGTCTGGCAGAGACTGAGTGAGGCACGACACTTCCGGGTTTTATAGTCCCTCCCCCCTGCCGCCAGCGGGGGCAGCAGAGAGAATGGGGAATTTTTAAAAAACATTAATATCTCTCTCATTTTTCATAGATGGGAAAAATCCTCTGGTCCAATAAGGCAGAGGGGGGCTCTGAGCGAGGTGGCCAAAAATGACGGCCATAGGTGGCGGCGTTCTCTCGGAAATCGCAGCACAGTGGGCCAAAAGCGGTCAAGATCAGGCTTTTAGTAATATTGATAACTTGTCTGTCCACGTTTTATGCCAATACGACTTAATATTCGTTGTCCAGACTACCGATACTAATTAATAATCCAGGGTGGTTGTACTTAGCGCAATTTAGCCTGAATTTTTTTGGTCTAAAAATAAATAACTACATTCTCACGTAAGTATAGCTTATTTACTTTAATCATTTTCCTTGACTTTTTCCATTTTCTCAGTATGTTTTCCCACATGGTTGTGCACCATAATAATAAAAACAATAAATACTGGAAAAACAGAGCAGATCGGGCAACGTTTGTGGAAAGAAAAACAGTAAATATTTTGGGTTGAAGTTGCTTTATCAAAACCCGTGTAGTTTTCTTCATTCTCCTGGACATGGCAAATGCTGATTATTTTTATTTTTGTTCATTTTAATTGCAGGAGGAAGGAAGAACAGTAGATGTTTCAGCAGTGATCACTTCTTGCTCTTTGACAGAAGCTCGCTACATGTTGGAACATTTTCTCGCAATGGTTATTAATAAGGTGAACATGATCAAAACTTGGACCAATTAAATACTTTAGTCAATCAATCTCAATATAAAAACATTAATACGTCAAACGGATCGATGCATATTACATATTTTGAGGCACACCCATTGTTCGGTATTCAAATTCTTGAAGTTGGAGGTGTAATGTTTGGTACAACCAATTATATTTTATTCTCCTCACTTTCATTTCCATAAACCCATATCAATTCTCCTGCCACCTCCTGCCACTTGGTAATTCACAGGAACTAATTTGACCTGCCAGCATGTTTTTTGGTATGTGGGAGGCAGTGGGAACATGCAGGGAAAACACATGTGTTCACAAGGAGAATGTGCAGACTCCTTACAGATATTACTTGAGTTCAGAATCAAACAGCTGGAGCTGTACGGCAGCAGCACCAACCTCTGTGCCGTTGTGCTGCACTTGTCTGGAAAATACTTGGTTGTGACTGCAACAAGTAAATCAAAATCGCTGCTGTTTGCCATAAAAGCGCCAAACCTGATACTGAGCTCCAGAGCACTATTCTGCATTTAGCCATCCAATCATAGTCTTCTGAGATGAGGAAATATTACCCTTAGCTTTATTTCATTGTCAAGTTTGCTGTTTTCCCTTGGTTTTTAATATTTCTGGTTGATCTCCCATGTTGGATATTGTGAAACTTGCTAGTAGATTCAAGGTAGATTGTATCAAATGTGCCATTCTCATCAACCCACTGTTTCCTGATAAAGTATTCTATTTTAGATGACATTCCTTCATAAATTGTTAACAGTCCAAGTCAAGTCAAGAGAGTTTATTGTCATGTGTCCCAGATAGGACAATGAAATTCTTGCTTGTTGCAGCACAACAGAATATTGTAGGCATAAATACAGCCCAGAGTGTGTCCATATACACACATACACAAACATAAATAAACAGATAAAGTCTAATAGGCTTTTATAGTTCCAAGTTTGTTTGAAGTTATGTTTAATAGTCTGATGGCTGTGGGGCAGAAGATGTTCCTGAACCTGGATGTTGTAGATTTCAGGCTCCTGTACCTTCTACCTGATGGCAGTGGAGAGATGAGTGTGTGGCCAGGATGGTGTGTGCCCTTGATATAAACTGCCTTCTGTTTATATAGCTCCTTGTTTATGTAGGTTGGAAGTGGGATAATTTAATAAATAGTTGCTCAAGATGTTGGTGGGGAAATGGCAGATGGAGTTTAATCCCAGCCAAGTGTGAGATGCTGCACTTTGGGAAGTGGAATGTAAGGGAAAAGTATACACTTGCATTCAAAGACCCTTAACAGTATTGATGTGCAGAGGGATATTGTGGTCCAGATCTATAGCTCCCTGAAAGTGGCAATCTAGGTAGAACAAGAGTAATAGAGAAGGCATATGGTATGCTACCTTCATGAATCGTGGCATTAAGCATAAGTCAGGAAGTCATTTATAGGGCTTTGGGTAAGCTGCATTTGGAGTATGGTGGACAGTTCTGGTTGCCCGTTTACTAGGAATGATGTGGACGCTCTGGAGAATTTGCAGAAGAGTGCTGTCTGGATTAGAGGATATTAGCTATAAAGTGAGATTGGATAAACTTGTGTAGGAAAGAACTGCAGATGCTGGTAAAAAGCAAAGCTAGACACAAAATGCTAGAGTAACTCAGCAGGTGTGGCAGCATATCTGGAGAGAAGGAATGGGCGACGTTTCGGATTGAGACCCTTCTTCAGTGACATTGGATAAACTTGGATTGTTTTCTCTGGAGTGTCAGAGGCTGAAGGGGAAGCCTGATCAATGTTTTTTTTTTCATTATGAGAGGCAGAGATAGGATAGACGCTTACAACCTTTTCCTCAGGGTGGAAATGTCAAATACTAGAATGCAGTGCTTAGCAAAGTTTAAAGGAGATGTGCGGGGCAAGTTTTTTTTTACACAGCAGGTGGCGGGTGCCTGAAAGGCATTGCCAGGGGTGGTGTAGAAGACAGGTTGATTAATGCCATTTAAGAAACTTTTGGATAGGCACATGGATAGGTATGGAACAGAGGGATATGGATCATGTGCACATACAGTAGAGGAGATTAATTTAATTTGGCATTGGGTTTGGCGTGGATGTTGTAGACAGAGCTGTGCTGATCTGTTCTATATTGTTAAATTGACACTAACTCTAATTCATATAATTAAAATGGTATGTTTTTAGGGTAGTTAAAAGTAAATTTTAATATTGGCATTAATGATTCCATACATTTTTTTCATCAAGGAGAGAGTAAGATTTAGACTAGATTTACCATCTTCATAGAGATGGAGGAAAAGTTTATCCTATGATTTGAATAGTTTATTGCTTTAACTGCATGAAGGAACAGGGAAAATAAAATATATTTTGTCTGGTTTAAGGGCCTCCAAGCTGCACAGAAGGAATCTCAAATTAAAGTTCTTGAAGGAAGGGTAAAGCAAATAGAAATTAACAGTTCGACTCAAAATCAACTGCTCTTCCACATGTTGAAAGAGAAAGCGGAATTTAATCCTGAACTTGAAGCTTTGCTTGGAAATGCTTTGCAAGGTAAATAGTTTGTGGTCATTGTTGCATATTGCATGTATATTTTGTTTTCACTGCATGATTAAATTAAGATTTAATTGCACATTTGCTGGTATTTTTAATTAATATGTTTGGGATTACATCTTGTATTCGTGTGTGTGGGGGGGGGGGTTAAATGTGTTCAATAGCTGACCTTGGCAGAAACCATGTGTTCAATAAGTTGACCTTGGAGATATTTATAAATCAAATCTAGTTGATCTAGTTACAATTTTCACTTGCATCCCTCGGGACTAATGTAACACTGACTATAACACTTAAGTTCAAAATATTTATCTTTTAGATCATGTTGGAAAAGCACCTTCTCGAGTTTCTTCTAAAATCAAACACTTTAATGTGCTGATGCCTTAAAACTAATGTCTTTCAACCAGGAAGTTTGAGCTTAATGGAGTCAGATTGAGGCCGCTAGAAATGAAACACAGAAAATAGATGTAGGAGTAGGACATTCAGCCCTTCGAGCCAGCACCGCCATTCAATATGATCATGGCTATTCATCCAAAATCAATACTCTGTTCCTGCTTTCTCCCCATATCCTTTGATTCTGTTAGCCCTAAGAGCTATATCTAACTCTCTTGAATACATGCAAGTGAATTGGTCTCCACTGCCTTTTGTGGCAGAGAATTCCACAGATTCACAACTCTCTTGGTGAAAAGAAGGAATGGCCTGGATTTCCAGCCAATGGTGAACACGCTATGCTTGCTCCTGACCTCCAGGAAATTTCCCCCAAAAGGAGTAGCAGTCTCTGACATACACGTTTCCCATTTCCTGGTGTGATGTATTCCTCCCGTCTTCAATATTGAATTTATATTTGCAGTTTTCCAATCTGGGATCTTGGACTATTTGTCCAGATTTATTACAAATGGGTCATTTTAGGAGTTTCATCGCTTACCTTAATAAGCAGATTCTTTGTAGATGTCAAGGGATATAGATTCAAGTCATTTATTACAGGAATTCCATGGGGAGAAAACTACTGGAATTTGTTTCGATCGAGAAGGAAGTGGCGCTAAGGCTCTTGAAGAGCATTAAGCTGGATTTCTCCAGGGCCTGAGGGGATCTATCCCAGGTTATTGAGGGAGGCAAGAGGGGTGATTACAAGGGCCTTGGCAAGGATCTTAGTTTCTTTAGCCATAGGCGAGGTCCTGGAAAACTGGAGAGTGACCATTGTTGTTTAAGAAGTAAAGAGAATCCCTGGGTTGTAAAATGATTTATGGAGATAACGTGAACAATTAGTTCAAATAATTCTTATTTTTCGATTTTACAAACTCTTTCTTTCAAATTAACTTTTGCAATGGCAATGCCATTGGATGCTGCAGTTTGCTGATTGCAAGCGATCAAGATGGCTGGATGTGTTTCTTGGTTATGTTTGGGGAAAATGGACCAACATCTATGTTGTTACCATTTGTATGGTAAGATTATAATCTGTAACATTGATGAAAGTAGCAGACAAAGCCTGGGGCTAGGAAGTAAATCTAGAGAAGCATTTTAATTCGTTTTAATTTGAACTAATTCAACCTGTTCATCTGTTTTTGTTTTCTGGATGTTGATTAGTAAACTGTAACAGTACACTGTTGATCCATGCAAATGTTGACGGTCATATCATTGAGCATAAGTTTAATTTGTAGCAATGGCCAAATTAATCATTCGAGTAATCTGGAAATAAAACTGCAGTATCGATGCTTAAACCTATCTCGACTGTAGATTTTTTTTCCAAACGCATCTCGTTCGGGTAAATTTGTTTTGGTCTTTCTTTACCAAGAATCGAAGAATCAAGTGTTAAATTGTGAATTGTTTACTTGTTCCAGTATGAGCTATTAACAAAATTATCATAATGTATTCATGAAAAATGCTGGAAGTATTCAACACATCTGGACAAAGTTCCATTGACAATGTTTTGACAACTGGATAAGCCATAAACCCAGACTCACAAACTGACATAACTAGATTTGAATATTTATATGCTTCTACTACTTGTAAATGTTCAAAAACTATAAAACCAAAACTTTAATTTTTTTTTTAATTAAAATTTAAAATATTTTACAACTGAAAAATCTTATTGTTTTGAATATAAAACCAATATAAATTATCTGTAATGTCCTATTGCACCCCTCCCAATCTATTCCTCACCATTATAACCGATATTTCCCAGTTTAACAGCCAGGACTCCTCGTGGAGTAACAATAACGTTAGAGTGCAATTAAAAGGACAGCAAAACTCCCTGTGGAGTTCCACATATACAAAGAAGTGCTAAGCTTTCTGACAAGCGGTAGGCCAAAGTCACCTTCACCACCCTGTCTACCTGTGATGCCACTTTAATGGAACCATGTACTTGTACCTCAAGATGCTTCTGCTCTGCACCACTTTCCTGGGCCCTACCACTCACTGTGAAGGTCCTACCCTGGTTTGACTCTGTGCTGGCTCAGAGGGCCGAATGGCCTACTCCTGCACCTATTGTCTATGTAAAATGCAACACCTCACACTTACTGAATTAGCCTTTTTTTTTTTTAGCCCACTTGGCCAGCTGATTAAGATCCTGCTGTAATTCTCCAAGTATGATTCTCCAAGTATAATATGATACCACCTATGTTAATGTCATCTGCGATCTTGCCAAATGCTGATTGATCCCTTTGGGACTCTGAGTTTCTCACGAAAATCCTGGTCATTAAATTGTTCTGTCCAAAATGTTTACTTGGCCCGTTGAGTATTTTCAGCAGTTTTTCTACTTCCGATTTCCAGCAAGCCTAGTTTGCTTTTAGTTATTCTACCGTTTTCTCTAGACATTACAGCTTTTACCTAGTAGATCCGTTTTTCTTACAATATGGAGCTTAAATTGTTACTTTGCGATTGCAAAGTTTTCTTTAAATCTTTAATGATTATGTTGGCTAGAGCTTCAGTACTCTTTCCATGATGGCACGATAGTCGATGATCATATACCTCAAGATCTGAATATGAATGTTTTACTGCAACAAAATAAAATTACAGGAATAAATGTATTATAACGCTGCATAATAAAGAATTAAAGTTATTTATGGACACAAGATATTTTCAGCAGTAGCATATCCGTCACAACAGAATGTAAATTGGATGAGATTTTTATTTCAGCACTGGTTCATGTCACTAGGATATTATTCATATATAGTGGATTCCTTTTGATTGCCTTGTTGCTTTTCTTTTCCCGGTTGCTATTATTTACACAGAACTAGATAGCATACCTATGGGTAAGTTAAATGTGGCAACTGTTTTGTGTAACTGCATGTTTTACTAAATTTGCTTGTCTGCTAACAATGCTGCATCTATCATAACATCGTTAATGTTCAAAGTCTGCATGCAACATTTAATGGGATATGAATGCAGATCATCATTTTTCCAGACTCACTACCACCTTTCATGTGAACCATTGAATCCTTGATACACGTGCTCCAGAAGTTAACAACTTACCGATGTGGCACAATGTTGGCTCCATCCACACTAAATGTTAAACATACTATCGCCCTGGATTCTTTCCACCTGTTCATTTTTATTTAACTTATGTCTGACTTTAAAATTTATTGTGACTGTACAGTTGATATAAATGTATAATGTTGAAAGTACTCTGTACTAATCAAACAACAAAAAGTGTATAACCTGGAAATTGTGGTCAATTTCACTAGTTTAATATTGAAATTAACTATTTTCATAAACATCTCTCAATTTGAAAAGAGATTTCCCAAACTAAGAAACAATGTGGCTTCTGTGCATTGCAGCGATCTGCAGAAGATTTAAGTTCAACAGTAACTCACTGACGTGGTTTTGATCACAGATAATATTAATCTCCTGAATAGGTATATATATAGGTTTGACTTGGGACAGAAAACAAACTGCCGTCACACATGATATATTGGTAGAACTGATGCTTAACATATTTAATGTCAAAATTTGATTAGCAAGGTTGCTGTATATTGAAAATGCATTGTAATCTTGAGTCAACTAAAAACCTGTTCAAAAGAATTATTGACTGGAACTTCTATCCAGTGTACCCGACCATCTTAGCTTGTGGTTTATTGAGGAAACCAAATAATATTTACCTTTCTAATATCAATAAGATTACCTTTTATGTGAGTTTTGTCTGGATATTCATGAAATGACATGCACCTTCAACATAGCACACTTTTGTGCATGGGAGATCTTGTCTCACGATCTTGTTTTATGGGTTTTTTTGAAGAACTGACCAAAAAGGTTGATAAGGTAGAGCTGTAGATGTGTGTATGGATTTCAGCAAGGCATTTGATGGGGTTCTGCACGGTAGGCTGCTCTGGAAGGTTAGATCGCATGGGATCCAAAGAGAGCTAGCCGAGTTGTTAAAGAAAACTTTAAAACACAATACAAATATCGGGAAATACAATCATGACTTTATTCAAAAACGCCAAATACAGTGATCACTGGGAACAATCTTAGGAGATTGCTCAGCGATTCATCTGCTCTTTATATACATACTTTATTTTTGATGTTCTGTTTATCATAGTAAGCACTTCTTCTTGGAAACTTGGAAGAAGGAAAAGGTTTTCCTTCTTCCAAGTGGTCTTAACAAATATATGTATAACAAATATACATTGCGCATCTCTGAAAGACACAGCAGAGTGAACTCAGCTCAATTCCACACCACTACAGATAAGCAAATGTCCTGTTCCCCTTTCAACCTTATCTTATTGTTTTATGATTGACAATAGAATCTGACTAAAGGAAACTGCAGGGAATGTCAGCTGCGCATTCTCAGTTTCAACCTTCTTTAAAGCACAAAATTATTATAATGCATGAAGAGGATTTTAAACATTGTAAGCACTCTACCTATCCCTGTCCCATTCTGTCTTTTTTAAGCTTTGCAATTTACCTTTGTCAGAATCTATGGAAAATTGGCTTCGTGGAAAGCAGAATGGATGGCGGAAGGTTGTTTTTCAGATTGGAGGCCTATGACTAGTGTACCCCGAGGTTCGGTGCTGTCCATTGCTGTTTGTCATCTATATCAATGATTTGCATTAGAACGTACATGGCATGATTAATACGTTTGAAAGATGGTTGTCAAAAATGTGCAGGTGGGCTGAGGAATGGTTGATGGAGTTTCCTACAGAGAAGTACAGGATGTTGCATTTTGAGAAGTCTAACCAAGGCAGGGCCTACACAGTGAATGGCAAGGTCCTGGGGAGTATTGTAGAGCAGAGGGATCTTGGAGTGCAGCTTCATAGTTTATTGAAAGTTACATCACAGGTAGAAAGAGTGATCAAGAATTGGTCTTCACTAATCAGAGTATTGAGTATAGTACTTGGGAGGTCATGTTACAATTGTGCAAGACATTGATGAGGCCACATTTTGAGTATAGTGTTCTACAGGAAAGATGTTGTTAAGTTGGAAAGGGTGTTCTGAAGATTTACGAGGATGTGGGTTACACAAAAAGCTGGAGAAACTCAGCGGGTGCAGCAGCATCTAAGGAGCGAAGGAGATAGGCGACGTTTCGGGTCGAGACCCTTCTTCAGACGGGTCTCGACGGGTTTACGAGGATGTTCCTAGCCCCCGAGGGCCTGAGCTATAGGGAGAGTTGAGCAGGCTAGGATTTTATTCCTTGGAGAGCAGGAGGATGGGTGATCATTTAGAGGTTTATAGGATGCTGAGATGAATAGATAGGTTAAATGCACTAGAGTAGAGTCATGAAGAACCAGACAACAGAAGTTTAAGGTGAGGTGGGGGGGGAAGGAGATTTAAATAGGAAACTCGGGGGCATGGAACAAGGGTGTTAGGTGCATGGAACAAATTTGGAGAATTGTACTTGTACAGTATTTAGTCAGAATCAGTGGAGCACACAGAGTGATGAACATATCTGATTTAAAATATCATTACTTAACCTTGCGTAGACAGTCCCTGTCGATTTTCGGTGAGTTGATGTTATAGGTAGCTCCCCTTCCCAATCCATTGTTGATGGTCTAATGATTGCCCTGATTGGGTTTTTGTAACAGGATACACCCGGACTCTTTTCCACATCACCAGCTGCCCTGGAACAGCCTGGCTATAGATGGGACTAGTTAGGGAACACCAGCCATAATATCGTCAAGGCCCATGGTCTACTTTTTAATTCAATTGCTTCTCAACATCACGTGAAGTGAGATGAACAGGCCACGACAGGATGGTGCCTAAATCGTGGCGACTTTTGTACGGACTCATTGGTGTGCTAACTTGCACTCTTG
Organism: Raja brachyura; assembly: GCA_963514005.1. The sequence goes on from OY740799.1 coordinate 33,468,798, forward strand.
TACTTGGCCTGATTGTGCCTAATGTATAGCAGTATAATCGCTGAACTGTAGATCAGCGTATGTTTTGCTTATTTCTCTCATGCCTTGATGTTCTCTCACCTAGATTACTGTTGAAATACTGTCGGCACCTTTAATCTTCTGCACAACTGTTAAGAAAAGCAATGTTACTATAACTATAAATATATCTTGTTTGGAAGCATTTTGAAATTTCTATGAATAATTGTATAATTTCACTGCAATTTGAAGGGGAAAATTATATAAACAATGTAAATTTCTGTTCTCTAACAAATTTATAGAAGAAGGAGCTGAAAGTAGTGAAGAAGAAAATGTAACTAGTCCTGGAACAGAAGGCAGGTAAGATTGAAAGCATATGCATTAAAGCATTTTGCAAATTTATTCATATAGCTGATAAGCTCTATTTGTTAAAAATAGAGATCTTATAGATTATTTATAGGATAATTTGTGTAAGTATTTGGGTGAACAATAAATGAATGCAGATGTTTTAACATTATCAAAGCTGTATAAATTTAACATAAAAGTATAGTTTTGAGGATATAAATTAATTTGGAGACATAAGTTGCTTCTATTGCTGACTACATTTTAGACCAAATTTGATAGCTGGTGAAATTATATCATTGGAAATCTGATAACATTTTGGGACTTTTGATGGCCAGTTCCATATAACCATATAACAATTACAGCACGGAAACAGGCCTTCTCGGCCCTTCCAGTCCGTGCCGACCATTTATTTTCCTCTAGTCCCATCTACCTGCACTCAGACCATACCCCTCCATTCCCTTCCCGTCCATATACCTATTCACTTTACTTTTAAATGTTAAAATCGATCCTGCCTCCACCACTTCTGCAGGAAGATCATTCCACACAGCCACCACTCTCTGAGTAAAGAAGTTCCCCCTAAGAAGTTCGATTGACTTTATTTTAGGCTTTAGAGATACAGCGTGGAAACAGGCCCTTTGACCCTCCAAGTCCACGCCGACCAGCAATCACCCCATACACTCACATTACTGCACACTGGGGACAATTTACAATTTTACCGAAGCCAATTAACCTATAAACCTAAACGTCTTTGGCGTGTGGGAGTAAACCGGAGCACCCAGAGAAGACTCACGCAATCACAGACAAATGTACAAACTATGTATTAACAGCATACGTAATCCATTATTGACATTTGCATTATTATTATTATTATCAGGGTATTATTAACTTGGGAATCTTTCACATTATCAGCTATCCTGATTTTATTTTAAAACTGTTTTACCACTGCCATTACTTGTTTCTCCACTTTCCTAATTCCCTGAAATGCATCAATTTAATTTTATTGGTCTTGCTTTTTTTGATATTTGCTTTTTTTCTTGATGGATTACCAATTGTTCTGATTAATATTGATTTGCATTTAGTATTGATACAAATTCAAACAGTGATCCCTTCAATTTACCAAATTTACCAAATCCTTCAGTTGGTTCGCTTTCCTTGTTTATAATTGTAATGTAATCTTATTCTGGATTTGTAGAACTCTTAGTTAGAAAAAGGAGATTTGAACTTGTACTGTTCACTTAAATAGTAGTAGTTTGCAATGGTCATTTAATTGGATGTTAAATTCCTATTAAATTAATAAATGATTACCATTAAATTAATAGTCAGAATAGGTTAAATGCACAATTTAAACACAACTTAATTAAAATCATAATCTAATAATGTTTATTTGTATCTTAATGCTTCTACCTTTTTATTTCCACAGCTCACTGACTTCTGATCTTATGAGAGTAGCAGGTGACATCAAACCAAAGGATAAGGTATTTGACCCTTTTTTATTTTCCATCATGACTAGTGAGAGTGCCACTGGTGCCCAGTATGAATCATTAGAATGAGGTCATTGGGATGCAGCTGCCGACTGGAGAAACCACCTGAACAACAGATTTTTAAAGACCCAGAATATTATCAGCAATGTTACCTTTCAGGTTCATGTACTGCTGTATAATAATTAGTATTTGCAGTAAAGTCAGTTGTTGCTTCATAAATTGCTCCTTGACGTTAATGCAAGCATGTCTGGCCAGTGATGAATTGAATCTATACTGCCAAGTTGGTTGAATATAACATGCTTAGATTAAATCTAATAGTTACTAGACTAAGTGGGACCCGTTGGGTCCCAGCTTCACACGGGAGGGCAGGTCCCCAATGCAATATTCCACCTCTCCACCAATTCCAATATACACACACACACACTCTCGCACTCTCTCTCTCTCATGCACTCGCACTCACACACTCTCGCGCACTCACACACACATACACTCACACACATGAACACACATACTCACACACACACTCGCACACACATACACACACACTCGCACACACTGACTCACACACCATATATATGACAGTAAACTTGCTTGAATCTACTCACACGGCTGAGCGCGGCCTCCACTGTGGGGCTTCCGCAATCAGCATGACCTCTGCACTTACCGGAAATTACACAATCAGCGAGACCTCTGCACTCGCCGGAAATTACGCAATCAGTGCAACCTGTCCACTAAGCGGAAGTCGCGAAATGAGCGGGACATTTGGACTAAACACAGTCGGACCTAATAAAGCATCTATTCCTTCCGAACACAGTCGGACCTAATAAAGCATTTATTCCTTCCAAACACAGTCGTTCTTCTTATTCTTGCGTATGGCGTGCACAGCCTAAAGTTGTAGGACAAATTGTTCTATTTGATCTTATTTTATTGTGCACGCCAGGTTGATTGCATTCGTCGAAACAGGGCGGACCACGTGAAGGTTGCAATCTCCCACCCCCCAGTCGAACCATCAGACCTAATGAAGCATTTATTCCTTCCAAACACAGTTGGATCTAATAAAGTATTTATTCCTTCCAAACACAGTCGGACCTAATAAAGCATTTATTCCTTCCAAACACAGTCGGACCTAATAAAGCATTGCAGTTTCAAGCACAGGCAGGACAGCAGACCAAACAACTCATGGCATTGTCATTAAGGGCGAACAAATCATTTATTACAAGTACATTGCCAGTTGATTCACAGCTTAGAATGACAGTCGTGGCCTCTCCCTCGCGATCTTGTAGAGTGACTAACTCACGTCCAGGCGTCCGGGGTTTTATAGTCCTGCCCGCCCCCCCCCCCCCCCCCCCCCCCCCCCCCCCCCGCCCCGGAAGGGGTGTTACCTTCATTGCGGTGATTGACAGGCGAGAGGACCAATCAGCTGATCTCCAGGTTTTTTAAATACTCATAACTTTTTTTTCATCGATGGGAAAAATCCTCGGGGCTGGCTCAGTGGAGAAGGACTGTGAGTAAGATGGCCAAAAATCACAGCGATATTCTAAAATCAATATACAGCGCAGACAGGAAGTGGTCAAGATGAGACTTGTAATTATATAGATTTATTGCGGTTAGTTGAAATGACCATTTACAATCAATTTAATTTTATTCTGCTGAAACTTTACCTTTAATAATGCATTGAAATGTAAATGTTTCTGCACATTATTGTACAGGCACGAAGGAGGACAGCTACGCAAATGGAATTGCTTTATGCTGACAGTAGTGATTCTGCCTCAGACATAGTTACAGGAGATCTTGCTCTGCCTGTGCCATTAATGCCTGTCGCAGAGGTGCAAGAAATTGAGAAGGACGTTGGGACTTTGCTGGCTGATGCTGCTTCAGCTAGGGAAAAAGAGGTCATACCATCACCATCTGGCTTGCCCCTTAGACTTGGCAGTAGCATGTAAGTTCTGCCTGATGTTCACTAATTACTGAAGCATGTTGCATGATGCTGCATTGATCTACTATGGCATTCCTGTCCTTTTCCTTAATTGTTATTAAAACAATGTATTCTACGTTCAACATAATTGCATGCATCCCACCCACACTTTAAAAAAAATCCTTGATTTACGAAAACTTCACAACTCTAAAATTTGAGATTCTGAGAGTTTGACCTTATCCAAAATTCCCTTTGAACATTACAATAAATGTAGTCAGTGAGTATGAAATCTGGCAGCACATTAATTTATATCCAATGAAAAATAGTAAGGCAAATAACTGACACTGCCCTTTCCTGGTTTAAGCTAGTTTAAGATATGAATGTTTGCTCCAAAATATTGGAAGACTTTTTTATACATTGTCACCCCCACCCACCCAAAATCAGGTGCTTTTATTCCCACTTAAACTCTCCAATGAAAATGTACAATACTCTTACTTATAGTTAAAACCAACTGCATCATTTTTTCCTCTTGCCCATTACCTCGATGCAGTTTTACATGAAAAAAACAGATGGATTTCTTTGGCATTTTGGTATCCTATCATCTTGCATTAGTTTTGGTTTTATTTTCATTTTATTTGCCTTCATCCTTTATTCATTAATTTGGGCTAAACACAAAGATTAGGACATAAAGTTGTTTTTCAAAATTGTTCAAACCTTAGAATTGGAACTGTATGGATGGAAAGCCACTTTTTACCAATATCTGTAGAGATATCCTTTTTTTTCTTAGCTGGTCTTTTTGAATTGATTTACTCATTTAAGAATGAAATCAATGTTAGCAGTAATAAAGCTATGCTTGTGCCCTAATCATTATTTAGTTTAAATATACAGTATGGAAATGGGCCTTTCTGCCCAATGAGTCAATGCTGACCATTCACCCAATTCACCTAGTTCTATGTTATCCCACTTTTTCATCCATTCCCTACACACGAGGGGCAATTTGACAATGCCAATTAATCTACAAACTCGCATGTCTTTGGAATATGGGAGGAAGTACCTGGAGGAAACCTACGCGGTCACAGGAAAAACGTCCAAATTCCACAAAGACAGCTCCCGAGGTCAGGATTGAACCCAAGTCTCCGACACTGTGAGGCAATCACTCTACCAGCTGCGTCATTATAATCTATTTAAACATCTCGTGTTTAATCTCTTTCCTGCTGCACTTTTTCCAGTTGTTTGCCAACATAGAAACACTTTTTTCATTGTATCTCAGTACATTATTAGACAATAATGAACTAAACTATACTAAACTAGAGCAGTACAGAACAGGAACGTGTCCTTTGACTGCAATGTCTGTGCCGAACAAATTAAACTGATCTTATCTGCTTGTGCATGATCCATATCCCTCTATTCCCTGCACTTCCAAGTGCCTTTCTAAGAGCCTTGTCACATGCCTATCGTATCTGCCGTCACCACCACCACCCCTGGCAATGTGTTCCTGGCCCCCATAACTCTATGTAAAATAAAAAAATGTGCCCCTCACATCTCCATTAAACTTTCTGCCTCTCACCGTATAGCTATGTCCTCTAATGTTGGATGGGCATTTCCATCCTGGGGGAAAAAAATGTCTGACTGCCTCTCATAAGTTTATATATTGTAACCACTCATTTTAACAAACCCCTTAATAATGGATTTTGGTTATAGCAGACAGACCTGCCGACGCCACCCCGGCTTGCAAAGTGCATCAGCAAGCCCTCCTTCAGCCACCACACGGTCCAGTTGACGTGACTGTTGTTGCTGCTCATGTTGTAGCTGCTGGGGACGGCTCTTTATTCAGGCTGCTGCTACCGACAGGATGTGTTCAGTCATCGTGGGCCTCCCTCCCCTCTCATCAGCTACAGCTGTTTTCTGTTGGCCATCGATTTGTACACTTCCTCCCCCACCACAGCCACTGCTTTGTCCACTCTGCTGCTCTCTCCTCAATGGCCACCTCTCCCTTCTCCCGTCATTCTGTCCACCCCCCTCCACTGCTGCCTCCCCGGAAGACGCTGACAGACTCTACCTTGGAAGATGTCAGTGACTGTAGGGGGTGAGGAGGCGGAGGGGGGTTGGTCAAAGCAGCAGGTGAGGGGGAGTGAGCCCACCGGTGGCCAAGTGCATCCTGTAAGTTATAGCCTAAAGAAAGCATGTGCTTTAGGAGGCTAGAACATGAGCCTCATCAACAGTGAAGCAGGGCTCGCTGGTGCAGACCAGCGGCATGAGCACCTAGTTTTAAGATGAAGCAACACAAAGTACTGGAGTAACTCAGCAGACTGAATCAGTCTGAACAAGGGTCCCAATGTCACCACTTCATGTTCTCCAGATATGCTCCCTGACCTGCTGAGTTACTCCAGCAGTGGGTATTAACGAGCATTTGCAGTTTAACTGCATACAATGATAATACCTTGGGTTACACAAAAAGCTGGAGAAACTCAGCGGGTGCAGCAGCATCTAAGGAGCGAAGGAGATAGGCGACGTTTCGGGTCGAGACCCTTCTTCAGAACTCGGTTACAGCAGACAATCAGCAATAATAGACATCAATACTCCCATCCCCCTGCATGGTCCGTTATAAACAAGGGTTTACTGTACTTCTATCAAGTCTCCCTTCAACCACCGAAGTTCCAAACAAAATAATCCAATCTATCCAACGTCTCCCTGTAACTGAAACACTCTAAACCATGCAGTATTCTGGTAAACCACCTCTGCACCCTCTCCAAAGCCTCCACATCTTTCCTGTAATGGGGTGACCAGAACTGTATGCTATGCTCCGAATGCGCCCAACCCAAAGTCCTACAGAGCTGCATCATGACTTCCTGACTCTTGTACTCAATGTTCCTAGCAGTGAAGGCAAGCATACCATACACCTTCTTTTCCACCCTATTTGTTTATGCTACCATCTTCAGTGAGCTATTAACTTGAACTCCAAGAACCCTCTGCACATTAATACTGTTAAGGGTCTTTCCATTAATTGCATATGTTCTTGCATTCAACCTCCCAAAGTGCAACACCTCACATTTGCTCGGGATAAACTCCATCTGCCATTCCCCGCCCAGTTTTGCAGTTGATCCATATCCCGCTGTATCTCTTTGCAGATTTCTTCACTGTCTGCAACTCATCCAATTTTGGCGTCGTCAGCAAACTGACTCACCAAGCCTTCTACATTTACATCCTGGTCATTTATATATATATTATATATATATATATATATATATATATATATATATATATATATATATCTCTAAAACGACAGAGGTCCATGCGCAGGTCCCCGCTCGATTGTAATTGTGTGTTGCCTTTCTGCTGACTGGTTAGCACGCAACAAAAGCATGTACACGTGACAGTAAACTAAACTACCTGGGCTCCTCTCGTCACAGACCTCCAGCTAGACCTCCAGGCTCGAAGGGCCGAATGGCCTACACCTGCACCTAATTTCTATGTAATATCTTCCTTCCACCACAACCCTCTGTCCACTATGAATAAACCAATTCCGAATACATACAACTTTCATCTCCAAGATAGACACAAATGCTGGAGTAGCGCAGCGGGACAGGCAGCATCTCTGGATAGAAGGAATGGGTGACATTTTGGGTTGAGTTCCTTAAGACTGAGAGTCAGGGGAGAGGGAAGCGAGATGTGAAAATGTAAGGTGCGAAAACGAGAGATCAAAGGGGCTGAAGTTCAAGGAAAAAGGAGACAATTGTAATCTCGGGGAAGGTGACAACGAAACATACTTTGTAAAATTTAATGAGGAGGACAGTCAGACTGGTCTGAGAACTCGTTTGGGGGAGGAATGGTGAGAGAGGGGATCCCCAATCTCATTAACATCCTAGTCAGTTTACCTTAAAGAATTTTTGTTTATTTTGCCATCTTTCTGTTCCATCTTTTTCAATTATTATATTATACCTGATTATTTTAATACTCTCCCAATTATTCCCATGACTCTTGTGACTTACTTGCCCTACCTCATTGTCTACCTTTTTCCATTTTTTGTTTACAGGGTTCATAAGTGATTTAGTGAATAATATTTGCTTCCCTGCTCTGGAATATATTTAACCTGGTCCAGTTCCTGTATCATTTTGGGGCGCCTGGCACTTAGTTCAGTTACAGCGTGAAATTGGGCCCTTCAGCCGACCAAGTCTGCGCTGACCAATCATCACCCACACATTATTTCTATCTTGCACACTGGGATCAATTTACAGAAGCCAATTAACCTATCAACCTGCTCATCTTTGGAATGTGGTAGGAATCTGGAGTACCTGGAGAAAACCCACACGTTCATAGGGAGAATATACAAACTCCGTACAGACGGCACTGTAGTCAGGATTGAACCCAGGTCTCTGATACTGGAAGGGAGCTGCATCCATCCAAGACACTTAAGTCAATTTGAACTGTAACTTTGATCAAAAAAATCCAATTTATCTTAAACTAGCAAGAAGGTAGCACTATTTTAGGATGTGAAAGGTTATGCCAATTAGGTTTTCTCATCAAGTGCATCTTCATCCCTAATTCCTAATCTTTTCTAACTGATCCCTTTTACTCTTTAGTTTTGACTGCTCTTTTTTTTAAAGTAAGATTAAGATGCAATTCAAATGTGGTTCTGTCTTCCACAAACCAATTTCCTGTGAGCATTTTGCTGTCAGATGAATGATTAGAGATAATTGAAGATGCATTTTAGCTTTTTATTATGTATTTGTTAACATTGCCAGAACAATAAAAGGGTTTTGGGGTATTGAGGAAAATCAGATTGTACATTATTGTACAACTTGGAGTTGGTTGTAATTAGTGAAAATAGCTTGAGCAAGAGAATGTCCAATGCTTTACCTTATTGGTATAAAAGTTGGTATAAAAGTTGATTTTTTTATGTGCTGCTAAAAAAACATAATTTTCGCTTGATTATATTCTAAGTGTAAAAACAACGTGTCTAGTTCTAACTTTTCTAACTGCAGGAGTATCATATTTTATCAAAACCAATAAATCCAGTCTTTTTAATAATTTATGTAGTAAAATGAATGTATGAGCAGTTGATCACAATCTAGCATAAAAGTATATTTAGCTATAAAATTCAATTTTAAATATAATTAATGTTGGTCATATGTCAATGGTGTAAGTTAATTTTCATGAAATTGATTTGGAAACTTGATTAGACTTTTGTTCCTGCTATTGAGGCCTAATTTAATTTTTGTAGCGTTTCTTGTTATTCCCTGTTTAATTTTGAAATGAAGATGGCGTAATCATGCATCCTTTTAGGTTTAAGTTTATTATTGTCACATGTACCAAGGTAGAGTGAAAAGCTTTATCTTGCATGCTGTCCAAACTATTCAGATATGCCATATAGAAATACAACCAAGGCAAACTCAAGCACAATAGATGGAGCAAATGGGGAAGATACAGAGTGTAGGATATAGTTTACGGCATTGTAGCACATCAGTTCAATCAACAATGTCCAATATTCACAATAGGGTAGAGATGAATTGGACAGTATCCTAGATTATGGAAGACGCGTTCAGGAGCTTCATAACAGAGGAGAAGCTGTTGTTCCTGAGCCTAGTGGTGTGCGCTTTCAAACGTTTGTACCTTCAGCTAAGCAGGAGCGAGGCGAGAGAAGTCGGAACGGCTGGAGTGCGATCCTGATAGGTTTCAATGAATATGTTGATTAATAATTGGTTCTCTCTTGATTGTTTGCAGAAAGTTGCATTACCTGCTCTGCGTTGTAATAAATTTAGCCAAGTAGATTAAGTGAAATTAAAATGAAAGCTAAATTTAGATCATGTCTTGGAATAGAGCATTTGTTCCTTGTGTTTTATAAATTAGCTATTTTAGCTATTATGTTTCCAATCGCATTCTTTTCTATTGGAGTCTTACTGCATTGGGCTTAAATTATGCAGAGCTTCTTGCATGTATTACTGCAATAATTAACTCTGGCTTTATGATGGTCGCTCTCGACATTCTGCTGTTTTGAGAGGCAGATGATGGTGATGATGGGTAGAGGGCATCTATGTCATATTGGAGGTCCAAGAAGCTGGTTTATAGAATAAATATACAGAAATGATCCCCAACCCTTGGAGCATCCAGTGCAGATTTTGACTTGGAACCAAATTGAAGGTAAAAAAAATTAAGTTTCCGTAACACGATTTTAAAAACTTGCAATATAAATTGTGATAAAATCCACTAATAGCCTATTGAAGACACAAAGAGAAATACCCCAAAGATAATTATTATTTAACTTTCTTGTGCAACTTTCTTGTTTCATTTTGCAAGCATCTTAGAAGTAGGATAGGGTGCTGAAATATAACTAGAGCATCACAGTTAATTTACGCTTGGCAATTGCTGTTGAATTTTGCAACTTGGATGTTATACCGAATAATTAATGATATTATAGTTTATAAAGTCTGGTATTGTTTTAGTTCTCGACCATCATCAGCAGCAGCAGAAAGAAAAATACCTGACTCTTCACCATTATCCAGGAGGAAGTTGTATGACAGAGGTAACTTGGCAGGAGAGAAATTGAAGGTTAAAGAACAAAAATTGTGAGTAATATGATATGACATGAATTCTGAACATAATTTTAGTGATAGTTCACTTTTTTTCTGTTTGCAAATGTATGACCGTTTTGTTACGTAGCTTTACGTTTTTTTATGAAAGCAGTTGTTTAATACTTCACAACAATTCAACCTAGAATATGTTGCTGCCCATCTTGGATATTTTGTATTTGTTTCCAATTTATTCTCAGAACTCTAATGCTATACCGAACTGCAATATGATTCTAAGTAACCTGAAATAATTGAAGAGTTTATTGTTGTGCAATTTGAGTGAAATGTAATTAACATTTTTGTACCATATAAATGCTGTTGTAGCCCTGTGAAAGCTTGGGTTTTTATAGTCGTGATGTCAAACAGCGTGGAAGTGGGTTCTTCAACCCAGACATTAAATACTAACCCTGCTTTCTGGCACCTGCCCGGCAGCCTTCCATGGATAGATTTTTCATTTGCTTCTCATGATATCACTTAAATGTCATGAGAATACCTTGCCTCGTCCATACCTTCAGCTCATGCAATTTGGATTTCCACTTCTCTCTACTCCTTTCTGAATTTCCTTTCATTTTGATTGCCTTTCATTGCCATAGAGTCATAAAGCACAGAAACAGGCCCTTTGGCCCAACTTGTGCATGCAAACCAAGATGCCCCATCTCGGCTACTCCCATTTGCCTGGGTTTAGCCCATATTTCTCTAAAGTTTTCCACACCGTGTACCTATCCAAAAGCTAAGTTAAATGTTGTTGTAGTACCTGCCTCAACTACTTCCTCTGGCAGATCGTACTATACACCCACCACATGCGGTGTGAACGAGTTGCCCCTCAGGTTCCTATTAAATCTTTGCCCTCTCACCTTAAACCTTAGTCCTCTACTTCTCGATTTCCCCTACTCTGGGTAAAATAATCTGCATTCACCTATCTATCCCCTTTATGATTTTATACATCTTTATAAGTTCACCCCTCAACCTCCTGTAGTCCAAGGAATTAAGTTCTAGACTGCCTAATCTCTCCCTATAGCTCAGGCCCTCGCGTCTTGGCAACATCCTCGTAAAGCTTCTCTGTACTTTCTCCAGCTTAATGCCATCCTCCCTAAAGCATAGTGACCAAAATTGAACACAATGCTCCAAATGTGGCCTCACCAACTGTACAACCGTAACATAACATCCCAAATTCTATATCCTGACTAATGTACCAAAGGTTTTCTTGACCATCCTATCTACTTGTTACACCACTTTCGGGGAATGATGTATTGCACTTCTAGATCCCTCCATTCGTCAACACTCACCAGGGCACTACCACTCACTGAAGGTCCTGGCCCTGGTTTGACTTCCCAAAATGAATGTCATAATGTAGAAAACATCTACGCAGAAAACAACTATGGCTTTGCCCACTTCAACCATATTGGTTTCAAGTTTTGTAAATTGAAACAGTGTTTCATTTATGAATGGTATAAAATATTTTATCATTTATTTTGCTGCATGCGCTATCAGCGGTACTAAATGCCAGTAACCTACTCCAAGCTCAGTTTTGACTTTGATAAGACCATTCTACGGAGCATCCCCAAATATAGTCCAAAACAAAACTGAATCCTCGAGGCAATGCTATTAGGAATAGGAATTATTTATTGCCGCATGTGACTCGGCACAGTGAAATTCTTTGCTTGTATACAAATAACAGCCACCTACAGCGCTGACAAAGTTACAAAGCATGCTGGCTCCTCGTTTTGTGTGTGTCTCCCCTCCCCAGTTCCCTCTTTCCCACCAGGTCCCCAATGTCCTTTGTCATCCCCTATTGTCTATTGTTCTCCTCCCACCTCCCTCACGGCGATCCCCCCACGCCAGGATCCGCCGTTGTTTTCACCCTCCCCCCTCACGGTGGTCCTCCATCATTTCAGGGCACCATAATGTTTGGGACACATGGCATCACGGTTGTTTGCAATTGCTCAGATGTGTTTAATTTCCTCCTTAATGCAGGTGTAAGAGAGCTCTCAGCACCTAGTCTTCCCTCAATCTTTTCATCACCTGTTGTTTTGAATTGCACTTATTTTAATGCAAGAGCCCCGACAGATAAGGCAGATAAACTCGAGGAGTGGATAGATATGCGAAACCGGGATGTTGTAGCCATTACAGAAACCTGGTTAAGAGAGGAACCTGGTTAATCTTCCAGGGTACAAATCGTGCCTCACAAATCTGATTGAGTTTTTTGGAGACGTGACCAAAAAGGTTGATGAGGGCAGAACTGCATAAATTGTGTATTTGGATTTCAGCCAGGCATTTGACAAGTTTCCACATACAGTGTCCTCCATAATGTTTGGGGCAAAGACCCGTCCTTTATTTATTTGCCTCTGTACTCCAAAATTTGAGATTTGTATTAGAAAAAATCACATGCGGTTAAAGTGCACATTGTCAAATTTTAATAAAAACAATTTTTATACATTTTGGTTTCACCATGTCGAAATTACAGCAGTGTTTAGACGTAGTCCCTCCCATTTCAGAGCACCATAATGTTTGGGACACAGCAATGTCATGTATTATTTTGTTGCATATCCTTTGCATGCGATGACTGCTTGAAGTCTGCGATTCATGGACATCACCAGTTGCTGGGTGTCTTCTCTGGTGATGCTCTGCCAGGCCTATAGCCATCTTTAGCTTATGCTTGTTTTGAGGGCTAGTCCCCTTCAGTTTTCTCCTCAGCATATAAAAGGCATGCTCAATTGGGTTCAGATTGGGTGATTGACTTGGCCACTCAAGATTTGACCTTTTTTTTGCTTTGAAAAACTCCTTTGTTGCTTTAGCAGTATGTTTGGGATCATTGTCTTGCTGTAGAATGAACCGCCGGCCAATGAGTTTTGAGGCATTTGTTTCTTCTTCTTGCGTATGGCATGAAGAGCCTAAAGTTGTAGGACAACTTGTTCTAATTGATCTTATTTGATTGTGCACACCGGGTTGATTGCATTCGTCAAAACAGGGTGGACCACGTGAAGGTTGCAATCTTCCACCCCAGGCATTTGTTTGAACTTGTCTATACACTTCACAATTCATTAAGCTACCATCAGCAGTTGTATCATCAATGAAGATAAGTAACCCAGTACCTTAAGCAGCCATACATGCCCAGGCCATAACACCCCACCACCATATTTCACAGATGAGGTGGTATGCTTCGAATATTGAGCAGTTCCTTCTCTCCTCCATACTTTGCCTTGCCATCACTCTGATATGTTAATCATAGTTTCATCTGTCCACAAATCCTTTTCCCAGAATTGTGGTTGCTCTTTTAAGTACTTCTTGACAAACTGTAACCTGGCCATCCTATCTTTGCGGCTAACCCGTAGTTTGCATCTTGCAGTGTAGCTTCATGAAGTCTTCTGTGGACAGTGGTCATTGACAAATTTACACCTGACTCCTGAAGAGTGTTTCTGATCTGTCAGACAGGTGTTTGGAACATTTTCTTTATTTTAGAGGGAATTCTTCTGCATCAGCTGTGGAGGTCTTCCTTGGCCTGCCAGTCCCTTTGCCTAAGGTTTGGCTGATGTCTCTAACAGTTTTATTCTTGTTTCTCAGTCTCATAATGGCTTCTTTGACTTTCATTGGCACAACTTTGGTCCTCATGTTGATAAACAGCAATAAAAGTTTCCAAAGGTGATGGAAAGGCTGGAGGAAAGATTAGGTGCTAAGAGCTCTCTTATACCTGCATTAAGGAGGCATTTAAACACACCTGAGCAACCTCAAACACCTGTGAAGCCATGTGTCCCAAACATTATGGTGCCCTGAAATGGGGGGACTATGTATACACACAGCTGTAATTTCTACATGGTGAAACCAAAATGTATAAAAATACCCTTTAATAAAATCTGACAATGTGCACTTCAGTCACATGTGATTTTTTTACTATTACAAATCTCAAATTGTGGGGTACAGAGGCAAATAAATAAATGATGAGTCTTTGTCCCAAACATTATGGAGGGCACTGTAAATTACTGCCATTGGTGGCTTCAGGTAAATAAGATCTGACGGTTTATAGCTTCTGGGGCTTTGTTGCTTTGTTCAGGTTGAATCTGAATGAGGAGTATTTGACTATTTAATATTTTTGAATCTTGTATTCTTCACAGTTCAGATTTTATTCCCCGTTTTAACATTGTTACTTGAATAACGTATATTGTTAGTGAGCAAAATGGGTTAATGCCAGCCCCACTGTATTGCAATTTCGAGTTTTGCCATTAGATGTCAGCCTTGACACAGTGGCAACACTTACGCTTTTTTAGTTGCAAGATTGGAGATTCAACCTATGTTTCAGGACAAATGTGAAATGGAGGATAGTGTTGTTTTTGGGGATGAAAGTAAATTAAGCCCTATCTGTCTCCTTGGAATATGTAAAACATCTTCAAGCATTTTCATATTTGACCAACATTTGCCTCTAGGCATATATCATGAGGGGGGAGATGGGTGTGGAGGACGTACCTGCAGTTAATTCATTTTCTGTTTACGGTAGAATTCTGCAAATTCTACCATGCTCCCTGAGCTGCAATTCGTCCATCTACCTTGCGTTGTCCTTCAATCCAAAAGCTTTAAGAGCTAAAATAAAAGAAAAACTGTCATTACCATTGCAAAATTGTGATACCTGTTTAGTGGTGTTTGAATTTTAGATCGTCCCAGCAGCCTTGGGCAAGTTGCCTTATCAATTATCATTTGGTTCCTTAATATTATTATGCTAGTCTGTTTATTGCCACCATAGAGAGGATCTGAAATATATAGATCAAAAAGCAAGATCAGGACGTTGTTGTTCGGCCACATTTTGAATATTAATAAAGGTCACTTGTTTTTTTCCCGATTAAATTGAAAAGCTGCAGCAAGTGTGGTGTAGTGCAGTTTCATAAAACATCACCTCTGAGCAGAATTGCCAGTATTAGAAAGGAAAGCATAGTTTCAAATGTCCGGTTCATCAAATTGGTTTCTTTTGGAAATTCTGTTATAATGAAATCTGATACTGGTGATTTTTTTTGCCTCTGAAGATGTGCTCTGTATTTGTCCCTTTCCTTGATTTCCTTTCTCTTTTCCTTTTCATTAATTTATTTTCCTTTCTCTTGGATCTTGGTATTGGACTCTGCAGCACTTAAAAATTAAAAATGCATTGATATAATGATGCATTGTTTGGTTTCCAAAATAAAGTAAATGTAAGTAGCAAAGAGTGCTACTTTTCAGTAATGCAGAGTTTAATCTACTGACATCTCTTTTGTACCTTTCCACAATTCCATCACTGTTTTATTGTAGGTCAGATGAAAGCGACTCCTCTCCTTCGGAGGTACAAAGGTATACCATTTAAGTTGTCGCTCAGAGTTAACAGATAATTACAGTTGTGTTCATTGCTTCTAATATAGCTTGCATGCTGCTGGTGCTATTAACGGTTTTATGCCAGGGCTGAAATATTGTGGGTGGTTCTTTGCAAATTGGGTGTATTTGTGTCAGTTTTGTAGCTCTCTTGGATGATTTACCCTGCTCTTGGTGTTGCTTGCCAAATTTAGTTTTACTTTGCTTTGTGCACTAACTAGATTTTTAAATACAAGTCTGAAGAAGGGTTTCGGCCCAAAAAATGTTGCCTATCTCCTTCGCTCCTTAGATGCTGCTGCACCCGCTGAGTTTCTCCATCCTTTTTGTGTACCCCCTTTTTAAATACTTTGTTTGCTGAAGAGCAATGTTAGCTTTTACCATTCAGAGCTGCTCACGCTTTACCTCTGTAACTAAAAGTGTAATGATGTGATGTCACACATAGCAGTACATGTTATTTAATGATACCAACAGAAGAAGAAAAAATGTTGACTTTCGAGCAGAAAAAGAATGAGCAAAATTAGCTGCATGATGGAATTTTTGAGAATTAAAAATCATTGCTTATTTGTTGGTTAACTTTAGAGTCAGAGATACACGCAGCACAGAAACAGACTCTTTTGACTCAAATTGTTCATGCTGACCAAGGTACCCTACCCAAGATAATCCCATTTGCCCATATCCCTTTAACCCTTTCCTATCCATGTACCTGTCTAAATGTCTTTTGAAATATTGTTGTTGCGTCTATCTCAACTACTTCCTTTGACAGCTCATTCCATATACCTACCACCATCTTTGTGAAATAGTTGGGAAGCGCTTGGGTTTCTTTTGAATCTTTTTCCTCTGCCAAACCTTTCCCCTCTATTTATTGATGCCCCTATTGTGGGAATATAACTCTAGGCATTCACCACAAAACTGAATACATATTCCAAGTGTGGCCTCACCAACGGCCTGTGTGACAATAATATAACATTCCAAAATCTCCTCTAACCAGTGTTTCCAATATGGCTTCCTTCACATTAGTGAGACCAAGCGTACACTCGGCGACCATTTCGCTGAACACCAGCACTCAGTCCACCAAGCCCCTGTTGATCTCATGGTTGATAACCATTTTATCTCCTCTTCCCAGTCCCATAATGACCTTTCTGTCCTGGGTCTCCTCCATTGCGAGAGTGAGGTCGCCCATTGACGGGAGGAAGAGCATCTCTTACTCCGGCACCTTGTATCATTTTTGTCAACCAACATCTGCAATTCCTTGTTACTGCTATCCTAGATTCTATATTCATTTTCCTGATGATGAATAGTATACCAAGAGTCTTCTTCACGCCATATTTATCTGCAAAAACACTTTGAAGGAATCATATATTTATACTCTCAGCTCCCTCTGGTCTTTCAACACTCCTTAAGGGTCCTGTGGTTCCCAGTGAAAATCCTTCTTTGATTCGATTCCCAAATTACAAAATCTAACACTTAGTGAAATTATACTGCATTAACCATTACTCAGCCAATTTGGCCAATTGATCAAGAAAATGTTGCAAATTCTTGATAACCACATTCACTGTCAATGATACAGCCTATTTTAGTTGCGTGCACCATGAAATTGATGATTGATATTCTGTTTACAATGGTCTAAATTGTATAATTTTTAGATAATATCCATTTTTATACCTCTTTTATTGTCAACCACAACTCTTTTATTTAGTTATTACTATTACAATTCCTGTTGCAAATTGATGGCAGCCAAATAAGGAAAACAGAAAAGAACCAATGACCTTAACTGGAGGGTATTCCCTTACATGAAATTGTAACTTGACATCAGCCATGGTCTTAATGAGAAGAGGCATGAGGGGGAAAAAGTGGAAAGAGAATGTGACCTAGATCTTTATAAAGATCAGTGAGGTATATCTTGGTTCATCAGTCGCCTTGGTAAAATGATAGAAGTGATAGAGAAGTGCTGATTGGTCAGTCATGCTCATATTTTTGCATGAAGTTCATGCCTGTTAACAAATAGGAAAATTGACATATTTTGGTAGATAATTTCCAAAAGTAGGCAATCATTCTGCTCTTCAGTAAAGTGCAAAATGATTGAGTGGTTGTTATGTTTAATATGTGCAAAGTGTCCATCTGATTTTAGGTAAAATATTTAAGATTATTGTCCAAAACAACTTTTTATTTCATTTATTAAAAATGTTAACAGTGGAATTGGTGCCATTTTTTACTGCCCTTTGCTTCTACGATTATGTAATACAGTTAACCCTTGCTATAACGGACCTGGGGGAGGGAGGGGAGAGTGGTTTCCATTATTGCCGATTATCTGCTATAACAGAGTAGTCCATGGGGTGGTTTTGGAAGATCGGCAAAGATCTCCAAAATCAGCCTCTGTGGCAGAAGTGGGAGAGAAACTCAATTCAATATATGTTTAAGAAAGAACTGAAGATGCTGGTAAAATCGAAGGTAGACACAAAATGCTGGAGAAACTCAGCATGTAAGGCAGCATCTATGGAGAGCAGGAATTGGCGACGTTTCGGGTCGAGACTGAAGAAGGGTTTCGACCCGAAACATCGTCAATTCCTTCTCTCCCTAGATGCTGCATCAATTCAATAAAGTTGTGTTCTCAGAAGATAGACACAAAAAGCTGGAGTAACTCAGTGGGACAGGCAGCATCTCTGGAGAGAAAGAATGTGTGACGTTTAGGGTCGAGATCCTCAATTTTTGGATTAAACCAGCATCTGCAGTTCCTTACACAAGTTGTGTTCTCAGATTTGGCTTAGTTTAGGAATACAGCATGGAAACAGGCCCTATCAACTGTGCCACTGTGCCGCTCCACAGATGGGTGAATCTCCTGACTCCTGAAGCCTTGGATCCCATTTCTCTGTCACCCCCTGCTCCACAGAGAGAGGCCGCCCACCAACTTTAACATTAAAAGACGATCAGCAAATTTGAGTTCATCAAACTAGAAGCAAAACCAAAATATTTATTGTTTCCAAACATGAATGTTGTGTACAGGCTGAGTGACCATTCAATCCATAAAATGACAATGTTTCCTGACCTGCCCAATGCAATAGGGAGCCTCCGTTCCAACAGATCGTCCGATGTATCCAAAATCTATTATGGGTCATTCTTTGGATAGTGAACCCAAATGTCATTCATGTGACCAGATGCCATCGCATAAAGTAATACATTAAAACATTCTTGTAAGAAATTAATCTTATTCATCGCTATTTTCCTACCTACAGAACCATAATGCATGTCTTCTAAAGATATGAATATTCTCGCTTTTCTAAATTCACAGAGTTTGTAAGATTGAGTTATGACAAAAATGCTTCCATGAGATCAACCTCTGACCCTAAACAAACATTGTCAGCATAACATAAACATTTCACTTAATAAACTTTGAAAAAAATTAGTCATATATACAGTACAAAACAATATGCATTTAATGCTTTAGAATTAGAAGAGATGTATTCCACAATTTTCCATGTTTATGGTCACACGCGCCTTCTCAGGTGGTCCGTAATAAAGGGGTTGACTGTATAGCCATTTACTTCTATTACTCAATCTGTTACCCTATCGTTCTTTCCCTAGGGGTATAATTAACCAGTTTCCCAGCTCCAAAGCTAATAGGTGTGCACCTCTTTACTGTACTCATGAGGCTGAAGGACACAGCAAAGCAGTGCTCTGTCTAGATGCTACAGATGATCTTCTTTTCACCGGAGCAAAAGGTAAGAAAAGATTGGTCAAACTGAAAGAAGAAATGGGTTACACTAAATTCATCCACTCTTTTGGTATCACAACAGCACTGACCCTCTCCTAATTTCAAAGCCTCTCGACTACAGGCGAAAGGTAGGAGGCATTAACATTTTAAGAAAAGTACCATGGCCACCATCCCCAGTTTTACTAGATCAGACAGCCTGCCATTACAACTGCGCTGCCTCATGAGCAAATGATTTGGGATCATTTCGGCGCTCTTTCAAAACATACTACAAACTATGCAACTGGCAACCAGGATTCCAAGAGTTTTCAAAAAAAACATTGGTGAAATAACGCATCTTTAGTTTACTCTGTGATTGGCTGAAAGAGCAGGAGGGTCCTTGACTCGCTCCGTATCAGAATAGTAATCCCTGTCCAAAAATCCATTCTTCCTGAGAACATGAAGTGCTGGAGTATCTCAGCAGTTCTGGCCGCATCTCTGGAGGGCAGGGATAGGTGACATTTCGGTTGGGACCCTTCATCAGACAGGTCGAAGAGCAGGAGCCTGAAGAAAGATCCTGACCCGAAACGTTACTGATACATGTCCTCTAGCGATGTGGCCTGACCCGCTGAGTTACTCCAGCACTTTGTGTTCCACACAAGATTGCAGCATTTGCAGTTCCTTGTGTTGCCAAGTCCTCATTCCTGGGGCCTGCTGTCCTGATTTTCAGGGACCAACACCAAGGTCGATGTCCTGTGGTCCCTACCACTTGATAGGACTCGCTGTAATCATCCTCCTTTAGCTGCTGGGAGGCCATTGAAATTTTTTTTTGTCCTTCCATTAACTTAGAAAGGATTCTCAAACCATGACTTTGTCAAGATTTCCTTACACTCCCTAATACCTTACACTTCCCCAGGTACATAGGGTCCACAGTTACTGTATTATATCATTTGAGCTGCTGCACCAGGAATTGGTTTTTTGGAAACGCCCACAATTTTCTTTATAAGGTAGAATAATTTGAATTGTTATGTATGCAGGGCATGCTCCACCTGCTAAATGTCTGCTCAACTTTGACTGTCCCTTTCATAGACTGTATGATCGAAAACTTTTGGTGTTGAGAAAATGTTCTTGGAAATCTTTTCCACTCTCCAGTTCCTCTGCCATTTGTTGCATGAGTGATGTTTCCATAGGTTATCCCCACTCTTTAGTTCTGTTTACTCATCCTGCGACATGGACCCTGAACTTCAATACTTCATAACATTCCCACTCTGATATTTATTCACAGTATTTCCGATTTTTCAGCTGTATATCTACTACTTGTTAACATACAAAAGACATGCTGACTCCATTTTTTTTCTACAAACTTTTGACAGATCGGACGTGTAAAGTATGGAATCTTGTAACGGGGCAAGAGATCATGTCACTTGGTGGGCATCCTAATAATGTGGTATCAGTCAAGTACTGCAGTTATTCTAGCTTGGTATTTTCTGCTTCTACATCTTATATTAAGGTGTGGGATATCCGGGATTCTGCTAAATGTATCCGAACACTTACGTAAGTATCCATTCTGATAATTATTAAGACTATATTTTAATACGAATTGACTTCTAAGTTTTAAAAAGATTTTTTTGATTGGAAATTCTGTTTAAAATTTATAAATACCTTGCTGTCTTGAATATAAATTTTGAGGTACTAATATTCTCTGCAAGATTCTAATGTATAGTGTTGAATCTATCATGAGATTCTAGACAAATGATTTTTAGCGTTTGCCCAAGTTATTGCATTTTGACAATTTCATCTCGGACCCTGAAGCAAAACCATGAATTGTGCTATGGAGAGTGGAGGGTGCCTCGAGCCACAAAAGCTGTGCCTTCATGTTGCACCTTTTGAAAGTTTGATTGCCAAATGCCAATTTAGTAAAAAAACATACATGGTTATATACAAACAACATAGTGCCATTTGAGAATTGTTGTCATCATTTAGACACTGCAGTGCTCCAACCGACAAAACTTTATGAATTTGTCAACGCCGTTTGCGGCGACTATTTGCATCCCTTGGGTATGCAAGCAAAGAATTGTCACACGTGACCATTAGGTATTCCATTCCAAGTATTGCAGACTGTACATTGTTCCGTCACATTTGCATTAACATTTAAGGTAAGAGAATTCTGCAATTTAATGTAGTATGAAAACGTTTTTTTTTGTTTCTCAGGTCATCGGGCCAGGCGTCGATGGGGGATGTTAGTGCAAACACTAAAAACAGAACAGTTACCATCTCACCTGGAGAAAATCAGATAAACCAAATTGCACTTAACTCCACAGGCATGTTCCTCTATGCTGCTTCCGGTAACTCTGTGCGAATGTGGGATCTCAAAAGGTATTTTATGGTCGTTTTAATTCTATTTTGTAGTTTTGTCAACAATTTCAACAGAACATTAAATTAAATATCTGAACATTCATTGTAAATAGTGCCATTTTGCATCTTTTCATCTGAAATCGTATATCCCCGGTCATCTTTTCAATGTTACTACCCGACTAGTAGAATATTTCTACCAATTTCTGACTTTTATCTATTTAGGGTTGCTGGAATAATGTTAAATAAGTGCAAAACTGAGTCACGATGAATGTGTTCAGCCAAACTTGATTTTTAAAAATTTGCTTTCATGACCTGATGTAGGACGAAGATAAATCAATCAACAAAATATACAGGTTTAAATTATGATTATTGGGTCAACAGTTTTATATTGCCAGCGAAAAAAGGCAATCAATATTTTTATCTGTTAGCTGAGAAAAATATTATCTATCTTCTCCTTGTCAGTGGGAGGGATGTGAATACTGCTTAGAGACATTTTCCCCCATGTAGTGTGTGCATTTGCAATGATTATGGAGCTTTTATTTCTGTTTTAAGGTTTCAATCAACTGGAAAGTTGACTGGACATTTGGGCCCAGTTATGTGCCTTACTGTTGACCAAACTGCAAATGGACAAGATTTGATTATCACTGGGTCCAAAGATCACTACATCAAGGTAATATTTTCTCAATGAAAATAAATTTACAGCAAGCTTTACATTTTTACAACTATTCTTGCAAAATCTGTTGCAAAATAATGGGCAGATTTTGATGCCTGCTAGCTAGCAGTTCCAGAGAGTGGAACCAGCTGACAGCATGACCTACTTAACTTCCATGTTGCAGTAATTCCTCACTCTAGGTTCCTACTGCAACGTGGAAGTTGAGAAGAAGCAGGATTTCAGGAACAGTAAAACCTCGTTTTTATGGACCTTTTCATAACGGATTTTGGTCATGGCGGCCGGGCCCACCGAACTTCACTGTCAGGCCAGACTGCTGACTCCATCCCCAGCCTACACCACCTCCTCGGCTGCTTCCACACCAGACTGCCTACAAAGTCAAAGTCAAGTCAAGTCAAGTCAAACAAACTTTATTGTCATTTAGAAATACATTGATATATGCAGTTCCAAACGAAATTACGTTGCATTTGGCTCCCTGTGCAACACAATAAATTAACCGAAGGATAGGTATGTATGAAAAGGGTAAATAGACAATAGTGGCAGCCCATTTACATGGCATTCAGGAGTCTGATGGCTCGTGGGAAGAAGCTGTTGCGGAACCTTGATGTTCTGCTCCTCATGCTGCGGTATCTTTTTCCCGAGGGCAGCAGAGTGAACAGTCCGTGATGGAGATGTGTGGGGTCCTTTATGATACTGCTGGCCTTAGACACACAGCGTTTGGTCGCAATATCCCCGATTGAGGGGAGAGAGGTCCCGATGATTTTTTCCGCTGTCCTCACCACTCTCTGCACAGACTTCCAGTCGGAGGCTCTACAGTCCCCAAACCAGACAGAGATACAGCTGGTCAGAATACTCTCTATGGTGCCCCTGTAGAAAGTAGTGAGGATGGGATGGGGGAGATGAGCTCTTCTCATCCTGCGCAGAAAGTGCAACCGCTGCTGCGCTCTCTTAACAGTTGATGAGATGTTAGTCGACCAGGTCAGACTGTTAGTGACCTGCACCCCCAGGAACTTTGTGCTACTGACCACCTCCACATCGCTGTCCTGGCTGTTCCCACGCGGTCTGCACCTGCCCTCCCTGGCTATTTCTAGGCTGGACGCGCTCCCGCACAGCCAGGCAGGGCATCCAACGATGGCCTGACCGTCTCCTCGGATGCTTCCACACTGGATCTAGTGGTTGGTGCGTTTCAGGCCCAGTTTCAAACTGAAGAAGGGTCCCGACCCGGAACTTTGCCTATCAGTGTTCTCCAGAGATGCTACCTGACCCACTGCATTACTCCAGGACTTTCTGCCCTTTTGAGTATTAACCAGTATCTGCAGTTGTCTAATACTTGTACAATGATAATCCATTACTCTGTTCTGGCAGACAATCAGCAATAACAGACAACATTCCCCTCCCCCATTACAGTCCATAATAACAATGGTTTGCTGTATTGGCAATCTCAACCCTGTAATGGGTGCGGAGTTCAGATTTTCTAAGCTTTTAGGACAGAATGCACCCAGTAAGTAATTTTTCCTTTATTTTAGTTGTGATTTTTTTTTTTTTTTTTCTCACATGCTTAAGTATATTTTAATTTTTTTATTATTTATATCGATATAACTGTTCAAATGTCTGATTATCATAGGCATATAAACACTGTTGGGAATGAGAAAAGAGCCTGCATGAATATTTTCATTCTCGATAATGATCCCTATGCACATTATGGCAAAAGACTAGCCTGTTAAGTTTGTATTCTGTCATCTAATGCCTCTGCTTCCCGAGGAGGCGGAGGAAATTCGGCACGTTTCTCATGACTCTTCTAAACTTCTACAGATGCACCACAGAAAGCATACTGTCGGATTGCATCACAGCTTGGTTTGGGAACAGCGCTGCCCAGAGCCACCAGAAAATTGAAGAGAGTAGTAGATGTTTCCCAGTCCACAACACAGGCCAGACTTCCCACCATTGACTCCTTCTTCACTTCAAGCTGCCTCAGAAAAGCAGCCAACATGATCAAAGATCTGTCCCACCCCAGTTATTCCGCCTTCTCCCTGCTCCTGTCCGGTAGGACATACACAGCGCACACCCAGATTCAAACACCTTCTTCCCCTCTGTTACCAGGCTTCTGAATGGTCCTTTCATCAGCTAGGGTCACATTACCCCATTGTGGACATTGGACTTTGTCAATGGAACTGGTGCACTACAATGCTGAGAACTATATTCTACACTGCATCTTCCCCTTTGCTCCATCTATTGTACTTGAGTTTGACTTAATTGTATTTATATATAGTACAGTGCCCTCCATAATGTTTGTGACCAAGACCCAAGGAGTCTAAGGATAAGGGGTAATTCCTTTAGGACCGAGACGAGGAAAACATTCTTTACGCAGAGAGTGGTGAGTCTCTGGAATTCTCTGCCACAGAAGGTCGTTGAGGCCATTTCATTGGCTATATTCAAGAGGGAGTTGGATGTGACTCCTGTGGCTAAAGGGATCAGGGGGTATGGAGAGAAGGCAGGTACGGAATACTGAGTTGGATGATCAGCCATGATCATATTGAATGGCGGTGCAGGCCCAAAGGGCCGAATGGCCTACTCCTGCACCTATTTTTCTATGTTTCTAAGACCCATAATTTATTTATTTGCCTCTGTACTCGACAATTTGAGATTCGTAATAGAAAAAAAATCCCATGTGGTTAGAGTGCACATTGTCAGATTTTATTAAAGGCCATTTTATACATTTTGGTTTCACCATGTAGAAATTACAGCAGTGTTTATACATAGTCTCCCCCCCCCCCCCCCCCTCCCCCATTTCAGGGCATAATAATGTTTGGGATCCTTTGCATGCAGTGACTGCTTGAAATCTGCGATTCATGGACATTACCAGTTGCTGGGTGTCTTCTCTGATGATGCTCCTCTGCCAGGCCTGTATTGCAGCCATCTTTAGCTTATGCTTGTTTTGGGGACTAGTCCCCTTCCGTTTTCTCTTCTGCATATAAAAGGCATGCTCAATTGGGTTCAGATCCTGTGATTGACTTGCCCACTCAGGAATTGACCATTTTTTAGCTTTGAAAATCTCTTGTTGCTTTAGCAGTATGTTTGTGATGAAACATCCCTAGTTTTCCTCAACATTTGCACTATCCATAAGATGCATTGCACAACATTTGAGGCTTCTTCAACTGCACCTGTCAACGCATGAGGTCTGCATCTACAAGGACGAGGGTAACAGTGGCATAGGAACACCACAATAATAATTTACCCCAAATGAGAATGCAGCTTTTGTACTCTTCCACTGTTGTATCCACATTAGTAGAGGCATGAATGCTACCACAATAAACTTTCTTTGCAGAAAAGGTGAAAGGAATAGAAACAACGTGAAGTAAAGTGTGGGTCTCATTTGCAGAATCGCGGTTAGCAATTCATAATCATGTATGTATTATCCTGCATCACTTTCTTTACAGATGTTTGAAGTAACAGAAGGTGCCATTGGCACTGTAAGCCCCACACATAATTTTGAGCCACCACATTATGATGGAATTGAATCGCTCACGATTGTAGGTGACAGCTTGTTCAGTGGATCAAGAGATAACGGAATTAAAAAATGGGACATGGCCCAGCAAGAGCTCTTCCAGGTATGAATACCGAGCAGCGTTAATGTACGTTGTATATCCTAACAAAATGAGATAATTTTGATTACTCTGGATGCTTTCGAGGGAGAGTTAGATAGAGCTCTTAAAGATAGCGGAGTCAAGGGATATGAGGAGAAGAAAGGAACGGGGTATTGATTGTGGATGATCAGCCATGATCACATTGAATGGCGGTGCTGGCTCGAAGTGCCGGATGGCCTACCCCTGCATCTATTGTCTATTGTCTCTTACCTCTCTTGCTTCAAAAACTCTGATCTCTTTCTCTCCTTCATGATGGTCTGGTTGGCAAGACTACTTCGATATTTCTGAATACCTCTTGGATCAACATCCTTTTCCCAGCAAGGTGCATAGAATCATAGAACACAGGACCCTCTCGTTGAAAGATTTATCCTGTTAGTCCTATTACCATGCTCTATTTTCTATAACTGTTAATAGTTCCTTTCCAAAGTATTTATCACTTGTTTTCATGAGAGAGTTAGATTTAGCTCTTACGGCTAAAGGAAACAAGGGATATGGGGAAAAAGCAGGAACGGGGTACTGATTTTAGATGATCAGCCATGATCATATTGAATGGCGTTGCTGGCTCGAATGGCCGAATGGACTACCCCACCTATTTTTCTGTGTTTCTATCACCACTCTAGTCTTCCCTTACCATTGAATCCCAAAACTTCCCTTTCTCTCAAATCCAGGCATTCTCTTTCTAGAATAGAGTGAGATGAGAGTGGTGCTCTCATTCCCGTGGTTATATGACCAATTTGAGGAAATTGAATATTTGCAGGTTGTTGTGGGATGGGAAATCATTTTTAAAAACTCTGCTGTGGAAGCTCTATGAAGAAAATGAATGGTGTGATGTATTGCACAAAAGGCCACAGGTCAAGAGGAAGATTGGATTGGATGGGGCTTTAACAGGGAATTGTGTGAAAAGTCGATTTGGAATTGGAAGATAAGAATAAGGAAACACTAAAACTTCTATATTGAAACAAAAGCATGGATTTGGGGTGCAGATTTTAATGAAGATAGTGGGTATTTCAATGGCGGGATGCAAATGAGAATTGTTTGTGAACTCCATGAATTGATGGTATGAGAAAGGAAATATTATTATGCCAGCTTCAACTACTTCCTCTGCAGCTCATTCCATGTACCCACCACTCTTTGTGGATAACATTCCTCCTCGAGTTCCTAATAAATCTTTACCCTCGAACCTTAAACCTATGCCCTCTGCTTCTTGATTCTCCTATCTTGCTACTTTAGTAGCAAAGATTTTCTATTTTAAATAGAAGAAGATTTTTAAATGAGAATTAGACGCCAGAAAAATAAAAGTAGTTTTTAGCTGAAGAGCTTATTGCTAATCATGTTTTAGGAAATGCCTACCCACTGACCGGGGTACAAGTTTTCAGCTTGTCTGCATAGAATTCACTGTTGCACAACTACTGGTTAGACCATAGCAGTTACTACAATACAGCCATTAGAGGAGTACGATCATTGAAACAAACTTATTGATTTTGGAGATTAAATCCACATGTGTGCACCATACATGTTCCTGTCAGATGTCCTCCATGATGATATGTTTACTCCTCTTATGACATTATTGTTAATTGCAGCCCTTTGTGCCAGCTCATTTTAAAATTAGTTCAAAACTATGAGTACATTCCAAAATCATAGACATGTATATAAGATATTTCAATTTCAAAGTCTTGGCATACTTTTGTTTTTTTTAGCAAGTTCCAAATGCTCACAAGGATTGGGTGTCCGCCTTGGGGATTGTCCCAGGTCGGATGCTTCTGCTCAGTGGCTGCAGGGGAGGCATCCTGAAGCTTTGGACTGTAGACAGCTTTTCACCACTTGGGGAGATGAGAGGCCACGACAGTCCCATCAATGCCATTTGTACCAACTCTACTCACATCTTTACTGCTTCAGAGTAAGTACAAACAATGGTGGTGACGATTTCCAGACCAATCTTTATTATTGTATAGACAATCCAAACTTTATCAAAAATATTCCTTGTACATAGTAACCAGTAAACATTAATAAATTATTTACACAAACTTTCTTCCAGTGACCAAACGGTGCGAATTTGGAGTACTCGGAGACAATCAGATGGACAGCTGTTGGAAACTGCAGAAATAAACGATGATGCTAACAGCAGCTGAACAATACAAAGAGCAAAGCAACATTGGCCATTGGTGTAGAGCCATTTTACTGTGATTGGGGAAGTTGTTCTAACTGACCTGAAGGCACCTGGAAGCTCTAGTGTTTAATTGGTTCTATCAGTCAAATTCATATTAGCATCACAGTACCATCAGAGAAGAGAGCAAATAGATAATATACCTAGCACTTGACTGATTTGTGTTGTGTGAATAGAAATTGTGAAACGCTTTTCATTCAGCAGAGCTATTCTTAATGTATTCAGTCTGCAGTAGCTTTCTGAGCAGTAAGGTTTGCATCAAATAGCATGTCCAGCAAATAGCTCTATGCAGCGAATGGGAATCGTTATGTACTTCAGTATTTCCCCAAAAGGTTTGTGCAGATTGTTTTGATGCTGCAACCTGTCTGTACTTGTATATGGAGTTCATTTCTAGTTGGAAATATTGCTGTTACATTACTTTAAAGATAGAATTTAGCAATATCTATTTATACAGCAGTATTCTCATTCTAGCATAAAATCTTTGAAGCAGAATTGTCTTGCACTGTTTGTGGCATACTCCCATCATAGCATTACTGTGTTGTCATTCACTGTTCAGGCTACACTGTTTATCTCATCAGTCTGCTTTTCTTTCAAGTAAGAGGAAATTCCCTTTGCAGTTGAGTCGGTAAAATGCTGCTGTAC
The DNA here is from genome assembly GCA_963514005.1 of Raja brachyura. The sequence goes on from OY740799.1 coordinate 33,497,584, forward strand.
GAATGTTGAGAAATATGTGCATAAGTTACATTCAGTAACGGTTAACTGGACAATTTAATCTGGAATGGAAATGCACTGTATATAGTGAGATGAAAGTGTTAATTTGTACCTGGTTTATTTCCAGAGATTGTAGAATGTAGATAACTAAATGGGGATATATTTTATTTAGCTTTAGATTTTGATTGATAGTGATTTTACCAAGCTTCTGAAATGTTATGTAAATAACCAAGTTGAAACGGATTTAGGTTTTATTTGCTATCTCTCAGGCTGCTTGTAAACAATTAGCCAAATAAAGAAATGTGCGCTCAATTTGTTTTATGTTATGATGTGACATGAATTAAAAGGAAACAGTTGTGCACTCGAGTCCACAAAGTTATGCAATGTCCTAAACCATGTTTATTTTTCACGGATAGACACACAATGCCGGAATAACTCAGCGGGTCCAGCAACATCTCTGGATGAGTTGGATAGGTGACTTTTTGGGTTGAGATATTTTTTTCAGATTAATTGTAGCGGGAGAGGAAGACTGAAACCAAGGAAATTCCAGGATAAATCAGGGCGAGTAACAGAGGACCTCAAGCAGGTGGTTCCTTGATAGGCCAATTATTGGCTAGGGATGGTGAAATCCCTAAAGGGATACATAGTTTCAAACTGTGGAACTAATTAACTGTATTAATTAATTAAGTAGAGGGGAGGGGGGTGGTAATGAGGGGAGGGGAGTGTTTGTACAAGTTACTGAAAATTAGAGAATTCAATGTTCATGCCACAGGGTTGTAAGCTTCCCTAGCAAAATCTGAGGTGCTGTTCTTCCAATTTGCTTGTGGCCTCACTCTGGCAATGGAGGAGGCCAGTATAGGGATGGGAAGGGGCATTATAATGGTTAGTAACCGGGAGATCCAGAAGGGCTTGGCGGGTTGGGCATAAGTGTTCAGCGAAATGGTCGCCGAGTCTATGCTTTGTCTTGCCAACGTACAGGAGCCCACATCAGGAAAACCGGTTGGAGGAGATGAGGTTAGAGGAGGTGCATGTGAACCTCACTCACCTGGAAGGACTGTTAGGGTCCCCGGATGGAGTTGCGGGAAGGTTATAAGGACAGGTTTTGTATTTCCTGTGGTTGCAGGGGAAAGTATCTGGGGGGATTGTTTGGGTGGGATGGGTTGAGTGAACCAAGAAGTTGCAGAAGGAGCTGTCTCTACGGAAGACGGAAAGGGGCGGAGATGGGAAGGTGTGATTAGTGGTGGGATCACTTTGGAGGTGGCGGAAATGTCGGGGGGTGATATGTTGGATGCAGAGGCTGGTGGGGTGAAAGGTGAGGCCAAGGGAACTGTCTTTGTTGCATCTGGGGGGAGGGGGAGCGATTGCAGAACTATGGAACACAGACATATGAGGGACCCATCTGTGACAGAAGAGGGAAAACCACCATCACTAAAGAATGAGGACATATCGGATCTGCATCTACAGTTCCTTTTTAATACATTTTATTTATCATGGTCTTTCTTGGATTATGGTTTTGATTAGTCACACAACCAACTTCACAGGTGAAATGAACCATCCAATAATGAGGTGTCTTTTTGTTGCAAAGTGCACCCAGCATTGAATGGTAATAATGTTTGCATCATTACATTTTCTCAGTATTAGTTTATAGTACAAATATTTAAGCAATTTACGTATGAGCAAATTTGTGTGTATGCTTGATTTGGGATTGGCTTTAGCAATGATTGGGCATTGCAATTGGCATTGTTATTCATGGATACAGATGGAACATTGCTCTGGATTTTCATGCTGATAATTGTTATTCAATTACTTCTGCCAGGGATTGGTCAGCCCCCCCCCTACCCATCCCTCCTTGAACCTGGACACTCGCTCTTGCAATGTAGATGATGCAAATCTTGCTCTTCCCTCATCACCATCTAGAGACCTAAATAGCCCTTTAAGGTGGGCCAGAGAATCACAGCACCAACTCCAACCTTGTGTACTGCATTCAGTGCTCCTGATGTGACCTCTTTTACATCAGTGAGACCAAATGTAGACGAGGTGACTAGTTTGCAGTGCACATAGGCTGTGTCAGCAATGGCCATCCCAAGCTCCCCATTGCATGCCATTTCAACTACCATTCCCATGCGGACCTATCCATCTGCCAGTGCGAGGCCTGATGCAACTAGAGGAACAACACCTTGCATTCTGCCTGAGCAGTCTACGCCCATCTCTCCGTCTCTGACATTCTCCAGGTTCCATCTATCTACTATCAATCCATTTCATTCACCAGATCTCCTACCCCATCTGGTTCTCTCTGCCCCTCATCTCTCCCTTAACAGTTCCTATTATCACTTTCCTGACATCAGATTCTATAACTGATCACCTTTGTGTACCCACCTGTCACCCAGCCACCTGTATCTCCCATCACCCTTCCTCCACAATCTGCTCAATCCTTCACCCCTCCTGGGTCCACCTATCACTTCATGGCCTCTGCTTTGCTCTCCACCCCTCTCAGTACACTGGTTATATTTCCTCTCCACACTCAGTCCTGTTGCAGGGTCTTGCTTGATCTGAAACGAGGACATTTCCTGCACAGATGCTTCTCGACCTATTGAGTTCTTTCAACTATTTGATTTTTGTTCAAGATTCCAGCATCTGCTTTCTCTTGTATCACTATTTAACTTCTAGTTTTCATTACTGGTTGAGTTGTGAGACACTATCTATAAAAAGGCACCTTCTGTGCATCAATAAAACTTTTTACTTAGTGATTCTTTTATAGAGCTTTATTTATACATCAAACTAATTTCATTTAAGCATTCTAAATTGACTTTCATTTTGACTACTATATAACCAAGTAAGACGAGGCCTAGCTGTGGACATTAGAATTTATAAAGGAAAGGGAGCACCCTCAAAATGACAGACAGGAAGTGCAGCCATTTAATGCTGCCAAGTGAAACTTGAACAGAGCAATAATTGTGGGTGTCATTTTAGAGCTTAATGAGAACTGAAGTGTTTGCAATTTTCTTTTAATATTGGGGTGCGATGTTTAATGAGGCTAACTCTCAATGTTCAACCTTATTGATTAGGTTCAACCTAGCTCAGAACAATTAATTTTTTCCCCAAAAGGACATTTGTGAACCAGAGGCTTTTACCAATTTTGTTGTCGTAAATCGAAATAACTTTTTTTGCCTTCCAGAGTTGTCATGGTAAGATGTGAACTATGGCTGGTGGAGTGTTAGTTCAAGTCTGTGGATTCTAATCTTGATTTAGTAATAGCTAATTTGGCTACTGTGGCATCATTGTTGACTGGTGATTTGTGAGTACTAGTGATGGGTCTTTCTTACATAGAGATTCATAATTAGCATCATAAAAAGTTAATGATTTCATCTCTAGTAAGTATATTTTATTCTATATATCTGTTGGTTAAATTGTGCTTTGGATATATTTATTTTTTGTAAACAGTGGAATTCACGTCAGATAAGAATCATGAAAGGACAACTATGAAGAAACGTGTTGAAATATGTAATTTTTGTACTACGCAACAAAAATGATCCATTTCTCCGCAGGACCGCGTGGGTTTTCTCCGGATGCTCCAGTTTCCACTCTCACTCCAAAGACGTACAGATTTGTTGGTTAATTAGCTTTGGCAACATTGTAAATTGTCTCCAGTGTGTAGGATAGTGCTAGTGTGCAGGGATTGCTGGTTAGCGTTGACTCGCTGGGCCGAAAGGCCTGTTTCTGTGCTGTATCTCTAAACTAATTTCATGTTTTTCAAAGGAAGCAAGGAGTATGTTTTACTATCCAAAATGCTGATTTATGCAGTGCCCTCCATAATGTTTGGAATAAAGACCCATCATTTATTTATTTGTCTCTGTACTTCACACTTTGGGATTTGTAATAGAAAAAATCACTGTGGTTAAAGTGTACATTATGATATTTTATTCAAGGGAAGAGCGTTCACGTCGCGGCCTTGTTTCCACCAATCTTTCCACCACCACAAGAAGCGCAAGACAGACGCCGTTGGATGCAGATGCCGAGAAGTGTGTTCAGCTCTGGCTGAACAACTTCTAATCTTGTGTGTGCACTCGATAAGAAGAAGACTTTGCTGCACTAGACCTATTTCACTTGATGCTCTTTTTCTAAGTACCTTAGCAACTGAGATTCCACAACTATTTAGGTTGAGAATTCCAAAAAATTGCTACACTCATGAAGCCATTTATTTTCATCTTGTTCAGGAATGGGTAATTCTTTAGTTTGTGACTGTGATCCCTGGCTCTAGATATCCCAGACAGGAAGCTTTAATCCTGCTGGGATCAGTCTGTTTCATTGAAGCATACTAAATTGCCCCTCACTATTTCTCACTCCAGAAACTACACCCAGCCTGCTTGATTTCTTAATTGACAAATGCCAGATCCTTCACTGCATTCCTGTTACAAATAAACCTTTATTTATCGTCCCTTGACACCCCCTCTACATTTTCTTTGCAGAGCTCACACTGTCATCCAGTTTGGATCATCAGATTTATTTGGGCAGATTTTCCCTTGCATAATTGCTGTAATTTCACACTCCACTGCTGGATTACAACTGTGATGAGTCCAGTGTTGAAATTAATTTAGAAGTGTTTGGTTTCTCCACTAAATCAATGTAAAAGTTCAGCTTGTGGATGCTTGATATGACTATTGTGTAATATTTCACTTTTGTTATGGACTAAGGGTTGCTCAGGACACCTTCCTCTTTATTTAAAAAAAAATGCCATGTGATTTTCTTGACAGTAGCAAGATTGCATCTCAAAACTGCAGTATTCCCTCAGTATTACACTGAAGTGTAGAATGATTATTACACTCAGCTAGAATGGTTATTGAACCCAAAGGCCATCTGACTTAAAAACAAAATATTAACCGAGGCAAGTAGATTGCAACATCCGCATGTTTAAACTGTTCTATTGATTTTCTTCATTTCAATCTTTTGACATTGTTTCAAAAACATTATGGTTGTAAATATTCCTTAGGTTCTGAGATGTGAACTGAATACAAATATGAATTCACATTAAACGTTTTTGATAGAAAAACAAATTGAGAGATCCTGTTTGCAACACAAAAATCTTCAGTCAAGTTTCTGAAAGGCCACTGATACCTTGAGGCTATTTGTCCTTAAAACATTTCATGCATAATGCAAACATCTGCCCTGAAAAAACAAACAGCTGGCACCATCAGATGTCATTTTCTATTCCAAATAGTAGTGTGGAGAATTTAAGCAATAAGGATACAACTGTTAATTAGTTACAAATTATTTTATATGGAATTGCCTTGATTTTAATAAAAAAATAAGACACCACAGATTGCATCAAAATATAATGTATATCTAGTTCCAGGTTACCATGTTCCAAGAAAAATTTCAAATAATTATGCCAATTTTCTTTTTTCCTTAAAGCATTCAATGCTGAGCTGTAGTCTATAAACAACAGCCTGACATATGTGTTTTTATTGTCCAAGTGGTCCAGTGAGATTGCATTCTCCGTTGACCTGTTTTGGTGGTAGGCACATTGTAATGGGTCAAGGTTTTTGTTGAGGTAGGAGTTGATGTGCGCCTTAACCGCTCAAAACATTTCTTCACCACAGACGTTAGTCATTGAGGCATGTCGCCTTACTCTTCTTGGGCACCACTACAGGTTTTAAGAACATGACCAGGTATGCCATCAGGTCCAAACGTTTTCCGAGGGTTCACCCCCCTCACCTAAGTGGGACAGACCCATAAGACACATAGGATCCACAGTGAGCTAGTCACTTAAATTCAGAACTGACTTACTCAATGAAAGCAGAGATTTATGGTAGGATTCTGGCAGGAGTTCTGTTCTGGAAAACCATGCTTGGACCTTTTATGATGTACTAGACTAAGTGGGACCCGCCGGGACCCAGTCACACGGGAGGCCTGGTCCCCCAATGCAAACCATTCCCCAACGCAATATTCCACTACTCACCCGTTCCCCCAATGCATTATTCCATCACTCACCCATAGCCCCTAACTGCGCAGGCGCGGCTCATTTCCTCTCATCCCTGAGCACTCCTTCCCCCCTCCTCTTCATGTGGGGGTAGGAAGTGGGGTGTGGGAGGGGAGGAGGGATGTGTGCAGACGGGGAGGTGTAGGAGTGGGGGGGGGGGGTGTTTTGGGGGCGAGGGGTGTGTGGGCTGGGAGGAGTGAGCTTGAAGAAAAGACGGGAAGAGGCATGGGCGAGAGGGGGGCATCACGGATGAGGGGTGAGGAGCCAGCGAGGGGGACCAGAGGTTGGAATTGGCAGTGGGGACTCACAGCGGGCACTGGTGGCTGGTCATTCTCTCCCGGGATCAGAGTCTCCGCTTTCCATTTGGGGACATCTCCGACTCCGGGCTGAGCTGGGTCCCTGACACTGGGCTGGGCTGGGTCCCCGACGCTGGGCTGGGTCCCCGACGCTGGGCTGGGTCCCTGACGCTGGGCTGCTTCGGGTCCCTCCGAAAATTTTGACCGGTTGGAAACCTCTGCCCGTTATCCTCAGCTCGAGTAAGGACGCGATGGCGCAGGAAGGGGCGGACTGTCCCGGTGTGTGACGGGAAGAGACTAATACGCGCGGCGCTGAACGGCAGGAGAAGAGATCGCTCTGCGCACGCACGGTTTTAAAGATTTTTTTAAACCTCGCTAACTTTTATGACATTCAACCGATCGGAACAAAAGTTGGTGCAATCACAACATAGGAGAACCGTGAGTGAACTCGTGAAAAATCGCAGTGCTATCGCAAACCATTTTTGCGCAAATAGAAAGACCGCGCAAATAGAAAGACCGCACAAACCAGAAGATAACAAGATCAGAGTTTTAGTTATGTATAGATAGATAGATAGAATATAGATCAATAACTTGGATGTAAATGGACTGATTGGTAAGTTTCAGATGGCATTGAGATTGGTGTAGTTGCAATGACTAAAGATATCACAGTATACAGAGGGATATACATCAACTAGTGAAATGGATGGAGAAATTGCAGATGGAATTTAATCCGAGCAAGTGTGAGATGTTGCATTTTGTGAGGTTGAATATTAGGAGAAAGTATACCATTGATGGCAAGACTCCAAACAGTTTTGATGGACAGAGGGATCTTGGGGTACATCCAGACCTTGAAATAGGCAACACAAGTAGATAGAGTGGTTAAAGAATACATACGTTTACCTTCATGGGTTTGAGCATTGTGCACAAGACTAGGCAAATCATATTGCAGCTTTATGGGACTTGGGTTACACTGGAATTGGAGAATTGTGTGCATTTCTGGTCGCCCCATTCGAAGAAGGATGTGAAGGCTTTGGAGAAGGTACAGAAGAGATCTACTAGAATGTGGTGTGGAATAGTAAGATTGAACGAGAACTTACCAGTTCGAAGGTTGATCTTTATTTTATGAGGAGTCGAAGTGAGGGATTTCGTGAAGAGCCCGCCGGCGCGCATGCTCGACATACTTCAAAGTAGCGGCGTGGAATCACAGAAACCAACAAAGAAATGACTTCGCATAGTAAGATTGAAGTGACTAAGATTACCAGATGAAGGTGATTGAGGGTTGGGCGAGGAGGGCACGAAATCCCTCACTTCGACTCCTCATAAAATAAAGATCAACCTTCGAACTGGTAAGTTCTCGTTCAATCTTACTATTTCATTTCGGAGTCACGTGAGTGACTTTGTGAAGACTTCAAAGCTTCTGTGATTACACGCCCTGGACCACGTCCATGCTGACACACCACTACCAGGGATGGATGGGAGGAACAAACTTGCTCAATAGTTCATACTGCAAAACAAGAGCAGAGTTATTAATAACAAATCAAAACCCCTCATGCGGGGACATCTCCACGTTCGTGACCTGCATTCAGCACGGCTTCTGTAAACTGTAGAGGAGCAGCAACAGGCTTGTTATAAAAACGCTGGAACACAGCTTCATTAGCCCATCCTGCTGTGGCGAGAATTTTGTCCATGGGCACCTCCATGACCCTCGCCGTTGACGTCGATGCAGCCCTGTTGGAAAGAGACTTGAACACATTAGTGTCGATACCTGACTTACCCAAAACGACTGGAAGCCACATGGATATTGTCTGGACTGTCACTCGATGATGAGGTCTCTTATGAGTGACAAGCAGGTATCGCTCCATTCCTCTGATGCGTGCCGTCACCTTGACATAGTGGCGGATATGTGAGGCTACACATAGCCTAGCATCTGCGGGGTATGCCGGGAACTTCAGCTGCAGCCCTGTGCACCCAGGTCTATGCTGCTTTAGTAGCTCGTCAATGAAAAAGACTACTTCTGTGGGGGTAGACGTCATTCTGTCGACACGAAGTTTGTGTAGTGTCTGTACCCTCTGAGCTGAAGTCAGCGCTAGTAACATCACCAGCTTCATGGTGCGTTGGTCCAGTTGGAGCCCTTCCATGGGTGACCACGTCCTGAGCAGGGTTAATACGTCCCTGACATCCCAGGTGATATTATAGCGTGGTGTAGGCGGATTCATATTGAATATACCCCGCATGAGTCTGGACACTAGCCTGTTGGATCCTACCTCCAAACTGAGGTAGAATGATAGCGCACTTCTGGCGCTGTTGATGGCACTGTAACTTAAGTGTTCATCATGGTGCAACCCCGCGAGGAATTCCAGGACGTCGGTTGTTGTCACGTCATCGTACGTGATGCGAGAGCGGCTGCAGTAGGCTTCCCACTTCTTAATATGCGAGCGGTATCTTCGCCTTGTAGACTCTCGACACGACGCCCCGGTGGTATCCATGGTCCGAGCCGAGAGGCCGTATTGGACTAACGGCCTGTTCAGAACCTGCAAGCCAACAAATTTAAATAGCCATGGCAGGGATGCGGCTCCCCTGAGACAGGGTGAGTAACCAATTGTGGGCAACCCTTCAAAAGGACCCAAGGTTCGTTGAGCATGTCAAAGACCACCGGATACCAAGGCTGTGTGGGCCAGTCGGGTATAATAAGGATGCCCTTGGCAGCATCTGCCTGAATCTTTCCCAATACCCGACTGATGAGGCAAAATGGGGGGAAGGCATAGAAACCACTTCCCCCAGTCCAGCGAGAATGCATCTAGCGCTATTGCCCCAGGATCTGGTTCCCATGAAACGTAGGTTGGTACCTGATGGTTCCACCGTGACGCAAAGAGGTCAATGTCCGGTTTACCAAATTTGGCTGTGACTTTAGAAAAGATCTCAGGATGCAACATCCATTCAATGTTGTCATTAAATTTGCGTGACCTGGTGTCCGCCACAGTATTAAGCTCACCTGGCAAATAGGTAGCTGAAATCCAAATGTCTCTTTGAACACACCAGAGCCAAATTGAGTTTGCCAATTTGTCACACGAAACAGGCCTGGTACCACCCATATGGTTTAAATATGCTACTGCTGTGGTGTTGTCTATTTGGAGACGGACATGTGCTCCAACAAGCTTAGAACAATACGCACGAAGTCCGTGGAATGCTGCCAGCAACTCCAAATAGTTAATCCCTTGAGTTAACAACATCGTTGATTCAAGGGTGTCCCATCTGCCACCACAACTAGAGCAATTATTCGTGGATCCCCAACCATTGGAGCTTGCATCAGTTTGCAAATATACCACCGGATTAGCCTCCCTAATAGGCTTGAATGAGTTGCTAATGTGACACACCCACCATTGCAACTCATTTATCGCTTCGGGCGGCAGCTGCATGGACCGATCATAATAACCAGCGTTCTGTTTTAACGCAGCAATTTTAGCTCTTTGCAAATTCTGATAATGCAAAGGTCCATATCGCGCTGCCGAAAACAAAGCTACCAGCTTCCCAATTATTGTAGCTAAGTGCCGAATCGATGGTATATTGGTGCGGATTAAATCTTGACACACCTGGGTAACCTCCTCAATCTTGTTAATTGGAATGGTAACCCTCATGCTTATAGAGTTCACCGTGAACCCTAGGTAATTAATCACCTGGGCAGGGTAGAACTTTGATTTCTCTGGATGGACAATAAACCCCAATTGTTGAAATATATTGACAGCAGCTGCAACACCCTGTTCAGCCAATTCCAGGGTGTGGCCCACAATTAAGACATCATCTAAATAGGCCATACTATATGGTGTCGTTGTCTCAAATAAGCCATAATTGGCTTCACTAATTTAGTGAACAATCTAGGGCTGTGGTGAGCTCATTAGGCAAAGCCTTGTACTGCCAGAGTTGCCCCATCCAGATGAATTTTTAAAACCTTCTGTCACATTTCTGGACGGATACGGAATAATATGCGTCTTTTAAACCGATGCATGCCATAAAACAACCATGAGAAATCAATGATTTGGTTGTTTCATCGTATCCATTTTAAAATGAGAATATGTTACAAAAGTATTCAAACGGGTTAGATCAATAATGACACGACAACTTCCATCCTTCTTAGGTCTGGTGAATATGTTCGAAACAAATTCAACTGGCTCATGCACCACTCTCTTAATCACTCCTTTGCTCAAGACTTAACAATTCCTTATAGCCGGCTGCCTGTTCTGCAGCAGATAATTTTAAATGTTCGAGCGGGCATGTGCTGGGATGGAGGAATGTCGCCATTAATAAACTCAATTTTATGCCCCTGAATATTCTGCAACACATACTCGTCACCAGTGAAATTACCTCATGCACCCAAAAAACCACCGAAGGTGACCACCAACATGTGAAGTTAAACAGAGAGAAAAGAGAGAACCAGACCCCCTCACCTCCGTGGTTACCGGCGGTCCTTGACACGCGTGTGTGGACGTGGAGGTGCTGGGTTGGCTTGAGGGCGCTGCGTCTTCGTTTTCCACCAGGGTCTCTGCCGACCCTGTCCTAAAAAAGACCCCTGGTGCTGGGTCTGATGTTGCTGTCGTTGTGGAGCTTGAGGGTGGGTCCTCGTCGAGGTACTGGCAGACCCTCGTGATCGAATGTATGGAGACTTTGAGCCTGACGGTGTGGGGGCACTCTGAGGGCGCATGATCCCCACCGTTTTGGCTTGCTCGTCAAGCTCTTTGACTCTCTTCGAGAGGTCCTTCCCAAAGAGCTGACGGGGCGGGGGCGGCGGCGGTGGTTTGCACACTCCTGCAAACTTTGGATTGAGCGCTGGGCGGATGCTGGTTTTGCGAAACCCGTTAATTTCGTGCTGGGTCGCGCACAGGAGGGCCAGGGCATCTCCCTGGTCCAAATTCAATTCGTCCCCGTCCACCGACCGCACAAAGGCGGTAATACCGGCCGTGAGGAGCTTCAGGATCCGCTGCAGTTTTACCTCCTGTTGACGGATAGCCGCACTGATGTTGCCCCATATCGGCGTATTGACCACAGGCACGTTGAGGGAGTTGCAATTGGATGGAGCCTTGTGACGGCTCATTGCCTGGATGAGGACTTCTTCCTGCTGCTCCAGGCTGATAGTAGATGTTTGTGAAGACGCCCTGTGCCTGTTGCTGCCCTGCTGTTGTTGACGTTGAAGCAGGAGCTCCAGCAGCCGCTCCATACGGTCAATACGCCCTTCACCCTGAACACTCAGGTGGTCGGAGTCCTCCGGCTCTGAAAAGAAAACCGGGCTCCTGTCATCGGCCCGCACCTCGTCGAGGCCCTGCCGGTGCCGGTAGTTGTCGCCAACAGCCGCCGAGGCGAACTGCGCGATTCCTGCGCGGGCGTGTTCAACCGCCTCCGTTTAGCGGGAGCTGAAGCCGCTGCCACTAAGGGCACTTGCGGCGAGGTGTCGGCACCAGCCGAAGCATGGCTGCCTGGGGCCCGCGCAGTCTTGCCGGCTGCCCACATCGTGGACGTTGCCGACGCATGGTCTCGCCCACCCATCCATGGGGGGCTCGGCGACCGTGACGAGACCCGACTCGACCGACCCGTCCCGGCGTCGAGAGTCGGGGCGTGCCGGCTGGACCTCACAGCCGCCCCGGGTCTTTCCCTGGAACCTGACCGCTCCTCCGTGTCAGGCAATGCCTTAGCCCTGGTAGGGTTAGGCTTCTGGGCTCCTGCCCTTCCCCTTCTCGGAGTGGAACAGGCCGTGCAGCCGCACGCACCCAGCTCGAGGTCGCCAGCGAGCCCGCTGACGACCTGACTGCCATGGCAGGTCCCCCTGCTCTGGCGGCACACCACACTCCTCCTCGTCGAACTCCTCCGAGCTGTGGTGTGCTGGCGGATCTGGACCTGTAAACACAGGGCTTACCCACATCTCCGCCTGAGTCCCGGCCTGCGATGCAGGTACTGCCGATGGTAAAGGCCCCGGAACTGTTGACCGGCGAACTCGTCCTGACGTCCTCCGGCCCTTGGAACTCCCATCCATGTCCTTGCTGCAAGACAAAACCAACAACAAGGACCACCAACTAAAGGTAGAATACTTACCTCCGTGGCCCCTTCTGAAGGGCTGGCGAGGAGCGCGCTCCACCGCCAGCCGTCGCAGCAACGCGGTACGACGATATGTCGAGCATGCGCGCCGGCGGGCTCTTCACGAAGTCACTCACGTGACTCCGAAATGAAATTGAGGGTATTAGCTATAAGGAAAGTGAGACAAACATGCAGTGTATTCTCTAGAGCGTTGGACCCTGAGGGCAGACCTGCTAGAAGGAGAGGTTTTCGTAGACGATCAGTAACTTTTACTCAAGGACAAAAAGGGAATAGCTTTAAGGTGAGAGGGGAACATTTTTTTACAGGGTGGTGGGGTGGGTGGTGGAGGCAGATGCAATCGTGGCATTTAAGAAGCTTTTAATAGGGACATGAATATACAGGGATGGAGCGATGTGGATTATGGGCAGACTGAAGAATTGTTTTTAATTGGCATGATGTTGGTATCGACATTGTGGGCCAACGGGTCTGTTCCTGTGCTTGTGATAAAGATAGGGTCCTAAATTGGGGCAAGGCTTTGCAGAGGTCGATTTGGGAGAGGCTGTTTGCAGGTGAAGGGAGACTGGCAAGTTGGAGGCTCTCATAGTTTGATAGCAAGACAACTGGGGCAACATGTTCCAGTTAGGTTGAAGGACAAGGCTGGCAAGTAGGTGTTGAAGTTATGATTAGGAAAAAAGGAGGCTTCCGTGGCATATAAGCAGTCAAGCAAATCATTTCATAAATCTACAATGTGTTATAGTTATATAGCATGGAGCCAGGCCCACGCCCAACTGCTTGCATTTCATCCATAACCCTCTAAACCTAGCCCATCCAATTTTTAAAAAAACTTTATGGTATCTGCCTCATATGCACTCTCTGGCATCCCCCCCTTCACCATAAACCCTTGTCTTCTAGTTCTTGGTAGGGTAAAGGCACAATTTTTTAATCTATCTATTTTTCCCTTGATCTTATCCACCTCTATAAGATCACCCCTCATTCTCCTGTGCTCCAAGGAGTGAAGGCCTATCCTGGCCTCACTAATGTCTTGTCCAACTGTAATCCATCTAAATGCATGTATATCTTATCCCTCAGAATGCTATCTATTAAACTCCCTGAACACATCAACTCTGAATACAGCCAGGGAACCTACAATTTCCTCTCTAGCTTCCACAGTATACTCTAATAAATCTGATCAGGCCTGGGAATTTTTTCTACCTTCATACATGTTAGGACCTTCAGCACCTCTTCATAACTATCTTAAACCTAATAGCACGGTGGATGCTGGTCCCAAAGTACTCATCCACGAACACTTCATCCACTTCATCTTCTGAATTTCCTAAAACTAGATCAAGCATTGCCTTCTCCCGTGTAGAGTCCTCTAGATATTGCATGAGGAAACCTTCCTGAACACATTTGCCAAATTCTGCCCTATCTAAACCTTTTGCACTATGGCAGTCCAGGTCAATATTGGGAAAGTTAATATCCCCTACCATAACAACCTTCTTTGTCCTGATGCTGCCTGCAATCTCCTGGCATCTTTTCTCTTCTAATTCCCATTGACCACTTGGTGGCCTGTAATACACTCCCAACAAGGTGATCATCCCTTTCTTATTTCTCAGCTCCACCGTTATAACCTCACAGGACGAACCATAAATAATTGTATCTCTGACCACTGCCATAGCATCCTTCATAATCGATAAAGCAACACCCCTCCTCTTTTACACCCACCTCTATCTCTCCGCATGTCCTAAGGTCATCTAACTGCCACTTCAGTTCACTGACACGGGCTTTAAGGATCTGTACCTGGACACAATTCCCTTCAGTATAGTCTTTAGGGATACCAGCAGTTTTCCTGATTTTCCACATCCTGCAGGAGGAGTATTGCACCAATTTACCTGCCATCACCACTGCAACTGAACCAAGAAAGAGAGATAAATATAAAAATAACAAGACTCACATGCAAGAGCAGACTATACCTATCCTCCTAATGGGCTCTGTGACTGAGGGGGAAATCAGGAGGGCAAAAAGGACACACAATGGCTTTGACAGATCGTTGAATGAGAAACTTCAGATTTTACAAGTATAATGGATTGGCAGCGGACAGGATCCAAGGCAGTAATGAGGCAGGTGGGAAGCTAAAAGTTGGAACAGAAGGTAATAACAATAGGAGCGCAGCATGGAGTGAGAAAGTTGGATTCAATTTCCATTTATTTCAATGGTAGAGACCTGATGGATAAGGTAGATGAACTCACAGCATGGATTAGTCTGTCCAACTGCAACGTAATGCTGTTAAGGAAACCTGACTAAGGGAGGAACCGGACTGGTAGTTGTTCCCGGGTACAGGTGCTTACAGACAAGATAGAGGCGGGATGATAAAGGAAGGGGAGTTAGATATTGGACAATAGGTGCAGGAGTAGGCCATTCGGCCCTTCAGGCCAGCACCGCCATTCAATGTTATCATCCCCAATCAGTACCCCATTCCTGCCTTCTCCCCATATCCCCAGACTCCGCTATATTTAAGAGCCCTATCTAGCTCTCTCTTGAAAGTATCCAGAGAACCGGCCTCCACCGCCCTCTAATAGCCCTGTCTCATGGTGCGAGTTGACCCACGAGTGACCCCGCGTGAAAGACTCGTGGTTGTGTGCGACACTCCCAAGTTTACGATCAAGAGTTTAACCGAGTTCCCACAGGTATGACTAAGTTTGCCGTTTACTTCTAATTTCTGCTAATGTTCCAAGTTCCTCTCCCGAGTTACCAAGTTCCTCTCCTGAGTTACTCTTGAGCCAACCGTGAATGAAAGCCTGTTTCAAGTATCAAATAGAGGAGCTGGACAGCATCTCAAACAGTAAGTATATTCTGATTCAGTATTGAACATTATTCAATTTCAGAACTTAAAAAAACTAGGCAGGATCTCGGCCCCGCACTCACTGCCATTGTGCAGCAAGAAGGAGGTGGCGGCGAAGCAACAATGTAAAAAGAAGACAACTCCATCCTGCGGCTTTGAGTTAAAGATAGAATTCAGCGCGGCCGCGTCTATTGATATGACCTACAAAGGGAAAATGCGCACCGTCCAGTGCCAGAGCTAGGCTGGGATCATTCTCTGCTCTCATCTCTCTCTTTCTGTGTGCGCATTAGCAGGAGGAAGAGCGGTCCACCTCGCTTAAGCACAAGACCACTGCCGCCTGCCCCTTGCAGCCATCAACTTGTTTGTTCCTTTGGTGCGCCTCATCTGCCCAGCTCCCATCCCAGCGCTGCCCCAGCTCTCTGCCCAATTCTCTTGGAAATGTCGCTTCTGCCGCTGTAACGAGGAGGGGTCCGGCTGGCTGGCTTGGTGGGTGGGTGGGTGAGCAGGGAGGGGGAGTGGGTACAAACCACCGAATCCATTCTCAAAAGTCGGGCAGAGCCTTGTAGAACTCACGTTTCTCTCTGCTTCATATACTTGAACAGTAAATTAGACTCGTGGAAAACCTCAAACATGTTTGAATTTTTTCAAGACTTATCAAGTTTCACGGGTACCTGCCGTTAACGCCACGAGTTGCTAAGTTGCGCGCGCGAGTTCCGACGTACCCGCTACATTAATTGTACGTGGTTACCGTGAGTGAAAACTCTGGGTCACTCGTCGGTCGACTCGCACCGAGTTTGAGGCAGTGAATTCCACAGATTCACAACTCACTGTGAGGAAAAAATGTTTCCTCGTCTCCGTTCTAAATGGTTTACCCCTTTTCTTGTACTGTGGCCCCTGGTTCTGGACTCCCCCAACATCGGGAACATGTTTCCTGCCTCTAGCGTGCCCAAACCCTTAATAATCTTATATGTTTCAATAAGAGTTGCTTTATTGTTGAGAACATCACAACAGTATTCTGAGTGACACGACTGAACGATTGTTCAGTGAGGCTGTAAAACAGAAAGGGAATGAACACCTTTTCAGGATTGTGCTTTAGGCTCCCAAATAAATAATAGGCAGTAGAGGAACAAATCTGCTGGGAGATTGCAGTAAACCTAATGAGGTTGTCGTAGGGAATTTTAATTTTGGAGATTATTTTTATGATCCTTACTATATCATGTAGTTCTGTTTGGGACATATGACAATTAATCTTTCTTACCCAGTACTTAGATGGTGTGGAATTTATCAAGTGTGTTCAATGAATTTTTTTTTAGGTGACCTGCTTAAACAACTCTTCAGGTATTGGGCTGGGCAAGTGACTGAAACATCAGTGGGTGAGCCTCTAGTGCCCAGGGACCATAGTTTGATCAGCTTTAACATGATCATGGATAAACGGTGGCACAGTAGAGCTGCTGCCTCACAGCGCCAGAGACCCAGGTCCAACCGTGACCTCGGGTGCTGTTCTGTGTGGACTTTGCACATTCTCCACAAGGATTTCCTTCAGGTGCTCCGGTTTCCCTCCGGCTGGTCCAATTTCCAAATTCTGGAGGAAGTTGTAACTGTGGGTACAACTATAAAGTTAATATTTATTTGACAGACAAATGGATAGAAAAGGTTCACAGGGATAGGGGCAAACTCGGGCAAATAGGATTTGCACAGATAGCTATCTCGGTTAGTATGGGCGAGTTGGGCTGATAGTTTTAATGCATTTATTTTAAGACAATCTATCAAAAGGGGAAAAAAGATAAACTTTTGATATCTTTTTGCTTAAATGCTGGCATTTAAACTGATTATTTCAATATGGCTTCTGCAACACAGAAATTAGCATTTTTATAAATCTATTAGTGTTAACAAGTTACATTTGATTACATTTTTTAGAAATAGTATGTTTGTATAGATTGTGTTCTATTCACATTTTATTTTTCAGAAGGAAGTAAAATGTAACTCTTCAAGTCATGGCATTTTGACCCAAATGTATCAGAGATGAATGAACTGTGAATTGTCTGACTATTGAAGTAGCTGAAAGTGTAAATCTGTCTGAAATGGGAACATTTTTATGGTACAAAATTGCTTGTGATTATGCACTCATTTTAATGCCAAGTTGGATTTTGGAAGCGGAAATGTGTATGCAGTCCGCTTTGAAAAAAATGATTTTGCAACTATGAATCTGTTCACTTGTTAGATGGGTAAATCATTAAAAAATCAAATTTCTTTATAAAGAGATTATCTTTCATAAATCATTAATAATTTAGCTTTACAATTAATGTAAACCTTGTGTGGTGAGCATGACCTGCAATGTCCAGAAAAACTCATTGTTTCTTGGAAAGCTTTGAAGTACAATTAGTGTTATCATCTTGAAGTATATAATTTGGTATTGGAAACGTTTGGGCATTCATTGTCAAACATAACTCTTTGATGTCAAAGTGTACAGCAGGATATTATTTTAGTTTAGAAGCACAGTGTGGAAACAGGCCTGTCAGCCCACCGAGTCCGTGCCAACCCGTGATCACCTGTATACTAATTCTATCCTATTCACTAGGGACAATTTATAGAAGCCAATTAACATATAAACCTGCACATCTTTGGAATATGGGAGGAAACCGGAACACCTGGAGAAAACCCACACGGTTACAGGAAGAACATACAAACTCCATACAGACAGCACAAGTAGTCGAACCCAGGTGCTTTAAGGCAGCAATTCTACCGCTGCACCACTGTACTATCCCATATAGATGTAGATCAGCTACAGAAATGGTTGGAAAAATGACAGGTACAGTGGACTATCTGAACCTTTTTCCCCCAGAGTGAAAATTCCAAAGACAGGAGGGCATAGCTTTAATGATAGAGTTTAGTTTAGTTTATTGTCACATGTACCGAGCTACTGTGAAAATATTTGTTGCATTCATAGCAAAAGGATTTGAGTATAGGAGCAGGGAGGTTCTACTTCAGTTGTATAGGGTCTTGGTGAGGCCACACCTGGAGTATTGCGTACAGTTCTGGTCTCCAAATCTGAGGAAGGACATTATTGCCATAGAGGGAGTGCAGTGAAGGTTCACCAGACTGATTCCTGGGATGTCAGGACTGTCTTATGAACAAAGACTGCATAGACTCGGTTTATACTCTCTAGAATTTAGGAGATTGAGAGGGGATCTTATAGAAACTTACAAGATTCTTAAGGGGTTGGACAGGCTAGATGCAGGAAGATTGATGTTGGGGAGGTCCAGGACAAGGGGTCACAGCTTAAGGATAAGGGGGAAATCCTTTAGGACCGAGATGAGAAGGAATTTTTTCACACAGAGAGTGGTGGGTCTCTGGAACTCTCTGCCACAGAGGGTAGTTGAGGCCAGTTCATTGGCTATATTTAAGAGGGAGTTAGATGTGGCCCTTGTGGCTAAGGGGATCAGAGGGTATGGAGAGAAGGCAGGTACGGGATACTGAGTTGGATGATCAGCCATGATCATATTGAATGGCGGTGCAGGCTCGATGGGCCGAATGGCCTGCTCCTGCACCTAATTTCTATGTTTCTATGTTTCTATGCATGCTAACCAGTCAGCACAAACACTGTACATTACTGTACATGATTAATATCGAGCCATCCACAGTGTACAGATACTTGATCAAGGGAATAACGTTTAGTGCAAGATAAAGTCCGATTAAAGATGGGTGTGGTCCAGACCGCTCTCTAGTTGGTGGTAGGATGATTCAATTGCCTGATGACAACTGGGAAGGAACTGTCCCAAAATCTGGAGGTATATGTTTTCAAACTTCTGTACCTCTTACCTGACAGGAGAGGGGAGAAGAGGGAGTGAGGCTCATCCTTGATTATGTTGCTGGCCTTGCCGAGGCAGCATGATGTGTAAATGGAGTCAATGGAGGGGAGGACGGTTTGTGTGATCGCCTGGTGTGCGTCCACAAATCTCTGCAATTTCTTGCAGTCTTGGATGGAGCTGTTCCCAAACCATGCTGTGATGCATCCTGATAAAATGCTTTCTATGGTGCATCTGTAGAAGTTGGTGAGAGTTGTTGGGGACATGCCAAACTTCCTAAGACTTCTAGGGAAGTGGAGGCGTTGGTGTGCTTTCTCGGCCATTGCTTCGATATGGGTGGTCCAGAACAAGTTGCTGGTGATATCTATTCCTCAGAAAGTAAAGCTTTCAACCATCTCTACTTCAGTGCTGTCAATACAAGTATGTGTACCGCTTCGCTTCCTGACGTTGGTCACTATGTCTTGCTGACATTGAGAGAAAGGTTTGAGAGAGACTGTGTTTAAAGGTGATGAGCAGGCTTTTTTTCCCCCACACTGTATAGTAGGTGCTTGGAACATGCTGTTAGGGGTGGTGGTGAAGGCAGATACAATAGTGGCATTTTAAGCAGTTTTCAGATATATGCTGTGAATGGAGGAATACAGATCAAGTCAAACAAACTTTATTGTCATTTAGAAATACATTGATATATGCAGTTCCAAACGAAATTTCGGTGCATTTGGCTCCCTGAGCAACACGATAAATTAACAGAAGGATAAACATGGATAAAATGGATTAAAAGGATAAATAGACAGTGGTGGCAGCCCATTACATGGCATTCAGGAGTCTGATGGCTCGTGGAAAGAAGCTGTTGCAGAACCTTGATGTTCTGCTCCTTATGCTGCGATATCTTTTTCCCGAGGGCAGCAGAGTGAACAGACCGTGATGGAGATGTGTGGGGTCTTTTATAATACTGCTGGCCTTAGACACGCAACGTTTGGTCGCAATATCCCCGATTGAGGGGAGAGAGGTCCCGATGTGCAGATCATGTGCAGGTAGGGGAGATTAGTTTACCTTGGCATCATGTTCTGCACGGACATAGCGGACATGTTCTGAGGTGTCGAGAGATATTTGTAGCAGCAGAATGATCCTACAGCTAATCTGTATGTAACTCATGGTCTGGCCTGTTCATTTCCTTCAAACTACATGATCAACACTTGTTCAATGAGGAGTACATGAGGGCATACAGGAACCAGAACACATGACACTGAGTGCTGAACATCACAAACACCATCCGATAGAAGAAGCTGAGCAATCCTGCAACTAATGTATTAGATTGCAGCAGCCCCAACATATTTCATCATCAGTGTTGGTGGCTTTGATGACAAAAAGGTAAGGGTTCCTTATTTTGGTGCCTGTGACAGATCGTAGGCGTCTGAGCTGCTTCAGCTG
Source organism: Raja brachyura (assembly GCA_963514005.1). The sequence goes on from OY740799.1 coordinate 33,517,990, forward strand.
TCTAAGGGTGTGTGCTAATTTTATTAATACATTTTATCTTTAGTATTTTTGTAATATTAAAGATTCTAAACATTTAAATCTAGCTTGTGATTTTGAAAGGCACCAGTACATTGAATCGATGCACACTGTGGTAAAACAGGCACTGCTTGGTGGAACTAGAAAGACTAAAGGGGCTGTCCCACTTGGGCGACCTAATCCGCGAGTTCTGGTGAGTTTGCCCTCGACTCATACTCGCAGCATGGTCTACACGAGGTCGTAGGAAGTCTTTGTAACTCTCCTTCATGCTCGAGAGTAGTCCCTGTGTACTTGAAGCATCAGCTAGGTCGCAGCGTATTTTTCAACCTTGAAAAATGCCGGTGAGTAAAAAAAGGTCACCATGGGGAAAAAATGAATACTTTTTTTACTCGTAGATTTTGTCGTAGTAGGTCAGCATGTTAGTCGTAGGTAATCGAGGGTAGTCAAAGATAGTCTTCATCATAGTTGAAGGGAGGTCGAAGGAGATGGAAGGAGGTCGTCTTCACTCTCCACTATTCGGTGACCAATTTTCCCGAAGTTAGTCGTAGCAAGTCGAAGCTGGTCTTCAACATAATCGAATAAGGTCTTCTACATAATTGAAGGCGGTCTTCAACATGACATTTTTTCAAACTCTCCTAAGCTCTTCTAAACTCGCCAATTAGGTCGCCCATGTGGGACAGCCCCTTACTCGCAAAATAGGGCTCAAAATGTTTTGAGTGTGAAAGAATAGGCTGAAGCATTCACCATCATCTTCAACGAGAGGGGTTTCACTGTCTATAACTCTATCACCTACCCCACAGCCAACAAGAGGCCATTGTGGGCTTCACCTCACCTTGATCATCATTGCTTTTTGCATATCTTTCATTCATTTGTTCTGTTTATTTACCTTCTATATCTCTAGTTTCTCTTGTTCCTCAGATTCTGTTTGAAGAAAGGTCTCGACCTGAAACATCACCTATTCCTTTTCTCCAGAGATGCTAGCTCATCAGCTGAGATACTCCACTTTTGGTGTCTAGCTTCAGAACTAAATAAATATTGGCTTCCTCCTTAGATACTCATTAGAAAGTCAGGCTACTGAAAGTTTGATTCACTCCAGATTGTACTGTACTAAGAATAACTGAGTACCAGATGCTTTCATGACAAGGCACATTGAAAACATCCTTATGTAAGACTGAGGACCTATTCTCCAGATTTAGTTATGCCTTTAACCACTCTGTTCCAGGACACCTACTACACAAGCATCTTCTCAACAAGGTGAAAAATTGCCTTGGTATGTACTATTCCCAGAAAGTACGATAAAACTCGACAGCTTAATTAAAAAATCAAATGAAAATTTGGGACCCTTCTTCCAACTGGCTGCCTGACCCTGCCTGACTCTTGCACTATCTTTTTTTGTAAACAAGCATCTGCAGTTCCATGTTTCTACCGTCTACTTAATTGCTGCCCAATCATCAGCAAATGATGCATGGTGTTTGCAATAATATTCAAGCATCACTTACCAATAATTTGATGTCTGCGTTATTTTTAACCTGAATTGCTCCAGACCTCATCACAGCCTTGGTCCAAACATGTACGATAGAACATACACGAGGTGCTGTTAATGATGTTTATATTTGCAGCAACTTGCCAAAGCAGCGCATGCCACATGATGCCCGCAGCAAGATCTAGACAACATTAAGACGTGGGCGAAGAAGTAGTGGGTGCTATCTGTACCACAAATGTGCTTGCTAATGACCATCTCCACCAAGTGAGTGTCTTTCTGGGACAATGACCCTGCCTGACAAACTGTGGCACTTGACAAACAAATGATACCTTGATTTTTCATAGCCTGAAATCAAGGTGAATATATTTTCTGGCCAAACAGAAATGACCTAGTTTTTGTTGAATCTGTCCCATTTTCCCAGTAAATGTATATTTTAACAATGCAGCAGTCTTAATGTTATCTGGTATGTTATTTCTGTCTCATTTACCTCGATATGGGGCCTAAAATAACATGCGTGCATATATTATTATATATTTATAATTATATATAAAATATAAAATAATGTGCATGCATATACATAATTATATATAATATATATATGCACATGCATTATTTTAGGCCCCAAACCGAGGTAAATGAGACAAATAATATGCCAGATAACATTAAGATATATATATATATTTGGCTTTTTAAATGATTATATCACAATCCTTTCATACCCATGAAATTTAAATAATATTCCTCACCTTTTTGATCATGTATGTGATTTCTTGGATGTTGTGATTTTCTTGGACTAAATATTCCAAATGTGGGCACATAGAGCTTGCTTAGATGGAATATCTGGCTACACGGACAGGTGGTGATGAGGGTCTGTTTCTGTGCTGTATGACTGACACAATACTGGGAAGACTGAAGTCATCAATTCTATACCATTGGCATTTATTTCAATGTATATTCTATACCTGTGGCATTTATTTCATTGTATATTCTATACCTTTGGCATTTATTTCATTTGTCACTAAAACAGGTTTATATTAATTGGCACTAATTCAACAAGAATCTTAGAATAATCCTAGTGATCTCTAGAATTTCAATTCAACCTCCACTAAAACCCCCATTTGTGCAATTGTACCCTCTAGACTCAAATATTTCACTTCTCAGTATACTGATACATTAATATCTTTCCTCTATATTATGTAAATGTTAAATCATCCAATACACGGATGCTATATCCTAGCCTGTGCTCTGATTTGTCCAGCCATACTTTGATTCATTTCCAATGCCCCCTTGTTTGTGAAATTCCAATTTTTAAATGTTGTTAATAATCCAATAATCATGCCCCTTTTCATCTACCTACTTTGCCATGTCTAATCAAGAAGACTCGTCACATTGACACCTGTAGCTTATAATCTTCACCGTTCCATTGAGCCTTGTGGAACCTACTTGCAGCATTTTCACCATCATAGCCAGCTCCAACATCAATAAAGGAGTATTTCATTGAAGCATAAATTAACAATATAAGTCATTCCCTAATTCTTGATTGGTACCAAAAATCAACATTTTAATCAAAACTGCAGTAGATTTTCTGTAAATTTCCCGTATTTTTTCAAGCTGAAGATGAAATATAATTTTGGAACAGGTCAATATTGATATTTTTATTAAAAGCATTATTACAAGTTTAAACCATTGGGTTGCACTCAAAACATATTTACATCAAGAACAGTACCTAGCAATGCTCACATTGCTTGTGACATTCCTTTATGTTTTACTCATTATACATGACGGCAGCAACGCACAATGATAGGAAGCAAACCAAATATGCAGCTATGCCATAGTTTATTGCACTTTGACAAACCCATGCATAAGTATTTCCCCTTATAAAGTAGTAATGTTACAAAATTTTGAGATTTTAAAAAATCAAGTCTGCAATTTATCCCATCAGATAAAGCATAAAAAGAAGTTTAATGTGGCACCTAATTCACTTTCATATCTTCAGTATTAAAAAAGTTATGGCCATTTTCATACTCGGAAATTAGCATCTTGTTCCCCATTGCCTTTCCATTGACTTTAGTGTTTAAAGCCTGTAAATTTATGGCCATTTAAATCAACTTGCAAGTGGGTTTTAGTGGAACGCGGTAGATTGGAATGTTGCGGTTTGCAGTGAAGTCGGTATGAAAAATACTGGTGGTTCATACATTTTTTTTTGTCCCGTTTTAGCAACATGAAAATGTGATTAAAGCCTTCCTAAAAGCAAAGTTTTAATGTAAAAATAAACTGTGCACTTTATTTTGTCCCCTACGTTAGGTCCGTTCTGCTGTCGGCGTTCAGAGCTTTAGAAGGTGATTTTTAAACTACTCTAGTTAATAAATAATCTAGCGTAGTTTAAAAATAGCTTCATGAATGAAATGTCGGAGCGATTTTTCTTTAGCAACGAAATCGCACGACATGGATCGATTTGAACTGTCTAGGGAAAAACGCCATTTTAAACCCGCCCCCCCTCTGAAAGGCACCAAAGTCACGCACACGGGGAGCGGCAGAACTGCAGCGCCGCTAAAGGTAGGTATTGTAACATACCTATATAAAGTGGGGCAGTACCAATCAAATTTTATATTAAAAATGATTGCAGTGAAATAATGCATGTTTGGAGTTCTGAGGCGTTCAAAGGCTTAAATGTTAAGTTGCAAAAACAACATAAAATGGTGGAAATGCCCAATATTGTTACATGTCACCTGTGCTGTGAACTGACAAAAAAACATGGGGTTCCCTAGTCACTGAATCAAGAATGGGGGACATGTGTTAAAGTAACAATTAATGCATTCCGGAGAAAATCATGAGTCTTTCCTGGACACAAAGAACAATATAAATCTGTAATGAAAGCTGCTGGTGATCAAATCTGAGATGGATACTATTTTTGTTACTCTGTGATACCATCCATCAGGTAAAGATTTGCACAACAGTTCCTATTTCACAATTTATGCGCCAGTCTCAAGTAAACATGCATACTGAGGTTAATATTTGTAAAACCATTGCTACAAATCAGATGTTCTGTTCCACAATTAATACATCAACATCTAATCTCTAAAATATTTGGAATTAATCACTTTTATTTAAGACACTTGATCATGAGAAATTGATGAAAACAATATTTGTGATAAAAGCTGAAGTAGATATTTTTCCGTAGGAAGTTGCTGCAGATGTTGGTTTATACCGAAGATGAAGACAAAATGCTGGGGTAACTCAGTAGGTCAGGCAGCATCTCTGGAGAAAAGGAATAGGGGATGCTTCAGGTTGAAACCTTCAGCCTGATTTTTAAATTTAATTTAAGTCTATTAAGTGCAAGGCCAACTCTCTTGGCTATTTCTAAATGCCCTTGAAAAGGTAATAAGTGTGTCTTGAATCATTGTAATTCTTGTGGGAAATTGTTGAGTATTGGGAATGCGGTTAGACGGGAGTGCAGGTTTTAGACTCAATATTGAGGAAAGGCGGAATATTTCCAGGTTGTCATGATGAGAGATGGAGGAGGTCCTCTTGATGGTAATGTTCCCATGTGCCTGCCATCTGTGTCCAACTTGTTCAGAGAGGTTGTGAGTTTGGGAGCTGCTACTAGAGGAGCATAGATGAGCAATTGCTGTGCATTTTGTAGGTGGTAGATTTTGCAGCCACTGTGTGCCATACAACCCGAGGGCCTCTCACATCACCAGATGAACCATATGGTGTCCTTGAGCAAGGTTAGAGGTGGAGAGGTCTGCTTGGTGCTCTGACTTGGCTGTGAGCTCCTGCTCTCCATACCTCGCATGGTAAAGTACTATTCGGACTACCTGCTGCAAGAATACATCTCGGCTATCCTGACAGCAGTCTACATCCCATCTGTGTTGATGCGAGGCTTGCACTGGATGAAATACACACCACTATCAATAGCTTTACAACTAAGAACCCTAAGGCCTTGTTCATAATAGTCGTGGACTTCAACCAGGCCAACTGCAAGAGACTGCTACCAACATACTATCAGCACATCCCATCCTCCAGTGGCCCAAACACCCTTGATCACAGCTGTGCAACCAGCAAAGCCACCTACTGTCCATCGTGTCTTGCATGGATCTAGTGCCATCTCCCTGGCCCTACACTCATCACTGGAGCATTGAGATAACAATGTCAGCCTTCTATTTATTGACTAAAGCTCTGCCTTTAACACCATAATCCAACCAAACTCATATCAAGTCCAACACCAAAGAGTCAGCAGACTCTTCAATCTTGACTTTCTGACCCATAGACTGCAATCACTGAGGATACTTGACAAAATATCCCCTGGATACTTCTCAATGCTGGCGGCCTGCAAGAACCATTTTTCACCTTGATCATCTCTTCTTCTCCCCTCTCCTGTTTGACAGAAGATACAAAAGCTTGAAAGCATGTACCAATGGATTCAGAGACAGCTTCTTCCCTGCTGTTATCAGACTGTTAAATGGTCCTCCTATTAGCAAAGGTGTAGTTTCTATCTTTCAATCTTCCTCACTGCAGACCTTGGACCTTTTTTCTGTAGGTTTAACACCGTGATGCGCTACTACTGTTTTCTGCACTTTGATATTTCCCACTGCATCATCTGTGCAAATTTGACAGGATAGCACGCAAACAAATGCTTTTAACTGTGCCTCGGTAAAAGTGATAATGATAAACCAATACCAGTGGTACAGAAAATGAATATTGAGACTGATATGACAATCCAATGGGCTGTTTTATCCTGGTAAGTAGATGTTGAGATTTTTGAGTGCTGTTGAAGCTGCATTCATCCAAGTGCATGGACAGAATACCACTGCTAACTGATTTTTTTTTTCCCTGTGGAAAGTCAGGAGGTGAGTTGTTCCAGAACACTCAGCCAATTTTGACCATTATTCCCAAGAAAGGAGGATTATTTGTCAAATGTAAAAAATAGATCCTGGAAAAGAGAGGGGTAAAATACTACAGGATTGGAACAGAGAAAAAATTATCCGATAAATCTGGAGTAACACATTTCAGAGAAAAATATCAATAACATTGTCACACAATTATAACTTCCACAATGAACAGACGAACAGCACCTGGAAAGAAACAGCATCTAATTACAAAGAGAAAGATAATATGACTAACAGAAATAAAAACATACCAAAGAATTGTACAGGTATTTACATCATTTACGTCACAAGCTGATTTTGCCAGTGAAATATTTCTGGAATGCAGTCACTGAAGTAGAACAGGAAATGTAGCCAATTTACACATTGCAAACCCGCACAGATGTGATTAAAAACAAGATCAACTGCTAAATAACACAGCATGCCAGATAACTATCTTGGTATCAGAAATAACTTCCTCGTTCGTCAGAATTTTGCTGCGGGATATTCTGCTTGAATGAAAGAGGAGGCTTATCCAAATAACACTCCCTTTGTGCTACATGCCCTCAGCATTGCATTGGAATGTCAGCCTTGACTTTGTGATCAGATCTCTAAGTGGAAATGAACTTGCGACATATTGTCTCAGAGATGACAAGTGGGCAGGCGCGACTCGCGTTGCAGCGGCCCCTACAGCCTGTCTGTCTTTTTTTTTATTTTTTGTCTAGTTAAATGTAGTTGTTTGTGTTTTTTTTTGTATTGTTTGTAACTGTGTATATGTGGGGGGTGGGTGGGGGGAGGGGGAAACTTTAAAATCTCTTCTCTGCATGGGAGACCCGACGTTTTCCCTGTCGGGTCTCCGTTGTCGTTGGGGCCTAGCACCGTGGAGCGGCCTCCGACCGGGACGACCTGGGGGCTCCAGTCGCTGAGCCTGTGGAGCTGCGGACTCACCGTCGTGGGGCTGGCCGGCCTCGGAGTGTGTGGACCGGTGGTGGCTCGCCGCTGCGGCCCGACTCCGGAGCTCCAGCTCCAGCTGCTGCTGCAGACCGGTGGACTATCGGGAGCTCGCGGGTCCGGGTGAGAGACCGCGCTCCGGAGCTCCCGCAACACAGCTTCTCCAGCCCGTGTCGCGGGGTTGGAGCGACCCGGAGCGGGGCCATACATCGCCCCGCGCGGCTTAAATGGCCGCGGGACATTTCAGCACCCGCCGGGGTCTCCAACTTTTGGGCCTAGAGCGGGGCCGTACATCGCCCGGCGTGGTGTCAATGGCCGTGGGACTTAACACCGCCCGCCTGGGGCTTCGACCTTGGGAGAGAAATGATGCGGGGGAGAGAGAAGACTTTGCCTTCCATCACAGTGAGGAGGAGATTCACTGTGATGGATGTTTGTGTGAATTGAATTGTCTGTCTTTTTTTATGAATTGTTCTGTTGTATGGCTTGTAGAAACGGAGTTTCGTTCGAGCCTCTCCGAGGTTCGAATGACAAGTAATAAAATCAAAATGAGAATATTACCATGATCTATAAGGAAACAACACTCAGGAAGGAACAGAGGAGCAATGCAGACATGAAGGTAACTCTCTTTTAGTCAGAATAATACTCAGAAGGAAGCAGAGAACATTGATGTGAATAAATAAACTTCTGGGAATATCGAGATAGCATAGAATAAAGACATTAAAATGCATACAAAAGAACAACATTCTGGCAGGAATATAGTTTATGGTGTCTTGGATACATTTATTTATAATCAGTTCTGTTATCATAATAACCCCCTCTTCTCCAAGACATTGATCTCTTGTAGTATGTCTACCAACGCAACCGGTCCACCACAGCCACCATCATCCCGACCCTAAACTCTTCTCTGGACCATCTACATAACAGGGTCATCTATTCTGGCTCCTATTTATTGACTATAGCTCCCCCTTCACCACCATAATCCCATCCAAACTTGTCTCAAGACCTGGACCTGGACCCAGAGGAGTCTCCCTCTGCCATTGGATCCTCGACCTACTGACCCTAAGATTACAATTGGATACTCTAAACTTTTTGGGGATCCCGAATGTTCACCTTTTCCTGATCTGTATGATCTCAGTCTAGAATCATCTTCATTAACATGTTTGGTACCTCTCCAGTGCCTCCAAATTGATAATCTAGTGATTATTACTGTACAGAGTATTTCAAATGTGGTGTAACCAGTGTTTGATACAAGGTTTTATAACTTCTATTCTTTTCATTTCTGTTGCTATGGAAACAAAGACACACGGTGTTATTTTTACTTATGGCCTTATTGACTACCCTTTCCAACTTATATTGCTTTGTGTATTTCTGCTCTCTCCTGTTCAGCTCTTATATTCCTATTACTAAAATCTAATTACTCATGCTTGTGTATGTTGAAATTGATTTGACAATTATATAGCTATTCTGCAAGTTATTTATGTCCTGTGATATATTGCAGTTCCCCTCAGTGTTGATAATCTTCCCAATTTGCAGACGGCTGGAAATTTAGAAATAGGAATACTTTTTATTTCAAAATGTTATTCGAAACAAATTGTCAACAGCAGCCAGCTAATTATTTTGGAACACGATTTTCTACTGTCACATAGAACTGCTAACCTTTACGCCTAATTCATTTCAGGCAGACATGAAGGCCCTTTAACTAGATGAGAACAAAATAACTATTTTCATCCACTCATGATTTTATACACCTGTATAAGTTCACCCCTCAGCCTCCTAATTTTCCAATTGTCAGCTCTTTAATTCTCCATTCCAGTGCCAATCCCATTCTGACATCTGTGTATCTAGTTCCTCACGCAGTTCAAAAGAAATCCAATGTAAACTCGGGACAGTACTTCATCTTTTAATTGGGCTCTTTCTAGCCATGACTCAACATAATTTTAACAATTTAACATAACCAGCCTGTATTGTTTGTATTAAAACTGAACAGTTCGACAATGTGGGAAGATCGGTGATCACACACATTTTTTGGGATTGTCCCAAATTGTACCAATACTGGAGAGACATCCAGAGAGAGATTAAATTAATTCTGGGAGTGGATCTACCTTTGGAACCGACTTGTTTTGTATTAGGAGATACTCCAGCAGCAACAGATTTTCAAAATCAGAAATATTTGCTTGGGGTGATGCCGTTGATTGCTAAAAAGATGATAACTGTGCAATGGAGAAAGGAAATGCCACCAAATGTTCAACAGTGGAGGGAAAGATTGAAAAATGTATACCTGATGGAAAGTATAACTGCTAAACTCCAGTTGAGCACCGATGCCTTTAATATTATATGGAAACCGGTACTATTACAAATGCCAAGATTGATGAAGGATATGAATGGATGAGCTTGCTATGGTGCCTGTGAATAAGATGCTTCTATGATAGAATGTTAAGAGGATCCGATGTGATGCAAACAGAGGTTAGGTGATTCGTATTTTGTCATTTTACGATTGTCTTTTGTGTGTCTCTTTGTTTTGCCTGTATGTGTATTTTGTTTTGTCAATAAATGTGAAGTTCAAAATAAATAAATAAATAAATAAAATTAAATGAATTTTTTTTTAAAGAACTGAATAGTTCCAATCATCAACTTCTGGTTCCTATTAAATCTTTCCCCACTTACCTTAAGCCTATGCCCTCCAGTTTCTGATTCCCCATACCCTGGGGGAAAGACTCTGTGCATTCACCCTATCTCTTCCCCTCATGATTTTATACATCTCTATAAAATCGATCCTCAACATCTTGCGCACCAAGGAATAAGTCCGAGCCTGTCCAAATCTCCCTGAAGCTTTCACCATTGCCATCCCTATATTGCATATCTTAACGGCATCTTTCCTGTACCAAAACTAAGCACAATTCTGCAAGTGCGGTCTCAACAATGTTTTGTAAAACTGTAACATAACATCCCAACTTCAATACTTAATTCCGTGAGTGATAAAGGCCAACATGCCAAAAACCTACTGCACCACCCTATTTGCCTGTGATGCCATGCTCAGGAACCTATGTACTTGTACTCTTATGCCCCTGTCCCACTTCAGAAACCTGAACGGGAACGTCTGGAGACTTTGCGCCCCACCCAAGGTTTCCGTGTGGTACCCGGAGGTTCCCGGAGGTTTTTGTCAGTCTCCCTAATGGTTGAAAGTGGTTTCCGCTTCTTCTATGTTCCGGCGATTATGTCAAAAAATTCAAAACCGGCCGCGACTAAAAATAGGTTGCCGTTTTAAAAATCGGTAATTTTTTTGTCGAAGCCAGTTGCGATGCTAGTTGAAGGTGGTTGCCTGAGGTTGCAGGTAGTGGAAGGTAAGACCTCCCTGGTGGAATAAAACTGGGTGAAAAAAAGGTCTTACCTTCCACTACCTGCAACCTCCATCAAAACATTACATGGGCAAGGCTGGAGATTAAACCCAACAAGTGCAGAAGCATCTCCACTGTCAAAGGTCAAGTCAAGGATCAAAGATTTCATATTGATGGAATACCTGTTCCAACTGTTTCGGAAATGCCAGTGAAGAGCTTGGGCCGATGGTATGATGCAAAGCAAGGACAAAGAGCAGTTTGAACAACTCAAAAAGCACACTATCTCGCGCATACATCGCATCAACAAGATCTTGCTACCAAGAAATCTCAAACCGTGGTGCTTCCAGTTTGGCATACTACCAAGACTCGTGTGGCATTTAACTGTGTATGAAATCCCCATCAACAAAGTGGAAAAGCTGGAAAGAATGATCAGCACACATGTGAAACAGTGGCTTGGACTCCCACAGTGCTTAAGTCCTGTCGGACTGTACGGGAGTGGCAAATAGGAATCACCCATTGCAGATCTTGTGGAAGAGTTGAAATGCATGAAAGCAAGTTTGGTCATGCCCTCACTGAATCTGAAGATACTTTGGTTGGTACAGTGCCCCCCCCCCCCTCCCCCCCGTGTGGCAACAGGGAGGAAGTGGACCCCATCTGAAGCCGTTAAGAGTGCTAAGTCTGCTCTTCATTTCTGGGATGTGGTTGGCCAAGTCCAACACGGGAGAGCCGGACTCGGGCTCGTCCCAAAAGCTCCTCAAAGGCACAAGGCAACATCAGTGCAGAAGAGACGGCTCGTGGTGGAGGAGGTGAGAAGATGGGAGGAGGCAGAGCAACATGTCAAGGCAAATGGACTAACTGGGAGAGCCTGGAAAAGAGGAAACTCAGCTGGTGTGACATCTGGCAAATGGAGAGATCTCGGCTGAGGTTTGTCATCAGAGCCACTTATAACATTCTGCCCTTACCCCAGAACCTGAAGCAGTGGTTCAGAGAAGACCCCGCTTGCTCCTTTTGCCGAGCACCTGCATCACTAAGGCACATTTTAACAGGATGCACTACGAGCCTCGTCCAAGGGCATTACACTTGGGGACATAACCAAGTTCTTAGACAACTGGCATCAATCCTGGAACAGAGGAAAATGACCACAAATGCTTCCCCACAAACATCGGCAGGAAATGTCTGCTTCACATTTGTACCAGCAGGCCAACCTCCAGAGCACCAGATAACATCAAAGGATGCAAGCATTTTGCAGCCTGCTCGGGATTGGAAAATGGACGTGGACTTGGGGGGAAAAAACGCTTGTGTTTCCCCCAGACATCGTGGCTACAACACTCCGGCTAGACATTGTCCTGTGGTCCACAACAGCCAAGTTGGCATATGTTGTGGAATTGGCAGTACCATGGGAAGATGGTGTTGAAGAAGTTTATGAGAGGAAAACGACCAAGTACTCTGAACTGGCAACTGAAGCTGCCCAGAATGGTTGGAAGACCAAGATTTTCCCTGTAGAAGTGGGATGCAGGGGATTCGTTGCTACATCCACAACCAGTCTATTGAAGAAAATGGGGGTGAGGGGTCACACCCTCCAACAAACAATCAAGTAATTGTCAAATTCAGTGGAAAAAGCAGCAATTGGCTTTGGATTAAAAGGAAAGATAACAATTGGGCTACAAGATGAAGACAGAGGGTATGGAACTGAGGGGGGTGTACCTGGGGCGGCAGGAATCACCGTTGAACCCTCTGGAGACGTTGTGGGCTTATCAATGAAGGAGGGTGCCCACCTGAAGACACCGTTGACGTACCTACCCTACCTTTCACCACTCCAATATCAAGAGTGCCGACTTACTACAGGGATTGAAACATCAAATCTTATTATCTCTATTTACCCAGCCCCTCGCATTCCCTGTGAAAGTCCTGCCCTGGTTTGTCCTCACACTTATCTGAATTTAACTCTATTTGCCATTCCTCAGCCCGCTTGCCAAGCTGATCCAAATCCTGCTGTAATTCTTGATGGCAACCTTCACTGTCTACAATACCACCTATTGTGATGCGATCTATGAAACTTAATAATCACGCTTTGTAAATTGTCATCCATTATATTGATAACAAACAGCAAAGGGCTCAGCACTGATTAAGTTGTCATACTATTTGTCACAGGCCTCCAAAAAAATCTTAATATTAATGTAAATAATTATTAATTAATAAATAATAATCAACAGTGTAACTAACAATCATAAAGAAACAGTAATGCACTTGTATGGGTTGAGAGCTGCTTAAGTGATGATTCTTGACGAATGAATAGGTTCTTGTCAGTTTGGATAGCTGTGCCTGCAGGGATCAGTGCTTAGACCCTGGAGACACAAAGAACTGCAGATGCTGGAATCTTGCACAGAACACAGAGCTGGAGTAACTCAGTGAGTCAGGCAGCAAATCTGGAGGCAATGGATAGGTGACAATTTGTGGTGGGACCCTTCTTCTGAAGAAGTGTGGCCTCAGTCTGGCAATGGAGGAAGCCCAGGGCAGTAAGGTCAGTATGGGAATGGGAAGGGGAGTTGAAATGGTTGGCAACCAGGAGATCCAATAGGCACAGGCGGACCAAGTGTAAGTGTTCAGCGAACCGATCGCTGAGGTTACGTTATCGACAATTTGAACAAAACAGCAAACATGTCTTGTCACAAATATATTGGGCACTGGTGAGATAATGCATGGAGGATTATGTACAATTTTGCTTTTCCAACCTAAAAGAGGGATATACTTTCTTTAGAGGGAGTACAGGAAAGATTCACCAGCGTCGTTCCTTGGGTCTTTGAGTAGAGACTGAGAAATCTAGCTATTTGGTCTATTGACTGTAGAAGAACGAGAGGCGTATCATTAAATGTCCAGAATTGTTGAAGTATTCAGAGTGACTGTTTCCCCAGGCTAAGGAGTCGAGAACAGATTATAGTCTCAGAGAACATAGAAAGTAGAAAAGTACAGCACAGGAACTGTCCCTTTGGCCTACAATATCTATGAATGGCCTGCTCCTGCACCTCTATAATCTTTTATCTATTGCCGAACATGATGCCAAGTTAGACAAATCTCAACAGCCTGCACGTGATCCATATCTCTCCATTCCCTGCATTTCCTTTCTAAAAACATCTGAAGTGCCGCCGTCATACCTGCCTCCACCACCACCACCCTCTACATAAACAAACTTGCCCCATACATCTCCTTAAAACGTTGTCCCTTTTAGCTTAAAGCTATGCCCTCTGGGTTTCTGACATTTTCACCCTTGGAACTAGGATCTGACTGTCTACCCTCTCTATGCATCCCATAATTGAATATACTTCTATCAGGTTTCAACACAACATTCAGTGTTCCAGAACGAACAATCTAAATCCGTCCAACCTCTCTTTATAGCTCAGATCCTTGAATCCAGGCACCATTCTGGTAAACTGATGACTCGTTCTTGTACAGTGGCTGCATGGTTTTGCATTGCCAGACCCCCAGGCCATGTCATCTGCATTCAATTGTCAACCCAGTTATAAAGTAATCTGTTTAAGAAGGAACTGCAGATGCTGGAAAATCGAAGGTAGACAAAAATGCTGGAGAAACTCAGCAGGTAAGGCAGCATCTATGGAGCTGTCCATAGATCTATGAATCTATCCATGGATGCTGCCTCACCTGCTGAGTTTTTCCAGCAATTTTTGTCTATAAAGTAATCTGTCAATTTGATCATCAGATTCTGTTGTTATATTCCCAGTGATCTACTAAACTGCAGAAAAGATAGGCTTAGTGTATTAAACCTCCCCCCCCCCCCCCCGCCCACCATTCAACCCACCTCAGAGGACGCATTCCTCAAGCCAGAGAATAATCTCATGATTCCACTCTGCCGAATTCAACTATATATCTCTGACAAGGAAACCAAATGCTCCATGTGTGGTCTCACCAAGATTCTGCATAATTGCAGTATAATTGTGTACTTTTATACTCACTAATCTCTTTGTCAGGAAAGACAATATAGTACTATGTTCCAATGACTGGTGAAACCAGCCTGTTTCTTTTCTGTCTCTGAAAATCACCAATTCCAAGTCTCTCACATCTTAAAATAGATTCTGCTTTTCAATGTTTCCTACCAGAGTATTCTATTATTTCCTATATATTCCACCGGCCTTTTTCATGCCCATTCATTTGATTACTTTCTATCCCTTTTCAGCCCCTCACAGCTTAGTTACCTACTTTTGTGTTGTTTCATTATTTATTTTGTTTTCCTCATCTTAGTTATTATTATATAGTAAATATTTGTGGCCTACGCACTGATCCTTGTGGTAGTGCATGAATTATAACTTGAATATGATCTGTTTATCACTGCTCTCTTTTGCCAGGTAATCATTTATCAGATCCAAAGTCAGTGGAGGCCAAGTCAATGTATATTTTCAAGGCAGAGAGGGATAGATTTCATTTCGGAGTCACGTGAGTGACTTCGTGAAGAGCCCGCTGGCGCGCATGCTCGACATATCGTCATACCGCGTTGCTGCGACGGCTGGCGGTGGAGCGCGCTCCTCGCCAGCCCTTCAGAAGGGGCCACGGAGGTAAGTATTCTACCTTTAGTTGGTGGTCCTTGTTGTTGATTTTGTCTTGCAGCAAGGACATGGATGGGAGTTCCAAGGGCTGGAGGACGTCAGGACGAGTTCGCCGGTCAACAGTTCCGGGGCCTTTACCATCGGCAGTACCTGCATCGCAGGCCGGGACTCAGGCGGAGATGTGGGTAAGCCCTGTGTTTACAGGTCCAGATCCGCCAGCACACCACAGCTCGGAGGAGTTCGACGAGGAGGAGTGTGGTGTGCCGCCAGAGCAGGGGGACCCTGCCATGGCAGTCAGGTCGTCAGCGGGCTCGCTGGCGACCTCGAGCTGGGTGCGTGCGGCTGCACGGCCTGTTCCACTCCGAGAAGGGGAAGGGCAGGAGCCCAGAAGCCTAACCCTACCAGGGCTAAGGCATTGCCTGACACGGAGGAGCGGTCAGGTTCCAGGGAAAGACCCGGGGCGGCTGTGAGGTCCAGCCGGCACGCCCCGACTCTCGACGCCGGGACGGGTCGGTCGAGTCGGGTCTCGTCACGGTCGCCGAGCCCCCCATGGATGGGTGGGCGAGACCATGCGTCGGCAACGTCCACGATGTGGGCAGCCGGCAAGACTGCGCGGGCCCCAGGCAGCCATGCTTCGGCTGGTGCCGACACCTCGCCGCAAGTGCCCTTAGTGGCAGCGGCTTCAGCTCCCGCTAAAAGGAGGCGGTTGAACACGCCCGCGCAGGAATCGCGCAGTTCGCCTCGGCGGCTGTTAGCGACAACTACCGGCACCGGCAGGGCCTCGACGAGGTGCGGGCCGATGACAGGAGCCCGGTTTTCTTTTCAGAGCCGGAGGACTCCGACCACCTGAGTGTTCAGGGTGAAGGGCGTATTGACCGTATGGAGCGGCTGCTGGAGCTCCTGCTTCAACGTCAACAACAGCAGGGCAGCAACAGGCACAGGGCGTCTTCACAAACATCTACTATCAGCCTGGAGCAGCAGGAAGAAGTCCTCATCCAGGCAATGAGCCGTCACAAGGCTCCATCCAATTGCAACTCCCTCAACGTGCCTGTGGTCAATACGCCGATATGGGGCAACATCAGTGCGGCTATCCATCAACAGGAGGTAAAACTGCAGCGGATCCTGAAGCTCCTCACGGCCGGTATTACCGCCTTTGTGCGGTCGGTGGACGGGGACGAATTGAATTTGGACCAGGGAGATGCCCTGGCCCTCCTGTGCGCGACCCAGCACGAAATTAACGGGTTTCGCAAAACCAGCATCCGCCCAGCGCTCAATCCAAAGTTTGCAGGAGTGTGCAAACCACCGCCGCCGCCCCCGCCCCGTCAGCTCTTTGGGAAGGACCTCTCGAAGAGAGTCAAAGAGCTTGACGAGCAAGCCAAAACGGTGGGGATCATGCGCCCTCAGAGTGCCCCCACACCGTCAGGCTCAAAGTCTCCATACATTCGATCACGAGGGTCTGCCAGTACCTCGACGAGGACCCACCCTCAAGCTCCACAACGACAGCAACATCAGACCCAGCACCAGGGGTCTTTTTTAGGACAGGGTCGGCAGAGACCCTGGTGGAAAACGAAGACGCAGCGCCCTCAAGCCAACCCAGCACCTCCACGTCCACACACGCGTGTCAAGGACCGCCGGTAACCACGGAGGTGAGGGGGTCTGGTTCTCTCTTTTCTCTCTGTTTAACTTCACATGTTGGTGGTCACCTTCGGTGGTTTTTTGGGTGCATGAGGTAATTTCACTGGTGACGAGTATGTGTTGCAGAATATTCAGGGGCATAAAATTGAGTTTATTAATGGCGACATTCCTCCATCCCAGCACATGCCCGCTCGAACATTTAAAATTATCTGCTGCAGAACAGGCAGCCGGCTATAAGGAATTGTTAAGTCTTGAGCAAAGGAGTGATTAAGAGAGTGGTGCATGAGCCAGTTGAATTTGTTTCGAACATATTCACCAGACCTAAGAAGGATGGAAGTTGTCGTGTCATTATTGATCTAACCCGTTTGAATACTTTTGTAACATATTCTCATTTTAAAATGGATACGATGAAACAACCAAATCATTGATTTCTCATGGTTGTTTTATGGCATGCATCGATTTAAAAGACGCATATTATTCCGTATCCGTCCAGAAATGTGACAGAAGGTTTTAAAAATTCATCTGGATGGGGCAACTCTGGCAATACAAGGCTTTGCCTAATGAGCTCACCACAGCCCTAGATTGTTCACTAAATTAGTGAAGCCAATTATGGCTTATTTGAGACAACGACACCATATAGTATGGCCTATTTAGATGATGTCTTAATTGTGGGCCACACCCTGGAATTGGCTGAACAGGGTGTTGCAGCTGCTGTCAATATATTTCAACAATTGGGGTTTATTGTCCATCCAGAGAAATCAAAGTTCTACCCTGCCCAGGTGATTAATTACCTAGGGTTCACGGTGAACTCTATAAGCATGAGGGTTACCATTCCAATTAACAAGATTGAGGAGGTTACCCAGGTGTGTCAAGATTTAATCCGCACCAATATACCATCGATTCGGCACTTAGCTACAATAATTGGGAAGCTGGTAGCTTTGTTTTTGGCAGCGCGATATGGACCTTTGCATTATCAGAATTTGCAAAGAGCTAAAATTGCTGCGTTAAAACAGAACGCTGGTCATTATGATCGGTCCATGCAGCTGCCGCCCGAAGCGATAAATGAGTTGCAATGGTGGGTGTGTCACATTAGCAACTCATTCAAGCCTATTAGGGAGGCTAATCCGGTGGTATATTTGCAAACTGATGCAAGCTCCAATGGTTGGGGATCCACGAATAATTGCTCTAGTTGTGGTGGCAGATGGGACACCCTTGAATCAACGATGTTGTTAACTCAAGGGATTAACTATTTGGAGTTGCTGGCAGCATTCCACGGACTTCGTGCGTATTGTTCTAAGCTTGTTGGAGCACATGTCCGTCTCCAAATAGACAACACCACAGCAGTAGCATATTTAAACCATATGGGTGGTACCAGGCCAGTTTCGTGTGACAAATTGGCAAACTCAATTTGGCTCTGGTGTGTTCAAAGAGACATTTGGATTTCAGCTACCTATTTGCCAGGTGAGCTTAATACTGTGGCGGACACCAGGTCACGCAAATTTAATGACAATATTGAATGGATGTTGCATCCTGAGATCTTTTCTAAAGTCACAGCCAAATTTGGTAAACCGGACATTGACCTCTTTGCGTCACGGTGGAACCATCAGGTACCAACCTACGTTTCATGGGAACCAGATCCTGGGGCAATAGCGCTAGATGCATTCTCGCTGGACTGGGGGAAGTGGTTTTTCTATGCCTTCCCCCCATTTTGCCTCATCAGTCGGGTATTGGGAAAGATTCAGGCAGATGCTGCCAAGGGCATCCTTATTATACCCGACTGGCCCACACAGCCTTGGTATCCGGTGGTCTTTGACATGCTCAACGAACCTTGGGTCCTTTTGAAGGGTTGCCCACAATTGGTTACTCACCCTGTCTCAGGGGAGCCGCATCCCTGCCATGGCTATTTAAATTTGTTGGCTTGCAGGTTCTGAACAGGCCGTTAGTCCAATACGGCCTCTCGGCTCGGACCATGGATACCACCGGGGCGTCGTGTCGAGAGTCTACAAGGCGAAGATACCGCTCGCATATTAAGAAGTGGGAAGCCTACTGCAGCCGCTCTCGCATCACGTACGATGACGTGACAACAACCGACGTCCTGGAATTCCTCGCGGGGTTGCACCATGATGAACACTTAAGTTACAGTGCCATCAACAGCGCCAGAAGTGCGCTATCATTCTACCTCAGTTTGGAGGTAGGATCCAACAGGCTAGTGTCCAGACTCATGCGGGGTATATTCAATATGAATCCGCCTACACCACGCTATAATATCACCTGGGATGTCAGGGACGTATTAACCCTGCTCAGGACGTGGTCACCCATGGAAGGGCTCCAACTGGACCAACGCACCATGAAGCTGGTGATGTTACTAGCGCTGACTTCAGCTCAGAGGGTACAGACACTACACAAACTTCGTGTCGACAGAATGACGTCTACCCCCACAGAAGTAGTCTTTTTCATTGACGAGCTACTAAAGCAGCATAGACCTGGGTGCACAGGGCTGCAGCTGAAGTTCCCGGCATACCCCGCAGATGCTAGGCTATGTGTAGCCTCACATATCCGCCACTATGTCAAGGTGACGGCACGCATCAGAGGAATGGAGAGATACCTGCTTGTCACTCATAAGAGACCTCATCATCGAGTGACAGTCCAGACGATATCCATGTGGCTTCCAGTCGTTTTGGGTAAGTCAGGTATCGACACTAATGTGTTCAAGTCTCTTTCCAACAGGGCTGCATCGACGTCAACGGCGAGGGTCATGGAGGTGCCCATGGACCAAATTCTCGCCACAGCAGGATGGGCTAATGAAGCTGTGTTCCAGCGTTTTTATAACAAGCCTGTTGCTGCTCCTCTACAGTTTACAGAAGCCGTGCTGAATGCAGGTCACGAACGTGGAGATGTCCCCGCATGAGGGGTTTTGATTTGTTATTAATAACTCTGCTCTTGTTTTGCAGTATGAACTATTGAGCAAGTTTGTTCCTCCCATCCATCCCTGGTAGTGGTGTGTCAGCATGGACGTGGTCCAGGGCGTGTAATCACAGAAGCTTTGAAGTCTTCACGAAGTCACTCACGTGACTCCGAAATGAAATAGTAAGATTGAACGAGAACTTACCAGTTCGAAGGTTGATCTTTATTTTATGAGGAGTCGAAGTGAGGGATTTCGTGCCCTCCTCGCCCAACCCTCAATCACCTTCATCTGGTAATCTTAGTCACTTCAATCTTACTATGCGAAGTCATTTCTTTGTTGGTTTCTGTGATTCCACGCCGCTACTTTGAAGTATGTCGAGCATGCGCGCCGGCGGGCTCTTCACGAAATCCCTCACTTCGACTCCTCATAAAATAAAGATCAACCTTCGAACTGGTAAGTTCTCGTTCAATCTTACTATTCTTGATTAGTACAGGTGTCGGGGGTTATGCGGAGAAGGCAGGAGAATGTGGTTAGAATAGAGAGATAGGTCAGCCATGATTGAATGGCGGCATAGACTTGATGGGCCGAATGGCTTAATTCTGCTCCCATTACTTATGACTTTATGATCATTTCTTGTAAAAATATTACTCCCAATCCTTGATTTAACAATGACCTCTAATATGTACGTTATCAGTTGCCTTTAGAATCCACATACAATCCACTCATTTCACCCATTCCAACCTCCTCACAGCCTCTAACATCATGAACAGATTTGGTGTGTTTGATTTCTCGTTCAAAATCTCTATCCAGTCGTTCGGATATATTCTTACTTGCTCCTAACAATAGATTCTAGAATTGCTTACAACTGAAGTCAGGCTGATTGTTCTATTTGAAGATAGAGACAAAAATCTGGAGTAACTCAGCGGGACAGGCAGCATCTCTGGAGAGAAGGAATTGGTGACGTTTCGGGTCGAGACTCCGCTTCAAACTGGTTAGGGATAAGGGAAACAAGTGATATAGATTATGTGGAGAGATAATGAACAATGCATAAACGATATGAAAAAAGGTAACGATGATAAAGGAAACTGGCCATTGTTAGCTGTTTGTTGGTGAAAATTAGAAGCTAGTGTGACTTGGGTGGGGGAGGGATAGAGAGAGAGAAGGAATGCCGGGGATACCTGAAGTGAGAGAAATCAATATTCATCCACTGGGCTGTAAGTTGCCCAAGCGGAATATGAGATGCTATTCCTCTAATTTGCATTTAGACTCGCTCTGACAATGGAGGGGACCTAGGACAGAAAGGCCTGTGTGGAAATGGGAAGGAGAATTGAAGTGTTTAGTAATCGGGAGATTGGGTAGGTTCAGGCGGGCTGAGCGAAGGTGTTCAGCGATATGATCGCCCAGTCTATGTTTGGTCTTGCCAATGTATAAGAGTCTACATCTTCAACAACAGATACAGTAGATGAGGTTGGAGGAGGTGCAAGTGAACCTTTACTCTTTCTCCTTTATTGAATAACCAAGTTTTGTTTTCTGTCTTAAATTCTTCAAAGTATTTTTTGAATATCTAGGCTATTCTGGAAACTCAAAACCATTTTTGCTATCAGCTCAATTAAAATATATCATGTAGACCATTGTGCCCAAGTTTTTGCTGCCATTGATGGGATTTCTTTATTAAGAAATTCTTGGTCGCCCTTGTTAAGAAGAGAGCGTGGGTAGTGGGTATTCATTGAAATTAGAGAATTCAATGTTCATATCTTTGAGTTGTAACCTACCTGACGGGAACAGGAGGTGCTGCTCCTCCAGTTTGTGTGTAACACCACTCTGGCAATAGAAGAGGCCAAAGACAGAAAGGTTGATATGGGAATGGGAGTAAAAAGATCAACAGGCCTTGGCAGACAAAACGCACTTGTTCAGCAAAAATGGTTGCTCAGTCTATGCTTGGTCTCACTGATGTAAAGGAAAGCTGTTCCTCTAACTAACAATGCATGTAGTACTTTATAGGTAAATGAGGATAGTTAGAGGAAAAATATCCAAAATAATTTGTTGAATCTATGTGATGTCACATTTCCATTATATTGTTGCAAAAGAGTGTTGATTTTATGCCTTTAGGTTTGTTTCTTTCACTCATTCCAGCACCCTCGTCAGAAAAGCTTTACTACATTTCTAAGAACTCTACCCCACCTGCTCCACTGCTATTTTTATCCAAAGTGTTACCATTCTCCATAATTTTTTTTTTTTTCTTTCCATATTTGAATTTACCCTTGGCTTCGCTCTCCCACTGTCTTTTGTTAGTTTAAAGCATCTATATCAACCTAGTCATTCAACTTACCACGTCGCTAAGATCGTAGTTAAACTGATGGATATCCCAAAGGAGCAAGTCACTCTCTCCCTCTCCACAAGTGGTGTCGGTACCCATGAAGATAAATCTTTACTTCAAAATCAAGCTTTCCGCTGTGCATTTAACCACCCACCAAGACTGCCCCAAGGCAATTATCCGCAATGACATTTTGAAGATTATTATATGGGATTTGCCATATCAATTTGGACCCCAGCTTGTTGACCTTTCTCAGCAGAACCTCACTCCTGCAGGACACAAAGTGCTGGAGTAACTCACCAGGTCAGGTAGCATCTTTGGAGATCATCCTCTGACATCCTCCATCACCTCCAACAAGATCTCACCACTAGTCACGTCTTCATAGCTCCATCCCTTTCCAGTTTCCGCAGAGACCACTCCCTCCACAACTCCTAGGTTCACTCATCCCTTCTCACTCAAACCACTCCCTCCCCAGGGAGAGACAGCAGGAGATGTAACACCTGTCCCTCTACCTTCTACCTCGCCTCCATCCAGGAACTCCAGTCATTGCAGATGAGACAGTGGTTCACCTGCACCTCCTCTAACCTCATCTACCACATCCGGTATTCCTAACGTGGGCTCCTGTACATTCACGAGACCAAACATAGACTCTGAGAGCATTTCGCTAAACACTTGCACTTGGTCTGCTAATGCCTACTGGATCTCCTAGCTGCTAAACCATTTTACTCTCATTTCCATTCCCATACAGACCTTTCTTGCCTGGGCCTCCTCTATTCCCAGAGTGAGGCCACATGCAAACTGGACAAATTCTCCCCCACAAACCCCCTCCCCCCCCACCCTCCATGCGCCCCACCTAGACTCCTACCTATTTCTCCCCTCCTCCTCCTCCCCCCCCCCCCCACACCGCTCTTGCTATTTTCTTGCCCTTAACCTCACTATTCTTAACTCTTCAACCCTATCTTGCACCTTCTGCCTTTGTTCCAACCATCTGCCTACCAAAAAAACCTGATTTGCCTGCATCCACCTATTACCTGCCACGCTTTGCCCAACCTCGCCCCTCTTGGCTTTCTTCTCTCCCCCCTACAATCAGTCTGAAGAACGGTCTCGACCCAAACTACACCTTCCCATGTTCTCCAGAGATGCTGCTTGACCTGCTAGGTTACTACAGCACCTTATGTCCTCTTGTGTGTTAACCAGCATCTGTAGGTCATTGTTTTACCTCCTCACTCCGATATTTATCCATGTTATTTTACCCACCACTGACTGTTCTTTCACAAAATGCTTACATGAATGGGAAGCCTCAGTACATTGGACATCAGAGGCAGCCATCTGTTTCTAAACCAGGCCTAAGAATATTCCAACTAACTAATGTGAGTGGCTATTCAAGTTAAATTGAATGCAGTCAAGTTTTGAACCATTTTTCTTACCATTGCTGCATCTGACAAACATTTTGTTTTTGCATATCACCAACTAAAAGGAACTAGTAATTGAATGGCCAATCTTTTGTCTGCGGTTTGCTTTGACTGAATAGATAAGCCGGCCACATGATTAACTACAAACATTTCTTATCATTTGTTTTGCTTTTGAACACATTTCCTTCCATATTTCTCGGATGCAGTCTCAGTCAGCCAAATGCTACGACAAGCTTTGGAAATTATTCTTGTCATCTGTAAATTTCTTGACTCAAACTTTAATAACGGGCATCAATTATCTCAGAAGATAACAACACAAAGTAGCTCCGTAAAAAGGAACTGCAGATGCTGGTTTACACTGAAAATTGACACAAAAAGCTAAAGTAACTCAGTGGGTCAGGCGGCATCTCTGGAGAAAACGAATAGATGACGTCGAGACACGTCTTCAGATTGAGAGTCGGGGAGGAGAGGGAACGATAGCTGTAGAATGTACATAGAACAAATGAATGAAAGATATGTCAAAAGCAACAATGATCAAGGTAAGGTGGAGCTCACGATTGCTCATTGTTGCATTGGGGAAGTTTATAACAGTTATACAAACAGCGAAACTCAACAGGGCGACAATGAAACTAGTACGACGACGAGGGTGTGGGAGGGACGGAGAGAGATGGAAGGGTTACTTGGAGCACAAATTAGCTGTTTTCGAAAAATGTACTTACTCTCTAGCTTCTAAACAACTATTTTGCTTGTGCATCAGTGTTCGCCATATTCTGTGAAAACTCGCTTTTTGGTCGCCAGTCATGAAGAAATAGATGTTTCCAGCAAGCTCACTGAGTGTGAAGAAGATGTGTGATTGGGGTGCACTGAATGAATCCTCATCATTGTTTTGCACAAAAATAGTCTAAATTGAGCTTGGAGGGGTGGACAGTGATTAAAGCGCCAAAACAAAACAACTTAATTTTATTACAGTTGATCTCAATCTGCTTAATTCTTGTTATTTTCCACGTTAAATCATTTAGTACAAAATGCGATAAAATGCATTGTTTTATATTTATATTAAGATAATTTTATCTGCCCCAGCTCTTTGTCGTTAGTAATATCCACGAGAAGGTATTTCCCCGTGGAGCATTGGATAACCCAAAGCCTCCAACTGAATGTGGATTGATATTGTTTGTCTAACTTATTTCTAAAGTTTACACCATCATCGCAATGCAGAACCACTGAGATGGCAATATATCTAACCATTGACCCGAAATACAGCAGCGAACAGCAAGCACGGTCTTTCAAAATTAGGTCTGATATTCACAATAATATGGAGTCACCGTCGGTATATGGTAGATTATCAGTCGTCGTTGGCATAAACATAATGAATGAATACATGTCTTTAAATTGCTTTGTAACATCAATTTCTGGTCGAGTGGGCTAATGATTAAAAACTTTCAACAGTGCACACCGAACACTGGACGAACGCCCCCCCCCCCCCCCCCACGTTTAAATATGTCCTATATATTGTTTGCGAGAATGCCATCTGAATTGTTCCAAAGCACTTTGAGATTATAATTTAGTTTCAGATCGTTTCTTTAAATTTCCTCGACTTTGCCCGCCTCCACGGTGAGTAAAATGCATGTGAGCGCTCCTCCTCTGAGCTGGGTTTGTTGGGATTTTTTGGTGCAGATACAGCTCGCTGCTGATGCTCCACATCCACATCTCTCACTCTCTCTCTCCACCCTCAGCTCCCTCTCTCTTTCCCCATCTCTCTCTCTCTCTCTCCCTCCCGCCTGCCTGCGGACGTTTCCATGTGTTTATTATGAAGTGACATCACTCGGGTCCACGCCAAGCCGAGCCGAGTCGAGTGTGGAGTTGCTCGGCTGGGAGACGCCGTGCAAAGCTTCAGTAATATGGCGTCCATAGGAGACTTCGATCCTCTCCACGCCAACATCCCGGCTACTAAAGTGGAGATCAGTGTCTCCTGCAGGTAAGTCGCATCCCACAACCCTCCACACCCCCTCCCTCTGGAAAGAAAGCAGGCGGGGACCGGCCCCGGGGCACTGGGCACGGGGTGTCTTTCGCGATTCTCTCACACCCACCTCTCCGGGCGGCTGAGTACCCGGGCAAAGTGGCGATCATGACTTGGACAAAGTCAAGGCAGAAACTATCAAGCAGCTCGCTCGCTGCCTGCCTGCCTGCCCGCCTCCACAGCGTGCACTGACTGTCCGAGGTTCCCTCGGGATCGCAAGCAATTCGTTTCCCTGGTGCCTTCCCGAGCGACTGTTCTTGGAAGTTGAAGGTGTCAAGCTGAGTCTTGGAAAGTTGGCAGGAAGTATGTCTGAGATGACAAGGAAGGGGGAAAGAGACGTTTTAACTTTACCCATTTGATCCAGGATATTATTGACACGACTGTTTCTTATAATTCGTCTAATTTCCGTGAATACAGCTTCTGTACTTGAACGTGACCTGGAGGGGGAGGGAGTTGATGGGAGGGTCGGGGGTGTGAGGCAGGGGAAGGGAAGCGGTGGGATGTCCGACCCCTCTCTGTTGTGCATCAATCTGTGATCGAGGCACTGAGGGAATCATCACACATCGCTTGCCAACAAGCGGAGGAATTTCCCGGTTTACAATATTAACTCCTACGCCACCGGTCTTTTGAAATTAAACGCATCAGCGTTAAAGAAAATAGGTTGTCAGCTTTTTAAAAACCGTTTCAACCACCGTGGGGGGGGGGGGGGGGGGGACGGGGGCTGTATTTGCAGCTTAAATCAACATTGTCGGTGTATTGCTTCATAAAGGTGATCTCTTGGACTGTTTATCCCTCGCTGTTTATTTACATGGACGTAAATTATATTATAAACACTTTTTTAATTAATAATCTAATTATGGCATACACTGATCTTAAATACAAAATTGACGAGGGCACATCAAATTATGGAAGCCTGTGTGTCTTTAATGTAACCAGAATCCCTGATCATTTGTAGTAGGCTTAAGAAGCTGGACTCCCAAATACACATATTGATTTATTTCACCCTGACAATAAATCAGTCAGAAAATCGTCACTTTTTGAAATCATTGCTTTCCCTTTTATGTCCAGGTCAGCTTTTGGTTTTTCAGGCAATAACATAAGCCAGTTCGGACAGTGAGGAGAATGAATGGTTGAATGAACTTTATGATACTTTCTTGTCACTGTACCTAGGTACAGTGATATGGTTTGTTTTGCATACAACCCAGTAAAATCATGTAGCAGATCTCACCTAGGTAGTACACAAATGTCGCCACACATTGTCGCCGACAAAGGCTGCATCTTTACAAATTGATGTAACAGTTTTTGATTCTTGTTTTCGCAAGAGTTTGGACAGGTGAGTCCAGGTTTGGGCTTTGGGTTTGATACTCCCTGAGCCTGTTAACATATATTTGATGATTGGCAAGAGCTACTCCTTGAACAATACTGAGTCCAAGACAAAAACAAGTCAAGCACCTATTGGCATAATTACATTTGTAACAGTCACACACCTTCCAATTCTTGTCTCGGTTTCACAGGCAATGCAACTTTCAGTCAGGAAATTAGTGATCAAAGGGAAAATCATTTGCATTGCTGAAATAATAGTGAGAAGCATGTTTATTATTGAGTATACTCCCTAGATGTACTGCTTCCACTTTACACTCTTGATTTTGTTTGCCAATGAAGATTGAAATTTACCTGGGGGGGGGGGGGGGGGCACAGATAAGGCAAGTATTTATTGTCCATTTTTAATTCCCTGTAAGATGGTGGTGGTGAGCCACAAGTGCAAACCATTACAATCCTTCAAATGAGGATGCTTCTGGTACAAAAAACAAAGTGGTGGAAGAACTCAATGGGTCAGGCTGCATCTGTGAAGGGAGATGGACAGACAACGTCTTGGGTCAGGACTGGAAACAATCTTTGTCCATTTTTCTCCAAAGATGCTGTCTGGCCCACTTAATCTTCCAGCACTTTGTTTTTTGCTCAGATACCAGCATCTGCAACCCCTTGTGTCTCCATACTCCAATTCACTATTAGGTGGGGAGTTCCAGGACAAACAAACAGTGAGATATTGAAAGGTCAGAATGTTGTTTGATTTGGTAGGTATTTGCAGGAGATGGTGTACCCATGTGCTCTGGCACATCGTGGTGGTCAAGGTTGTGAACTTGGGAGGTGCTGTCAGTTGTGAACAATTCAAATTGAACATCAGACCCTGGGAAGTGCTATAGTGCAGAGGAACCCAGAAGTACATGGTTCTCTGTAAGTTGTGTTGCAGGTAGATAAGGCGAAGAAGGCTTTTGGTATTCTGCCTTTCATCAGTCAATGAATTGAGTATAGAAGTTGAGATGTTATGTTGCTGTCATTACAAGATGTCAGTGAGGCCGCACTTTGAGTATTGTGTTCAGTTTTGGTCACTCTGCTATAGGAAAGATGCCATTTAGTTGGAAAGGGTGCGGAGAAGATTAATGAGGATTAATTGAAACCAAGAGCCTGAGCTGTAGGAGAGATTGAGCAGGCTAGGACTTTATTCCTTGGAGTGCAGGAGGCTGAGGAGTGATCTTAAACAGGTGTATAAAATCATGAGGGGAATAGATAGAGAAAATGAAGTGTCTGCACAAGGGCATATGTTTAAGGGGAAATATTTAATTGAACCTTGAAGGGACAACATTTTCACAAAGAGAGTGGTGGGTATATAGAACGAACTGACAGAGAAAGTAGTTGAGGAAGGTACAATAACAACATTTCAAGGACATTAAGACAGGAACATCAATAGGAAGGTTTTGAGGGCTATTGGCAGAACACGGGGATATGGTAAATGGTAGGAGCTCAGATGGGCCTTTTGGTCAGCATGGATGTGCTTGGCAAAAGGATCTGTTTCTGGGCTCTGATTCTGTGCGAGCAACAATAGTGCACATTGTCGGTGGAACACAGCACCCACTGTGCACTTGCGATGTAGGGAAATAATGTTTTGTGCATTGGACTTGGAGCCAAACAATTGGCTGCCTTGTTCCTCAGGGTTTTGAGAGTTATATAGTGTTTTATTATTAACCCTTGGCTGCTTGTGATCTTTTTCTCAATTGTAGAACTGCGTGGCATGAGGTCAACACCTACCCATATAGCTGAGGTTGAGACAAATTATAATTTAAAGTGTCAGATCACAGACGTATATGACCTCATGAAGTAGCATAGGGTTTTATTTCTAACTTTAAAGCAATATTCATCACTTTGACAATTTAACAGGAATATGTGCCGCCTTTAGAATGATAATGGAAGTACATAATGTAACCCGGATGATGAAACTACCTAAATTGTTTGCGGGATTTGGAGTTATATTTTTGTGTAGTATTCTTAAACATATTTGCAGTTCAGAAACAAAGTTAATGATACGAATAACTTGCCAACATTAGGCGACAAGTCCTATAATAATAATCTTGTCTGATCACTATGTCGGGATGGGTCCAATTGATATAGAAACATAGAAAATAGGTGCAGGAGGACGCCATTCGGCCCTTCGAGTCAGCACCGCCATTCATTGTGATCATGGCTGATCATCCTCAATCAATAACCCGTGCCTGCCTTCTAGTTTTCCCCATATCCCTTGATTCCAGCCCCTAGAGCTCTATCTAACTCTCTTAAATCCATCCAGTGATTTGGCCTCCACTGCCCTCTGTGGCAGGGAATTCCACAAATTCACAACTCTCTGGGTATAAAAGTTTTTTCTCACCTCAGTCTTAAATGGCCTCCCCTTTATTCTAAGACTGTGGCCCCTGGTTCTGGACTCGCCCAACATTGGGAACATTTTTCATCCATCTAGCTTGTCCAGTGCTTTTATAATTGTACATGTTTCTATAAGATCCCCCCCTCATCCTTCTAAACTCCAGTGAATACAAGCCTAGTCTTTTCAATCTTTCAAAGGGCCTGTCCCACTTACGCGACCTTTACAGGCGACTGTCGTGACCTGTGATACGTCGA
Organism: Raja brachyura; assembly: GCA_963514005.1. The sequence continues at coordinate 33,547,426 of OY740799.1, forward strand.
CGGAATTTTCAACGTTGAAAATTCAGTGACGACCAGAAAGACGCTACGATCTTTGGGGACCTCTCACGACCATAGGAGACCTCTCACGAACATACAGGCGACCCCCGGCGACATGTCGCGGGTGACCTCTCACGACCATAGGAGACCTTTCATGACCTCTCATGACCATAGGAGACCTCTAACGACCTCTCACGACCTATCACAGGTCGCGGCAGTCGCCTGTAAAGGTCGCGTAAGTGGGACAGGCCCTTTAATGTGCGGGGATCGCTGGTCGACGCGGACATTGTGGGCTGAAGGGCCTGTTTCCCTGCTGTATCTCTAAACTAAACAAAAAAATATATCACAAACTATATTTGCACAATGTTTTGGTGTGCAAGACATGGTGACATTGAGTGGTGAAGGTGTGCAAATGTATGTGGTTTGTAAATGCAATATGCTACCAATTTAAACCATGCAGCCATCTTCAGTTAGCCATCAACTCGGACTCCAAGATCCCTCTGCACATCCATGCTTTTAAGGGTCGTGCCATGGTCTACTGTCCCCTTACATTCCATCTCCCAAAGAGCAACACCTCCCACTTGCTCATATAAAATTTCAGCTGTCATTTCTCCGCCCAATTCTGCAGCTGATTTATATCCTGCTGTATCTTCTGACAGCCTTCCTCATTGACTGCAACACTTCCAATTTAGGTGTAATCAGCCAACTTACTCAACAACCCATCTGTATTCACATCTCGATAATGATAATGAATGGAAGTTAAGACACACAAGCAGGGTTAGGCTCTCACATTTCTCTTGCCTGCTCTGCAGTTTAATTACATTGTGGCTGATCTTTAACTCCTTACTGGTTTTGGGAAAACCCCATGATGTGTGGCTGGTATATTTTTTGGAACAAAACAAATGTGAAATAATTCTTAGATTGTTGAGAATGATGAGGGTACTGATCTCAGCCACGACTGAATACTGAGAATGTACCAATTTGGGATTGTAATCTGTCTGAATAATGTGGCAAGAATGTGTTCTGAAAATTAAATGGCTCCTTGAATTATTAAATGCTACATTGGTCATGGCTTTCATTTGATGAAGTGTCATTCTCACAGTTTATCTAAATTGTGAGAGACAAAAGAAGAATCACAGAAGGCATTGTCTGCTCATGACATTAAAAGGACTAGCTAGACCTTCTGCTCTACAACCCCAGAGCCCTGTCATTCACTCTTTAGGTACTGTCCTGGTTTGACTTTTCAAAATGCAACGCATCGCACTTCTCTGTATTAAACTCCATTAACTTTTCCTCAGCCCACCAGACCAACCGATCAAGTTCCTGCTGCAATTTTTGACAACCATCTTTGCAGTCTACAATACCACCCACTGTAATGTAATCTGCAAACTTACAAACCATGCCTTGTATGTTCTCATCCAAGTTATTGATATAGATATAGACAAGCAGCAATGTGTCCAGCACTGAATCCTGAGGCACACCATGAGTCAGAGGCCTCCAGTCCGCAAAACAACCTTCTACCATCATCCTTCAAATGTTGTAATTGCACCCGCCTCTACAGATTCCACTGGCAGCTCGTTCCATATATGCACCACCCTCTGCGTAAATAAATCCTCTTGAGGTATGCCTTGTTGTCACCTTCTCCTAGCTAGGTAGAATGATCTATTCTACATTTTCCTTCACCTTCATCCCCTTTGATTTCTTCTTGTCATACTTTACCCTTCCATATCTCTGTGTCTCCCTATCTCCTGACTCTCAGACTGAAGAAGGGTCTCAAACCAAAACGTCACCCATTCCTTCTATCCAGAGATGCTGCCTGTCCTGCTGAGTTACTCTGGTTTAGTTTAGAGATACAGCACGGAAACAGGCCCTTCGGCCCACCAAGTCCGCACCGACCAGCGATCCCCGCACATTAACGCCACCCTACACACACACACACAAGCGACAATTTTACATTTACACCAAGCCAATTAGCTTACAAACCTGTACGTCTTTGGAGAGTGGGAGGAATCCGAAGATATCGGAAAAAATCCACTCGGGTCATGGGGCGAATGAACAAACTCCATACACACAAGCACCCGGGTCTCTGGCGCTGTAAGGTAGTTGCTCTACCGCTACGCCACTTTGCCAGGTTTGATTAAGAATCCAGGTATATTAGTTGCTGCAAAGCTTTCACATGTCACAAAGCTTTTACTCAATGAACATCCATATCAACATGACTCAGAATGGCAGCATATTGGAATAGTGGGTAATCCTAACCGATCAGCAATAAGGTTTCTTGCCTATTGAAGGAGAGACAACTCAGTTTTCTTCTAGAAATGCTTTACCCCGTTTAAATCTGAGGCAGGAAGATGTCTGGCTTCACTGAAGTGTATGCTTCCTCTTTATTTATGAAGTGCTTAGGATGTTGACTTTGCCATGAGAAATAAAGATGCAAATGTGATGATCTGAATGTGAAAATGTAGTCAGTGATTACTGTAATCACTGATTTTCTTTTTGAGCATGAATGCATCAGAAATGCAAATTGATTTATTGGTCCTTTCCAGAGTTTTGTTTACTCAATGCTAGTTTAGGAACATGGGAGCATTGCTGTGTGAGCAGCAACATCCTTCAGATAACTTACCTGTTTGGTTGATCTGATGGCTTTTTCTATTTCGTTGTACCTATTTTACTGGCTCTGAATGAATTTAATTGGATTGCTCCTTGAAATGTGGGACCGAAGATTATCGGTACTCAGTGATCAGATAGTCTGATGGTTCTGGTATCATTTTTAAATGTATTCCTTGAATTAATTTCCATTTTAATTATGTGATCATTCAATCATTGATGAATATAAATTGATATTTATTCTCACAAAAACATATTGAGGGATAAATATTTATTTTTTCTTTCAGTATGGTGACCGCACATCTAGTGCCATAATTGAATCTTTCTGGATTTGGCAAAATTTTAAGCTTTTGCTAAAATTCACCTTTATTTGACTGGGGTATCTGGAGCCATTGCTATCTATTGAAGACAGAGATATGAAGGAATTCTTCCTTTTATTGGGTAGTAAATCTTTTATATGGCATTGTGTGCAAGCTTGTTCACTGAGTGTATTCCTGAGAGAGATGGGTTACTTTTTTAGATATTATTAAAGGGAATCTTGGTACAGGTATATAAAGTTAGTTCAGGAAAATATTGCCTATATAAACGTTTATCCACGTTCAACTTTATTTTGCACAAAATGTTTTTCACGTTATTCCCTTTATCATGTATCTGTACACTATGGATGGCTCGATTGTAATCATGTATTGTCTTTCGGCTGACTGGTTAGCACGCAACAAAAACGTTTTACTGTACCTCGGTACACGTGACAATAAACTAAACTCAACTTGAATGGTAGGCAGATACAAAGGACCAAATAATCTACTCCTGCTTTGCTTTCTCACATTCCGGTCATGTTGGGAAAGACAGAAAAGACTCTTTGATTGTTGACATGGCCTTGCTTGTCACAGGTTTGCACTGAGACTGGATCAGTTGTGCATCCGTTTGTTAGTGTCATGTTTTACATGTGATCAGAAAGCAGATGCAAGATGTAGGTGAATTTTTGCAGACAGCCAACTTTGTAAAGAGGACTTTCCACAATCCCTCTTGACTGATTTAAAGCCTTGTCTTGAAAATGGTATGTATTGTGGTTGATGATGGGCTGTGAGTTTCTTTTGGAGTTGATGAGCAGTGCGGTTCACGGCGACTCTGGTTCTAGAAGGGCAGAATCAACATTGCAATTCATAGAGCAGCTGTTTGGCAAATTAGTGGATACAGTTTTGGAGGACTTTGGCAATGGTTTCCCCCTTGGCAGCAGCATGGCGAACTTTCCATGACCACAATTGCATTTGTTTCTTTTCTAGATCCAAATGATTACAGCGTTTCCACAGTCACACTCCTTCCAGAATGGGAGATGGAGCTGTGAGGCACATGGCTGGGAGTGAGTGCGGAGGCACATTGCTGGGAAAACAATGCTCAGCCAGAGCACACTGTGGAAATCTTAGTTCTGGAGTGTGAGGGAGGGAGGACTGGGGAGGTTGGTGAAATAGGAGCAGAGAAAATGGGGAGGGTTGAGAGCAGCCAGAGGAAAGAGAGAGCAGGAGATTCCCAGTGCAGGGAGGAAAGGTGGGGCCACACAGTTGAGCAGAGACACAGCAAGCTTCAGTGTCCTCATTTTATTTGGGTTTCTTTGCTTATCTTTGACTAATCCTTGCTGTAATTTTTATATTAATAAGTACAATTTGAGGCTGTTATTGTAGGAAACCTTCAAGAAATTGGGTTATCTCAAATTTTCTACCACATATACATTTTTGTCATTATTACCAACCTGATGTTGGATTTATTTCATTTCATGAAGTGAGATATTTTTTGTGTTGAACGAGGGAATCTTCTCAACAGTCTTTCTGAATATCAGATACAAAGATGATATTAATAACATGCTTAATTTATATTTTCCGGTAGTTTCAAATATATTTTTAGCAAGTGATTACATGAGACACCAGCAATTGCTTTAAAGATTTCACATATTCGGGCAGACTGAGAGTCCCGAATTAACAAATACACTTGATGTCAAACTGTCCTTGGGTTAATGATAGTGTCTGCTGCTGTTAATTCCTTTATTCATAAGTCTTAAACTGTGAGCAACACAAATTGCATTCATCTGCTGTTTCAAGCAATGGAGAGCAATCATATTAACTGGAATCCTTTTTGAAATAGTTATAACCAGTTATATAAATATAAATCGGCCAATATCTATTTTCAGTTGGAAATATATGCAGGCGCATGGTTAATGGATTTTAATGCCAGTTAACCCACCAACCTACTCATGTTGCGATGTAGGAGGAAACCAAAGCCTAACGGTATGAACACTGAATTTTCTAATTTTAGTAACTATCTTACAAACAACACCCCCTCCCTTCCCATCCTCCACCCATTTAACCATCTCTTCCCCGTGCCCCATCTACATTTGCTCCTATTTGTGCCCTCCGCCCGTCCCTCTCTCTTCTACATTTCATCCTCTGGCTTCACAATTCGCACTTCTTCTATCCTTATCTCCTTATCTCACTCCTTTTTGTCTTTTCTGGCCTTTGTCCAACCACCTCCCAATCAAAAACACTCCACACATGTTTACACCTATCACTCACCAGGTGTTCTCCTCCCCTCATTTTTCTTCCAGCTTTTTTCGCACCCACCATAATCAGTCTAATCTAAAGTGTCACCTATCCATGATCTCCAGAGGAGCTGCCTGAACGGTGGAGTTACTCCAGCACTTTGTGTCTTTTTTTGTAAACCAGCATCTGCAGCTCCTTGTATTGCACCCAGAGGAACCCTGGTGGTCGCTAGCAGAATGTGCAAACATCACACAGGTAGCCCAGATGGCCAAAATTGAACACTGGAGCTTTGAGGCAGCAGCTCTGTGTGTCTGCACTGTCCATAATTTTATAGTTTACACTGACTACATACCCTTAAGCCATGGCCCAGGATTTGAGCTGAATATAAAAGATCTAAAGCACTTCTGAAAAAGAATAGTTGAGTTGGCCCAGTCTCTCCTGCCAAATATTTATCTGTTGGGCAACAGCACAGAAACATATTATGAGGTGTTGATAATATTGTCATTTGTGGGGAGCTTGCCCTACAAAACAAAACAGCCTTGTTTTTTTTATTACAACAGTGAGTGTATTTCTTTAGAATTACTTAATAGACTACAAGTTGTTCTGGGATATCTTGATTTTGCAAATGATATTAACCTGCCTGTCCTCCTTTAATGTTGAGATTTTTAACATGGTGACCCGAATTGAGTTGGCTGCACGCGGTGACTGTAAGGGAACCTCCAGCATTTGGTTGCTTGCAGTGCGTCTGGGATATGACTCTATATGTGTGGCACTGTTGTAAACCCAGAACGTGTTGAATGACAGATGCTGGCACATCTGCTCTGCTCCGCTCCATTACAGGACGTCACATGCTGGGGATTCTCCATGTTTACACAGGGGAATGCAGCCTGACATTCCCATGTCAGCCAGGCCTGGGGTGGGATGGGAGTCCTCGTTCTCTTGAGTTGGGATTCTTGACTTTTGGATTAGATTGAAAAAGATGAATGCGGTTCGAGGAAGTCCATTTCATATGTTGGGCATTCTATGTGTAATTAAAATGTTCTCAATGTCAGTCCTAGTACTACCTTTAATAATTAATTTTCTCAGCTCCAACTAGTTACATTCCACATATGCAACTTCTATTTCCATAACAGATCAAACAAGTCTGACCCTCTCCTTTCCTTTGTGTGAAAAATCCATGTTCTGCCTGTCCCTGTAAGTTAAATATTTGATGCTGTGGTTCAGTTCTCCCAACACTTTTCCGCACAGCCTTCACTGTTTGACAATCTCTCATGACAACCAGATCTGTGTACACTATTCAGGCGTAATCTCTGCCTTCTCTGAATTGTATTCAGCTGCTTTGGCCGTGTTGTTCGACACTTTGCCCTTGTTCATGCTTTCCATTTGGAGAACATGGTGGGTGCCAAGTTTCTCTGTTTCCATCTTACTTTGTATTGCACCATTTGAACACTACATCACTCTTTGTGAAGTGTTGCACAGGCGACCCCCCATGTTATGGCAGATTGGGTATAGCCAATTTGCCATAAGAAAATCCAAAAATCTGAAATCTGAAATAAATGTCACTCTTACAGAATTCATATAAAGAAGTATGTAAAAATGTCTTCATGCATGAGTAAATAATCTGATTTTGTGTGATGGAAAATCACGATATGGTCCATTTACTAGGAACGCAGTCCACTCGTCATTATGGGGTCACCTGCGATTTGTATCTACCTCTAAATGCTATAACGTAGATTGTATTTTCATTTGATTAGCTCATTCTAAAATTAGTAATCAATTCATAGTTTGCAAAAACAGATCAATTTGTTTTATTTCTTAAAGTGATTTTAATAATTAAAAACAATCTTGAGTCACTGCTTGAAACACTAATTGTTTCCTATCAGGCAATTTCTTAATAATTCCCAGCATTTACATCAAATCCCCAAGCTTTGAGCCTTCCAATTTGAGCTCTATCAATTTGCACATGGAAACTCACATAGTGTCATACAGCATGGAAACAGGCCCCTCAGCTCAAATTGCCAATGCCAACCAAGATGCCCCATCTATACTTGACCCTTCTGTTCATGTTTGGCCCATATCCCTGTAAACCCTTCACATTCATATACATGTCCAAATGTTTTTTAAATGTTGCTATAGTACCTGCCTCAACTACCTCCACATACTGTCCCTCGTTCCAAATGCCCATAACCCTCTGTGTGAAAAAGATACCCCTCATGTTCCTATTTAAATCATTCCCCCCTCATCTTAAACCTTTATGCCCTGGTTCTTGATCCCCTTACTCTGAGTGAAGTACATGCATTTACCCTAACCCCCACCCCCTCACAATCTTATACACTACTATAAGATCCTCCTGCACTCCAAGGAATAACACCCCAGTCTGCACCACCTGTCCCGATAGATTAGGAGCTCAAGTCTGGGCAACGTAAATATTCTCTGCACTCTTTCTAGCTGAACACATGGGCCCCATTTCTAAAATGTGTGAGGTGTTTCCTCATTGATGCATTGTGTTGGACATTGATGAATATGGATGCAATGACTGAAGAATAGAAAGGCATAAACAAAGCAGGAACTGGAAATCTGAAATTAAAATAGTACAAATTAGAAGTACACAGAAAGTTGGGGAGAATCTGTGGAGATTGAAACAGTTAACACTTCCGGTCAATAACTTTCATCAAAATAAATACTGCATGAATTTCAAAGGATTTCAACATTTTCTGTTGAGTCCCATAGAACATTTTAACATTTATGATGCAAAATAGAGAGTTATTGAGTCATATAGCACGGAAACAGGCCCTTCGGCCCAACTTGTCCCTACAAACCAAGATGCCCCATTTAAACTAGTTCCACTTGCCCATGTTTAGCCCATATCCCTCCTAAACCTTTCCTATCCATGTGCCTGCCCAAGTGTCTTTTAGATGTGGTTATAGTATCTACTTCTATGTCCCCTGGCAGTTTGTTTCATAGACAAATCACTGAAAGGGAGTTGAGAAATGAGTAACCTACAAGAATAATGTTTCCAGAGAAATGCTGTTGATCCCATAATTCCAGATCCAGCATCTGCAGTCTTTTATATCCCAGATGCTGGTGTTCTTATTGTACTGATTCCATCTTGTACTTCTCGCAAATTACGGGGCAAATGGTTGTTATTTAATTAAAAGGTAGGTATGCCTTAGCTAACTGTTTTTTTACAGGTCTGAGCAATAGTGCATGTTTCAGTCGTGTAAAAGGTTAATGTTACTAAATTTTGAGATTTTAAAAATCAAGTCTGCAATTTATCCCATCAGACAAAGCATAAAAAGAAGTTTAATTTGACACCTAATTCACTTTCATATCTTCAGTATTAAAAAAGTTATGGCCATTTTCATACTCAGAAATTAGCATCTTGTTCCCTATTGCTTTTCCATTGACTTAACACAAAAGCTGTGATCAAGGACAGTCAAAAGCCCATAACTTTCTTAACAATTAAGAGAACTGAATGAAATTTTCAGTTAATATAGATCGAAGCATTCTGAAACAAATATGAAACAATCTTACTTAGATGACCTGAAATTAAAGCATATAATTAGTTAGTTACCTAATTGTAGCTAATTACAAAATTCAATTACTAGATCTAAACATCTATCCATTTCTTAAGAAAAGGTTAACATTCTTAAAAGCCAAAGTGTCCAAATAACATTCACACAAGAATTCACAATATAACATGATTTTTAAATCTCATTGTCATGAATTTATAAACGTTTAATTCCCGTAAATTAATGGCCATTTTAATCATCTTGCGAGTGGGATATTGTGGAACGCGATCGTTTGGAACGTTGCGGTTGCAGTGAATTTAAACCCCATATCGGCAGGAAAAATACTGCTGGTTCGTATGGGTCCTAAGTCACCTTTTCGCAACGTGAAATTTTGATTAAAGGCATCCTAAGAAGCAGGTTTACATGAATAAATAAACGGTGTACCTTGCCTCGTCCCCTACGTGAGATCCGTCCCGTTGTCGGTGTTGACTGCATTAGAAGATGATTTAAATTTTACTCCTGCTATTAAATTACCCAGCGCTAATTTTAATAAACTTAATAAAATGGCAGTCAAAGCAATTTTTCTTCAGCAACTAAACAGCCTGTTCAAAATCGATTTGAACAGACTGAAGAAAAAACGCATTTTAAACCCGCCCCTCTCTCAAAGGCGGCAAAGCCGTGCACACGGCCAGTGATAGAACTGCAGCGCCGCTGAAGGTAAGTTTTATAACATACCTAGTTAATGACCAAAGCAATTATGTATGTTGCTCAATGCAAAATCAAGGTACATTTATTAAATTTTAGATAGACACAAAATGCTGGAGTAACTCAGTGGGATAAACAGCATCTCTGGATAGAAGGAATGGGGCATGTTTCAGGTCACAACCAATTTTCAGAGTGAGGTCAGTCTGAAGAAGGGTCTTGACCCGAATCATCACCCATTCCTTCTGTCCAGAGATGCTGCCTGACCCGCTGAGTTACTCCAGCATTTTGTGTCTCTCTTCGGTATAAACTAGCATCTGCAGTTCCTTCCTACACATTTATTAAGTCTTACTTTAGTTTTGGTACTGTGTAAAGAACAACATGTTTTTGGCACATCTTTCACTGTGCTTCACTATATTTAGTAAATATTTAAAAAATAATTGCAGGATACTTCAAAAGCTTTTGAATACTTAATTAAATGGTAATCTACTCACATCAGTGGCAGGGAAGCTATTGCAAAGAATTCATCAAGATAGGATTTATTCCCAACTAAAAATAGTCAACATGGCTTTGTATGTGGCAGGTCATGTCTTACTAACTTGATTGAGTTTTTTGAGGAGGTGAAAAAGGAGATTGATGAAGATACGGCAATGTATGTTGTATATATATGGATTTCAGTAAGACCTTTGATAAAGTCCCTCATGGTAGGATGATTTAGAAGATGAAGATGTATGAGATTCACAATGACATAGTCATATAGATTCAGAACTGTCTTATTCATAGAAGATAGTGTTGTGGTGAAATTTAGATAGTCTGGCTGGAGGTCTGTGACCAGTGGAGTTTCACAGGGATCTGTGCTGGGACCACTGCTGTTTGTGATTTATATATATATATATATATATAGATATATAAATGACCTAGAAGTAAATGTCGAAATGGGCAGAGAAATGGCAGACAGAGTTTAATTGGATCAAGTGTGAAGTGTTGCTCCTTGGGGAGTTGAATGTTTTGAGAGAGTATCTAGTAATGGCATGACCCTTAACGGCATTGAAGTGCAGAGGGAACTTGGAGTCCTAGTTCATAACTTATTAAAGCTGTCAGCACAATTAGATAGGATGGTCAAGAAGGTGTATGGTTTGCTTCCCTTCATTGTTGGGGCATTGAATATAAGAGTGAGGAAGTCATGATGCTGTTCTTTGGGTAGACAAAAATGCTGGAGAAACTCAGCGGGTGAGGCAGTATCTATGGAGCAAAGGAAATAGGCAACGATTCGGGTCGAAAACCTTCTTCAGTCTGAAGAAGGATTTCCACCCGAAACGTTGCCTCACCCGCTGAGTTTCTCCAGCATTTTTGTCTACCTTCGATTTTCCAGCATCTGCAGTTCCTTCTTAAACAAGCTGTTCTTTAGGACTGGTTAGCCTGCAGTTCTGGTTGCCCCATTTCAAGAAAGACATGGAGGCTTTGGACAGGGTGCAGAGGAGGTTTTACAAAAAATACTGCCTGGATTAGAGGATTTCAGCTATAGGGAGAGGGAGGATAGACTTGGATTGTTTTCTCTGGAATGGTGAAGGTTGAGAGGAGACTCTGTAGACTGTAGAGATAGTGTGGAAACAGGCCCTGTGGCCCACCGTGTCTGTGCCCACCAGTGATCACCCCGTACACTAGTACTATCCTACACACTAGGCACAATTTATAATTCTACAAACCTCTACGTCTTGGAGAGTGGGGAGAAACCGGAGCACCCGGAGAAAAGCCATGCGGTCACAGAGAGAATGTTCAAACTCCGTAAATATGGCAGCAGTGGTCGCGATAAAACCTGGGTCTCTGTCCCTGTAAGGCAGCAACACTATCGCTGCTCCATTGTGCTGCCCTATGACTGCAATAGAGGCAATATAGAATATAGGACTATGACTTGATAGAAGTATATAAAATTATGAGAGACATAGGTAGGGTAGACAGTCAGAACCTTTTTCCCAGGGTGGAAATGTCCAACTCCAGAGGGCATAGCAATAAGGTGAGAGGGGGAAAGTTTAATGGAGATGTGCGAGGCAAGTATTTTTACATTGAGGGTGGTGGAGGCATGGAATTCATCAACAGGAGAGTGGAGTTTGTGGAGGAGAGATACAATACTGGCATTTAAGAGGCTTTCAGAAGAGCACATTGAGGAGCAGGGAATAGAGGGAAATGGTCATGTGCAGGCAGATGAGATCAGTTTAACTTGGCATCATGTTCGGAACAAACATTGTGGCCGTAACAGAATTGAGAGAATTCAATGTTTATGCCCAGAGGATGCAGACTCCCCAAGCAGAATATGAGGTGCTGTTCCTCCAACTTGCGGTGTTGCTCACTCTGGCCGTGGAGGAGGCCCAGGACCGAGAGGTCGGATACAGAATGGGAGGGGGAGTTGAACTGCTGAGCCACCGGGAGGTCGGGTTGGTTATTGCGGACCGAGCAGAGGTGTTCGGCGAAACGATCGCCCAGCCTCCGCTTGGTCTCACCGATGTAGATCAGCTGGCATCTGGAGCAACGGATGCAGTAGATGAGGTTGGAGGAGGTGGAGGTGAACCTCTGTCGGACTTGGAAGGACTGCTTGGGTCCCTGAAAGGAGTGGATGGGGGAGGTGAAGGGACAAGTGTAGCATCTCTTGCGGTTGCAAGGGAAAGTGCCTGGGGAAGGGGTGGAGCGGGAGGGAAGGGAAGAATTGACAAGGGAGTTGCGGAGGGAGCGGTCTTTGCGGAAGGCAGACGGGGGGGAGATGGGAAGATGTGGCGAGTGGAGGGGTCACGCTGGAGGTGGCGAAACTGGCGGAGGACTATCTGTTGGATGCGCTGGCTGGTGGGGGTGAAAGGTGAGGACCAGGGGGACTCTGCCCTTGTTGTGAGTGGGGGAATGGGGAGAGAGGTTAGTGTTGCGGGGTATGGAGGAGACCATGGTGCGAGCCTCATCTATAGTGGGGGAGGGGAAACCCCGTTCATGAAGAACGAGCACATTTGTGATGACCTGGTGTGGAACACGTCATCCTGGGAGCAGATGCGGCGTAGACGGAGGAATTGGGAATAGGTGATGGAGTCCTTACAGGAAGCAGGGTGGGAGGAAGAGTAGTCCAGACCGAAGGGCCCATTCCTGTGCTGTACTGTTCTATGTCCTGCACTATGGTAATCTACTGCATGCTGGATCCACTTTAGCACTGCAGTCAGAAGTTTGATGTGCTGAGAACAGTTGTCCCCTTTAGTTTACACTTTGGTTCATCACACATCTTTTCATTCTCTGTGGAGGTAATACTGTAAACCACGCACAAGCTGCTGAAATACTCAGCAACTCTGACTGATGTTCTTGGCTTTGTTTTGCATTCTTGATTCTAAGCAAAACAGATTCAGAATTTGTTGCACTTTAAGGAGTTGAATCCATAATCCAAACGGACATTCCAGGGCAGTACCAAGAAGAATGCTGCATTGTGTTTCTATTGAAACGTTTATCCGGGGCATGTTGGTTGTCTTGTATGAGCGTAAAAGATATAACGGCACTGTTGTAAATATAACACGGTCACAGTGGCACAGCGGTAGAGTTGCTGCCTTACAGTGAATGCAGCGCCGGAGTTCCGGGTTCGATCCTGAGTACAGGTGCTGTCTGTACGGAGTTTGTACATTCTCCCTGTAACCTGTGTAAGTTTTTGCCGAGATCTACAGTTTCCTTCCACACACCAAAGACGTGCAGGTTTGTAGGTTAATTGGCTTGGTAAATGTACAAATTGTCCCTAGTGGGTGTAGGATAGTGTTAATGTGCGGGGATCACTGGTCTGTGCGGACCCGGTGGACAGAAGGGCCTGTTTCTCTAAACTAAACTAAATAAATTACTGTAGTTGCTGCACTTCTTACGGTGGCAATATGTTTCATAGATCTAGCTCTAAAATTCTTTGTGCCCTGAGATTATGAAAGGCACTGTTCAAATCAAACTTATTTTAAGGATTATTGGTACTTGCTGTTGAGATGTTGACTTATCCTTTACAATATGGATGTGGTAAATGTAATCAAATTAATAGCACAATAGATTTTTTTCTTGGCTGTTGCTGATGGTAATTATTTTGTCACAATTGATGGTGCAATTATCAAATCTTTGTTCAGAGTCGACTGTAAATAACGTAATGCAAAGCAACAACTGGGGCTGTGAGGATGTGCCAGACCTCCCTCCAGACATCTGTTGCAACGTAGGAGTCATTAGGATGTCTATTCAAATACCATGGAAATAAGCACATTTCTATTTTTTCTCTTTTGTACAGAGGACTTTTATAAAACAATCCGGATCTTCAGGTGGGTGGCATGATGGCGCAGCGGTAAAGTTGCTGCCTGACAGTGCCAGAGACCCAGGTTTGATCCTGACTACGAGTGCTGTCTGTGTGGAGTTTGTGCGTCCACCCTGTGATTGCATGGGTTCTCTATGGGTGCTCTGGTTTCCTCCCACATTCCAAAGATGTGCAGGTTTGTAGGTTAATTGGCTTCTGTAAATTCTCCCTAGAGTATGTGATAGAAATATGTACGGGGTTATTGTTGGTCGACGCGGACACGGTGGATGGGAGGAACTGTTTCCACACTGTATCTCTAAACTAAACCTTGGAAGTTTTTGCTACAGGGAAACAGAGGTTAATCTATGTCCTTGTAATCCACTGCATGTTGTTGTTCAGATGACTGGCATGACTGGGGTATTCCAGTGAAGAATTATCAATGCATTTGTAGTTTGTTTTCTCACCAATGATACCATTTTACTATGAATAAATCAACGATGAGCCTGCAGCTGTTTGGCCCAGATTCCGAGTCTGCATGTGGTAAAGTCACAGACACTGTAGGTGAATATTGTCTCATGAAAACTGTGTTGAAGGTGTAATTTAAGGGATTATTGTCCTGGCAATGTGCAGATTTTTACCTCATGGAAAAAAATTAGATGCTATTTCATGTAGATGTCATGAATATCATCCAACATTAAATTTGGAGGAAAGGTCATTAACAGCGGACAAAAAGCTGATAGAATGGCAGATGCAGGAAAAGTCTGAAGTAATTTTGAAGGGATGTTTGGACAACGAATGACAGTTTAAGAACAGACTTGCATTGGCGTACACGTGCATGGCCATTCAATATGGTAGTGCCCGACATGTGACCTTTAGAAAAGGTAGATGGAATTTTTAATATCTTCTCCAGACACATAAAATACTGAAACAAAAAGGTAATGTTGAACACCTGCAAGTTGTGCCACAATTGAATAATGGTTTAAATTTAGCCAGTTCATCAAATGACTTCAAGGAATAGATGGACCGTGTTTCGAGATACTGTGGGGAAACAGAGCCATCGGCCCACCGAGTCCACGCCGACCAGCAATCACCGCGTACTCTTAACACTATCCGACACATTAGGGACAATTTACCGCAGCCAATTAAACTGCAAACCTGCACGTCTTTGGAGTGTTGGTGGAAATTCTAGCACCCAGAGAAAATCACGAGATCACGGGGAGAAAGTACAAATTTCGTGCAGCCAGCACCCATAGTCAGGATCAAATCCGTGTCTGTACCGCTGCGCCACCGTGCCACCCTTATATGTTCACTGGGATGTTGCCGTGGAAGCCAGGTCAAAATTGTAACGAGAGACTTACAGTTTAGTGCATTTGACTGTAACAACATTTTGCATTAATGTAACAAAATGTCTCAAGGCGCTACATGGAGTGCGTCAACAACATTTGACACCGTGGCAAATCAAAACTCAGTGACAAATTGGTTAGATTCTCCAATTTTTTATAACTTCTACAAATAAATCCCTCCCCCTCCCCTTTCTCACCCTGGCTGACCTTGCACTCCCCCCCCCCCCATTTCCTTTGGGCTCACACCTGCTTCTATCCAACAATCAGCTGATCAGGGAACCCCCTCACTTGAGGTCATCTGTTGCCTGGCATGATTTGTCCAGCCCTCTCTTCTCTCCCAGATTTTTTCCACTCTTCCCCCTACAGTCAGTTTGCAGAAGGATCTGAGATGCCATTTTCTCCAGAGCTGCCTGACATGCTGAGTTACTCCAGCATTTTGTGTCTTATCTAAGGAGAAAAGAGGAGCAGGTTGGAGTGGTTAGGGAAAGGTGGCGGAACAGTGGGGGTGCTCCCAGGCTGGGGAGGGAGCACAGGAAAGAGGGGGGAACAAAGAGGGGTGGGGGTTTAGCTAAAATTGGAATATTCAATGATCATAAAATTGGGTTGCAAGCTACTGATGCCTACTAGAAATCCGTTGGCTCTCAGTTATCTCAACAACACCTCCAGTGTCGGGCAGCACGGTGGCGCAGCGGTAGAGCTGCTGCCTCACAGTGCCAGAGACTCGGGTTCCATCCTGACTATGGGTGCAGTCTGTATGGAATTTGTACATATTCTCCCCGTGATCGTGCGGGGTTTCTACAGGTGCTCCGTTTTCCTCACACACTCCAAAGACAGACAGGTTTGTAGGTTAATCGGCTTTGGTAAAATTGTAAATTATTCCTAGTGTGTCGGATAGTGCCAGTGTGTGGGGATCGTTGGTCGACGCGAACGTGCTGTGCCGAAAGGCTTGCGCCACGCTGTATCTCTAAACTGAACTAAACTAAACTAAAGTTCCTCCCACACTACCTTTTGCCTCATCTGCTCCCAGGATGAGGCTTCCCCCTTTAGGGCATCTGAGATGCCCTTTTTCATTAGTAAAGGTGGTGTATGAGAATTCAGTGCTATGAATTGATCATCACCCATGTCTCCTTTGTGTCACGCAGTTCTGCTCTTGCTCCCCCCCACCTGGATGCAACAAAGATGGAGTTCCCCTGATCCTGCCCTGGTTTGACTTTGCAAAGTGCAACACCTCACACTCATCGGCTTTAAACTCTATTAGCCATTCTTCAGCCCACCTACCCAGCTGTAATTTCTGAAAAACATTTTCACTGTTTACAATACCACCTACGTTATTGTCGTCTGCAAACATACTTATCATGTATTCTCATCTGAATCGTTGATATAAACCACAAACAACAATGGGCCAAGCACTGATCCTCGAGGCCCACCACTAGTCCTATACCACCAGTCAATTAGATTTCCCTGGATGCCATGCCATCTAACCTTCCAAAGCAACCTACCATGCAGAACCTTATCATCTACAGCCTTGCTTTCTCCAACTTTTTTGGTCGTTCTTCGTAAAACTGAATCAAATTCATTTTCCCACATACAAAACCATGCTGACTAGTTTCCAGGCTTTTCATTGCAACCCTTCTTAAATAGAGACAAAATATTAGCCATCCTCCAGGCACCTAACCCGCATCTAACGATGATTCATATCACTCAGTCTTGCAATTTGTGCTCTGGCAATCTATATGTGATTTCACCTTTTAGCCGATTGCTCTACATCAGCTGCCCATATTTCAATATTGCCTTTCCTTCATGTGCAATGAACGGAAAAATTATTAAGAACGATGATCGTGAATAACCTGAAACAATTGCCAGCCATTAGACTGTAGGAGCAGCTTTGCCTTTTACAGAATTTGAGTTCAGTCAGTGTTATATGTCTAATGTTGCCATTACTCCATTCAAAATAAACTGCAATCCATTATTTTGAAATACAACATCACCTCAATTTAAGGCAATTTATGTGATGTTCTGTCGTTCAGCTGCCTTGCCGTTTGTTCTTTTCATATGTTTCATTCTTTTGTACTTTGTACCTCTTCAAGCCTCTAGTTTCCCTCTCCCCAACTCTCAGTCTGAAGAAGGATTTCGACCTGAAACGTCACCTATTCCTTTTCTCTAAAGATGCTGCTTGACCCGCTGAGTTACTCCAGTATTTTGTGTCCACGGTGTAAACCAGCATCTGCAGTTCCTTCCAACGCATACTTCATCTATTTTGTTACTGTCCATTACTACCTCTGTTTGGAATAAACCCTCGCACACAATCCACTGGGTGAGTTGGCGAACAAGAAAAAATCCCTGGCCATCACCCTCGCCTCTTCCCTATTGCATACTAGCTGGTCATTGGAATGACGGAACAGCAATTACATTGCACGACGACTTGCATTACAAGGCAGCCCCAGATCCCCACCCAAGTGAAGAATCAACACCTGTGTTACTAAAACCCATTGCACTCAAGAAAGCATTATTATGATAGCCTGTCCAGCTGGACTCTTAACTTTGAACGAACAAATTAACTTTGGTGTGAGAAATGAAACAGAAGTGAATGGGATGCTCTGCCTTTGTATCCAATGAAAGTAATGACAGGTAGAACATTGAAAACGTGCTGTTCCCATCTCCAGTAAATTAACAAGATCGCCAACACTCTTAATGTGTTCTAACAATGACATTGTGTTCATTTTGCTGTGAGACAGCATGGCGGTGATGATTTTGTGAGTCCCTCTTTTCTTATTCTCAATGATTCAATGGTACTTTATAATCACGTGTACCTAGGTACAGTGAAATTCTTTGTTTTTGCATACAATACACAAAGTGCACAAAGAGTCACTGCGTTTCTGGCGCTGACAAAGTTACTAAAGTGCTCATTAGAGTTATGTTGGTCCCTCTTCATTCTCAGCGACTCCCCCCTCTCTAGGTCCCTCTTTGTTCTCGGGTCTCTGGTCTCTGGTTGTTCCCCCCAACCCCCGCGCCGAGTCCCTCTTTGTTCTCAGCGACTCCCCATACGCCAGGTCCCTCATTTTTCTCGGCAGAGCCCACCTGCAGTTCCCTCCTCATTCTCAGCTGCCCGCGCAGTCCAACCGTCTCTCAGTGGCCCATCCTCAGCCAAACCAAAAATGCAACTTCTCTGGGTGGACCAACGTCCCAGTATTGCAGACCATGATTTTCTTGAAATGCACATTCACGACTCGTTGTATACTTTCCCAGTTATCTTGCAGATTTGAAGATCCACTGATGCATGAGGTTTTCTAGGTTAAGTAACATCAATCCTCCTTCGAGGTTAAAGCACACAACGATCTTCCAGTCACCAGACACATTGCTACAATGCCATTTCTAAGGCCTTCCCCAATTGCTTCTTTTTGTCCGGAACATTTTTATTTGTTCAAAGGATGAGAATCTCGCTGGCAATGCCAGGGTTTATTGTCCATCCTCTGAACTGGGGAGGCAATTAAGAATCATGGCTGTTGGTGGGTCTGGAAGCACAGGTAGACTGGATGGTTGAGCACAGCAAATTTCCTTCTGAAGGACACAATGCAAACTGGATTGCATTTTATGACCTGAATTTTGATTCCCTAAATACCCTGTTTCAAGCTCTTATTTCCAAAGTGATGGTGCAGCTTGCCGTATACTACTACGGTAACATTACTGTTATGCCACTACCCCAATCTGTATAGTTATTTTGGTTACAAATCTAATTCTGTTTTTATGCTGTACCACATATCAAAGAATTTGTCATACGAGGACTTTATATAATTCAAAAGATCTGCTTATCAGATTCAATGAAAATGGGGGCATTGTGAATGACTGGGCATGGTTGACAGAGAATTGTTTTGCATGTAGGTAGTTAATTTAATTTGATAAATGAGCAGTGTGTGGAATTGTATTGATGTGGTTATACTGCCTTTGCTTATGCACAATGTACAATCTAAGCAAAACTGAGCACATTATTTCTTTGAGTCCTTTCAATTTTTCTGCAGTTGAAATGAATGGAAAATAATTCCTTATTTTGTGCTTACCCCCTTATTTGCAAAATAGGTATTCGAAGGGAACTACTGATATTAATTTCCTCCCATCTCCAATCTGACCCCATTTCCCAGGTATTTTGTTCTACAGGGACAGGCTTTTCAGATTCACTATTATTTCATTGCTGTAGTTGACCTGGAGAAAGCTTGTTTGAGGATTCAGTTACATAACAATTCTTAAAACACTTACTAAAATAATAAGAGGGAAATATAATAATAGTAAAATAAAAGTAATTTAAATCAGTAGGAAATATTTTATCATTATTGTCATTATACTGGAAACAGTGCAACTTAAAGCTTCAATTGAAAATTCAACAATTTAATTTGAAGTGGCTATTTTGCCCGCTGTTTATGATCTTAACTGGACAGCCAGGAATCATTGTAGCATTGTGACTCTGTAACAGCCAGATCTTAGTAAACAGATTTGAGAAGCAGTATAGTGTTTACATGAAGAAGGGTCTCAACCCGAAACGTCGCCTATCTCCTTCGCTCCTTAGATGCTGCTGCACCCGCTGATTTTCTCCAGCCTTTTGTGTACCCTCGATTCTCCAGCATCTGCAGTTCCTTCTTTAACAACATAGTGTTTAC
Source organism: Raja brachyura (assembly GCA_963514005.1). The sequence continues at coordinate 33,567,046 of OY740799.1, forward strand.
ATGGATGGACCAGGGTTTTGTTACTTGGAAAAGGTTAATTATGTTTGAAAATAGAGAAAGGAGGGAGGAGGGATCAGGGATCCAGGATCCAGAGTGGTAGGTCAGAAATTGCAAGGAGTGATAGGAAGGCAGAAGTTAGGGCCAGTAAAGGGCCTGTCCAACTAGCATGTGACTGCATGCGGTGAGCGCGACCTACCATGGTCGCTTGAGCCGTACGGCCTCTCGTGGCCGGTCCCACTTCGATCGCCGGAGTCGTATGGAGTTGTGCGGGGCTGGTCCCGACATCGCGCGGGGCTCCGAAAAACTGTCAGTGTTCAAAGTCTCGCGTGGCAACGGCCGACAGGCCCCCAGCCGCATCGAGGCCGTACGCAACGTCTCGTTGCCGTACACAGCGTCATGACGCCGTACGCAGCGTGTGGCATCGCACGATAACGCCACCACCCGGCGTGCCGTTGCGTGATGGCGTCACCGTCAGACGCCATGCGACGTCCAAATTCACTCGGCCCGCCTCCTGCCCAGCTGATTGGTGAGTATGATGTCGGGACCAGCCCCGCACAACTCCAGATGCCTCCGCAGTTCAAATTGGGACTGGCCCCGCGAGGCCGTACGGCTCAAGCCACCACGTTTAGTCGTGCTAGTAGGACAGGCCCTTAAATCTCAAAGGAAAGACGGACCAGGAGAGGAAAAGGAATATGGTGATGCTGATCGGCTGAAGTGTGTTTATTTCAAGGAGTATTGTGGAGAAAGCTGATGAACTTAGAGAGCCTGGATCAGTGCTTTGGACTATGATGTTTCTCTCTCCCCATCCCCCCACCCGGAGTCTCTTCAATACCCCGTAACACTGCTCTCTCTCCCCATCCCCCTCACTCGGAACAAGGGCAGAGTCCCCCTAGTCCTCACCTTCCACCCCTCTAGCCGTCACATGCAACAAATAGTCGTCTGTCATTTTCGCCACCTCCAACCTGACCCCACCACTCGCCACATCTTCCCATATCCCCCCCTGTCTGCTTTCCACAAAGACCGATCCCTCCATAACTCTCTGGTCAATTCTTCCCTTCACTCCCGCACCACCCCCTCCCCAGGCACCTTCTCTTGCAACCGCAGAAAATGCTACACTTGTCGCTTTACCTCCCCCCTCGACTCCATTCAAGGACCCAAGCAGTCGTTCCAGGTGCGACAGAGGTTCACCTGCACCTCCTCCAACCTCATCTCTTGCATCCGCTGCTCTAGATGTCAGCTGCTCTACATCGGTGAGACCAAGCGTAGGCTTGGCGATCGTTTAGCCTAGCATCTCCGCTCGGTCCGCAATAACCAACCTGATCTCCCGGTGGCTCAGCACTTCAACTCCCCTTCCCATTCCGAATCCGACCTTTCTGTCCTGGGCCTCCTCCATTGCCAGAGTGAGCACCACTGGAAACTGGAGGAGCAGCACCTCATTTTCCGCTTGGGCAGTCTGCACCCCAGTGGCCTGAACACTGACCTCCAATTTCCGGAAGCCCTTGCTGTCTCCTCCCCTTCTCAGCTCTCCCCTAGTCCTCTGGCTCCTCCTCTTACCTTTATTCTTCCAGCCCCCCCTGCCTGCTATTAAAATTGAGGTTGAAGGTGTCAAGAAGTTATTGCTCAACATTAATACCACAAAAGCAATTGGACCAGATCAGATACAAAATCAAGCCCTCAAGATCGCAGCCGAGGAACTGGCTCCAGTTTTACAGTTCATTTTTCAACAATCGCTTGACTCGGGCGATGTACCGCTGGATTGGAGGAAGGCCAACATCACTCCTCTCTTTAAGAAAGGTTCAACCACCAACCCAGCGAATTATCGTCCTGTTTCACTAACAAGTACTTGCTGTAAATTGCTGGAGCATATCATTGATAGTAATCTGATGCATCACGTGAGCAAACATAATATTCTTGCCGACAACCAACATGCATTTAGGAGGCATAGATCATGCGAGTCTCAGCTTATCCTGACAACAAATGACCTGGCCAAGCACCTTGACAGTAACGTCATCATGGATTTAGTTGTACTGGACTTTTCTAAAGCATTTGATGTCATCCCACACCAGAGACTGCTTCGGAAGCTTGACTTCTACGGTATTCGTTCCAACACGAAACAATGGATTTCCAGTTTCCTGACAAAGCGTCTTCAGCGCGTGTGTGTGAACGGAAAGAGCTCCAATTGGCACCCAGTGTTGAGTGGTACACCCCAGGGCACAGTACTTGGCCCACACCTATTTTTGCTTTACATCAATGACATCCATGAAAAAGTCGCAAGTACGACCAGACTATTTGCTGATGATTGTCTGCTGTACCGTCCAATTAAGTCAGCTGATGATGAAGATGCTCTCCAAAAGGATCTCGATACTATGGTCGAGTGGTCACAACAATGGGGCATGCAGATCAGCCCTTCCAAATGTGAAACCATGCGTGTCACCAGAAAGAGGAATCCAGGCGTCACATCTTACAACATACTTGAAGGGTGACACCCTTGAAGAATCCAAACAAACCAAGTATCTTGGCATCAAATTGCAGAATGATCTACGTTGGAATGGTCAGACTCATCATGTAACAGTGAAAGCAACAGGTGTCCTAAACTTCCTAAGGCGCTACTTCCATCATTGTTTAGCTTCTGTCAAGGAGAAGCTGTATTTCACCCTCGTTAGACCTCATCTGGACTAGGCAGTTGCAGCTTGGGACCCATACACAGATAAAAACATTTCATCCATCGAACGTGTCCAAAGACAGGCCCGCTCGATTTGTTACTAACACCTACGAGAGAGAAGCGAGTGTCACCAAACTTCTGAATTCTCTGGGGTGGAACCCTCTCCAAGACAGACGTGAAGCTCACCGTATGACCTGTTTTTACAAAATGTTAAATGGTCAGCTAGACATAGATCACAAGGCCTACACCAACCCCAAACCAATTAGGAGCAGACGAGGGCATTCGATCCAATTTGTGGTCCCAGCCTCAAATCCAGATGTGTACAGCAATTCGTTCTTTCCACGCACTATTAAAGCATGAAATAATCTCCACCAAGCCATGGTTGCCCAGCCAGATGCAACTAAATTTAAAGTGGCACTTTCTTCCCAATAACCCTCTCTGGCTAAACCCCTCCCTTCACCACCTCCAGTTTAAATTCCAGTTGGAATATTTTGGAGGACCAAGTAACCAAGAATCAAGAACCCCCACCCAGCATCAGTCTGAAGAAGGGTTTCGACCCGAAACGTTGCCTATTTCCTTTGCTCCATAGCTGCTGCCACACCCGCTGAGTTTCTCCAGCACTTTTGTTTACCTTTGCACTATGATGTTGTGGCCGTTTCAAAAATATGATTGCAAGATGGACACAACTGGCAGCACAAAGTTCCGTAGGTTCGATGTTTCTGACGTGATCAAGAATGAGGCTAAAGAGGTGAGGAGTTGTGCTATTAATCATCGAGACTGTCAGAGGGCGATGAATCTGTGGAATTCGTTACCATACAAGGATGTGAATGCCAAGTCAACAGATATTTTTAAGGTGGAGATTGATAGGTTCTTGATTATTAAGGGTGTCAAGGGTTATGAGGAGAAGGCAGGTAAATTGGGTTGAGATGGAAAGATAGATCTGCCATGAATTAATGGCAGAGTAGACGATGGGCCGAATGACAGAATTCTGCTCCAACAACTTATCAAGTTATGAAATTATAACTGGGACTTACTCAGTCATAATGACAAGGCTAAGAAGGAGTTAAATTTGTGAGGTGTATTCAAGAGGGTTTCTTGAAACAGCGTGCGGATAGTCCAGCACGAAAAGGGAACATGCTGGACATTGGTTTGGGAAATGAGCCTGGCCCGGTGACTGGTATTTCAGTGGAAGAGCTTTTTGTGGACAATGATCACAACTTCATAAGCTTTACAATTGTTTTGAATAAAGACCAGTCTGGACCTTCAGGGAAGGTACTAAATTGGAGCAAGGCAAACTACAATGTTATTAGACAGGAGCTCAATGGAAGCAGTAATTATTGAGTAAGTCCCCATCAGACATGTGGTTGTTTAAAGGTCAGTGGATCAAAGTTTTGAATTGGCATAATCCGGTAAAGAGGAGGGATAAGGATGGCAAAGGAAGGGGACCCTGGATGAGCAAAGAGGTTGTAAAGTTTAACCTTAAATTTATGCCCTCTAATAATTGATTTTCCATCCTGGGAATAAGATTTTGACTGTCTATGCTATCTATGCCTCATAAATTTATATACTTATATTAGGTCTCCCCGCAACCTCTGGTATTCTGGAGAAAATAATCCAAGTCTGACCAACCACCCTGCAGCTGATACTCCTTAACCCAGGCATCATTCTGATAAACCTTCTTTGCACATTTTACAAAGCCTCATCCCACCTGTAATGGGGCGACTAGAACTGCACAGCATACGGTACTCCAAATGTGATCTAACCAAAGTCCTATAAAGCTGCACCATGACTTCCTGACTCTTGTATTCAATGCCCCAACTTACAAAAGCAAGCAAGCCTGATGGCTCTTTACTGTTCTATCTACTTGTGTTGCCCCCTTCAGGGAGGTATGGACTTGGTTCCCAAGATCCCTCTGTACATTAATGCTGTTAAGGGTCATGCCAATAATTGTATATTTTCTGTGTTTAATGTTAATAGTGGGTAACTGGAATTAATTATTAAAAAAATGTCTCTCAAGCATTTGGCTGAAACTAAAGGAGAAAGCATTGTGGCAAAGGTTGTTTGATAACTATGCACTATGAGGAAGTGATTTCAAAGTATAATTTACTTGGGCAAGTAATAGGGGCTCACCTCTGTTGTCCAATTTTCTTTGCTGAATAGATTACTTCTGCCTTGTGGCTAATTTGTAAAAAAAATCCACTACACCAAGGTTATGGGTCAATGTTAATACTTGAGTGAATGAATGGAATTAACACTGCTGCACTGAAGAGTTATCAGCTTCTCAGAGTCTAATTAAAGTGTGAGTATTTTTGGCTGTTATGTGGGTTGTCAGCAGGAGGAGAGCGACTTTCTGAGCAATCGTCTCGTTAAGCCGTTTAGACAAATACTCTTGTTGCTATTTCAGTCATAGAATCATTTTGCATGGAAATAGACCCCTTGGCCCATCTTGCATACACCGACCAACATGCCCCATCTGCAGTACTCCCACCTGCCTGCGTTTGGCCTATACCCTTCTAAACCTAAAATTTCCATGTACCTGTCCAAATGTTTTTTAAACATTGTGATAGTACCTGCCTCAACTACCTCCTCTCGCAGCTCATTCCACACACCAACCATCCTTTGTGTAACATAAAGTTATCCCTCTGGTTCTTATGAAATCTTTCCCCTCTCACCTTAAATCCATGTCCTTTGGTTCTTCATTCCCCTACTGTGGATAAAATAATCTGTGCATTTACCCTATCTATTCCACTCATGATCTTATACACTTTTATAAGATCACCCCTCATCCTCCTGCACTCACAGGGTCCTGGAGTCTCTGCAGTCCTAGCTTGCTCAACCACCCCCTGCAGCTCAGGACCTCGAGTCCTGGTAATATCCTTGTAAATCTTTCCTGCACCCTTTCCAGCTTAACAACATCTTTCCGATAACAGGGTGACCAAAACTGAATGCAATGCCCTAAATGTGGCCTCACCAATTTCTTGTACATCTGTATCATTACCTCCCAACTTCTATACTTGACTGATGAAGATCAATGTGCCAAAAGCCTTCTTGACCACCCGATATACCTGCGATGCCTCTTTCAAGGAACTATGTACCTGAACTCCTAGATCCATCTGCTCCACAACACTCCCCAGAGCCCTGCGATTCACTGTGTATGTCCTGCCCTGGTTAGACCTTTAAAAATGCAACACCTCACACATCACAGCTTGGTTGGGGACAGCTCTACGCAAGACTACAATAAATTGCAGGGAGTTGTAAATGGAGCCCAGATCATCACACACATGCTGCATCCTACCATTGACATAATCTATATTTCACGCTGCTCAGGAGAGCAGCCAATATAATCAAAGACTTATCTTGGTCATTCCTTCTTCTCCCAACAATATAGACAATATAGATACTTGAAAGGATGTACCACCAGTCTCAATAACTGCTTCTTCTCTGCTGTTATCAGCCTTATGAAGGGTGTTTCCATAAATGAAGTTACAGTCTGATTTCTCCTCTACCTCACTGTGATCATTTAGTTTAAGTTAAGGGGCTGTTCCACTGCGGCGACCTAATTTGCGAGTTTAGAAGAGTTTAAGAGAGTTTGAAGTGTCATGTTGAAGACCTCCTTCGACTATGTTGAAGATTAGCTTCAGGAAAATTGGACACCGAATAGTGGAGAGTGAAGATGACCTCCTTTGATCCCCTTCGACCTTCCTTCAACTATGTTGAAGACTATCTACGACTACCTTCGACTACCTTCGACTACCATCGATTACCTACGAATAACATGCCGGCCTACTACGACCTACATTACTAAACCTACGAGTAAAAAATATATAGCTTTTTTCCATGGCGACCTTTTTTTACTCGCGGGCATTTTGCAGCATGTTGAATAATACGCTGTGACCTAGCTGAGGCCTTGAGTACGCGGGGACTACTCTCGAGCATGAAGGAGAGTTACAAAGACCCCCTAGGACCTCGTGTTGACCATGCTGCGAGTATGAGTCGAGGACAAACTCTTCTAAACTCGCCAATTAGGTCCCTGCAGTGGAACAGCCCCTTTAGGGATACAGCAGGAAACGGGCTCTTCATCCATTCACACTAGTTATCCCACTACACACTGGAGGAAATTTACAGAGGCCTATTAACCTACAAACTGGAATGTCTTTGGGATGTGCGAGGAAACCAGAACACTTGGAGGAAACCCGAACGGTGACGGGATAGTGTGCAATCTCAACACCGACAGCACATGAGGGCAGGGTCAAACCCGAGGCAACAGCTCTACCGTTGCGCCGTATTTGTCTCTGGAACTATTGTACTATAATGCTGAGAACTATACTCTACACTCTGTATCTTTTATTTTGCTCTACAAATTGTACTTGACTTTGGCTTGTTTGGCTTTATGCATAATATTATCTGATTTGATTGGATAACATGCAGAACAAAGATTTTCAATGTACCCCGATACGCGTGACAATAATAAACTAAAAACCAACTCATGTGTTCCCGCTCATCACCCTCCAGCAGCTGTCTCTATTTTCACCCTACCCACTCCTCACCTGGCTTCATCTGCCCCCTGCTCCTCCTTTCCTTTGTCTGTTTCTTCCTATCACCCACTTGCCACTGTCTGACTGTGGTGTGTTTTTCTTCCCTCCACCACCAGTCATTCTACACCCCTCCATGGTCCACCTATCATCTACCATCCCCTACCCATTTCATCATTTTACTGGCAATACTCCCTCTCCGCTCTAAGTCCTGAAGCTGGATGCTGCCTCAAAAACCCCCACTCCCCCCCCCCACCCCCCCCACCCCCCCTCAAATGCTCAGATGCTCCTTGATCCACTGAGTTTCTCTAGCAGTTTGTTTTTTTGCTCAGGGGTGGCACGGTGGCGCAGCGATAGAGTTGCTGCCTTACATCGCCAGAGACCCAGGTTCGGTCCTGACTACGGGTGCTGTCATTATGGAGTCAACACGTTCTCCCTGTGATCGCGTGCGTTTTCACCGGGTGTTCCGGTTTCCTCCTACATTGCAAAGACGTGCAGGTTTGTAGGTTAATTGGCCTCTGTGATATGTCCAAGGTGGGCAGGATAGAACTAGTGTATGGGAGATCGTTGGTCGGCATGAACTTGGTGGGCCGAAGGGCCTGTTTCCACGCTGTATCTCTAAACTAAACTATAAACTAAGATATGCTAATTATTTTGTTTTGAGTGCCTGGGAGATTCAATAATCATACAAAACCAAAAGGACCCGCAAGAAAGTGAGCAGTTGTTTTTTTTAATGGTCCCTTTAAAAAAGTAAAATGTCACTGTGATTGAAAATAATTTGACCTAGATCTACAAAACGAGGTGCCAGGGCAGATGACCAGAGGAGATGAGGCAATAAAAATAGACATTCCATAAACTGGAAAATTTATATTTAAATCTATACCTATCGTTTGTACTAAATCAAATATGTATCACATGTAAACATGATGAAGCCATCTTTCATGATACAGTAAGTACACCACTGATAAAATAGGCTGGCATCTTTAGAAGTAAGTAAACTTTAAAGTAACATTGGAAGCAATAATTGCCACTGAAAATTACCCTGGCTACAAAGAAATATTCTTACATACAGTGCCCCCCATAGTGTTTGGGGCAAAGACGCATAATTTATTTATTTGTCTCCTTACTCCACAATTTGAGATTTGTAATAGAAAATAAATCACATGTGGTTAAAGCGCACTTTGTCAGATTTTAATAAGGGTCATTTTTACACATTTTGGTTTCATCATGTAGAAATGACAGCAGTGTTTATACATAGTCCCCCAATTTCAGGGCATCGTAATGTTTGGGACACAGCAATGCCATCGAAAATCAAAGTAGTCATGTTTAGTATTTTGTTGCATATCCTTTGCATGCAATGACTACTTGAAGTCTGCGATTCATGGACATCATCAGTTGCTGGGTGTCTTCTCTGGTGATGCTCTGCCAGGCCTGTATTGCAGCCATCTTTAGCTTATGCTTGTTTTGGGGACTAGTCCCCTTCAGTTTTCTCTTCAGCATATAAAAGGCATGTTCAATTGGGTTCAGATTGGGCGATTGATTTGGCCACTCAAGAATTGACCATTTTTTAGCTTCTTTGTTGCTTTAGCAGTCTGTTTGGGATCATTGTCTTGCTGTAGAATGAACCGCCGGCTAATAAGTTTTGAGGCATTTGTTTGAACTTGAGCAGATAGAATGCGTTTATACACTTCAGAATTCATTATGCTACTACCATCAGCAGTTGTATCATCAATGAAGATAAGCGAGCCATGCATGCCCAGGCCATAACTCCCCACCACCGTGTTTCATAGATGAGGTGGTATGCTTTGGATCTTGGGCAGTTCCTTCTCTCCTCCATACTTAGCTCTTGGGTAGTTCCTTCTCTCCTCCATACTCCGATATGTTAACCTTCGTCTCATCTGTCCACAAGACCTTTTTCCAGAACTGTGGTTGCTCTTTTAAGTACTTCTTGGCAAACTGTAACCCGACCATCTTATTTTTGTGGCTAACCAGTGGTTTGCATATTGCAGTGTAGCCTCAGTTTTTCTGTTCATGAAGTCTTCTGCGGACAGTGGTCATTGACAAATCCACACCTGACTCCTGAAGAGTGTTTCTGATCTGTCAGACAGGTGTTTGGGGATTTTTCTTTATTATAGAGAGAATTCTTCTGTCTTCCTTGGTCTGCCAGTCCCTTTGCGATTAGTAAGCTCACCAGTGATCTCTTTCTTCTTAATGATGTTACAAACAGTTGATTTTTGTAAGCCTAAGGTTTGTCTGATGTCTCTAACAGTTTTATTCGTGTTTGGCAGTCTCATAATGGCTTCTTTGACTTTCATTGGCACAACTTTGGTCCTCATGTTAATAAACTGCAATAAAAGTTTCCAAAGGTGGTGGAAAAACTGAACCTTCTACTGCTACATTCCATGAAACCAATTAGCCAGTTCTCTGCAGATCCCTTGTGATTTAAACTTCCGGAGCAACCTGCCTTGTGTCTTGCAATTTCAGTTTGTCTTTCATTTAGACTTTAAAGATACAGAAACAGGCTCTTCGGCCCACCGAGTTCATGCCGAGCAGTGATCGATCATCCTGGACACTAAAGGGCCTGTCCCACTGTAAGAGGTAATTCAAGAGTTCTCCCGAGTTCACCCCTGATTCGAGCTTGTGTAATCTACGTAGCGGGTACGTAGGAGCTCGTGGATGTCACGTAGCTGAGTAACGGTAGGTACTCAGGAAATCCGGTAAACTCGTGCCGTTTTTTCAGCAGTGAAAAATGTCCACGAGTAAAAAAAAATACTCGTGATGAAAAAAAATGTTACTTATTACTCGTACGAGCCCCTATGTACCTGCTACGTATATTATACGAGCTCGAATCAGGGGAGAACTCCGGAGAACTCTTGAATTACCTCGTATAGTGGGCCAGGCCCTTAACACTATCCTTCATACTAAGGACAATTCTGTACAACTTACCGAAGCCAATTAACCTACAAATCTGTACTTCTTTGGAGTGTGGGAGGAAACCAGAGCACCTGGAGAAAAACCTTGGGGTCACAGGGAGAATGTACATGGTCCATCTAGACAGTACCCATTGTCAGGATCAAACCCAGGTCTGAGTCTCTACTCAGCTACTCTACCGCTGTGCCACTGTGCTGCCCTATTTTTTCTTTAAAAAAAATAAAACATTTCTAACTTAATTCCAATGAACATCCTGATTTTTAATCTATTTTTCAATATAAGATTTAAATATAATTTGCTTTGCCTTTTCTTTACTTCTTGTTTGTATTTTTGGTACCCTAGCAAGCATACAGTACTTCAGTCTTATTGGGTGAACAAGACTGCTATTGCTTTCTCTGATTAGAGATGTCAGATCATTTTTGAGTACATCGTGCTGGGTTACGTAAATTATGTGAAATCTAGTAGGAGATCTGTGCAAACTGTGGCCGTTTACGTGACGACTATTCCTTTGCCACTGGGAGCAAAAAATATAAAGCCGATGAATACCCAACTTGCCCATGCTAGCCAACATGTCCCATCTACACTAGTCCCATCTGCCTGCTTTTGGCCCATATCTCTCTAATCCTATCCCATCCACGTACCTGCCTAAATGCTTCTTAAACATTGCGACAGTAATGGACTTCACCCAACTCAGTTCTAGTGTCCCAGTCAGGTAGATAATCACTGGAAAACTTCTAGAATACGTTTTCCTGACATCTCAGTGCAAGCTGCTAATGCCTTGGACCCTTTGAGAAATATCAAATGACTGAACCTTCTTTACTACCTGATAAATTTAGAATGATTCACTGTAGGTTAGATTGGCAAAGCAGTCAGAAGCTGTGCTACAGTGAACAGTGATGAGTTGGATATTTGTGCAATTTATATATTATTTTTCAAAACTTATTCCTCATTGCATCTTGGAGTATTTTTTTAAGTGCAGGGTAATAGTTGATGGTTTTTCTTCATTCAAAAAGCTGCCCAATGCACCAATGCCACAAATATAAATGAAGTTATTAAAGGCAAGGGGAAAGTCATGTTCCATTTGGGCCACGATTTTATACTTTGTGAGTAGAATATGTTGACTATATTCATCAGCGTTCTTTTCTCAAAGTTGGCCTCGATGTACAGTGGACATGGAGCAAATCAAAATGACTTTTACTAATTTGCCTTCAATGCCGAGTATTAAGAGCAAATTAGAAAATGACATAGCTTTAGAGGATAAGCAAAACTTTTTTTAATATTCCAAAATCAAAGATGCGACTTACATCATTAGAGATTTGTGCCCCAGACCTAACTGTAAGAGGTATTTTTCTTTGCAGCAGGAACCGAGGAAAATATTTGCCAATTTTTCTCCAGCTGCTAATGGATTTGCTTCACTGCACTGCATTAGCTGCTCTGTACAATAATTCAAAAGGACTGGAGTAAACCTCCTAGAAACGCAAGGAATGGGAGCAGAAGTGGGACATGTAGCCCTTTGAGCCTATTCCAGCATTCATAAGATTATGGCTGATTTTTTACCTCCACACCTTGACATGTTATTCTTTTACTTTTTCCGTAGCCTGAGAAATTCACAGGTCTGTCTTCACCCAACATAAATTAATGAATATTTATGCTCCTCAGATGCAGGATTCCCAAAGTTTGCAATCCCCTAAGGAATTTTGCCTCGTCTCAGCCAGCAGGTAGAGTAGAACCTGCTACCTCACAGGGCTGGTGACCTGACTTCCATCCTGCCCTTTGTCCTGTGTTGAGATCACATGTGACTGTGTGGATTTGGCAAGAGTCAAGTCAAAAATCTTTAATGCTGCCCCACCTGGACTTCCATCTATTTCTCCCTTCCCCTTCCCCTTCCCCTTCTACCTACATTCCTTCCTCTACCTTCACATTTCACAACTGTTCAATCTTTTTGTCTCATAACTTCTGTCTTTTCATCTCTGGCATTTGGACACCATCTGCCTGACATGCACGCAAGCACGCACACACCACGCATGCACGCTGAAGAAGGGTCTCCACCCGAAAGGTCACCCATTCCTTCTCTCCAGAGATTCTGCCTTTCCGCTGAGTTACTCCAGCACTTTGTGTCTATCTTCGAAATTAGCTGCCACTGGGTTGTTCTGGTTGCTCCACGTTTCTCCCACACCCCAAGCATGTGTATGATGGTAGTTTAATTGGCCGGTATAAAGTGCACCTACTTGGAGATGAATGATGGAATGATGGGAATGTGGGTGGAATAGGTTACAGTGAAAATGAAAGGGATAAAGGGATTTCTCCATGTGCTGGTACACAGTCGGTGAACCTAATGGCCTCCATCATATGAAGTGACCAAAACCTTCCCCTGAGACCATGAGCCTGGTTTTAGATTTCCTTGCCTGTGAATAGACCTTTTAATATCTAGCCTGTAACACTCCTTAGTAATTATGTACGCTCCACTTGGGTTCAACTTAGTATAGCGTGGGCTCACCTTAAAGAGATGCTTGCCCTCTTACTGGAAGGATGTGGATGCTTTGGAAAGGGTTCCGAGGAGGTTTATCAGAGTGATGCCTACATTAGGGGGTATTAACTACGTTTTCTATGGAAGGCTGGAGGTTGAGAGGAGACCTGATAGATGTATATAAAATTATGAGAGGCATAGATAAGGTAGACAGTCAGAATCGTTTTTCCAGAATGGAAATATCAAATACTAGCTTGCATAGATTTAAGGTAAGAGGGCAAAGTATATAGAAGTGCAGGGCAGTTTTTTTACAGGGCTGGAATGCACAGTTGTAAATTATGCTGGAGGCAGGTACAATGGTAGCATTTAAGGTACTTCTGGATAGGCACATGGATATACTGAGGAATGGAGAGATGTGGATTATGATCAAGCAGATAAGAGTTGGTCTTGACATCATGTACGGCACATACATTGTAGGCCGAAGGGCTTATTCCTGTGTTCTCTCAGGTATGGTCTGAGGTGCTGGCAAGCACTGAAGGGTGAACTCTGGAGAAAGTGGAGTTGAAGGCCTCATTTCCTGTGCAGAGGGCTTGGTGCAGGAAGTAGAGGCAGATGTGACCTTTCTACAGGGCACACATTATTCTCTCCAGGTGAACCGTGGAGCAGTGAACAGAACTGTTGCAGACCTTGGTGGGAGACAGGCCATGAGAACCTGGAAGCAATGTTGTAAAGTCCTCAGTGTCCCTGACAGAAATGGCCAAGCTCAGTGAGACAATCGTTAAATGCCACCTCCTCTCCAGGCACTGCTTAGGGCGAGGTTTAGTATTGTCACGTGTACTGAGGTACAGTGAAAAGCTTTGTTTTGCATGTGATCTAATCAAATCAGATAATAATGTGCTTAAATGTAATCAAGCTGTGCTCAAGTACAAAGGGAAAGATACAGAATGCAGAATCTAGTTAGCAGCGTTATATGCAATAATTCCAGCGACAAAGTCCAATGTCAGCCGTAAGGTATAGCAATGTTACAAAATTTTGAGATTTTAAAAATCAAGTCTGCAATTTATCCCATCAGATAAAGCATAAAAAGAAGCTTAATTTGACACCTAATTTACTTTCATATCTTCAGTATTAAGAAAGTTATGGCCATTTCCATACTCAGAAATGAGCATCTTGCTTCCCATTGCCTTTCAATTGACTTAACTCAAAAGCTGTGATCTGGAAAAGTTAAATGTCCATAACATTCTTAAAAATTAAGAGAACTCAATGAAATTTTCAGTTATTATAGATTGAAGCATTCTGAAACAAATATTAAACAATCTTACTTGGATTACCTGAAATTAAAGCATATAATTAGTTAGTTATCTAATTGTAGCTAATTACAAAATTCAATGAGTAGATCTAAACATCTATCAATTTCTTAAGAAAAGATAAACTTTTTTAAAATTGCCTAAGTGTCCAAATAACATTCACACAATAATCCACAATATAACTTAATTTTTAAATCTCATTTTCATGAATTTCTGGGCCAAATGGAAGGAATTTAGTGTTTTATGCCTGTAAATTAATGGCCATTTAAATCAACTAGCGAGTGGGTTTTAGTGGAATGCGGTGGATTGGAACGTTGCGGTTAGCGGTGAAGTCAGGGGGAAAAATACTGGGGGTTCATACATTTTTTGGGGAACCCATTTCGCAACATAAAAATATTATTAATGCCTCCCGAAAAACCAACTTTTAATATAAAAATAAAGTATTTACCTTTTTTTCTTCCCTACGCAAAATGCTTCCGGTTGTCTGCGGTCACGGCTTTTGAAGGTGATTTTTAAATTACTCTAGTTAATAAATAATCTAGAGTAATTTAAAAATACCTTCATTGATGAAATGTCGGAGCGATTTTTCTTCAGCAACCAAATCGCCCGACATTCATCGATTATCCAGGCCTGTGGAAAAACGGCACTTTAAGCCCGCCCCCCTCTGCAAGGCGCGAAAGTCGCGCACACGGGGAGCGGCAGAAGTGCAGCGCCGCTAAAGGTAAGTTTTGTAACATACCTATAAGGTAGAGGAGAATCAGCCTGGTACCCTAGCTTATGGGAAGACCATTCAGAAGTCAGACAACAGAGGAAGACACAAAATGCTGGTGTAACTCAGGGGGATAGGCAGCATCTCTGGAGAGAAGGAATGGGTGACGTTTCGGGTCGAGACCCTTCTTCAGACAGACTAATGTCAGGGAAGTGGTCGGGACAGAGATAGAATGTAGTTGGAGATAGTAAGACTGGTGAGAGAACTGAGAAGGAGGATGGGATGGAGAGAGAGGGAAAGCAAGGGCTATTTGAAGTTAGAGAAGTCAATGTTCTTACCGCTGGGGTGTAAGCTACCCAAGCTAAATATGATGTGCTGGGCCTCACTCTGACAATGGAGGAGGCATTGTCTACCGGGAGATCAGGTAGGTTAAGGCGGACTTAGCGGAGGTGTTCAGCGAAATGATCGCCAAGCCTGTGCTTGGCCTCGCCGATATACAAGGAGTTGACACCTGGAACAGCGTATAGAGTAGATGAGGCTGTAGGAGGTGCTTGTGAACCTCTGCCTCACCTGAAAAGACCTACACTTGGAACAGTAGATGAGGTTGGAGGAGGTGCAAGTTGACACCTGGAACAGAGAGGAAGAAGCTGTTCCTGAGTCTGGTGGTGTGCGCTTTCAAGCTGCTGTATCTTTTGCCTGATGAGAGCAAGAAGAAGGAATGAGAAATGTCTTTGATTATGTTGGCAGCTTTATCAATGCAGAATGGTGTACATGCAGTCAATGGTGGGGAGTCTGGTCTGTGTTATACACTGGGCTACATCTATAGTATTGTTGGTGTGCCTTCTTGCCTGATGCTTCAATGTGGTTGGTCCATGACAGATCATTGGTAACATTTACACTAAGGAACACTGCCCTGCAGTACCACTGCAGCCCTATAAAGAATGTCTATCAATTGGAACACTTAATAAAAGTATCCATGTGTATGTGTCATCCTCATACTCTTATCACTGCAGGAGGCATCACACTCTTGATGTTGGCACATAGTGCTATGCAGCTGGTTGAACAGCTATACCCAGCCTCATTCCACGCCGCGATCGACACACTTCCTTCTCTTTTGATGCAGAAAGTAGTGGATAATTAGGGTCGTAGTAGCCAACAGGCAGGGGAAAGCAAATCTGCTCTGCTCTCTCGTGATGTAGCATTGAATATACAACTACTGCCTTTCCATCACACTTCCTTTGATGTTGTCGGTCTGCTGAGTCTACCATTCTTGCCGAGATATTGCAGATCATCTGGACCCAGAGCTAATTGAGACCATATCATCTGTGTCCTTTTGCACTGAGGCAATGCTTGGGCAGGGAAAGATGGCCACTGATGAAGTGCACAAGAATGTTGTAAAGGTTTTCTTTGCAAGATGGTACACTTTGATTAACAGTTTTAATTTGAAATGTTTACTTCTTGTTGGCTTTTGTCTTTTGCATTGTGGCCAAGTGGATACTGATATTCAGCAACAAGGAGATTGAAATATGTGAGTGTTCTCTGAAGGAGAAACGGGTGCAGCAATTATGGATGTTGTAGCTGGATGAGTTGTTCCTGAACGCCAAGGGACTTATTTTGGTTGCATCCTCCTCCTCCATTCATATGCAAATATGACAGAAGAACTTAATGAAGCTGGCCAGGACATATTTGACTCAGCTCCATGATTTTACTCACATTTAGATGAGCTTAGTTTGGACATACAGAGCAGGAACAGGCCCTTCAGTCCATCTAATCTGCACTGACCAGCGAACCTCGCACACTTACACTATCCAACACACACTCGGGACAATTCACTATTACACCATGCCAATTAACCTACAAAACCTGTATTTCGTTGGAGTGTGGGAGGAGACTGGATAAAACCTACGCAGGTCACGGGGAGAACGTACAAATGTTAAATTACGTTATATGTAACATCTATAAGTTTGCAGATGAAACAAAGCTGGGTGGCAGTGTGAGTTGCGAGGAGGATGCTATGAGGCTGTAGGATGACTTGGATTGGTTTGGTGAGTGGTCAGATGCAGTATAATGTGGATAAATGTGAGGTTATCCACGTTAGTGGCAAGAACAAGAAGGCAGATTATTATCTGAATGGTAACAGATTAGGAAAAGGGGAGGTGCAACGAGACCTGGGTGTCCTTGTACATCAGTCACTGAAGGTAAGCATGCAGGTACAGAAGGCAGTGAAGAAAGCAAATGGCATGTTGGCCTTCATTGCGAGAGGATATGAGTATAGGATCAAGGAGGTCCTACTGCAGTTGTACAGGGCCGTTGTGAGACCATACTTGGAGTATTGTGTGCAGTTTTGGTCTCCTACTTTGAGGTAGGACATTCTTGCTATTGAGGGAGTGCAGCCTAGGTTCACCAGGTTAATTCCTGGGATGGCGGGCCTGACATACTGTGTGATGAAAGAATGGATCGACTGGACTTATATTCATTGGAATTTAGAAGGATGAGGGGGGATCTTATAGAAACATATAATTTTTTAAAGGGATTGGACAGGCTAGATGCAGGAAAAATGTTCCCGATATTGGGGGAGTCCAGAACTAGGGGTTACCGTTTAAGAATAAGGGGTAGGCCATTTAGGACTGAGATGAGGAACACTTTTTCACCCAGAGAGTTGTGAATCTGTGGAATTCTCTGCCACAGAAGGCAGTGGGGGCCAATTCACTGGATGTATTCAAGAGATATTTAGATAGAGTTCTTCGGGCTAATGGAATCAAGAGATATGTGGAGAAAGCAGGAATGGGGTACTGATTTAGGATGATCAGCCATGATCATATTGAATGGTGGTGGTGGCTCGAAGTGCCGAATGGCCTACTCCTGCACCTATTTTCTATGTTTCTAAACTCCATACAGACAAGCACCCGTAGTCAGGATCGAACCCAGCTGTCTGGCGCTGTAAGGCAGCAACTCTACCTCTGCACCACCATACTGTCCTATAGCAGCCGGACGTTGAGAGATTGGATGTTATTCCTACTCGAGTATGTTGGAGATGAGATGTTGAGTACAGAGCAATTATATCTCTACTGTAGTTCCTGTTTTTGAGTTTTCTGAATTGAATTTTTCATAAAATAACATTTCAACATTTAAAAAAATGGATTCAATTTCTCAAACTGCCACTGTATGATAAGGTTGAAATTATGTGGTTCACAGTTGGTTTGTGGAAAACTATATTGAGTTGCAGGATAAAGTGAGTTACAGTGCATTGACAATCTCATTTATTAAATCTCCAAATAAGTATTGACACTTTTGGAAAGCAAAGGTATGATTTGGTAAGAAATCCTATTTATTAGATATGAGTTGCTGTGACAGTTGTAATTCTGATAAGATGCCAGTGATTTTTAAAATATGTTGCAAACAGTTTGCCAAAGGTGATTGCAAACAGTTTGCCAATGCGCTATTTTAGTGGTATTTTCACCGCAGTTGTAATTTTGCCTTGATAATGAGACGTTATCTTTTCTAGGAATCACTCCATTTACGCTTAATCCAGCAATGCTCATGAGCAGCAGATAGAGGTTACTTCCATTTTAATTGCATAACCTTTTCGACCTTCGAAAACTTTATAGATTCTTGTGGCCAGAAAAATCCATAATTGGTTACAGACTCAATGTATGCAACCAGAAAGTCCCTGTGATGGCTGACAGCCAAAGATTAATTTATGCTTATTTTCACACACTGATTTGTGCATTCCATCAGCAATATCTTAAATGTCATCTTTGAAGGCAATTGCCATTACAAGTTGCCTGATTTCATTTTTTTTCCTTCACTCCCAACACTCGCCCTTTTCTTATTACTTGGAGTTTCCACAGCATATTTCTGTGTGGTCTTTTGTGGATAACTTATTCCAAGCTTCTGAATGTCTCTGCTTGATGGACAAAGTAAGTCTCCACTGCTCCATTCACAGAAAACTTCTCCGGTGACACTTTGAGAAATTGAATCAATTTTTGAAAATAAAAGGAAAAGTGACTTCAGTTCAATAATGTCCCTTAATAAAGGAAATGTAATTTTACTTGGCCAGTTTTGCAATTCTAATCCCACATCTAACACTAACTGCACGAGTGCCTTCATCCCAGATATGGTTTAGTTTAGTTTAGAGATACAGCGCGGAAACAGGCCCTTCGGCCCACCGGGTCTGCGCCGACCAGCGATCCCCGCATATTAACACTATCCTACACACAATGGGGACAATTTTTACATTTACCAAGCCAATTAACCTACATACCTGTACATCTTTGGAGTGTGGGAGGAAACAGAAGATCTTGGAGAAAATCCAAGCAGGTCACGGCGAGAACGCACAAACTCCGTACAGACAGCACCCGTAGTCGTAGACCTGAACCCGGGTCTCCAGCACTGCATTAACTGGAAGGCAGCAACTCTACCCCTGCGCCACTGTGCCGCCCTTAAGGGCCTAAGGATACTTGAGGACTGATAATGAAATTCGCCCGAGCTAATGACACCTTCCTCCATGGAATGAATAGTACTTTTTTCCATTCAATTATGGTGCAGCACTCGGCTTACTTATCTGGCTTGTTATGAGTCCTTACATTTTGTAAAGGTTGTCTTTGTTGTATCTGGAGAAGGAGGAAAGAGCAGGAACCAGAAGCGATCCGAAGGTAGTCAGTGGATGATTGGGGGTGTTGAGATGATGAGAGGGATGCAATGGGTAGGAGGTTTGAACAATAATAACCAATGACTTTAGCTTAATTGCCATTTCTTTAACTCCTGCATCTGCAGAGCAGTGCATGAAAGAAGCAGTTGCCTCGTCCTTAAACTTCCTCCTTCTCACCTTAAACATCAGTTTTAGGAATCCCTGCCATGGGAAACAGAATCCAGCAATCTACCCTCTCTATGCTGCTCGTAATCATATACAGTCCTATCATGTCATCTCCCTGCCTCCTTTACTCAAAGGAAAACAAACCAAACTCATCCAGTCCCTCCTTTTGACTCAAACTTTCCAATCCAGGCAACATTCTTGAGAGTCTTTCTGCACCTTCTCTAGTCACAGATTTCTTGCATTGTGGCAACCAGAACTGCTCACAATGTTGCCACACCAACTATAACATGATGTAAAAAACCCTTGTACTGAATGCATCGGCTGATGAAGGCAAGCATGCTGTAAGCCTTCAGCATTCTATCTAGATAGCGTCAAACAGAGTGAACACAGGCCCTCTGGCTTAACTTGCCCACGCCATCCACCATGTCCTTTCTTTACTAGTCCACCTGCCTTTGCTTGGCCCATAGCTCTCTAAACACATTCTATCCATGTATCTGTCCAAATGTTCCTTAAACAATATGATAGTACCTGCCTCAACCACTTCTCCTGGTAGAGGCTTGTTCCATACATCCACCACCCTTTGTGTGAAAAAGGTTATCCCTCAAGTCCCTATAAAATCTTTCCCTCCTCTCTTTAGACCTATGCCCTCTGGTTCTTGATTCCGCTACTCTGGGCATTTACCCTATTTATTGTGTAAATTTATTCTGTAAATCTTCTGTAAATAGCCCGCATTTATACTTTCTGAAGTGCAAGGGACACAGGTTTAGATTAGTATTGTGAAAAAACAGACTAACAATTCATTGCCAGATCTGGTTGGAGCTCACAAAAACATTATAAGGGCTTGGTCTCCTCTGTACAAATATTGCAGGATCAAAAATAACCTTTGAGTTTTTTTCTCTGCTCGAATCATCTACATAAAGCCTGCCTAAATTTCATTCACTCTAAGAGCCAACTCTATACGTGAGGAACTTGTGAACTTCACCATCTAGGTCAAGAGCATCTAGTCAGCTCAGTGCCTTGCTTCCTTCTTACCTTCCCTGAGGATACTGGGCCAAATTGCCAATGTTCTCTCAAGCTTCATTACCAATTCCAGCTTTGTCTAATTTCATCTTTGTTTCTCCATATGCCATTTTAAAGTGTTTTTCCCCCCTTTGAAATCTACTTATTATTCCTATGTTCCTTACTTTTTCTTCCTAGTAGACTCAGACTAGCCATCATACTTTCCTGTTTTTCATGTTAAATGATGTCATAGTAATTCTGCTGGTGTATATACTTCTCATTCAGGTGCTCTATTGAAGACATATAGGACATATACTTGGATAGGAAAAGTTTAGAGTGATGTGGTTCAAACATAGGTAAATGGGACAAGAATAGGTGGGGTTTCTCGGTTGGCATGAATAGGTTGGGCCGAAAGCCCTGTTTTCGTGCTGCATCAGATTGTCTCTCTCTTCCTGTGAATGTTATCATCCTTATCTTTGAAATTAAAACAATCATTGACCCTACTGTCTGTGGATTAAATACAGGGAAGATTCAGTTAACTTGATAAATATTCTTCCACATCACCTAGCTTCATGCTTCTCCTTAGCCACTATATGAAACTGAACCAGAAATTGTACTGAATTTTAGCCTGCGATGATTTAAAAAGATCTGCATTATTGTTAAGATTGTCAGTTTCAACCTCCTGTTGCATTGCCAGACACTGCTTCTCCCACAATTTATCTGTCACTACATTTGTTTAATCCACCCAATCCTGTCTGGTGTGTCTCTTGTATCCTCCAAATCACTGCTGCCTACTTGCTGCCTTGCATTATGTACTGTTTACCGCCTCACCTTGTCACCTTTCACACCAACCCCAACACAATTCATTCTGTGGCCGTCAACTTGCATTGATAGGCAACAACTTCTCTCTTTTTGTTTGGAAATGATGGTAATTTCTGTCTTTGTCACACCAGAGCTGTGCAATGCTTCAGGTTACCTGTGATCCTTTAGATCTGACTTTTTGATATTCTCTTTTACCTTTTAGCGCCTATGGCTGCAAAGGTCCTGAGCTCCAGAATTCCTCTCTGAGCGTCTCTATCTATCTCTTCTTTCTTTTTTCAGGTGCTCCTTAAAGCTATCTCTTTTGGTTCAGAGCCACATTTTATCTGTTAGTGCATCAGTGAAACGCCTTGGGATATTTTGTTATGTCAAAGGTGCTATATATCGTCATTATTATTTTTAGCACAGTCTCTTCCAGAAAACACCTTTCACACTTACATCCTCCCTTTTGACAATATTCTCAAAAATGGGGTTTGCCGCCACAGGGAAGCTCTTCTCTGTCTTCCTCATGGATTCTGAAAATGTTAATATATCTTTCTTGCTGACTCCAAGGTATGTTGACTTGTACATTCCTCCAGTTTAAATTTAAGTAATCCAAAGGCAGCTTTTTTTGTTTTCCATTTAGCCTGGAGCTAATTAAACACTTAATTGCTGCTAGCTGATGTTGGTTAATAATCACCTTGACATTCTCCACACATCTACTTTGTGGGTAATTCCTAAATCTGCTTTGTTTTTAGATCTGTCCTCCAGCCCACTCCTTCCCTTTAGCCAACCCAAATAACAGTCCATGTTTTCACAACCCGAATGAACAATTTCTCCCGTGAGCTCCGCAAATTGGTGTGGACATGGTGGTGGAATAGCCTGTAGCCATGCTGGATGTAATTCTATGTAATTCTCAATTCCAGTTAATGTGTGCACAAGATGAATTACATAAAGCGTTGTGGCTCGTTGTTCCTGAGGTCCAATTCTATGAAGCCAGTTCTCTATCCTGGCTGAAGAAGGGTCTCAACCCGAAACGTCTCGCATACCTTCTCTCCAGAGATGCTGCCTGTCCCGCTGAGTTACTCCAGCTTTTGTGTCTATCTTCTCTATGCTGGCAGCTGTCTCTCCCTATATTTCATAAGATCTAACCTTGCAGAGCAGCCTTCAGCGAAGCCTTATCAAAGGCTTCGCTGAAGTCCATTCAGAAAACGTCTGTGGCTTTGGCATCGTCAGCTTTTTCTGGTTACTTTTTCATAAAGCTAAATCAAATTCGTAAGACATGATCCCCCATGCTGAATTTCCCTAATCTGTCCTGTGTATCTGAATGCATATATATCCTATCCCTCAGAATCCTCACTGAAAGGGCTGGAGAGGACAGATCTAAAAACTAAAACTTACCGACCACAGATGTTAGACTCACTGTCCTATAGTTCTCAGAATCCCGAGCTTAGCTCCACGCTCGTTAAGCATAGTCCTAGTTACTGATGTTTGAGATCAGCCTCACATGTCCTTGTGAACTGAGATCTGCCATGACCTCAGGTACAGCCTATGGTGGGTCACTGATGGCAATTACTATTTTGTTTGCAAATACTATACTTCTGAGCAAAATCACGCATGTTACTCTCAGTAACACAGTTGACACAATAATGCTGTAATGCCAGATTTCTGTGCCAGACTGCTTCATGCCTTCACAAGCTATCGAGGTTCATCTGTTAATTTGTGAATCTGTGCTTTGCAGGCAGAGGAGCATGTTTACTGCAAAAGGCACTGGATCTGAGGATTACTGATTTTCTGATACAGATAGAAACTTAAACCTCTGTGGATGCTGGGCTCAGATACTTCCATGGGTTTACTTCCAGACTTCCAGTCTGAAGAAGGGTCTCGACCTGAAACGTCACCCATTCCTTCTATCGAGAGATGCTGCCTGTCCCGTTGAGTTGCTCCAGCTTATCGTGTCTATTATGGGTTTACATTGTGCAGTGCAGTAACAGGCCTTTGGGCCCAATTGGTAGACAATAGACAATAGGCGCAGGAGTAGGCCATTTGGCCCTTCGAGCCAGCACCGCCATTCTAGGTGATCATGGTTGATCATGCCCAATCAGTACCCCGTTCCTGCCTTCTCCCCATGTCCCCTGACTCCGCTATTTTTAGGAGCCCTATCTAGCTCTCTCTTGAAAGCATCCAGAGAACCTGCTTCCACTGCCCTCTGAGGCAGAGAATTCAACAGAGGGTAATGTCTAACAATTTTGTAGCATAGAATAATTCTGCTGAGGACTCTTTATTGGAGATTTTCTCGTGTATACACTTTTTTTTTAAATGGATCAATTTTTTTGTACAATGTCAAATGTGAAGTTCCCAAATTGGAAAAGAAACAATGGTAGCTTTGAGAAATAGTTTGCTGATTATTTTGATACATCTTTACTAGGTTGTATTGGAAGTTAATGTACCTGCTTTGAAATCTATTTTGATACATACCGCATCCTTTTCAGTTTTTTCTTTTTATTTTTGTGTAAGAGGCAGGGAATACTACAGCAAGTAGCTCGGTGGCAAAGCGGTTGCTGCCTTACAGCGCCATAGACCCGGGTTCGATCCTGACTTCGGGTGCTGTCTGTACGGAATGTATATTTTCTCCCCATGACATGCGAGGATGTTCACCGGGGTCTCTGGTTTCCTCCCACACTCCAAAGACATAGAGGTTTGTAGGCTAATTGCTTGGTAAAATTGTAAATTGTCCCTTGTGTTTTTTGGATAGTGTTAGTGTACGGTGATCGTTGGTTGGACCGGACCCGATGGGCTGAAAGACCTGTTCCATGTTGTATCTCTAAACTAAACTAAGCTTAAAGTGACATGACCTGACACACCAAAGCCTTTCCGCCATATTTAGTGTAAGTTGGTCGGTTTTCACAACGGAAGTTTGTGGCTAGTGGTAATCCTCAAGAATCGGTGCTGCCCTGTTTGCTGTTAGTCTTTTTATATTAACAATTTGGAGGAGAATGCACAAAGCCTGATTAATGTTTGCATATGACACTAAAATAGACAGTGAAGATGGTTGTCAAGAATTGCTGTGGGATCTGGATCATCTGGACTAGTGGGATGAGAAATGCCTATTGAGATATGTTGTTACATATTTGAAAGTCAGACAAGTGCCGGACATTCGCAGTGAACGGTGTCGGGCCCTGAGAAATAGATCACCCTGCTGTACAAAAGATTCCATGAAGCTGGAAATAGTGCAGAGAGGATATATGAGGATGTTATCAGGATTCAAGGGCATTAACTATAGGGAGAGGGTGGGCAGGCTCTGTCTATTCCTTGGAGTGAGGGAGACTGAAGAATTATTTTATAGAGAATATAAAATCATGAGGGAAATGGATAGGGTGAATGCAGTCTTTTTCCTAGGATAGGGGAATCAAGAACAGGCATAGGTTTAAGGTGAGAAGAGAAAGATTTACGAGAAACCAGAGGGGCAACCTTTTCACACAGGATGAAGGGTATATGGAACAATCTGCCAGAGGAAGTAGCTGAGGCATTTAAAAGATATTTGGACAGGTACATGATAGGAAAGGTTAAGAGGGAAATGGGTCAAATGCAGGCAGATGGAACTAGCTCAGATGGGGCATCTTGATTAGAATGGATGAGTTGGACTGGATGACATGTTTCCTTACAGTACAACTCCAATGGCACCATGTGTCTGATATAGAAATGTGACATAGCAAGTGGAATATATAATATTTCTGTTTATGGAACAATTTTGCATATAATTGTCAAACTCTGTGCCATTGCTCAAAGAGAGTATAAGGCCATGTGCAGAGTTTAAACAAGGCAAATTAGAGAATGGGGGGAAAAGTGCAACATGGTTCTGTTTCTTGAATAATGGTATTCACTCTGCCCTTATTCTAGAAAAGAGTAATTATAGTTGCCAAGAAAACCATTCAAATTTAGGAAGCAGGAATGGACAATAGAAGATTTTCTGGAAAGTGTTGGTTGAGGAACTGGCTAAAGCTAAACCAGGATATCAGAGTGTCACCACAGATGCATCCATAAAAATGCAGTCTGGTTTTAAATTGGGCATTGCAATTTACTTGTGGATTACGACCAGTAGTTGGTCGATTGGCTTCTCCAGTCTGCGCTGACATACAATAAGGTTATGGATAATCTGATTGTAACCTTCATTTCGCATTCTTGCTCATCACCTGTAACCTTTCATTCTGTTGCTTGCCAAGAATATTTCTACCTGTGCCTTAAAAATACTCAGACTTTGTTTCCTCTGGCCTTCAGGGAAGAAAGTGCCAAAGATTTATAGCCCTCAGATTGAAAAAAATGATTGTCTTAAATGGGTGACCTGTATTTTTACACACCGAACCCTAGTCCTGGACTCTCTTGCTTTTCTAAACTTTAGCGGCTACAGACAAAGGACAAAGGACATTTATTGTCATATGCACCAATTGGTGCAGTGAAATTTGAGTTACCATGCAGCACACAAATAAGATAAACACAACACTATAGAATTTAACATTAAACATAAATACACCCCGCTGCAGTGGAATCAACGTTTCCCACTGTGAGGGAAGGCAACAAAGTTCAGTCCACTCCTCTATGTTCACCTGTGATCGGGGCTTATTGAGACTTTTGCAATCACTGCAACCACCCGATGTTTCAGGCCATCTCGCCGGATGATGGAACTCCGATGTCGGATGAACACCCTCAGTGGCTTGGAGTTCCGAATCGGCCGCTTCCTACCGGAGATCACAGGCCGAGCTGGGCGGAGCTCCAACACTGGCGACCTCAGCGAGAGATCCCAAGCTCCACGATGTAAAAAGTCAGCGCCGCAGACCACAGCTCCACAGTGTTCAAGTCGGTGGTCCAAGCACTCCGGAGCTTCCAATATGGCGATCCTCAGTGGGGCATTGCCTGCTCTGTGATGGGATTTCAGTGCTGCGCCGCTGCTAAAGCCTATGGCCTGCCATCGGCAGGAAAGGCCGCGCCTATCCAGTTGGTTGGCCGCGAGGAGGGGGCGAAGATGTGGCTCGGAGGAAGGATGCATCGTCGACCAGGAACAGTTTCCCCCTCCACCCCGCCTCACATCCCCCACATAAAAGTCCTCCAAAACAAAACTTTTTGACAGATTAAAAATAAAAAAAGAATGAAGGGACGAACAGCTGCAGGCCAGGCTGCCACACTCGATGGCGCCACCACTTGGACCACACAGCCTGTCTGACCTTTTCTCATAAGATAGCCTGGCCATTCCCAGTATCAGACTTGTGCACCTGATCTTGTGAACCTGAACCTGACTGTGTCTTATCAACTGCTTCCACACCATTTCTGTTCCCCCTGAAATAAAAATAAATAGTACTGTATGTAGTAGAGTCATAGTCATGCAGGACAGAAACAGGCCCTATAGCACAACTCCCCAATGCTTTTGTGGATGCCCATCTATCATACTCCCATTTTCTCTTGTTTGACGTATCCCTCTAAGCCTTTACTATCAATCGTTCTGTCCAAATGTCTCTTAAATGTTGTTATTGTCCCACCCCTAACCACTATTTCTGTAAAGCAGCTAATCTTGCCATGTACATTCTCATCAAAATCATTGATACAGATCTTCTTATCGAGTCCACACACAAGATTAGAAGTTGTTCAGCCAGAGCTGAACACACTTCTCGGCATCTGCATACAATGGTGTCTGTCTTGTGCTTCTTGTGCTTCTAGTGCGTGGTGGTGGAAAGATTGGTGGAAACAGGGCCGCAACGTGAACGCTCTTTTCTTGACCCCTTTGATGCAGATGACAAACAGCAATTGGCCCAGCACTGAACACTGAGGCATACCAGTAGTCACAGGCCTCCAGTCTGAAAAGCAACCTTCCACCATCATCCTCTGCTGGCATCCAACTTTCTATCCATTCAGCTAGCTCTCCTTGGATCCCATGCGATCTAACCTTCCAGAGCAGCCGACCATGAGGAACCTTGATGAATCCCTTGCTGAAATCCATTTATACAACGTCTGCAGCTCTGCCATCATCAACCTTTTTGGTCACAACTTTAGAAAACTGAATCCGATTTGTGAGACACAACCTCCCAGGTACAAAACCATGCTGACTATTCCTCTTCAGGCCTTGTCCATCTAATTTCTCTGATTCTCCTTAATCTTTACCAATGCCACCTCATGTTCTCTTTTTGCCCTCTTGATTTCCTTCTTCAGCATACTCCTGCATCCATACACACATAAGGAGTCACTTGATGCCAGCACCTTGTACAAGACCCATGCCTCTTTTTTTTCTGACCAGAGCCTCACTATCACTAAAGCCAACACAGTGGCATAGTAGTAGAGTTGTTGCCTCACAGCACCAGACCTAGATTCGATCTTGTGTTGTCTGTGCAGAATCTGTACGCTCTCCACATGACCATGAAGGTTTTTTCCACGTGCTCCACTTTCCTCCCACACTCCAAAGACATGTAGGATACGTTAATTGGCTTCTGTAAATTGCCTCTTGCCTGTTGGAAGCGAAAGTGGGAGAACATAGAACTAGTGTACAGGTGATCGATGGTTAGCATGGACTAGCTGAGCACATTTCCATGCTGTATCTTCTAAACTAAAACTAAGCTAAATCTTTTGACTGTTCACTTTAACAGGAACATGCAGACCTTGAACTCTCGTATCTGAGTTTTAAAAGCTTCCCGATTTCCAGATGTCTCTTTGCTCGCAAATATCTTTAATTGTAAACTCCTGTCCAATACTTTCAAAATTTGCCTTGCCCCAATTTACAACTTGGTGGCCCAGTTCCCTCATTTTCCATAATTATTATTTAAAATCTATGGTCACTGGTTCCAAAGAGTTCGCCCACTGACACTTCAGTCACTGGCCCTGCCTTATTTACCAAGAGTAGCTCAAGCTTTGTCCTCACCCTGGTAGCATCACCTCTATATTGTCTGAGGAAAATTTCCTGAACACGCTCAATAAATTCCAGCCCATCTAAGCCTTTAGAGCTCATAGTAGAGTGGTTTAAATCTCATACTTTAACAATCCTATTAATCTTTTAACTCTGCAATCTCCTTACATATCTGTTCCTATAATGCCTGTTGACTAGCCCAAACATGCCCATGCCAACCAACATGCCCCATCTGTGATGGGAGAGAGGATACACAGGGGAACACACCTGTGTACTTCACAGCATCCTCCTTCTATTGGTAAACTGCTTCAAGGCAGTCTTCCTATTCATCTCGTACTTTACCTTGCACCCTTTATTCTAGCCCCTCTTCAACTCCCCCTCCCATTCCGAATCCGAAATTTCTGGCCTGGGCCTCCTCCATGGCAAGAGTGAGTCCCACCGTAAATTGGAGGAGCAGCACCTCATATTTTGCTTGGGTAGTTTACACCCCAGCGGTATGAACATTGACGTCTCCCATTTCAGGTAGTCCTTGCTTTCTCCCTCTTTCCCCTCCCATTCCCAGCTCTCCCACATCCCATTGTCTCCGCCTCTTCTTCGCTTCATAGATGCTGCCTCACCCGCTGAGTTTCTCCAGCATTTTTATCTACCATCATACTTAGCCGCACTCTTTAAGGCACCATTTAAAAAATGCTGCCCTGAAAATGATTCTAAGTCAAGAAATGAAAACCAAGTGCCTGTTATTTTTCAGTTTGTAATTTGCGCTGCTTCAAAAAAAGTCGATGTTTGCATGAGTTGTAAGGAGGGTAATGTGATCATTGAAGGATTCAAAGCCCAAGAGATACCCAAAGGAGTCTGTTTTCAACCATTACTGCATCTGGAATGAAATATTTACTGTGCAAACAGGTAGCTTCATATGAAGTGTATGTTAATCCTAATTAATACTTTATCCATGCATTTATTAATTGCCTAGACGCAGATTGTATTCAGGTGTCAAAGCTATGGAGAGGTTCATTATAATTGAAGTGTTTATTTGGTCATTCTTTAACATTGGATGTCTGCTATACTACTTACGATGTGGATGTTCCATTTATTGCATTCATTTTAATTACTGAAGTAATATTTACATCGGATTTTGCTGTCAATTAGTGCCAGGCAATATCTTGCTGAGTTTTGCCGACAGTTCCAATTGGAACATCTGGCGCTCAGCTGTTTGATGTTTCGGGCATCTGTAGTTCTACGTGCCACATCTGTCACTGTGCTCAATGTGGACTTCACGTGGATAAATGTTGGTTTCCCAGGCCCGAGCAAGGCTTTTGTACAATATGAGACCCCATTGAATCTAGACCACTAAGAAGCAAAAGGGAAAGTAAATTACTTCACACTTCTGAGTAAATTAACTTTGTTTGCTGTACACCAGGCTATTTGTAATGGATTGGATGTTTCATATCATTGTCTACATTGGCTACTGCAGTTGTTGATAGAAATATTAATTACAAGGCTGCGTAACAAATATAAAATATTCTGTACTGGATATATCTAAGGTGCAGACAGAGAATAGCTGGGTGAGCACCAGAAAAGAGAGTATAAAAAGAGTTCAGGAATTCCACGTGGCCCGACAAAACAGCTGCACCACTTTGAATATTGTTGAGGGGAATGACCTACCAGGGCAGAGCAGCAGCAGCGGGATTGTAACACCAGGTCTGGCTCTGAGGCACAGTCCTGAGTGATGTCACAATGGACTCGCAAGGCAGGACGGGTAGTGTGAAGCTTAAATGGCTCCTGTAAATTGTCCAGAGTGTCTTGGTGAGGGTTGGAAACTGGGGAAATTTAATGGGATTGTGGGGAGAATAAAACAGGATTATTACAGATGGGTGCTTAATAGTTGGCTATGACTGATTGGACTGAAGGGCCTATTTCTGAGCTGTGAGTCGCGTTGATAACTACAATAGTATGCTACTGCTTCCGTAATGAAATGTTCTATGAATGACAGGCAATATTGTTGATGAGAGTTGAAAGGCAGTGAATATTTTCTGTGAAGAAAGATATTTTTATTTTCTTAAATCTAGATCAGATAAATAAGGATTTAATTCTGATTCATGTGATCAAGATGAAAGTTAGTTTACTACCAATGAAAAATAACTATATTTTTAATGAGAAATGGAGATGTAATTGGACAAAAACTAGTAGCAAAATGGCAGAGAATAATTCACCATACGTGATACATGTTAATACTACTTCATGTTTGCGGATGCAAAATCTATCAAAGGGCTCAGCAGGAGTGTCTTCACGACATAGTGTGCCATTTCAGCAAGACCCAGCACTATCTTAGGAGACACTAGGTAGGTCAATAGTTGTTAACCTTGCTGGAAGTGCTTAAACCTCGAATCAATGTATTCACTGAATAATCTAAATAATCTATCTATATTATTACTGAAACTCTTCGACTTGTTTGTGGCTGTCTGTGTGTATGTGTGTGCCAATTTCTATTTTCCTATTTTATTCCAAACGCTAGGCCATAGCCTTCCCATTTTCACACATTCTACTCACATTTTCCTCGTCGAGCTGATAAAGATCATCCTGTTGCATTCCCACCTATATTTCCGCACTTTGAATCGTTTAAAGTTTAAAAAAACAGAAAACTCACCCATTTCCGAACCCCCCCCCCCCCCCCCCCCGAGTGATGTCACAATGGACTCGCAAGGCAGGACGTCGCGATGCGCTCGCAAGGCAGGATGGGACACTCCGGGAGGGAGGGGCACCCAGCTCACTCGCCCGACACCTGGTGGTGAGGCTGGAGCCGAACCTGGTGATCCAGCTGGAGTGAGAGCCAAGCCAGGGGCCAAAAAAAAAAGCCACCGCTGGAACCAAGTCAGGGCAGGCCTAGTAGGAGTACCAGGCCGAGTTCTATGACCTGGGTGGGTCCAGGGGCAGGGAATGGGAATGACGGCAGGAGATTGAGGGAAATGAGGAGGAGGGAGATATGGTGGGGAGTGGGGTGGTTGAGGGAGATGGGGGGGGGGTGGTGGAGAGGGAGATGCCCCCTCCTATCTACCCTCACTCCCACCCTCTCTATTGCCCCCCCCTTTGCCCTCTCATTCTCTACCCTGCCTCCCTCCCCCCACTCTACCCCCTCCTTCTCTCGTTTGACACCGCCCCCCCCCCTCCCC